>JARHVA010000233.1:3160000-4478750 GCA_037957365.1 Torreya grandis | reverse complement strand
GATTAAATAATAAGATAATCTCAAAATGGCCTTTGAAACAATGTGGGATTATTTTGCCTAATGTGATGTTGTTTTGGGCTAAAAAATGTGCTAGAAGTATTTTCATGGGTTGTGGTCACAATGTTTAAATATTCATCCACCATGTTTTGTAAATTTACCTCAATTATTGGATAGTCTATGGGTTGGTAAAATATCATCCCAAAAGCCTTAGATTAATTTTTTAGTAGTGTTAACAACTACAAATATCGGTCAATCTAAAAAAGTGTGTCTTTGCTACATCTTTTGGGACACTCCTTAGCTATGTTATCTATAAAAAAGGTATGCTTATCGATCCCCTAAAAAATTATATCATATTGAAACTTGATGCACCTAACATAGAATGGGATGTGTGAGCCTTATGAGGGGACCTAAGTTGTCCATTAAGAAATATGCAAATATTATCACATTCTTAGAGGAAATTTTATGTAAGGATGACCCATTCATTTGGACAAACAAGCAAAAAGATGCCTTTGACACATTGAAAAATATTTTTTCTAGCACAGAAATCATGCAGTTCCATGATTGTAAGACCCCATTCCATACATACATTAGTGCATCTAGGTTTGATATTATTATTATCATATCTCAACTAGAGGATAACGAGGTGGATCTTCTAATCTACTTTGCCAATAATAAGCTTACAAAAATTGAGTGAAACTACACTAACATAGAACATGAGGTGCTTACCATGGTATATTACCTCCAAAAAAATTTCTAGTGCTTACTTGTCACTTCATTTTTGTTCTTCACAGATCATGAGGTATTGAAGTACCTCATTAAAAATCTAGTCTTGCATGAAAGGATCTATCGGTAGATTGTGTATTCTCAAGAGTTTCAATTATTAGTGGTTGTTAGGCTAGGTAACCAAAATTGTGGGCTAGATCACATATCATGGATCAGATCAAGGGAAAAGGCACAAAATATTAGAGATAAAATGTGTGATGCCTCGGTAAATATTGTTAAATGCATTCCCATGGATTGGTCCAATATAGTGACATTTCTCACTTTTAAACGATGGACAATAAGTAATTAGCAATATGTGTTTCCCCTTATAAACTCATTGGTGGAAAACTGTATAAGTTATGGTGTGATGTGGTGTATCACCAATGTTTTATGGTACATGAGTTCATGTAGGTTTTATATGAATGGCACTAAGGAGTCATCAGTGGTCACTATGCAGGTAAGACTATTGTGTGAAAAATTATAATTTCTAGGCTATGGTGGACTACACTCTAAAAATATTCTAAGAGGTATGCACATAAATTCAACACATGCCAATGATTTAGAGAACCAAATAAGAGGGATGAAATTGCATTGATCCCCATCACTACCTAGGATCCATTTGAGAAATGATATATCAACTTTATTAGACCCATTTCACATGCTACACAAAGGAAAAATGCACTATATCATCACGACTAAAGATTACCTCGTAAGATGGGTAGAAGTGGCTCTAAAAAATAATCACATAACTGCCACAATAGTGTGTTTATTATGGTAAATTTTTATCAATATATATGGTTTCCTCTTAGGCCTCACCATTGATCAGGGTACATATTATTGAATGAAATGGTGCACATATTACTACTGAGTTCATGGTAGTGCACCATAAGACTACTATGTACCACCAATAAGCCAATGGGATAGTAGAGGCCTTCAACAAAATTATTGTAATGGTGATAACTAAGATTTATGATGTAGGGCACAAAAATTGGGATGATCGGGTCTCCATAGTGTTTGGTAAAGCAACAATCCTCCTTATAAAAAATTTGGTGCAGTCTCTACACATTGTACACGTTGAAAGGATAAGCAACAAGGAATAATTAGATGCATGGCTAGATGAGCTCTTGAATCTATATGAAGATCACATCATTATAAAAATGGAATCAAGATGCTAAGAAGGCATGACATGATAAGCACATAAATGTTTTAAAAAAAAAAGGTTGCACATGCACTGCTGTATGATTAAAAATATGCTAAACATGTAGGAAGCTTCATATTTGAGACATGAAACCCTACATTATTCATGTTTTTTTGGAGCTAAACCCATGAAAACTACACACTTTAGATGGAAAAATAATCCCTAGGCATTTTAATGGGAGTATATTTAATCCTTTTTAATCTGTAATGAGCTACTCAAATAAGGAATATACAAAATTGTAACCAAAAAATATTTACTTATTTATATTTGTAGTTTTTATTTTCTAAAAATAAGTGCCAAAATTTATTAAACCGATGGATTAACAATAAAGCTGACATCCATATAATTCCATTTGGGCTAGTCGAGTGAAGGGTTTCTTTGAAATCCTTCTATTAAATGTCTAAGTATTATTGGGAGGGTATTATCGTGTTGGTTGATATGTGAAAGCTTTTTGTTTATTTTTGGTGTTAATAAGAGCTAAGGTTTGTTCAAGTATAATATTACGCCTATTTTATTTATGCATGTAGCACAAGTTTCTCACATCATGCATGTCATCCATCATTTTTTTGCTTATAAATAAGGTTATTTCATAAATTTTCAAAGGTATTAGTCATGCAAATACTCACTAATGAAGTATAAAGGACATGTGGTCTCTATAAAATAAATGAGTGCACTTTAAAGAAGGACCAGGTAAACTAATTGATACATTGGAGTACCATGCACATATCTATTGTGGGGTATGATGAAGAGAAAGGATCACACTATCAAGAGAGTTGGTTGACACACACACACATAATCAACAAAGTATCCATATATGCAAGGTATATGGGGCACAGGGGGGGGGACAAGAGGGTTACATGTTTTATAACCTTATTTTAATTATGTGAACCTAAATAAGTATAAAACTTTTAAACTATTTAGATTATTTATTTTATGATAATAAAACAAAAATCTAAATGTAAAGGGAAAAATATGATTGAAAATATGTATTTACTATAAATGAAAATGACCTAAATAATGTACAAAAAATATGTACTTAGCTCTTTTTGTCTATTTATTAGTTAAAAAGGTTGGTATAGGGTCTATAAATGCTCTGAAGAATGTCGTCAAGCTTCATGGTGAAAATTAGGGTTTGAGGAGTTGTTAGACACCTAAGGAAAAGTTAGATGTATAATGAATCTGAAGGTGCCAAATTTTTTCCAGTCGTGTCCTCTAAGTTTATAGAGATCTACTTTGGCACAAAGCATTACACTTAGCTATAAATTCCTTCCTATGTGACATCAACAACTTGTTGTGTGCATAATATACAAAAATCCATATCCTTTTCTTTAAAACCCTATGCCTAATTTTGACACTAGGTTTATGCATGCAAAAGGGTAAGAATGTGGGTTGAGCTAGCCTCACACTCCCTAATAAACGTTTGAGCATTGTCTACATATCCAATACTCTGAAGAGGGAAGTTAAACCTCATGTAGTTCTTCTTAATAGGTGTATGTGCCCAATAAGCTAGCTTTTGACACTTGAAAAATGAAAACTTTAGCTTAGGTTAGTGCTTCAAAATTTGGCTAGAGCATACTCCTTGTGACTAATTTATCAATTGTAAAGTATAGGGTTGTCCCTTTGAATGTGCAAAAAATGAATATATGTTTCCTTAAGGAGTGTTAGATAGTGAAATAGGATTTAACCTAATGTGTATTTATATGGGACTCTCTAGGTAGTTTCTCACACCATTGATATGAGAAATGTACATATCAACTCTTAAATATGATTGTTTCTTGGCATGGTGATCGATGCAACACTTCAGGAGACACTTCAAGTGATAATTTGGGTGACGGTTATACCCCAATTGGTGGCAGAACTTCTGGGAGCCATAACTTTTGCACCATAGCTTTGTTTGACTCCCTGTTTGAATCGTTGGAAAGCTAAGAATGAGGAGAATGTGATGAGATGGCATAAAGATATGCTTGATTGTTTTTGACCTATGAAAAACCAATGTAAGTTTCACAAATTTCAATTTTAATAGTGCAATCTAAAAATAGTAAGTTTCTAAAAATAGTAATTTCTCAAATTCTGTAATGTTGTAAATCATGGAAATCGAACCACTTCATCTCCCTCAATATTGGTGACCTTTCACATCCTCCTCTTTCCTTCAAAGTATGTATAAAAATATATGTAGCCCAAAAATGAGATCAAATATCTCTTCCCAGAGATAAACATATGTTTTTTGTAATTTTATGAGCAATAAATCATCTCTTCCCAAAGATAGCATTATATGATTATGTTATTTTGTGTTCTTGAATTATATTTCAGAAAAAACCTCTAATTTTTGGATTAGTGGTATCAGAGCGGTTTGTCTTTAGAGTGTATGATCATGAGGATGAGGTCAAACTACAGGAAGCTTGGGTGAAAAATAACATAACTAACAGGCTATCTGCCTATTCGCTCTAAATGACCTCAAACAGTAAACAACACTGAAACATCTGATCCCTTCAAGGAAATGGTGAATGAATCCCTCTAGTGGTAGCAAGCGCAGATGCTACAATAATTCACTCAAATTCTCCAATAAATCTTGATGAAAAATTCTAGCTCCTCATGTGTAACCCCTAGCTCCATGGAACGTCCTTTTAGTGCTCCAACACCCTTCAAGGTTTAGGTGAATTTTGATATTCCTATATTTGAAGGAAAAATCAATGCTGATGTAATAGAAAATTGGTTAAATCAATTGTCTTCATATTTTTCTATAAATAAATTCACCAATGGAGAGAAGATCACTTTTGCTCTTTTGAAAGCATCATTGCCCATCAAAATTTGGTGGGAAGTGTACAAGAAAAAGTTACGTATGGATGACATTGGCCTTGAGGTGGAACCTACTTGGGATGATTTATTGGAAGCCGTAAAGGAAGAATACTACCCCATTGGAGCATATGATGATCTGTATATACAATGGCAAAAACTTTGCCAAGGTAAGGAATAATCTATTCAAAATTACACTAACATTTTTTATTCTCTATCTGTGAGATTAGGCATCTAGGAAAGTGAGAAACACAAGGTTCTCAAATATCATGTTGAACTACAATGGTATATATGGGGATAAATATAACTCTTCAATTTGGAAAACCTCAGTGAAGCATACAAGTTCATGATGAAGATTGATTAGAAGCATGGAAGAAAGAATACAATGAGTTAGCCTTCAAAATAGAAAAGTGACAAAGAAGCTCAAACATGAGGCCAAAATTAGAAGCAAAAGGAGTTCCAAGATAAGAAGCCCCAGAAGGGGAAGATTGAGAAATGGTGTGACTACCACAAAATTGAAACTCACTCCAAAGAAGAATATCAAACCATCAAATCCCTGCTTTCTGAGTCACAATCCTTAACATCTACTGATCTGCCTCATACACACCATGCAATTGAAGAAGATGAAGAAAATATTATAGATGCTGAGCTCAATACCATCGTTTCTTGATCATAGACCCATGGGGAAAGGCCAAATGATAAGGAAAGTTTATTTCACTCTAAGTTGTGGGTGAAAGGTAAGCCTTTGCATTTTATTGTTAGTAGTGGGAGTCAAAAGAATTTAATCTCTATTGATGTTGTGAAAAGTCTAAATTTTTCCATGACACCTCACCGAAAGCCATACAATATTATATGGTTGAGCCTATGGAGAGACCTCCTTGCCACCCACCAGTGTCTTCTTTCATATGCAATAAAACCTTTCCAAGATGAGGTCTTATGTAATGTGATCAATTTGGATGTCTATGATGTACTCCTTGGTCAACCATTCATGTATGAATGCCATGGCATCTATGAATCAAGAACTTGAAGGATCACCCTCACTCTTGGAACACAGTGCTACAGGGTACCAAAGGTACCACCTCTCACATCTATCTCCATAATTAGTGCCAAGCAATGTAAGAGATTAGTGGAGAAGACAAAGCAATTCTTTCTCATGGTGGTCAAGCCATAGAGATCCAAGAAGGCTAATGTTGTAGCCTTGACTACACAATCAACACAACAATATAAGCAGATGGGTCAAATCATGAGAGAATATGATGACTTATTCAAGTCACCCACAAGAGTTCCACTTCAATGTCAGGTAAAACATTATATAAATTTAGTTTTAGGATCACCTTTGCCTAAAAATGCTGTGTATCATAGATCAATTTTGGAGAATGATGAGATAAAAATATAGATTTAAAAATTGATCCAAAAGGGTCACATCAGGCCCAACTCTTTGCCCTATGGAATCTCAATTGTCCTAGCACCAAATAAGGATGGAACATGGAGGCTTTGCATTAACTATCTAGCCCTAAGCGAAATCACTGTGAAGAATCACTACCCCCTCCCTAGGATTGATGACCTATTGGACCAACTTCGTGGTGCAAATTTCTTCACCAAAATTGATCACAAATTTGGTTATCACCAAATTCTTATTAACCCCACTGACATCTAGAAGACTACATTCAAATCTAGGGAGGGGATCTTTGAATAGTTGGTTATGCCTTTTAGCTTGATTAATGCACCTGTAACCTTCACGAGGATGATGGATGAGATCCTGTGACCCTTCACCAACTCATTCGTGGTTGTATACTTGGATGACATACTCATCTATAATAGAACCTGGGAGGAACATCTATAACATGTCCGTAAGGTGCTTCAAACTCTTCAGAAGCACAAGTTGTATGCAAATCTTCATAAGTGCACATTCAGGATGAAAACAATCTAGTACTTAGGGTATGTTGTGGATGAGGAAGGGGTCCATGTCAACCTAGAGAATATTTGGGTTATTCAATAATGGCCTATGCTAAGGACCCTCACAAAACTTCATAGTTTCTTGGGTCTTGAAATTTTTTATCATAGGTTTGTTCTTGGATTCTCACATGTTGCTTGGACACTAAACCAAGTGAATAAAAGAGGAGTTAAAGCTGCATTTCAAGGGGGTGAAATGCAATAAAGAGCATTTGAGAATTTGAAAAATAGACTCTATTCAACTCCTATTATTGCCTTGCTAGACTTGCATCAACCTTTCAAGTTGATGACAGATGCATCTAAATATGCCATGGGAGCTATCATCATGCAACATGGCCATCTTATTGCATATCACAGTGAAATTTTCAATGATATAGTCAAGAAATACCTAACATATGACAAGGAGCTCTATGCCATTATGCAAGCCTACAAACAATGGAAACACTACGTCTTAGGGAAAGAAATGATCATCCACATCAACCATAGACCATTAGAATTCATCCAAACATAGAACAAACTGCAAAATGAGAGGCACCTAAAGTGGGCCACATATCTATAGTAATTCCATATGATAATCAAACACAAAAAAGAGAGATCAAATACTATCATAGATTGTCTGAGCCATCCACCAATTGCTGCACTCACAACAATTCTTGATCTATGTGGACACGAGACTACCACTTGGGGTTCCCTATATGAAATAGATCCTACCTTTGCTAATACATATCAAGCACTAAAATAAGGTAAACATGTCTATGATTTCTATTTGAAAGATAATTTCCTCTATCACATGGGGTTTGTCCGTGTTTCAGTTACAGAGTAATAGAAGATGATATGGGAAGCACATTTCAGTAGGACAGTTGGGCACTTTGGTGTAGAGAAGACATTGGCAGTTCTATAAAAGCAATTCTAATGGCCCTATATGTGGAAGGATGTGGAAAGGTTCCTCAAATATTTTACCCCATTTGTGATAGCCAAGCCAACAAATAAGAAGCAAGGATTGTACACACCATTTCCATAACCAACTAGGCCTTGAGAATCTATCTCAATGGATTTTTTCTCATGTTTTCCCACTTCAAAACATGGCAAGGACTGTATTTTTGTTGTAGTTGATCATTTTTCAAAAATGGATATCATAATTGCTTGTAAGAAAACTATCTATTGAGAAAACTTCTCAATTATATTTTAATCATGTATGGCTCCAATTTGGGCACCCCAAGTCCATTATTTCAGATAGAGATAACATGTTTCTTAGTATCTTCTGGTCCACTCTATGGAAAATGATGGATACCAAGATGATGAAGTCCATGGCCTTCCATCCATAGATTTATGGTTAGATAGAAGTGGTGAACCACTTGATTATCCACATGATTTTGATGTATCACTCTAAACATCCATGCACATGGGATGAGGGGCTTATTTTCATACGACATGGATATAATCGGGCCCTACACAACTCCACCAAGCATAATCTATTCCAAGTATGCTTCGGGTTCCAGCCCATGGCACCAATTAATGTATGAATTCCATCTTACACCATGGAATACTTACCTCATGAGAGATCTGAGGTAGCAAAATCAACAAAGTTCATTGAACAAATCCAACACATCTAGTAGAAGGTTCATGACATCTTGGAAAAGATGAATAAGAAGTATAAACAATGCCATGACAAACATAGGTTTACACATTATTTTTTTGTAGGTGATAAGGTTTGGTTGTGAATTCAAAAGGAACAATTCACAGGCCCACACAAAAAAATTTAGCCTCTACAATATGGTCTCTACACCATCAAACAAGTTGGAGAAAATGCTTTTGAATTGAACCTACCAGCCTTCCTTGGTCTGCATCCAATATTAAATGTGGAAGTCCTCAAACCATATCATCCACCTGTATTGGACACTTCAGTCATAACAAAACAACTAGACATTGATGAGATTGATCCACATAGTTTTTCTCCAGTAGAGGAAGATAAAATTGTGGATGCTTGGATGAAGACAATAAGAGGGCACTCTATTCCACTTTACCATGTGGTCAAAAGGGGCAAGCTTAGCCACCAAGGTGAGTAGCTCACTGAGAATCAAATCAAGACAAAACTTCCACACTTGATGATGAATCTTGATGCAATGGGGACCATTACTTCTCAAGGAAGGAAGAATGATTTGGACAACACTTCATGTGACAATTTAGGGGATGGTTCTACCCCAATTAGTGGTATAAATTTTAAGAGCCATAACTTTTGCACCATAGCTCCGTTTGACTCCCCGTTTGAACCGTTGGAAAGATAGGAATGAGGGAAATTTGATGAGATGGCATAAATCTATTCTTAGTGGTTTTTGACCCCTGAAAACCTAATGTAAGTGTCCCAAATTTTAATTTTAATAATGTAGTCTAAAAATAGTAAGTTTTTAAAAATAGTAATTTCTCTAATTCTATAATGTTGTAAATCATGGAAGTCAAACCAATTCATCTCCCTCAATATTGGTGACCTTACACATCCTCCTCCTACCTTTAAAGTATGTATAAAAATAGATGTATCCCAAAAAGGAGATCATACATCTCTTCCCAAAGATAAACATATGTTTTTTGCAATTTTGTGAGTAATAAAACATCTCTTCCCAGAGATAACATTATATGATTTTGTCATTTTGTGTTCTTGAATTATCATTTAGACAAAACCTATGAGTTTTGGATCACATGGGGACAAGTCCATCAAATTTATATCCCAATGGAACTTCATAGGTGTTTGAATTTGTTAGACTTGTATGAAAGACGAGATTACTAATATGATGATTTAGAGATAGTTTAAGTATGAAAATAACAAGTTATGCATATACTCTAGAATTATTATAAGTGACCGATAGAAAATGAGGAAGTTCAAACCCATGCAAAGCATGTATATGTGAGAGAAGGTGTATAAAAGACATATGTGTACACACAAATCATGTAAGGTGAAGATAGGTCAAGAATGACATTACCAAGTGTCTAATACCAAAATTTAGTGTCTAAAAATACCCTAATTTATTCTAGTATTGAAATGAAATATGATTCTAGAATAAAAGTACAAATAGATGTACTTGAGTGTGTACAACATACTTTTCTTTGGGAGAAGGCTTCAAATGTGTAACTTGATCTAAAAAACCTATAATGAACATGCAACAATCATTGCACATAAATGAAAATGAAATATAAAATGAAATTGAAACTATTGAAACTTAAAAAGCAAGGAAGGAATACCCTATAAGTAGGTGAACCATGTTCTCCCCCCCCCAAACCCCCCGCAGTCTGTGATGTTCATGTAGATGATGATTCTTGTTAAAGCATTGGATAACTATTCTTTTTGTTGAAACATGCAAATATTTTAGATTTTGGATAAAGTATTTGGACAATTGGAGGTATTCATACCTCAATGGAGAAATTAACTAAGGCATGGGCCATGTGTTGGGAAAATAAATGCCTCAACCATCAGGAGAAGTGCTAGGCTATTGAGTGCCTAGAATCTCAACTACATTACTCATTTTATTATTCTTGAACCTCAATATGAAAGGGGGATCATATGCTAGGCTAATGAACAAACCATCATAGATGGACTTATATATTTGATATGTCACCTTAGGTACCATCAATGCCATACTCTTAATTAGAAAACTATAATAGTGTGTCTACACAAAGAATGTTCATGTCCCATGATTTGATCTAATCAGTGTCAACATGATATACAGTGTTATAAATATATATCCAATTTTATCCCAAATCTATTTTTTTGAAAAACTATAACTTATGTTCGTATAAAATCATGCATATGCATTACATATTCTCCCAAATGTTATTCCAATATGTAAACATTTGTCCCATAATCGGAAATAAATTGGTAACTGGAAGTAATCTAAACTTTGTGAATTATGTAGTCTATCCCAAAATCTAGATTTTTTGTATATGGAGGCTTAAATATCTATGATAAATAATATGCCCCCCTTTTGAGATGCACATTGAAGTTTTGGTCAGAGTTTTACACAAATAAAACTTGGTTAATTTTATTCAATGAAGAATTACTTACATATAGGAAAAAATGATCTCCTATAAAAGAAGAGTCATACCTTATCAATAATAACCTCATAATCCCTAAAAACACTCTCTAAACTATTTACATGAGTTATTTTAACAAATCATATTGAAAAAATATAATATGCTAACTAAAGTACATCACACATAATGTACATGATAACTAAATATCCAACATTCCTCCCCTTAATCCATACATAGGGTGAGGAATCACATATTCTACAAAATCTTCCCTTTGAAAAACATTCTTGGACCAGGTAGAAGTCCATCAAGTTGCCTTGTAACCCTCGTAAAGGTGTAACTCCTGAGTTAAATTCTCAAGTTTCTGAATTCCACCTCCCCAAACTCCTAAATTCAAAAACCTTTGAACTATCTGGGTAGTCATCCATGTTGAGCTTCATCTACACTAGATCTCTTCCTTTCTTTAGAGTGGATTTTTTAGAATGTGTAAATACAACACCCCCATAAAATGAACATATGGGTCAACTGTAAGTACATTCATTACAAATTTGAAATTTGACTATGATTGTTTATAACATGACCAAAATGACTTTATTGACTTTTACGACATATAGATGGTTTATTGGCCCATACTTAGAATACTATAAGCCATATAACTAAATGAAAACTCATATATTATTTGATAATGATAATAAAGACCACTAAATGACTAAAATAACAAACTAGTCTATAAACTATCATGACAATATTAACAAACTAACAAACTATAGACTACCTAGAACAATAAAACACAACTAATGGTTGTTAGAATTATAAAAATTGGTATAAGTATTAAAAAAAATATAAAACTATTATTGATAAGTTTTAGGTATCTAAACACATCTAATGTTTAAAAAATTACTTATACTAAAAATTTAAACTCAAACTAAACCCTAATGTTATAATTGACATATGGATTTAAGTTATTCGGGCTTTGATTGAATGAGTAGAGTTGAAAAAAGTATAAATAAATTAGAATGCATGAAGCATTAACAACTTTATAAAGGAAACACACAGTGATTAATGGTGAGTATGAGGCAATGATAGACTTGCATGTATATGAGTACGAAAAATATGAGTGTTAATAAGCAAGTGGATGTTGATGAAGCAAACAAAACCAAGCATTAATGAAGACCATATTTATATTTGCACTATGAAGGTGGATGTATATATGGAGAATCAAGTCAACAAGGTTTATGCACAACCTAGTTACATCTTCTTTAGGAAATATATAGAGATCTGATCATTGTATCTCAAGCTTTGAGATAAATCCATATGGAAGTTTGATTAGTGAGAGGATAAACACAGATGTTGGTCAAACCATGTTAGAATATACAAACCATGGCATAGTTTCAAGATGAGGCCAATCATGAATTAGTATTGGTGTTGGGACTGTACAAGATCTACAAATTGACTCACATGAGATGGTAGGGATATAAAAAACTAACTCACCTAAAATTTGAAGTAACAAACCATGATGCCCATCTCATATAAAAACTTGTGCCTCCACTGGTACTAGTGGTGCTTCTACTTCTTCCCATGCTTCAACAATACTAGAAAGGCTATGTTTAGACTACGTGTTTACTCTCATAATTATTTAAACACCTTTCACAAAGCCTTGAAAAAATAACTAGTATACAAGAAGAAAACAATACCTATTATAAACATAAAACCAAGAAAAAAGAGAATCACATCAGGAGGGGTAATGTCAAATACAATGACTTTCCCTACAAACAAATCAATGATCCTTCATAAGAATGATTAGTTATTATCTAGTAGCAAATGAATTTTTGGTCATTATTATACATAAATAAAACTTGGTTAATTTTATTCAATGAGATATTGCTTACATATAGGAAAATTATCTCCTACAAAGGAGGAGCCATACCTTATCAATAATAACCTCACAATTCCTACAAATACTCTCTAACCTATTTATGTGAGTTATTTCAACAAATCATATATAAAAAATATAATATATTAACTAAAGTACATCACGCATAATTTACTTAATAACTAATTATCCAAAAATTTTGTAGCCTACAAATTAATCATCTCGAAAGAAAAAAGTTGACAATATCATTTTATATAGAAAGATGTAATAATTAGAAGCATTTTTTAACACATGGAGAATATGTCATCATAGTAATGAATATGTCATCAAAGAATATATTAAACATGTATTATAGGCATACACTTAACATGTCAATATAATATATCGATTATGCACATAATAGTAACCATCATTAATATAAGCACTAAATAAAGAACAACACAAGAAATTGCATGATATGGATCATGGCACCACACACAAATAGGTAGGTGCATGATATAGATCACAACACCATAAAATCAACAAATGCAACAAACATTCCTAGCTTTATCCACTCACAAATATTAAATGACATGGTTATGACACATATAATAAAAACACACATAATAACACTCAATGTCACAAAAGGTCAACATCTGCACACAAAGAAAAATAAAATGTCACATAAGGCCAAGGGCCACACACAAATGGAAATCAAATATCACACAAGGCCAAGGGACACACACAACAACAATCAAATGTCATACAAGGTCAAGGACCCAGATATAGAGACATACAATGATACACTCAATCAAATAATGTAGTAAAATAAGGTAAGGGCCTAAAGAAAGAGTCATACAATGATATACTCAATAAAACAATGCCATATAGTAAAGGAAGAGTTAAACAAACATAATCAATTATTATCCTATAAAAATGAAATAACAACAATGAAGCATAAAACAAATCTAACTAGTCTACATTATCAATCTATGACAATGTCATAAATAACAAAGTAGCATATCTATGAAATTTAGCACTATAAAGAATTTAAATAAGAGCAAGACATGTGTAAGCCATCAATGCAAAATAACATGATAAATGGAAAGGTTAAAGAAAGATATAAACTGTAATAATGTAACTAATGGAATAAAATGCCCCCATCATTTGCATGGTCCTTAGGTATAAGAATGTCTTATATATATGCATCCATGTATATGTGTAACATGTATGTCTTGTTTCTCACTCATATATACTATGAAATGCATGTGCATACAAAAAAGGATATGTAATCTACCAAACATGTGATAAATAACATAAATAAATAATTTAAATTAGCAAACATGTCATTCATAGGTTCTCATTTTAGATTTTTCAAATATTTTTATTTTTTGTATTTTTGAAATGCATGTATAAAATAAATGAAATCCAAGTGGCAAGGATATTAAATAGAAGAATGGTAGGTATCAAACAATTTATAACACATGTTAAAGCATAATGTGCACCAAATGTGATATCATGGGAATGTGGAGAAAGTGAAGGCAAGCAATGTGCCCCCATTATAAATGTGAATCACAACATTGTAGCTCAAAAGAGTATGCAAGAGGTGAAGGGAGATGAAGAGGAATCGATGTGTATGCTCATAAATGTATGTGACCATGTAAGATCAATGTAATCCATAGCATGTAAAAGTAATTAATATGTATGAGTGAGCAAGTAGCATGCTACAAAGGATTTGTACTAGAATACTATTACTATGAAGGATACATCATCGTAAGGTAAATGTTACAGATGGCTATATAAGGATAAACAATCAAAAGACAAGGTCCATGTGAAAACAAAACAAGGGATATAATAATAGTAAATTCAAGATCATATGAACATGTGTGTGTCAAAAATAGAAGTGTAGAGGAAATAAGTAATCAAGCAAACATAAAAAAGCTAGGTACAATGGATTGTGTTATGGATAATGAAGGAGTAAATCAATGGGATGGTCATTTGTAGGCCTATATCTCTCAACCACCTTTTATGTTCATGATCTATTGAGTCTTGTATTATGTCATACTTTGTATCATATGTGTCATAGTCATCAGTTATTCTACCATTGTCATATCATAACATGGATATATTGTTCCAATCATCTTATGGATATGTAAAACCAACCACTCATGGAGTTGATTTTGCTTATCTTTATTCCTCTTCAACATGTTCCTCACCTTTAGTCTCTTGCATCTTATTTGTAACTATAGTGGAATTAGATATTAGTTCTTGAGTACTAGTCAGAGAAATCATTTTATTTTACCTATTTTAGGATTAACGCACCATAATAAGATAAAACTATGGAAAATCTAGAATACTTAAGATGTACAATTACTAAACGAATATAATTTTAACTAGATAAATCTAGCAACTTAATATTTATAAAAAACACTAGGAGAATGATTAACTTAATTTTTTTGGGTATGTGCAGGTCCATGATAAGATACAATTATCAACAATAATAAAAAAGGCCCTATGAGTGGTCAGATCTTGAAATAGAAGGTTTGTATCTAATTGAACAAGTTTGTGCTTCTTAGATAGGTCCACTACCGTGACATCATTTATTAGAGTGAAAATATGTAATATGTTTTTTTGTTGATATGTGACAATGTTAACTATTGTGCCTATGTCTGATGAGGATTCTTGTGTGTTTTGATGTCTATAAATCCACAAAAATATCTATGTTTTCCTTCTCCTTACTTGAAACCCTAGATATGCACTATAAGATAACTATAAAATTGTGATAAATGGTGAAACATAAGGTTTGAGATAACATTATCGACCCCTTGTGACTAAGTGCTAGCTACATATTTAATACTCTAAAGAGGAAAGTCAAACTAAGCATAGTTATCCACTTAGTCATGTGTGTGAAATCATGTGTAATTCTAATATGTAATTCAATCATGTGCATGGCTTTCAACAGTTGAAGATATGTGACTTGACCTTATATATAACATTCAAATTTAGCTCATGGATTTATCCTTTGAGGGATTTCATTTTGGAAGCTTTAGGATAGTTCCTCTTAATATTCAGGGTGATTTTTAGTGATAACTAGATATGTGTCTGATAGGTTTTAAACAAGTAAATGCTTAGGTTTGAAATGTTTATATGTCATAATCTTTGTGTAATTTCATATAAAATAACATGCAAAACATGTGGTTTGACCCTTTTGATCCATTTTAAATTTTAAAACTATTCATAAAGGGTGTGGGCATAGGTTCAACCTAAGTGGACAAGTCCATGGTGGTGGACCTATCTGAGAGGCATGAATCTATATGGAAAACAAGAATAGTGACTTGAGGCCAGGGGAAGGTTTGAGAATGATATTGAACTATTTGGGAAAAGACTGGGAAGATCATGTGTAGCAATAATGGTAATTTGGAAAGTTGAGCCCATATAAAGATAAATAGCTATGAAGAATTATGAAGAAGAGTCATGTATGTGAGCATAAGTCAAGTAGGTTAAGGTTTGGTGAAATTACACATTTTAAAGTGTCTATTACCAAATTTGAGTGTTTAAATTTGCCCTCATTATATTCTATTAATAGAATTCCAAGAGTAAAAGGATAAAAGGTGTTGCCTAAGGATAACTATGATGGGTGTGCTCAAGTATGTATTGTGAGTTATGCCTTGTTCCATGCAAACTTGTAATGAAACATGTAGAAATCAATTTTTACTTATGATGTAAAATAAAAAAATAAAAACATCAAACATATGTGAAATGAAATATAAAGGAATGAATATATATTTGTGTATGCAAACCATCTATCTTCTAGAGAATTATCTTCTGGAGACAATGGAGTCTAGGGTGATCATGCCCCTATAAGATGCCTATGTAAAAACATGGGTTTAGTTGAATATGCTCTAACCCTCATTTGAAATAGATTCCTTAAAGTTTAGTCAAACATAACTTTAGCCCCACACAACTCACTAGAACTAAGTAAATGGAATCTAGAAAGGGTTTCAATAAATATGAGAAATGCCTAAGAGTTTGCAATTTTTTTTGAATATCCACTGCAGACGAATAATATGATTCAATCTGATTAATTCTTGAGTAATACCTAAGTATAATTTATTTTTTGAAATATATATGAGTAATATTAAGCAAAAAATGTCATGAATTGCCATTCTATCTAGTAAACTTAGCAATTTGAGTCATGTAATTCGTGCTAGGATATCATGATATCTACAAAATTATGATAATATGTTGTTCATATGCCCCCATTCTAATAACCTATGTAAATATATTCCTATAAATCTGTGTAATAATCTCATGAAATCTATGAAATGTTTCATAATTCTATGAAATATGTGACATATACATTATATATACCCCCAATTTGGGTCAATGTTTTCATAATATGAGTAAAATATATAATTATATGTATAAATATGTACCATTCTGAAGTAATTTGTGCTCAAAATCACATTATTTTGTGATTTTGAAGGTTTAATCTCTAAGACAAACCACTATGTATGCCCCCCTTTTGAGGTGAGGAATGAACCCTAAAAATCACTCATCTCAAAAAGAGTTAAACACATCATGTTATATAGAAAATATATAAATAGAGTAATTTTTATATTAATTAACACATGGAGAATATGTCATAATTGTAAGAATAAAGCATTTGAGTATGTATGAAGCATGCATCCTAAGGCATATAAGTATCATATATATATATATATATATATAATATATATATATGTATGAGAAACATAATGAATATTCAATAATAATATACATATGTAAGCTAATTAATAAATACATAGAAGGTGCATGATATATATCATCACACCACCAAAAATAAGATGAGTGCATGATATGGATCATGACACTAGAAATCTTAGTAAACAATCCTAGATTTATCCACAGATAGCAAATAAATTCAAAGAATCACACATGATTTCATGGCCATGATACACAAAATAAAGTACTCACAATAGCATTCAATGTCACACAAAAATTAGGGTCACACACAATAGACAAGCAAATGCCACACAAGGCTTAGGGCCACAACACATCAGACAATCAAATGTTACACAAGGCTTAGTGCCACACATAATGACAAGCAAATGTCACACACACATTGGACCATCAAATGTCACACACACAATAAACAGTTTAATCTCACACACCCAATGGAAAATATAATGTTATATGCACAATGGAAAATCAAATGTTACACAATAAACAAAGTCAAACAAATAATAATTAATAGCATCAATCATGCATAGAGTAAGGAAGGATAGCCTACATAGTTAGTGTATGTGATCATTACATACACCCAAATAACAATCTAAGTAATATTTAGAGCAAGTCATGTATAATTAGTGTAAAGTAGCTCAATGTGATTAATTAAATAGTCATATAATGATATAACTTGTGTAAAATAACAAAGATTCCTCCAATAAGAACATGACCCTAGTTTTATGTATGTGTGTCCATATCATATGAATACTATATGTCACGCATCTCATTCAAGTATATGTGAAACATACATGCATATAAAAACTAGACATATAATGTAATATACATGGTAAAACATTAACAAATTATGTAACCAAGAATTAAATGTCATGCATGGGTCATGCTTTTTGATTTTTTGAAATTTTTAATATTTTATGAGTTATTAGAATGTTATGTAATACTAACCAATTATCCCATCAATGGGATGCTCACATGTAGATCCTATGTCAAATGTAGCTTGTGTTACCTGTCATGATTGAGTAGTAACATGTGTGTTTGTATCAAATTCTAGGAAATATTAGTGTGTTGTAACATATCTATCATGGTCATCATCAACCATATGATATTATGTATACTATGTAAAACTATAATGTCACCAAGCCCTTACTCATAGATAAGGTGACCCAAATAGAATCTTTCTAGTTCATCTCAAATGAGGACTTAGACAAGGAGATCAACACTCTTCATACTGAGGTATTTAAGATTGTGGATCAAGTTTGGTGGTAGTTACAACATGTAACTTAAAAATAATAAAATATATAAGATGCTTTCAAGGCACACTCCCAAGCAATGGTTGAGGCATTAAAGAGTAAAGATGCCTCCATTTCTGAAGTTTATAAAAAAGTTTATCTTTGTTTGTGAAATGGCTGCCCAATTATCTTCTTACAAGGTCCCATTGAGGGTGTATTATTAGACCTTGAAGGATAACTGAATGAAAGTTTAATTAGGAAGGATTGCCTCTACATTGTGCATTGATGCGTCAAGTCCAAGAATATTTTTCCATGGTTTTTTTCATCTTCTGAAATGGATAAAAACCTTCTATGTGAGGCTTATAACCTTCTTCTCTCTAATGAACTTAAGTGTAACCCAACCCCTTTTTTTGGTGATGTAATCCTAAGATAATTCCTTTATTACCTTCATAATGAGATCTTAAATGGCTATGAGTGGGCATACTACAGTCTTATTGAAGAAACCTATCCCTTATAGTTAAGGGTTGAGTTTCCAAAGCCTATGGATATTTTTAAAGACTATTTTAATTGATGAAAAAAGATTAGATTAAATTGAAAGTTTTTAATGTAAATTATGAATTATTGGTTGCAAGAAAAAAATATGCTACCAGACTTGGGATTTAAGGCCTACAGGACATGTTGTCTTAGATGGGAGTAGCTCCCATGAGACCTTAGAAGGAAAGAACCCTTCCTGCCAAAAAATTTAAAGGAATAAATATTGAGGACTAACATGTATATGAGGATGATTCACAGAGAGGATATATCTTGGATTGGATTGAGATTTAATTTCCCTTTCTTTTGACACCTATTAATGGATTGGAAGAGTAACATAAACATGGAGAAAGAAGTTTAGTGCTCTCTCAAGTTTGAAGCAAACTATGGTTACTACCACCACTATAAGAAATAAAATATATAGTGGTAGACCACCTTAGCCCTAGAACTCTTTGGGCCCATCTCCTTATAGACTGATGTTGATCAAGCTAATATACCTATCGAAAAGAGGGCGAGGGGCCCCTCTCTATATATGGGGCTAGAAAGCCCTCCCCTTTAGAATATGGTATGGCCCGTTCCTTCTCCCTCTATAATATCGGACCCCTCCCCCTCTATAGAGAGTGATATGGATCCACCTAACTAAACTAATTTAAAGATATTTGTGAAAGGTAAATGCAACCATAGTTGTTTATTTGGATGGGCATGATGAAAGTGGGCTAAAGTTTTTTATTTATTTTTTCTCTCTACATAATGGTTGTGGAAGATTTAACAATGTTGCAAAAGAACCCTTTTGATTGTAGACACCTTATTAAACCTTCAGGAGATAACATTAAAATATTTTCTCATAATTTAGACAAAAAATCTTAGGTTGTGGTTGTGGAAGACCCTGTGCATGGTTGTAAAAGCTTCTAGGTAGTGGTTGCAATTTTTTTGGGGCTATGGCTATAGAAGATATCTTCTATTATGGTAGATCTACATAATATTTATGGAAGACTAATTTATGACAACATTTTATATTAAAGTGGGTATTTCTAGAAAATTATTCTATAATTTAATATTTTATGGATTTTTGTAGATGGTTTTATACCATTATCTTTTAAAATTTAAGGCTTTATTGACTTTCTCAGCGATAGTCCTACTTTTAGGTTACAAAAGTCAATTTGTAATTTTTTATACAAAGTTATTTTTTGTCTTGAGAGTGTGGCAAACTAAAATTATTTGTAATAACCTTTTTTGATATAAATGAAATGGGTGAGGGACCCCCTAACCCTCTTTTCCTAATAAAAAAACTCTATGAAACATAGTATAGTGTGGAATCTAATGTTAGTAGTATAATGTGCCTATGTTCACTAAAGAACACATGGAGAAATTTGTGATAGTAAATTAGGATGGGATGGAGTAGATAATGGATTTTATGATTCTTAAATATATCTCTGATGTAATGGATGATGTAGTACTGGTCGTATAAGAAAATCCATTATCTTCCTCTAAAATGTTGAGTATGATGAACCTTAATAATTCTTATAACTAACTGTGGTGGTCATAAGGGTGAACAAGGAATAATATCTTGCTAAATATGGCATTTAAATGGAATACCTGGAACTATAATAACACTATTTACATGTATATACTTAACATGTGTATTGTAGATTGTACTGCATGTATCTTATGTGTCTAAGGATGTCCTCACAACATGTTGAATGCTCATATACTTGGTAGGACTAAGAATAACATAGCAACTATAGCAGGTCCCACCTTGATTGGTAATACAATCCTCCCGAGAAGATTAAGTTTTCATCCATTGAATCCTTTAATTATTTTTGTTGTATCCATCAAATTTTTGTGTATATCTAAGGCTAGTAAGTAGTGTCATGGTTCAATTATTTTCACTCAAACCATTATCTACCATGACAATATGCATAGGTTATAGATCTATATGTACACATAAAAATAATTATCCATTAAAATGCTCATCATCAACAATACCATGCTCATGAAATATAATATTTAGTCTATGCAGTTGTATAGTCTGAAGCATGCCAATAATACAATCTAGAAGATGTTACTCCTCAGTTATAGAAGCATAAGACGTTGGAGGAGGGTGTGCATTGTAAGTGATATGCACCTAAGGTTGAGAAGTAGTCTCTTGTGCTAGATGGTTTGGAAATGGGTCATTAAATATCTTCAACTTAACATTCCCATTAGGTTGTGTACATGATTCATTTGTATATGTATTAAGATTAATGACATTGTCATCTATCAAGTCTTGTATCTTATATTATAAACTGATGTTCTATTAGTTGAATATCCTATGCATCGATTATAGTCATAATAGAATTACTTAGCTTGAATCTTAATCATATTGACCTCTTTTTTTGGAGGAAGAGATATAAGATTGCATTCAGATAACTTTTGTAATACCTTGTGAGGAGGTTCTGGTAAGTGAGAACATTGACTTCTTGGTGGAACAAAGAGAAGAAACTGATTAGTTCATTGTGAAACTATGTTAATTATTAGTTTTACATCATTATTATTATTTGATTTTGATTTGAAATTTGGTTTACTTGAAAAAAATTCACCAGATGTGGGTGGAGGGTTGGACCAATACTTTAGTTTATTCATTGAAAAAAGTTTAACTTCTCTATCCTTGATTGTGTGGCATGGGACATCAAATGATTGGAATTTATTAAACATGATAGACTCATGTAGTGGGTAAAGTGAGATTTACTTGAATATACATTTTAATTCCTTATCTATCATTTCCTTGTCATATTAGAGATCATAATATTGTAACAGAGCATAAAATTAGTGATAGGCCTATTGGATCATTGCTTGATTTGCATAATCTAAGCATAAAACATATTTTCACTAACGTTGATTGAAAAATGAGTTAGAAATTAATCAATCAAAGTATTGAAGGCATTAACTAATTGGAATGAGAGATCTTAAAACAATCAAAAGGTGTAGTCCTTAAGATTTTTTGGAAACAACTTAGTGAATAAATTATCGTTGGATGCATATTCCAAACATATCTCTTTAAAGTCTCAAATATGTTGTTATAAATCACCCTTACCATCATAAAATGTAAGATTAGGCGACACAAAACCTATTAGTAAAAGATGGGTTGAAATCTCAAGAGCTAATGGATTATGTAATAATCCATGAGAATCAGTGGTATGTCCCACTCTAGAATAACTCTATTGTAACTATGTAACCTTATTGTGTAGATCAATAAATTTTTTATGTCCCACTCTAGAATAACTCTATTGTAACTATGTAACCTTATTGTGTAGATCAATAAATTTTTGCACAAGTGTTCAGGCATTAAGCATAACAAATTATGTAGTACTAGATGATGTGACATGATTAGTAACCTTAGAAGGTATGAAATTATGTTGGGTAATGATAGTCATAGTAATTTAAGGACAATTGTGTGTTGCCACAACAACATGGGTGGACGTCACATGTGTAAGAAAAGGTGTAGACATGGGGATAGTAAAAGTAGTACTCGTATCAACTCTTCTTATAGAATCAATACCTCTAAAATTGTATTAGAATCAATGAAAATATCTTGTTGTTATTCCTCAGTTTTGAAAAATTTAGAATTTTTTGTGATTTTAACTTCTAGGATTGTATGTAGTATCTTATCTAAATCATTGGGCTGAAAATGATTTTTTTTTGAAATGCAGAAATGGATACAACTTGTCTATGATTAACACCATCAAGATCATCTAGATGTATTTGATCATTATATTCATTATCTTGTTCATAATATTACTAATAAATATTTTCAAGATATGGCATACCATTAACAAAATTTGGTAATTTAATGTGTTTAAGATTAAAATTTACATCAACAAAAGGTTGAGGAATTTGAATATCATCTAGTCATTTTAGACAAGCATGATTGAACTAAATAAATGTGATCATGCTCAATTTCAACACCACTTCATCTAAGTTTTCAACTTAGAGGCGTAAGAGAACTAATATTCTTAGATGGCATAGAATATGAGAATGAAAAACATTAAACATAAATTACTATGCTAAATAGGGAACTCAAAGATAAAATCTAAAAATCATGGTTAAAATAATCAAATATAAAACCCTCAGGAAAGTAGAATGAGATCTTTAGGAAAACTAGGGTTTGCTATGCTCAAGAGAATGGAAAGGGTTCACAAATATGTTCCATATATTTTAGGATTATTGTGACCCTAATAGGATAAAAATATGGGAAAATTAGACTTAATATGTATAATTACTAAACAAATCTAAGCATAAATTGTTGAAGAGTTGTCATGATGGTGTCATGGAGGTGTCCTATTGAGTGGATGAAGTGCCTTAATAGTCTAAGTGACAATGACAAAGTGTTCAATGTGCTTGTTCTTGTATGATAAAGTGTGTAATGTGCTTGTATGCTTGAAGGATGATTGGTTGATCTTCAGTGTTGACATGGGGAGAGATGTTCAGGGATGAGTATGGAGTATTGATCATGTGAAATAGGTCCTTAAGATGTTATATATGCTTTTAGAGCTTATGTGCATAATTAGAATTCATCTAGTTGATCATAGTTTTCATCTAGACACTTTGGGTCTAGTGGCAAAAAATCTAAGTTGGTAGTTTGATGACATCACCATTACCACGTGGGAATGAGTCAAAGGGAGGTTGTCATATGGTTATGATCACTATAGTCCCTAGTTTTTATGCACCAAATATCAAGTCATGTGTTAAAGCATGATCAAAGATATGAGGGTACAAAGTTGGCTTCTAAGACATAATTCATTGTTTTCCCATACTTAGCCAAATTTGTAATGTGGCTAGAAAGAGCAGAGTAAGCAGTTTGATGATGGAATATCTTTCATGTGTGGATAGTTCAAGAGAAGGTGATTATATGGGTTTTTTCAATTTTGGACCTAGTTTATTTATGCAAATTTACAAATCCTGTGATGTAGCATGTCAAAAGATATGCATATGCAAAATTAGGCTCCCAAGTAGTTTGACTGTGTTTTCCCATACTAAGCCAATTTTGCATTGTGGTAGAAAGAGTCGAGTGAGCATTTTGATAGTGTTACATCTTACACGTGTGAAGGTGTCAAGAGAATCTAATTATATGGGTTTGTTCAGTTTTGAACATAGATGATTTGTGTTAAATTTGAGTTCATGCACTGAAATATGACAAAAGTTATCGATGCTCAAAGTTGGCCTCTTAGGAAGATTTGGACATGGTTGGCTCTGTGATAGAATATTTTGAGAAGGCACTTTAATGGAATTATATATCACATACACGAGGGTTCTAAGAGCAGTGTGTTACATGGTTACATTCTCCTTTATGAGGAGATCATCTGGTCCAAGTTTAAGATCCTACAAGTAAGTGAAAAAGAAGTTATTGACGTACAATAATGGCTACTCAGGCATATTGAAAGGGTCCCCATGCTTGGTCATTTTTGAAAGTGTTAAATCTCAAGCAAGATTGACAATACACATTTGATCCAAGGAGTCAAAAAGAAGCGAGATGAGGATAGGTGTACAATGTTTAATAACTAAGCAAAGGTATAGGATAATGATCCAATGGTGAGCGGGTGTTTGTATAATTGATCAAATGGTGAGCATTGATTACTAAAGACCTAGTTGATCCATAGAGATCGACAGAGTGCATTGAGTCAAAATACCCAGATTGCATGAGATGAGGTCAATGTGTGACAAATGTTTAACATTTGGATTTGGTAGTGTATGTGTTAGATCTCAAATAAGATCAATAGTGCAAGATTGATCCTGAGTTGAGATTTCATGACATTTGAATATTGTGTTTGAAGGTTAATTCTGACCTTTTGCATTTGAATATTTGAATTTATGAAGGAAATATCAATGTTTAGTTTTTAGACCATATCTTTCGATAAAATACAAATTTGTTGGTGCTATAAAAAACAAAGATGAAGAGGATTCCATGGTGCATCTAATGAACCTAATTTGAAGATTTGGAAGTGAGTACAGTCAAAGATATTGAACTTATAAGTTGACTGTGTGTTCATGCTTAGTCTGCAAGTGACCTAAAAAGGATATTTGAGCTTGTATTGTTGCTAGTTTGATGTCTCATGATGAATTAACTATTGGAACATGTTGTAGACTCCATGAAGATGATCTGCATGGATTTTGGAGGTGTGATCAATCTATCTTGAGTATGAATAACAATTAAGAAATTGATTGTGTGTTCATTTATGGTGACTGTGTGATCCATGTTAGTGTTTGAGTTATTTGAGCATACGTAGATGTGAGCTGAGTTGACTATGATCATTTGAGGATGTCAAAATGGAAATAAAGAGTGGACCAATGTATTTGAAAGTGATCTTATGTTCTTTTTTTTCTTGAGGGAGTGCTAAAGGAGTGAATGGGTTCACATGAGACCTATAAGGACTACAAGGGCCTTATTAAAAGGTGTAGTTCCTTAAGGATGATCCATAGATGCTATGGCTAACCTATGAAGATTATATTGATTCATGTCTTCATGTAAGAGATGCCTTAAGGGATAATTCATGACTAATGGCCAACCAAGGTAATGATTATCAAGATTGCTCTATATATAGTGGAACAAAAAATGATGGGTTCTAGACTTTGGATGTGAGACTTGGGAGAGTTTTGAGAGAGGCTTGTGTGTGTGTTTTAAAGGATTGAAGGAAGGGTAGAGTGCCTTGAAGATGTGTTAAAGAGTAGAATATATTGAAAACTATTTGTATGACCTATAGGTCATGAGTCTATTGGTAGAATAGTGCTCTAGTAGATTGAGTGTGAGTGAAGGTGAAGAGTGATAATCATGGTCCATCATCAGGTGTTGAAGACATCAGTACAAAGGTAGAATTTTTCATAGGTGATATTATGGAAGATAAATATATAAGGTGGTTGCAACCTCTTTTTAAGTTGAGACTTGTTAAATGGTCTGGTTATTATTATAACTCAACTAAACAAGTCTGGTAGCACCTTATGGGATTAGAGTCTCACTAAATAGGGATTGTAGTTCCTTGATAATTTGTAGATGGTCTAAATTGGATCTTGTCATTATAGGATAGTAGTCCAATTATATGTTTTAGTGGGTTTTATTCCCTAATAGATTTTCCCATGTATGTCATGTGTTATGTGATTAATCTTGCATTATCTCTCTTTCTCATTGCTATGAATGTTGTATATGTTTAATAAATGCTTGTGGTAGTTGATTAAGTATTTGTAGAGATCAAAATTTAAGTTAGATTATTTGGGCTCACTGATTCACTTATACCTCTAATAATTGGTATCAGAGCGAGGTCCTTTGGTAAAGGCATGACCACTTGAAGGTGATCCAAGGTACAATGGCCAATCAGAATATGCAAGGTAGTTTCTCTACTAAACAAGCATCAATGTTCAATGGATCCAATTATGCTTTTTGGAGTGATAGGATGATGACCTACAATATGTCCCTAGGGTTTGATGTATGACAATTAGTTTTGGATGGTTATGTTGCTCTTGCTATTCCTCTGTCTAGTGTTATAGACAAGAAATAATTTGATAACAATTCCAAGGCAATAAATGCCATCACTGTGGTCAAATTGAGTTCACCAAAGTAATTCATTGCACATCTACCAAGAAAATATGGTATAAATTAAAGAATATTTTTGAAGGAGATTCAAAGGTTAAGATTACTAAGTTGTAAACTCACATAAGGCAATTTGAAAGTCTCAAGATGAATGAAGAAAATACTATGGCATCCTTTCTGTAGAGAGTTGATGAGATTATGATTATCATTAAAGGTCTTAGAGAGAATATTGAAGAGAATACTATTATTCAAAAGGTATTATGGTCTCTATCCCCCAAGTTTGATCCAAAAATATTTGCTATAGAAGAGATTCATGACCTTACTCAGTTGAAGATGGATCAATTTCATGGCACCCTTACTGCTTATGAAATGAGGAAGAATGATGATATACTACCAAATAAGTATGCATCATTCAAGATAAAGATGAAGCCTAATAAGAAGTTCCAAAGTAATAAATCCAAAGATGATGACATATTTGATTTTGATGATGATGAACTAATTGCTTTGATTACTATGACATTGAACACTGACTCAGGGAAGTATAAGGGTAAAATACCCTTCAAATGTTTTAATTGAGAAGAGATAGGACATTTTGCTTAGAAGTACCCCCATAAGCATGAGAAGAAAGATGATGAAGAGCATGATGAAGGACAAGATGAAGACAAGAAGACATACATGAAGAAAAGATTCAGAAAGTATAACAACAAGAAGAGATCCTTCAAGAACAAGAAAAATCTTTATACCAAAGAAGATTGTAGCTCATCAAATGAGAGTGAAGATAGTGATTCAGAATATGATCATGAAGATGATGGTCTTGCTAAAGATGAAGCCTTGTTCATGGCTGAGGAAGGAAGTTATTCACATTAGAAGGAGTCTATTTGGAGTGATTTAGATGATGATGAAGATGAGGTGGATTGTGAGACTATTTTGATGAATGCTCTTGAAGAATTCAAAATTGAGAAGAAGATCAATAAGAAGATAGAATCAAAGCTCAATGTGTATGAGGTAAGATTGAATGAAGACACCAATGGGCATGAAGATATGATCAATCATCTTAGTTGTCAATTGGAAATTTTATCTACAAGCTTAAAAGCTAAAGAATATGAATGTTCAAGGTAAGTTTCTAAAAATGAATCTTTGAAATCTGAGTTAGAAAAGACAACTAGTAAGGTGAAGACATTTGTGAGATTTGAAAAGAGCTCATGTGATTTAGACAATATTCTAAGTGGTCAAAAGCATGACAGTGATATAACTAGTCTTGGATATGAAGAAGAACAAAAGACTGTAACTCAAGACAAGATGAAGACTAAGGTGAACTAGGATAATCATACTTTGAAGACAAATCATCAGGCAATGAATGAAGGTGTTGGTAGAGTTAAGAAAAATTATATTAGACAAATAAATGCCATAAGGTATGCAAGATTCAATAGTTACTATTATACATGTAATCAATTTGGTCATAAGGCTAGAGAGTGAAAGAGACCTATTAGAAATGAATTTGTATGGGACTATGATAGGGGTCATCAATCAAATGGTGTGAATAGAATCAAGTGATTTAACTATCTTGATGTGGGACATTTTGAAAACCATTGTCCACATATGATTAGACAAGGTGAGTCCTTTTCAAAAAGGGGAGGTTGTTTTGTTTTTCATGACATAAGACACACTAAAAATTTCCTTCCAAATAAGGCAAGGCAAGATACATTTCTTGTAAAAGATATGGTGTGCTACAATTGTGAATAAAGAGGTCACATTGCTAGGTTCTAAAAATAAAGGCCTACAAGATAGAGTATATTTAATCAGGCTCCTAGAGTTCAAGAAAGAAGACAAGTTAATACATGGAAGCCAAAGGTGAAAAGTGTGAGTCATGATGAGACTGCAGGTCCAAGCAATTTATTTACTATGGTGGAAAATGATTTAATAGTTGAAGAGTACCAAGAGGTCTCATTGTTGCTCATGTTGAGAATGAAGATATCAAGATCAAAGAGAATACCAAGGTGCTGATTAAGGCCAATCCTGAGGTATGTATGGATCTAAGTGAACATCCTACTGTTGCTGAACATGTATCATGTAAGGAACATCAATTGTCTATGCCGAATGATGAGGTTCCAAACTATAAGGAAAATTATTCAGATGAAAAGGTATGTAATGAATATGTGTTGTCTCCATATATTATCAAATCAATCATAGAAGAAAAGGAGAATGTTGTAGTGGATGAGAAATTTCTTTCTCCTAAGCCAAAGAAGAAGAAGAAAAAGAACTACAAATATCATATGAACAAGGAGGAGATGGAAGATGAGGATTTGTTTTTGTTTTAGAACATTAAGGTATAGAAGGTGTCTCCATATATGCTTCTTAAGAGACTCCTTTCAATGGATAATCAAGTTTATGTGCTCAAGATGATAATGCCAATCAGAGAAGGCCTTGGGTTAAGGGGGAACAATAAGTTCATGAGCCTATTTCAGAGGTTTGTGAAGGAGCTGTAGTACAGAGTTAGATTGGGTGGTTCTAGGTGGCTTAATGAGATTGATGAAAATGTCAAGAGTGTTGGTGCTTAGAAAGGTTTATGCATTTATTTGTCATGTGCTCTAGGTGTTTTTGAGGTCTGAATGTATGTATGTGCCAATTGAAGATTTTTGAGTGCTCTTAGTTTTTTCAGTTTTTGGCTTAACGACAAGCAAGCCTAAAATGGGTTATATTATGTATGGGTTCCCAAAGGTATGGAAGATAAAATATTGGTCCAGAAGTGTGTGATGGGTGTCTCTAGGTCTGCAAGTAGTTTTAGAAGTATGTGTTGACCAGAAGGAGGTTTGTTGACCCTATTTGTTTTGAGATTCTAGGGTTTTAGGCTATACTAAAAAAGTGGTTTGCCTTATGAGTTGAGGTTTGAGGCTTCTTAATATGTTGAATGGGCCAAATGGGTGGTAAAATAAAACTTCTTAGAGATTTTAAGGTTTGTGGTTCTCATGTTATTCAATATTTTGTCATGTTGGAGGCTTGATTAGATAGTTGGTTTGTGAAGGAAGTATGTTTTAGAAGATGAAATTGTTAATGAAAATTGGTGTGCTTATGGGGGAATATGAGAGTGATCTAGATATGAATTTTTAGGTCTTGAAGATGTGTTTACTAAAAATTGTGGAATTTTTAAGTTTCAGTGTAGATGCAAAGTTGGTGGTCATGGAAGTGTCTTGAGAAAGAAGGCTAGTAAGCTTGCATGGTGGTTCTTCATGGTGTGTGGAGATATGAAGATGATCAAAAGGTGAAAGTACTCATATATCTTATGGGTATCCCCTCTCAAATGTTTCTTGGTGAGTTCCATCAAATTTTTGTGGTTTTATATGTTCTTTCTTCATTGGTTGTAGTGCTTGATTGAAGAGAGTGTTGGCATGGAGCAAGAGGAGGTTGTTAAGATAATCAGAAGTAGGATAAAAGTAAGGGGGAGTTTGTATCATATTTATAATATGGTCCTTTCCTATTTTATAGTATTTTTAGGTCCTTAGGATCAGTTTGTGCCCACTTTGTCATTGTGTCAAAATGGCAAAACGTCTTTGTTGGGGAGAAAGTTCCTATTGTGGGAGTACTTTGAAGAGAAAGAAAGTGAGATATATATTGCTATATTGATGGTTGTTGAAATTAATGAAAAATGGGGAGATTATTGAAGATTTGTCATGATGATGTCATGGTGGTGTCATGAAGGTGTCTTGTTGAGTGGATGAAGTGACTTGATAGTCTAAGTGACAATGACAAAGTGTGCAATGTGATTGTATGCTTGAAAGATGATTGATTGATATTTAATGTTAACATGGATAGATATGTTTAGGAATGAGTATGAAGTATTGAGCATGTGAAAGAGGTCCCTAAAATGTTATCTATGCTTTGAGAGCTTGTGTGCACAAGTAGAATTCATCTGGTTGAACATAGTTTTCATCTAGACACTTTGGGTCTAGTGGCAAAAAATATGAGTTGACAGTTTGATGACATCACCATTACCATGTGGAAATGAGTCAAGGGGAGTTGGTCATATGGTTATGATCACTGTAGTCCCTAGTTGTTATGTGCTAAATATCAAGTCATGCGTTGAAGCACAGTTAAAGATATGAGGGTACAAATTTAGATTCTAAGACAAAATTCACTATTTTCCCATAGCCAAATTTATAATGTGGCTAGAAAGAGCCGAGTAAGTAGTTTGATGATGGAATATCTTCCATGTTTAGATGTTTCAGGAGAAGGCGATCATATGGTTTGTTCAATTCTGGACCTAGTTTATTTGTGCTAATTTATAGATCATGTGATGTAGTGCATAAAAAGATATGCATATGTAAAATTGGGCTCCTAGAAAATTTGACTATGTTTTCCCATACTAAGCCAATTTTGCATTGTGGTAGAAAGATTCAAGTGAGCACTTTTATGGTGTTACATCTTACACATGTTAAGGTGTCAAGAGAATATGATCATATGATTTTATTTAGTTTTGAGCATAAATGATTTGTGCTAAATTTGAGTTCATGTGTTGAAGAACGACAAAAGTTATGGATGTTCAAAGTTGGCCTCTCATATAGATTTGGACATGGTTGGCTTTGTGATAGAAGATTTTGAGAAGGTAATTTAATGGTGTTATATCTCACATATGTGAGGGTTACAGGAGTAGTGTGTCACATGGTTGGATTCTCCTTTGTGAGGAGATCATATAGTCCAAATTTGAGATCCTGAAAGTAATCATGGAAGAAGTTATTGAGGTGAAAAAATGGATAATCAAGCATATTAAAAGGGTCCCCATACTTAATCATTTTTAAAAGTGTTAAAGCTTGAATAAGATCGACGATGCACATTTGCTCCAAGGAGTCCAGAAGCAATGAGATGAGGATAGGTGCATGATGTTTAATGACTAAGCAAAGGTATAGGATAATGATACAATAATGAGTGGGAATTTGTATAATTGATCGAATGATAAGCGTTGATCACTAAAGACTTGGTTGATCCATAGAGATCAACAGAATGCATTGAGTCAAAGTTCCCATATTACACGAGATGAGGTCAATGTGATAGATGTTTAACATTTGGCTTTGGTGGTCTACGCTTTAAAGCTTGGACAAGATCGATGATGCAAGATTGATCCTAAGTTGAGAGTTCATGAGATTTGAGCATTGTGTTCAAAGGTTAATTTTGACTGTTTGAATTTGAATATTTGAATTTATGAAGGAAAGACCAATGTCTAGTTTTTTGACCATATCTTTCAATAAAAGATGAATTTATTGGTAATATAAAAATAAAAGATGAAGAGGAATCCATTGTGCATTTAACAAACCCAATTTAAAGATTTGAAAGTGAGTACTATCAAATATATTGAGCCTATAAGTTGATTGTGTGTTTGTGCTTAGTTTGCAAGTGGCCTGAGAAAGATATTTGAGCTTGTATTGTTACTATTTTGATGTCTCACAATGAATTAGCTATTGGAACATGTTGTAGACTCCATGAGGATGCTCTATGTGAATTTTAGAGTTGTGATCAATCTATCTTGAGTATGAACAATGCTTAATAAATTGATTACGTGTTTGTTCATGATGACTGTGTGCACCAGATCAGTGTTTGAGTTGTTTGAGCATACACAAAGGTGAGCTACATTGACTATGATCATTTGAAGATGTCTAATGTGGTATAAAGAGTAGACCCATGTATTTGGATGTGGTATTATGTTCTTATTTTTCTTGAGGGAGTGCTAAAGGAGTGAATGGGTTCACATGAGACGTATAAGGATTACAAGGGCCTTATTAAAAGGTATAGTTCCTTAAGGGTGACCCATAGATGATATGGCCACCCTATGAAGATTGTATTGAGCCATGTGTTCATGTAAGATATGCCTTAAGGGATAAGTTATGCCTAATGGCTGACCAAGGTAGTGATTATCAAAATTGCTCTATATATAGTGGAACCAAAGATGATGGGTTCTAGACTTTGGATGTGAGACTTGGGAGAGTTTTGAGAGACGCTTGTGTGTGTGTTTTAGAGGAGAGAAGGAAGGTTAGAGTACCCTAAGGATGTGTTTAAGAGTAGAATAGATTGATTTCTATTTTTATGATCTTTTGGTCATAATTATGTTGATAAAATTGTGCTCTTGTGGATTGAGTGTGAGCAAAGGTGAAGAGTGATAATCAGTGATCCATCATCAGGTGTTGAAGACATCAGTAAAAATATGGAAGTATTCATAAGTGATATTATGGAAGCTCAACATCTAAGGTGGTTACAACCTCCTTGCAAGGTGAAAATTACTAAATGGTTTGGTTGTTGTTGCATCTCAGCTAGATAGCTGTGGTAACACCTTGTGGGATTAGAGTCTCACTAAATAGGGATTATAGTTCCTTGATAATTTGTAGATGGTCTGAATTGGATCTTGTTATTATAAGATAGTAGTCCATTGTAGGCTCAAGTGGGTTTTATTTCCCAAGAGGGTTTCCCATGTATGTCATGTGTTATGTGATTGATCTTTCATGATCTCTCTTGCTCATTGCTATGAATGTTGTATATGTTTCATGAATGCTTGTGGTAGTTGATTAAGTATTTGTAATGATCATAATTGAAGTTAGATTATTTGGGCTCACTGATTCATCCCCCCTCTCAGTGATTTTACCTCAAACATAACTTGCTAAAAATAATAATTTATATTTATGGTAAACACTAGGAAAATGAATAACTAATCTTGTTTTGGGTTTGTGCAAGACTATGGTGTGGATAAGGAATACGTTAGTCTTATGTTAGTCCAACAAAAAAAATCAAATTAACACACTAAAATACTAACTCCCCTAGCCTAGATACTATGGAGAGTATAGGTAACAAGCATGCATATGGAAACACAATTAAAACATAAAATATCACCTTCTTTTACCTTATTTGGAGCTCTAAATGGCTTTCTCAACTTTTACATCAAGTAATCTTCATCAATAGAGCTTTGTTGGCTTAACCTTTCCTTGGCACCTTGGATTTGATTGCTTGGATTAAGATTTGAGCATGGTAACACTATTTGGAAGGCATTCAAGCATTATAACATTACACCAAGAGAGCTTGTTGAAGATATTTGTGCATAATTTTTTTGTACCAAAATAGCTTAGAGATCAATATATATGGCCTTGAATTTATAGCCTCAAGAATTAACTCTCACCCAAGGTGAGTTAAGGTTGAGTTTAAACATGGAATGGGTTCAAACTAATCCTACTTGAGTTGAGACTAATTCTAGTTGAGTTAAAAGTTGTCATGTAATTATGATTTTCAATTACTAGGCATGGCTCTTAAATTAGATATTTTGGAAGAGCTTGACAACTCATAAAGGCAATGATGAAAAGGCTTGATATTTTGAATTTTTGAAATTTCTATTTTTAGATATTCATTAATTACAAATGGATAATTCAATTAAGCATTTAATATTATTTAATTATATGATTAATTTTGATTAGCATTTTAGCTCTTTCAAGATTTGATCAAGTGCCTCATTTAATAGGTCCATATGTCAAATTGACAGTTGTTATGTCGCAAGGTGATTAGGGAAGAATCCATGAGAGGTTATTGTTGCATATGGGCTTGCATCCCAAATAGGGATGCCTCAACATGATTTTGAATATTGATTAATGATGCACATATGAAATTAGGAAATTCAATGGTTCTTAGGCTTTATTTGTAATGGTTGGTAGGAATCAGTCTGAAGTCTAGTCAAAAGCTAGTTATGGTCAAAAGTGGATTTCTATAGTTTGCCCCTATTTAAGAAGTCATTGAAAGCTATAGGCACAATAAAGTCTTCTCAAAGAATGAAAAAGGCCATTAAGAATGAAAGAAGATAATCATTAAAGAAGAAGCTCTAAATAACATTTGGGAAGCCTATAATGATGCCCCTTCGAGGGAGTGGTCGACACATATGATTGATGGGAGGTCTTTAAAAAAGAATCAAGAAGAAGAATGAAATCAACCCATGGGTGAGATTAATCTAATAGAGATAATGCTTGTATGCATTGATTTAAAAAGTGTCAGGGAAACCCCAAAACAATAAACATGCTCCAATCCCTACTGAGTCAGGATCTTGCTCTACCAAATTAGAACACATGTGATTACTTCTTGTATTAGCAACTAAACATGGAATTATACCAGAATCAATAAGTAACTAGAAATATGAAACAACACAGGAATTAAGAGACAATACACAATTGTATTATATACATAGAAGAATATACAATAAGGAAGATGCCACTTCTTCCTCCACCTCAAAGGTTCACCACACCTCAAGACCTTCTTCCCTCTCTCTCTCGGTCCCAACAATCAACTCCAATACATAATTGATGTTCACCTCTCCAACCAGTCAGTAACACGCTACCAGTTCACCAAGTACACAACCGTACTCCAAGTAGATCCCCTGCTCTCTGCTACCTGCAAATCACTAGACCTTACTCACCATGTAGACATCTCTACACCCTTGAAGAACCCTTGTCCTTGCCTCGCCAAGTCCTTATGATTCTTCAACCAGCACCCCAGTGGATCAGCTCCTTGACCTTGCAGACCTTGCAACTCTCCCTGATCATACACACTCAGCACCCCTTTGGAACTAGGAGGAGCTACACTAGCTCTCTCTAAAAGCTCTATGGCTTTCTAGCACACTTTTACAATACAGCCCATGAGTCCATATATAGATCTCATGCTTACAATAATTAGACTAACCTAATTACAATAATTAGACTCGTAACTCAAGACTATGACTAGCCTTCAACATGCAAACTAACAGTCTCAAAATAGACTCTCTCAGATTCGCCATGCAAACTGCCTGTTCTCGCACAGGCTGCCGACGTCGGCTCCTCCATGACCGATGTCGGCCGATTGGTAACCGACACCGGTTGCTTCCTCTTGCTATCTAATCGATGTCGGCTGATCAAACTGATGCCATTTTTCCTGCAACTGATTTTGCAACACTGCATCCTCCGTAACTTCTCCTGTTTGCATCCTGGTGAAGCTTTTAGCTCCACAACATAACAATCTCCCACTTGGAGATAAATAGATACACCTGTACCTGTACCTGTACACCATCTAAATTATTCCCTGGCTTGTATCCCTCTTCAAGATCCATCCTAAAGACCAACCACCACACAACTGTGATGCTATCCCTGTCATTCAAGTAACCTACCATATCCGAACCTACACATCCATGTAGCGAAGAACTTGACCCTGCGTAACAAGAATCCCTGATGCTACTCCCACTGAACTGCCCTCCAGTACTCCTTCCCCAAATTGGCTCCATACTTTCTGACAACCCCCACTGATTGGGAAAACTCAGGCCTACAATAAACCTCATGTGATTTTGAACCCTGTTTCAAGCTAAGCTTGAACTGTCCAGCCATTGGTGTGCTTACTGATTCTGCATCCTGCGTAATGAACCTCGCCAACACCGTCTTCACATCAGCTCCCACTGGAGATAAAATCTCCATGTCTCTTATGCCAAAGAATTTTGCTGCTCCAAATTCTTCATGACACACCTCTGAACTAACCTTACCCTTAGCTTAGCAAATACTTGTATGTACAAACCTACTAGTAAATCACCCACATACAGTAACAAAATGATGTTGCGACCATCATCTACCTGGTAAGATAAACACAATAGTTACACTGACATTGACTGAAGCCATGCTTAGTCATCCACCTGTCAAACCCTGTACCACTGTCCTGCAGCTTCCTCAAGACCATATGCCTTGGCCTTCTGTCTCTTGTGTCCATCCACTCTCTTCTCTAAAACATGAATCCATCTCTCTTAGTGCTTACTTCCAGCTGACAACTCTACCAACAAATACCTATTTGGTTCATCTCCAAGGACTCACACTCCTCATCCATATCAAGCTCCCACTGTATCCGGACTCTACTTGCATTGCCTCTTCACATCCTCCTGGTTCTTGACCATTAGTAAGCAATATAAAGAAGGTGAACAATGAATATGAGGTTCACTTACCCTTCCTAACCTTCACATGAGCATTTGAGACTTGCTGTCCGCCCAATATCCATTCCAGTGACCGATCTCGGCCATCTCCCAGTCTGCTCCTGACCGATGTCAGTTCCCTGCATTGACCCTGACTGCCGACGTCATCTCCCTGGCCGACGCCGATATCCTTTCTGCCGACGTCGATTCCCTCATGACTGATGTCAGTCTTCCTGTTGCCGACGTCAGTTACTGTATGACTGACGCTGGTACCTGTGTTCGTCTGTGAGTGATAACATTTTTACCCGCGAGCTCTCCATGGATCAAAATCCTAATCAAATCAACCCTGCTCTACTTAGAATAATTCAGTTCTCTCACCTGATCTCTGTCCGTCATCTCCTCCATGAACACCAAGGCTTTCCAGTTCTTTAGCTTGTCAAAAACATCTGTCTTTCGCTTCAAAACCTGCATTCTCCTTCTACATATGTGACTAAGCCCATGAAGCCACATCTCTGCAACAGAAGGTGAATCAACAATATAAGTAGATAGATAAAGGATACCTACTTTCTTACCACCATCTAATTCAAGTGTATCCGCTGTGAGAGTTACAGTGCATCTCTCGTCACCAAAATTTCTTGAAGAAATTAGACTCATCTCCAAGACTGGTACCTGCATGACTTCCTTCAACCACTGAGTGTCGTCCATCTGCAATTTCAGCTTCACTTCCCCTTCGTCAATCATTTGACAAGGCTCTCCAGCTCCTAAATAAATCTCTCCAAAGTCATACCCATGAAAAGATGCTCTATTTCAAACTGCATGGAAAGAGGCAAAAGAATCTGTGAACCAAGATTCCACTTTATCCAGAACATCCTGTGTAACACCACCTGCAACATCTGCTCCTCCCTGTTGATCTGCAACCAACCAACAATTTTTATTTACCTGCTCTTTCTTTCCATCAATCAGACCATTCGTGCTATTCAATTTCTCCATTCGTAGCTTACTTCCTTCTGCCATTGCTATACTCCCACTCAATCAGAAACCCCTGTGAGCAACTTGTAATCAACAAACACTACCAGATCTGAAACCACCTGTTAGTAACCCAACCAAAAACTCTGATACCACTTGTCAGGGAAACCCCAGAACAATAAACATGCTCCAATCCCTACTGAGTCAGGATCTTGCTCTACCAAATTAGAACACATGTGATTACTTCTTGTATTAACAACTAAACATGAAATTATACCAGAATCAATAAGTAACTAGAAATATGAAACAACACAGGAATTAAGAGACAATACACAATTGTATTATATACATAGAAGAATATACAATGAGGAAGATGCCACTTCTTCCTCCACCTCAAAGGTTCGCCACATGTCAAGACCTTCTTCCCTCTCTCTCTCGGTCCCAACAATCAACTCCAATACATAATTGATGTTCACCTCTCCAACCAGTCAGTAACACGCTGCCAGTTCACCAAGTACACAACCGTACTCCAAGTAGATCCCCTGCTCTCTGCTACTTGCAAATCACTAGACCTTACTCACCATGTAGACATCTCTACACCCCTGAAGAACCCTTGTCCTTGCCTCACCAAGTCCTTATGATTCTTCAACCAGTACCCCGGTGGATCAGCTCCTTGACCTTGCAACTCTCCCTGATCATACACACTCAGCACCCCTTTGGAACTAGGAGGAGCTACACTAGCTCTCTCTAAAAGCTCTATGGCTTTCTAGCACACTTTTACAATACAGCCCATGAGTCCATATATAGATCTCATGCTTACAATAATTAGACTAACCTAATTACAATAATTAGACTCGCAACTCAAGACTACGACTAGCCTTCAACATGCAAACTAACAGTCTCAAAATAGACTCTCCCAGATTCGCCATGCAAACTGCGTGTTCTTGCATAGGCTGCTGACGTTGGCTCCTCCATGACCGATGTTGGCCGACTGGTAACCGATGCTAGTTGCTTCCTCTTGCTATCTGACCGACGTCGGCTGATCAGACCGACGCCATTTTTCTTGCAACTGATTCTGCAACACTGCATCCTCCGTAACTTCTCCTGTTTGCATCCTGGTGAAGCTTTTAGCTCCACAACATAAAAAAAAGTAGTGATTTGCCCAAAGGTAGTTATAATTACTAATAAAGGTTGAGACACTAATTTTCCCAAAGGTGATTATAATCAGTGACAAGGCACATGCCCTAGTAGGATGGATGAGTTGAAATAATGATTTGCCCACAAGAAATTATAATAATTATGATGACTTGGATTAAATAATGATTATTGTTTATGCCTTAGTAGGGTAGATTTGATCATGATAAATTGGTTATAGCCCAATAGGGTAGATTGTCAAGCATAACACAAGGATATAACTTGTTATACATATTAAAGATGAGTGGGCACAAATGTAGATGTGATGGTGTAATGATTGGAGAATCCATAAATAAAGAGGCACACAAGGATGTATAAAGTGATGAGTAGGGGAATAAGAATTGATCAATGATTTGGTTATACTTGCTAATGCAAAGATGCTCATCCTCATTAGCATTGATACAACTAGAATGGTCAATGGGTTGATTCAATCAAGGAGGGTGGGAGGATTTACCAAGGTTTCCAAGGAGAAGTTTCTATGGCTCCATTGATTATAATATTTTCCAATCTAATTTTTGCTGTAGCACATGATGATATGCATCATGATATAAAACACCATGATAACGTAGATAAAATATGCATAAGAACTGACACGTGATCTAATAAATAATTGAAAAAAACACACCAATGATAAAAACCATGATGATAATGTTGATGTATTAATATGGATGGAATCAAGAATAAGGCACAAGGAATCACCCAAAGAACGCATATAGATTGAGTCGAGGCACAACAACAAAAGCAAACAAACAGGAAAATAAACAACTAAGCAAATAAACACATAAAAAATGTAAAGAAAAGCAATAGAAAACATCTTGTCATCAACCAAGTCAATATATACATGTGAAGGCTCAATGGAATGATAAATAAGTGGTGCCCCTAAGCAAGGATACATGTAAATGGAAGTTCACACCACCAATGGTAGTGGAATAGACTAGAACCAATAATGGATTTACCCGAGTAGGGTGGAGAAAGGATGACTGACTAGTGTTGAAAAGGATTATTTTTTTTGGATTTTAAGGCTTTATATCTCTCTAGGAGATGGGAAGTTGATGTTCTATTTTTTAGGATTTTGAAATGTTTTTGAATGTTTTTAGAATTTTAAGGTATCTTAACTCATTGGATATTGACAATATACTGCTCACAAAATGGCAAGAGCATTGGCTTAGGTTTCTTGAAAAATGATGAGGGCATTGGAAAAGGGGGATTGAGCTGACCTCAATGTGAATCAAGTGATACCTACATAGTCCCATTAGGACCTTAGGTCACTATAGTTCTACTGACACAAAAATCTGATCATGTCACAACAAGTTTGTGAATTTAGGCAAATGGTAAGGCAAATGATAATAATAAGGGTAAGGTGATGCGATAATGCATGGTAAAGGTGTTGTTCCTAATTTTACCATAAGCAGTTATAATTAAAAAATAATGACATAGGTTAGTGATACTAATTTTCCCACAGGTAGTTATAATTAGTAATACAAGGTGGAATATTGATTTTCCCAAAGGTGGTTATAATCAATAACACCAGTCAAGCATAAATAAAACATGTAATTGCCATATCCACTATCATACTAATTTCATATACTACCATTTGAAAATGTAATTATGAAACTACTGAAATTGGATCAGAATCCCCTTGCGGAAGGTGTCTGAAGAATTAATGGAACCAAGGTCAAAAGAGGTTGGGTAGGGAGGGTTAAAAACACTTTGGTCAATAAGGAAGGTATGGTAGAATGGTATAAAATATGACATTTATTCAAGGATGGTGATGTTTTGACATTTGGATATAATGGTAATAGGGTTGCCCCAGAGTGATAAGGTAAGGTAAATGGTAGGGTATGAAACAATGACAAGACGAATGGAAAATGAAAATGATAAGGTAAATGAAAATGATAAAGTAAATGGTTTTGGTAAGTCAAATGTTTCTATTATTCCTATTGATGTGGAGATGCATGTCCTGATCAACATATGATACAATAAGAATAATCAATCATGTAAATTACTAGCCCACACCTCTTTTGAATAGTTGCTCTGTTAAGAACCTACTACAAATTTAGACTCTAAGTATGTTGTGATATTCGTTGGTCTTTGATTCTATTTTCTCCAAAATTTGAGACAAGATGTCTTTGTAGCTTCTATAAAGGAAAGTGCAGCCAGGGATGGTAAATATAGATAAATATTGGATGATAGATTTGATTTGTCCATGTAAAGGTGGATGATAATGGAATTTATAATGGTTAGGAAACAAATGAAGATTGGGATTTTTAAGCACATATAATGTTGTTGATTCCAGATTCAACATAAATTTTATTGTGGTAGGGCCGAAGACTTTTGATATGTTCTTAATAAGACCATCATGGTTTTTTATTATTTGGGCCTAAGAGTAGCTACCCTCTGATTATGCTATAGATTGGAAGTTGTATTGATGTTATCTTTAATAATGTCTTCATTAATTAGTGAAGAACTATTGTGCTTAGCTATTGGATCTGTGAAGAATTTTTCACCAATGAAGTTGTCTTGATTATCTCATAACACCTCTAAAAAGGTTTCATAAAGGAAAGTTGACTTTTGAATTTGATTATCATCTAGCACCTCAAATAAGGTTTCACTAAAAGATGTTGAGTTTGGACTTTGACTGCCCCTAGTGCCTCTAAAAAGGATTCACTAAGAGAGTGCTCTTCTTTTAAATGAATATGTTCTTGGTCCCCCTGATATTTTGCTATTGATATGTCATTATTGATGCATTTCAACAAGGCATGATTCTATTAGTCCCAATCGACACTTGTGTGAGATGGAATGCCAATATAATGCCTTGGTTGGTTAGTGTTAATGGCATGTGAAATGGTAATGGAATGAGAACAGGTAGCATAATCCTCATAGAAGATACCAGGAGAACTTATGTCAAAGCTAAAGAAAACATCCTAAAAAATTATGGAAGGATAAAAAATGTATTCAAATTGATTTGCAAGGCATGTGTAACCAATGTTGTAACAAACACAAACATATTCTGAATATGAAGCTAATTATAACTCAAGGGACTCTAAATCTAATGTTGAGACTGATATTGATTATGCTTTTGATGCTAAATTTGATGTCGATTCAAGAATAGAACCTAACATCAATGTTGATTCTTCATTTGATGTGGATGATACTATAATGATGTCTTGTTGAATGTTTGGTATTGTACAAGTAATGGCTTGTGATGGCATAATAGGCTCCATAGAGACTAGTTTTTTAAAGTGAGACTCCTCAATGAGGGGAAAAAGGTCAAGAGACAACTCCATAAAGTCTAGCTTGGCAAAGGGAGGATATTCAAAAACAAGATAATGGTTGAGATAGTGATTTACCCAAAGGTAGTTATAATCATTAAAAAGTGACTCAACAAAGACTAGATTATCAGAGTGAGACTCCTCGATAATAGAGAAAGTATCAAAAGGTGATTCATCATAGGTTGGCTCATCATAAATAGTTATTTCAACAAAAACATCTTGGATTGGATGGTTCTCTTGGCCTTGGTTTACAAATAGTTGTAAAATATCAGTTTTGAACACATATTGGTCTTTGAATGATTGGTTCTGTTGGAGAGGTGTTGATTGGCTTTGTTGTGGCTCGATGATCGACATGGATTTTTTAAAGTGGGGGAATGCTGGCAATGGAGGAATAATGATTAGTGGTTGAATAATGATCTATTTGTAAATAGGCTCATCTAATATAGGCTTAACAAATACTATTGTTGATCTAGGATGGTACTTGTGACTCATCTATTCATAATTGCACAACCTTGTTGGGATAAGGAGCTACCATACTTGGAAGGGCCTAGAATGGTAATGGTAAGGCATTGTGAAGCTTCGTTGTTATCATGAACCAAAGGATGAGGTCATGGAATGGTAATGGTAGGGCATTATGAAGTTTTGTTGTTATCATGAGCCAAAGGATGAGGTCTTGATAAGTAATCCTTGGATGTTGTGGAGCTTGGTGGATTGCATAGACTGAAAGAGGGTTAATGGTATAGGTGGGGGATCAGGTACCGTTAGCATTGAAAGGTCAAACTTGGTATGTTAATCAACCCAAAGAAGTTATCACCAAATACTGTGCTTGAGGATCTTGGCTTTATTCTCTAGATTGAGTATTATAAGGAGGATAAGTATCCATCTCACAAACTACATCATCACCATAGGGGTCTTGAATAAAGTCATCTTATGCAACCACATTATAAATACCTAGATTGTACATGGCTCTATTATGACTATAATGAGACATATCCAACCTAATGATGAATGTTTCACAAAAAGGCCTAGAGGTCTACAAACTCTAAAAAATAATTTCCAAAGGATAAATGGTCCAAACATAGTCTAACTTGGTTTAAAGATGGAGTTGTATCTCCAAAAAGTTAGTTGTTAAAACTTGGGTAAAAAATAGTCTAACGTCAAATGTCTTAAAAAAATGGTCAAGTAGATGAAATAAAAATGAATGCCAAACTTGGGTAAAAAATGATTCAAACAAGTCTAATATAGGTCTAAAGAAACAAAGGTTGTTAGGTCTTTTGGAAAACAAGGAACAAAAGCTAGGCTGAAAATAGGCATTGCTAGGTCTTTTGGGAACAAGTCATAAAAGTTAGATTTTTAAACAAACTAGGTCGAAAGGCAAGATATTTAATCTAATAAATTTGAAACACTTTGACATGAACTAAGCAATCAGATTTAAACACACACTTGATTATTCAACAAAAGACATGAAACTCTAGGCATATGGAAGATAGATTATTTCCCCAAATTTAGGAACAAAAAGAGGGGATCTTAATAGGATGAGCTGATCTTAATCACTCCCTTTATAATTTATCATTACCTATAGATCTAATACTCCAAGGAGGGAAATCAAACCCATGCAGTTCTCCCACCTAGAGTGATTATGAAATTGTGTTCCTTGACTATGTGTATGCAACTAAAAAATGGCTTTGATACTTGATAATGATAGCTGTTAACTTGATTCAGAATGATCTTGACTTGGCTTATGGCTACTCTTTGTGAATGATCTTTAATTTGGAAATAATAGGGAAAATTTACAATAGTGTGTAATATTGAAACAAGTGAATACCAAGTGATAACAAGTGAGGGAAATGAATAACTTTTGATGTATATTTGTAGGTGAGCCTTTTTATAATTTCCTTTAGCTGACTTTATGAATTTTATGGGAAGACCAAAAAGAGTCATTTAAATTTTAGAAACTAACAGTTATTTAGCATAAGATGCAAATACTATAGGGAGACAAGAGCATGGAAATGCTCCTGTCCACCTAGCGTAGACCTATCCTAAAAAATTAGGGATAATTGTCCTTATCTAGGGAAAGGCTGAGTGTGGTTTTAAGTATCTTGAGCATTTTAATTTGAGAGTCTTGTATAGTAGTGGTGGAAAACAAAGTTTCAAACCCACATATGGTTAAATGGCTTAGAAGAATGGTTAATAAGAGTCTTGTATTTGTGAACAAATCATGTGGTTGAATATGTGTTAAGAATTAACATTGATAATATTAGTGATTAGATATATGTCTCTACATTTCTCCCCATTTATTATATTAATGAAATTTCTAGGGTAAAATATAAATAATTGAATCTAATTATGTAAAACACAATTTATATTTGAGACAATATTTCAATTGTGCAGGGCATTCAAATTTAGCAAACCTTACAACAACACTTGAAGTAGTCATTTGTTCATTTTGAAATTTAAAAAAATAACTCGAATCTTTGCAAATTGAAAAATTAAAAAGAGAGCAAAGAAGAAGTACACCTATATGCAAGTAAAACCAAAATTCATTGTAACCTATAATTGATGATGGATAATTATGCCCCCTTGTTAAAGCACTTGGATAATTTGAATCAATGGTCAATTGAGAGTGATCAAGTCTCAATTTTAAATAACTAATCAAGCCCTTGAGTTGAAAATATGCATTATTATAATTCTTACAAATGGGGAATAATACCCAATGTATTGATTTAAAAAAATGTGGAGCCATGATGGGTTCACTAGAAGTGATGCCAAGGCTATTGTCACTAGACTTGAATGTACATCACCTATAATAGAAGATGGAACCATATAATGGGTTCAATAGAATTAATTTCATGGTTTTTGAGCATTACTAAACCTCAACATACATTTTCTACAATATATTCAAATCAAACTATTATATATGGAGCTAGATTCTATTTATTTGATTAAAATATAACAAAGAATATCCATCATGACCACATTGCTCATAAATTTAAATTGAAATGAATATTTTGCCTTTCAAATTACAACTTTGAACTTTGAAACTGTGTGTGTGAACAAGCATCATGCCTTTTGGAATTTTTTAACTTTGAACTTTATAAATTTTGGCATGAAAAATTATCAAGCCTTTTTGACTTTTTGAAATTTTAACTTTGCAAGTGTAAGTGTGAGCATGAGCAAGTATCATGCCCCCTAAATCTATGCCAAGTGATATATAATTCCATACATCTATATACTCAATTTTAACTATATGTTTAACCTATAACTTTGATTTTTTAATTATTTTAGACATGCCCCTACATATGCATTCAGGTGTGTATGATTTTGTAATTTGAATTTTTGAAAAGTGAGTGCATATGCAGGCCATATGCCCTAAAAAATTATGTCAACGTGCCAATATATGTCATGATTTTAATTTATAAATTACTTTGAATCTTTGAAAACCTGTATTCTGTCATAGAATATAATTTTTCATCAGTCTAATCTTGAATTAATTCAAGTCTTTGAAAACCTTTACTCTATTAAAGAATCTAATTTTGTTGTTCATAGAGGCTTAGATCTACATGAAAAGCCCACTATGATGCCCCACTTTTGAGTTAAGGGATGTGGCATTCAAGTTACTCATCTCAAAATAAGAGTTAACTGTATCATGTGATAAATATGTAATCATGTGTAATTATGTCATGATTTGGAAAACATGTCATTATAGTAATGTAATTGTCATTGAAGAATGTATGTAACATATTGAATGTGAGGCATACATATGTTATGTCTAGATAGATTTAAAAATGAAGAATGTAATAACCATATTTTAAGTAGAATATGCATTAAAAGTGCATGATATGTATTATGGCACTACTAGCCAATCTCAACATGCACAATAAGCACAAGATACAATATCACACAATATCATACAATAAAGTCAAGCACTGTATGTAAGGGACATTAAGAATGTCATAAACAAAGGACATGTTTAAGTGTCACACAAAACATAGGGCCAAGAGCCACAAATAATGGTCATGTTCAAATGTTGCAAATACCAAACCCAATCTCATAGATATGTTAAAACAAGTGTTGCACACAAGGGCCAAGGGCCACACACAATATGAAAGTAGTGTTTATCCTCTCATGAAATAAATTAAACAACATATAAAGAGTATAAAATAAGTGAAAACTAGTCTATCCCATCCACATGTCATGTCATATACTAGCAAAGTAGCATATTCATGTATCACAATATAAGATATGAGCAAATAACAAGACAATTGTAAGATTTGTAACTTGACATTATAGAGAGGTCATAGAAATATATAACCTATTATAATGTAACCTAGAGAACTATATTCCCCAAACATAGGTATGGCTACTGGGTAGAAGGGAATCCAACTTCTAAGAGGTTATGTATAATGTAATTTTTACATCACACTCATATACCTGTTGAAATACATGTGTTTTTGAAAAATAATATGTTATCTACCAAAGTATGTGATAAATAAAAAATGACTTAAAATTTGACCACTTGATTACAATGTATGTATTTGAGGCATCTATGTATTGTAGATGTTACTGCTTAGAGATACAAGAGTTTTTGTATCTAAGGGCATCATAATAACATAATGAAGACCCCTGTGCTTGGCAATACTAGAAATGTGGTATTAACTATTACTAAACCAACTTGAAGAGGTAATAAAATATTCCTAATAATATTATTCTATGTATGACCATCTAATGCTTTGATTATTTTTTATGTAGCTTATAAATCTTGCTCTATGTATCCAAGAATATGAAGGAGTGTCATTGTACATGAATTTTTTCTTAACCCATTACCAACCATGACATTGTGTATAAGTTTATTATTTATGTGAAATTGACTAAAGAGAGCATGCCTATCTCAATCATTATCATTGATTCAACTATCATCAAATGTGATCATTTGATCTGGTGCATATGTGCATGTAAATATAGCCATAAATCCATATATTGGATGCCCATATGTCTTATGAGGAGGGCGTGTATTTTATGCATGGTGTAATTTTGAATTGTCTACATTTTATACATAACCATGATTTGGGAATGAAATATTGAATATTTTCAGCTTTGCATTGTCATATTATTGTGGTATAACTTCCTCTGTGGTTGTGCTTAGCTACATAGTTATTGATAATATCTTGTATTTTATGCCTTAACCTATAACACTTGTTTGTAGAATGTTCGATACATTTATGGTAGTCATAATGTGCATTATTATCGAGGCCCTTAGGTTGAGTCTTAGTCAAATCAAGATTAAATGGTGGAGGTAGAGATAAGAGATTGAAATCAATTAATTTATATAACAATACATGAGGAGCTTGTGGTAACCTTGTAAAATGTCTCCTTGGTGGAGCTATAAATTGAATCTTTTTTGATGGTTATGATATTTCATTAACTCTTAATTTTCCTTCATTTTTGATTTCATAAGATTTGACCTTGTAGTTTATCTTGCTTTGAAAATTGATATTTGAAGTAGATGAAAAACTTGGTGCATATTTGAGGCTTGTTCAATGCTATGAGCTTCACTTATCTTTTTTTGATTGTATGGTATAACCCGTTAAAAGATTTGAATTTATTGAACATTATTGATTCATGCAGTGGTGTTATCAAGATTTGAGTGAAGATATATTGTAATTCATTGTCTGCCATAGAGTTTTTCATCTTATCTAGCATAGATTTATACCACAAAACATATTCACTAATTGGTTCATTTGACCTTGTGTGAGTTTTGCAATTTTTGTATAAGATAAATTTTTACTAATGTTGATAGAAAAGTGTGATAAAAAATGATTTTCCAAAGGGTGAATTCCTTAATAAAATGAAGTGGATCATCAAACCATCATAGGACATAGTATTTAAGGCTTCTTGGAAAGAGATTAATTAGTAATTTTTTATTTTAAGAATAGTTCAAGCATGTTGTGTGGAATGATCAAAGATTTTGCTCTGGTTTACCTTTAAATTCATAAAGTGGTAGTTTAAGAGATACAAATCCTAATAGAAGTGGGTGATAGGTTATCTCAGGTGCCAAAGGATTGTGGAGAAAATTATAGGAGTTGATTGAGTGAGTAGTTTTAGAGACACCTGACTCTAATTACAATACTTTAGCATGCAAGGCTATGCCAATTTGCTCAAGAGAATATGCATTAGATGAAGTTGGTCATGGACATTATGTGGTAATAAAAGGAGGTGTATATGATGTCTTTGTAGAAATAGGCATGTTGATTTATTACAAATGATGTGATGACCCCATACCTAGGGATGTTGACACATATGTCACTACAAAAATAGAGGCAACAATAGTAACTAGAGCAACTGAGGTAAAAGTGGAAACTTAGGTTGATTTATTTTGTTCACCTCTTGCAATGTATAGAAATGCATTAATATTATGTGGATTGGCATTAATATATTACATGAATTCTATGTCATTAAATTCATCTAGTTTGTGTGTATTAGCTTTATCAGTCTCAATAGTCATGATATGTCTATCGATAAGGTGTAAAATAAGCCTTATAGCATTCTAAATGTATAACTAGTCTTGTTCCCAAGTCGTGCTAGACTTTAAAAATATGTTCCTTAATAGTAATTCTATTTTAGGAATATTATGTTATGCCCTTAACCTATATTATATCTAGAGATATGTGTGGCCGACTTGTGGCTTACGTACCTTTATATTATCTTATTACATTTTTTGATGTTCTTAGTATGGTCGGTGTATAAAATAACCATGGTTAGGTAGAGTATATATAAGAGGTAGTGGTTAACATTTTATCATCATATTACAAATTATTCTCTTATTGCATTGTTATGGAGGTTACCCCCTCGAAGTTTCTCAATTATATTTATTAAGCATTCTAATTTTATATAAATTATTATCTAGATCTATTATCTTTCCTATCATTTCTATGATATATTATTCAATTGTGCAAATATCTAAGTAATTCCATTACAAGTGGTATATCATAGCTTCGATTTGGGAAAGTTTCTATGATGACATTTTTTTAGATTTGGTGTTGTGCATCTCCTGTGAGTTGAAGGATCAAAAAAATTAACTTGCAATCCAGGGAGAATTTAATTTTTTCATCATTTCAGTATTGTTCAAAGTGATTTTTTGAAAAAAAAAGAGTTAAAAAAATTTGGAATTTTTTTAACCTTGTGCAAATTAGTAAGCATTGCATTTGTCTATGTAATATGATTACAATAGAGTATTTCATAGTTATACTTTTTCAAGCCAAAATTTTTCACCCTTGTGTACATTAGAAATTATTGGATTCATCTTAATGAGGTGATCACATTGGTATTGTCTATCGATACAACTTTTACATGGCTAAAAACCTCCTAGGGTTTGTCCATGGCTGGTATTAACACTCATGAATGTGGAAAGGGGAAAGAAACTCATAAAACTCCTCATAAGGATGAAATGGAGTTTTGACCTTATGATCTATGTATTTAATATGTGGTTCAACAACTTTAGTCAGAGTTGCATGACATGGTGCAAAAAGATGATCTTGATGCAGTTAAAAGGGACATCAAAGGGATGAGAGGGGGCCTGGATGGCTTGTGCGATAAATTGCATCAAATAACTAGGTAATTTTCCAAATTTTTAGCTCACCATTTTAAAATAACCCTTCACCACTCTAGTTTGTTTCTCCTCCAAAAAATCACAACGCCAATCCTAGTTCGACGCTGATGTTGTCAAAAGTAGACCTACACAAGTTTGATGGTAATGATCCACTCACATGGATCACACAAATTGAAAATTTATTTAATCTACATTAGACTCTATTTTAAAAAAATGTGGTCATGGCCTCTATAAATTTAGAACCTAAGTAGTTCATTTGGTATCGATGGTTGTGTGCTCAAAATAAAAATAAGGGACTCTCAGTTTCCTAGTCTATATTTTTTGAAGAGCTACAACTCCACTATTGCAATAATGTCTTAGAAAACTACTTCAACCAACTAACCAAACTAAGTTAAATAGGGACTATAAAGGATTATGTTAATCAATTTTAGAATCTCTCCTTACGTGTGATAAATACCATTGAGGAAAATTTGATGACCTATTTTTGGGTGGCCTCAAGGATAACATCCAATTGGAGGTTCACATGTTTAGTCCCAGTTTAGTATTTGAATCCATCCCAAGGGAATGCATGGTAGAGGGAAAATAGTTGCTCAAATGAATACCTTTCACTAATTTCTGTGAACACACTTCTCAACACCATCATTTCCTTAGCCTACCCGATTGAACCCTCAATAAATTGAGGAAAAGCATGTAAAAGGTTTGTGTTTTGGTAGTGATATAAATTGGAGTAAAGGACATCATTGTGCTATTTTTTTTTTAACATTAAAGGTGCCAATGAGGATGGTGAATATGATGAAGCCTTAGGGGTGCAATTTTAGACAAACCCAACGTTGAATTTGAAGATTATCAACCTACTATTTCTTGTCATGAACTTTTCAGTATTATTACCCCTCAAACTCTTAAGGTGGTGGGTTTCCTCAAGAAAAAAAAGTGACTATGCTGATTGCCTTTGGGAGCACACACAATTTCATCAACAATAAGCTAGTTACTTGTTTGAACTATTTCATTTACCCAACTCCAAAATTTTAGGTCATGATTATAGATGGTGGTACCATCAACTATTTTATAAATTTCATATTATTAAGCTTGTTATTGGAGACTACCTATTAGATTATTATATGTTTGTTATTCCCATGGGAGGGGCTAACATTATTTTGGGAGTGAAATGGCACACCACTTTGAGCACTATTGAGATGAATTTCTAGGAACTATTCATGCTCTTCCATTCAGAGGGCATGACATTTGAAATGCATGGATTATGGGCTAAATTTCCACAATTGGTTAGTTCCCATCAGATGATGGAGATTCTTAGAAAAGGTGATGAAGGATTTGTGGTGTGATTGTTTTCCATAAAAGTTCAACCAACCAAAGATTCTACCCATCCTGATTTACAAATGGTGCTAAATGATCATTATGTTATTTTTGGTGACATGATAAAAGGACTTCCACCAAGATGAGCACATGATCATGCCATCAAACTACTTCCTAAAAGTACACCACCCAACATCAGACCTTACAGACATCCCTATGCCCAAAATATTGAAATTTAAAATATGGTACATGAGATATTGGTGGCAAGAATCATTTGACATAGCCAAAGTAAGTATTCCTTCCCAGTGGTCATGCTGTGGAAGAAGGATGACACTTGGAGGATGTGCCTAGACTATAGAGAACTAAACAAGTACACCATCAAAGATAAATTTCATATTCTAATTTATGATTTACTAGATGAATTACATGGTGTGGTTTATTTTACCAAGTTAGATCGTCACTCTAGGTATCATCATATTCAAATTCGAGAAGAGGACATACCTAAAACAACTTTTATAACTCATGAAGGCCATTATGAGTTTATGGTCATGCCTTTGGCCAAAAAAATTCACCATCTACATTTCAAAGTTTGATGAATACTATTTTAAGGCCATTTATGATAAATTTTGTGTTGGTTTTTGTGATGACATCCTTATTTACAACAAAAATTGGGAAGACCATTTGAAGCATGTGAAATAGGTCATCTCGATTATAGAATAACGTCGAATTTATGAAAAACCTTCTAAATGTGATTTTAGAGTCCAAGAGGTGGAGTAATTGGGTCATATTTTTTCACATGAATGAGTGAAATATTATCATAATAATATCCATGTGATGATGGAGTGGTAGATTCCCAAGACACTCAAGAATCTCTAGGGATTTTTAGGGCTAACTGGTTACTATTGAAAGTTTGTCAAAAATTATGGTATAATCTTAGCCCCACTCACATATTTTTTGAAGAAAGAATCCTTCCAATGGATTAATACAATTACCAAGGCATTTTAATAGTTGAAAATGGCTATGTGCACCACTCCAGTTTTGGCCACTCCCAATTTTTTTAAAACATTTTTTATGGAATGTGATACATCAAGATTTGGCATGGGGGATGTAATCTTGCAAGAAGGTATACCAGTTGCATTTGAGATTCACCAACTAAAGGTAAAAATTAGGCTCAATCCAATCTATGAGAAAGAGATGATGGATATTTCACATACAATCAAGTAATGGAGACCTTATCTGATGGGTCATCACTTTTAGGTAAATATTGATCATGATAACCTCAAATATTTTTTGGAACAATGAATGTATTCTAAAGAACTAAAAAATTAGTGACTAAAATGTTAGGCTATGATTTTGAAATAGTCTATAAGAAAGGAAAAGAGAACATGGTGGAAAATGAACTATCCCATAGGTATGAATCAGTTGAGGCAATTTTATGTGTAATGATTATTTGACAGGTAGATTGGCTAGAGGAAGTAATATCAAAATGGGAGAATGATAGTGCTACCCATGATTTGATTTAAAATATTCAATAGGGTTCTAGGGGATCTAAAAAAATTACATGGAAAGGGGAACACATTATGGCATAAAGATAAATTATACCTCTGTAAGCATTCTCTCAAACATAAATCCTTCAAGAAATCCATGCATATCCATTGGGAGGTCACTCAGGATTTTTGAAAACATATCATAAATTCAAACAAGATTTATTTTGGGAATGACTCAAGGGGGTTGTCTAGAAATATGTGGCCGAATGCATGGTATGTCAATAGAAAAAATGTGAAACCATTAAGACCATAGTTCTTTTGTAACCTTTACTAATCCCTAGATAGTGTTGGGAGGAGGATTACATGGATTTCATTACTGGGTAACCATGGTCTAAGGGTAAAATGTTATCATGGTAGTTGTGGATAGATTCACCAAGTATGCTCATTATTTTTCCTTATCATAACTATTTGTTACCAGTAAAGTAGCTTCTGCTTTTCTTAATACAATTCCAAAATTGCATGGTGATCCAAAAATTATTGTAAGTGATAGAGATCCCATATTTAATAGTAATTTTTGAACTAAATTATTGATGTATAGGTATTAGGGAGAATTCATCTACATCAACATTTTTCTTGCTTACAAACTTAACTAGTCACAATGCTTCTTGATTTGGTCTCTTCAAGGTTCTCTCTTTAGTTCACACTTGCTCTTTTCTCAAGGAAATTTATAGTCTCATGAATCTTGGAACTATTTATTATTCCCTTCAAGAACTTATCAAATTCCAAAACATTTCTCATATGACTCACCATTTATATGTTGTCTTACCAATTCATATTCTTCTTTAGACTACTTACTAGATTCCACTAGGTATCTTCTTTAAGTCTCAAGGATTCCAAATCTTGATTTAATATTACAAGAGTAAAATTCAATGAATTATTACTCTATAAGTATCATATCATACTCATCCCATTTCAAGTGACCAAACAAACATTGAACTCACTTCCCCCACTTGCTCTCAATGATCTTCTCAAGCTTGTAGCCCTTTACATAGCCTTTTCCCTTTGTTTGTTCAAATTTTAAACCTTATGAAATATTTAATTATAATTATAGGCTCATTATATCCTCTATGAGCTATGTATAATGTTTCATCACCCAGTTCTTCTCCTATCTAGTTCTTTCCTTGAAAAATGCCCTTCTTTAAGGCCTATTTAGGCCTATTTCTTGACACAATGGCCAAAATCCATACTACTCAATACATAAAGGTCTAAAACTAATATATTATATTATATGATGTTGAATTTATTCATACCACCAAGTTTCAACAATTGTTGATGGTTAAAACTCATTTTATACTCAAAACCCTAAATCTAGGGTATCCAACAAGCACAGGGGGCCGAAGGCTATAGAAAATCATTATCTGGTGATTAGTAACGTTTAAAGAAGTAAAAACACATTTATTAAATTTGTATGAAATTTTAATTCAACCTCAAATGTTATCATACCTTGGTCAATGCATCAAATGTTCAAAAACCATCTTTAGCAGTGGATTGTGCCTGTCTTACAATGATTGAGTGGGGGTTTGGGAACTTATTCTCCTCAAGGACATTATAAATCCTTAATTGAGTATTTAATTAGGGTTTATACTTATATAAAAATATAAAATCCACTCAATACTATCTTGATCCACCATTAATAATCCATACACCTTATTTTTGTGTGTTGATTGTATAAACAAGGATAATTATATGCATACAGAATAGGGGTCTGAGACAACAGGGTATGCACTAATCTAAGTTTTATTGATGATTTTTAAAGGTTTTAAAAATTCCACACCTTTCTTACATCTATCATAATCCCCTTCTAGTCCTCATAATCAAACAAAATATATGCATTCTTATGAGAATATCAATATTCTCTTACTTGGTTGTGATGACCTTCAGGCTTGTTGGTAGTAACAAGTCTATTTGTGTTTGTTTTATGGTCTTAAATAATAATTTTAAAGATCTCAAAATTTCCTTAAATATTATAACACTAATATAAATCATTCTTCCAATGAATCATGGCACTAGGTAAATAAAATAAGACTTTCACACTTTGTAATTTAATAGTTCACCCAAACAGGGTAAGCCAGGGTTCATAACCTATGGAAATTCATGTGGTTATTGAGTCTTTATATTTAAATTTTATCATGATACAAAATTATTTTAACTCCTTGAATATAATCATACATCCCTCAAGATATTATGACTCAAAATACTCATAACGATCTTTATTGGAAACTCTACCATCCCACTAAGCAAATACACAGGTACATTCAAACTGAGTTGTTTTTTATTAGTTTTCCTTTGTAAAATACCATAAAATAAAACTTAACAAGTCATATTATTAATAAAATAACTCTGAGACCAAATCCAAACTATCTTCTTATAATAATAATTCACAACCACCAAGCTTCAATGAGCTCTCCTTACAGATCTATCAACCTTGTTATCAACTTGCAATACAACATACAAACATAAGAACTGTATACAATCTCAAATACCTTATTATGGCTTCCTCAATTTAATAAAAAATTAGTCATAAAACAAATCTAATTAGATAAGGAACAACAAAACTCTTGATCATTCCTTTATTCATACGATTCTTGTTCAAATTACATGCTGGACCCATACAAGGGCCTGATAACTTTTCTTGAATGGAATGTTATACATATTTCATTCTCCCCTGCTCTCTTCTTGAAGATTATCTACCCTCTTATAATCTATCAATGATGACTTTTTTTTCCCTCTTTTGTAACCTAGACTTAGAAAGTAGTTACATTAACTTCTTTGTCAAATCTACCCAACGTGCAAGAGTATTTCCATATATATTCATATGACTTGATTTTGAATCCTATATATTAAATATATCAAAAATATTTTATAATGATTATAATGACCCCTTAAAACTGAATTTTCCCATCTAAACACTTCAAACACACAAAAATGACCCTCTAGTCTCTACTGCACTATTTGAATTTTCAAACTCTTACTTTTGGAAAACTCCTCTTAGCCTTATAACACATTTTATGAATCCAAATGAGTTTCTAAGACCAAAATTGGACCTAATAAGGTCTCACACACCTATTTATATGAAAATTTTACCTATTTTTACTCAAACACAAAATTTGACAACTTTTGGTCGATGCTCCTGCATCAATTATTTACGTCTTTGGGCACCTAGTTGGCTCTTAACTCATCCTATCATCCTCAATATGATGGAAAAATAAAGGTAGAATATATATATATATATATATATATATATATATATATATATTTATCTTCATTATTTTGTTTATGACCAACATGACAAATGGGTTCATTAGTTGCCACTTGTCGAATGGTGGTATAACACTTCTTTTCACACTTCTTCCAAAATGTCCCATTTTATGGACTTTTATGTGTATCAACTCCCATCCATAACTTCATACTTCATGGTGCATCCCAAGGTTCAAGATATTTAGAAACACATTCACCATTAATATGAGGTACTAGTTAATTTTCCAGATAATTCAACAATGACATAAAATAAAATGAAGCAACAAATGGATCAAACCACAATGAGAAACATTTTGACATAGGCGATTGGGTCTTTGTGCATTTGTAACTATATAAGAATATGTCTCTAAAGCAAAAAAAAATGGACAAGTTTCCCTCTAAGTATTATGGCCTTTATCAAATCTTGTATAAAATTGGTAGTGTGGCCTATAAGTTGGAATTGCTCTCGTCCACTCGCATACATCTGGGATTCCATATATCTTACCTAAAGAAGGTAATTAGACATAGAGTTTACACTCAGACTAATTTATTTGAATTGGATGAATAAGGCTGAGTCATTTTAGATCCTAAAGAGTTCCTTCGCATGCACACTAAGTAACTACAAACCCGAATGATTAAAGAGTATTTAATCAAATGAAAGAATCTACATTCTAAAGATGAAACATGTGAGGATGAAGCATTACTGCAACAACATCTTGGTTTGATTTAATGTTTAGGATAATTTTGTTCTAAAATAGAGGTAAATATTATGCCTTTAACTTATAATTTGTCTAGGGATATATGTGGCCGACTTGTGGCTTACATACATTCATATTATCTTATTGCATTTCTTGATGTTCTTAATATGGCGGACGTATTAAATAACCATGGTTAAATATAGTATATATAAAAGGTAGTGGTTAGTATTTTATCATCATATTGTAAATTATGATCTCATTTCATAGATGTGGAGGTTGCCCCCTTGAAGTGGTTCAATTATATTTATCAAGCATTCTACTTTTCTATCAATTATTGTGTGGATCTATTATCTCTACTCTCATTTCTATGATATATTATTATACTGTGTGAACATCTAAGTAATTTAATTACATATTATTGTAACAATGTGAGTTTATTAAGGCTCAAGATTCTACATTACTCATTTTATCCATTTTATGGTATTTAAATTTTAATAATGTACATATAATGAATCCAAAAAACATCTTGAAAAGTAAGACATAGAGTAATGCTAAATTTTAAAAGATGTAAACAAAATGCATTTGTTGTTATATTGATTTGAATTTGATTCTTTGAAATTTTACAATGTGGATTAAGGGTGTAACTAGTCAAAGTGTGTTTTATTTGTAGGCTCTTAGATATACTCATTTTAGTCGTAAATAGTGAACACAACCCAAAAGACACTAACTATAGATATTTTCATTGTCATGTAGCCATATGATCTTATTTCTAGAGTACATTGAGAGTAACTTCATGGGGTTAATTTCTTACTAATGCAATACAAGAATGAATGGTTAAAGGCTTCTTATGGCTTAAAAATAAAACTGTAAGTGTTTTTGATATATTGTGAGTTATGTGAAAATTAAAATCCACATATAGTGTTGTTTGATGGATTAAATATTAGATAAATACTCATCACACCATTGATAAGGTAATACTAACGATTATTTTTCTCAAAATGATAGCTCTTATGATTTTAAAAACTGTCAGAACACAATTTATAGGAAAACAAGAGAAAAAGAAATAAAAAATGAAATTGAAGACCAAATCAAAAAAATAGGGGCTCAAAAACAAATATACGGGTCCATCAATATGTTTTACCCTATTTTTGATAAAACACTAAAATGTTTGTATGATTATATGTATAAAATTAGAGTATATCAAAATGCTAAAGATGTGTAATAATCAACAATTCTTATTTTGATAATTTTCAAAATATGAAAAACTGCTATTTTTGGAAAACACTAGGAAGAAAACAACTTAGATCAAACCCATATTTTAGTTGACTATTCTAAATGTCTAGAAGTTGAAATTGATAAAAGAAGTGACTATGCATGGTCAAGATTAAAAATAAAATTTTAAACTCCTTTTGGATAGGTCATTTGTAAGTGGATAGAAGCACAAGACATTCATGTCTATTGACCACAATTTTATCCTAGTTGATTGTGCTTAATGAATAATAGAAAAATTGAGAAAGAAACGAAATATTAATAGTGACATATCAGAGGTAGAATCAAATAATATTTTTGTATGTGATTACTACAAGTGGATATGAATGTAAGGGGATTGAGTCTATTGATTGTAAACTTATCCTAGTTGATTGTGATGAGAACTAAACGATGTGATTTATATGTTTATGTATGCTAAGTAATCTAAGATATTATAATTTAGATTATGTCATGTAGAATCCATTGTTTATCTTAATTTGCATTTGAAACCCTAAGGACATTTTGATAGATTTAAAACCTATAAAAAAGGGGAGCGTAATACGCTGAGATGACCTCAATCACTCTCTTGATGATTGACCATTGCCTGAATATCCAATACTCCAAGGAGGGAAACCAAACCCACATAATTCCACCACCTAGAGTGATTGCACTATTATGCTCCTATACTATTATTTGCAGCTAAAAAATTTCTTTGATACTTAATCATAATAGATCTTGACTTTATTTGGAATGTGTTGTGACCAACACGCTCCATAATCAAATAGGGACCCATTTTTTTACCCTGAAAATCCTATAGTTGGTTCCTATTGAGACATAGATCAATCCTAAATAGTTTTATATTCAAGGTGAAAATTTTTTGTTCACTTTTATTTTGTGAATTTTGGCTTGGAATCAAAATGTTAATTTAACTTTGGGATTTATTTATTAAATTAGTTGACTAACCAAATTAATCAATTATTTGTCAACATTGTTGGTTTTTAGAATTGATTATTTTTGAGATTTATTCACCCAAGTTTTGTGATCTATTTAGACTATCGAGTTATGATCCTCGCAACTCAATGACATTCTACCAAGCATCACAATTTTGACACATCTCAAACATTTTAGTATCATGGGATATAAAGTCTTATGACTAAGTGAATACATGAGATCATACTAAATGTCTTCTTCTCACTCAATCACAGGTTTATTTTTAAGATAAGTTTAAAAATTTTGCGACTAGGTGACTGCAAGAGATGATGTCAAGTGTCCACATCTCATTTAATCATGGGTTTTATTCAATATTGCAAAGTTTAAAATTCAAGAAACCACCTGAACTAGTGAGATCATGTCGAGTGTCCTCATCTTGCCATATCATGCCTATCGGTTAATATTACAAGTTTACAATGTTGAATAACCTCTTGAGTAAACGAGATCATGCCAAGAGTGATAATATCATTTGATCATCAGAGTTAGAACCAAGGGGACCAACCCATAGACTAGTTGACTAAATAAAATCATATCACATGTCAACATCTCATTACATAAAAATGAACATACTAAAGTTATGATATAGTCAATCAATTAAATGATAGAGTGCCATGTGGTTTTACTTGTATAGTCAACCACCACTTATCATAGTTTGATTGGTCCATGTGGCTATTTTAGTAAATAAACCACCATGTGTCATGACACGTCATCATCTCATGTCCTTACCTATTAATGGGACCAAGAGACCTAGCAAAAAGGAAAGATCAAGTGACTAAGTTTGAAGACACCATATATTCTCAAAGACATGTATCAAAGGCAAGAGGCCATGAAGCAACGACATAGTGACAAGTATAAAAGAGACAATGTATACAAGAGGATTAAACAATTAAAAAATAATGACGAAGTGCCACATGTTAAGTGAACCTTTGAAGCTGACATCATCAAAATCAAATTCAAATTTGATAGATGGGTGATAATAACCATTATTCTTTAATTCATTCTCATGAATGCAAAATTTGAGCATGAATTCACAATGCAAATAAATCAAATATATCTGACGTCTTCAAGTCAAATAAAATTAAATTTGCCAAATTGATAAGCTATGAATTGTTTCTTAGAGCTCTGTAGAAAAAAAAACTCTAAAGATTAAAAGTCTAATACAAAGCTTAAATTGTTCAAACATGGAGGCACAAAACCAAGAACCAACACCCTTAATGTTTTGCTTCGAAACTAGGCAAGAGTTCAAAGATATAGAGTTCAACAAGACCACCCTACTTGGAGCATTCAAACATTATAAAAATTTCTACATGGAAGTTGAATCTATTCATCCTTACAGAGATGAAGATTAATTATCCATGGATCAAAGAGAATATATTGACAACTTATTTATAATTAAGGTGGTCAGACTCCATAAGGTAGTAGAAAAACTAGAGGTATTTCCTTGTGTTGACCTTGTTTTCAATTTATTTATTGTGAGTGCATGTACCAATGACATCTTTCATAAAAGCAATAGTGCCCATCATGTAACCTATGTATTAGGTTTACCTTTTTGAAAAATTTATAGGTAGCCACCACCAATCTCATTATATAATCAAGCATAGTTAACAAATGGTTCAAGAACAATGCCATTAAAAGCACCCTCCTGGAATGGACCCTGAGCCCAAATAGATTTATCATGAAGAAGAAAATCTCAATTGCCTAATTTAGGCCATGTGTTAAGATTTCCATGGCATTGTTGAAAAGATTATAGCCCCCCCCCCCCCCCCCCCCCCATAAATAAATCATATGGATGAGGCCTGGGTTGCATTGCTATCTATAATCTTAGAAGGTAAAAGCATTCCCCCATTGGGAGAAATTATAAATTTTAATTTGAAGGCCCAAAGGTAACACATGCACATTATTACATGTTTTATTACCTAGTAGATGCTATTTATGGTACTCACTCTATCCAATGTTCAACCTTGGGAGCCTATAGGGTCAAAAAGAACATGTGATGATTTTGACTATCTCCACATTCACAAATACATGGATTACATGTAGAAAAATATAGGTAATTTCTACCTAATGGTCTACAAATCCATTAATGGATAACTTATGCCTAGGTTATCAAACCAAATCAAAAGATACCTTTTGACAATGGGGGATTACTAATTCTATCTCGATCACACTATTATAAGGGTTGAGGATACCTTGGTAGCCCCTTTATTACTACCAAGACTTGTACTAGATAAATTAATCGAATAAGAGATAGCTTATCAGCTATCTAACAACATGGATGATAACTTGAGGAAGGCAAAGTTAGCCACATACCAAAAAAACCTCTCAATATTGGGAGACAATAGTTTCATAATTGGGACTAGTTATCCAAAACTTAGATCACTGAGGCTTATTCAAGTTTGGATTGGGTGACTTTAGATGGTGGGATCTTATGAATGTTATGAAACCATATATAAATTAATTATATAAGCAATTTAGGTTGACTACGGTCACCAGGAATATGAACATGACTTGATCTTCCTTAATCCTAATGATGATTCAAAAGTCCATACCAAAATGATAAAAGTATAGATGTCGATGAGAATTTCCTAGATGATACAATATGACCCAAATATACCAAGAGATGAGCTATTAGAATTGAGCAAGAAGAAAATGATTCTAAGCAAGCTGGGCAAGCACTAGAGGAGACAAAGGAAGACACTAATGAGCAATCGAGGGATAGAATCCTCAATAATGTCCCAAGGTCATAGGAAGTGAAGCAACCACTTATAGAAATAGAGATCCCCATAAAACTTATAGTTACTTTTATTCTACCTACTATAGCAGTTTTGCCATTCAAAGTTTTAATCACAAGTTAATCTTCTTCCCCTCTTTCTTTATATATGACTACATCTCCTCCAGTTTCAACTTATGTGAGAATGTCTCTCCTTCCTTTCCTTCAAGCTTTAATTAATACAAAAACATAGGAAGCAAATGAATTTTTAGATGAGTAGGAAGAAGAGTAAAGTCTAGAGATTAGTTATGGGGAATACCCAGGGCCAAACACACCATTCAATGTTTTTTAGAAGGTGAATTTATAGAGTGATTTTATGACTATAATTTATACTCCTATCACTCAAAAAATTGAGCCAAAATAAGGTAAATATGTAGAGTAAACAACTGCTACAACCAATACTATAGTGGGTTATTCAACTACTACAGTTGTCCCACCTACGGTCACTTTGAAAAATCCTTCACAAGGGTTAATTTAGGTCACCATTTCCCCTGATTCTATAGTAATTACACTAATTATCGATAGTACTCTAGATCCATCTAATTCATATAGTATGATAAATATTACACTTATTAATTCTTTGACTAACAATCTTCCTATGTCTATTGTGTATTCTTCTAATGAACATTTTTTGAAGAGTGTAACTCAGGATACCATTACATAACCAAATATCCCTCTACCTAATTTAGGTAATATGGTGGCTAGTCCACATTTTGAAGACATGGTATCCCATACCATTTTTTTTACACAACCCTTTCAAGCTAATATCCTCACCCAATTGAGTGTTTTTATTACTCAGGGTACTTTAGTAGATTCCATAAATATTTTAATTGAATTATCCTCAAACCTCACCAAATGTCTTTAGGACACCTCCTCAAACCAAGATCTATAAATAGAAGATGCTCATTCTGCCTTTCTATTCATTACCTACACTTCCTCACCCCACTTATTAAACTCCCTCCATGCTCAGGTCACCTCTAGTGAGCCCTTCATCTCCTTCCACTCTCATGTTACCTCCTTAGTTTAGTCCTACATATTCCTCCACCCTCATGATTCCACCACAAACCACTTCATCCACTACCATTTAGACCTCTCCATAAATCTCCTAGTGAATCCTGCACGGATAGAAAATATGCAATTAGAATAGTCAGCTAGGCAATATCTAGTGATCACAGAGTAACTAAGACTAACTATAGAGCTTGATGTAACATAAAATAAGCTAAACAAAATGAGCAAAATGAATGTGACTATTGGTGGGAAATCTACATAGTTTATGAGGGAGGAAGAACTATTATCCCTAGTGAAAAGAAGAAAAACAAAGCCTGGGGAGGAGGATGAAATTCAAGAGGACCCCATTTATATGGTGGATGTTGTTGGGGGAATACTAAATAAAATGTTTCATGGTTTTAAAAATACCAATAAAATATTAGAGGTACACAGAAAAATTGAGACCCAAAAATACATAGTAGAGAATGTTTATAGTTTAACAAAAACCGTCTATGACATTGTTTGCTTTATCTGATGGTGCAGAGTGAGTCACAAACATAATAAAATAATGTGGTGAATTTATATGAAGCATGAAATAATTTAGATGCTAAACTAAATTTTATTGAGAAAACAACTAGATAGAAATAAAACTAATATCTTAACTTGCTACAACTCCCAAACATTACTTTGGCCTAAAATCTTTCTAACGACTAAAGAACTTAGCTCATGGAATGACACAAATAAATGCAAGAAATAGTTGATCAAATGAATATCTAAGATAAAAATTTAGTACAAATTCTTGGTGACATGCACATAATTGGTATTACCAATTATACCATAGGGGCAAATGGTCACCAAACCCTTCTTTGATAGCCTATTGAGAACTACTTCCAATAGATTCAAAATAGAAGTTATGAGCACAATTTTTGGTAGCAATGACCTGGTAATCTAGTTAATTGTCTTTTATAAGGATAAGGTAGCACATTTTGAACCATTATGTAATTATTTTTAGGCTTCAATGAAGCTACATAAAAAGTTGATGGACATAATTCCCATACTATTTAAAAAGTCTATCATGGATTTTGAATATATTGAGATGGATTTTTCAACATGGGTAATTGAGTATGAAAGGCTAAATCAACAAGGATGATCAACTTATCAGGTGAGAGATTCATGTATACAAACTCAAGTTTTAATGACCAAGTCCTCTTTTCCTAAGTACACAATGGTGTACACTCCCATAGGGATAGTAATAGTAATTGTACCTCCTGATGCCAATCCTTTGCATGCACAACCAAAAAAAATTGTAGTGGTGCTTTCATAGACTTAAATCACAATAATAATATAAGGATTATCTACATTGAATTCCCCTATATCTAATATTTCAAGTCCATCAGCTTTAACTTGAAATCAATCAAGTTTCAACATAGTTTCAACTACCTGTGCCACTTAGACTCTATAACTAACAATTGAAATTCCTTTTTGGATTTTATTATTTATGCATGAGCAAAGAAATAGGATAAGAGTATTTGATTTATTTTAAAACATGTAGACTCTACATGAATAAATAGTCTTATTTTAGAATTAAGACAAGTCCTGAGGATGATCTCATCCAAGAATTATATAAACATGTCTTATATCTATTATTTTTGAGGAATTTTTTTGGGAATTAATGCAAACAAATAATTTTTTTAGGATTATTTTGTGAGTTTGTGTGAATGTGATTTTCTCTTCCAAATTTCTATGATTCATTGAAAAATTTAAATTAAGTTGATGGAATCTATGATAGGTTAAGTACATATTTTATTGCATAGATAAGATTGAATAATTTGTTAATCTTATCAGTTCTTTGGTGATATCTCATATTTTCAATTTATTATTGACATGAGGTGTTAATTAGTTTGGTAATAACAACATTATTGATTATGATCATTGAATCTAACTAAAATTATTTACTTAGACCCTTCACTGTGTTTGTCTATGTGTTGTGCTTTTAGCTAATCTGTAACAAACGTTGGTTGACATTTATTTGTCCTAGTGCAATGAGTTGGATTAGAAGAGTTTAATATCCCATTGGATCATAAAGCTCCTTTTTTTTGACTTACCCTTCCCTCTTTTTCATGTTTTTTTTTGAAAAAAACACTTTATGGTAGATCCACCTATCCACCTCAAGTAAGATCTAGACACTCATCATATCCGAACCATCCAAAATTAACAACCACTCCACTCACTGCTATTCTACCATGTGGTTATTTATAAATTGATACCCACAACTCATGCCTTGGAGTGAAATATTTCATAGATACTAAAACATTAGGGACCTTCCCATAAGAACCCTTGGTGTGCATAAAACCCACATCAATAAAATACACTTGACTTGACTTATGGCTTCTCCTTGTGAGTGATCTTAAATTTAGAAAGAATAGGGAAAATTCACAATAGTGTGTAAGCTTCAAATAAGTGAATACCAAGTGATAACAAGTGGGAAAAATGAATGAACTTTAATGTGTATCTATAGGTGAACCTTTTCATAATTTCATTTAGCTGACCTTATGAAATAAATGAGAAGACCCAAATGAATGATTTGAATTTCAGAAATTAGCCATTTTTGGGCACTATATGCAGCCACTACAGTTAGATAGGAACACACCAGTGATCCTATCCTCCTAGTGTGGACCTATCTAGAAAGATCAGGGACAACTGTCCTTAGTTGGGGATAGTCTAATGGTGGTTTTAAGCAGCTTGAGAATTTGAATTTGAGTGTTTTGTATAGTAGTAACAACAAATAAAAAGTCAAACCTACATATAGGTAAATGGATTAGAGAAATGGTAAGTAAGAGTCATGTATTTGTGTATAAGTCATGTGGTTTAGGATGTGTCAAGAATTAGTTATGTCAAGTACCTATAACCAGATTTATGTGTCCACTTATGGAAACAAGGAGTCTACATTTGTTTGGACAAGTCCATGTTTCTTGAATGGTTCCATTACTAAGAGACTACATACTAGAGTGTGGATCTATCTTATGTATTTTTATCAATATGTGACAGTGTCTCTCATCGAGATTGTGTCTAATGAGGATTATTATGTATTCTAATGTTTGAAAATCCATGCAAATATCTCTATATGCCTTCTCCTTACTTCAAACCCTAGATGTGCACTATAAGACAATTGTAAAATTGTGAAAAAGGGTGAAATGGAAGGGTTAAGCTAACCTTATCCACCCCCTATGACTAAGCTCTACCTATGTATCCAATACTTCAAAAAGGGAAGTCAAATTGAATACAATTTTTCAACTTAGTTGAGTGTGCACATTCTTATGTGATATTAATATGTAGTGCAATCACATGTAAGGATTTAAACACTTGATAACTTATGACTTGACATTGAAATGGTTTTTATATTTAGTTAAAGGCTTTCTCCTTTAAAGTATTTTAGGTTTGGGAACTTTATGATAGTTCATGTCAATGTGTATAGTGATTTCCAGTGATAGATAAATATGTGCAAAATAGGTGCTAGCTAGGTAAATGCTTATGATTGATATGTTTATATAGTTGAATATTTGGTTAATTTCCTCAAAAATGACATGCAAAACATATTAGCTAACCCTTTTGAATAATTTTAATTTTGTAAACTAGTCATTAAAGGGCACAAGAATGGGGTTGATCTAATTTGGCAAGTCAACAATGACAAACTTGTTTAAGAGGTGTTGATCTATATATAAAACATTAACAATGACCTAAGGCTAGAAGACAATATGAGATTGACATTAAACTATTTGGGCAAAGAGTAGGAAAATCATGTGTAATAATAATGATAATTTGGAAGGTTTAACCCATATATGGATAAATGGCTATGAGAAATGGTGAATAAGAGACATGTATGTGAGAATAAGTGAAGGAGGTTAAGGTTTGGTCAATTTTCACATTGTGATGTATCTAATACCAAATATTAGTATGTATAGGTTTCCATTTTTTCCTTTTGACTTGGAGATGTAATTATATTTTTTGTAGTATTGCCTTCAACATTTTGTTCTATGCATGAAGTAGGTGTTGTGTTTGAATTCTTATAAACCCTATTTCTACCATTCATTTTTTAGGAACAATTGTTGTCAAACTTATTTCTTAAAAACATATTTCCTATTTAAATATGATTTCTTAGTTTCCTCTTCCTTTTGCAACTTTTCTTTATGTAACTTTTTTCGGTGTAACTTTTTCTTGTGCATTTATAAATTTTATTTTTCCAATTATTCCTTATAAGATGAAACCATAATTTGAATAGGTTTCTCAAATATAAAAGGTGTGATTGAATGAAACAATGTGTTAATGGATATCTCCAATGGAAGATTACCACTACCAATAATATTTTGTATTTCTCTCTTCAAGTTACTATATATATCAAAAGGAAATTTATTAGTAAAATGCAATTGTTAGAAAGACCCAAGCAAAAGCACATACATGATACTATGGAAACTTCACAAATGAGATACCTCAGAGGAGTTATCAAAGAGAGGAAAAATCAAATAAATGTATACATTGATCTTACCTAAGACAAACTATGCTCCTCTTCTCAATTATATTATTCTCAAATGGATATAATTACAAAGGTTCGTCAAGATGCATAGATAATTTGGTAGCACCTCCCATTTTAAAATGGATGTTTTGGTTGGATGAGTGAGGATGTACATTGAAGATTTAATTCAAAAATTAGCAGCACTTCACTGCTTAAATAGTCTTGTTGAAAATTGAAAGGAAGCCCTTTATTTATAGATTGGGATGACTGATGTGGACCATAGGATGAGATTAAAAATAAGTCGATGAGGATGAGTCCTCCTCCTCATAAATGAGATTAGGTTGGGAAATAATTTTTAGGGGTTGAGTGTGTAAGGTGAGGAATGGGATTGATAAGAGTTTATCCCCCATGCCCTAGATTTGGTGAAGATTGGTTGAAGGATTGTGCAAGACTTTGGGATTTGGGGATGTGATAAAGTGATATGAAGTTAAATTATATTTATTGTTTTAAGAAAATAGAGAGATTCCACATTTTATGGATTTTACCATTATGATGAGATTAGCTAATTAACATAGGTTAATTAATTAATGTGATGTGATATGGTTTTTAAATGACATCATGGGTTTGAGATGAAAAATAGGATTATTGGATTTATGGAAAATATGAAATGCACTTTCCACATAATTTTTTTTATCATTGATGATATTGGATAATTAATAAAGATTAATTAATTGATGTAATGTGATGTGAATTTTGTGGGATTGGAGATGATTATGGAAGAGGGAATTAATTGGCTAGGGGGTAATGTGCAAAGCAGATGAGTAAACTGGTAATGTGTCAGATAAATTTGGAAATATGAGATGGTTAATTAATGTGATTCAAGGCATGTTGTCATGATTCGAGATGAAAATGATGGTGAAATTGACAAATTTGAATGATTGGAAGAAATTAAAGGAAATTTTCATGATATGAAAGAAAGTGATTTAGTGAATAGTATAATACCAAAGTGGAAGAAATGAGGTGTCTATAGGCCCAAAAATTATCCATATTATATCCATGCATTCTACTATAGGCACAATAGTATTTATATTTCCATAGAGGATGCATAAGAGAAAACATAATCAACTTGTTTTGAAACATATTCCTTATTGTGTCATTTAATAAATCAAGAAACAATTAGGAAATCAAGTCTAAAAATCAAATCCTTAGCCAAAAATATGAAACCCTAGAAAGAAGGATGAAACCCAAATGAAAACCTAGGGTTTTATTAAGTTTTAAACAAAATGTGGGCTCTCCAATATGTTTTAACTTATTTTTTTTATGTGAACCAAAAAAAGTATAAATTTTTAAAACTATTTAGATTATTTAATGTATGATGATAGAACATGAACCTAAATTTAAAAGGTAGAATATGATTGCAAAATTGTACCTATTATAAATGGAAATGACATAAACAATGTAGGATAAAGATATACTTAGATTTTTTTTATCTATTTATCAGTTAAAGAGGTTGCCACAAGGTCTAAAAATGCTTAAAAAAGTGTCACCAAGCTTCTTGGCAAAAATTAGGGTCCGATGAGCTGTTATACACCTAAGGAAACCTCAGATGCGTAATAAATCCAAAGGCTTCCACTCTTTTTTGGTAATTTACTCTATGTTTTTAGAGGCCTATTTTTATGTACAGTGCTACACCTACTTGTAAACCACCTTCAAGTACAATATCAAAAACTTGATATGTGTAAAGTATTTAAAAACCTATCTCCTTGTCTTTAAAACCCTAGGTTCAATTTCAACACTAGTTTAGGCCTATAAAATGGGAAGAAGGTGGGTTGATATAACCTAAAACAATCCATAATGAATAGTTTGAGAACTAATTAGATATAAAATTATTTAAATAGGTAAGTCAAACTACATGTATTTCTCCCCTTTAGGTTTATGTGTGCAATGGTGCTCGTTTAATGAAAGCAACTTGTAGTCTTTATTACACTTAACAAATGGCAAATTTGGCTTGGGTTAGATGCTTTAAAATTTGGCTATGTTTTGCTCCTTTTGAATGATTTATAAAATGAAAAGTTAGGGTAGTCCATTTGAATGTGCAAAAGTGTATAAATGTTTCCTTTAGGAGTATTACATAGTGAAATAGTCTTAGACATACTATGTATTTATATGATACTCTTTGGGAAATTTATCATGCCATTGACATGAAACATGTATGAGATAATCCCTTAAGATGATTTAAATTTTAAAAATGATTGATTCTTGGTGTGGTGAAGAGTCCGTCAGAATTAGATGCTTGAAAAATTCTATAGGAACACAAATATTTTGGATTTATCTGAAAGATAAGAATACTATTTTGATGATCTAGAGATAGTCTGAGTATTATAATAAATAAGACATAAACTATGGAATTATTATAGGTTAAAAATAGAAATTTGGGAAGGTTTGGATCCATGGAAATCATGTAGATGTGAGAGAAGGGTGTGTAAGAGGCAAATGTGTATGCAGAAGTCATGTAAGGTGAAGCTAGGTCAAGACTAACATATACTAAATTTTAATGTCTACAACTACACCCAAGAATGTAGGAAGGAGGAAAAGTGGTAGGCAACACTTAAAAGAAGAAACATAGGGATGATGTCACCATGAGATAAGATGAAGGTAAATAAATGTTAGTGGTGATGGAGTAGACAAAATAACAAATGTTAAAAGTAACTAACACCAATGAGTAGTATAAATTGACCCTTACATGTCATTATCAACACTTAGCATTTTTGAACATGATTAAATGAGCTGCAAGTGTAGAATACACTAAAACCCTAGGGAACACAAAATTATAAGGAAATTATAAGTTTTGAGTAAATTTGAGACAATAATTGGATTCAATAGAGGAATATGGCTTGATTAAAAACTAAATTCAAGCCAAGGGGTTGAAGGGCAATTGGATTTATATGGAAAATGGTTTATAAAAAAGGTATATGCCATTAGAACTCATTTAATCTTTAAGCTAAAGCAAGCATTATAGGTTATGGAAGAATCAAATCCATGGGTTTGTCAAAAGGGACAAAAACCCAGAAAGTCATCCAAAAGAAAATTGGTGACAATGGTGACAACATGCAAAAAGCACATAGGCATAGCTGAAAAAAGAGGAGGTGACTCATTTTCCATTAAATAACTAATCAAAGAACACTAGATGGGAGGGGTGTAGAAGAGGATATGAAAGAAATAGTAGAGATTTGATTCCATGACTTGTGTTTTAATGAAAAGGGGTGGGTATATAAGACGTACCAATATAGAATTGAATTTTACAACCATTAAATATCCAATAACAAGTTAGACCTAATGAAAGACTACAATGTGGAGAGTACAAGAGTAGGTAAAATGGAATCATGATGTCAAACATATGAGTCAAAATTGCACTGGATAAGATTGGAGTGTTCTAGTTATTTAACTACCATATTTTATTAAGTCTAAGAAGTTAGTATGTATTCTAATATCAAGTGTGTATGAAAATAAGATATACTTCATGAAGTGCAGGAAGAATATATCTCCCTGGTACATAACCAAATCAATTGGATTACCTTGCATTGGACATGCCATTAAAGACACATTAGCAGACTCCAAGGAAGTGGAAAAGGTCACCAAAATGTTGAATTATAATAAGGATAAGTTAACCTTCCCCATTGAACACTAAGAGGATCATGCTACCAATGTGACAACATACCTAGTTAACACAAATTTGTGTGTGATTGGCCACTAGGACACCATCAACAAATGACATTTATATATCATGCACTGAATGGACATTGAGAACATATAGTTCAACATCATAAATTTCATTTGTAATGATATTTTCTAGCATGAAGAAGGACCAAAAAATTATTGACATATTTTGATGGGGAGTGATTCTAATTTTATTGGTACTTAATGAAATCAATATATGGCATGGCTATGGAAATAGAGCATGGTTTCATCCATTATGGAATGAATCACCAACAAAAATATATATCAATCACATGTGCCTCAACTCATAGAATACATCATACGAGATCAAGATGGATTGATGGTCTGACAACATGATAGTAGCATTTGAATATGAGTGTCTCATTTTTTGAGGAATCCCATAAGCTTATGGCAATTATGTTGAATTTATATTTATGAGGAAACACTCCCTTGTAAAGATACAATTAGAGAGAAGTAATATGTCAGGGTGGTTAAAATTTTCATATGGAGTCTCAATACATTATTTTGATAGTGAGTAAACAAGTTCTTAATGTGTGGTGGAAGTAGGTAAATGTTGAAAAGATTGATGAAGACATTTTTTTTACCCAAGGCACTATATAAGTATCCCAACAATACAATGTCAGATGAAGACAGTGAGTAAGATGATGACTCAACATTGATCGACCCCATTATTATGGAGATAGTATGTAAGGATCAAGACAACCATATTTATCACATCTCTTATGCCTAGAATCCTAGGAAGCACAAAGAAGAGTGTGCCACTTAGCCAATATAAGCACAATGGAAGCAAAAAATAAGAATAAAAGATTTGAGTTGGTGGTGGATGATAAGGTAGATGAGGGAGTAAACCTAATAAGAAAAAGGAAGAAATTAACACACATAGAACAATCATAGAGAATAACATCCTCTAGTAGGGTAGTGATAGAAACACAAGGCAATGAACACACATTAATCAAGGTGAAGGAAAAAACTAACACTAAATTTGTGGAGTGCATTACATTCATAAAAGTAATGGATGATGAGGATGAATAAGACGATGTGCCAATATCAAATTTGAGATGACCATCTAGGCCTTCAATGAAGTCATTGCCAAAGTTAATTGCATCTCCATGGCCTATAAAAGAAGCAACATAACATTATAATGAGACGTCATAAATAAAGGACAATGTTACACCCACACCCCCTATGCATGATACCATGGCCATAATATTACCACTCGAACAAGACCCAATAGATTACTTGCTAGTGCCTTCACACATGATTATGGAGGTGCCTTAGATTCCTATGGGCCATAAGTAGAAAAAATTATAATGGATAGTGATCTTGTGGGTGGGAAGTGAGCATGCTACAAGATGATGCCATATTGGATAGGGAGATAAATGTGTTAGAAAAATAATTGGGATTAGATGATTTGAAGAATATTGGCCAGAGGGATTATGAAGAAGGAAAGGAGGAGGAAGTATCTAGGGAATAAATGACAAAGATAAATAGAAATAATTACATGATGTTTAAAAATATCAACATGAAGGAATTGACAATTCACACAAAAATTAGGCAAGCCACATGTCTTAGGGTATATGCACAAATACGAATCTATAAAAGAAGAAAAAACTAAAGAGAAAGAGAATACAATAACATATTAAGTCTAAAAGGGCATACCTGATGATGATTTATTTTTATAGAGCCTTCTGTGTGAGGAGAATGCTGAAAAGAAAATGTGCAAGCAATTATCATTCATTTTTGACACCCATGTAGATGAGCCTGAATTCGAAGCTTTGATGAACTATGTGCACTTAGAAAATCCATAAATATATATGGGGAATGGGAAATCATGAATGTGGACCTAACTAAAATGACTAATTTCCAAGTAGGGTGTGCACTAGTAAGGTCGAATTAAGAAGTCAAAATGTTTTAAACAATGTGTTTACAAGAAATAAAAGGAAATATTTAGAATAAACTAATAGGAAGTGCATATTGATAGAACATAAAATATCAAAAATGGATTTGAAAGTCTTAAAACTCTGCATGAAGATCTCAAGGAAGAACCAATCTTGATGGATGGAGTCAACCATGATGGAATAAAGGAGATCGATCCACTGTTCATGATGGTCGACCAATTATTGAATAAGGGTAAGGGCACAAACATTGAATAAGAAGGACAAGGAAAGGATAAGGAATAAAAAATTCAATGAGTAGTTGAAAAGATATGAGGAGAAGCTATCGAAGCTCTAAGAAAAATTACATGTAGAATATTAGGTGTTTGAAAGGTTTGCTCACCAAATAAAGGTTGTCAATGCACACTTGCTTGGTGAGCATATAAAGAAAGAATAGATAGATATAAAAGTATTCTGAACAAAGGATAGGGATGAGAGGATAAATTTACTTAAGAACACCAATTATTTGGGAGATAAGATTGAATACAAATGTCAAGAATTAGATAAAGGTTTCAAAGTCCTTTAGCAAAAAGCTAAGGATGAGGAAACCACAAGGTAGAAGATATGTGAAGGTATCACCTAAGAAATATAGGTAGCTAGGCAAAAGGTACAAGAAAATCAAAACCAACCATTCAAGCGCAAAAAATTATCCATAGAGATGCATACTAGGAGGCAAATAATCCATGTCTCACTCATAAGGTGTGGCTCATTTGAAGATGAGATTTGGAAGGATGGGTTAATTTTTTTGTAAGAATGGAAAGATATTCAAGGGTTGTTTGAGGATTAACAATAGGGATAGTATGGACTGATGTTGGCCCTTAATTTTGAAAATAATATCAATGTACTTGATTTTGTGGAACACTCAGAGGACACAATGGATGCACACATTTTTGATGAATAATGCATAGAAACATAAAGTGTAAGAACCATGAAATTTAGATGAGGCCCCAATTTTGATGAAGTTTATTAGGGCACAAAAAATATCAAAAATGTGTGAGGAAGTGGTTTTATACAAATACTGAGAAACTTGGGAGTGCTCAGATTGAAAGGACATACCCAGTCTCAACATGTGCAAATGATAGTAATTTGGTCATCAAAAAACACAGAGTGTAGTGAAATGGAAGGAGGTTGTGAAAACCTCAAAGAAAAAAAGGATGAGCTCCAGCGTAGGGAAATAGTAAGTGGAGATAGTATTTAGTAAGGTTGACATTAAACAAGCCACTACATGAGCTGGTCTTGAGTCAATCTAGCATAACATGACGCAATCTAGGAGTTTGTTAGTCAAAGCAATTCATTGTAAATAAGTTAAGCCATAATATTAATAGAAATTGTTGAAAATTTATAAAGACATATATTTATTATATGTATCTTCAAGGTGGTGGATTAAACCTATAAAATCCAATCTTATCATTTTAAGTGGTTGATGATTTTATTATTGTTGATCATGCCAATGTTATTTTTATTATGTTGCTAGAACTATTTTTATCACTTAGTTTTTGAATGTATTATCTATGTTGAGGTTATTATGTATTGATCATTCATGTAAAATTAAATATTAATGAAAAGAAGAAAAACATTTCATTAATGATTAACATTATCATTCAAGCTAGTCATTATTCTTATTTGCGATGGTGATTTTTCATTACAGTTCTTGTATAATGTAGACACATAAAATTGGACATTTTGTGCTGATTTTAATCATCCCTAGTTTTCTCTAATTCTAATTCATAATTACTATTACTCATCACTATTCATCATCACTATCATAGTTTACTATTCACATCTTTATTAATTTAATTAATCCAAATTATTTAACTAATCCTTCCTTGATCAGAAATTCCATGGATTCTGAATATTTACAATTTCTATAAATCCAAAAATCATATTATCTTCACCTTATCATGTCATCTTCCAATTCATTTCCATTTCCAAATTTCAAATATACCCTAGGACCCACCTATCCCCCATCATTAGAATTTTATAATATTATCTTTCTCATCTTTTTAATTTAATAATCCACTTCATATTTCACTCAATCCCATTTACCAATTTTATATTATATCTTCCTGCCAAATAAATTTTATATTCGTTTGTGAGTCCCACATATTCTCCACTCCAATTTTAAATTCAAGATTCCCATTTTGAAATAAAAATTATCTTTTATTCTCAGCCCTTGATTCTCATCTCAAGATGGATGGTTCAAATTCATTTTAAAATTCTATAAATTAGAGGTTATTATCAGATTTGTTGCCAGAATCCAGATAACGTGAGTGCAATGAAGATGTGATCACATAAGATGAACAAGTGCACACCACAAGATGATAAAGCAATTTGAAATTAACACAATAAGAGAAATTGCACAAGACAAAATGGAGAAAACCAAAATTTGATTAGCATGGAATGGCCAAAATGAGGACTACAAATAGGAGAGTATGTAAGTAACTCCTCCACAAAAGGTGGATAAGGCACCCCAAGAATAGAATGTAACTCCTCCATGAAAGGTGGTGACAAGGTGCTAAGAATAGAGAAGTAACTCCCATCAAAAGAGTTACTTATGACATTCTTATGACACCTATGACACATCTATGACACACACCTCCACATAAGCTAGCCTATCCCACAAATGTAGGAAAACTCCATGTATACACAAGAATTACAATTTCCCTAATTAATAAATAGGGAAAAATAAAAACCTACACTAATACCCCCCATAAACGTAGCGTAGGTGGGCAGTGTGGAAATATAAAATGGGTCCCGACAACTAGGCCTGATGAGGTACCCATGTACAAATGTAATCTCCCATAAGATAGAGAAAAGGAGAAAACCCGTAGGAAAAAACTCCCCCCCAAAAGAGAGACATAAAAAAAAAAGAGGCTAGAAGGCCCCCCCTAAAGATGATGCTACTACAGATGTAGACCGCACCCCAAGAAGAGCTCGTAGATGAATGAACTTGCTCTCAATGAAAGGTTTGGTGAAGATGTTTGCAACCTGCTCTGAAGACTGGCAAAATATCAAGTCAATGACCTGACTATGAATAAGCTCCCGAATGAAATGCATGTGAATCTCTATGTGCTCAGTCTACTGGTGCTGAACCAAATTCTTGAAAATCTGTATGGTACTCTAGTTGTCACAATAAATGATGGTGGGCTGCCTGATAGGAATGCCAAACTCAAAAATAATCCCTTGAAGCCAAATAGCCTCAGTAGCTACATTAACAGCTCCCCTGTACTCTACCTCTGTGGATGATATAGCAATAGCATTCTAATTCTTGCTAGACCAACTGATAGGACCAGAACCTAGAGAGAAACTATAACCAGAAGTGGACTTGTGAATCTGTGAATCGACAGCCCAGTCTGAATCTGTATATCCAACCAAGTCAGCCTCTGTGCCAAATTTGTAATAAATCATGTATCTATGTGAACCTTGTATGTAATGCAAGATCCTCTTAGATAATTTTTAATGTAGCTCATGGGGTTCCTTCATGAATTTGGAGACAAGTCCCACTGTATATGAAATGTTAGACCTGGTGTGAGTCAAGTAGATGAGACTACCAACAAGTTGTCGATACCGAGTGGCATCAACCAATGGTGAAGAACAATAAGTCTCAAGCTTAACTCTTGATAGAAAGGGAGTCAGAGATGGCTTGTAATCAGCCATGTGAAACTGAGCCAATAAGTCAATAGCATACTTAGGCTATGCAAGTGAAATCCTTGAATTTGACTGTGAGATCTTGATGCCAAAGAAGTAGTGCAACAAACCCAAGTCTGCCATGTAAAATCTATCCTGAAGAGATGCCTTCACCGCTGCAATAGCTGATGAAGAACTCCCGGTGATCAAAAGGTCATCAACATATAGAACTAAAATCAAGAGCAAATCATCTTGCCACAAGAAGTAGACATTAGGATCATAATGGCACCTAGTGAAACCCACTGTGAGAAGGAAGGAATCCATCTTGGCATACCAAGCCCGAGGGGCCTGTTTGAGGCCATTGATATATTTTCTAAGTCTACATACTAAGGAAGAAACTTGAACAAATCTTGGCGGCTACTCCATGTAGATCTCCTCCTCAAGGTCTCCGTGAAGAAAGGCACTCTTCACTTCCATCTGATGCACATCCCAACCATGTGCTGCGGCAATAGCCAAGGTGAGTCGGATAGAATTCATCTTTGCAACGGGTGCAAAGGTCTCTTAGTAATCAATGCCTGCCATTTTTGAGAAACCCTTGGTGACCAATCGTGCCTTATACTTATCAACCGAACCATTTGCTGCAAACTTGGTCCGATATATCCACCTACATCGAACCATCTTCTTCCCTTAGAAAGTGAAGTCAAATCCCAAGTGTGATTTTTGATTAAGGAAGAATATTCTTCCTCCATATCATTATCCCACTCAGGTACCCCCAATGCCTCTCAAAAAGTATGTGGATCTGAAATGATAACAAAGAAGGCATGTGGATCTCTCTAAAAATCTCCCCTAGTATGTCTGTCATCTACGGGATCTCCTGCCCAAGTGCCAGTACTCTCAAGTCTCTGTCTGGCCCAAAGTGGCCCGGTAGTGGGTGAGTCAGGGGCTAACTCCTCATCCTCTGACTGACTAGAGGTGGATGACACTGCATCACCATCCTTGCTGTCTGAACTTGAAGAAGAAGATGATGTCTCTGGCTCAAGAACCTGCTGTGGCTGATCTGAATCTGATGAGGAATCATCATGAAGAAGTAGATCCAATGAGGGAGAAGAAGTGTCAAGTGTTGAGTCTCTAAGACTCTCTTCAAAGTGGACACTTCTCTCAATGAACAACTCATGTGTGATTGGATCTAGAAGGCGATATCCCTTAATACCATATGGATATCCTACAAAGATGCAAGGCTTGGACTGACATTCCATAGCTTTGCATTTCTTCTTCAGAATGCGGGCCATGGCTGGGGATCTGAAAACCCTGAGGTGCTCAACATCAGGTTTCCTTTTATGCCAAGCTTTAAAGGGTGTTATCCCTTTCAAAGCTTTGTGAGGAACCCTGTTCTGAATGTAGCAAGCATAATTGATGGCTTCGGCCCAGTACTGTGGTGCTAAGGATTTGGAGTGAATCATACAGCTAGCCATCTCTTTCAAGAACCTATTCTTACATTCTACAACCCCATTCTATGAAGGACTGTAGGTGACTATGCGCTACAAATCAATCCCCTCTGTGGTGTAAAACTACTCAAATTTGATGCTGACATACTCCCCTCCATTATCAGTTCGAAGAACCTTGATGGATTTATCACTCTATTTCTCAATAAGAGCCTTGAAGTCTAGAAAAATTTTAAACACTTCAGATTCTCAACAAGAGCCTTGAAGTCTAGAAAATTTTCAAACACTTCAGACTTTTGTTTGAGAAAATATATCCAAGTGTACCTAGAGAAATCATCAATGAAAGTGAGGATGTACTTGGCCCTTGTGAAAGATGGTTTGGGAAAGGGTCCCGATACATCACTGTGGACTAACTCCAAAGGTTGTGAAGCCCTCCAAGCTTTGCCTTTGTCAAATTTTGCTTCGGGATGCTTCCCAAGGGAGCACCCCTCGCAAAGTCCTTTTAAGAATTGGACACGAGGCAAGTCAATGACCATGTCGTTTTTACAATGTTGCTCAAGATAGCGGTAGTTAAGGTGGCCAAACCGCTCATGCCACAATTTGCTAACTCCATCTGAATGAGTCAGCAATGCTGTTGGAGAAGAATCTGATGCAAAATGTGAGGTGTATAATTGGCTTGGTGATCTGCCCTACCCACTGCCACTGTAGTATCACTATGCAACTCCCTAATAGCCATTGAATCTGGTGAAAACTCAACTGTCATACCCCGACCAATGTGAGTGATTTGGTACACTAATAGGAGATTGGTTGAAAGAGAAGGAACACTTAGAACATTATTGAATGTTCCTCCTTCCATTTCAACTGACCCTCTCCTTGCAACGAAAACTGATGTGTCATCACCTAAACTAATTGAAGTCATGCTACAAGGCTCTAAAGATGAAAACTCAACTAGTGAAGAGCCCATGTGGTGAGAAGCACCCAAGTATATGACCCATGAAGATGTAGAAGCTATAGTTACTACAAGGGCCTTGCCCTTTTCTTTCTCCTTACCCTTGCCTTTTGCCTTAGTAAAATCTTGGGTTGATGAATTCTGCTTGATGGACTCAGGAACACCTATGTTGTTCTTCTCTAAAAGATGAGTTAGGTGATCTATTTGTTTCTTCATGCATTTGTGTTCATCATGCCCTCTCTTCTTACAATAGGCACACTTAACCTTCTCCTTCTTAGGTTTAGCATTGGAAGATGAAGTCTCAGTGTTGTTTTTGGTAGGATTAGTGTTTTATTTCTTCTTCTCCTGGTCCTTGTTCTTTTTCTTCTTCTCCTTTGTTGGAGTCTTATCCTTCCCATTTCTAGCTATCAAGGCTTGGGGTTGAGTAGAATTCATTGTGCCCATCTAAATTATCTTATCTTGCTCCCTAGTCAAATCGGCAATGAATGAATCCAAAGAAGGCATTTTCCATGTAGTGCCAAGGGCACTTTTTGTGGCATGGAAAGTGGAGACATAGACTGAATAGCTTGGACCTAAATTTGCGAGAATAGAAAGAATGAGCTGATCATCTTTCTTATCTATCCCACATTCTTTCAATTGCAATCTAAGGGCCTTAAACTTAGTGAAGAAGTCCTGTAGGGTGTCGAAGTTGCTAGGACTTAGACTTATGAGTTCGTTTTCGAGCTCATGACCTCTCATCTTATCAAGCGTCCCAAATAACTTTTCTAAGGTGTCCCATATGTCATTAGGAGTTTGGGAGGATTTTAAGTGGAAGAGAAGTTTTGAAGACATAGACAAGCTCAGTAACCCAAAGGCTTCATCACTACGGTTGTACCACTTAACCTTTTCAGCATCTGTGTTGGGTTCTACTTCTGTACCCATGGTGATCCTATACAACCCTTTGCTTCTAAGAATGATTGAAATTTTAACTTTCCATTCATGATAGTTGAAGGGTGTTAGGGGTTTAAGTTGAAAATAATCCATTTTTTTAGCTGAATTTAGGTGAAGTTGTGTTGATTGCAAGTTGTGAATGTATGCAGAAAGGAGAATGAAAGTGAAAATTGCAAATTGTGAAAAGCAATCACCCCCCGAAATATTGAGCCCCCCCAAATATGAAAGTGCACGCTCAAAAGATGTCAGACTCAGTCAAAAATGCATCTTAGAGCAATCAGTGCAAGACTAAAGCAAACAAGACGTCGGACTCAGCGGAAAATGCGTCCCGAGAGACCCAAATTTTTGGCACTTTATAAACTAGTGTGTTTTTAAAAAATAACAAGTCTACGCTATGGGTAATTGAATTAAAAGCACTTTTGCAAAAAATGGCACCCAAAACCGAGCTACCATTTGCAAGATTTTAAAGTTACAATTTTTCCATAAACTAGTGTTTTTGCAAAAAAAAGCATTAAAACATTAAGTGGCCTTCCAACCACTTGTTGGATTTGGTATGGAATGAGGAATCTAAATGAGGTTTGTGTGAGGGGTAATTGGCCTCCTACCAACCCAGGCCTCACCCTTCGTCTTCGTAGGTCGAAGATACAAGTTGAAATTAAACCTCTAAAAATTACCAAACTGTCTAAAAAATTTATTATTCAGTCAAATTAACTGATTTTTGTTTTATCAAGCCAATTTTTCACTAAAAAAATAAAGCAAGGACAGTTTAGACAGAATGGCAAGTGTCCTAGGGTGCCACATGAGACGCCAAGTAGGAAGGGGCGTCCAAAAGCAACAGACAAAATTTTTCTTGTACAAAAGACAAAAAATAGACCTGCTGGAGGGTGCCGTACGACCTGTCTGAGGGCAGAACTAAAGCGCCTTGCTGGAGACTGAGGCTTCGCTGAAGACTTCACCAAAAATGAGGCGTAGAAGCTGATTTCTGAACAGCATACAATAGCAAATGGTGTCCCAAAAAAAAGCACAGTTCTGAAATTATATATTTTTTGCAAAAAACAAAAAATGCAGACTTGGGCGCCGTACAAATAACTACTGGAATTGACTACAACTTGCTAGAACTTGTTGGAAAGGAGGTTGGCGCAGAAGTGAAGCCAGAAGCTAGGCGCTTGTGTTGGTGCTGAGTGCTGCTGAGTTTGAAGTTCCTTAGAGCCACATAACAATGGTGCCCAAGAACAGCTGAACCACCCCCTGAAGTGAAGACAACCAATACACCCAAAGGCCAAAAATGATACCAGTAATGATATTGACAGATTTTTTTTTATTTTAGACTAAATCTAGAATAAAAAAACAAAGAGAACTTTACTCCTCTTGATTCCAAAATAAGCTAAAAGCATAATCACATACAAGATTACCGAGAAAGCTCTGATACCATATCAGAGTTGTTGCTAAAATTCGGATAACGCGAGTGCAATGAAGACGTGATCACATAAGATGAACAAGTGCACACCACAAGATGCTAAAGCAATTTGAAATTAACACAATAAGAGAAATTACAAAAGACAAAATGGAGAAAACCAAAATCTGATTAGCATGGAATGGCCAAAATGAGGACTACAAATAGGAGAGTACGTAAGTAACTCCTCTACAAAAGGTGGATAAGGCACCCCAAGAATATAATGTAACTCCTCCATGAAAGGTGGTGACAATGTGCTAATAATAGAGAAGTAACTCCCATCAAGGGAGTTACTTATGACATTCTTATGACACCTATGACACATCTATGACACACACCTCCACATAAGCTAGCCTATCCCACAAATGTAGGAAAACTCCATGTATGCACAAGAATTACAATTTCCCTAATTAATAAATAGGGAAAAATAAAAATCTACACTAATAGTTATGTTAGGTTGTGGAGCTAAAAGCTTCACTGATACAAATAAGGAAGGAGATTGCTGGGAGGTTGCTGAGTTGCAGAACAAGTTGCAGGGAAACCGACATCGATCTGATCAACTGACATCGGTCATATTACAGTGCAGAAGCAACTGACATCGGTTATGAGTCGGCTGACATCGGTCAGGAAGGAGCCGACGTCGGCAACCTGTGTGTGCATGCGTTTGAGAACAGGTCTATTTTTGGACTGTCAATTTGCATGTTAAAGGCTAATTATAGTCTTAAAGTTGCGATTCTAATTATTGTAATTAAGAAAGTCTAATTATTATATGCATGAGATCTATATAATAGACTCATGGGCTATATTGTAAAAGTGTGCTAGAAAGCCATTGTGTTTGAAGAAAGAGCAAGAGTAGCTCCTCCTAGTTTCAAATGGGTGCTGAGTGTGTATGATCAGGGAGAGTTGCAGGTTGTGCAAGTTCTACTAGGAGATCCACCAGGGTACTGGTTGAAGAATCATGAGGACTTGGTGAGGCAAGGACAAGGGTTCTTCAGGTTGTAGAGATATCTACATGGTAAGTAAGGTCTGTTGATTTGCAGGTGGAAGCAAGAGAAGAGAAGATCTACTTGGAGTACGATTGTGTACTTGGTGTACTGGCAGCGTTGTTACTAACTGGTGGAGGTGAACAACAACTCTGTGTTTGAGTTGATTGTTGTGATCGTGATTGAGAGAGTGAACCGTTGAAGGAGAATTACTGGTGAACCCTAGAAGTGTGGGAGCTCTAGAGGTGTGGGAAGAAGAAGTGTGGCATCTTCTTTATTGTATTTTCTTCTGATTGAGTATTAATACAATTGGGTATTGTCTCTCATATCTTGTGTTGTTTCATATTTCTAGTTACTTATCATTCTGGTTAAATTCTATGTTTAGTTGCTAATACAAAGGTAATTAAGTGTGTCCTTAGTGGGCAGTAGGATCCTGACAGTTGGTATCAGAGCTAAAGTTGCAGGGAGCAGGTTATTGTTTGATTACAGGTCATTCTCAGGGGTTTCTGATTGAGTGGGAGTATAGCAATGGCAGAAGAAAGTAAGCTACGAATGGAGAAACTGAATAGCACGAATGGTCAGATTGATGGAAAGAAAGAGCAGGTAAAGGAAGATTATTGGTCGGTAGAAGATCAGCGTGTAGAAGTAGATGTTGTTGCATAGGTTGCTCTAGATAAAGTAGAATCTTGGTCTATAGATTATGTTGCCTCCTTCCATGCAGCCCGAAATAGAGCATCTTTTCATGGGTATGTCTTTGGAGACTTTGGAGAGATTTATTTAGGAGCTGGTGAGCCTTGTCAAATTGATGGCAAAGGGGAAGTGAAGCTGAAATTGCAGACAAGTAACACACAGGGGTTGAAGAAGGTCATGCAGGTTCTAGTCTTGGAGATGAGTCTAATTTCTTCAAGAAATTTGGGTGATGAGAGATGCACAGTAACTCTCACAGCGAATGCACTTGAATTAGATGGTGGTAAGAAAGTAGGTATCCTTTATCTATCTACTTATATTATTGATTCACCCTCTATTGCAGAGATGTGGCTTTGTAGGCTTGGTCACATATGTAAGAAGGGAATGTATGTTCTTAAGCGGAAGATAGATATTTTTGACAAACTTAAGAACTGGAAAGCCTTGGTGTTCATGGAGGAGATGACGGACAGAGATCAACTGAGGGGACTGAATTATTCTAAGCAGGGCTGTGTTGATATGGACAAGGGTTTGATCCAAAAGGAGCTCGCGGGTAAAAAGTCATCACTCACAGGCAAACACAGGTACTAGCGTCAGTCAGGAGGAACCAGCATCGAATAGATAGGTACCAACATCAGTCATGTGTAGATTAGCAGAGTCGATGGTGTTGGGCAGGTGGCAACTGACGTCGGTCAGGGGGAATCGACGTCAGCACTAAGGGTCAGTCGCAGAGAACCGACGTCAGTCAGGTGCAGATTGGGAGATGGCTGAGATCGGTCACTGAAATGAATGTTGGGTAGACAGCAAGCTATCAATGAGTCTCAAACGCCCATGTGGAGGATTGAAAGGGTAAGTGGACCTCATATTCATTGTTCACCTTCTTACTTGTTGCTTACTAATGGTCAAGAACCAGGAAGATGTGAAGAGGCAATGCAGGTAGAATCCATGAAACAGTGGGAGCATGGCATGAATTCTTTGAAAGAGAACCAAGCAAGAGATTTGGTAGAGTTTCTAGCACTGACAGATGGATGGATTCCCAGATTAGAGAAGAGAGTGGATGGACATGTGAGACGGAAGGCCAAGGTATATGGTCTTGAGGAAGCTGCAGGACAATGGTACAGGTTTGACAGGTGTATGACAAAGCATAATTTTGGTCAAGGTCAATGTAACCATTGTGTTTTATTTACCAGGTTGGATAATGGTTGCAACATTATCTTGTTACTGTATGTGGTGTGGTTGCTTGTTGCAGGGTTACACATGCAGGGAGTTTCTAAGCTAAAGGTAAAGTTAGTTCAGAGGTATGTCATGAAGAATTTGGGAGCAGAGAAATTCTTTGGCATAAGAGACATGGAGATTTTTGTCTCCAGTGGGAGCTGATGTGAAGAAGGTATTGGCGGGGTTCAATACATAGGTTTTAGAACTAGTAAGCACACCAAGGGCTGGACAGTTCAAGCTGAGCTTAGAACAGTGTTTGAAATCACATGAGGTCGAGTGTAGACCTGAGTTTCTCCAAGCAATGGGAGTTGTCAGAGAGTTCGTAGCCAATTCGTGGAAGGAGCACTGGAGGGCAGTTCAGTGGATTCTCAGGTATCTGAGAGGGACTAGCAATAGGTTAACTTGTTATGCAGGGTCAAGGTCTTCACTACATGGAGTTGTAGGTTTGGATGTGGTAGGTTACTTGGATGACAGGAGGTGCACCACAGGTTGTGTGGTGGTTGGTCTTCAAGATTGAGCTTGAAGAGGGATACAAGTCAGGAAACAAATTAGACAGTGTACAGGTATAGGTATAGGTGCAGTTGTTTATCTCCAAGTGGGAGATTGTTAGGTTATGGAGCTAAAAGCTTCACTGATGCAAACAGGGAAGGAGGTTACTGGGAGGTTGCTGAGTTGCAGAACAAGTTGTAGGGAAACTGACGTCAGTCTGATCAACTGACGTCGTTCATATTACAGTGCAGAAGCAACTGACGTCGGTTATGAGTCGGTTGACATCGGTCAGGAAGGAGCCGACATCGGCAACCTGTGTGTGCATGTGTTTTCATGCGGGTCGAGAACATGACTATTTTTGAACTATCAGTTTGCATGTTAAAGGCTAATTATAGTCTTGGAGTTGCGAGTCTAATTATTGTAATTAAGAAAGTCTAATTATTATATGCATGAGATCTATATAATAGACTCATGGGCTGTATTGTAAAAGTGTGCTAGAAAGCCATTGTGCTTGAAGAGAGAGCAAGAGTAGCTCCTCTTAGTTCCAAAGGGGTGCTGAGTGTGTATGATCAAGGAGAGTTGCAGGTTGTGCAAGTTCTACTAGGAGATCCACCGGGGTACTGGTTGAAGAATCATGAGGACTTGGTGAGGCAAGGACAAGGGTTTTTCAGGTTGTAAAGATATCTACATGGTAAGTAAGGTTTGTTGATTTACAAGTGGCAGCAAGAGAAGGGAAGATCTACTTGGAGTATGGTTGTGTACTTGGTGTACTGACAGTGTTGTTACTGACTAGTGGAGGTGAACAACTCTGTGTTTGAGTTGATTTTTGTGACTGTGATTGAGAGAGTGAACTGTTGAAGGAGAATTACTGGTGAACCCTAGAAGTGTGGGAGCTCTAGAGGTGTGGGAAGAAGAAGTGTGGCATCTTCTTTATTGTATTTTCTTCTGATTGAGTATTAATACAATTGGGTATTGTCTCTCATATCCTGTGTTGTTTCATATTTCTAGTTACTTATCATTCTGGTTAAATTTCGTGTTTAGTTGCTAATACAAAGGTAATCAAGTGTGTCCTTAGTGGGCAGTAGGATCCTGACAAGTTATTCCTCCATTTTAACCAAGCTTCTTCATGAAAAAAAACTCTACTAAATTCTACAAGAAAGTTAATCACTTTCTCATGCCAAACCACAACAAATCAAGGTGAACAAGGAGATATGCTGCCCACAAGAATCTATTATTTCCAAAAACTTCTAGATCACAATTCGAGCTCAATATCTACAAATTGATTATCAAGCATATCTTCAAGGGAGGTAAGATTGTTGTTTTATCTTTCCAATTGCATTTCATGTTTGATTATCATAACTCAATTTAGGGAATAGACTTGAGAATTTATGTCTTTAATTTATTTTTGATTTATTCACTAACAATTGATTAATCTCTCTTGGATTTTTGATCTGAAGAATGTCACACCCAGTGGGACTCATTTGCGCAACCCACACTTCATTTTTTTTTTTTTTAATAATTTTATTTTAAAAAAGTTATATATATATATATATATATATATATATATATATATAACTTTAAATGTGTTTATTGTTTCTTTCTAAATTTTTTCAGGGTAGTGAGGTTTTATTTTGTTTAACACATGTAAATTTTCTTTTTTAATTTGATTTATATTTGAGAAGATATTGCTATTTTACTCGTTGTCAATTTTTATGGTAAAAATGGCTATAGATTTTGATCTATTTTTTTTTTTATTTTTGATTTTTTTACAGATGGTGTACATTTGTCTTATGAACATTCTTTCCAAATTTCATCAAGATATGATTTGTATGTTATTATATATCATAATTTTACTATCATTTTTTTGGTTGTTCTCCTAACTTTTTATGTTTGTAGGTTTATTTATTTTGTGTACTTTATAAATTGTTACATTTTTTTGTGTTTTTTGTTTTTAATGTTATTTTTTTAGGTTATATTTTCCAAAAGACCTCCTAAAAACCAAAAAAAACTACTAATTGGTTTGATGCAGGACCTTGGCCAAAGAGTGATGTTTAGAGTCAAACAAATCAATCTAATTCCACATTTCAATTTGGGTTTTTTTTTAATAAAAAAAGTATTCTTCACTTTTAGTTATTGTTTGATTTTCAATTTTTTTTCTTGAAGTGTGATTTGTGAGGAATTTTTGCACGTATACTCTCCTCATTTGGGTGACTCATAAATGTAAAAATTCTAAGTCATTTTATCCTGAAGATCCATTAGTCCAAACAATACCTTTCATATTTTTATTTTAAGATTTACAATTTGGATTTCATCACCTTCTTGCAAACCTCATAGGGCACGATGACTGGGAATTGATACCCCAACTTACGTACCAACCCCATATATCTAACAGGGTATACAAATGGAAGATAACTATCATTAGGGCTAAGTGTGATACCCTGGGGATAATATCATGAAGGTAAAGGGAAACCCTAAACCAATCCATCAGACATCATCTTTGAAGAATCTAGCTTTAGTATCACTAATAATTAGAAGGCAAGGTTAGCACGGTCGCAGTGGGGAAAAGACCCCTCCCATGGATTGCTAGATTTGGATTTATTATTTGACAAATTTGTGTGCCCATATAGCACCAATTATGGGTTGTATATAAGGACCATATAGATAGCCCATTGTAAGAAAATTTAGATGCCTCTTTTACTGCAAATCATACATTGACCTAGGGGTGCAAGGTAACAGACCCTAAAGTTTACCTTTATTATATGAACCTTAAGAGAGAAGGGAGGATTAAAAACCCTACCAATAATTGAAATAATTTATTTAATGAACTTTAAACTTCATAATCCTCTCTCAAGGCAAGTGTTTCAAAAGGTTCAATGGATGTGATAAAAACTTGAGTCAGTTACTAAAGTGCCTTGTAATGCTTATGTGTTATTACTTGATTATTGTGTTGAAATCTTGTTTAAACTTGAGACCAAATCAAACAAAACAAGTCCAAATCCAAAACCATTTTTATACCCACACAATGAAACATTACTTTCCCAAAATTCTGGGTCATATAAAAGTAACATGTCTAAACTTGGTCCAAATACCTATATTTGTTGTCCAAACCACACCGTTAGGCTACCCAATTTAAACCAAAAGTCTTGTGCAAATATGAAATTTCCCACTTCAAACGAATTCAATACCAATGTCCAAATTCTCATCTAAACCATGTCATTATCCCATCCATTTGGTACTAAACCTAGTCCTAGTCCCAATCCAAAGTTATAATGTTTAATTACCTCTTTCAAAGTCAAATGCCCCATTTTTTTTTTTTTTTCTTATGCCATTATATCATTCAATTTGGTTAAAACCTAATTGCAAGTTCAAGTGTCCATTCTAATGTGCCTTTATTTTAAATTTCTAGACAAACAAGTTCTTAAGTTCAAGTTCCCAACTTCTGGTCAAATGTGTGTCGTTATACTATTTTATTTAGTTCAAAACCAATTGCCCATTTTGATTTTCCCTCTAAGTTCCAAGTTTTGAACCATGTTCATAATTTTAGTTCGATTTATGCTAAGATCAACCCCTTTTAGGAATTAATATCTAAACAAGGTTTGGATCTAGATTCAACATTACAAGGCCAAATTTCTAATTCTTGTGCCAATCTTTACACATTCTAATGTCCTAAAAATGCCTCAAATCAATCCAGTTTCATTTATTTGATCACAAGGTCAAGTTTCCAAGATCAAACCTTCCAAATAAAGACTAAAATTATGAGTCCTTATCTAAACCATGTCTATGTGCCATCCATTTGGTTCCAAACCTAGTTATAGTTTCACTTGGATACCAATTCTAAAGCCAAAGTACCAATTTCTATGCCAAACTGTGCTAAATTTAACATTGATAAAACTAGTCCATTTGACATTTACATTAACATACCTAATTTAAACATTCAATGTCTATCAAATTCAAATTCAACTTCAAATTCTATACCAAACTAGTTCTGTGCCAAGCCATTCAATGTCAAAGCCAGTTCATTTTGAACCATATACCAAACCAATTTTGTACCATTATGAACCAATTATATACCATGCTAGTCAAAGGCAAATTTATTTCATCTTGAACCATGTACCTAGCTGATTATGTACCATTCTAATGCAATTTTGTACCATTCTAGTTCAAATATGAATCAATTACATGATAATTCAAACCATTTATTTTCTTTCCATTCAATATCCTACACCTATCAGTAGGGAATGACAAAGTCATGTCATCCATCCTTTATTCCATTTGAATCATATCTATGTCAACTCACCCTTTTTGGGGTAAAATCCAATCGACACCATTTAGACCAATTATAGCTTATGCCAATCTACCCTTTTTGTGGAATTTTCCAATTTGTGCCAATTCACACTATTTGGGGCCAATCAAATCAATACCATTTCAACCTTTTCAATTCTATGTCAATTCACCCTATTCGGGACCAATCAAATCAATACCATTTCAACTAATTCTAACCTATGCCAATTCACCCTATTTGGGGCCAATCAAATCAATACCATTTCAACCTATTCAATTCTATGCTAATTCACCCTTCTTTGGGCCTATTTGAATTTGTGCCAAAACTACCCTTTTTGGGGCCAATTTTCTTCCAATCCATTTCTCCTTTCATGTATCATTGTATGGGGGCATTAGTTCAAGGTTCATCTGAGTCATGGTATCTCACGATCCTCCACCTATTCTATTATCACCCATCTTATGTCAAAGTACGATAGATCAACTCACTTAGCTTAGTCAACAACTAGACTACTCTGCTTCTACTTTGAAAATTTCAAAACCCAAGCTGTCTTACAACCACAATGCATCAAACCAACTATTCTACATCAACCATACCCCCCAAATATGTCATCTAGTACAAATCATGAAAAAAAATTGATCAATAAATATTTGACAAGGATGACTACCTTCTTAGATTGTGGGAAATGGGTGCTAAACTTCTAGATGGATTTCCTATAGATGACTTGTGCTATTTGATTAGAGTTCCTAAAGAGACACCATAAAAAAGTATACAGTCTAGATATATTATTCCATTACCCCTCTAAGGGCCAGTATCTATTAAAAATCCAAGTGTGTCCAAGTCTAATAGCTACTCGATCAAAATATGTCATGATACCCTTCCCAATCATGATTAGATACATCCACTTACAAAGCAAGATCAATATAGTCAATCCATTAATTACATTTTTGTTTAATCACCTATCTTTGATCAAATCTAAACTATTGATGATTCACTTGTATTTGACGAAGATCCTCTATTTGACACAGGACCCATCTTTGATGAGCCCATATTTGAAGAACCTATTATTGTTGAGCCATAGCCCTTTATTCATCCATTACCAAATATAAACATTTATTTATTCCAAATCCTCTATGTCCAAGCAAAAGGTAAATAAGGTACTTATGGAATATGCAATTCAACAACCCCTTTTTATAGCTACATTTACTTCAAAATCAGGTTCCATTTCAGAATCAATATTAGATTTAACATCAAAAGAAGAATCAACATCAGTCTCAACATCAGGTTTAGATCCTTTTGAGTGAGAATCAAATTTAGAATCAAAAAATATTGATGCATGTTACGACATTGGCTCCACATTTCCAACATATCTAATTGAAAGCATTTGTGATTCTTCCACAATTTTCAAGGATGATTTCTTCAGCATCTATGTAAGTTCTCCTAGTATCCTCTATGAGGATTATGTTTCCTTTACCCCTTCCATTTACATTACACGTTCCTTTACCATTAATCAAGGTAGCCATTATATTGACGTTACACCTCCCATAAATATCAATTAGGATTGACATAATCACACAGTGTTGAATTACATCCATGGTGACATTTTAGTGGTAGAATTTATGAGGTATCAAGATAACATTCAAGAAAAAGAATAGTCTCCGTGAAACCTTGTTTAGGGTGATAAGAGAAAATCAAAGTCTAAAATCAACATCTTCTCATGAAATCTTGTTTGAGGCACTAGAAGATAATCAAAATCAAAATTCAAAAGCCTTTAGTGAAACTTTTCTTAAGGCACTAAGGGAAAATCACAATGAATTATCAATATCCCTTAGTGAAACCTTATTCAAGCTGCTATTGGATAATTCAAATAAAAAAAATCAAGAAGAATTTGGTGGTGAAAACCTCTATAATATACCAATAACTAAGCGAATCGGTTATGAATTTTTGATTAAGACATTATTGAAGTTAATACCGATCCTACCACAATAAAAGACAAGTCAAATCTAGATTCAAAAACATTGTGGGTGACTGGAAATCCCAATCTTCATTTGTCCTCTAGCCTTTGTACATTCCATTGACAACCTATTTTCTATTATCCCATCAAACCATTTATCCCATTCCTATCCTTATTCATCCTTCTTGGCAACACTCTTTTTCAAAGAGGCTAGGAAGACATCTTATTTATAGGTTTGAAATAAGTAGAATCAATAATTAATGAAGATCACAACAACATCAGTGTAGTTCACAACATCAATAGGATTCAGACAGAGCAACTATTCTAAATTGGTATTGGTTAGACAATAAAAGGGTCAAAATTATACATCTTGTAATCCTCTATTGAGTTGAGATGCTAAAACAAAAAAAAGTCAAATCAAAAAAATCAAAAGAGAAATAGAAATAATTCATCCAATGGTGAAAACCATGCCTATGGTACCTTGGAAGTGTACCATGATGAAAATTAGGATTTTGGTGTCATGCGTAAATAATTATTGTTTGCAAGTACCTTGACACTTAAGGGCAACCCTATTTACATTATAGACCATTTCCATTCTCTTATCATTTCAAGCCATTTTTTCCATTTAATCCTATTCATCCCAACCCATCTTATTGTGACCATTAGTCTTCCTGTCTTGACCTTGTTACAAAAGTAGAAGGTATATTAAGACCTATTTAGGAAACATTTTTTGCCTATTATTTGTGTGATACTTTGATGAATGGATACATTTAGTTCTCACGTGACATGGTCCTTAGAGATTCCTCGTCCTTTGCCTCATTGTCATTCATTATTATTTAGCCTTTGCCAAATCTTATGCCATTTATTTTACCATTATTCCATTCCTATTTCCCACCTTGCTATTGATTCATAGTTTAAATCTTATGGGTTATGCTAATGCAAGTTTTATGTACACCAAAGCCTTAACGAGGTAACATTTAACATTTTAGAATCTCAATGGAGGTAAACTCCACTCTAGGGCATGAGTTGCTGGTATGCAGTCTATTACAATATGTTGATACAATAGCATGCAGGTTGATGACAAGGTTTTTAGACAGAGGTGTGTTTCCTAATAAGGGTAGTAAATATATATGGGAGTTGGATGGGAAACTGGTTGCTAATCTAGAGTGGGTAAATCTCAAAACAAACTAAAAAAGGAGGGAAGGGTAAGGTAGAAAAGAAAGCTTTTGTGGTTTTTAGGAACTACTTCCCTAACTAATTTCTAAAATGATAAGTGCTCTCAAAACCTATGCCTGTTTATAGCAGAAATTACACACACGTAGTTAAACACATCTAATAAGTCTAAGGAGATAAATATGTAAGAAATTCACAAGCTTCAAATAAAGGTTTCTCCTTTTAGGACATTTGTTGCACACCCTTAATCAAGAGATTATGGCTTGGGCTAGTGAAGTGTCTGAGGTAGTTGTTGTACACACATATAAAACTACATCCAAGAAAGCACTCATGCACAATCATAATTATTAATCAATTTAAACTTAATTATCCCAATTAATATATTTACCAATATTTTAATAGCTGTTGCACATCTACTGTTGATTACATCAATTAGTATAACCAAGAATCCATTCATAACTTTTGCATACTAATGATTGTTGAAACATACAACCAAAAAAAGTAATAACTAATTACATATAAATTAGAATTAAAATACACAAACAGATTTGCGGATGATTAAAATTGATGCTGCTCCTATATTCAAAAATTATTTGACCAAAAATCCAAGTTGGATTACAATTTTTTATATAGACTTGGGGAAGGGGTTACCTCATCCTCCAAGTTCATGCAAGGTCGTTACATGTGATAGTCAGAACATAAGTTCTAACTGTGGTCTAAAAATGTATAAGAGTCTACTTATAGTTATTATTTTAAATTAGCCTTTGCCAAAGCTATGCAGTATGTGCATATGCATAAATATAAAGGCAATTTTTTTACAATTATAGCTCAAACTATATGCAAACTTTAGAATATGCACCATTTACAAAAATTGTAATTCCTTATTTTATAGGTTGTGATAACAACTTGTTGATATTTCAAATTAGCCACCTTCAAATGGAACTCTGACATATGCATGAAGGACCAAAATCACTTTACCAATGTTTTAGAACCAGTGGCACTACTGTTAGTCATGACTAATTTGAACTGTGCATTGCATGTTCACCCATCATTTTTATAGAATCTAGATCTTCACATTCATATTTGTTATTTAGATTAAGATATACATGTTCATACTCTAGCTTAATTGTGAGACCCAATGTCTATTGATAAATAGAGCTCAAGTGTTTAAAGATATATGTATTCTATTCATAATGCCCTACTATCTTTCAAAATGTGACATGTGTCAACACTTGATTGAGTCCATGATCTTTGAAAAGTCCACCCAAGACTCACACCATCGATCCTTTTGTAATGGTTTAATGCAATTCATTGGATTTTACTTATTTTGGCTCATTGACTCTTATGTGCTTAACACTTGTCATTCTCTATTTTGATCTGCTTCATATGTGTGCCACTTAATAGTTGCTCAGGGCTCTTGAGCCTATGTACTGGGCTCCCTGCTTCTTCTTGCAGGTCATTGGATCTGTATACTAGGCTCCCATGATGGTGATACTTATCACTCAAGAAGAGATTTGATATTTTAACTCGTTCTTGTATTTTTAGATCAACTGGGCCCAAGTGAATGCACATCATAGGATCTTGGCTTAGACCTTTTGACTTGTACTTCGATCATGTGAGTATGCCACTTGATAACTTTTTGTTTAATCTAAGACCTTTGAAAAGTCTATATTAATCTCATACTATCAGAGAAACTATATGAATCAACATGAACCATCGATCTACTGGGTCTACTTAACATTTGAATCTAAATGGGTAATTTATGAGGTTAAATTTGATGTTTGTGTGACTATCAACTGACGGCCTCATGATCATCAATAACATTTGTGTGACTGCCAAATTTAATTTTATAAATTAATCATTATTAAGGTTAAATTTGACATTCACATGACCATCAATAACGTCCACACGATTGTCAAATTTAATCTTAAAAGTTTGACATGTGTCATTTCCTCAGGACTCCCTACTCCTACAAACCTAAACATAAAATGACTTAGCATATATAATAATTAGGGACATTGTTTTGGGAATTTTGTGTAGGATAATATTTTAGGACATTTTTATCGGACAAAATGTTTGCAACATATATCCCAAAGGGTGATTTTTGTCATATGAAATGTCTAAAGGAATAAATCTAGAGCCAAAGGGTCATTTGGTAGGGCACTTACCCAGGACAAAAGTCCCAAAGGGCAGGATCGAAGGTAAAGGGCCTCGGACAAAAGTCCTGAAGGGTAAATTGGTCATTTCAAAAATGCTAAGGGATATGCTCCAGAAGGCAAAAGATCCAACACAAAAGTCCTGAAGGGCATGTGGTCACTTCAAAAAAGGCCGAAGGGTCTTTTTTCAAAATGTCTAAAGGGTAAGTTTGGAAGGGCTGAAGGGAAAAATGTCTGAAGGGCCAAAATGGCTCCAATAAAAGGCTTAAGGGTAGGTTAGTTAGGTAAAGGGGCTCATGACAAAAGTCCCAAAGGGTAGGATTGAAGAAGGGCAAAGGCCCAAGATAAAAGTCCTGAAGGGCACTTTTCATAGGGTAAAGAAGCCAAGATAAAAATCCCAAAGGGTAGGTTACACAAAGCTTGAAGGGTAGGTTTAGAAGGTCAAAAGACATTTCAAAATTCCAGAGGGTCGATTTAGAAAGTTAGAAGGGCATGTGCCATTGAGGGAATTATTTTGGGCCTTTTGCATCGAACAAAATGTTTGAGACACAAAGTATGAAGGAATAGGCTTGGGGCAATAGTCCTGAAGGATAGGCTCATAGGGAAAAAGGTCAATGCAAAAAGGCCAAAGGGCATATTGCATAAATCCCAAAGGGTAGGTTCATTTACTCAGGGAAAATGTCTTGAGCAAAATGTCAGAAGGAATGGTTTAAAAAGGCAAAGGTGTAGGACAAAAGTCCTGAAGGGTAGGTATAGAGGGGTTGAAGGGCCCATGACAAAATTCTAAATGGAAATTTAAAAAAGTCAAAGGGTACTTTCTATCTGGAAACAATCTGAAGGGTCTACTTCATAGGGCATTCATCCATGACAAAAGTCTTAAAGGATCTACTTCGTAAAGGCTGAAGGGCAATCTCAAAAAGGTCAAAGGATAAGACTATTTCATCGAGAAAAATGCCCATGGAAAAAAAGCCCATAGACCAATTCTATCAGAAGAATTTTTCAGACAAAATGTTTATAATAATTTCTATGATAAAGATAAGTCTGCAAAAATTCATGCACAACAAAAAATCCTGACAAAGACCAATAGGATAATTCTAAAATAATAAGTCCAAAAAGACAAATTACATAAGCCCCAAAATAATTCAAGTGTTAATCGATAAAAACATAATATCCTAATGCCATTTTGCTAAAGTATGAAGGCCAATAATTAGTCTTTTTCTAGAATTTTGCATAAACACATGTAAGATGGGGCTCAAAGTCAAGACTCTAATATGAAAAAAGTGGGTTCCTATTTCTTTATGGGAAAAGGGGGTGTGTTAGGTACAATAAATGGTGACTTACAGGGGGAATACTCCTGAGTATTCAAAAACCCAAAACTTTGGTTTGCAATCCTAAATCAATCATGAAGTGTGCCAGAAAAAAATAATTAAATTAGAAACATGAAAGAGACTCCTAAGTTAAATCACATATCATACTTGCCTTCTAATTTCTTGGATATGTGTGTGTCAAAATGTGTAGTTTATTTAACCCCCACTATGATGAGTTTTTCAAAGGCTTTGATGGGGCTATAGGTTTCATTTTAGTATTTATTAAAGCTCAAAAATAAGGGAAGCTCATGCATTGATCTATTGTTAGCCAGGCATCCATATCCCGGACAAAGATACCTTGGGCTCCTCTTCTCTCACCATTATTTTCTCTTAATCATGATGTGTGGTACATTGACCTTATTTCATCATGTGAACCTTTTGATTTTCTTTTGCTCTTTTGAATCCATTGGTTCTTTCTTATTTTTTTTATTTCACTCATCTTTTGTTCTTGAATGGAAATGAGGAGAGCTAGAACCCTAGTCAGATGGTATAATTATAAAATAAATCATTACTAGAACATTCTTGCTAGCTACACCTATACCCAAAATTATCACTTACAATAGGTATTTAGTGCGATAAGTGCATTTGATCTAATAAAAAAAGAAAAATTTATAAATTTATATAAAGTACTATGAGATCAAATTTCATATGCCTGATAAAAGTATTCAATTATGACACCATTCAGAATAATCCATGATTACCTACCTTCATGTTAAAGACTCAAAAACATAGAAATACACTTAATCTATAAACTAGTCCCAAAAGAATTCAAGATTTTAATTTTTCCCTTTTCTACAAGTCATAAACTTAGTTGGTTTGGATTTGAACTTGGTTATAGTTAGAGCAAACATAATTTTGATCCTCAGAGAAAGCAAAGAACAACTAATCTAAGAAAGCACTGAAATCTAATTTAGAAAACATGAAATCTAATCTATGAAAACAAAATACTGAAAACAGGAAAGATAATTTAGAAAGCAAGAAATCTAATCTATGAAAGCAATAAATATAATCTATGAAAGTAGGGAAATATTCTAAGGAAGTAGGAAATCTAATTTAATCTTACAACTACATTCATTTGTTCCTCGTTACTTAGTAACACCAATAGATGGTACAACCTTGAAGTAGTGCTTTAGGAACTATCTGTTGATTGGATATGTAAGCTCATTGCCTTGGAGGTCCTTCAAATGAAACATGTCATATGGTATGGTCCAATCCATAATGGGTAAAACTTGTCATATTGTCCTTTCTTCTCATGGGCTTTATCCCAAATTAGCACTAGATCTGAAATCCTGAATGCTTTGACTTTATCTCTCTTATCAAACCACCTCTTGACCATGTATTGGTGTTTGTTGAATGTCTGTAAGGCCTCAGTCGTTGAATCTTCCATTTATATTATGTCCAAAAATCTTGATTCTGCTTTATCACTTGGTTCTATATAGTCTTACATGAACTGATAAGTGGGTAACTTCAACATAATTAGGAATATAGGCTTACATCCATACACCAATAGATAGAGTGAATATTTAAGGGCTTGATTATGTCTAGTGTGGTCTACCCAAAGAGCATAATTAAATATATTATGCTAGTCTTTAGGCTTGTCCCCTACTGATTTCTTAATTGCATCAATCAAATTCTTGTTCATTGATTCTACCAGCCTCTTTCCCTGAGGGTAATAGTTAGAAGCTGGTCTGATAATGATCTGGTTGTCATGTGCCCACTCAGTAAATTCTATCGATATGAAAGCTAGTCCATTATCACAAATCAGAGAAATGAGCATGCCAAATCTAGTTTTTATGTGTTCCTCCAAGAAGTGGATCACATCTTGTGCACTACAATTCTTTGTGGTTATGGCTTCAGTCCACCTAGTGCAATAATCTATAGTAGTAAGTATGAATTTATGGCATGTTGAGGAATTTGGGTTGATGACACCAATGGAGTCTAAATACCATTGGGTGAATGGCCTTCCTTTAACAACTAGATGTAAAGACATTGATGCATGTACTTCTCTCTTGGCTAAAACTTGACATTCATGACATATTCTCACATGAGCGTGAGCATATTTGAAAATTGTTGGCCAATAGTAGCCCATTATTACGATCTTATGGGTTGTGGTATTTTTGGATGGGTGACCATTGTGTATCTTTTGATGCAAGTTCTCTAAGGTTTATTTATCTTCCTATGTGGATACACGTATGAGATAAATACCTTCATAATTTTTTCTTTAGAGGACTCCCTTCTTGATCATGTAATGAACAACTTTGAGTGTCAAAGCTCTCTTTCTCTCTATATTAAGCTTGGGGGAACAAGTTCATGTAATTAAATACTATAGTATATCAGTATACCATTCTATTTTAGATACTCAAGCTTTACATACCTCTTCAACTATGATGCATAAATCTAGTTCAACATAAGCTAAACAATGCCTTTCCCTCAAATGATCTTTGTAGGCTTGATATCTATGTCAAATTATTTCAACTTGGCCATCTATTTGCCTCATCATTTTCCTAGGTCATTCTATGATAGGGTGAGATTGAATGCAGGATTAGGTATGATAGAAATGACTCTATTCTTGAAGATGTAAATTCAAAACTTATTCACTACTTTGATAATGGAACAAATTTGTTTGTCAATCATAGAGTACCTGAGATGTGTATATTTTAGATTTGTGCTTATAAACATGATTGGATAATTGGTCTCATCCTTCTAAATGATGATAACACTAATCATATGCTCTGAAGCAAATGAGTATAGATAGAAATCTTTATTAAAATCTAGATTGATCAACACTAGAGCCTGTGATATTGCATCTTTAATGTCTTAGAAGGACTTTCAAGCTTCAGCTGCCCATTCTATTTTGGCATCCTGCTTGAGCATGGTGTTCAAAGGTTTGACAATCTCCACAAATATTGAGATGAACTTCCTTATGAAGTTAATATTTTCTATGAATGATTTGAGATCCTTCTTGTTGTTTGGTGGCTGAATTTTTGAAATCGCCTAAATTTTGTTTGGATCAATGGTGATCCCATCCTTGGTGATTATGTGCCCCAAAAGCTTATCCTTAGTCACTCTGAATATGTTCTTCTTTGGGTTTAGTGAAACACCAAACCTTTTGCATCTTTAGAATATGGACTATAGGTGACTTATATGGTCTTTCCTATTCTTTGAAAATATCGTAAGATCATCCATTTAAATGATTATGCATTTTCTTGTTAATCTTTTGAAAGCATGATCCATGACACATTGAAAGGTAGCTCCTACATTTATCAAGACAAAAGGCATCCTATTATATGCATAAGTTACACACTTCATGGTAAATGGCATCTTTATTATGTCTTCAAATTGTACCAGTACCTGATTGTAGCCTAAAAATCCATCCAAGAAGGACATCATTTCAAAACCACTTACTATTTGTATCATCTCATCTAGAGAAGGTAGAGGATAATTGTCCTTTTTAGAAGCCTTGTTTAGATTTTTAAAGTCCACACATAATCTGATCTCACTGTTATTCTTTCTTATTGGGACCAAATTGGCCACCCAAATAGAATGTCAAACTAGGAAGATGATTTTTACATTTAAAAGCTTCTCCACTTCTCTCTGAATGAGAGGCTCCAGAATAGGATTGACTGGTCTTTGCTTCTATTTGAATGGTTTATTATTTAGATTCAAGGGAGTCATGTGAGTGATGACTGAGGGTCTGTTATCCCTAATTTTAAAAATTTGACAAAAATTGTTAAAATCCATTTTTATGAGAAAATCGTTAGTTAAATTTTTTGTTTTACATGAAATCGAATAATCTAGAGAAAATCAAAAAATAATTAATCAATTACTTAAAAAGATTGATTAATTAATTTTTTCCCATTTTGCCCAAATAGCATTCAAATCTTGCCTAAATCCTCCTATGCAATAAAAATCACTTGCTTCTCCGGAAACAAAAAGTTTGCTAAAGCCTTTTCACTCCTCCAAAATTGCATTTAAATATTTTCCTATTTGTAAATTGTAAATTGCCAAAAAGTTTTTTGGTGCAAATTGCTAAAACATTTTTGGGTGCAAGTTGCCAAAATCTTTTTGGTTTTGTGCAATTTGTAAAAATGTTTTAAGTTTTAATTAAATTTCATATCCCACTCCTTCCACCGTGCAAATTACAAATTCTTTTTCAACCCCGTGCAAATTCCCATTGAAAATTTGAAGCTTCTTTTTACCACATGTAATTCCCATAATTTCCTCATGTGATCGTGCAAATAAATTAATTTTTATGGATCATGCTAAATTGACTTCTTCTTCTCTCCGTTTCTTTGTGAGGTAGTTATTCATTTTCTTCCATGTAATTTGCAAATTGTTCTTCAAGGTGTACTAAAGGGAAGTTTCATTTTTTTGAAATAACAATCAGAACACTTACTAATTGCATTTTTTTTTAATTCAATTGTAAAAAGGGTTATTAATTGATCCAAAATCCTAGGGAAATGAAGCAAAGTTGAAATAGAAGTCGACAATCACAAAGATTTTATCATTCCAGTTCACCATTCAAGAAATTCCCATATTAGATAGCTGCATCCAGCTTAAGAGAAGAAGCATAGAAATAAAAAAGGAGCAATCTTTGATATTCTTTCCAGCCATCTCCAACTGTACAGCCTAAAAATTGTGCCTAGCTATGGAATGAGGCAAGCATAAAAAAAAGAAGAGAAGAAAACCTGTTGATAATGTAATGTGCTCAGCCCATTTGGCGCTGTACAGTGACACTCAAGGAAAAACAAGGTAAATAAAAATAATCTTTTTACTCAAGAAAAGTATTGTGACCAGCTTTGTTAGGTAAAAGATCAAGTTTTGAGTTCACATTTTTTTTAACACATCCAAAGACACTGTACAATGCATCATATATCTAAGAGAAAAGTAAATTCATTTTGTTTGTTTTCACCTCAAAGAGAAACATCATACATCTAAAGATAATCTTTGAAATTGATGATTTGCCAAGTCATTTTGAAGGGAGGGTGATGCCATTCATGGAAAATTTTAATATAAATAAAATGTCTTTTGTATTTCTTTTGGCTGGAGATACAAGTAAAAAAAGGGTCGTATGAGTATGCTCAGAAAAGGTAATAGAAATATTGGAGGAAGTGAATAAATTTTTTATTCTTGTTTTAATTTTCCAAAAATAAAGAGCTGTACAGTCTATGTTATACCCAGGAAAGATTAAAAATACAAGAAAATACTCAAAATTATTTTTTTGATAATTTGTTAAGAAGAGCCAAAAAGACATCATCATAGATTTGCAAAATTAAAAATCCATTTTTTAATTCTTGTGATTGGCTCGCTAAAAAATCTATTCAAGTCTCAAGGATTTTATAAAACTTCAAATTTGCAAAAAAGATTAGTTAGCCATTCATTTAATTATTCTGGGGTCAAAATCAAACAAGAATGGGAATTTTTAATCAAAAGATGAGAAATTGCAAATTCTCATTTTAATGCATTTATGCATGTCAGTGGAGTCTGTACTTTGGATACAAGTTGATTTGATTATTGGAAAGTTTAATTCAGGCAAGATAATCAAGAAAAAATATATTATTGGTCTGGAAGCATTTTAAAGACTCAGGAGTGATTTGCATACTAAAAATGTGAGTAAAACTTCTTCAAGCCATTCAACTAGTTTTTTGTACATCAAGTTATTCACTTTTACCAAGTTCAGTAAGTAGAAGTCAATTTGTAAATTTTTTTGTGCTTGCTCACTTCCTATAAATTTTTAATGTCTTCGTCACCTACCCCAAAATCATCAATCTGAGGCAAGGACAAATCTATCATGAAATATCAATATCAAGGAATGACTATTCTTTCACCATTAGACTCTAACATAGAAAATATCACTAATACTAATCTTGGTCATATTGACTTGGATGAATTTTGGGAAAGAATAAATGTGGTGCAAAAGATAGAATTTGGTTAGAGTTTCTATGATAGTGAGTTGACACAAGCAATGACATTTCTAGTGTCACTACAGTCTTCTGAATTGGTCTTGACCATTGAAAATCATTACAATGCGGAGCCATGTGAAGTAAGAGATTCTTAAGGAGAATTAGTAGTAAGCTTCACTCTTAAATGAATTGACAATGTTCTCCATCTTCCAAATCAATTTTTTTTTTGTGTATTTGACTCTTGAGTCTTCTTAGAGCTTCTGGGATGAAAATGTTGCAGTATGTTCTAGGCAAATTAATAAAGCATGGTTGACCAACTAGAAACATTCTCCCACTCAGCTTCCCAAGAATCTCCCAAGATCTAAATTCAAGGATGAAATAAGTGATATAATCATTTTGTTGCACAGAGTGGTGGGAAATCAAATGGCTAAGAAATTTTAGAACTAGATGTATAGGTTCATTTGGATCATCCTTCAGAACAAGTAGTATATCAATTGGGGTGAATTGATTAGTAATTCAACTCATAAGTAGCTCCTAAAAGTGAAAGAAACATCAAAATTCTACATGACTTCATATCTTGTCTAGATTGTAGCAAGCCTAAGGTACTTTGATGGGTTACACACAGTGGGTGATTGTAGGAAAATAATGGTGTATCATTTATATCCCTAGTTGACACTAAAAGAAAGCATTCATCACTTCAAAAGAGTTAATGATTGCTTTATTCACTTCATTATTTAGTTATTTGAGAATCAAGATGTCAGTTGTATCTACTACCGAAATATCAAAGTGGGGTGCTTCGTTTATATAGTTTTCAACATTTAGTTATCTAAGAATTAGTGGTTCTGATATATCTCCTTATATGCTTCTGAGTTATGTTAGTGATAAGTGGGCATTGATAGAATTTACAAGACAACTTATTGAAACACACAAGTTGTTAACAAGCAAATACAAAACAAGAATCAAATTTCTAATTTTAATCAACATTTATACTTGTCCTTCATTGGTGAAAGATAAGATGGTGGAGCAGTATATGTCTAACTTCAATCTCACAACATTTGAGAGTAGGGTTTCTTTTGATAATACAAGCTTTGTTGGGCACAATATTAGAACCTCTTTTCAACATGTTCCACAGTTTGAAGATTATTAGATGAACTATGAAGATGAGAAAGTACTAAGGATCAGGGATTAATCATGGTTTACCATGAAAAAAATAATATAATTTAGTATAATGCAAGTACTGAACCAGTTGGTTGAAGATGGGGTCACATTGGATCCTATATTTAAAAAGGAAAGCATTGTGATGAAGCCATTGCCCGTGGTACATTGGGATAAAATAAAATCTACTTCTCTTAGAGACAGGACAAGAACCATACTTCACAAGACTCTCAAGTGGTTGAAAAATAAAGGGGTTGACATTGCAAATTTTGACTTTCCTACACCTCCTGCAGAAGACAAACTTGGTAGCTTTTATAAGCAACAGGACGAGCAGGAAAAGATAGATGAGGTAGGTCCCAGTGAAGAGATTCTCATGGTGGAAGAAGTACATGAACCAAAAGATATTCAACAAGAGATTCAACCACAAAAACTTCTCAAGCTAAATATTAAAAGGCCTAGTGAAAATGTTTCTTCTTCTTCTTATCCCAAACTTTCGATTTCTCAAGAAATTCCAATTGACAATTATCCTTTCTCTCAAGAATTGGTGGAGAACACAACACAACAATTTTTAGCTTTAGATGATATAGTTTTCCCTACAAAAATTGCTTATCCTCTACAATAAATTGCTCCCACTTCTCCATCTTTTCATTCAAATACTAATTTATCCATTCTTCCTTTTCTAAATATCCCAATGGAAACAACCAATACGCAAGAACAAATTAAACTCTCTTCTCAAAGTTACCCATTTGAGAGAATTCCTTATCCAAAAGTAACTAAGGTTATCCCAATTGCTTCAAATTCAACCTCATTCCCTTCTACGAGCACAATGACTTCAAATTGGTTATCCATAGTAGTGAAGAGGACAAGGAAGGTTATTGAACCTAAAGAGATAGATTTTTAAACCCTGACAACCTCTTACTCAAAAAGACCAAAGAAGGTGAAAATGGTCTCATGAATGCTTACAGATGAGAAAGGAGAGAAATATGTAGAATTAGATGTTCCTATGGTTGAAAAAGATGTGTTAGAAACTAATGTTGATGATTATCATGTCTCCAAGATTCATTTGGGTAAGTCAACTTGAGAAGGGATGAAAGGAGACGTTTAATTTACAATTGGCACCATTTTCAAAAAAATGGACAAAGATAAAGTGACCAAAGATGAACTAAAATCTAAAGTAGAATAGTTAAGCTTAGTGATTCATAGATTGATCAGGCCAATTCAACTAGTTATTACTTCATCAAGTCTATATGCATAGACACTTGAAAAGGTTAGAGAAGTGGGTCAGATTGGTAATGCAGTGAAAGCCTGGATTAAGAAGATTATAAATTAGGGAATATCGATAATCCTTGTCGTAATAACATTTTTCTCTAAAATTTAGTCACAGTGTGAAAAAATGGCAACAAAGGAAAGTGGATATGCTTAGGAGAAACAAAATTGGGAGGAAATTTTTCCTGAATTAGTTGAATTCTCCAAATACTCTTCTAATGACCTTGTTGAAAAAGGAGTAATCGATAGAGATGAAATTGTATATAAAATTGAATTCCTTTGGGACATCGGATTTAGAATCTAGTATCTTCAAGAATGTGTTAATAAATTTAGTAGTGCAAGGGCATTAGGAAATGATGCAATGATGGGACTTGACACTGACGTTAAGAAGTTGAATTGTCACTTTATCAATGACAAATATCAAGAAGGAAATGTGATTTGGATTGAAAATATCATTAGGGAATTCAAGAAATATATTCAAGACATTGCCTCTTCATCTGCATTTAGTTATGAAGAACTTCATAAGCTATTCAAGTGCTAGGTGAATGTGGATGGTTTAGATATGAAAGTGAATAGTCTCTGAAGCAAGCATCAAGAGATAAAAGAGTTGGACTATTCAATAGATATTGCTTATAGGTAAATGGATGGGCCAGATGAAGATTTGATCAGGATAATTCTCCAAAGATTTGATGACTTCTTAAAAGGGAGAGAATTATAAACATGGCAACAAGAGGAATGAACAATTACTTTTTGTGTCCCTGCTTTTCTCCTTCTTGCTTCTCTGTACTTGATTTTGATTTTTGCACTCTTGCCTCTCTTGTCAATGTGCCTTTTGTTTTGGCAATTCCACTTTTCAATTTTACACCAACTTGCTTTTTTCAAGTTGTGCAAGTTGTTAATATGCTTTTGCAAATAGTGAAAAAATTATAATGTTTTTTTGCAAGTAGTGCTAATTGCTTGAGAAGATTTAACACCTTTTCAAAAATTGTAATTTCTTATTGGTGTTTTAACACTTCTGTAAAAAGGCAAATTAGGTGGTTTTGCACCATAACCACCCAATTTTGCCTATAAATACAAATTGGAGGCTCATATTAAGGGTTCAAAACATATAGAATCTTGGCAAAGCTTTGTAAAGAGATTAATTCTTCTACTCTTCGAAATCAATACAATAATTTTTTTTCTAAACTTTGAGTTAGTCATATATTTTGGAATTATTTATTTTTGCTTATCTCATCGTATTTGATTTTCATTGCTGTTGTCATAAACTTCAAACTATGGAGAATAAGGAATTAAATTACAAAGTTTTTATTTCAAGTTGTAATTAATATTTCCAATAAATGAGAAAATCTCGGTGGGAATAGGGGCAATATCTTAGTTGTTTCTATTAGAGAATACAAGAAGTTGTCAAAATATGTTATCAGGGTTAAATTTTTTTTGGTGTATGTTTCATACCCTTATGGATGTAATTATTTCTTTTCAATACATTGAATGAAAGAGGTTTTCCTAGTCTAAAAGTCAAAATCTTCTTCCAACACATTCATCTCGTTTCTGATTCCTAACCTGATGAGTTTGTTGCTAGCATAAATTTCCCCTTTCTCTATCTTTTCTTACATATATATTCCTTTCTCAAAATTCCTTTTCATACTTTCAAGTTAAAAGTATTACCCATGATTTACTTTCCTATGTTTATAAATATTTTCCTGCTTTCCCATTTTGGCTTTCAATAAAGGTAGCTCTACCTACTAATAGGAGAGGAACTTAGTTCCCCACACTGTTGATGCGAAGTCATCTGTTTGTTCGCCTGACAAATTTTCATGCCAACATGGTCATAAACTTTCAAATCTTCATATGTCTAGGCAATGACATCCCTATATCGAGTGATTAATTCCTTTACTCATTGTCTCTCTTCTGAGGTGCAACTGATACCAATATTAACATAATGTGGGTTATGCTCAACTCTTAGATTTTATTTTTTGAAGTTTGATTCATTGAAATTTGGCTAACTTAGTTGTTGTGCTTGAGTATCTATGTTGAATGGTCTTTCCAAGGAGACCAACCCGACTAGAATTCAATTCTCTTCAAGGTAAAGAATGCCCTCTTTGTTTGATTCTTCTTGGTAGAGGTGATTAATATCCTTTTCATCGATGATTTGGGATTCAAATTCCCTTGAATTGGTTAAAAGCTAAATAATGTACTGGTCATTATTAAAGACCTATAAATTTTATACATTATCTGGAATAGAGGGGCATGGTACCAATTCAATAGAAATTTTTTTTACCTTATATTCCTGTAGTGGCTCCAGATTAACAATAATAATAACTAATGAATCAGTGGTCTGATTTCTCTCTTTGGGAAGTTCTACTATGTTGAAAGCTTCAAAGATTTCAATCATGTCCCATGCTTTGTGCTTGTATCTCTTCAAATAAGATAGATTGCATTGGTATTTATTTCCAACTTGATTGACCACTAGCTCTGAGTCACCAAATATTGATATTTGCTTGACATTATTCTTGAGTGCAAATTGTAGTCCTATAACTAAATCTTCATACTCTGCTTTATTATTAGTACATGGAAATCACAACCTGTATGCTACCAAGAATTTTTTCTTTGTAGATAAATTAGCTTGATTCCCATGCCTAATCCTTGCTTGGATCTAAGACCATCAAAGTGTAGAGTCCATAGCTGATTGGAAATTTTAGGTTCTAGATTTTGTACTTGATTTTGAGTAGTAAAAGTATAAATACCAAGGCTAAAAGACTCATACTTTACCTCTTCATTTTGGATGTTATACTCTGTAATGGGATATTTCATTCTCAGCTCTCTATCAATTTTGATTTGATTCACAACTCCTCTCCACGGTAGCCATATATGAGAAAAGAGAGATATCCATTAAGTGTTTTGGACCAATCCCTACTCAGTAATAGTCTATATCCTTTTGGTATGTCCACCACAAGAATATCAATGGTCATCTAGACTCATAGTTCAGATGCTAATTAAATGCACACATTGTTCAATTTTCCAAATATTGAGAACACTATCTTATTTAATTATGAAACTATCCTCTTTGAAGGGCTTGGCATCAAACCAAGTTTTTGACATATGGATGTAGGCATGATAGTTGTAAATGCTCCAGAATCAACTAAACAATTATGAATGTTTTTACTGAATTCCCAGATAGTCAATAGGAAGGGTGGAACTTCTAGCTTGCTCTTATATATGATGTTGGTATTAGATGCTTTCGATTTGTCTGTGGATGCTTTCAATTTTTCCATAGGCATCTTCCTAATAATGGGCTTATAGAGCAACTCTTTTTGTTCAGTAATCTGAGCTAACTCATGAAGAGTTATATTCACCTTGATCTTCTTCATATCCTCAACAATGTTGTATCCTCCTTTACTTAGTTCTTACTTGCTTTACTATTGATCACTCCCTTTTGAAGGGGGTGGATTACTGTCTACTTTAAGATTAGGAGGAATTATTGTGGTATTTGGAGGAGTCGATGTTGTGAGTGGCTACTTATTCCTTATATTTTATGCACCTCTCTAGAACTACTGGAAAGCATGAACTTCATCCATGTTGTCCTCTAGCTCATTGTCATCTTCACTTGAAAAAGGAAACTCATGAGTTTCAAAGAACATCATAATAATAGAAAAGCCAAGATTTGGATGATTTTTAGGTGGATTATGCATCTGATTTTGTCTAACCATATTTATTTGAAATATTTTGAATGCTACGTAAAATTCAATGAAATTGAGCTCACCATGCTCAAAAGAATTATGAATTCTACACCAATTGGGAAGCGCTGTCTCTGTTATGTTAATTTCTAGAAGTTTGTTAGGCTGCTCAGGCCTGTTGAATGGTCTATTATATCTTTATAATCTAGTGTTCTTATTATCAGTTGGGTTATTTGTATTGGTCATCTTCCTTTGCATATTCAATAAATAATTGCTTAGATTTTAAACCATCTTCTAAATAGAATCTCATTTTGACTTTATAGAATCAGTACCTTGTAAATTAGTAATAGGGAGTGCAGTCACTTATTGGTTCTGCTAATAATCATTGCTAGTTGCATGATTGTTCAAGTAGCCAAAATTCACCTGTGTTATCTACGTCATGGGAGGTAGCATATATAACTAGTTCTAATTAAATGATGGGACATTCTACCTTGCATGTAAAACTAGATTTAGTGCTGAAAAACTATTATTGACATTAGGTGCTCCAAGCATCTAAGGGTTGAACTACCTATCTATGTTGATAGCTTCTTTGAATGCTAATGACAAAGTGTTAGCCATAATTTCTCTTCTCAAGAATATGATAGTTATAAGGTCAAAGACATTCTTGTACATTTCTAATGCTAATGCTACCTCTAGTTTATATCTTGGGGTCAACCAGTTGTACATCTTCTACCATCTTGCGTTGAAAGAACAAATGGGATCAATAGGTTCCCTCTTCATGCTAGTGAAGTGCTGGTATACCAAACCATGATTGGTGACCTATCTAAACTATACAAGAAAATCTACTGGACATTCATCCCAAAAAGTGATGCAATTTTCCTTTAGATTTAAGTATCAATCATAAACAACATCCATCAAAGTGAAAGGAAACAATCTGCATGCAACATGCTCATCTACAACATTCATTAATCTTAAAGTAGCTTTATCTGATTTGATATGCTATTGTCCTCATTCTTGAAGGAGAAAAAGATGGTAAGTACTTTTTGTGATTCTGAGGCAAATCATGCATGTCTCCTAGGATGATGATAAAAGATCCAACTAACCAGGGCTATTATTGAGTTATTGGCTGATTAACAGGTAAAGGGTTCTTTATAAATAACGGGTTCCCTACTGGAGGGGGATTATTCTAAACTATTGGCACATTTCTAGGTTTACTATGATTTGACAAGGGTGAGACTAATAAACTAGTCTAGAAATTAGATTTGGTCACTCTCTTAGGTGACTCCAGTGTAACTCTATGCAAAGGATAACTACTACTATCGAGGGTGTTGGCCCTCCTAACACTAATTTATACTATTGATTCAGGTTTTATGCACACCATAGCCTTAATGAGGAAGCCTTTAACATTTTAGAATATCAATAGAGGTAAATTCCACTCTAGAGCATGAGTTGTAGGTATATGGTCTATTACAACTTATTGATAACATAGTGGGTAGGGCATGCAAGTTATTGACCAGGTTTTTTAGATGGAGGTGTGGTTCCTAATAAGGGTAGTGAATCTCTATGTGAGTTGGATGGGTGGCTGGTTTCTAATATAGAATGTGTTGATCTCAAAAAAAATTCAAAAAAGGAGGGAAGAGTAAGGCATAAAAGAAAGCTTCTATAGTTTTTAGGAATTACTTCCTTGGCTAGTTTCTAAAATGATACATGCTCTTAGAACCTATGTCTATTGCTAGAAGTAATTACACACACACAGTCAGACATGGCTAAGAAGTCTAAGGAGATAAATATGTAAGAAATTAACAAGCCTTAGATAAAGGTTGTTCCTTTTGAGATAGCTATTATACACCTTTAATCAAGAGATTATGGTTTGAGCTAGTGAAATATCTGAGGTAGCTATTGCACACACACATAAAAATACATCCAAGAAATCACTCATACACAATCAAAATTATGAATCAATTTAAACTTGATTATCACAATTAATATATTTACCAATCCTTCAATAGCTATTGCAAATCTACAAATTAATACATCAATTAGTATAACCAATAATCCATTCACAACTTTTGCACACTAAAGATTATTGAAACATACAACCAAAGAAAGTAACAACTAATTACATAGAAATTAGAAATAAAATACACAAACACATTTGTCGATGATCAAACTTGATGTTGATCTTGTATTCAAAAATTCTCTAACCTAAAATCCAAGTTGGATTATAATTATTTATATAGCCTTGGGGAAGGGGTCGCCTCATCCTCCAAGTTCATGCAAGGTCGTTACATGTAATGGTTAGAACATGAGTTCTAACTATGGTTTAAAATTATATAAGAGTCTAATTATAGTTATCAGTTTAAATTAGCCTTCGCCAAAGTTATGCAACATGTGCATGTGTATAAAGATAGAGACAATTTTTTGACAATTATAGATCGAATTGTATGCAAACTTCAGAATATGTGTCGTTTACCAAAACTGTACATGCCTCCTTTTATAGGTTATTAGAACAACCTGTTGATCTTTTAGATTAGCCACTTTTAAAAAAAACTCTGACATATGCATGAAGGACTAAAATCACTTTATCAATGTTTTATAACCAATGACAATACTATTAGCCATGACTAATCTGAACTGTGCGTTACATATTTGCCCATGCTTTCTATAGAATCTAGATTTTCACTTTTATATTCACTATTCAGATTAAGATAGACGTGTTCATCCTCTAGCTTAACTGTGAGACCTAATGTCTATTGATAAATATAGCTCAAGTGTCCAAAGATATATGCATTCTATCCATAATGCCCTATTATCTTTCGAAATATGACACATGTCAACACCTAATTGAGTCCAATTTTTTTGAAAGGTCCACCCAAGACTGGCATCATCAATCTTTATGTACTGGTTTAATGTGGTTCTTTGGATTTTAATGCTTTTGGTTCATTAAATCCTATGTGCTTGACACTTATCATTCCATATTTTGTTCTACTTTATATGTATGCCACTTGCCAACTACTCAGGGCTCTTGAGCTCTATGTACTGGGCTCCCTGCTTCTTCTCACAGGTCAACTTAACATTTTAATCCAAACATGTAATTTACAAGGTTAAATTTGACATTCATGCAACCATCAACTGACATCCTTGCGATCTTCAATGACGTCTGCACGACTATTGAATTTAATTTCATAAATTAGCTATTTCCAAGGTTAAATTAGATGTTCTCATGATCATCAAATGATGTCCTTGTGACCATCAATGATGGCTGTGCAACTATCAAATTCAATATCATAAGTTTGACATATGCCATTTCCTCAAGACTTCCTACCCCTGCAAACATAAGCACAAAATGAATTAGCATATATAATAATTGGGGACATTATTATTAGGAAATCTATCTTTTAAATTAGTGTGAGTTTGAGTATTTAGGAAGAGGTAAATAGTAATTGGTAAATTAGTTTGTTAGGTAGTCGTAATATTATTATAACAATATTACGAACATAGGTTATTTGGTATTATTATTAGAGATTGGGAATTTCATAGGTGATATTTTATAGGGATATGTGAATCCCTAATTATAGGAGTCAAATTCCTATATATGTTTGTAATGTTCGAATGAAATATAATGTGAGTGAATAATTATTTTGTGTGTTTTAAATTTTTTTGTGTATCCGATTCTATGCAACTCTGGTTTTATCAATATCTGGTATCAGAGTGGTGTGTGATCCTTTGCATAATGGAAGCTTAATTATTTTATAAGGAGCAATCATTCAATCCTATGCCCTTGAAGATGATAATACTCTAATTAAATTAGAGTGATAAATAAATAATATTTATTTTAGCAGAGATTAGTATAGTTGGAGCTTGCATTCAAATTCTTCGCATTTTGCTTATCTTGTGTGGATTTTTGGACATGTTTTACTCGTATTCTACCAAGTTTACCTTCCCACAACTCAACGCAAATCTATATCTGACCATTCTACTTGAAATATGCGTAGCTCAAGGCTAGCGATTTATTCAGCTTGTCAAGGTTCATGCAATAACAAACATTCTATGTGCATTGTGAATTCAAATATATAAAAGCCAAGCTATATCATATGTATGATATTTTTTCTGATCTTCATCGATCGAGCATGTGATTGCCTTCAACATAAACCACTTGTTTTTCTACTAGATTCTAAAAATTTCAAGGTTTCTCCACTATGCAATCTATGTGATAAAATAAATATACAGCCTGACAATTTTGTAAATCGATTGGTATCTTCGACTTGATCAATGCCATCTCTTTAGTGTCAATCTCTTATATTTGGCTACTACAAATTTGGTTAGTTCTACATTTTTGCTAGTTGATCCTTGTTCGTTGAATATGCAAGAGTTTTGTATAGCCTCGTATACACATCTTCCAGATACTCCATCAATCTAAGCGTTGCTTGTCTACTTTCCATTCACATAATTAATAGTTATTAATTTCTTGAATGCATGCACTTGTGTTCTTTGTATTTTTCTAGCCACATCATTCACCAATTCTACACATGTAAGAATAAATCATGAGTCTTTCTTTTTATATTTTTTAGGTTTATTATTTATTTAAAAGTTTTGAGTATGCATCGAAATATATGTTTTTATTTGATAATAGTCGGTTAAAGTCATTAGGTATTAGATTGATCAATTATTTGATCAATTTTTGAAGTAGAAATATACTTAGTGTCATTAGAATCTTCTCTTGAAGTTATTCAAAAATTAAATGATAATTTTGAGTCATTATAAGTCAAAGTCATTCATTTTAACATCAGGAGTCTTTGTCAAATTTATTACTTGAGTTTAGTAAGCATTTTTAGTATTATTTTATTAAGTAATTTTAAAAAGTATGTCTTATATTGAGCCATTTTGTATAGGTGAATTTTTTGAGATAGTATTTTGTCAAAATTATATAGTGAGTTTTGTATATTGATAGATTCAAAAGTTATTATCAAAAGAGTTTTGTATATCTTTTTAACGAGTCATTATTTTCAAAAGTTTGTGCCATCTCGAGTCAAAAATTCTTTTGTTTATTATTAAATATAGTCATATTATCAAAGTGTCAAAAATGAGTTGAAGTGTCAGTTTTGAGTCAAAAATTATTAAAAAAAAAAATTGCCTTTCGAACGTATTTTCACTTGTATGTGACGTCTGCATTGTGGGGGGGATTTTCCTCAAAAAAATTATGAGCTTCATCAAGATATCACCTGAGTGAGAAATATGACACACTGGAGGCTAGAGGATACACAAAGGAAGGAGGTCTTTTAGTGACCTCTCATCAGTCGTCAATGACAGGGCCGTATCAATGTTTTGGTGACTTGTGGTTTGTGTGTGTTTCATTTTTGCTATGTGATTTACAAAATAAAGAACAAAAGAATATGCATGTTCCTATAATGTAATTTGTGTGCAAATTTACAAACATGATTCCCTGATGTGAAGACATTGTGAAAGGACAAAAAACACCAATGTAAGTCAGTTCATGGATCTTGAAAGGGTTTGTGGTAGATCCAAAAAATCACAGGAGGTGAACAGTGTTTTGGTAATAGTTAGGAGAGCAGCTACTATAAATATCTCATGACTACCTTACTTCTTCATGGAGATGATCCTCAGTGACATGTCTGTTATGGTCATGTAATATAAATACATGATGCATTCCTTCGCATATAGTGGTCATGTGAAACAAGATTACATCAGTAGTATGTAGACCTAAGAGTATGCGGTGGTATACAATTTTTTTTGCCCTGTTCATGTCAAGGTTTGTGGTAAACCTATAAAACCATGGGAGGAGTGAGGCTCTCTTTAGATTAAGGTCATGAGCCAAATAGGGCATACTACAATGGGTGACCATACTGTAGATAAGAGTGAATATTTTTGCACCATGTAAAAACTATGGGGAGAATGTTAGGAAATCTAGCTTTTACATTAGTGTGAGTTTGAGTATTTATCAAGAGGTAAATAGTAATTAGTAAATTAATTTATTAGGTAGTCATAAAATTATTACAATAATATTATGAACATAGGTTATTCGGTATTATTATTAGAGATTAGAAATTTCATAGGTGAGATTTTATAGGGATATGTGAATCCTTAATTATAGGAGTCAGAGTCCTATATATGTTTGTAATGTTTGAATGCAATGTAATGTGAGTGAATAATTATGCTGTGGTTTTTTAGTTGTTTTTGCATATTCGGTTATTTGCAACTCTAGTTTTACCAATAATTGTTTTGGGCTTTTTGTGCAGGAGAATGTTTTAAGACATTTTTATCAGATAAAATGTCTGCAACATATAACCTGAAGAGTGATTTTCATTAGATGAAATGTTTGAAGGAATAAGTCTGGGGCCAAAAGGTCATTTGGTAGGGTACTTGCCCAGGACAAAATTCCCAAAGGGTAGGATCGAGGGGAAAAGGGTCCAGGATAAAAGTCCTGAAGGGTAAATTGGTCATTTCAAAAACGCTGAAGGATATGCTTTGGAAGGCAAAATGTTTAGGATAAAAGTCTCGAAGGGCACGAGGTCACTTCAAAAAAGGTCGAAGGGGTCTTTTTTCAAAATGTCCAAAGGATAAGTTTGGAAGGGCCGAAGGGCAAAAATGTTCGAAGGAATATTTTGAAGGGCCAAAATAGCCACAATAAAAGGCCAAAGGGTAGGTTAATCAGGTAAAGGAGCTCGAGACAAAAGTCTCAAAGGGTAGGATCAAAGGGCATTTCAAAATGCCAAAGCGTTCATTCAGAAAGTTTGAAGGGCATGTGCCATTAGGGGAATTGTTTTGAGCCTTTTGCATCGAAAAAAATGTATGAGACACAAAGTTTGAAGGAATTAGCTTGGGTCAAAAGCCCTAAAGGATAGGCTCATAGGGCAAAAGGTCAATGCAAAAAGGCCGAAGGGCATGTTGCATAAAGCCCGAGGGATAGGTTCATTTATTTAGAGAAAATTCTTGAGCAAAATGTCTGAAAGAATGGTTCGAAAAGTCAAAGGTGTAGTATAAAAGTCCTGAAGGGTAGGTGTGGAGGGGCCTAAGGGCCCATGATAAAATTTTAAAGGGTAATTTCAAAATACCGAAGGGCACTTTCTATCTGGCAACAAATTGAAGGGTTTAATTTGCAGGGTATTCATCCATGACAAAAGTCCCAAAGGATCTACTTCATAAAGGCCAAAGGGCAATCTCAAAAATGCTGAAGGATAAGACTATTTTGTTGGGCTAAATGCCTGTGGCAAAAAATCTTGCAAACTAATTCCATTGAAGGAATTGTTTTGGACAAAATGCCTGTAACAATTTCTTTGATAAAGATAAGTTTGTAAGAATTCATCTGTGATAAAAAATCCTAATAAAGACCAATAAGATAAGTCCAAAATAATAAGTTCAAAAAGACAAATTGCATAAGCCTCAAAAGAATTCAAGCATTAGTCGATAAAAAACATAATATTCTAATGCCATTTTGCTAAAGTATAAAGGCCAATAATTAGTTTTTTCCCAAAATTTTGCATAAAAACATGTAAGACGGGGCTCAAATTTAAGATGATAGTCTAAAAAAATTAGGTCCATATTTTTTTATGGGAAAAGGGGGTGTGTTAGGTACAACACATTGAACTACATTGACATAAGGTCCATTTAGACTATGTAGGTAATGCTCAGTTTCTGAGGTTAGCTCAATCACCCCTTATCCCAAGATCTTGCCCTTTTACAAGCTATTTTAGGCTATTGATTAATAGTTCAAAACCTATAGGTGGAACTACATTGATCTGAGGTCTATTTGGACTATGTAGGCATCGCTCAATTTTTGGGGTCAGTTCAGTCACCCTTTTCTTATGCTCTCCCTATTTTGTGAGTAACCATTATCTAACTCTCTCGATATTTTTTGAGATTATTCTTTAATAGGCTCTTGCCATTTTGCAAACTATTTTAGGCTATTGATTCATAGTTCAAACCCTATGGGTGGAACTACATTGACTTGAGGTCCACTTTAACTATGTAGGAAACACTCAGTTTTTGAGGTCAGCTCGATCACCCCTTCGCCATGATCTCATCATTTTGAGAGAATCCTAAGTCAAACTCATTATTTTATGAGTAGGCACCATTTATATCTTGTCAATATCCATTGAGTTCATATGCCCAAAATTTCTAAAAAAAATCAAAAGACCTAAAAATTAGAAATGACTTACAATCTCAAAATGAGATATAAAGCCCCAAAATCCAATTTTTTTTTTGTCTTGTCCTAAATCCAATCAAAATATTTAATCCACTACTTTTAAACCCTAAACCATTGTTATGATGTGTCCTTCCAAGATCTACCCTAATGGGGTAGATTCATTATTGGCTCCAATTATTTTAGCCACCTGGAGATGTGTCCTTCCCTTGCATGTATCCTTGCTTGGGGGCACCATCCATTTATCATTATCATTGAGCCTTCATGTATGGATTTGGTCCTAGTTAAAAAATAAGATAATTTATGTTGCTTTTATTTTCAAGTTGTGTGTGTGTTTACTTATTTATTTTCTTTTTTCTATTGTTGCCTCAACTCAGTCCATTATGCCAACAAGGTCATCATCATGGTGCTTCTTGTCACATAGTTATACTTGAGTCAATACATTAACATTTATTAGCATTATCATCATGGTTTTTTATCATTGGTTTTGTTGTTATAAATTGTATATTGGATAGGGGTCAGTCCTTATGCACATTACAACTAGGTCATCATAGTGTTTTATATCATGGTGCATATTGTTCCATGCTACATCAAAAATCTATATCTGGGAGTCTACTTGGAAATGCTGCAGCACAAAATCTCCTTGTTCACTAAATATCTATAAACCAGACCATATGGATAATTTATATGCTCCTCTTGATACATATGAGCATATACAAAAATTTATTATCAATTTATTAAATTTATTCCAATCCAATCACATCATTTTTCAATCAATATCTTGTTCTTCTGATTATCATTTATCTTATCACTTTGACCATTCATAGGTGAATGGTTTTTTGTTGATTCTTCATTTTTGAAAAGTCATTATACCATTATAACTATTTTTGTGTCACTCCTCTCATTTTTAATCTATGTGACAGGTTAAATCCTTGAGTTACGCTTGCCAATAAATCAGTTAACCCTTTGCATCATTTAACAATGAAATCCACCCTATTGGGGCAAATCATTTGGACCTATCAATTTTATCATCCATGCTACTATGGTAATCTATTTACATATATGTACCATCATCTTTAGGACCATGTACCATCATTTATCCCTACTAGGGTGAATTCTTCTAATTCAAATCCTGTAATCTTTTACCTTGTTTGGGGCTAGTTAAAGTGTGCGAATTGTTTTGGGATGCATCCTTCCCACTTCTCCCCATCTCGGGGCTAATTTTACTCTATTTTTTTTAATGATTATGATCAAAGTGTGCAAGCATTAGCTCATTGATATTAAGCTTATCTTTGAGTTAAGTTCACCATTCTTATTCCTCTCTTTTTTGAGAGCCCTTTCACGTCTTGCATGCCCTCTCGAGGGGGCATCATAGGTCACTAATTATTTCTTCATCTAATATTTTAATGAATTTTTTATTCTTTGAAAAATCATTACTTCAGTTGTGTTTCGTAATAACTTCTCAAATAAAGACAAAATGTAGACACTTAAATTAGACACTTTGTGTTGATTTTAATCATCCATAATCATCCCTAATTTTCTCTAATTCTAATTCATCATTATTATTCCTCATCACTATTCATGGTTTACTATTCACATCTTAATTAAGTTAATTAATCCTTAATCAAAAATTCTATGGATTTTGAATATTTACAATTTCTATAAATCCAAAAATCAAATTATCCTCACTTTATCATGTCATCTTCCACTTCATTTACCTTTCTAATTTTCAAAGATGCCCTAGGCCCTGCTTGTCCCCGATCATTAGATTTTTATAATATTATCTTCCTCATCTTTCCAAATTAATAATCCACCTCATATTTCACTCAATCCCACTTATCAATTTTATATTATTTTTTCCTCTCAAATCAATTTTATATTCATTTGTGAGTCCCACAAGTTCTCCACTCCAATTTTTAATTCAAGATTCCCATTTTGATTTAAAAATTGTCTTTTATTCTCAACACTTAATTCTCATTTCAAGATGGATGGTTCACATTCATTTTAAAAGTCTATAAATTAGAGGTTCTTCCTCTAATTTAGCCAAGATTTTTCATGCAAATAAAATCTGATAAATTCTACAAAAAGTTTCATCACTCTCTCATGCCAAGCCACAACAAATCAAGGTGAATAAAGAGAGATGTTGCCCACAAGAAACTAGCATTTCCAAAGACTTATAGATCACAATCTGAGCTCAACATCTACAAATCAATTTTTAAGCATATCTTCCAGGGAAGTAAGATTGTCATTTTTATCTTTCCAATTGCATTTCATGTTTGATTATCATAACACAACCTAGGGATTAGGCTTGAGAAGTTATATCTTTTATTTGTTTTTGATTTATTCATTAATAATTGATTAATCTCTTTTGGATTTATGATCTACTTATAATAATTTTTTACTATTTAAGTTGTTTAAGTATTGGTTTGCACTCATGATGCTCTATTCAGTAACACAGATAAAAGTTCCATCGTCTTTTTTGACTAACCCAACCAGACCCTACTAGTCTCTCTCCATGCTCTTTAAGTGAGTAAGTAAGTTCACTTGCATGATATGATAGTGCCATGAGTATGATTTATTAATTTAATATTAGTGCCACAAATGTTATGGTTTGCCTATATGAAATTATACCAACTATGTTTTTAGGGTTTATAGTTATTTGACTAGTATCAAACTAGTTTGATAATGCTTGTGTTACTTGTGGGTCTTTTTGACCCTTTTCCTCAAAATTTCATGTTTTTCATGCACTAATTTTCACATTTACTACTTTCACAATATTGTATTATATTCTAATTATGTATTAATTTGAATTAAATAAGCACGCACACACACACACACGCATGAAGACACATTATTTCTGGTATAAGACTCTTTTTCATAGTGTCTTTGTCATACTTTACCACACTTAGTCCATTTGTGTACATTTGGATAGTTTTGGACATCTTCAAACCATATTAGGCTCTCATCGGCCTTGATTCATTTATATTTCCTCATGAACACATTATTTCTATCAATTTTCAACACCAAGACCCTAGTCAAACATCCTTTATTTAGCTTGATTTTTTAAAGCATTTTTTCCCTTCAAGTCAAAATTGGTCATTCATCGATTTTGACCCTCATCCTTTTGTGGGTCCATTATACCTTTTCATTATTCCTTATGGCTTAATTTTTTATTATAAATGTATTCTATAGTTGACCTATTTTTAAAGTGTTGTAGGGATCCTTATATATATAAAAATATCCTTAGTCATTCCATATCGATTAAGTCTCCTACTATTTGGATCTCTTATGAATCATTTGTCTAACACACAATCATCAAGCCTTATGAAGAGTATTGTACATTTATCCAAGGATCCTCAACATTGAGCCTACACTGTATCAAAATCAATCTAAGTCTTGTGTAGTGGCATATTATACAAAGAGAAGGTCATGACAAGAATATAGTTGCACTTGATCATATATGGAGAGGAGGTGAGTCCTTTCTTTCATTTGGTTATGATTCACTCAAAAGAACTAGAACTATATTGAGCCTTAACTTTAAGTGTGATATATGTATCTACAATTCATCAAGAGGTTTCCTAGGCCAACTAAGTTGTACACTCTTTTATACATGCATTATCGAGGATTATGTCAAAATAAAAGGACAATAAATTGAGCCAATTATGCCCATAAATTTATCAAAGTAAATATATAATCCACATCAGCAATAGTCTATGTAGTAGTCTAAAAATTAACAAAGGATATAATCAATGCAAGGGGGCACAATAAACTACAAGTTAATTCTAAACTATACATAATTAATGCTTGATTGATTCTAATCTTTTTCCAAATCATAGTCATATTATTATGACAACTTATGTGTTAGTTTTAGACTTTATTACCAGTTGTATATTTCAGCTACATTGTCTATGTGTGTTTGTTTCAATATTGTTTACCCTCTCTTTCATTACTATTGTTTGTCTAAATTTTATTATATTATTAGTTTATATTTTTGTCATTAGGGAATTTTTAGACATGTATATTTTTGTATATTTGTAGGTATCCTTTGTACCATAGTTTTACCCATTTTAGACAATGAAATTTAACCATAGTGTCACAATTTGGTAAAAAATTTGGTGAATCTGATCTTTTGACTAGTCAACCGTTGGGTTCATTCCATATTCATCTTTATAGGGTTTGGTTTCATCTTTTAAATGCAATTTATTAGATTTTATCAATGTATTTTGTCTTATTTCAACTATATATTATTTCCATTCACCTCCAAAATCTATTTCTTATAAATTGGTGAACTCCTCCACTCTTTGAACACATTCAACCTTACAATTTCTTTGCTCATCATTACTCTAGTGTCTAGTTTCCACCTATCAGATCTAATTTTTAGATTTAGGCGCTTTATTATTATTTTATCATTAGCCTTAACTTACTTCATGTTTCTCATGCTTACATATTATTCCCATTAAGAGGATATAGCTAAAAACCCTACTAGGAAAAGCACTATATTGAGTGGCACTACTTTTAATTTGATTTATCTTCCTTTACTTTTTAATAGTGATTATTTGAAAAACAAAATAGTTAGCATCAATGATATTCCTCATTATATTATTGATGATTAAGCACTTGATTTAAATGATTTAAATAATTTGCATGTTTATATGGCTTGTGATTACAATACCAATGTTGTATACCAATCCATCTATTGATATTTATGTCCCAAACTTTGCTCTTATTTACAAATCTTATTTTGAAAAGTGCCTAAGATTGTTCCTAAGGAAATTGATGTTATGATCTATAATTTTATTAAAGAACCAAATAAAAAATAAATATTATGGAATATACTCATGATAATGGTACCATAGATCCTTTGCATATTTATAATTTACTTAATGGAAGCTCTCCTTATACATCACGTGATGAGGCAAGTGCTCCTAGTACTCCTACTAATATTTACATGTCTCCACCTAACATTACTCCTCCTTAGGTTACTCTAACTATTCCTACATAACCTACTACATCTTTTGTACCTCCTATTGCTAATTCATCATATTGGCCCACTTATAATGATTAATCTTTTTTTATTAATGCTAAAACATCTAATCTCACCAATGCTAATCATGATTTGATTTATACACATGGTAGTAAATACAATTAATCATAATTTAAATATTCTTTCTAGGATATGCAAACTCAAATTAGGAAACTTTCCCAAAGATCTTAAAGAACTAGGCATGTGGTCACTATTACATAACCAATTACCTCATTAGGTCCTCACTCACTCTTTACCTATCGATTTTATTGTGGCTAAATTTGAAGTATACAATGATAGGGTGATCCTCCACATCACATTTGATCCTTCTCTTCCTTGTGCTTTGGTTTTTCTCATGATGATCTTTTGATGACCAATTTATTCCTATGAATCTTAAAGATTATACCTTGGATTGGTTCTATACCTCACAAATAGGCTTCATGCATTGATTTAATGGTTTGAATGATATATTATTAGCTCATGTTTATATAAACATTAGCCAAAATGTCACATTTTATAATATTTCTAAACTTAATTGATTCAATAATACACTAACAAATTTTCCTCACCAAATAAATGATAATGAGTTACAAAGAATTTAATCCAACAATTTGTATCAACTGCTTAAAGACAAAGTTATGTTTAACACTTATCAATCTTTCGATTAACTTTTACATATGATTAAGTGATTAATAAATAAAATTGATGCATTCATGGTTAGGATTTAAAATGAAGGATGATATTAGACCATGAAGCCCACAAATTAAAAATAAATAAATACCGACTTGCAGTATTGTGCATGAAAACAATATGCACCAACAATGATTTTATTGATTCAAATGAGTAATTACAATTTGCACACCCTAAATTTTGATCACAGACATTAAAAAATATTTTTAGAATGAGAAAATCTCATATGAGATGTTTTATATGCTATTTATCTATGAAAATCTATGAATCTTCAAAATATCTACTTGAACTAATCTTTGTTCTCTCTCCTTACAGATCTTGCTAAATAATGGTCTTTGAAATTTTTTCTTGTCTAAAACTTCCCACCTCTTTATAAATACCTTGAGATTCAATTTATCTTATGTTATTCCATGTTAACTATCTCCCGAAAATATTCACACCTAATATAGATGCGATCAATAAACTGTCAGGGAGTTGAAAAGTTTCTCGTTTTGAGTTTCCTAATAATATTTGTCATAAGATGATAATTCATATTCCACTTGGTTATACTCTATAAGTTTACCTAACTATTATTTCTCATTGTTGACATTAGACATTTAAAAAAAAAACACAAATTTTAATTTTGCATGTCTACTGATTATTTCACTGCTCAATCATTCAAATGTTTAATGGCTATGCAACATCCCATTTAATTCATAAAGGTTTTCAAGAACATTGTACATTAATTATAATGCATGGAAATCACATATTTCAAGCCAAAGTCACAACATTCACATGTCAATTTTGTACATATAAGTTAATACAAAAGGTTGTAAAAGATCTTCCTAATCACATCTTTGTATGCCATAAATTTTTAATAGGATATCACAAGATTTGTAGACAAAGATGCACACTAGTACTTTAACATCATAAGAATTCAACTTTACTTTCTTGTGTGGAACTTACAACTCTTTTTGTAAAACTTATAGAGACCTCAAACGAACTTATGCAATACTTTGTAGACTTTTTAAAGCTTAAGTCCTTGGGCACATATGTTCCAAAATATGAGCACTAAAGTAGTTGTATGGAAGTTATTATGCACATGCATAAAGGCTACACAAAATAACTTTAATAGACTTGTGCATAAATAAATACTTTTACATAATTAATAAACTACTTATTTCACCACTAAGTGTTTTCAAGTGATGCAATATTTGTTGTGAATCTGGATGCTCTTGCATCAAACATACTAAAATATGTGTCTAATTCCCCTAAATATATTAAAAAATCCAATAATTCTATTAACAACTCCAAATATCAAGGCAAGTCAACATTCAAAGCTAAGTCTAATGATTTCCTAAATTTTCAAGCTAAAAATGAGTATAAAAATGTAAACACACTTTAACAACCACCTGACAAGCTAATTTTTAGAGAGTATAGGAAATTTAAAATGTTACATGAGCATCCTCACCATGTTCATAAATGGTTGTTTGATTGCAACATGATATCTTTACATTTGCAACATGAGTTAGATACATCTCGACCTTTGACTAGAGATTACAATGTGTATACATATTCTGACTACTATAGATATTTAGAACATACTACCAATAAATGATAGTTTTTGAGACATAACATACAAGATATAATTTATAGTAATGTTAATCAAGTGGAAGGGCATAATAATAATTTAAATGAATTAGTTTTTATGACCAATCAATGATTATAAATCTTTAACACTCCATTTTTGAATCATGATACTAAGAAACAAGATAATGCTCACATGGATACAACTACATGTCAACCGATGATTTTTAATAAACATATCTTATATGGTATTATAGGCATGCTCACTAGCTCACAAAAGTAAATTCCATCTATCACATTTTATGACCAAAATATTCTAAAATATGATATTGATAATAATCCACTATATATACATGTTTGTGTCAATTCATATTCTACTATTACATTTGAAATCATGATAGAGAATGGTTCAAGTCAAAATTTAATTATGATATCATTCATAGCAATCAAGGGTATACTCAACAAATCTTGCTTGACATAACTGTGGTTCTTTAGAGTTATGATGGTGTCACATGGACACCCATCAATTGTTTCACACATCCAGTCATCGTATATCCTATTGATGTGGGTTTTATGTACACTAGGGAAACTTATGAGGTAGTATCTAAAATTTTAAGATCTTTGAATCAAGATTCACTCTAAGGCATGAGTTGTAAGGTATCAAGTTTTATAAACAACCTAGTGGTAGAATAGCAGGGAGTGAAACAATTGTTAACCTTGGATGGTTCAGATATGGAGTGTGTCTAGATATAGTTGAGATGGGTGGATTGATTATGTATTTAAACTAAGGTGGGTTTGACCAAAATAAACTCAAACAGAGGGGAAGGTAAGCTAGAGAAGAAGGCCTATGGACTAGACAAGATGAAACCTTTCTAAGATGATTCTTGAACTAGGGGTTGGAAAAGCAATCAGGAACCAATGTTTGATACAAGATGCTATGAGCAGACCAATAATAAAGAAAAATTAGGAGTCCAAGGAAACAAGAATACAATAAACCTAAGCATATATAATCAAAGGTTACGACATTTGTAAGATTGTGTTTACACATTTACAAGGGGGGATTATGATCAATACACAAAAGGCATTCAAATGAGCAATAACACAATATGAAAAAATGTATTGAAAAGACAACTCATGAAAAACCAAGAGACTAAGATACCATAATGACATAACTTATTAAAATATTCATAGGTTTGGAGAAGAATCAGATTTGCACATAAAGAATAACGTAGAATAATCCAAATAATTTTTTATTAATCTTAATAGCCAAAATTTTCCTCCCTTTGGAATAAGGTGGATATATATATATATATATATATATATATATAGGTTTGGGGAGGGGAAGGGCTCATCCTCTAGGTGAAGTATAAATTTACATATCCATAAATAACACTATATTCCAATCATCATCCAAAACATGCATGTACAAAGCGTTTGCCCATAATAGAATTCCTAGACTAAAAATACAATATATTTATATATTCAAAATAAATTAGGAACCAACATTCCAAATTGGTTGAAACATGAAAATATATATTTATATTTATAGGGGGCCTGACATGGCACCACTAGAAGATGAAGATAGTTGAGTGACAACTATTGAAATTAAATTGTCTACTATAGTTCCTTGAGGTATCAAAATTGGCCCACCTAGAGTATACATGACTACATATACAGGAAATTAGGAATCTTGTGTTGATGTGGTATCACTAATAGTTTATTGTGTGCTTGGTATTAACTCTAAAGATCTTTCTTTAACCTTGAGTTGCTCGATTAATATATTTGCTGCTTCAAAAATTTTATTAATAATGTCAAAAGTAAGTAAGGAAGGTTTAAATATTTTGATGGCTTTAGCCATCAACCTTGTATATTTTGATTTTTAAATCTTAAATCCTAATCCAAGGGCCTCAAAATTCATCACTCTATCCTTGGAAAAATTTATTAATTGCAAGATCTCATCATTAGTTTTATACACTATTCCTTCAACTTCCTCCTTAAAAATATTTACAGTTGATTCAAGGAGTGTTTCAAAATTCAGCCTATAGACTAACTCTTCAATAAATGTTATCACATCAATGACCCCCATATCCTTCAAAATTTCTAAGGCTTTTCATGACCCCCATATCCCATTAACACTTTCATTTGTGCATGCTAGTTAAGGGCAACATCCCTTATAGGAATTACATAATTTAGGGTCCATGATACATGCTGGATGGACATTAGGTTTAGTTGGTTGAATGCACTACTCTTGGAACATTGAATCAAAAATTGACCCTTTTATCATATTCTTTTGTTGGTTTCATAGTTTAAGCACATTTGTCCTTTTTGATTGGATCTCCCCTTTAGAAACTTGAATATTATTCAAAATATTATACATCCTAGTGGCTGCACTCTATACACTATCAACAATTTCACAAGGATCATGAATAATCTATCTATGTAGTAATCTCTAATGTGACTCCTTAATTTTGTACAATTTTTTCATTGCCTCCCCAATTGAATCCATAAAAGCACAAAAATATTATGTGTACTCAGTTGGATCATTGGGATTCATTTTGGCTTTCTTAGCTAAGGGAAACAAATTTTATCTTTGTTAAAACTAAATCTCTTCCCTTGTATCTATATTCATTGCCTTCCTCTTCCTCACACCTTGAATGGTGTCACTCTATTTGTTAAACTAGGTGGAAACTATAGGTAATTCAGTGATGACTAGATTCTATCTCTCATCCCTTTTGCCTTGCATATTTTTAACCCATTAGGGAATAATAAGTTCCCCTTATTATTCTGTATGACTTGGGTATTTAGATGTACCATGTGGAATCATCAGAGGAGGAGTTATTATGGGAGGTACTAATGAAACACTTTTTTAAATTAGAAATTTTAGAGGTGGATACATAATTCTATCCCACGGTGAGGGATCCCTTTGTAGAGTGATTTCAACCACATATCTAGTCAAGCCTAGGCTTTTTTTTCAATTGTCATGGTGGCTGACTATATAGATGAGGATTTTGGCATGGGTAAATCCAATTGAGCTAAATATTCTAAGGGACTGGTGGTTTTCTAGGATTGAAAATTGAAATTGAAACCAAACTCTCAAAATTAACTCCTTTCTTTGGAGCTTTTATTTGTGTTGATGCCAAAAGAATGGAAGAATCAAATATACTAGACAATGATGGCCCTAGAGTGGCTGGAGGCAAATATATAGCTTGAGAATATACACTAGTGATAGAAGAAAGAAGAGAATAAACTACCTCATTTATATTTTGCCTTTGTTCTTCGGTGAGGACTTGCTGGTCTAGGGCTCCACCTGGAGTTTCTTCCTCTTGTAAACTTCCTAGGCTCAATGCTTTGGTATTTTCTAATTCTTCCTCTTCATCATCTAGAATTATCTCCTCACCCAATTCAAGATTTGATCCCTTCATCACATTTTTTTTCTCTTCATATGTTGAATATTCCAATAGGGATATCACATGCCCATGCTCATCTTTTTTTAATTTCTCCTCATCAAGGGATTATTCTATGGTAGTTAGACCAAATGTTGGTATTTTCTATAATTGTTGAGCTTTAGAGGAGGCTGTAATAACTTTAGATATAATTCAATAAGTGGATATAGGGGAAACATGAGGTAATAGGGATGATGAAACCACTGAAGGAACCACAATAGTATAAACTACTACTGGTGGTGGTGGTGAAGAAATGGAGAGTGAAACAATAGTAGTGGAAGTGTGGATGGGAAGGAAATTGGTGTAGTAAGAAGTTCTTGAGAGGAGGTCCTTTCACTGGTAGTAATGGATGGAGGTCCTCTTATTTGAGAAGTCAGAGGAGAAGGAGGAGTAGATGAAATAAACAAGAAAAAAGATTGCATAAACTCTTGGAGACTTACTTGAGTGACCATTGTAAGTGGAGGAAAAGGTGACACAAAGAATGCATTCTTTTGTTTGTCCTAAGGAGGTGTAGTCTTCTCTATTATGGTGGTTGTGTCCAAAATTTTAGTAGTAACTGATGGATGTGTGGAAACTAGCTAGGGACTAGGGATACCTCTAATACTTTATTTTATTATTTGGGGGGTTTCCTCCCTTTTATTATTGGACTTTCCATCTTGTATATTTATCTCTCTTATTGTAGGAGAGGGAGGTTGGACTTGGCCTATTGAGTCTTGAGGTTGATCTAAAGGTCACTAATGACTCCATGCTTTATGGGCTTGCTCCACCATCTCATTTTCTTGTTCCTTGGTGATGTCCAGGTCATATTAAATGGCATGTGTGACTATCATGGACATCTAATTGTCCTTCATCCAAGTCCATGCCTCTATGTCATCTGATGAATTCATGAAAATAACATCATGATCATATTCTTGGTGACCCTCGGGGTTCTTCTCCTTAAGGAGTTGAATATAGTTCTTGATTCTTTGTCAAGGGTCCCATTCCCTAAATTGAGAAATCATTAGATTTTAATAGGATCTTATCTTTCCAATATGGTTGAAATAGGTCCTTACCATAAAGTATAGCTGCCCAATACTTAAAGGAGTCTTGAAGTAATAGGCCTGATATTTAAGGCCAATATCCTCATCCATGATTTTATATAATTGATGGGCTACCTCTTATTTTTCAAGTTTATATGGGACATGTCATGATAAGAATAGAGGAGGTGCCCTAATTCCTTCAATCCGAGAAATACCAATAATCCCTCCATTTTCCATTGATTCTTCTCAAAGTTCTCAATAACTTAAGCATATGAGTGTCATGAATGGCTTGGTATACTTTAGGATAGACTTCCTCTTAAATATTTTTGATTTCATTTTTAAATCTGTAGACAAACATGAAATAATAGTCTTGATAGATCCTATTATCCACATACTCTCTTGATGGTTCCATAATTCTCCATGTATTATATGAATTGTGCCAAGGACTGCATCTAATAAATATGAAATCATATATAAATTTTTGTTAGCTAGCCTTTACTCATTTCTAAACATTTGAACCTTCAGTCTAAGGCTTATAATCTCTCCCAAGACAACAATCTTGTTTGAAGTTAGGAGAATGTCCAACAATGGGACCCATTCCACTTATACATAAGTAATGTTGGGAAAACCATATAGTCTATTTAAAAGGGCCATGGCTATCCTAATCCCAGGTCTAAATTTGATGATATAGTAGGAGGAAATGGCTCCCTTGGGATTCAATCTCTAGCCTTTCATTAGCCATTGTTTTAATTTTCCCTCTACGATGTTGTACTTGAGCCATACATTGGTCGAGACTTGGCTATAAGCTACCTTGGGCACTGGGAGCATAAGGTACCTTTCGAATACCCTTATATAAATATATGAAAGTGCATTATTCTCTTTTATAAGGTGTATATAGTCTCCAGAGTAAGTACCATTAAGGAATAAATCATAGAGCAAGTCAATATAGGGCATTACCTCTTATTTTGCCACTACTTAATGAAGCACCATGGATTTGATTGATAATAGGTCATTGATGTATTAATTCTCATCCTAGGAAAAATGATCTTATGCAGATTATGATGCCATATATTCCACTGCATTCCAGAGTGTCGAGTAATTTGGAAACTTGAAATTGAGGGCACTTTTATTGAATAAAGTGCTGGTGTATTCGGTATTTCCAACACAAGAATACGTAGATGGGGCCTGAATGCATGTTGGTTTTAAATAAGTAGCCCTTTTGGTAATATAAACTATGTAATTCCTTCATAAAATGGTCTGAATGCTCTTTCAGGTTCACTCTAGAAGCTAGGGATTTTGGTCACAAGAAGGCTCAAAATTACAATGTCCACTCATAGATTGATGGCAAAGTGACTTTTTTTTTGCTTATATTTTTCATATATTGACCAAAGTCTACACCTTAAATGCTCAATTTGTGAGACATTAATGTGAATAATGGATTTTTATTTCATTCCTATTTGGATTTAAATTCACCAGTCAACTTTGGTAGGTTTGTTTATCTTCCATGTGGTAAGTTTTGTCGATCACATATGTTCAATCATCCTATTTGAGACAAGTGTCAATTTCTCATTTACCAAATATTTTTCTTTGCTATCAAACTTATTTACATGTACTTTGGCCATGCATATCTTATATTGTGACACTGGTTTATTTCTCCCTTACTTAGAATTTTATATTTATAGCCTTGATTTGTATATACTCCATGGATGTAGGCTAATGTAATTGAGCCACGTGGAACAATCTTGGGGCTGTAGGAAATTAGGACCTCAAAACCTCAGTTATTTAAACCTTTTGAAATATATATATCCTTTTGGATGTTCTAAGTTAATGAGATGTTGATGTGTGGCATGATCTTAGAACTTTAGATACTTGGAGATTCAAAGCCACAAGACCATTAAGCTATTAACTTTATATTTCTAATTTTGTGGTTTCAAGTTCACATAAATGTGCCAACTGCCATTTTTTTGGAGCTCATAACCTTAGGACCATTAGATTGTGGGGCCTTGGATCCATTAGACTTTGTTTAATCCTTTTGGAGTTATAAGTTAATGAAATTCTACCGCTTGTCTAGTTCTTGGAGCTTGTAACCTCGAAAATATTAGCTTTTATTTAAAACTGAAGGGCTTTGAGTAATGTGGGAGCACCACCTATAAATGTATTGGAGATTGAGGAATTTGAAGACTTAGATACTTTTGTGAAGGCTGAGGGCTTCAGATAATGTAAAAACACAATTTGTCTTGATCTTAGATAAATAAAGTAAGTCATGACAATGAATAATTTGTAAATCTTTGCCAATCATCCTATGAACATACAAAAAATATAGGAATATTAGGACAAGACATATTAGTTTCATTAGTCCAAACAAATCATAAAGTCAATTATGAAAGCCCAAGTTTTAAAATAAATCAATATGATCAATCAAGCTTTGGTTTTCATAATTGTGGACTGTAACTTTGGACTTTTAAGATAACCTTAGACTTATGCAAATTAGAACCAATGTCATAGATGTCTAAGGCTTAGAGGACCTTTAATAAGGATATTCAAACAATAGTGGGCCCCCATTAAAATTTTAAAAATGGAGGTGTGTGTGTGTTAGGGCATAACAAATGACAACTTAATGGGGAAAATACTCTTGAGTACTTGAGAACCCAAAATCTTAAAAATACATCTTATTAAAAATTTATTTTTTATTGGATGGTGGAGCCTGATCTTATTATATTACCCAGTTCTCGACAGGGGGGTATGGCCCCCCACTAGGGTCGCCATGGGGGTCTAGGGGGCAAAAACCATACTTGGAGCCCCCTTGGTGGGGGTTTGGGGGTAGTGCCCTCGAAGTAAAATTTTGTTAAAAATGCATTATAAAATATTTAATTTCATTGTAAATTTGGACCGTTCACTATTAGGTCACAAATCTAATAGTAGAAATTATGTTTGAGCATTTTCCCCCTAATATGTAACCCTCTTTTGATATGAGGGCATTGTAATTATGACAACATGCTATGTATGGGTGAAGAGGATATTGCAGTGGATGTATTGTAGGTTTTTTCCCTTCATTTGTTAGATGAATAATAAGAAGGACTGACTATTTTTGTGTAAACGTAGCCCATATTGGGTGAACCATGTTAAATATGTCTCTATTTTGTTGTGTTTTTTGTATTTATTTTTATATTTAATTCATTAATATTGCTCCGTGTTCTATATTCTAAACAATCCTAACAATAAATGAATAAGTAAACATTTCCCTTTAAAAAGACTCTTACTTCCTCATGCAACATATTGACCCTTTGCATTCCTTGGATATGTGTGTGATTTTGTGAATTTAATTTTCCTTGTTATGAGAGTTTTGACAAAGTCATGGATACATTTTAAGTTTTGTTTTGACTTCAGATTTTATAACCAAATAGTAAGGGAATCATGGCCATTACTCTAATGCTAGCGAGGCATCTATAGCCCTGATAGAGATACATATGATTCCACTTAAATCCTTACTCTACTACCAATCAGATGTCCATAGCCTCGATAAAGATTACTTGAACTAACCATATTATATTAGTTTATATAATGATTTTTTTAAAAACACAGATAGGAGGGTTGGGAACCACTATTTATTGGGTGTATGTCTAACAAACTTATTTTAATCAATATGTCCCTATCAGTGTGCATCCATGTCTATATTTATTATCTCCCATCCAAGTTTTATCATGTAATTGTATAGTTGATCTTTGGAATAAGTATATTAGAGTAAATCCCAAAGTTATATCAAACTCACTCATTCTAGGTAGTACTTAATTCATTCAGAGTACGTACATCAATCCTAATATATCCTTGTGAAAACCAATTATGCTTCCTTTTATATTATCCCATTATTTTTGTCAAGTCTTTTGTAACTTCAACATAGGAAATCAGTTGGTCTATTATAAAATTATATAAAACTAATCAAGAAATCATAACAACTAATCTACTTAAAGCAAATGCAGAAAGTAGGAAACATTAATCTAGGAAAGCAAAAAGTCTACTCTAGAAAGCAAGAAATCTAATCTAGTCCTAAATCTACATTTCTACCTACTGTCACTCAAAAGTATCTCTAGTTTGAGTGGCCACAAAATAATGTTTAAAATTTATCCATTGACTAAAAATTTGAGGTTGTTACTATTAAATAAATTTAGTATAAACTTTATTTGTATTGTAAATATATTCAATTTTTAAATAAGACTCGTAAGATATCTCTTGTGAAAGAGTCTTACAAAGAATTTGAAAGGATTTCGAGAGAGGTTGAGAGATAAAAGGATGAGGATAATAGTGACTCCTCATCTTGAGGAGTATTCTCTCTTATTTATTTGTACTCCTATATGAAATATAATATATGTTCTAGTGCTATTACTTTGTAAAAATGAGTTAATTATGTTTGACTCTAAGATTATTATATATAGACTCTGATTTACCCTTTTATTTGGTATTAGAGCGGGTGAGATTGTAGAAGGATGTTCTTGGATCTATTAAAAAGGATGTAAAGACTGTCATATGTTATACGAGACCTGAAAAGATTTATTTTTTGAGTAAGCATGAGATTTGTCTGTATACATGTATGTTTAGTTACCTACTGTGGTTGTGCATCATATTGTGTCATGCCAACGCGCAAGAGTGTTTAGCATCGACTTGAAATAGGTCTGAGAAGAGTTATTTGAAGCTGCTATCGATTGCTTAGATCAATTTGAATTAAAACAACTCACATGGCATCGATGCCCACAAAATTACTTACAGACTGGTCCTGATAAAGATCCATGCATAGTTCATACTATCATGGTTTGTCCAACTATGCATTATTTCAAGGTCAGTTTATTGAGTGTATAAAATATCATTTTTAGTCAATATGTCAAAGTATTGAGTCTCTAGTTTTAAGTCATATTAGTAATATATATTATTAATAAATGATTCAAAATCTAACTTCATTGTCAATATTATTAAATGGGCACCGTATAATTTTCACGTCTCCCACCAGATTATTTTGGGTATGTCATTTTTAATTCTTATGTCAAAACAAAAAAAAAGTCTAGTCCATTAATTTAGTTTTATATGTCTATTCTTAATTACCAAGTTTATTTCTATATCATAAGTCAAAATATTAAAAAGTAATTAAAGATTAATTTGTTTCAAAAAGTTTTTATAATGTCTATAGTCATTATTTAGTTGTGTCAAAAAAAAATCAAGTGTTAATGTTTTGTTAAAAAAAAAATTGTGTCAAGTTATGAATTAAGATCAGAGTCAAAAGTATATTTGTCATTGTCACATCAATTGTCAATTTTAAATAGATGCATTTTTACTTGAATGCGACATCTAGATTATGTGAAGTCAAAATGGAAAAAATAAATTATATTGAAAAAATTGAAGGCATATATTTTCATACCTGAAAAGTTAGAACATAATTACATTTGATTGACAAAGACTTATGGGAGATTACAAGTGGTAAAATACCAAAACCAACTAATGTAGATGAAACCATCCAGTGAGAAAGCAAGGATCAAAGAGCAATGACAATTATTGGTCTAGGGTTATTTGACGTGTACTTTCATCATATAAACTTATCAAAAAATTCAAATGTTATTTGGAAAACATTAAATAAGTTGTTTGGATCACAAACAAGAAGTGCAATAGTGACCTTGAAGTAGAAGTTATTTGGACTCAAAATGGAAGAAGGTGACAACATAGTGCAACATATAAGTAAGTTTCAATTCATTCTAAATTAGCTAGTAGAAATAAAAGTAGATGTACATGATGATGATTAAAAATTCATCTTACTAAATAATATGTTAGCTAGGTATTCAAACATGGTTTTTACACTAAGCAAAGTAAATCCTAGCTTAGAAAATCTAATTTCCTCACTGTTAGATGAAAAAAATACGAATATTGTTCCTGAGGAAATGTTATGTATGTGAAAAATTAAAAAAAATCCATTTCTAAGCCAGCAAAACATAGATCTAAGAGTTAAAGAAAAATGTTTCTTTGTCATTATTGTAAGAAACTTGGACATGGTGTTAAGTATTGTAGACAAAGAGCACAAGATCTCCTTGAAGGGAAACTAAAAGAGAAGGCTCTCATTTCTAAAAAAAGAGATGAAGAAAGTGATTGGGAAGTGAAAATTACTTTTTCAAATGAATGAAATGATAAAGAATCAGTTGGTCAAAATAGTGATGAAGACTATCTGTACTAGATAACTACACTGGAGGTTGGAGGAAAAAGGAGGATGGAGGACACTTGTACCTCTCATTAGCCACTAATGATGGGGTACTATTTTGCAGTAGTGGCACTTTTATTTTCAACATGTTTTTTGTAGTATGAAATAAGAATAAGAATGTATCCCTGTTCATGTAATTTTCAAATGTAACCCTATAAAAAGTATGATAGTACATGATATTCAGACCATTAGTACTAAATTAGGAGATGTTCTTGATAAAATTAGATAGTAGGAGTGTTCCCACTACTTTTTTTATTGACTCGGTTGATGTTCCCAAATTTGGTTATTTTTTGCATGGCTGATGGTTGATGCCTATTCCCACCATGGAGGAGGTCCCATGATTGATAGTGTTCCCATTTTTTAGTTGATTAGTTCCCATAATAAAAGTGTAAGGCAATAACACATAGGGATATTGAGACATGTGTATGCTACTAAGAAAGAGGATGGTATGTCTCCCCTTGTTCATACTACAGGGGGGAATATTAAGGAAATTTAGTATGAACTTTATTTTTATTGTAAATATATGCAATGTTTAAATAAGACTCATAAGATATCTCTTGTAAAAGAGTCTTATGGAGAATCTGAGAGCATTCTGGGAGAGGTTGAGAGATAAAAGGATGAGGATAATATTGACTCCTCATATTGAAGAGTATTCTCTCCTATTTATTTGTACTCTCATATTGTAAATAATATATTAAACATAATATATGCTCTGGTGCTATTACTCTACAAAAATGAGTTAATTATGTTTGGCTCTAAAATTTATTATATGCAAACTCTGATTTACCCCTTTAGTTACGTTGAAAGTCCTTCAAGTGAAAGATGTTGTTGCCTAGTATCTTAGATATTTGATATGTTCTAATTCATAAAGAAGTGAACTTATCATGTTGTCCTCTTTTTTCATGTGCATTATCTCATAAAAGCACTAGGTATAAAATATTGAAGGCTTTGATTTTAGATCTCTTATCAAACCACCTATTAACTATGTCTTGATGTTTACTGAAGCTATACAATGCTTTAGTTATTGCATCTTCCATCTGGACTATGTCAAGTAGTTTAGACTAAATTATTTCATCTTCTCCCATGTACTCTTACATGAATTGATAAATTGTAATTTTAAGAGTCATGGGAAAAACTAGTTGTTTCCCATACACTATCATAAAATGTTAAACCTTGAGGGCTTGTTTTTGTCTTGTTCGATCTACCCATAGTACATACTTCAGTAGAAAATGCCATTATCTTAGTTTATCCTAGGCTAACTTCTTAATTGCATCTATCATATTCTTGTTTGTGGATTTATCCACTCCATTCCCTTATGTATAGTATTTTAAAGAGAACTTGATGGTGATTTTATTGTTGTAATCCCACTCTGTGAATTCAGTAGACTAGAAAGCTAGACCATTATCACAAACTAAGGAGATTGGAGTGTCAAACCTGATTAGTATGTTTTCTTCCAAAAATTTGATGACATCTAACACTCTATAATTCTTTGTGGCCACAACTTCTATCCATCTAGTGTAATAGTTAGTAGATGTTAGGATAAATTTGTGCCCTATTGAAGAATTTGGGTTTATCACCCTAATAAAGTCAATACCCCATTGAGCAAAAGGGTGTCCCTCATTAACTAGTTGTAGTGGCATGACAATATTCACTTCTATTTTTACAAATACCTAAAATTTATAGTAGGTTATGACATGGTTGTGGGCATATTTGAAGATGGTAGGATAGTAGTATCCCATCCTCAATATTTTGTGAGATGTAGCATTACCTGAGGGATGTCCACTACCTATTTTTTGATGTAGATTGTAAAAGATATCCACAACTTGTTATTTTGAGACACACCTTAGGTAGATTCTCTCATAGTTATTTTAGTATATGACTAATTTCTTTATCATTTAATGATTTTATTTGAGCCTAAGGGATCATCTTTACTCTATTTATCTCATGGAGGTATGTGCCTATTAGAAAGTAATGGATGATTTGAGCATACCATTCACCACCAGCTTCCTAAGTCTCATTAATTTGTTCAAGACAAATGCATGGATCTATCTTAGTCATGAGATGGATGGTTCCATGGCCTCATACCATCTTCATTGATCTGATTTCAAGATCAAACTCTTATAAATTATACATCCACTTTCCTCTTCTTTCGCCCAACTCATTCTAGCCAAGTGTGAGCTTGAAAACTACGTTTAGAACAATGGTGTATGTTTTGTTTCTAAGAATATAATGTTTGAAAATTTTCATAGCTTTGATCAATACATATATTTGTTTGTTTATCATTGCGTATTTCAATTATGTATCCTTTAGATCGGTGTTATTGAAGGTAATTAGATGTTCATTATCATCTACCTTTTGTGTGAGTACAATTGTTGTAATGTGTTCTAAAGGAAAAAATAAAGTTATAAGTCTTTGTTGAAGTCTAGGCTAATCAGAACTAAAGCTTGAACAATGATAGTTTTGATGTTTTGAAATATCTCTTAGCCTTTATTGTCCACTCTATCTTGGCATCTTGATTTAGCATAACATTCAATGGTTTGATAATTTATACAAATCTAGAAATAAATTTTCTTATAAAGTTTATCTTTTTGAAGAAAGATTTCAATTCTTTCTTAATTTTGGGAGGTGTCAACTTGGAAATAGCTTGGAATCATTATAAATCTATGGATATCCCATACTTAATGATGATATGGCATAACAATTTCTATTTGGTGATTCTGAATATGCTCTTCTTTAGATTAAGGGAGACTTTGTATCTTTTATATCTATCAAATACTCTTTACATATGATCTACATGATTAGTTATACCTTTTGAATACACTATAAAGTCACCCATATAGATGACAATGCATTTACCAACAAGTACCTGAAAGGTGAAATCCATCACTCTCTATAAGGTTGTTCCTGTATTGATTAGGCCAAAATGCATCCTTTTGTATGCAAAAGTTCTTCACTTGATGGTAAAGGCAATCTTCATTTTATCTTGTGCTTTCACCAACACTTGGTTATAAATCAATAATCCATCCAAAAAGGATAACATCTTAGATCCACTAATAATCTAAATTATCTCATCTAGTTAGGGAAAAGGATAGTTATCCTTTTTTGATGCTCAATTCAGGTTCTTGAATTCAACATAGAGCTTGAAATATCCATTCTTCTTCCTAATTGGTACTAGATTGGATACGTATGTAGAATGCCTAATTAGAAAGGCAATCTTGGCCTCTAGTAGCTTATGTAACTCTATTTGGAGAAGAGGTTCTAGTATTAGATTTACTGTTCTCTATCTCTAACTGAAAGGCTTGTGCTCTAGCTTTAATAGATTGCTATGTGTGATGACTCTGTGGTCAAATACTTTCATGGTTAGTCACTAAATTCTCCTTGATGAAATTAGATTCTATTACTTTAAGTTATTTTGACTTTTGAGATTATGAATCTACATCGAAATCTCTCTTTAAAGAAACCATCCCTAGAGAGATGTGGTTCTCCTTCAACTGTAGGACACCATCCTCTCTTAGATCTTCAATATGCATGGGATCAACATCCTTTTCATCTATCAAATGAGATTTGAAGGTCCCAAAACTACTAATAAATTGGATAATCTGTTGATCATCCTCAAATTATTTGAAGTTATCCACATTATCTAGAATAGAGGGGTAATAAACCAACTCCATAGAGAATTTATGCATTTTGGATCTTTGGAGTGGTGTCAGATTGATAGCTGAAACTACTAGTGAATCTGCCATCTAATTTTGTTCCCTTGGGATGGATTTGATGTTGAACACTTCAAAGGAATTAATCAAGTCTCTGTTTAGTGTTTATACTTTTGTAACTAGGTAAGTCTGTATAGATACTTTTTTTTTATCTGGTTAACAACCAACTTTGAATCATCAAAGATTTACAACTGACTGACATTATGCTTCAATAAAAATTATAGGCTAAGGATTAGATCTTCATAATCAACTCTATTATTAGTGAAAGGTAACTATAGTCTATAGGCAGCCAAATATTTCTACCTGTCTAGATCGATTAGGGCTATGCCAACACCTAAACCTTACATTGATCTAGATCCATCAAAATAAAGAGTCTATAACTAATAAGGACCTTCAAATTCTTGTTCATGAATATCTTAGTAGTAAATGTGTATAGTCTTGCATGCAAAGATGTAAAGTTAACCTTCTCATTCTTGGCATTGTACTTGGTGATCAAGTACTTCATCTTTTGTACTTTGTCTACTCAAATCTGATTAGCCACTCCTTTCCAAAGCAACCACATGTGTGAGAAATCTTTGGCCATATACCCATTTAGTGTCTTTGACCAATAATGACTCAATAAAAAAACATAAGCTTCTAGAATGTCAATGACCAAAATATCTATGTATTTTTATACATGTGGCCCATATGCAAGCTATATGTGTACATTAGTCAACTTGTAACACCCAAAATATCACAAAAAATATCATAAAAACACTACAATTTTTTTTTAAAATCTTGCACGATGCTAACTCTACACAAATCCAAACACATTCAACTAAACACTTCATCAAATTATCAAAATTGAAATGATGTGTGTTAGGTTTACACACATTTAAAAAATCGCGTCTAAAAGCAAGCAACTTGAAGGAATAATTAAACCCTTAATTTGTTCCACCCCAATTTTAAACCTATACTACCCATGAACATACTAAATGAGGCAACCTACCCATATTGGGATATAATTTCCTAACACCCAGAGCAACCTAAGATCGACTCGCTTGCCTCAAAACCAAGTCACACTTTTTGTTAACTTGTCTGTCAATAACGATGGGTAAAATATTCATACCAAGAGATAATTAATTTTGACACCACTTCTGAAATACATTACCTATAGGCTACCCTTATAAACCCATAAAATTTACCCCTATAAGATAAGAATTAAAAATATCTTAGAGTTCTAAAGTGGTTTTAACATAAAAAACTATTTTACCTAGCAGATTCCTGAATAAAGTAGTTTCGAAATTGGGCTACTAAAATAGTAAAAACATCCAAAATAAATTGATAAAAGTTTTGAATAAAATTTAAAGCCAAAATAAATTACTATTAACTTTTGGTTTTGGGGAATGAATCCATTTACTATTTTTAACAATTTGATTTTAAAATGACTTTGCAAGCCAAACAACAAAACACATGTGCATAAAATGTTAACTACCCTAGGAAGAGGCTAACTAAAAATACTAAACAATAATATAAATGAAATAATAAAGTTTATATATTGATATAAAACTCAAATAAATAGGTTATTACTTTCAGATCATATGTATATCAAACTGGGTAAATTCTAGAACCTCATTTTTGGAATGATTTCGTAGAACCTAATTCAAAAAATTAGTTAAAAGCAACGTCAAATAAGGTTCAAGATATCATGGCTAAAAATATATAATGATGATTAAAATTAAATATAAATATTGATACACAAATATGAAACTCAAAACTATATGATACAACTTTAGGTTTCTCAAAACGCCAAACTGAGTTATAATTTAAACACTCTTTCCTGAGCAATCATGCAAATAGAAAACATAATCAGCAAGAAATTTCTGAATAATGTGCATTCAAAATTTATTTATTAAAAATACCAAACAATATTTTATTAGATATTTGAAGTTACCAATAATAATTTTAATATAAAATAAATCTCTATCACCCTCAAGATTCATGAGTCCTTCACTTTAGATTCTTTTGGAATGGTGATTTTAAAGGTACTTTGAAAACTATAAGGTGTCATCTAGTGTTTGATTTCAACTTTTACCTATCGAAATGGTTTCACTAAAATCAACTGAATGAAATGAGATAATTTAAATCCAAGAATTAATTTAGTTTAATAAGGAGAGAGAGATTTCAAGATTCTGTATAAGTGACCTAACAAGCACAACTTATTTATTCGCGTCAATTCCCAATTAACTTACGTTGGATTCTAAACTTAATTAGCTTAGTTTATTACTTATAATTTATCATATCAAAGAAGTCAATACATGTTTTAGAGTGCAAAGCTAATTATTTAAAAATGTTTTAGGCCATTGTAGTTACATCTCTAGATCTATAGGCAAGGTAACTTGATTTTCTAAGCCTTTAAAACATTTTTGTTTGGTTTATCAAAATTACATTCCTTTAATTCCAAAGTTTATCTTGCCAAATATAAAATCATTTTAAATCTACAATAAATTAATTCAAATTTACTTGTAAATTTATGTTCTTATGGGTTATGAAGGCTTAGACTATAAAAGTTATTTTGTTGAATTTGTAAGGCTCATTCAATTCATCTTGAGCAATTCATTTTCCTTTTATAAAACTTCAATTTAAAATCAAAGGTTTTTTTTATTCATTACGCCATCAAAATGGAAGACATTAACCAAATACTTTATATGCCTAATACGATAGATCATTTTTTATTCCAATGACAAAATAATGATAATAAGGGTTACACAAATTCTCTATTGAGTTACACAAATACACACACAACTTCAATAGAAGAAATAATAATTACATTACAATCCAAAGTTTACATCCTCCCTATGAAAATGAGGAAAAAATACTTTCTATCACAAGCTAAACTAGAGCCTTACAACAACTTTTTTTTACAAATATTTAGATGACAAAAATACATAATATCCTTGAGAGCAACTGAGCTAGATCTTCTTTTCCTGCACTAGGAAAATAATCAAATAGAGTGATAAGCTTACGCTGAGCAAGAGATTTCTACTCCCTAAACCACTTCACTTTTCGAAAATGATAAACAATTATAAAGATTATAATTTAACGACCAATAACAACCTACGTATGAAAATTCAAAGAGCTACCCAAGAGAGAATAAATAATATGAACAACATCAACAAGGCACATAGCTCACTAGTACCCAAAGTCCACTCCAAACATATAATGATTATATTTATTATTACACTAGTAGTAACAACTTACCAATACATTTAATTACACATTCCCATCAGGGCAAACAATTTTTTTGACAATCTCATGCATGGTATAGCTAGTCACTCTCTAGGTATGACATCAATAGGAATAATACTGAGAATATCTAGTTAATTTCCGTTCACAAGAAATCTCGGATTACAAATTTTAAGATCAACTCATTTATATATTTATTAGGGTGAGACTCAATTTTAACATCGTTAGTTGGGTTCCCTCAAATAATATAACCGTCAAACTTCAAACAAAAGTATTGTTACTTAACTTTGTATTTCGATATAGTTAACAATCAAAATAAAACTTCTAAATTCATCTTGGTTTAAACCCATTCTCAATGATGATAGAGGAGGAGAAAATCTCAATTCTTCACACAATGTGGATAGGCATTTAGTTTCCATAAAAACATACTCTTATAATAACTAAATATACACCATTATATTTCTATCGACATCCATACGCCTCAAATCTCCATTCCGCTACAAAAAGTTTTTATTACTTAAATTTTATGTACATATAAACCTTTGAATCCAAAACCTGACAATGTTAATGAAATGGAAATAAAAACTTCATAAGTATAAGATTTATATTTATATCTAGAAATGCAAAAATATAGGCATATATGAAATGTGTCTTTAACCATTTATTATTAATATAAAAAAAATCATCCCAAAATCATAAACAGTATTATTTTCCTTATCTATATACCTTTATATATAGAATTTAATTCAAATTAAAGATTTCATCCATATTAAATATTAATTATGATGCTGATAAAAATACCAAACATATATTATTTTACAAATACCCATATATACATTTAAATAATTTAATAACATAATTTTTTTTAATCATCCATTATTTTTGTTTACAAATATTACATATATTTTAATATATTTAAATACATAAATATATATCTTATTATTATTTGCTTTTTAATTTTTTTCATACAGATATTTTTTTGGTTTGAATGAGGGTTTGGCCGGCAGCCCATGGCCGATGGCCGAGCCCTAAGGCCCCCAGCGGTGGCCATGGCCATCAGCTTGGTTCATGATGGGGGTTGAGGGAAACGGTTAGCTGGCCACCCCTCCCTTCCCACTATGGGAAGGGGTTGGGGATGGCATAGCCACCGCCCTTCCCCACTTTCTTTTTCTTTTTCTTTTAAAACCAAATAAAAATTTCAATGTTTATTTATTTTTTAATATTAAAAATATGTAACTTCGAAAACAATGATTTGTTTTCCATTTTTTTAATTAATTAATTAATTAATTAATTTAAAATAATTTAATATAAGAATTCTATATTTATTTATTTTGATTGAAAAGAGAACCCTACATTTCAAGTGCTATATATATATATATATATATATATATGTATTTTTGAAAAAAAGAAGAACAATACATTTTTAATTTTTTTTTTGTTTATTATTTCAGAAAATGATAGAGATTAAGAGTGGAGAGTCCCTTGGCTATTTGAAACTCCATTCCATTATGCTTCCTCTTCCATCTATTTTCTTCTTTATTAATTTTAACAAACTCCCTCCAAGAGAGAGCAAACCACCACCAAAACTAAAATGCACAACAAACACAACTCCAAAGCCCTAACTAGGTCTTGACCAAGTTGCACATTTAAAATTCAAAACCTTATTTTTTATTTTATTGTCATTTTTGTTTTGCTTCCCAACACCCTCAAATGACCCATCACTTCCCTGGTCAAAGAGAGTACCCTCTTTTACAAGCCCACATGGGCTCTTACAACTAAATTAATTTTAAAATTGTCTTACTCTCAAGACACTCAACCAAGTGGGTTGAGTACCTACACTAGGCTAGGGTCTAAGTAGGCTTTCTAGAAAACCTAGGGGGGGTAGAGCTCATAAGCTCCCTAAAAGTCTTATAACTCTCCTCAAAATAATAAAATCCATTTTGTAAACTTGTAAATTCATTTAATAAATATGAGAGGCTTAACTCTAATTAATCATTTTTAACTTTTAATTAACATATATTCATTAATAAATCAAAAGATAATTATATTTCAAAAACTTAATAAACACATAAAAACATTGACAAGTATCTCAATTGAGATGGGAGGACAATCTCTCATGTGGGGTATTACATACTCCCCCTCTTATAAAAGCACCGTCCTCGATGCAAAAATCATAAGGAATAATAGAACATTGATTACTCACACTTAACATCCCTAGAATACTACTACAATTACTGATACTCAAAGTTCCACTAGAAAACGACTAAACCCAATAATGATTGATACATGCATATGAATATAAGTGTCAACCTAAGGCCAACAATACTGAGCACAATTAAATAATGCTAAATAATACTAACCAATACTGATAACAACTATCACAACCAAACTGATATCATAAAAATACATCTAACAAAACTCTAAAATTACATGTACACCATGTATCAATCTGTTATATACTCATACTAATCACTTAGTGTTATCCCAAGGTGAACATGCCATGTAAAAGAAAGTTTACTATGCTAAGATTACTTCCAATCAGGAAAACATACACTGTAATATCTTGATTGTTAGACCATGCTGAACCAAACTCTCACATTGAGTGATATTATCAAACTATGCTATACTGATCAATATCATAAGATGCCAACTGAAACATAATTAAACTCTAAAATGAGAAAGTAAGAACAAATTTCATCCTAAGTCATGTTGTTATTTGCATCTATCACTATCCAACTGAAGCACACAGTCATGAGAGCTAAAGTATCCATCCAATGTCTAAATCATACTGAGAGAAGCATAATGAGCATCAATCATGGTGAGGGTACACTACTAGGATAAGTATCCATCCATGGTAATGTTGTATGGAGCTAATGAATAACACTGAACCATATCAGACCATGCTGAAATAACCAATCAAGGTATATGCCAAAATAATAAGTAGTCACTGCATACCAAATCATCTGCTTAGGCCTCCCATCATCAAAATAGAATTATACCATTGTTGAAATGACTGAGAAATAATGTGCTCTATCATTAAAACTCCTTAGACCTCCCAAAAAGAGTCACAACCTCATGCAAGGACCACATGACCACCGCGTCTGGTGGGGTGGGAAGGTTGGTATCACGAACTGGTGTGATCGGTTCCCATCACGATCCACTAGCTATATTCTAAGCTACTTCTTCTCCTACATACCACGTCATAGGTGTACCATTTATGCACATACAAACACATATGAAACCAACATCAAAAATAATTAAAATAAATATACAAGATAAACAACCGATCATGTAAAGGAAAAACCAATAAAGATAAGACTAAGTAGTCTCAAAGGAAAAAGATAAACTCAAAAATACAAAATAAATTTCAACAACAATGTCTATGATCGGCTGTTGGAAAAAAAATTCAAATACAATAAAATATAATGCTAGTTTCCAATAAACTTAAAACAAAATTCAATCAAATATAAATAATTTTAGTAAAACATAAGCGAAAATACATCACATCATGAATACTATGTGACTTCTGCAAAGCACTGAAATTCACCCAAGGGGAAAGGAATAAAAATCAACTCAATTACCTCCCAGAGGTAAGAGGCATCCCGATTACGTCTCAGAGGTATGAGATATTTCGATTACCTCCCAGAGGTTTGAGGCATCTCAATTACCTCCTAGAGGTATGAGAAACATTGTCTATTACTTCCCAAAGGCAAGAGAAATACTTGTAAATTAGCTCCTAAGGTAATATAATAACTGTACATCATCATATGTAATAGTGTCACCATATAAATCAACTAAGAAACTCTTGTACACAACATTGTACTACTATAAAAGTATCAAAAATAATCATACTGTCTCACATCTTTGACTATCAAGTAACCCAAATGTTGTCAAATAACATTATTTATAGAGAGTAACCATGTCGAACATATCAAAAAAAAATTGCATCGGTCCAATTGATGTTATAATGTCATCTTGGATGACATTTTCAACATATAACTTTAGTTAAAATCTCATGAAGAATATCTGAGTCTCTCTGTATATAGTAATATAATGTCCCAAGGTAACATGTAGAAATTTTATTTGTTATCCATCACTAATCATCACTAAAAATATTGAATAACAACTTATATCATATCAAAGTGCTACTAAAAGTAAAGTATCCAATGACATTTGACCATAAATGTCCACCATGTCAACCAACTAATATAGATAAAGGAAAATGACAACTATCAACTCTCTCACATGGCATTCCAATCCCATATAAATACCAATGTAGGAATACTATCTCATATCTCTAAATATAACTGCTCCCAAGTAAAATATCTCAAAGGAAATATCATTGTCAAACACAGTTCACTAAAATTTTATCGAGTGAAAATTATATGTATGTTTGAGTGCTGACCACTAAAACTTGCTATCTATTATAAATACAAGAAATATCATTATGTATACGTAATCATCACTGAGATAATCAATGCGTCAACATTCACAAATGTTTGGAAACCACAACCAATGCTAACTATATCCTGTAGGCAACTAGCATATATACTACCAAATCAAGGTGTGCCCTATCACAAGCTTGTTGAACAAAGGGGAGGAGCAGCCTTTTAGGGTTACTATTACCTAAAGCTCATAAATAAATTCTCTTATGTTAATGTTATTAACACTCATAGGCCATCTATCACTACTAAAAGATTAGACTACTTTCAAATAAGTATTCCTTCGTCTATATAAATGTGTAATAGTCCTATCATTACCACCTTTATTTAAATATCATAAGTCTATTTATGATTTTGAAAATAGTTAAGTTATATAAATCCAAGCTTGGATCTAAGAAAGAATCATTTTAACATATTTATTATAACTTTAAGATTCATCTATGTAATACACATGTAATAACAATCTTGTAAATCTCATTAGTTTACTTTTACATATAATCAATCACTATACTTATTAAAGATATATATCATATTATTATTAAATAACTATACTTAAAATTAAGTCAATGAAAGGTAAATGTAAAAAATCTAATCTTAACATCCAAGATAATTAATAAGTCTAAGCTAGCATGCGCACAATTAATTTTTAACCAAAGGTAAATAATGTGTTTGGATGTTGATAACCAAAGTAAGACACATCAAGGTACATTTTAGATTCTTATTTATATTCAAATCATATTATATATGAACATAAATTTTTATAAAAATGTATTCAAACCCTAGCAAGAGCTTAAAGAAAACAAATCTTCCAAACTAACTCTAAAACGGTGTTAGTCAAAAGTACTAGCATACTCAAGGAGTGTATTAAGGTAAAATATCACTTTAGTACATATATAAGAAACACAATTTATATACAACATTAAAATTCAATCATATATAAATAAAATTATATCACACAATAAACATAATACAAAACACCAATTTGAAATATAGACATGCCAACGAAGTTGCCAATTTAAAATTCAAGTAAAATTCCCCAAGCACAAACAACATGGTCACACAAATCAATTTATGAATTCAATTCATTATGATTATAACCAAACAGAGAAATATTGTGATGATAAGTTTTACAACTTCATCATGAAGACCAAACACAATCTCTAGAGTTCCCAGTGTTGAACCCAAGCTCTGATATCAAAATGTAATGCCCAAAATATCACCCAAAAAAACTCATAAAAACACTACAATTTTTTTTAAATCTTGCACAATGCTAACTCTACATAACTATAAATACATTCAACTAAACACTTTATCAAATTAACACAACTAAACTGATGTGCATTAGGTTTACATATATTCAAAAAATCACGCCCAAAAGCAAGCAACTTGAAGGAACAACTAAACCCTTAATTTATTCCACCCCAATTTTAACTCTGCATTATCTATGAACATACTAAATGAGGTAACCTAACCATATTGAGATAGATTTTTCTAACACCCAGAGCAACCCAAGATCGACTCGCTTGCCTCGAAACGAAGTCACACTTTTTGTTAACTTGTCTATCAATAACGATGGGTAAAATATTCATACTAAGAGATAATTAATTTTGACACCACTTATCAAATATATTAGCTATAGGCTATCCTTATAAACCCATAAAATTGATCCTTATAAGATAAACATTAAACATATCTTAGAGTTCTAAAGTGGTTTTAACATAAAAAAATATTGTGCCTAGCAAATTCTTGAATATAGTTTTGAAATCGGGCTACTAAAATAGTAAAAACATCCAAAATAAATTACTAAAAGTTCTAAAGAAAATTTAAAGCTAAAATAAATCACTATTAACTTTTAGTTTTAATAAATGACTCCATTTAATATTTTTAACAATTTGATTTTGAAATGACTTTAAAAGCTGGACAACAAAACACAGGTGCATAAAACATTAACTACTCTTGGAAGAGACCCACTAAAAATACTGAATGAAAATATAAATGAAATAAGAAGGTTTATATATTGATATGAAACTAAAATAAATAGGTTATTTCTTTTAGATCATATGTATATCAAATTGGGTAAATTCTGCAACCTCATTTCTAGAATGACTTCGTAGAACCTAATCCAGAAAATTGGTAAAAACCAACGTCAAACATGGTTTAAGATATCATTGTTAAAAATATAGAACAATGATTAAAATAAAATATAAATATTGATACACAAATATGAAACTTAAAACTACATGATACAACTTTAAGTTTCTCAAAAAGCTAAATTGGGTTATAATTTAAACACTCTTTTTCTTGAGCTATCGTGTAAATAGAAAACATAATCAACAAGAAATTTTTGAATAAATTGCATTTAAAATTTAATTATCAAAAAAAAATAAAAAAAATTATTAGATATTTGGAGTTACCAATAATAATTTTAATATAAAATAACTCTTTATCACCCTCAAGATTCATGAGTCCTTCACTCTAGATTCTCTTGGAATGGTGATTTTAAAGGCTCTTTAAAAACTATAAGGTGACATCCAATGTTTGATTTCAACTTTTGCCTCTTGAAATGATTTCACTAAAATCCATTGAATGAAATGAGATAATTCAAGTCCAAGAATTAATTTAGTTTAATATAGGGGGAAAGATTTCAATATTTCATACAAGTCACCTAATAAACACAACTTATTTATTCGCGTCAAATCTCAATTGACTTACGTTGGATTCTGACCTTAATTAGCTAGGTTTAAGACTTATGATTTCTCATATCAAAGAGGTCAATACATGTTTCAGAGTGCAAGCCTGATTCTTTAACAATGTTTTAGGCCATTGTAGTTACATCTCTAGATCTATAAGCAAGGTAACTTGATTTTTTAAGCCTTTAAAACATTCTAGTTTGGTTTATCAAAATTATATTCCTTTGATTCAAAAGTTTATCTTGCCAAATATAAAATCGTTTAAATCTACAATAAATTAACTCAAATTTACTTGTCAATTTATGCTCTTATGGGTTATGAAGGTTTGGCCTATAAAAGTTATTTTGTTGAATTTGTAAGGCTCATTCAATTCATCTTGAGTAATTAATTTTCTTTTTATAAAACTTCAATTTAAAATCAAAGGTTTGTTTTATTCATTACGCCATCAAAATAGAATACATTAAACAAAGAATTTATATGCCTAATACAATAAATCATTCTTTATTTCAATGACAGAACAATGATAATATGGGTTACACAAATTCTCTATTGAGTTACACAAATACATATACAACTTCAATATAAGAAATAATAATTACATTACAATCCAAAGTTTACATCCTCCCTATGAAAATGAGGACAAACTACTTTCTATCACAAGTTAAACTAGAGCCCTACAACAACTTTTTTTTTAAAACATTTAGATGACAAAAATACATAATATCCTTGAGAGTAATTGAGTTGGATCTTCATTTTCTGGACTATGAAAATAGTTAAATAGAGTGATCAGCTTATGCTAAGCAAGATATTTCTATTCCCCAAACCACTTCACTTTTCCAAAATAATAAACAATTATAAAGATCCCAATTTAACAACCAATAACAACCTACATATGACAATTCAAAGAGCTACCCAAGAGATAATAAATAATATGAACATCAACATGGCACATAGCTCACTAGTACTCAAAGTCTACTCCAAACATATAATGATTATATTTATTATTACACTAGTGGTAACAACTTACCAATACATTTAATTACACATTCCCATTAGGTCAAACAAATAAATTTGACAATCTCATGCATGGTATAACTAGTCACTCTCTAGGTATGACATGAATAGGAATAATACTGAGATTATCTAGTCAATTTCCGTTCACAAGAAATCTCGGATTACAAATTTTAATATCAATTCATTTGTTTATTTATTAGGGTGAGACTCAATTTTAACATTGTTAGTTGGGTTCCCTCAAACAATCTAACTGTCAAACTTAAAACAAAAGTATTGTTATTAAACTTTATATTTCGGTATAGTTAACAATCAGAATAAAACTTTTACATTCCTCTCAGTTTAAACCCGTTCCCAACGGTGATAAAGGAGGAAAAAATCTCGATTATTCACACAACGTAGATAGATATTTATTTTCTATAAAAACATACTCTTATAAAAACTAAATATACACCAATATATTTTTATTGACATCCATACACCTCAAATCTCTATTCCACTACAAAAGGGTTTTTATTACTTAAATTTTACATACATATAAACCTTCGAATCCAAATCCTGACAATGTTAAAGAAATGGAAATAACAATTTCATAACTATAAATTTTATATTTATATCTAAAAATGTAATATAGGCATATATGAAATGTGTCTTTAACAATTTATTGTTAATATAAAAAAATCATCCCAAAATCAAAAACAATATTATTTTCTTTATCTATATACCTTTATATATATAGAATTTAACTCAAATTAAATATTTCATCCATATTTAATATTAAATATGATGCTGATAAAAATACCAAACATATATTATTTTACAAATACCCATATATACATTTAAACAGTTTAATAACATAAAAAAAAATTAATCATGTATTATTTTCATTTACAAACATTACAATAATATTTTAATATATTTAAATATATATATATATATATATATATATATTATTTATTTCATATATATATATATATATATATATAATTTTAATGCAGGTTTGGCCGATGGCCTTGGCTGATGGTCGAGCCCTAAGGCCCCCAATCGCGGCCATTGCTGTCATGGTTCACGGTGGGGGTTGAGGGAAATGACCGGTTGGCCGCCCCTCCCTTCCCACTATGGGAAGGGGCTAGGGATGGCATAGCCACCACCCTTCCCCACTTTCTTTCTTTTAAAAAAAAACTAAATATTTTTTTTGATATTTATTATTTATTTATTTATTTTTTAATATTAAAAATATGTAACTTTGAAAATGATGATTTGTTTTCCATTTTTTTTATAAATATATTTATCTATTTAAAATAACTTAATATAATAATGTTATATTTATTTATTTGATTGAAAAGAGAACCCTACATTTCGAGTGCTATGTATATATGTATTTTTGAAGAAAAAAAAGAATAATACATTTTCATTTTTTTTTGTTTATTATTATATGATTCTCTTTATACATAATAAGTTTATATAGATATAGGGTTGATTAGGCTTGTCATTATCACCTTCAAGTTATATTCTCAACACCCTAAAACCCAAATTTGTATTTTGACCTACTAAAGGAGCCATTAGGCATAGTAGTCATAAGATCAAAGTTTGGTTGATTAAGCTTATTGTTTGGAACCAATGTTAGAGTGGAGAGTCCCTTCTCGGTTTGAAGCTCCATTCCATTATGCTTCCTCCTCCATCTCTCTTATTTTTTTTTACTTTCAATAAACTCCCTACAAGAGAGCAAACTACCACCAAAACCAAAATGCACAACAAATATAACTCTAAAGCCCTAACCAGATCTTAACCAAGTTGCACATTTAAAATTCAAAACCCTAATTTTTATTTTATTATTATTTTTATTTTGCTTCCCAACACCCTCAAATGACCCATCACTTCTTTGGTCAAAGAGAGTACCCTCTCTTACAATCCTACATGGGCTCTTACAACTAAATTAATTTTAAAATTGCCCTACTCCCAAGACACTCAACCAAGTGGGTTGAATACCTACACTAGGCTAGGGTCTAAGTAGGATTTCTAGAAAACCTATGGGGAAGAGGGGGTGAGGGAGTGGAGCTCATAGGCTCCCTAGAAGCCTTATAACTCTCCTCAAAATAATAAAAGTTATTTTATAAATTTATAAATTCATCTAATAAATATGAGAGGCTTAACTCTAATTAATCATTTTAAACTTTTAATTAACATTTATTCATTAATAAATCAAAAGAGAATTATAATTCAAAACTTTAATAAACACGTAAAAGCATTGGCAAGTATCTCAATTGGAATGGGAGGATGATCTCTCATGCGGGGTATTACACAAATCTCCAACACATGTGATAAAAGACTTGTCTAACTGTAAGACCAATCTTTATGACACATCTGGGGTTAAACCCAACTTCTTGCACATGACTATTGGCATCAAATTGGCTGAGACATCTGAGTCAACCAGGTAATTATGTATATTCTTTCCAAAAATTCTGATAGTCAATAAGAAAGGTGTTAATTTTGGCTTATCCTTATATACCATCACATTTGCATACAAAACTTTTGACTTGATAATAGATAGTTAAGGAATTCAATAATAATTTCCTCTATTTAGTGATTTGAGCCAATTCATGCAAGGTGATATTATCCTTGTTCTTCTTCATATCCTCGATAATGTTGTACCTAGATCTGCTTTGTGATTTTGTGCTTTGGTGTTGATCACTTCCCTTTAGAGGAAGTGGATTGTTATTTGCCTTTGGATCTAGAGGAGTGGAGGTAGTAATAGGTTGCTTATTCCTTAGATTGTAATTGTTTCTCTATAACTACTAGAATGCATGGATCTCATCTATATTATCTTTTGGTCAATTCTTGTCTTCCATTAAAAATAGGAAGTTGTAGGTATCAAAGACCATTGTTTTACTAGGGTGCCCTGATGCATTAGAGGAATATGGCTTTGGTTGGATCGCAAAACTCTCTTGTCTTTTCATTTCTTTTTAAAGGATTTCAAAAGCAGTGCATAATTCTATACAATCCAATTCTCCATGTTGTGTTGTATTGTGAACCTGACACCAATTAGGTAGTGTTGCTTCTAAGATATTTATTTTAGGCACCTTATTGATTGGCTATTGATCTATGTTATTTATAGCCCTGATATATCTTTGGAATTCAAAGCTTTAATTTGTATTTTGTCCACTAGTACTCCCCATTATTTTTTTCATGCTCAAGAATTTATTACTAAACTTCTGCACCATTCTCTGGATAACATTTAATTTAGTTTTGTTAGAGTCTATAACTGTACCCTAAATGGTATGAGTATTGATTGGTTTTGAATTTTGGTTTTCGTACTGATGAGATCTATGAATAGGGTTATTCAAAAATCTTAGGCTTTAATTTGGTGTAGCATGGGATAAGGAAAACTACATGTGTGATTGATTCTCATTGTAAGCCACAATGTTCTAGCTAGCATTTGGAATTGAATTTAACATTGGATAATTTTGGTAGATATTGGGTCTATTCAGGCTCTATAATTAGGGATTTATTTACTTGTTAATGCTGATGGATTCAACATATGCCATTGACAAGTCAGTGATGCTTATTAATTTACGTAATAATACTAAGGTTGTAGGATCTAAGGCATTCTTTTACATCTCAAGGGTTAGCGCAACATTGTGTTTATATGCATCATTTACTCAGCTAAACATTTTCTGGAATTTAAAATTAAAGGCTTTGATGGGTTCATTGGGCTATCTTATCATACTATAAAAATGTTGGTATATGACACTAGGATTGGTAACCTATCCAAATTGACCTAAGAAGTTGCTTTCACACTGGGTCCAAGAGGTAATTGAACCCTGTGAGAAGTTGAGAAACCAATCATAAGTGACATATTTTAGTGTGAAATGGAAAAGCCTACATGCCACATCCTTATTGACCACATTAATTAGCCTCAGAGTTGTCTTGAAAGACATCGAGTGTTATTAATTAATCATTCCTCTAAAAGGGGAGAAGGAGGGAAGATATTTTTTGAGGTTTTTAGGTAAGTCATGGGCAATATCAAAAACAACAATAGCATAAATAACTGACCAAGCTAGGGCCATATTTATTATAGGGAGTGAACCTCTTTTAGTTGGGGAAATGACCAAGTTCGATCTTTATTTGAGGTGTCCTTATCTGACCTAGGTCTTATGTAGAGCCACAAAGGTGAAACCAACAAACCAGTGTTAGAGTTAGACCTAGTTAACCTCCTTGGAATATCCAGTGTAACTCAAGTGGTCTTCTTCAATAAATCAAAGTTTCAATCCCTCCTTATAACACTAGATAAATTCTTGTTGATGTGGGTTTTATGTACATTAGGGAGACTTAAGAGGTAGCCTCTAACATTTTAGGATCTATGAATGAAGATTCACTCAAAGGCATAAGTTTCAGGGTATTGGGTTTTATAAATAACTTGTTAGTGCAATAACAAGGAGTGAAATAGTTGTTAACCTTGGATGGTTTAGATATGGAGTGAGTCTAGATCTACTTAAGATGGGTGGATTGATGACGGATTTAAACTAAGGTGGGTCTAAAGAAAATAAACTCAAACAAATGATAAGTTATGTTGGAGGTATAACCAATAGTAAGGCGGGGTGAATCAAGGTGAAAACTCTTATTTTAATTCCATATATCATTCACTAATCAATCAAATAGATCTAGAGATATATCAATGCCTAAATAATCATTCATATGAGCAAGAAGTGGAAACACAACACATGAACACAAGATTTATGTGGGAAACCCTCTTAGGGGATAAAACCCATAGATTCATAACTTGGAATATAATCCTATAAGTAATGAATAAAATTTTTAGTGAGGCACCAACCCCACAAGGAGCACCAACCCCTATCTAGTCAAGCACCAACACAACTAGTCTTTTAGCAAGCTTCAACCTATAAGAAGGCTCCAACCCCCTAGGTAACTATGAACCAACTCAACTACCTTGTATCTCTGATCACCCTTGGACACTTTTTTCTCATTCAACTAAATATGACCTCCTTTTTTCTCTCTTCTCATGCTTCAATCTCTTTCAAATAGCCTTGTAAGCCTTCTCACTCAACTAACCCTTTCTTTTTCAAGATTAGGTCAAATGACCTTACTCAACACCTATAGACACAAATTTAGATATTCATATAATATTTATCATACCTATATTATGATCTTCAATCCCTTTACTTTTTCTCTAAAACTCTATATCCTTTGCTCTCTTTCTCCTTTATTTAACTAGTCAAAATAAGCCTATTAGGCTTTGTCTTTATACTTGACTCTTGTTCATACTTATCTTAGTCAACCAAGAAAATTACAACCCTTGGATCATACTTGAAATATATAAATACACATGTTTCACAAGTGGAAAAAATTCTACATAGGTCATTCATTACCCTTAAGGGCCAACACCACCATTAGGCATTCTCTAAGCACACATTTCACTCATACCTCTTTGGAATACTTTAATCCTTAAAAAATGAATGAAACACTTCACATGTCACTTTAATATACCCCTGATAATATCACCTTATGTCCCCAACACTATTTGTCTTTTTTCACTCCTTGAACCACCCAATTAGGTCTACTCGCAAATAGGCCTTCTTATTGTCAAAAAGTCTATTTGGAAAATTTGATGCATAAAACCAAATTTGCCACATAAAATAATAAAATTAATAAATTGATAAAATATACATGACATCAGGTTCAACATCATGTTTATTATAATTCATTAAATAGGGCAAAAGACCCCAAACTGATCAACTTCATAAGCTTACTCAGAACTGCACACAAGCCTTAAGAACCCAGTCAAAAGCCTTTGACTTTTCATACCTTCATACAAGTATCTCATGCATATATATGTGTTAAAATTAACCTATGAGACCTATATAATAATTTTATGGGAATTGTATCCTTCAACTTAGTGTAAAATGACTCGGTAACATCATTTTCACTCACACACAGAAAACTATCTATAGCACCAAAAACATAATCATAGAAACTAAGCCTTAGAACACATGTGTAAACATTTTTGTGATCCTTAAATGGGTTTAAATTAACCTTAATCATACTTATATCATATTTTAATAGATATATTGTATGGCTATATATCAATATTGGTCTTATAGACCAATCTCACAACTTCACTCTACCCAGACTTCATTGTGTTAGACAAACCATTTTGATGACAACTTTCTGATTATTTATGAGCATCATCAACAGTTATAAGCCAATGGTATATGAGTAATATTTATTTAATAATTACCCCATCCATTTGGATCCATCCCTAGTCCTTTTTAACTAATTCCTATTCTCATTCTCATTCTTGCATAGTTTTCTCATTGTCTTGCCTATTAAGCATGTTTAGAGATAGGTCATCTTCCATGACTGGTTTATCAAATTTTAGGCCTACAAACAACTCATAAAATTTTATTGTAATAAACTAATATTATTACACATCATCCTCTATCTATTTTCATGATTTGACCTCGTCAACCCTGCTTGCTACATCCAGATTCCTAGAAATAAGGGGTTTTATGTAGTTTTTACTCACTATCAAGACAAACCAAAACCACATGGATAAACTTGGAAGATTATTTTACATGTTAAAAACATCAAAATAGGTAAAAATAACCATTCTGATCCATAACTAACAAGATCTTTCCTATTGGGTCATTATGAGGGTTTTGACTAGTTTCACTTCTTAGAAATTATTCATAAAGGATTACACCTCAACTTCAAAACCAATGCCAAAAAAATCAAGATAGGGACATCTGAAAACTTATATGAATTATTAATATCTCATTCAAATGTTGCATTTACCAATGAACACAATAAATTTCTTCTGAGGTTTGCAACACCCCATTTTATGCACACAAAGGACCTTATCACCAATTTTCATGATTTATTTTTAAGTAAATAATCTCAAACTTTGTCAACACACTTAAAATAACATCTCACACCTATTTAAATTATCTAAATATATATGGCACCTTTATAAATGATCTTGACCCCTTATTAGGCCACTATAGGTCACTTTGTACACTAGGCCTTATAATGCCAGGCATGCTCAGATCATGATCATGCCTTAAAAATTGTTTCCCTAATCATAATACCTCATCCAAATATCAAATTAACTCATACCATGATCACATACTACCATCCATCAACTCCCAAGTCTCATACTCCTTACCTCATCATACTACTAGGTCTATGCCTTCTCACTAGGTCTCTCAAGTAAGACTTATGAATTCAACATTAAGAACAAAAATGTCAACATAGAATGATATCAATGACACTTTCATGAAATCAATGACAAATTCATGAATACCTTAGAACACAATCTCATCAATCTCCTCCCTTGTCATTGATGGAAACCACTCATTGATGGCACATACTTAGAGAGGCTTCTTTTACTAGGATACATCACTTAAATGCATATCAATCTCTCCATTTGACATTAATGACACAGTAATACCTGAAAAAACACTTCAACATATAAAAAATAAAAATCATGTTAGCAAACTCCCTCTATCATATTGCATATCTTAGATAACTTCTTTAAAGATTGATATGACTCCCCCTTTGACCTCATAGCTTGTGCACTTCTTTCTTGCTCTTTGTAGCTAAAACACCTTCTTATCAACTCCTTTTAAGAATGTTTTTTTGCTTAGTGACTACTAAGAATAGGTATCACACCTAATTCTTATCTCAGATGCTCAAAAGTAGCCTTTGGAAGAGGCCTGGTCAAGATATCTATAATTTGATCCTTGATAGACACAAATTCAAGCTTAATGCTTTGTTCAATCATCTGTTCTCTTAAAAAATGATATTTGATAGGAATTTTTTTGCTCCTTGAATGCATGACAAGATTATTTGAAACAATCATGGCACTAGTATTATCACAAATAATAGGAATAGGATAATCAAACTTTACCTTGTAGTCTCTCAAGGTTTGTCTCATCCACAACACTTGGGTACAACATGAAGCTGCTACAATGTACTCATATTCACAACTAGATAAAGTCACTAAAGGTTGTTTCTTTCTTAACCAAGAGACTAGGCACTTACCTAAGAAGAAAGCTCCTCCACTAGTGTTTTTTCTATCATCTAGACTCCTAATCCAATCTGCATCTATACAAGCTACTAGAACAAACCTTTTACTCCTTGGGTTTTATAAACCATACTCCATTATTCCTTTGAGATATCTAAGTATCCTCTTAACTTCTTATAGATGATTTTCCTTAGGATATTTTTGGAATCTTCCTACAAGATCTATTACTTGCATGATGTTAGGTCTAGAGGCAGTAGTATACAATAAACTCCCAATCATGGATCTATATTTTGTCTGATTGACCTTTGAGGATTCATCCTCCTTGTTTAGCTTGCATCCTATAACCACAAGTGTACTTAAAGAATTATAATATTCCATTTAAAAATTATTTAACATATATTTTATATACTTGACTTGTGAAATGAGCATTCCTTTTTCAGATTGATTGATTTGAAGTCCAAGAAAGAAAGATAGTTCTCCAAGCATAGACATTTCAAATTATGACTTCATCACCTCTGAAAAATCCTTGGTCATGTTTTCATTAGTACCACAAAATATGATATCATCCAAATAAACTAAAACTATCAACTAATGATCATTTTCAGTCTTATCATACAGGTTACTATCTGTAACTCTTCTCTTAAAACCTTGGTTCAAAAGATAATTGCCTAGTCTAGCATACCAAGCTCTAGGGGCTTGTTTTAGACCATAAAGATCCTTTTTCAACCTACATACATAGTCCTTGTTATCATTCAATATGAAACCTTCAAATTTTTCAATATATACTTCTTCTTCTATGTTCTCATTTAGGAAAGCTAATTTAACATCCATTTGGTATATCTTAAAGCCTTTGAAACCTCTATAGACAATAAACATCCTAATGGCCTCTAACTTTGCTACAGGACCAAAATTTTCCTCAAATTCCACTCCTTCTACTTGAGCATACCCTTTTCATGCAATTCTAGGCTTGTTTCTAGTGACCTTTCCATTCTCATTCAACTTATTCCTGAAAACCCATTTTGTACCAATGATATTTTTGTCTTTAGGCCTAGGTACTAACTCCCAAGTTTCATTATTCTCAATTTGATTTAAATAATCATTCATCGCATCTAACCAAAAATTATATTTAATTTATTATACATATATTTTAGGTTCAAATTTTTAAAGTAAATAAGTATTGGTCTTACATACCAATCTCACAACTTCACTCTACACATACTTCACTGTGTTAGATAAACCATTTTGATGACAAATTTTTGCTTGTGTATGAGCATCATCAACACTTATAAACCAAGGGAATATGACTAATATGTCTTGAATAATTATTCCATGCATTTGGATCCATCCCTAGGCCTTTGCAACCAATCCCTAATCTCATTCTCATTCTTGCATAGTTTTCTCATTATCTTGCCTATTAGGCCTATTTAGCGATAGGTCATCATCCATGACCAGTTTAACACATTTTAGGTCTAAAACCTACTAATTTTTTTATGGGAATAAAATACAAGTCTTACACATCATCCTCCATTTGTTTTCATTCTTTGACCTGGTCAACCCTACCTGCTACATCAAAATTCTTAGAAATAAGGGGTTTCATGTAGCTTTTACTCACTATCAAGACAAACCAAAACCACATATATAAACTTAGAAGAGTAATTTACATGTTAAAAATATAAAATTAGGTCAACAAAACCATACTGAACCATAACTGACAAGATATTTTCTATTAGGTCATTATGAGGGTTGTAGGAGGGTTTTGACTGGTTTTCCTTCTTAGTAATCATTCATAAAGGATTGCTTATAAAATCCAAAAACAATTATAGAAAAATAATGTTAGGGATGTTACCCAACTTTCATTAATTTATTAGGATCTCATGCAAAGGTTGCACATGCCAACAAAAATAAGAAATTTATTCTCGGGTCTTCAACACCCCATTTTGTGCACATAAAGGACCTTATCACTAATTTTCATGCTTTGTTATTCAAGAAATGATCTAAAACTTTTTCAACACACTTAAAATAAAATCTCACACCTCTATCAATAGATATGACACCTTTGTAAATTATCTTGACTCATCATTAGGCCACTATAGGTCACTTTGTACACTAGGCCTTAAACTACCCGTCATGCTTAGATCATGATCATGCCTTAAAACTTCTTGCACTAATAATAATACCTCATACACATATTAAATGCACTCATACCATGCTCACATATTGTCATCCATCAACTCCCAAGTCTCATACTCCTTACCTCATCATGCTACCAGGCATATGCCTTCCCACTAGGTCTCTCAAGTAAGACTTATGAACTCAACATTAAGAACAATAATGTCAACATAGAATGAAATCAATGACACTTTCATGAGATCAGTGACAACTTCATGAATATCTTAGAACACAATCTCAACAAAATAAGGCAAATAAGAAGGTATGTGGACCAAATAAGATGAAACCTTTATAAGTTGGTTCTTGAACTATGAGTTGGAAAAGCAATCAGAAACCAATATTTATTTCAAGTTTCTATGAGCACACCAATAATTAAGCATAATTAATATTTTAAGGAAATAATAATATAGTAAAATTAAGCATTATAATCAAATATTGTGTTTGTAAGTTTGCATTTGCACATCTACAAGGGAAGATTATGATTAATACATAAAAAACATTCAAATTAACAATAACACAATATGAACAACTATATTTAAAAGAAAACTCATGCACAACCAAGAGACTAAGATACTAGACTGATAGAATTTATTACAAGATTCATATATTTAAAGAAGAATTAGCTTCATACATCAAGAATAATTGTAGAAATATCATTAATTTTTTTTATTAATCTTAATAGCCAAAATTATCCTCCCTTTGGGATAGGGTTGATACAAATATATATAGGTATAGGGAGGGGAAGGCCTCATCTTCCAAGTGAAGTCTAAATTTACATCTAGAGAAATAATGTTGTGTGCCAATCATCATACAAAACATGCATGTACAAAGTGTTTGCCCAGAGTATAATTCTTAGACTAAAAATACAATATATATATGAAAAATAAATTAGGAACCAATGTTCCAACTTAGTTGAAACACAAAAATACATATAAGGGTGTTGATGTGCCATTGCCATAAGATGAAGATGACTGAGTGACAACTGTTGAAACTGAAGAGGCTATTTTAGTTCCTTAAGGTATCAAAACTGGTCCACCAAGAGTATGCATGATTGCATGTCCAAGAAATTAGGATTGTGTCAATGTGGTTCCACTAAAAATTGACTGCATGCTTGGGACTGACCCTAAATCACCTTATTTAGCCTTGAGTTCTTCAAATAATGCATGTGCTTCTTTGAAATCTTTGTTAATAATGTCAAAATTGAGCAAGGAAGGTTTAAATATTTTAATGGCTTCAACTATCAGCCTTTATGTTATGCTTATGAGGTCTTAAACTTTAGTCTAAGGGCCTCAATCTAATCCACTCTTTCCTTAGAAAAATTTATTAACTACAAGATATCATCATTAGTTTTATACATTGATCCTTCAACTTCCTCCTTAAATCTATTTGCAAGTGTTTTAAGGAGTGCTTCAAAATTTGGCCTATTGAATAACTCTTCAACAAAGGTTATCATAACAGTAACCCTCATATATTTCAAAATTTCCATGGCCTTATTTATATCATTCATAAAATGTCCCATTAATGCTTTCATCTATGCATGCTAGTTAAGGGCAACATCATTTTTTAATAATTACATAATTAAGGGCTTGCTTTGCATTTTGGTTGGACATTAGGTTTAACTAGTTGAATGCACTACTCTTGTAACATTAAATCAAATAGTGAGTCTTTTCTTATATTCTTTGAGTTGGTGCCATAGTTTAAGCACCTATGTTATTTTTGATTGTCTCTCCCCTCTAAAAACTCAAATATTATTCAAAATATTATACAACCTGGTGGTTACACTCTATACACTATCAACAATTTCATGAGGGGCATGAATAATCTCTATGGTAATCTATATTGTGCCTCTTCCTTATTTTTATACATCTCTTTCATTGTCTCCCCAACTGAATCTACAAAATCACAAAAATATTTCATGTACTCAGTTAGATCATTGGGATTCCTTTTGGCTTTCTTAGCCAAGGGAAACAAAATTTATCTTTTTTCAAACTTAATTTATTCCCTTGTATCTACATCCATTTCCTTCCTCTTCCTCACCCTTTTAATGGTTCCACTCTATGTAATGAACCGTTGCACACGTGGGAGCCTTGGGTGAACACTACTATGCCAACATTACCACTCGAGATTTGAAACTCAAACATGGATGAGTGCTCTAATACCACATATAATGAACTATTACACCATGAGAATCAAACATGGATGAGTGCTCTGATACCACATGTAACGAATTATTACACCAAAAACCTAGACTGTTAGTGAATCTATTTATCAAGATCATAACATCCCACCATGCTTCCAAAGACTAGACTTTGGGTTGGATTTGCACCCTTACACTAGGATCCCATACATGTATGATCCCTAGATGAACACTGCCATGTCAACATAGACACCCACTGCATGACTTGAACCTAGGTGGAGGCACTGATACCAAATGTAATGAACTGCTATACCAAAACCTTGAGGCATTAGTAAAATTTATCCATCATGATCATAATAGTTTGTCAAACTAGGTGCAGACCATAGGTAATTTGGTGATGACCAGATTATGTCTCTCATCCCTTTTGCTTTGCATCTCTTTAACCCATTGGGAAATAATAAGTTCCCCTTCTTCTATGGGACTTGGGTATTTAGATGTAGAGGGTGGAAGGGTCATTAGAGGAGGATTTATTATGGTAGATACTAATGAATCACTTATTTGAATTATAAATTATAGTGGTGGATAAACAATTATATCCCATGGTGAGGGCTCCCTCTGTGGGGTGACTTCAGCCACATATCTAGTCAAACTTGGGGATTTTCAATTTTTATGGTTGTTGACTATATATGTGAGGCTTGTAGCATGGGTAGCTCTAATTGAGCTAAAGTTTTATAAGGGATTGGTGGCTTTCTAAGATTGAAAATTGAAATTGAAACCAAATTCTCAAAATGAACTCCTTTCTTTGGATCTTTTATTTGTGTTGATGCTGAAAGAATAGAAGAAACAATTTTACTAGTTAATGATGGCCCTATAATGTCTAGAGGTAAATCTATAACTTGAGTATCTACACTAATGAAAAAAACAAGAGAAGAAACTACCTCATTTATATTTTCCCTTTGTTCTTTGATGAGGACTTGCCAATCTAGGGCTCCAATTGGAGTATCTTACTCTTATAAATTGCCTAGGCTCAAATCTGTGGCCTTTTCTAATTATTCCTCTTCATCATCTAAAATTCTCCCTTCACCCAATTGAGGATCTAATCAATTCATCATTTCTACATATTCTTCCTCTTCATCTTTTGAATACTCCTATATGGATAGCACATTTCCATTCTCTTCTTCTTCTTCTTCTTCTTCTTCTTCTTCTGCTTTTTCCTCATCAAGGGATTCTTCTATAGTAGCTAGACCAAATGTTGGTCTTTCCTCTAATTTTTGAGCTTTGAAGGAGGCTAGAAATACTTTAGATCTCCTTTGGTAAGTGGCTATGGGGGAACATGAAGTGAGAGGGATGATGAAACAATTGAAGGAGCCAAAATAGTAAAAACTAATAATACTAGTGGTGGTGAAGGAATTTAGAGTGGAATAACAATAGTGGAAGGAAGTGTGGATGTGAATAAAACTAGTGAGGTAAGAAGTGCTTGAGAGGAGGTCTCATCACTGGTCTTAATAGATAGAGGTGCAATTATTTGAGATGCTAGAGGATAAGGAGAAGCAAACTAAATAGAAAAGAAATAATATTATAGAAACTCTGAGAGGCTTACTTGAGTGACCATTGTTAGTGGAGGCAAAGATGCCATAGAGAATGTGTTCTTTTAATTGTTCCAAGGAGGTGTAGTCTTCTCCATTATGGAAGATGTGTCTAAAATTGTAGTAGAAATTGATGGATGTGTGGAGGATAGTTGGGGACTAGGGAGACCTATAAGAATTTATTTTCTTATTTGGGGGTTTTCCTCTCTTTTACTATTGGGCTCTCCCTCTTGTAGATTTGTCTCTTCTGCTATAAGATAGGGAGGTTAGCCTTGGTCTGCTGAGTCCTGAAGTTGAGATGGAATCAACTGATGACTCCATGATTTTTTGGCCTACTCCACCATCTCATTTTATTATTCCATGGTGATATCTAGGTCATACTAGATGGCCTAGGTGACTATCATAGACATCTAGTTGTCCTTCATCTAAATCCATACCTTTATGTCATCTGATGTATTCATGAAAATAACACCATGCTTATATTCTTGGTGACCATATATGATGCTCACTCTCTTCTTCTCTTTAAGGATTTGAAAATAGTTCCTGATTATTTTTTTGGGGTCCCATTCCCTGAATTGGGCCACCTTAGATTGTAATGGGATCATACCTTCCCAACTTGGTTGAAATGGAACCTTACCACAAACTATAGCTGCCCAATACTTGGAAGAGTCTTGAATTAATAAAATTGATGTTTAAGGCCAAGATCCTCATCTATGTTGTTATATAATTGATGGGACACCTCTTAATTTGCAAGTTTATCTAAGACATGTAGTGATAAAAATAGTGGAGGTACCCTAGTTCCTTCAATCCTCATAATTATGCAATCAAGGTAATACCAATAACCCCCCCAATTGCCTATGCTTATTTTCAAGCTTTTAGATAACCTAGGAGTCTAAGTGCCATGAATGGCCTGGTATACTTAAGGATAGACTTAGAAATTATTTTGATTTCATTTCTAAATCTATAAACAAACATGAAAGAATAGCCTTCACAGATCTTATTGTGCACATACTCTGTTGATAACTAGCATAGCTCTCCATGTGTTCTATGAACTATGCAAATGACTGCATTCGTTAAATATGATATTATATAGAAATTTCCATTAGTTGGCCTTTGTTCATTTCTAAATATAATAACCTTTAGTCTAAATAAAATAATCTCTCCTAAGGCAAAAATCTTGTCTGAAGTAAAGAGAAAGTCTAGTAATGGGACCCATTCAACTTGTACATAAGTAATGATGGGAACACCATACAATCTATTTAAAAGGGCCATGGCTATCCTAATCCCAGGTCTAAATTTAAGGATATATTTGGAGGAAATACCTCTATTGGCATTCAATATTTGACCTTTCACTAGCCATTATTTCAATTTTCTATCTACGGTGTTGTGCTCGAGCCATACATTGGCTAAAACTTGGTTATAAACTACCTCAGGTGCTAGGAGCCTAGGGTAACTTTTGAATTCCATTATATAAATATATGTAAGTACATTCTTCCCTTTTATAAGGTGTATATAGTCTCTACAATAATTACCATTAAATAATAAATCATAGAGCAAGTCAATACAAGGCATTACCTCTAATTTTTTCACTGCTTGATAAAGCCCCATGGTTTTGATTGGTAGCAGGTCATTGATGTATTACTTCTCATCCTAAGATAAATGGTCTTGTGTAGAGTATGGTGCCACATACTCTATTACATTCTAGAATGCTGAGTAATTTGGAAACTTGAAATAAAGGACACTTTTATTCAACATGGTGTTGGTTTATTCAATATTTATAGCATAATAATATGCAGAAGGGTTTTGAACATGTGCCAGTTTTGAAGAAGAAGCAATTTCAGTAATCTAAATCATGTAATTTATTCATATAATATTCTGAATGATCTTGTAGGTTTGTTGAAGAAGGTCGGGATTTTTGTCACAGGAAGGATCAAAATTACAATCTACACTCATATATTAATGGTGAAGTGACTTTATTTATGCTTAGATTTTGCATATATTGCCCAAAGTTTGTGCCTTGAATGCTCAATTCATGTGAATTCAATGAAAATAATAGATTTAGATTTCATTCCCATTTAGATTTAAATTTACTAGTCAACTTTGATGGGTTTATTTGTCTACCATGTAGCAATTTTTTGTCCATCTCATATGTCTAGTCATCATATTTGAGACACATGTCAACTTATTATTTACCAACTTCTTTATTTTACTATTTAACTTATTTATGCATACTTTGGACATGAATCTCCTGGATTGAGATACTTGTATATTTATTTCTTACTTAGGATTTTAGATTTATAACCTTGCTTTGTATGTACTCCATGGTCATAGGCTAACATAATTGAACCACGTAGATCAATCTCAGGACTAAAAAAAATTGGAGCCTTGGGACCTCGGCTATTTAAACCTCTTGAACTATGTAAGTCCCCATGGATGCTCTAATTTAATGAGATGTTGATGTGTGGCATGATCTTGGAGCCTTGGAGACTCAGATCCATGATACCATTAAGCCATTAACTTTGTATGTCTACTTCCATGGTTCTAGGTTCATGTAAATGTGCTAATTGTCAATTTATCAAAGCTCAAAACCTCAAACCATTAGACTATGGGGCCTTAGATCTATTAGACCCTATTTAATCTTTTCAGGGTTCCAAGTTAATGGAATTATACCACTTTTCTAGTATTTGGAGCTCTGAGCCTCAAAACCATTAGATTTTATTTAAAATTCAAGGGCTCTGGGTAATATAGGAATGCCACCTATCAATGTCTCAGAGCTCGGGGGCTTTGGAGACTTATAAAATTTATGAATGTTGAGGGTTTTGATTAACATAAGAATACCACTTGTCCTAATCTAAATAAATAAAGTAGGACCCGATAATGAATAATTTATAAATATTTACTAATAGTCCTATGAACATACAAAAAATGTAAGATTACTAGGACAAGACATATTAGTTATGTTCATCCAAACAAATCATAAAGTCAATTATGAAATCCCAAGTTTTAAAATAAATCAAAATGATCGACCAAGCTTTGGTTTTTATAGTTTTGGACTCTGTAAATTTAGACTTTTGACATAACCTTAGACTTATGCAAATTGGAACTAGTGTCATGGATGTCAAAGACTTATAAGACCTTGAATAAGTATATTCGAATAATAGTGGGTCCCCATTTAAAATTTGGAAAATGGGGGTGTGTGTGTTAGGGCACAACATATCCTAAGACCCTTTTAATATGGTTCTACGTATTTTTAGATAGTGGGATTTATGATTTATTACTTAGTGTAGACACCTAAATTTGGTACAAGACACTTTTACATGATGTCTTATCCCTAATTTATCATATTTAGCCCACTTGTGCATATTTTCATAGTTATAGGACTTTGTTTACCCCATGTTGGTTTCCATTTAGCCCTTGATCCTTAGAATGACATCTACCAATTAACATAATCTAACTATTGGGATCATTAGACTAAACTTCATATATTACCATGTTCCTCATTGAGATATAATCCTTTATTCATTCTAGGTTAGACTCATACCTTGCACGAGTCCACCTTATGCAGACACATGCCCTACTCAATTCTACCCCATTTGCATTTGTGGGTCCTTCTGCCCATTGCCACTAATCATGCACCTTTTACTTAAATATCATTTTAAAAGTTAGTCTATGTGTACAAAATATCCTAGAGTACCCTATATATACAAATCCATTTAGGGGAATAAAATAGGACATTATATAAATAAGTGAATATCATATTATCAAGGATCAAAACCTAGAGTAAAGCCAAGAATTGAGCTTCATAACCTTCCTACTTCACTTTGAGCTTAATTTAATCATCCTTCACATTTATAATGAAGTCATTTATCCTGGTCTCTTATCACCCTCTTGTACCAAATGAATGTCTTAGTTTGCATGTAGTTGCATCAATATATTTAGAGAAGAGGAAGTTCAAAACTCTTACTCAACCTATTCCATTTAAACTCACTCAAAACTAGATCGAGATTTAATTATAATGTGTAGGATACATAATCTACAATTTTTCATCGATGGGTGTCCAAATACATAATATATTTTTTATTTTTAGTGCCAAGCTAAGTCAAAGAGAAGGAATCAATAATTCAACATGTTGGGTGAATATTTTATCAGGCAGCTAACTGGTGACCAAAATAGTTCCTATCACCACATCATAGGGAGATTGGTCATCCAATGTTGTAGGTTTATCACATCTAAAGGGGACAAATCTCTCCTCTCATCAAGGGGAGGTTCCCTATTAAATACCTGAAGGCTATATACTATATATATAAGCAGAAAGTAAGACACATAGGTGGAATGAACCATCCATCTCTCTTTTTTTAGAGATGATGCTAACAAACAGAGGAGAAATCTTGGGTGACTGGTGAAGGCACTTCTCTTCTTTTAGAAGTAACATTCAGCCAAGAGCTAGATCCCTTCCTGGATAGTAGAAATCTTGGTGAAGCGATAGAAGGCACTTCTCTTCTTTCAGAAGTGCTTGTTCTTGCAAACAACAGGAATCTTTCTGGTAGGATAAGTAACAAAAGTGCAGAGTAACCAGTAATCTAAGATGTAGCACAAAGTCTCCACCTTGACTACCCAAGAGTGAGATACAAAGAATAATGGGGGCACAAAGTCATCCCAAGGTCCTTTACACAAAAATAGAAAATAAAAACACACACTGAAAATAATTATGTCAGCACAAAGTCTGAAAGTAACTGGTTTCAGGACACCTTCCTTATCACCTCCACTAGTTCTGCTTGTTAAATCAAATAAATAAGAACACTTTCAGAAGATAGACATACGAACAATCTCCTAAAGTAGCACAAGCTATAACAGCACAAAGTCTGCAAGTAACTTGCTTTATCATTTAATCAAAGAAATATGAATTACAATATGAGCTCAAAGTATCAGTAATGCCTTTCAATTTATGTAGAGTTTCGCTTCTGGTAAGGGGAAGATCCCTCTAAAACAATAAAAGAGATTACAATATATAGGCACCAAGCAAGGCTTGGCACTCTCTCCCATGAGATGGCCCATGCTGCAGTCAACGCCTTCAATGTGTTTTCAGTTCTATCTAGAGGGACCATGCTTAAAACAACGCATTGCCTTAGTTATGGCATGTCCATTCATATAATATGTCTCTTCCTAGGTTTGGATCTTCTGGTCTGTCCCCTCTGACGTCTGCAAATCTATCTATTTTGTCTTTACTCCAAAGGAGACTAACAGGCTGTGCCTTCAATGTTTGCAAGCCAAAATATCTACTTAGTGGACTGTTCCACCTACTAAAATTAATTTTGCATAGATATTTCATGATTTTCCCTCTTTATACTTTTGTCTTTTCCAGCTTTGTCTCTTCTTGGAATTTAAGCTCTCAAGGCTATGTTCCCAGCTTTACTGGCTCTTTACGCTCCTCTCAGAAGTTCTTCCTTTTGGCCTTAGCCTTAAAGCCTTTGAATGCATTCAGGTCCACGCTTAAACCTGCAAAGCTCAATGGCTATTTCATTGTTGCAACTTTGACGTCTGTGGGCACGTCACTTTCTTCGACAATTCCTTCAGCTTTGTCGTTTGATCTTTTCTGGAGGGGACCTGCCCTTTGGGGCTTTGAGAAATGGTCCACTTTGGGTTGGGAAGAGCCCCCTGCAAGGGTATCTGCCCTTTGGGCAGTCTTTGGATGGCCTTCAGGCTTCTTTCTTCTGGTGGGCTTTATCCTTTATTTCATTCAGACAAAATGTCTGGAGGAATTCCTTTGGGCAATTTGTCCAAAGGAAATCTTCTTTGCCTTGTCTTTTCGCCAGGCTTTGCTTTGTTTTTTGGGCAAATTCCTTCAGACAAATTGTCTGAAGGATTTTGCTTTGTCCTTTGCCTTGTTCATTTTCCCAAAGGAATTCACTATGTTTGTTTTTGCTCACTGCCCTTTGTAAGGGTTCTAGGCCTTGGTTCACCGCCCTTTGCAAGGGCACTTGTTCCTTTGGATTTGGGGCAGCACCTTGAACCTATCGATTAAACCAACCGCACATTAAACCTTTGAACCATTGAACCTTTGAACCAAAATGGTTCAATGGTTTAATGATTCAATGGTTCAAGCCTTCTTCTCTTTGATAAGTGTTTTGAAGCCATTGAACCTTGAAGCGGTTTAACTTTGAACCTTGACAAATGCACTTAACTCTTGCTGATGACATTGAACCTTTGAACCCATTGAACTTGTTGAACCAAAATGGTTCAAGGTTAAATGGTTCAATGGTTCAATCCTTGCTTAGAATCTTGCTGATGGACATTTTGGTTGAACCTTGTCGTTGAACCAACCTCGAAATCGCCTAAGTGTTGAGAGCTTGTTTCTTTCCTGCAGAGTCCGTAGAAATCAACCTGTGAATTCCATAGTTTTCTCTAAGTTTTCTCTCGATCCTTGAAAGAGTCCATAGAAATTAGCCTATGGAATCCATAGTTTTAAGCCTGCAAAGTCTGTAGATTTCTTCCTGTAGAGTTCATAGATTCAAGCCTGCAGAATCTGTAGATTTCTGGAAAAGCTTTGAAAAATGAAGAACCCAAATGCTCAGAACAATTTTTTGAAAAGGGGAGAGATGATTTTTGGTCTATGCAAGGCCAAAATAGTCCGTAGGTTGTCCCAAAAATGAGTGACATTTTTCAGGGACAACACAACACATTCTTCCTATAAAACAAAGAAATGAGTATACATGAAGATCATAGATTAGTCATTGAACTAGTCATAGAAAAATTAGATTATGCAACCCAACATAGGTCAGACTTGGTGGAACACAATCAAATTTGATATTGCAAGTCTACCCAAGTCAAACCCATCTAGAGTACGAGTCTTCGTAAGAGCCAAAAATTTCAAGAGCAAAACATAGGTAATCTACATAGTCACATCCCTAATCCAAATTTCAATTATAAAAAATAGGTGTGACCATTTCTTATCATTTGTACTTATATTTCATAGCCTAATTCATTTATCACTTTGGTATTATTTTTATCATTGGCTAATTGGTAGATCTGAATTATGTAATTTCAAGATGTATTGTTAGATTTATTCATTGCAATCATTTATTCCTTATTACATAAAACTAAAATTAAGGTAATCATAAATGGTGAACCCTAACATTTTATTACATTCAACCTAGGGTTTTTAAAACCCTCATACCCTTAGGGTTTGATAATTTCATTCATTTCCAAAATTTAATCGAAGGGTTTATTCACCCTTCCTATCCATAAAGTTCATATACCTTTGTGTGTTCATTGCTTGGTTGTCATGATGGTTTACATTAGTTAAATTGATGAAATGATGTCTTTTTTGGATGATAAGTTTCAAAATATCAAAGTTTCAAAGGATAAAAACATTAATGAAATTTAAATATTTCATTTTTTTGCAAACCCTAATTTAATTTATGAAATGATACATAAAACTAAATAGGTCATGAATACAAATGTTTCTCATGTAGACACCCCTAGGGTTTGTACTTGTGTTCCTCTATATTCTATGATTTATGATAATTATTTTAGTCTTACTCCCATGAAAATAGTGTACCCATGGGACACATTCAAGGTAAGACACAACCTTTGAATGGACCTATCAATAGTACAACCATTCATACACGAGTTAGTGATTATGACGCTTGCTATAGGTAATTTGTAAAAATAACTATGTATTTTATCCTTAAAATAATAAATATTTAAGGCTAGAATAATAACCTAATACCTCATAATCCTATCAAAAATTACATATTTGATATGCATTTTTCACACCACTTGATCATTCCAAAATTCATATTGTTTGAGGGTCACATGGATCCTCAATTGCACCTTTATTCAACATTAACTTCTATAAAAAATTATAAGGGTTACCCTTTGATGATGTTTAAGTTGTTTCCTAAAAATTTATGGGTAATGACTTAAATTAGTTCTATTAGTTGCCTAATGGTTCCTTAGATTCAATGGGACATTTATAAAACTTCTTCTTAGATCATTACATTACCAACAACAGATTGATAACTACATTTGAAAGTATTCAAAATATTAAATAAGGTTCTAGTGAAGATATACAAGATTACATCATTAGATTTTGTTGTCATAGGAACTCACTAATTTATCAACCATGTGATATTAAAATGCAACCTATATTTATAAAAATTCTCATAACACTTATCAAGGATAAGTTACTTAATGCAACTTACAAATCATTCACTTGTTTTACACACAAATCCATTAATCTAGATAAATAAAAAATAGTCAAACCCAAAGTCCAAACATCACCTACTAGGGAATCAAACAAACCTAGTACCCATAAACCAAGAAAGATTATATCTACTACTAAGGTAAAATAAGCAACAATGCAAGACATAGAAACCATTACAACCAAATCCATGTAATTTTTCAATAATCAGTACAATATACTAAAGGACTTAGTGGATAAAAACTTGACCAAATCACCTCCTATACGTAATATATTTTCAAACAATAGGCCAACATATTACAAAGAAAAATATTTTTGTTCATATCACATGAAAAAGGGACATTTAACAAATAGATGCATTGCTTTGAGATGAAAGATTCAAGAGCTAATTGAATAAGGAAAAATCATGCTTATTAATCAAACTCCCATAGGAAATGACACTATTTACAAGGAAAATCAGCCTCCTAAAGGTAGTTCAAAATCAAAAAACTTTAATACCAATGACCAATATCAATGCCTCAAAACTTTGATGATGATGATGGTCTATTTTACAATGAGACATACTTGGAGGATACTAACTACCTACGATACATGAATCAATGCCTCACACAACATCACATAGGATTCAATGCATACATCTTATGACATTTTCCTTATACTATACCTTTTCTTACTTTGTTTTACTTTAATATTGTTTAAATATTATCGGTCATCTACTTGAGATTATTAATGCATATTCAAAGTTTCACCATATGTGACATATCTGAAATTTCAACACTTACTTCTTTGAAGGAAACATCGGCTTTAAGCCTCATCATTCATGGTGACTCTCTCATTCATGATTTTGGGTTTCTTCACTTATTGCATGGCATTTTTGTCACTTAGTCTATCATATCTATACATTTATGACTACACTTTGAGTGACACATATACAATAATAATTCAAACATGTGATTCTGAATTGATACATTATTATACATAGTTCCTATGTGCATTCACTATCAAAATTTAGAAAAAGATTACAAAATACAAAAAATTCGTAAAAGACAAAAAAAAAAATTACCTTTATCTCAGTCATATAATGCATATCATGCCTAATTTATCTATACTAAGGGTTTTTCACAAATTCATGTTTTCACATATATTTCTCATAATATGGTTTGATTGGGTAAAATGTAGGATATTTAGACTATATATGGTTATATAAGCATTCCTTCCTCACCTATTTGGGGATGGGGAGGGGGGGGGAGAGGAGGGGAGGCATTTATATACACAAGTGATTATTACACAAAAATCTTTCAAGGTTTTTCTCTAGTTATTATATAAATTCAATTTACATAGATCATATATCTTACATTTTTCCTTACATAGAGTATACTTATCTTGATTGTGTATGTGGATATCTACAAGCATTTATTACATATCATTGTTACATGGATAAGTAAACTTTATATCACTTGCCTTATGAATGATATTTGTATATATATTACACCTTATTACCATACCATCCATATTTTTATGACTAGGATTTGGGACTCATTAATACATCTTTATTGTTCTATAGTTTTGTACATAACATTATTTTCTATATGTTGTGCCTTACATGTGGATTTCTCATAGATATTGATTATATTATTTTATCTTACTCATTTGACACATTGAAATTTTCCTTTTGTTTCATTGGCATTCTTATAGACACTTATTTCATGTACTTGATATGTTTCACTAGCCTTTTCCATTTGATTGTTGACCCCCTTTTAATAAGTTGCATTGGCTACTCAATGATGATAACAAATTTATCAAGAACTATCATCACACAATGAATTGATTTTTTAGGGAATTTGTATGTTTATTGGAGTTATCCTCATCTTATTCCTCTAGTTTATGATTCTTGCTCCTATATTTTCATATGTGGCCCTATGCCTGCTTGTGTTCTTTATCTATCTTCTTATATGCACATATTGAATTATATCTATATAAATATTTGCCTATGGGGGAATTTCACCCATATATGTTCCTTATTGATCATAATTATACACACATATTACTAGGGGGGCATTGTACCCACATATGTTATTTATTGACATATACTACATATAGAATCTATCACATATCTTTTGTGTTTTAGTTTACACTTCTTATTTATATTATACATCTTACACATACTTTTACATATGATAACTTATCACTCATGGTACATTCATTCCCATATATTTATGCTATTGAATATTATTTCATTGAGAGCATATTATTTCCACATGTACATATTCATCCTCACTATAGGATGTGTTCACGTATGGGCCTTACCACATATTCATCTATATCATATGATCATGACATGTTAGAATTATGTTATGATTGGGGGTTATACTACATATGTGCCTTGCATTATTACATTAATGAGCCATGATGCCTTGCATAATATTTTACACCTTATCACAATATGTTCATCATTTTTGATATACATGATTCATCAAATTCTATATCAAGGGTAAAAAACTATTTTAAAACATCAAAATTCTTATAAATTACACAATGGTATATATTAACCTATTCTATGGGTTTTCATATCCATATTACACATGATTTTCATGGTATTTATTGATTGATTGCTATTTTGATTTACAAGTTATCTGATATTGGAATACACAGTATTTTTCCATCTCTTGTGGGGGCATTTTCATAGACAACATGTTAGCATTTCCACATAGCAGATTTTTCATTGTGATATCTTTCATTGCTTGTCCTTTTATCATATTGAGCTAGATTAAATTGGTTACTATGTATTTTGCTAATACCTAATTTATAACATGGATATTGTTGTTTCTTGTACAACATGCCCTAATTTCATCATTAAAATCATATAACCTCTTTTTCTATAGATTTTGGGCTTATGATCTAATCAATTTTGGGTCTCTTTTTATCTATTGATCTAATTGGGAAGGTCCTTGAATAACTCCAATATTTGATATTGTATTGGTTTTAATCTTTGAACTAAGTCTAAAATTAAATTTTCCATTATATGCATTCAGTCTAGAAGAGTTTTGGTAATTAGATATGTATTGGCATTTACGTCTATATTGATACAACTATTTGAATTTATCACAAATCTGATAAGTCTTGATTTTTTCTAGATCACATTTTTGAACTACATTAAAGTTCCCATTTATAGACCATTTCACCTCATATTTATACAAATTACCTAGCTATTTTAGAGTTTTTCTCCTTATTTTCTTAAGTAAATTGATCTATGTTTACTTTCTTTCGATCTAAAATGACTAGGCATTCATGCAATTTTATTCCTTTACTTAGTCATTCTTCATAAAAAAGGGTTTAATTGGCTTTAGGGTTGATCAAATGTCTAAGACTTTGTAAAGGTTTATTTGGGACTTAGTCACTTTTGTTTATTTTGGACTTAATCATTTTATTTCAAATTAATATTTTAAGTCTAGCAACTCTTTTGGTTTCCCCATGATCCAAACATTACTTGGCTTTCCTGTGAGTTCCTGGGCAAGTGAGGAGGTACCAGTTGTTGCTCGCTTATTTTCCCAAGCCTCTTTTGACTTATTCATTTTTACCTAAACTTTTTGGGTGCTTGATATCATGTTGCATGACACAATCCTATTTTCCTACACCCATAGACCTTGGTTTCTTTAACTGACCATAAACCTCCTGAGTAACTGATATGCTAAAAAGTCTCATGATCCTAGTTACTCACTTATTTTTAGATTCTAGATCAATGAGCCTGGGTTAAACATCTCTTGGATACGTGAGATCATGCCATGTTGCATAATCCTATTTATCTAGGCCCTTGAGATAGTCCATTTAATTATAATAGATAGTATACCTCCTAGATGCCCGAGATCATGCCATGTGGCATGATCCCATTTTTATAGCCTCCTAGGGTGGTTTGTATGTTTGTGATTCTACCATTAAGCCCGCAACTAATGATATATGGACAAGTGTCAAGATCTTGTTTCACCAAGAGAATACATGTCATCAACCTAAGTTGACATAAAATTAGACCTCAAATCAAATGTTGTGTGGCATGAACTGCCAACTAGATGACATGTTTGCATCCACATCAAAATTACATGTAATTAAATTTGAAGATCATTTGGACCATGAAGACTATCATGGAACTAGAATGCTTTCCATTTAGATCAAGCTATTTAAATCTATTCAATTCTTCAGATTTTGGGTCCATTCCATACATATTAAGGGTGGATAACTTCACTGACTTATTTGAAGAAGGAAGGTTAAATAGAACAATAAGATTTTTAATCAAGACCCATAGTATAACAATTAGCATCAATAAGAGATTATAAAATTACTTTATTAAATTTATTTGTTCATAGACTATTTGATCTCTAGAAAGTTATTAAAATATTTAGTTTTATTTCATTTCCTCCCTTAAAAGGCTTGAAATTGACTATGTTTTGATCTAAGGATGTATTCATTCATGTAATTGAATGGATTAATTGGGTCTTTGGTAAAAGGCCCCTTTTTGATTGATGATTTTATAAGCTTTTCATCCTCTCCTTTTAGGTATTTTACATAGTCGATTTTCATAGAATTTGGACTCTAATGATTACTTTATTTGAAGTCCAATGACTAATTTTCCATCTTATAGGTTCATATTCTCTAAAAACCTACCACTTGTTGAGATTTAGGATCTTTTCTTCTTTGGAACACTTTGGAAAAAGAGTTAGGCCTTCAACCCTCTGGGTTCCTAAGATGATACCACGTAACACAATCACATTTCCTTAAGCCCCCAAGATGATCAAGACATAGTGAGTAGACAATAGATCTTTGAAGTGAATGAGATAATACCACATGGAATTATCCCATTTCTTTGTGCCTTTAGATCAAGAAAAAATATATGATGAAGTAGAGATCAAGCGAATTTGTGAGATCATGCCATATGGCATAATATTAGGGCTCTAAGGCAGTTATGACATTGAAAAAAAAGTGAAGACCTATAGAGCTTCAAGTGAGCATGACATTACCACTTTCCAGGATCTTGTTACACTATAGTGAAAGAAAATTCAAGACCTTGGGACTTCAACCAAGCTCCAAATAAATAAAAAGGTGACATGTAGTAAGACCTTGGCATGTAAAAGACACACTAGCTTTTTTGAATAGTGATAACTAGACACGTGGAGTGACCTTTCCAAGGAAGATATATAGACTTCCATGAATAGACTCAAAAGATAAACTTGATGTCCTCTTTGCCTATCTAGGCCATTAAAATCTAGGAATTAGACTGTGAATCTAATCAAATTTGTGCAATCATTGAATATCAGTGAAATTGGTGGATTCAAACACTATTTTTCAAGAAAATATCTATCAATTGAGAGGCATTGAAAGATAAAATTAATTATTTATGCATGTATATGGTGATTTTTTCCACATTTATTCATAGTGTAATATGTTATACTCTTGCATCATCATTGTTCATGGTTATGTGCACATTCTCCAGGAAACAAATTGATTTCATGGAGTTCATCTAAGTCAAATGAATTAATTTTTTTTTAGCTACAAAACAAGCTTACATTTTTCTCTCTACCCTCATCTTTTTATATATTTTTAATATATATGTTAGAGTAGGTAGAACAGATCTAAAATTAAAATCCATATTTACAAGTTTTATCTTGATTGCAAATTTTGTCATTGTTGTTAATGCATTGTTGAATCTATGTATGCAATGAACAATTATTAAATTATTTGTATATTCACGATGAATTCATTTTTTTTGATTTTATAAAAAATTGATCCATAAGACCATAATTATCATTTATTTGAGTTTATTCCAAATAGACCCCTTGAAATGGAATAATTTTACAATAACTACTGAGTTACCTTGCAAACCAAGATTTGGCAGTAGTAGACCTTGGGATATTTTATCTCCTTTCAAGAGAGGTTGGGTGGATTCCATCCTACCTAAGTTGGTGTGTTAAACAAACCATTAACATATATCTTATTCATTGTGATTGTTACATGGTTACATTGACTATTAAGTGCAAGTATTTGCTTGTTTGTGCATGTGTTTTTTTGTTTGTGCATATTTATTTATAGAGGATCCTCTTGTCATCATGTTATATGAGTCCCATCTTATGTGTTGTTATAATAACATGTCTAAGTGACTAACTTAGGTGTGGTATCTAACTTGTGTGGTTATAACTTGAGTGGACTTCATTATTTTATTTAATGTTTGTAGTCATGGTTTCTATTGTGCATATTATAGTATTTTTTTTGGTGTTTATGCTATCATGGTGTATGTCATATATCTATGGGGGCATGTTACTTATATTTTTTATCATTTTTATATCCATCCCAACTAAGGGCATACTATATCACATTTGGGAAATAGTAGTTGTTCCCATCATGTTTTTCCTTTGAGTGCATAGTACCCTTTTATGTTATGCTTGATATGATATTATCTTTCCTATGCTATATGAAACTTATACATGAAACTATTTGGCATTAATAAATGTCTAATTTAATTTTTTTTAGTTTGATAAAAATGAAATAAAACTATGAATATTCAGATTATGTAAAATAGGGAAATGATCATACAAATATGAATGTAAAAGGGTAGATTGATATTGCACTTATTATATTTGGAACTTATCAAATCACAATGGAAGAGAGACACTTAGCCTATTTTGATATTTTATTTATCATTGTGGTCATTGCTTTCCCTAAAAATGATCTACTCTATGTCTACTCTATAACTACTCAGATAAGGAAATAAGAGTTATACCCCTATGTGGATGCTTCCAAAATAAATTAGACCCCTATGGTGACTGACACTATCTAGGCCATGGCAATATTGTACTTATTGATTGTGGAGGTTTATGACTAAAAAAATTTCTATGCATGTACCTATAGATTCCTCATGTGTGTGTGCTCACCTTTGGTCATGTGTGTTTATCCCTATTTTACTTCTCCTTCCTTTGAAACTATAATCACACTTCAACATAATATGTCCATTAAAAAATGTATTATTGGTTGGATATCCCCAACCACTCCCCACTGAGTGACTAAGTATTTCTTAAGTTTCAATACTCTTTTAAAGTCTCAAATCCCATGTAGTTCTCTAACTTAGGTGTTTGTGTGTACCATCATGATCAATCCATAATGCAATGAAATATTTAGATTTTGACATTTGACACCACACAACTTTGGCCTGCATGTGTATTCAAGCTTGGCTCTAAGACTAATCTTTTGAGGGATATTCAAATATGTATGCCTTTGTAACAATGTCTCAAGAGAGTGTTGATGTATTTATTAAGTTTGTTAGGACTTTCCAAGTTAATCTCCAAGTGACTATAACCTTAAGACTGATTCATATTTACAATTGACTCTTTGATATTTCTTATTATGACTAACCCATGAAATATGTCTAGACTAACATAAAGGATGCTTCACAAATTGAAAAATAGTTGTTGAGTGTCTTTGGACACTGCTAATAGAGGTAGATATCTACAACAAAATCGTAATAATCTAACTATTGTTGATACTATAGTGGGAGTGAAAATTAGTGATATGAGATATGGAAATATTTTTTTAGGGTTCTAGAAAGTTCTTGTAGAGACTAGGTGATATTTAATATCTCTATCGATTAATGGGTTGATGAATACAATAGGTGGGTAGATGAATATGGTAAAGTGTGCATAAGAGTCAAATATGTATGTAAAATCCAAATATGTCAAAGAATGTCAAAGTTGATTTTTCTAAAGTGTCTACTATAAAATTTAGGTGTTTACAAATTCCCCCATTTTAATCTAATATCAAAAATACTAAATTAAAAGGATAAAAGAATAAATTTGGTACCTATGATCAATACACTTGGTGTTGATAGGTATGCCCCAAATGTCTCATTTTATCCATGCAAACCCTGTAATGAAACATATAATTTCCACTCATGATATAAAAACTGAAATAATCTAAATCATTGAATTATTTGAATTTGAAAATTCAAGGAATGAATACACCTAAAGGTACATGAACCAATTTCCACTTGTTGAAATTATTTAGATAATTCCATGGGGTGATTATGCCCCAAAGAGATGCAACCATGGAAACTATGAGTTGAGGAGTGTGAATGCTTCAAACACAATTCAAGAAGGAGTGGTAGAAGTTGAGCACCTTAAAAAATAGTAAGTATAATATCAATGTGTTCAACTTATACCACTACTCTAAATATCATCATAATTATTTTGTGTAACCTTGAAATCAGGTTCATATGCAAAGGTGGAACTCTAAAACTGGTTCATATGCAAAATGGAACCCAAAAACATGTTTGTATGTCAAAACATAACTCCCAATCAATTATTGTAAATGTTTTATAGATCCAAAGTGCTTACGTAGTACTAATGTTCCCCATCAATCCAAAATATAGAAAATAGAAAAATGTTTGCATGAACAAAATTCATGCCCTATATCTAATCCATTTGTACCTTAAAGTGATATCTAGTTCCATAATATGTCTGTCATAGTGTCATAGAGTGTTTCTCAACTTCTCAATGTGATAAATATTCTCAATATGACCCATATAATCTATCTCATAATGTCAAATAATATCCCAATTATTCCTCATAATTATGTATAATTTTTTCACTTATTTTATGACTAATGCAATCTACATAATATAAGACTATTGAAATTCAAATTTCATAAAACAAAGCAGTTATCACATAAATATGAATGTAAAAGATAGATTGATAATGTACTTACTATTTTTAGAATTGAAAAGACAAGAGAGGATGTACTTAACTGATATTATGATCTATGTTATTCATTTCATGTATAATTGAAAATGTTTTGTGTTGGATTTATAACTTCTCAAATCAAGAAATAAGACCTCAAAACCTACGTGGGCACTACCAGTGAAACTTGGATACCTTTGGTAACAAGTATCATGCATAATATGTCAGTACTATAGCAATTGATTATGCGTATTTATACCACCTTAAATAATTACGCTTGCACCTACGAAACAACCCCGCCAAAAAAATTGTAATTGTATGTCAGAGTACATTTTGGATGTGTGTTAGACCTAATTACCTCACTTACTAACACAAGTGATAAAATTTCAATGCACTCACGTATGCACAACTAGAAATAAAATAAGTGAATTGAGTTAATTCGTTAGAGGTAAATACATACAAAAGGTGCTATGGGGAAGCATGTTACTATATTAGATGTTTTATAGGGTTCAAAGTGTATCAGTGTATGCATACATGGATAGGAACCAAGCGTCATATGTAGCACTTGTACTTCCACATAGGACCATTTCTACATCCTTAATCCTAGGTAAATACTTCACTCTCCTCAGTGGGTTTCAGTCCCACTCGAGGATAATTAAGTTTAAGGATTAATTTAATCAGGAAGGATAACTCTATTATCCTAAGTTTTCATTTAGGTTAACATAAGTTTACATTATAAATACAAATTACTAACCTTATGTTTACATAATTTAGATAAGTAAACAAAATCAACAACCATAAATCAATTCAATACATGCAAATTTCTAATCATTCATGCAGCATAAAATGTTATCACATAAAGATAAAATAGATTTAAAACTCAAGGTTCCATAGCGCTACCAGTCGAGGTCATAAATGTCTCATGGCCTTTGGGGTCATTGCACTACTTTTCTAAATAATTCATACATGATGTCATCACTTAAGATACAATGAATGATATAGTTATGATCAACATTGTTATCTTATAAGAAATAAAAAAATGAATTCATATAACCATTAAATTGGCATAGCCAATGCTATATTATGAAATAAGAGAGAATAATATATTATTCATTTAAGGTATATAATCAATTAAACCTTGCTTATCTGATTATTTCAAAATAAAACAAACTTATGTATTTATTTAATAACTAAGCCATTTTCAATCACTATATAAGAAAGGAATTAATTATTTGCATACAATATTTTTTTATTATCTACGTATTTGTATGCTTAAGAGATCATAATATTTAGAATTAAACTCATATTTTAATATAGTAGTAAGTGATTTATAACAACAGAAATGATCAAAGAAGACAAAGTACAACATAGTCAAAGCAAACATAATTCCACCGAGTTCAAATTGATTGGAACCCAAATAAAATATTTCAATTAAGGAACTCTTATAATTTCTCTTTTGGGCAAGCCAAGGGCAGCGAGGCAAATAAATTCAGCTATCGAAAGGGAAAGTGAAAGCACATACAACCTCAATAAAAGAAATCAACAAGTGTGTAGGTTTTCATTTTATAATTATGCAACATAAATGGCAGTAAAAACATTATATAACATGATTCTTTCCTTATACTGATTTGTAACGAAGACATTATCTTTATTTTATTTAAGTTATTTCACATAATTATATGATTATTCTATGTAAAAATATTATACATACTTGTGAAACATCTTGATTAAAGGGATTAAGTTAACCCTTATTTCATTCATTATTAATGCAAGAACGAAGGTAATAATTTTTCAAATTATATATATACGACATTCATACCTTAATAAATGAAAGTAATAGTTTTCAAATCACATATATGCCGCATACATACCTTACACTTAACCAGGTATATCTGAAATCCATGTTAGAAGGAAGGATTCTGGTTTGTTTTCCATATGAACCAACAACTAAAATTTGAATAGTTTATGCATTGATGAAAATGACTAAGAGATCCAGGTACATGCATCTATGTAATCATATAGAATGTGATAAACCATAAATGATTATTGAGCTAGTTTTCATCCTTAAGTTAAGACAAACTATTGATGAATCAAGACAACATACTATATAATTACTTGGTTATATAATTTAATCAAAGGATTTACGACATCTCAATGTTCTAGGCAAATATACATAATATATGGTTAATAAACATTACATAAATGCCTAAGTAAATCTTATTAAATATAACTTTCATAGATCAATTCTACTATCTAAGTTATCTATCTAAATCAAGGAATCAACATGATAATAGTTATATGGATTAAGCACATACAATAATTTGTAATAAATCCAACTTAGATATAATTAACATTAGAACAAATTATTAAATCATTGTGAAAGTTAAAACCAGTAACTAATAATTCAATGTACCTGAAGTAAATCACCTTTAACCAAGAACCATTTTACCTCATACAATGTTCAACTTTCATTTAGTTTCACAACTCATTAATAACACTGGTTAACACTTAACATGATCAATATATATAAAAATAATGCATACTAATTAATTTAATATCAATTCTAACCAAATATACTAAATAATTAAACATAATCTAACTCAATATCAATGCTAAAAAAATATACTAAGTAATTAAACATAATTTAACAAATTAAATTATTACCACCTTATGTTACATGTGTGTGATGTCATCAAAGCATAGAGTTGAAGGGGAATGAACTACTTAGGACAAGCTTGCCCAACCAACCCTATGAGTCCAACCATTGGTGGCCCTCATCACCCCAACCATCAGCAGGATGGTGGTTGCGATAATGAGGAATATAAAGTGAATTTTGAGCAATCAAGTTTTCAAGAAAAGAGACATCTTGAAATAAAAGAATATAAAAAGATAAGTATACCATTCTGAGGTGATATGGGAATAATTAATCCATCTGAAATATAGATAGGGAGTGGGAAAGGTTAATTCTAGATGCCAAATGATATAGAATGGATTAAAGCTAATCCATTGTATATTCTTCGAAATAATCACCTTAGATCCTCGTCTAAGTCACGGTCAATCTTAACTGCCCAAACTACCAATATATATAATGTACCCATTTATTTATTCAGATCTAATCTAGGAATGGTAACCAAAAAATAACACAACCAAACATATGAACCACATAACATCTCAAAAATAACTTAATATAATCAAATTGAATAACAAATCAACAATATAGTAAATCAAACCAGAATATATATCATTGTGAAGTTTAAAGGTTCAATAAAACCAAAACATCTCATAAAGGTGAATAAAACTCCTTCAAAATTTTTCAATATCCTCTCAAATCTATTCGAATAAGACCAGGTCTATTCATTCTATTTAACATAGGTAAGTTTGAAGTCAAATTCACAATAGAAACCAATTAAACATGCCTTCAAAAGTAATAAATCCAAACTATCAACACAATGAAGTATAATTCCTAAAATTTATTCAACCCTGTGTCTTGATAACCACATTAAACATTTAAATGTCATCAAAGTTTTTAAACACCAAAACTTATAACACAACACAGTGGTATGGAACACAGGTGAGATACCAAAGAGACCTTATCAAAACTCAACAACATAATCATGAAATCCAATCAAGTCATGATGATCGAATGCAGTCACCCATTATGAAACTAACTCAAAATGTAACTTCATGTCATGATACACACACACACATCACAACTATGGTGCAATCTAATAACACAGTCAACATAAGGTGCAATGAAACAAACATAACCCAGTTAATTTTAAAAGAAATATAGTTCAATAATTAAAAACTACAACCAACATATCTTGTTTGACTATTCTGATTAAAACCATAATAAAAATATAATGCAGTCAGGACAAACTTACAACCCAAGGCATAAACATAACCATATTTTTTATAGTTATATCATGAAAGTCATGATACAATAATTAACATAGTCACAGATCAAACCATCATTATCAAAATATATAAACATAGTCCAATAAACCTACTCAATATTAACCAAGATTTCAATCATGAAAGAAAATATATATACATAGTCAAAGACTTAACACATAATGATAATACAACCGTGAGAAAACAATCATAGGCGAAATATACCAAAATAAGCCCATACAAAAATAACCTTGTATGTTTCCATGATTTGAATATAACAACTATAGTTTTAAAATAAATGATATATACCATAATCAAGTTCAACATAGTTATCCATAAATTCATATACTAAAATCCCATCACCTAGAAAAATAGCATCCAAGACAAGAATCCCACGTCACATAGTATAAGGGAAAATAAAGTTATTATACTTGAAAACCCAAACATTCTATAGGTCCTTGCATGCATACAAATAAAAGCCAAACAATCCAATAGAAGTTACCTTTATTAATCCACATAAATATATATACATATACGTAGTCAGATATATCAACAAAATACACACAGTGAGATGCCACACGATTTTCATACTAGTATAAACTCATAAGTTCACGATGAGTCAAAGAAAACATCACAGGGTAGGTAAACCTTATATGATATTAAACCATGAAAACATTTCCATATATGCAGAGATAAATCTTTCAATCCATAATAGGAAACAATAGATTGAAACCAAAATAACCATATATTCCTATATATATCCATTTATGAGTTTATATGCAAATATATATATATATATATATATATATATATATATATATATATATCAATTCTCTAGGGGTCTATGCATCTGAAAGTCCTAAGACTTCTAGTTGCATAAATAACCTCTTTATTTGCAAATTTTTACATAGAATCAAATAACCAAAAAAAAATATAACTTAATCGATATTATAGAGAAAGATCCAAAAGCCAAGGTAAAAACTAAAAACTTCAAGACTTTCCAAGCAAGTTGGGTGTGTCTGCAAAGTCCATCATAACCACCATAAAAACTAGCTAATTTTTCCACTGTTCTCTCCTATTTTATTCCATATTCCTAACCCCATCAACTTCCTCCATCCATTGTCCCAATTCCTATTATTTCCATCCATATCCCAAGATAAATCCCCCACCAACTTCATCATAATGGTTATTAAATGACCTATCTGGAAGACTCGACCAATAACCTAACCATCAACCAATAAAAACACAAATTATTAAATAACATGTATACTTAACATAAAACCAAGTGGATTATCAATATAACCTCCACCATCCATGCCACCAGCCATATTAAATGGCATTAATACATAATCGAACAAGTCATCGACCTAAGTCGATTAACCCAAAGATTTAAAAACTAATTAAACCAAATTTAATACCAAGGTCAATGCTAATGATATAACAAGCCATTTAAATAACATGCCACCACCTTAGTATAAGGTGTTTATAAGGTCGAATATTTAGTCCAAGGGGGTGGAATGTCAAAGGTTCTAAGGGGGTGTCAACGATAGGTGTAAGTAGGTCATAGGTAAAATGTTTGCATAGGAAAATAAGATCTTTAGAGGGTTACAAAATTGAATGGAAGCCTGTGTGGAAGGAAAAAATGGAGATGAGAATAAATACTATGTCCAAAATAATAATAATGGTAAGTAATGATAAATAATGACATTCGACAAGGATAAGGTACACCAAAATCAATAAGGTGAAGTATGACAACAACAATAATAAGTACAAGGATTAAGGTCGATAATAGACAATCATAATGACCAATCAAGATGTCTAAAGGATAGAAAAAAATCAAATAAGTATACCTATTGGATATATCTAACTTGTTTAGAATTCCTTTAGTTCTGGGAGTATAGCCTCCAACATTTGCTTAGCTCATAGTTAGAACCTACAACCACCAAAAAGGACATCAATTGTACCATATTAAAAATTGATAATTAATTACAAAATCATTATAACATCAACTACAATAATGAAATCATTAAGTACAAAATTAAACATGTGTCCCAATACCATTTCAATAAGTACTACATATAGTTCAATTGAAATAACAACCAATAATCAGTTTAACAATAATAATAACAATGTCTTATCAACAGAACAAATTATAAAAAGGTGGGATCGTAACAACCTCTTGATGATTTATGTATGCATGAGTTCCTTCAAACCTATGATTTTGATGAAAAATTCAAAGTATAAAACTTCAATATATTTATTAAATAACAACAATCATATAAATATAGAGAGGAATCAATTATCAGAACCATAAACCTGTAACTACTTTGCCACCTAATTTGCTAATCGACGCAACTAACTATGCTAGTGTAATAGATAATTACATTTTACAATGTAATATAATGTATTTTTCCAACATTCCCCATTTTATTATATTTTTCTACAAACATCATATTTCTTGATAGTGGTACCCCCTTTATTACAAACACTATAAAAAGATTTACACTCTCCACGTAGCCTGCTCACTTTTTGAGGTGGCATGTCATCTTTGTGGCTTTAAGGTCTTGGTGAAACCTCATTTTTTCTTTGAAATATTACCCAAAACTTGGAAGTTATAGGAACACTTCTCTCTGCTAACACCTTTGGTGGTTTCTCAAATTACGAGGATTACCACAAACCCATATGGTTTTCTGCTACAGGTTGACCATGAACTTGGAGGGTTGCAGGAGGTTTCTATTTTACTTCAGTGGTTTCTTAAATTACCACAAACACTTTTCTAAAAACCAAGTGCTACTTTAGTTATTTTTCTCCCCACAATATTCTTTTTTAGGAGGCACCAAACTAGAATATAATGCTCAGTGCTTTATTGAAAATAAAACTATAAAATATAAAACAAACACACCAAAATTTGTCACCATAATAATGGTGCAACCCCATTGTAGGTGACTCATGAGAGGATTCCAGTTGTCTTCCAACCTCCGTGTATCTTACAGCCTCCAGTAAAATAAGTTGCTTACTCAGTGGATGTCTTGATGAAGCTCGTATGCATATTATTTATGAGGGAAAAATTCTCCCACTGACACATATGACTTAGTATGTTAGGTTTGCCTGATAATGCATCTATACAAGATATTTTTGACATTTTACAATATTGACAATGAACACAAAACAAAAAATTGACACATACTTTTGACTATGACTCTATCTCTTGATTTTGACACTTTTACATTTTTTTTTAATTTGACAACTAGATAAAACCAAAAATATTAATAAACATTTCTTACCTCTAAAGACTGAATAATAGACTATTATAATAATGACTCTATAAACCTTTGATGCATTAAAAATTTAAACTTTTAACCTACTAACAAGCTTGACTTGAACCTTCATGGTTATAACCATCCACATAACATAAAATTTTCTAAAAGACTAACCAAAAAAAAACCTAAAACACTGGAACCCTAGATTGATTTGGAGAGATATAAGCAGGCCACAGATGGAAATGCATAGATGTGGAGCCAGGAAATGCATAGATGTGGATCATATTTATTCAATTGTATGAAGCGTTGAAAGGTAAGTCTCTGACAATTCTTCTCTTCATTGCTGCAATCTTCAAATTTGCATGCTTTTGTTGCACAATTCATAAGCTATCATCAGGAATTTTAGATTGCACTCTCAAGTGTGGTTTCTAGTCAACCACGTTGCTTCTTCCATCAATTTGTAAGCTTTCTTTGATTGGACCTTCATTTTTCACTTCTTTGCTAGATATGGTTCAAGCTTTCACTCTTTACAGGTTTAGGCATTGATCCATACTCTTACTCAACACCTATGGTATGCTCCACATCCTTTGCATTCAAACTTGTTGGCTTGGTTACATAGGGTTAATCAGAATATAGGAGGAATAAATCTGGGCTACACCATGTTTGATAAATTCTCCAACATAAAAATGCATGCTTGAAATAATCATAGCTTTAGGGAGGATAGCTATGATAGGTTTTCATGGAGATTCTTGAGCTTACAAAACTATACTAGCATCGCACAGTAAAAGGATATAGGAAAATTTAGAAATGAAGTTACATTGAATGTTATTAAGGGCATGAGTATCATAAAATAGGAAATCATGCTTACACTATGAGATCAAGATCAAAGAGATAGAATTTAAATTTCACATAAATCTACCTCTTCTTCATAATGAGTAGAAAATAATGGTGACTGCCCCTGTGAGCCTTATCAAGCAATCATAGCAAATGATCAGACACCGATATGATACGAATGATGAAAAATGTAAAGAATAAAGCTTTGACATATTTATTGAATAATAGTGATCATATAAATATAAATATGAATTGGTTATCAAAACCATAAACCTGTAACTACTTTTCCACCTAATCTATCAACTGATGCAACTAACTATGCTAATTAATATGCTAGCGTAATATATCATTACGCTTTAAAATGTGATATAACATATTTTTTCAAAATATTTGATCTTTGATTTATTTCTCCTTACCTTGAAATCCTCATTACACTTTTGACATAAGATTGACTTGCAAAAATAGGTTATAAAGATAGGCCAAACAACCCCAACCACTCCTCATTGAGTGACTAAGAATTTCTAATGTTTTAATACTCCAAAGAGTTATCATCTACAAGTAGTTATCTTACCTAGGTGTGTTTGTGTGTGTACCATCATGATCATTCTATAATGTTATATAATATATGAGTTTTGATAATTGACAACATGCAAATTTTACTTGCGTTAGTGTTTAGACTTGGCTCTAGGATTTCTCCTTAGATAGGTTTTCAGATGTGTAAGCTTTTGTGATAATGTATTAGAAGAGTGATAATGGATTTATAATTTTTTTTTTCAAGTATAGAGTGAATGACAAAGTAATATCAAAGTAATTAAGACCTTAGGATTAATTTGTATTTGTAGATGACTCTTTGATATTTTCCCTTGAAACCAACTCATGAAACATGTTTAAGCTGACCTAATGGAGACATCCCATTTTTAAAATTAATCACTAAGATTCCCTGGACTCTACTAGTATAGGCATACACCTAATATGAACTAAAATCATCCAACTATTATTGGTACTCTTTTGAGAGGGAAAATTAGTGATCTAAAATATGACAACGGTCTACTTAGAATTAAGGAACATTCATACATAGACTAGGGTGATCCTAAATATATATGTTGGTAAATTTAGTTAGCTAAGACAATAGGAATGGGTATAAAAATAGGGAAAAGTGTTCATAATATTTAAGTGTGTATGCACAAGTCTATGCATGTCAAAGTTTGTCAAAGTTGATGTTTTCAAGTGTCTAATAGCGAAGTTAGGTGTTTATAAATACCCCCTTTTAGTATATTTTTATAAATTTTATATTAAAAGGATAAAAAAATAAGTTTGGTACTTGTGATTAATCACACATTATTTCTATAGGTATACCCCAAATGTCCCTATTTCTCAATGCAAAACCTACAAGGAAAAATGTATAAACCAATGTCCACTCATGATATAAAATCTGAAATAATCTAGATCATTGAATCATTTGAAATTAAAAATTCAAAGAATGAATAAACATGAGGGTATGCAAACTAAGTTTCCACTTGTTTGGAGAATTCCGTGAGGTGATTATGCCCCCAAGAAAATGAAAATACTAAAAATATGTCTTTAAGAGTATTAATACATCAATCACCATTAGGGATAGAGAAATAGTAGAATGTAAATGGTGTATAATCCTCAACTAGACCCCTCTAAATATCATCATAATTATTTTTTGGAACCCCAAAATAGGTTTTATGCAAAGGTGAAACCTCAAAATAGGTTTGTATGTAAATTGAAACTTGAAATCAATTTTTCTAGGTGGAATTTAGATCCAAAGTGATTACAGAATACCATTGATCATCAATATAGAAATAGAAATGTGTTTATATGAACATTCATGCCCCACATTTGCCTTGCACATTCCTAAATATTCTCAATATGTCCCATTTAAATCACATGTTATGACCTAAAATATGACTATCCATCTATCAAGGCCTGAATCTCTAAGGCAAGCCCACTATATGCCCACTTTTGAGGTGAGGAATGAAGCTTTTGAATTAGTCATCTCAAAATAAGGCGTTATGCAAATCAATGTTACATAAAAAATGTAATCATGTAAACTATGTATACAATCATGATAAGATATGAAATCATATAAATATTTGGTCGTTCAAGAACATATGAAACATGGTATCAAAGGTAATGGGCATACACATGTCATGTTAATAAAATATAATAATTAGGAACACAATAATAAGCATCATAATAGATGCATGCTATAAATCATAACATCGCACACAAATAGAATCAAGCATGATATTAATCATGAAACCAAGATAAAAAAAATCATATATGTATCCACACACACACATATAATATCATGATTATGAAACACATAAACACTCAAGACTTGACTCGACTCTGACTTGACATGGAAAACATAGCCATGACATGTACTAGAGGATCCTCGACACAACTAACTCAATATGTGAAACAAAAACCATCAATGCAATCATATAAAATGGATTTTAACACACATCAATGATCATACAATGTAATAAACATTGACATCAAGCACACATGGACCAATCAATGTTAGTCCATTTAAACAACCAATGTCATCATCCAGTATAACAAAGTAAAATAATAAGAAATAACACCCTATAAATTATATGTAAGAGAAAATTATGTGTACAATATAATATGATAAATGGATATGTATAGAAATATACAACTTGATATATGTGTAAATATCCACCTAGTGTAGGGATGCCCCTAATATAGAAAGGTAACATATAAGTGTAATGAATGCCACACAACTTCATGTTCATATACATATTTACCCTGTATGTCTTGCATTCCACTCATGAATAATATGAAAATTAGTGCATATAAAATGGATATATAATTCATGATGTATATAAACAACATCAATCAATCATGCATACTAGCAAATAGTGTCATGTATAAGTTCTGAATTTTTAATTTTTTAAATATTTATGAGTTTTTTGTATTTTAAAATTTTAAATTGAATTATTTTCCTAGTAACCAATTATCCAATCAATGGGATGTTGACATCTAGGACCTGGATTGATAAATGTTAATGTCACATACCATGGGTGAGGAGTAACATATGTATCATTATCAAAATTGGAGAAGTGATCATGCATTAAAAAATATCCAACATCATCATCATAGTCAACATTATCATCTATACACTACATAGATTGAGAAGCCATAATAATTGATGGATTTTATTGTATGGCAGGACAATGTCTTGGTGTTTGATATGGAACATGCAGACAAGCCTATAGCACTATATTAGGACAAGATGGATTAGGTAACATGTGATAACTTGAAGAGATTAATGATGTAGAAAATGTTGGAGCACTAGTCTTCGATTAAGGTCAATTACCTATCTCTAATTTGCCTTCGTAAGATGAACCTTTACAAGTTTTAAAATAGGTATATGGTGGAGGTGGTAGAGTAAATATTTTTGGTTGAATGGGGTACAAATATGGAATTCCCAAAACCTTAACCATTCAGTTATTATAGATATACTTCAAACATAAATGTACCAAAATGGTATTACATGTATCTTATATATCAATGGACGTCCTAATATCACATTGAATTCCCCGATATTGGACATAACTAAGAACTAGGGAGAATAGCTAGAAGCCCTAAACTAAGTGGTAAAAAAATGCATCTATGTGGATTTTTCCTTTTTCCATCGAATAGTTTTACCATAGTAGTTTTACCAATAAAATATATACGTCTGTACCTAAAACTAGTAAACAATGTCATAGTGAATATATTTTTACTTGGCCCCTTATCCACCATAACACTATGTATAAGACATGAATCAATGAAATCATATATGAACAAAAGTGCATTGGTAGAATCATCATCAATAATATCATGGTCATTGAATGTGATTGTAGGTATTTATACTTGGGTATCTTTAAGTGTACCAATAATACCATATATAAGAAGATCCTCTTCAATTCTACAAGCTTAAGTTAGAGGATGATGCACATTGTAAGTCATATGTACCTCAAGATCAATATTGTTTCTTTTGTTGTATACTTTGGAAAATGATTGAAAAATATTTGAAGTTTTGCATTAGGTTGTGTAATTGAATCATTCATAGGTGTATTAAAATCACTGGCATAAATATTATTATCCTCAATTAAATATCGTATCTTATGTCTCAAACCATAACATCTATTAGAAGAATGGCATATGCATCTCTACCAATCAAAATGTGCATTGATATCGAACTCATTAGGTTGTGCCTTTGTCATATGAACCTCCATTAATGATGGGAGAGATATGAGATTGCACTCAAGTAACTTCTGTAATACATTATGAGGAAGTTTTGATAATCATGTAAACTACCTCCTTTGAGTGTTTTAAAAGACAAGCCTATTAGTGGTATTTAAAACCACATTAACTATTGCTTTGGATTTATTCTTAGTATAGTTTTCCTTAGATTTGAAAAATAGTTTACTTTGAAACTTTCCATTAGAATATGTTGAAGGATTAGACCCATACTCTAGCTTAATAATATACAGTAGCTTGATTTCATGGTATTTAACTATATAGCATGTCATCAAAATATTGAAAACATTTGAACATAATAGATAAGTGGAAAGGAGAAAGTAAGTTTTGTTTGAATAAGTCTTGAAATTTTGTTATCAACCATTAGATTTATCATTTTAGAGAGCATAGTATTATAACAAAGCACATAGTCACTAATGGGATCATTATGTCCTTGCATGAGTTTTGTAATTTGAACATAGGATACATTCTCACTGATATTGATATAAAAGTGAGATAAGAATTGATTAGCCAAAGGTTTGAAAGCATGTAATGATTGGAAAGGAAGGTCATAAAACCATCCCAAGGCATAGTCCTTAAAGCTTAATGCAAAATATATGTTAGTAACTTATCATTAGAAGATTAATTTAAGCATTTTGTATGTAAGGCTCTAAGATATTATTTTGGATCTGATCTATAAACTAGGTGGATAGTCCACACTAAACTTCATCAACATGAATCCTTTAAAATAAGTGTTGTCCCCAAGTTATATGGCATGGAAAAATTCTCCCAAAAATGTTGTTTTGATATGTATTCTAGCTCTTATGATTTTCATCTACAACATACAAAAGAGTATGCAACCTTTCACATGAAATCCCCACATGCTACATTTATTGCATATAATCCTTAACACTTCCCATGCTACTACTCCATATTGGATGACAATTCAATGTGTTTAAATAAAAGTGCAAAATAAATGTAAATTTATTTAACCTCTAAGAAATAGGACTATGCTTGGGTTAAATTGTCCTTGAGATTTCTTAAGTGTTTCATGTGTTAGACTAGTTTTAATGTATTGAAAACATGCAAGGAAACCAAAAACAACATCAAAGAGAGATAAAAAATGCATACCTTGAAGAAATTCAATGTGGTGAAACTCTAAAAAGAGTGAAGCCATGCTTCCTTATCTCCATTATATTTTGTAGTTTATAAGCTCGTTCCTTTTTGGGCTTACAAGGAAGCTAACCTCAAAAGTATCCTACTCTCGTAATGATATCTCCACTTTTAAATGTATGACTTGCTTCTTTAGAAAAAATTACTACTGAACTCAGCTATCTCAGTGATGTAGTCCTCAAATCATAGTTTATTTACACTTGATTTCTTTCTCTACACTTCTCATAGCTCTCATTCATTAATTGTGCTTCCTATTCTATTAACTACACATCTTTGATCATCTATTGAATATAATCAACACTAAGTGAATCCACTTAGACACCTAATGAATGCATGCTAATTATTGAATCTATTAAATTTATTCTTTTGACCCCCATGGTCTCATAATGTTAGTTTATAAGTGGATTCACTTAGTACTGAGTAAATTCAATATATTGTATCATGGGTGTGTAGTTGATATACAAAGAAGTATAGTGAGTGAATGAGAGCTCTAGGAATTGTGAAGAATTTATTCAAGTGTAGATAACCTCTAATTTAAGGACTACATAGTTGAGGTCACTAAGTTCAATAGTCTCTCTTACTAAAGAATTAAGTCATCCACTAAAGAGTGTAGAGATCATTATAAGATTAGGATGTTTTTGAGGTTAGTGTCCTTGTAAGCCCATGAAGGAAAAATAATGTAAAATACAAAAAATAGTGGATATGAGGAAGCATTTCTTCACTCATGTTGTAGTTTTCTCACATAGAGTTTATCCAAGTATATCTTGTGTATCTTTCTTTCATGTTGTGTTATGTTTCCTTGTTTGGATGATTTAAATACCCTGTAACTAGTGTAACACTTTAAATAATTAAGAGATATCAAGGATCAATTTACCCAAGCATAATTATGGCCTTTGGAAGTTAGAAGACTTTTCATTGTTTCAAAATCACCTATTTAATCAAGTGGTAATTTTGCAATGTTATGTGGTGTCTTTGTAACTGCCTAAATAATTTTGTAATGTTATATGGTAGTTTCATAATTTCCCCAATGGTTTTTCAATGTCATTAGCTAGCTCCACAATTTTCTTGGTGGTTTTTACCTACATAAAATAGTTTTTTTACCCATGAATGATGCATAGGAAGTTTAATGAATAGATAAGTGTTTAGAATTCAATTTTTTATTCTTGGAATTCTTGTTCAAGATCAAGGAGTCTTGTACATTTATGTGTAGGATCACTCCAAGGTATATGAATGTCATAGATTGCATAGAAACCCTAGGAGTAGGTGAGAACAATGCAAAGTAAATTGAGTACCATATTAGTCCATTAGCCAAAAACTACAAAGGATGTACATTATATAGTGAGATATTAGGTCACCAAAAAGATAACAACTCAACTCACTATTAGAAAACACATTAAGTGTATTTTCCTTTAATGAACTTAACAACCTTAAGCAAGCTCACTAACAACCACGTAGGTAAAATTGAAAGCAAAAAAAATTCTACACTAACACCCCCTCTGAAGTGTAGCTTAGGTGGGTAGAATAATTGGGTCCTGATAATGATGCCTGATGAGGTATCCAAGCATAATGCAACTACCATAAAGTAGAGAAAGGATAAAAATCAGAGGAAAAAACTCCTCTCCAAAAAGAGAGTAAATAAGAGAAGGGTGCTAAAAAACCCCACTATAGTCTACAACTGCATGTAGCCATCCTATATTCTAAAATAGAGTTTCTAGAAGTGATTATGGATCAAAAGTAGATGCAATGAAGGGTAAATCACCCTAGAAAATTGAATGTGTTTTCCAAGTGCTTGATGGATCTTTAACTAAGGTGTGATTCTTGTATAAGGACTTGTTATCCTCATGCAAGGTAGGAGGGCTAAGTCTTTTAATTAATTAAGGTTTAGTGGGAGCAAAGGCTAAGAAGGACTATGAAATGCCTTAAAACTATGGAATAAACTAACCAATATCTGATGTGTCCTAGACCACTATACCTATTCCCTCTAATGTCTAAGGTGGACCAGAGGTAGGTTAGTTAAGAAATAACTCCTTAATATCTGGAAGGTGACAAGGAGATGGTGGAGGTGTGTCCCCATAATTGTTGAATTCATATGTGTTAGAAGAAGAGTCATCAATAACGGATGAATGCTCAGAATCAAAAATGTCAACAAGTTCAAGTGAGTTTGAAAAAGAAAAATTTGAAGGAGAATCAGAATCAAAGTGTGAGAAGTTGTATAGTTTGATGATCAATTATTTTCACTACCAATATTGTATCACTGTGTAGCTCTCTAACATATACTAAATCTAGTGTGAACTTAAATCGCATGCCCAAACCAATGTGAGTGATCTAGTAAATTGATAGGAGATTAGTTGAAAGTAAGGGAACACTTAGAACATTATTGAATGTTCTACCACTCACTTCAATAGACACTCTCTTAAAAACCTTTTTAAAAGTGTCATCACCCATTTATATACACGACTTGTCACATGGTTCTAAGGAATTGAACTTTATTTGTGAATAGGCCATGTGATGTGAAGCATCAGAGTTAATGATCCATGTAGGATTCAGAGGTTTAACCATAACTAGGGCCTTTACATTTAATTTTCTCTTACCATTATCTTTTGAATTTTATTTACCATGGTCATTTACCTTAGAGGATTCATGGGTTGATGAATTATTATTGGTAGAATCAAGGACATTGATATTGTGCTTCTCGAGCATCTTAGTCAACTAGTTATTATACTTATTTAAACATTTTATTTCATCATGTTTTCCCAATAAAAACCAACGTTTGATATTATTTTTCTCAGGCTTAACATTGAAAGAAGAGGTCCCATTAGTTGATTTGTAGGTGGGAGGATTTTTGTTTCTTCTCTCTGTTCCACTCTTCATTACATCTACTTCTGATCCACAATCACTTATGGGAACTCCAATGTAGGATACATGATGGCTATAGGTATGTGTAGAATCTAGTATGGATTTTTATCTCCATTCTCTTCTTTTCTCTCTTTTTTGAGAGGAGTTTTTTCTATGAGTTTTCTCCATTTCTCCATTTTATGGGAGTTTTATTGTGCATGGGTACCTCATCAAGCCTCGTTGTTAGGACCCAATTCTTATACCCACCTAATCTATGTTTTAGGGAGGTGTTAGTGTAGGATTTTTCCAACTTTTGATTATACTTACATATTTGTTGGTTAGCTTGCATAGGATTGTTAGGGAAATATACACTTAATGTGTTTTCTAGTAATGAGTTGAGTTGTTACCTTTTTTGTGACCTAATCTCTCACTATATAATGTACTTCGTTTATAATTTTTGGTTAATTGACTAATATGAAACTCAATTTACTTTGCATTGATATCACATCCTCCAAGGGTTTTTGTTTAATCTATGACATTTATATATCTTGGAGTGATCTGACACATATATGCACAAGATCCCTTGAGCTTGAACAAGAATCCCAAGAATAAAAAATTGGATTCTAAGCACTTCTCTATTCGTTAAACTTCCTATGCATTACACATGTGTAAAATAATTGTTTTTTGTATGGAAAACCCACCAAGGAAGTTATGGAACTAGTAAATGACATTAAGAAAACATTAAGGTAGTTATGAAACTATAATATAACATTACAAAACTATTGGGGTGGTTATGAAGCCACCACATAACATTGTAAAATTGTCACTTTCTTAAATAAGTGGTTTTGAAATAATTAAAAGTCCTCTAACTTACAGAGGCCATAACTATGCTTGGATTAACATATCCTTGAGCTCTCTTAGTTATTTGATATGTTATACTAGCTACAAGGTATTTAAAACATCCAAGAAAGGAAAAAAACACATCATGAAAGATAGATACACAAGACATACCCTAGATAAATTTAATGTGAGAAAACTATAACATGAGTGAAGAAATGATTTATTATATGCACTATTTTTGTAGTTTACAAGCTTTTTCCTTCTTGGGCTTACAAGGACACTAACCTCAAAATCGTCCTACTCTTATAATGATCTCTACACTTTTTAGTGGATGACTTAATTATTCAGTAAGAAAGACTATTAAACATAGCAATCACAACTATGTATTCCTCAACTCAGAGGTTTTCTACAATTGAATACCTTATTTGCATTTCTTGGATGTCTTGTTTACTCACTATTATTTCTCATCTATCAAATACCCACCCATGATAAAATCTCTTGAATTTACTGAATACTAAGTGAATCCACTTATACACTCAATTAATACATGCCAATTCCTAAATCCATTGAATTCCATTCCTTTGAACTCCCATGGGATCATAAATGAATAATACCCATTTTTTTAGTTTGAACAAGAATTCCAAGAGTTAGAAACTGAAGCCTAAACACTTCTCTATTTATTAAACTTCTTGCATATTAATCGTAGGCAAAACCATTGATTTATGCAAGAAAAAATCAATAGGGTGGTTGTAAAACCACCTAATGACATTGAAAAACCACCACATAACATTGAATTTTTTTTGAGATTGTTACAAAAATTATAGATAACATTTTAAAATCACCATTTATTTAAATTAGTTGTTTCATAACAATAAAAAGTTATCTAACTTCCAAAGGCCATAACTTTTGCATACAAACTCAAAATCACATGACATTTTTTTAACTTATATGAATTATTGAGAAGAATCGAAATGTGTATTATAAACTTAATTTTGATACCAACCAAATTATATTTAATCCCTTAAAATAGAAAATAACTCTTTTCCAAGACATGGCATGATGCAGATACTTCTTAACCCATGTTTGATAGTTGACTATCTTACTAACTAAATTGGATGATCTTATTGATCCAAATTTATGATCAATATCATATTTACAATTATATGGTGTAATCTTAGATACAAAGGATAGGTAGAAATATCATTGGGAAACATCAGATTGACGACCGAGAAGAGTTTGTATAATATATTGAGTAGGAGGCATAGTATATTCATTATTTATATATGATGGCATACTAGTAGTAATCTTAGAAGGTACACAAATATGTTGCATAAAAATATCCATAGAAATATGAGTATTAACTTGTGTTACCCCCACACCATGGGTGGACATCATAGTGTAGCAAGAGGTGTAGACACATAAATATTAGTATTAGGAGTAATGGTAGAAACAACTATTTTAGAATCCATGCCTCTAAAATATGGATTCGTATCATTTAAAATTTCAGCATTTCATTCCTCAAATTTCTGTTCCTTAAAAAGTTTTTTTTTAATCTCTAGTTACATGTGACAATGCATCAATCATGTGTGGATTCATTTTAAGAAATTTTGTAAATTCATGCTGATCAATATAATCAAAGGCATAATGAAAATAAATATAATAATTCCCCTTATAATCACCCACATTAATTATATTTTTCATTATGATTATGTGAAAATAAAATAAAATAAAAAATTACATCCAAAACCCAAACCCTAATTCAATTTAAATCTGAAACCCTTAGAAAGAAAGATGAAAATATAAGATAAAAATTACGTGTGGTTTTCTAGACTAAAGTTAAAGATCAAGTTCACCGGAATGTTTTACTTATTTTTTTTATTAATTCAATCTAAATAAGATAAAATTATTGAAATTAAGATTCTATGAAATAGGTAATTTAGCACATAATTCTAAATATATAAGACAGATTGATATTACACTTACTATTTTTAAAGTTGACAAGACAAAGGAGAATATATTCACTTAGTCAATTTTTTAAATTATGCTACTCATTACATGCACCATAGTCTTTGAAAATGTTTTGTATTAGCTACGTGACTTTTTATATTAGCAAACAAGACCTCTAAACTTGTGCAAACACTATTGGCAAAGCTCAAACCCTTATGATGACTGGTACTATTTAGGATTTATCAATACTAAATTTATTTTAACTGTAGATAGTTTCTATATGTTTTATTTTCCTCAATCATGTGCATTGATATTTGATTTGATTTTCCTTGGTTTCACTTTTGACCCTAGATTGACATGGAAAAGGGGTTAAAAACCCCTAAGCACTCCTCACTGAGTGAATAAGCATTGCATACATTCTAATATGTCTCAAAGGGATCAAGTTGCACATATTTCTCCCACCTAGGTGTTTTTTTGCACCATCGTGATCATGCTATAATGTTATGCAATGTTTGGATTTTGACACTTGACAATATGTAACTTTGACTTGCATTAGTGCTCAGATTTGGCTCTAAGACTTATACTTTGAATGGTTTTTAGATGTGCAATATTTTGTGATAATGTCTCAAAAGAGTGTTAATATATTTTTTGATCTATTTTTTATGTAGAGAGTGAATGACCAAGTAATTTATAAGGGAGTAATACCTTAGGCTTGATTTATATTTATAGATGAATTTTTGGTATTCCCCCTCATAACTGACCTATGAAATGTGTCTAGATTTACTTGATGGAGATGTCCCAATTTAAAAAATCATAATTAAGGGTTTTGAGACACTATCAACCAAACTAGACATCTATGACAAGCCATAAGCATTTGACTGATTTTGATACTATCTTTAAAGGAAAAGTAAGTGATAAAGAATATGATGATAGTTTGCTTAGGATTATGGAACATTATTTCTCAAATAAGGGGGATCATAAATATGTATGTTGGTAAATTGGGTTGGCCAAGACAATATGAATGGGTAAATAGATAGGGGATGTGTGCACAAGATTTAAATGTGCATGCATAATTTCATGCATGTCAAAGTTGATGTTTCCAAGTTTCCAATACCAAATATAGGTGTCTACAAATATTCCCCACATATAACTCACATATGCCTCAATCTACCTAATCTGTGCCATCTAAATCATATAATATAATTCAAAATATGAACTATTTATCATGGCCTAAATCTCTAAGATAAACCCACTACATGCCCCCCATTTTGATATGATAGAGAAAGCCTGCAAATCACTCATCTCAAAATAAATAATTATGCATACCACATGTTATATTAATACATGTAATCATGTAAATTATGTTTATGAACATGATATAATATGTCATTATATAAACATTTGATTATTCAAGCATATATGAAACATGTAATCCAAGGCACTAGGCATAAAAATATAATGTCAAGTAAATTTATCAATTATGCACATAATAGATGCATGATAAAAATTATAACATCACACAATAAAATTATGTCTGATATAAATAATGGAAACAATCCCTACAATACTCATATATGTAACCATGTACATGCACACAATATCATAATCTTGATGCACATAATAACTCAAGACACAACTCAAATATGACCTGACACAAACATGACATGGACTAGAGTATCCTTTAACACAAGTGACCCAAGATGTGATAAGATGTAATAAATGTAATTATGAAAGACCCAATATAGCACACATCAGTGATCACATAATATAATAATCATCAACATCAATTATGCATAGAGTAAGCAATGTTAGTATGCATAATCAATTAATGTCATCGTTCAATATATCAAAGCACAATATCCATAAGAAATAACATTCTAGAAATTATAAGAAATAGAAAGTCATATGTAAAAATATACTATGATAAATGGATCAATATATAACATGATAAGTATATAAAGATGCCCCAAGTGTAGGTGTGCCCATAATGTATAAAGGTAACCTATGGCTATAAATATTATCATGCATTTATATGCCCATGTTTCATATGTGACCATTATGTCATGTATCCCACTCATGTATACTATGAAAATCATGTGCATCAAAAATTGATATGAAATTATTGTGTTATATGATAAGTAACATTAATCAATCTTGTAAACTAGTAAAACATGTCATGCACATCTCCTAATTTTTATTTTTTGAATATTTGAATTTTGTTAAAGATTTGAATTTTTTGATTATTTTGTATTTTTTAATTTTAAAACATGTTCCTACTAACCTATTGTCCCATCAATGGGATGCTCACATGTAGGTCCTAGATCGATTAATGCAAATGTCACGTATCGTGGGTAAGGATTAGTATATGTATCATTATCTAAATACAAAAAAAAATCATGCTTTGTAAAATAGACAAAATCATCATAATAGTCAACATGATCATGTATACATTGTATATCTATAATATACATAATAACTTGTGGACTCCACTGTGTGCCAAAATCATGTGTCAGTGTTTATTTTGGAACCCATGCACAAGTTTTATGTAAAACTATCTTACGATGTGATAGAGTAGGTAATGTTTGTTGAATTTGAATAGATCGTTGATGTAATGGACATTAGATAATTGGTCTTTAAGGAAGATAAATTACCTATCTCTAATTTTCCTTTGTAGGATGAACCATACAAATGTATAATATGTTGTCATGGAGGTGGCAGAGTAAACATCTCTGGCTAAATGGGTATTTATATGGAATACTTTGAACTATGACCACTCTATTTTTATAGACATACTTTAAGAATTAATGTACCGAATGTGGTATTAAATGTATATTATGTATCCTTAGACGTCCTTATAGCATATCAAATGGCACAATATTAGGAAAAAATAATAACCAAGTAGCAATAGTTTTAGGACCTACCATAAGTGGTAATACAATTCCCTTAAGAGGTTTTTATCATTTTCCAGCCAATCCTTTTACCACAGTATTCATATCAATCAAATCTCAATGTGTGTATCCAAGACTAGTGAGCAATGTCATAGTGCATATGTTTTCACTTTACAAATTATCCATCATAACATTATGTATATAATTTGAGTCAATGAAAGCACATATGAACAAAGATGCATTAGTAGAATCATTATCAATAATAGCATGGCCATCAAAAATCATTGTAGGTAGTTTTACTTGTGTATCTTTAATTGTACCAATAAGACCATCTATTGGATGAGTCTACTTAGTTTTAAAAACATAAGAAGCCAGATGAGTATGTGCATTGTAAGTCATGTGTACCTCAGGATTAGCCTTGGTTTATTATGTTGCATGTTTTGAAAATAAATCTAAAAAACTCTTAGGCTTTACATTAGGTTGTGCAACTGAATCATTCATAGGTGTATTACCATCATTGATCTCAATATTATTGTTCTCAATTAAATATTGATAACATATATTAGTAGAATGTCCTATGCATCTATGTTAATACAATATGTATTGATATCAAACCCTTTAGGTTATGTCGTTATCATATCAACCTCCATTGGTAGAGGGAGAGATATGAGATTATACTCAAATGATTTTTTTAACTCCTTATGAGGAGTGTCTAATAAACATGTAAATTACATCCTTTAAGGAGTCAAAAGGACAAGCCTATTAGTAGCTTATGAAACCACATTAACCATCATTTTAGCCACATTCTTCTATCATGAGCCTTGTATTTGAATTTTTTTCTTTGACACATGGATTTATAAGACGTGGGAGAGTTTATCATATACATATATTTACTTGTTGAATTACATGAATGTTGATTTCCAACTATCGTATAGTAAGGGGATGACTAAGGCAGACCCTTTAAAAAACATCAACTTTTTAATGTCCTTATAAGGTCCCTTAGAATGGAATAAGGCTTGAGTAAAAAAGGAGGTATTATGAAAAAAATTGCATAATTATTCAATGATCTCAGATAGGTTTCTATTGAACATGTATAGACAAAGGAATTCATAGAGTTTTAGATTGATTTAGTCTACATAGCCATTATCAGAGTAGACCTATCACTTTTGAGACAAATTGTCACTATCAAAATAGTTTCATATTGTACTATCACTATCAAAGTATGTTGATCTTAGTTGTATAGCCATATCACAATCATATTTCTAGATTCTTTTTAGCATTATTTTTGGATATTTTTCTCAACACTTTCAATTTTCTTGTGTTCAAGCGTAAAAATTAGGTATATCTCTAAACCCACTTTGTTAATTCTCAATCATTCTAAGCAATTTCATTCATTTATTTTAAGCACATTACAGGTATTTATTTTTTGTTTCAATGTATTTATATCAAATCTATCACATTGTGATTCATTTATGGTTTAATATAATGTTATTTAACTTAGATAAACTTTACCATAAAATAAAATACAACAAATTAAATGTTAATGAAATTTATGAAAGAAAGCATAATTATAATCATGTAGCAAATGATAAATTTGTTTTGTAAATTTGAATCAATTTTTAGTTTTTAAAATATAAGCTGTCACTTTTTGTAACGAAAAAGAGTGTTATTACTTTAAAATATAAATTATTGTAGACACCTAATTTTGATGCAAGACTTGTTTTCATAATGTATTTTTCACGCTTTATCACACTTAGCCCATTTATGTACATTTGGCCATTTTCAAACACTTTCCACCCACACTAGACTGTTGTTACTTTATTGTATATACATTAATATTGAATTAACTTAGGCTAGCTTATTTATGCTAAGTGTGATTAATTACATTTTTCTAGGCTCAAAATGGAATGACTGATAATTTAATGCTGACATGAATTATCAATGCTACCTATAAGTGGGTCAATCACATGTGCCACTTAAGTGACCAATAGGGAAACATGAGCTTACTTTTTCTCAATTTATTTATACTCCTCATCTCCCTTTATATATTAATACATAGATTTAATCAAATTTCTTGATGTAAATTTGGATGTACTGTGGAGTAATTAGTTTTTTTCATCCTTATTTATCTACAAAGTGTTTTAGATATAATAGAGTGAGTTAATTCTAAAGAGTTTCCTAAATTTCATGCTCCCATATCTATTTAACACATGGTGATCATAACTTTTTTCCAACATGGTACCAAAGCCTTTCTCCTTCAAATGTTAGTTGTGGATTTATGTTAGCTTTAAGCATGCTAAGAATTCCCAAACCACTTCTCCATTGCATATCATGTTTTTGTGCTTCCATCTTTTTGGGTTTCAAAATATACTATTTGGGTATTTTTTTTATTTGGGTTAGATCTACATTTTAGGCATTTTTTTAAGACATATTTTTTATATAGTGTCTAGGAGAAATTTATCCCCCACCATTGTGTCCAAGAGGGTAGAATACCTAAGGATCAATTGTAAACAAGATATGGTTTTCTAACAAAATTTTTGGAATTGTTTTAGGAGGCTTTAAATATTACCCAAGGACAATCCATATCATATAGATTCCTTTTTCATACTTTTTTTTTCAATTTTTTTTTTTTTCATACATTACAACCCTATATGTATGTTTTTCTTTGTATAGTATACTATACCTATGTTTTACATTCCCTTCATGTGTCCTTATCTACATGTTGTTCATATAATGTGCCTACCAATTTTCATCTAGATTTATCCCATGTAGCTATCATGAAGTTTATGTTGATTTTGTATCCCTACACAAACTTTAGTAGTATCCCAAAGTCACATTCCACATAACCATCACTACGACCTGCACTCTATGCTAACCACTTGTACCAAACCATTGTGCCCACTATTGTGTGTGACCAAAAACATCCTATCTACTAGTGATCAACAACCTAACCCAATGATAGTTTTTCGTATGACTGTGGCACTCATTGTTTTAGCTTCCAAGGCTCCACTTTACTCCTTACACCCCATTTTGACCTCATGGCACTTTAAAGGCAATATATTTTGATTCATGAATGATGGAGGCATGCCTTTTTTTACAGATTCATGGTTTCACAAGCACATTATGGAGATAACTTCTTGTCATTTTGAGCAACTAATGTTTTTTAGAAACACAATTCTTGCAATAGAAGCTTGTTGAACATCCCATTTAGGCATTTTTTGAAGGCCCATATCTTGAGGTTCATTGGGAATTTTTTTATGCTATTTCATTTTTAAATTGTGTATTTTCTGTATATACTATCACTATATACTCATATTTGATCTATGATATATGAAATTATAGATTGATCTCTTTCCTATATTTTTTTTTCATTTTGACATTTTAAAATTGGGTCATTATAAGCACTTGTGAGAGGTTCTAAATAAGTTTTTCTACCTTAGAATTTATTATCTTAATATTTTGGTTGGGGTAACACTTTTTTCAAGAACATTGGGTTGCATGTCAAACATTGTATTAGGTTTTTTTTTAAACAAATTAATTATAAGCGGTTTGGGGGTTTATCATCTTTTGAGTGTGCTTTAATTTTAGGTTCAGTTCAAGAAATATTTTTCCCCTATTGTAATGGGTTTGTGCCAAGACCTCTACACCCTCATGCAAACTAATAATAACTTGTAGTTAGAAAATGATAAGCTATTCTCTGAAGTATGTGTACTTTAGGAGGATATGGTTAAAAAAAATTATAGAATACAAAAAATTAAAAAACAAACCTCCCTATATCTCTCACTCATTTCTAAAGAAATATGTCTCCATTCACTCCTTACATTAAACTTGCAACATAATATTGACACTATGGACACCCCTTCCATTGAGCCTAATAAATCATGTGACATATTATATGTTATTAATTTTGATACACATCCTATTAATGTACTTTTAGATTGAGATCTACCAAATCATGAGATGAATTTCATATCTAATACACATTGTTTTGCACATGTTGTAAACCCCACTTCAGATTCACCTGCATGCATGCTTGGATAATTTGAGAAGTACACCAATAGTTTTGGATCATGTATACTCTATTCCATAGTTCATCTTGGTAAAGGTATTTATAACACTCTTAAGGTGTTGTTTCCCCCATCAATCCTATTCACTAGACTGCTTGCCAAGGCATTGGCTATAGAACATGTGTTTCTTCATCGATACCAATTCGTGCATGCCCAACTCTTATTTTACACTCTTCATGAATATATTAAGTGTCACATAAGTTATGCATATTTTATCAAGCATGAGAGCCCTAATATTTTTTCTATCATGTATGGGAATATTGATAGACTTTCAGATTTACATGTTCCCTTACATGCTCCATTTATTCACATGAAACTGAATCATAGGCAAACATATTATTCTACCATATATGTCCATTTGGGATGGATTTTAGATTAATTTTGGTGGTTTCATTAACACTATTTTTAGGTAGTTTACCAGCATGGTTCCTCTACCATTTAGTTGCATTGTTTGCACACTTTTCATACTACCTAGAATTACTCCCTTATTTTAGATCAAACCCGATGGAATTTTTTAATAGATAAACAATCTCCTTGTAAGGATATATTCTTATGATTGCAATGTCTTCTTTGTTTTTTTGTGTTTTTTGGGATGTGTCTTATACTCACACTAATCTATAGAGTGGCATGGGGTGTTTGTTGTTTTTGACTTGTCTACCTTCATGCATGTGTTTTTTTTATCTCACACCCTTTTTCCTATATTAGTTTCTAGGTACTTCATCTCTCCCATCACCAATCATGCCATCCTTTATAGCTTATAATTATTTTATGATGTCACCTCCTATAATTTTAACATCTCCTTGGTGTTTGAGTAGTGGATTTATACCACTTGTATAGTTACCTTGAAGTGTTCACCATGTTTTTACTTGCATTTTGCATAGCCATGTTTGAGTGTGGATCAACCCACCCTACAGTCTAGTGGATCCTTCCATTTTTTGGAGTAAATATCACCTCTATTATTATACTTTTTGATAAGATAAGTTCTAGAATCCATACATCTCTTTGTCTACTTTCAGAAATTTGTGATATTTTTTTTGTATTTTTTGACACTTTACTTGACAATGTTACTATTTGTCATCCCCAAAATATGTTGGTTCTTCAGTGTTTGAGAAGTGGATTCCAACTATTCATATATATATTTATCCAATCCATAGATTCAACATTATGGGGGTTATGTAGGTTATAATGTTTTATTTGAGTGTTGTATGTAGATCTATTTGTTAGAGGTATAATCACTAAGAGGGGGAGGTGAATCAGTGATGCAAGCAATTTAATTCCAATTCCAAAGCTTCTAAATCTTCACCAATAAAAAAAAGCATTCATGAAGCATATAAACCAGTTATTGCAAAGAATAAAGGAAGCTATGCAAGATCAACACACATAACACATGGATTTTGTGGGATAACCTCATGGGGAATAAAACCCACTCTCAGTCCTATAAGATATTTACAAACAAGAGACTTTAATGAAGCATCCACTTCACAAAGAACACCAACCCCTAAGCATGAACAAGCACCCACTTGTCTTAGACGTTGAGAACCCACACAACACCTTCTAATATCATCACCTCTAGAACTTCGATTGCCTTTCAATTTGATGGATAAATAGTGAATATCAAATCTATTCAACCCTTCAAGACTTCACACACAAGTAATGCATCCAAAACAACCTTTTGGATCACTCTACACCTCTTCGCTCATCCTCAATCTTCAACCCTGCAAGAATAATGTAATAACATCAAAAATATGACTTATAGGTCACACACATATTATTCACATTGATTTTATCTTCAATCAATCCACCAAGTACACTCAACCTTATCATTTCTTCACTTGTCAACTCTAGAAACCTTCATTTTTGTTTATGTTCTTTATACAGCCTTCATGATCACTGACTCCTTGGTCGAATATAAGACATACCTTAACACTTAAGGATTATATCATAATTAGAATAAGATCAATTTCACCTACATAGGTTTTCCATATCTTTGATATATCACCCATAAGCAATAACATCTTTCAATTAGGCCTTAAGAAGCCCTTATAGGTCTATGGAGACCTATTCATCCTTTTAGCTTTTCATCGAGCAAAATTAGGAACAAAAGAACACTTCAAATCACATAAGTCCTCACTATATGACCCCTAAGACACCCTCAAGTGATTACATTCATCACTACACACCTTTGCATATGCAAAACCTATCAATCATTTGCCTTGTACATGAAAACATCATAAACGAACCAAAAATCAACTTGTAAGTAATTGTTCATACTGAAGATGGATTGGTCAAGCCTCCAAAATCCATAAAAATAATCCTCATGGATTATAAAACACTATCCAATAAATAATGACCTTGAAACATCCAAACACCATCAATAAAAAATCAAACATCCTTCTCAGGTCACTTGTATAAGAAAGTCAAACCCTCATTCAACTTTGGACCATAATAAATACAAGTGTACAAGCAATCAAACCTCCAAATCATTTTTCTTGGATTGAAATTGAAGTTATCTACCACTTTGGATTTTATACCACCATCAAATTCATCCATCAGAAAAATTTATTAACAAAACATTGTATACTAGTTTTCCTTTGTAAATTCAAATATTTGAATTCCAACTGTCACTTTTTAATGCAAATTTGACTATGGAATCTAGTGAAGTCTGCCTGAGAGACCAACTTTGCACTATCATAAATTTTGATAGACATAATTTCAAGACCTTAAATTTGAAACACATGATCTAGGCATAAAAATTAAAAAATCTATATGACCATTTTCTTCTAACACCTTCACACGTGTGAATGTTGATGTCATCAATCTGCTTACTTAAGAAGTTTTGCTAGGATAACCTAGACCTTCACAAGACTATTTAAATGGATTATTATCACTTACACAAGTAAACCAAGCACTATTGAACCCTCATATTACTCCTCAAACATGGTAAATACTTTACTAACATCCATCACCTTGCCTAACCAAGCAAACCTCACAAGGTCCATGCATGCTCACTAAGGCACACTCTGTCATTGAGAACCATGCATACAAATCACTTCATGAAAAATCTTGGACACCTTAGGGACATCATTGAAAACACCTCAAAAATATCCCCTTTTTTCATTGATGTCAGAACTTGTAAATGTTTTCAATGCCAACAACAAAGCTTATGCACATACTCTTTTCCCTTTACAAACACTTTTCCCCCTTTAACACAATGACAAAGTGGACTTACCTATTGATCATGAGGACCTGAAAATGTTTTCAAAGCCAACATAAATAAGAGATATCCTATTATAGATGATATAAACTCCCCTTATCACTATGCATACCATTCCTTACCATGACTACCTCCAACCTGCCCATTGACGACACTCTTCTTCAACCATGTACTGCTATATGAACAATAAAAGAATAATATGAAGAAAATAGGAGTGATCAAACCTTAATAAAAGTGAGAGATAATCCCCCTAAGTCACATAAACTATGGCACCCCTTGAACATCTTCATACCATCTCCAACCATGATAAAATTTCATAGTTTCCTTCAAATTTTCTCTCACAAGCCACCCATAGAATGAAAATTGGACATTAAAGATATTTTTAAAACATATATGATGAATAAATACAACTAAGAAAAATATTTAGGGACAATCATACCTTTTTATTTTATGAAAATGACCAAAAATCACTCTTCTTCACACTACCCTTGTCTAGAGGCCTAATAGCCCTACCTAAACCTTGCAGAGCCCATAAATTTTTGTGTATGCACCCTCATTATTTGAAATTTCATATATGGAGTACTATAATATGCCCCCTCATCCATGAAAATAATCATTATCCAACTCTTTATTTGAACCATAACTCCTTCACAAATTGACCTACCAATTAACCCTCCATTTGCACAAAAAATCAACCATACATCAAACTATACACTTCTAGATGACTGTAAAGAAAAAAATTAGCACTTTTTTGGCCATTTCAATGTATTAAGTAGCCTTAAACCTCAACTCCTTTGGGAAGGTCACTAACTCACATGGTGCAAAACCTAAGGCATAAAAAAGGAACAAGATCAACTTACCACCTTCCAGTCAACACCAGCTCTTGAAACTTATCTCACACCTAGAGGTCAACAATACATACTTATGGACCAATTTTTGAGGAATAACTCCTTTGAGAACCCATATAACCATGAAATGGTTTTTGACCTGTTTGTCTTTAAGCAAGGATTGTCATACCCGAGAGCCTTAAAAAATATTCGCCTTGCCCTCAAAAGACCTTCAAAGCTTGAAACCACCTAGATCACACCTATATGAGGTTAACACACCCTTATATTCCACAAAGTCACTTTTAACACTCACCAATATTCATTTGACACCTGTAACTAGTCAAAATTTGCATGCAGACCCTATGTACACAGCAGTCACTATGCCAAAACACCTTATAATGATCAGGGAAGCCTTATGCCATCTCATCAACACCTTTTTCACATGGAAACATCAAATATAATTTTCCTCTACCTTTGGTTATCTTCATAGACCTCAAATGCATCAATTTTTCAAGGTGAACACACACTAGGTAGTGAACACTGAACAAAATGGTCAAATTGAACAAATGGTCATGAATGACTCTTTTGACTAGTTGAAAACATTTGAACCCATGGAATACACTTGTAAAATTCCTTTCCGCACTTCATATCAATTTTACCTTCATTTTTTCATGATTTGACCTTCTATTCCAAGCATCAAAATTTGGGTAAAACTTATTTTTAAGACCAATGTCCCTGGACAGATTTCTTGAAGCTTTTCATCACAAACCTATGGAGAAAGCTCATGAACTTGTTGCTACCCCTTAACCAATGACCTTATAATTATTTATAGATAAGGATATTACTCCTAAGCTTTTTGTTAGATATTCAAATGTTGCTTTTATCAATGGTTTAGTCATAATATTTGCAAGTTGTTCTTTTGTAGGCACATACTCCAACTTAACACTTTGATTACTCACTTGTTCTCTCAAGAAATAATATATAATAAGAATGTGCTTAGTTTTTGAGTGCATAATAGGATTCTTAGAGATACTAATTTCATTAGTATTATCACAATAGATAGGACAAGGTCCATTTTGTCTTACCTTATAGTCTTGTAAGGTTTATTTCATCCACATCACCTAAGTATAACAGGAAGTAACAAATATATACTCAGCTTCTACAATTGATAGGGATACAAAGGCTTGCTTATTTATTATCCAAGACACCAAGCATTCACCCATGAATAAAACACCACCATTGGTACTCCTATCATCTACACATCCTGCCCAATCTGCATCAGTGTATGTCTTTAGATTGAATTCTTTGCTCCTGGAGTACCATAAACCATATTCTATGGTGATCTTGAGATATCTCAAGATCCTTTTGACTGCTTTCAAGTGAGATTCTCTAAGATCATCTTGAAACCTACCTACAAGGCCTTTTGCTTGCATGATATCAGGCCTAAAAGTAGTAGAGTACAAAAGACTTCCAATCATGGATATGTACAAGGTTTGATCAACCTTTGCTGAGTTATCTTGTTTACTCAACTTGCATCTTGTGATCATTGGAGTAATCATTGGCTTAGAATCCAACATTTCAAACTTCCTTAGCATATCTTCGATGTATTTTGCCTATGAAATGAATATTCTTGCATCAAGTTAGTTAATCTATAATACTAGGAAGAAAGAAAGCTCTCCCAACATTAACATTTTAAACTCAATCTTCATAACATCGGTAAAATCTCTACTCATGTTGTCATTGTCAGATCCAAAAACTTTGTCAACAACATAGACTACCAGCATTAATTGATGAGTGCCATCTATCTTAATGTACAAATTACTATCAACTACCCCTTTTTTGAAGATGTGGCTCAATAGATACTTGTCTAATCTGTCATACCAAGATCTAAGAGCTTTTTTAAGACCATATAAAGCCTTCTTTAGTTTACAAACATAGTCCTGATTACTTATCATGGAAAAACCTTTAGGTAGCTTAATATAGACTTCTTCATCTAAGTTACCATTCAAAAATACAAATTTCACATCCATTTGGTAAACTTTGAAACCTTTGAAGCTTGCATATAATAAGAAGAGTTTAATTACTTCCATTATTTCCACATAAGTAAATGTCTCATCAAAATATATCCCTTCAACTTGAGCATATCCTTTACACACTAGTCTAGTCTTATTTATTGTTATCTCTCCTTTCTCATTCATCTTGTTTCTAAATACCAATTTAGTTACTATCACATTTTTGTCTTTTGGCCTAGGTACCAAATCTCATGTTTCATTCTTTAATATTTAATCAAGTGCCTCATCCATTACACAGGTTCAATTTTCATCTCTTCTAGCTTCCAAGAATGTTTTAGGTTCATCCTTGGATAACAGAGCTATATCTTGTTGATTTTGATTGATAAGCATTCTCCTTCTAGTCCACAGACTAACATTCACATCTCCAATTACCTGAGAAACTAGATGATCTTTCTTTATTCTCCTAGATGGAGATTTAGTTTATTGTCTCACCTCTTCCTCTTCATCATCTGGTTGATTAGATATGCCTTTGTTATTTAAATTAAGGTTTTATATAGTTTCATTTATCTGCAAGTTAGGCTTCTTTATTTCACCTACCTCTTCAACTCTTACATTAGAACTTTCAACAACCTTGTGGAGTTTCTTATTGAAACATCTGTAAGCAAAAATTATGGAGGAATAACCCAAGAAGATAACCTCATCAGAACTTGATTCAAATTTACCATGATTTTATTTATCTCTCTTGATAAAACACTTGCTCCCTAACACTCTAAATTGTTTGACATTATCCACCCTATTTTTCCATAGCTCATATGGAGTCTTATCACCATTTAATCAAACTTGGCATTTATTTAAGATGTATATTGATGTATTAGTAGCCTCTTCCCAAAAACCACCTAATAATTTGGAATCTGGAAGCATGGTTCTACTCATCTCTTGGAAAGTTATGTTTTTTATTTCAACTACCCCATTCTGTTGGGCTGTCCTAACAACAAAATACTATCTTCTAATCCTTTAATCTTTAAAAAAAGTATCAAACTCATAAGACCAAAATTCACCTCCTCTGTCTGATCCCACCCACTTAATTTTTTATCTTTTTTCATTTTCAATAAGAGATTTGAATGCTTTAAACTTTGCAAAAGCTTCTAATTTCTCTTTAAGAAAATATATAAAAGTCATCCTAATAAAGTCATCAATCAATAACATGAAATAGTTGTTACCTTGAATACCTTGGTCCACATAGATCAATGTGGATCATTTCCAATGGTACTATGGTGGAATTATCCTTATATTTTTAGCTTCTCTTGGTTTGCTTCCCATGAAGGCATGCCTTGCAAAGAGTATGAGGAATCTTAGTGATTTTAGGCATATGCCTCACTAATCCTTTTGAAATGGTCCTCACTAAACTGTCAAAAATTTAGATTTCCAAGTCTTATATGCCAAATTCATATTTCTTCTAATTGATTCATGAAACACTCATTCCTTTTAGATTCATGGAACACATACAAGTTGTTATCTATCTTGAAAATATTTGCAACTAATTTTCTAGACTTGGATATTTTCACTTCATATCCTTGATCATGAAAAGTTAGAACATTTCCTTGCTTACAAATTTGGCTAACACTTAGAAGATTATATTTCAAACCTTCTACATATAAATTTTTTTTAGTTCTAATATGACCATTATCCAAACTTATAGACCCTTTTCCAACTATGTTAGCAGAATTATTATCACCAAATCTCATTGAACTTGAATTGTGGTTTTTGAGAGAGGTAAACTTGCGCTTATCTCACGTCTTATGACTTGAGCATCCATTGTCTATGTAACATTTCTTATTTTCATTCTCTTGAGTATGCAAGATAGTTTGAACAAACATTGACTCTTCCTTTGGTGCACTACCTGAATTTTGCTTCTTCTTTTCTCTAATCTTGGATTTGTCTTCCTTGAACCATTTGATGGTGTCAATGACTTGTATGTCATTTTTTCATAGGTCCTCTTATATTACTTAGCTATATATCCATGTTGGTTTCAGTTATATCATAGAACCTTATTTTTTTACTTTGAAGATAAGGTACAATCCCTATATCTGTGACCATATTGATTACAAGTGTAACAATACCCATTAAAAATATAACTATAGTTATTCATGGTAGACATTCCTTTTACTTAACCATTACAAATATAAGAATTCTCATCTTTAAGTTCTTTGATAGAGCTGGAATTTTGCTTTTCCGTAGAAATAATCACATCTACATATGTCATAGCTTTACCTTCTAAATGATCCAATCTTTGATTCAGTACTTTATCCATCATGTCCTACAAATTCTTGACTGTTGTTGCTAGTTTATCTATTTGTGTCTTTACACCATCAATACTTGAATTAATCTCATAATATATAAAAGAAGTCAGATCTAAATTTTTACTTCCTTTCTTGTTCTTCAATCTTTTATTCTCTTCCTTTAGATGTTTGATATCTGATAAGGCACATACTAGTCCACCTTGAAGATATGTCTCAATGTCTTTGTCATTCATTGTACTTATGATCACCTTCAAGTGGTTAAACTTATAAATAAGGTATGTATCTAATACCAATTTTTAGAGGTACAATCACTGAGAGATGGAGGTGAATCAGTGATGTAAAAAATTCAATTCCAATTCCAAAACTTCAAACTCTTCACCAATCAACAAAAGCATTCATGAAACACATAAACTAGTTATTGCAAATAACAAATGAAATTATGCAAGATCAACACACATAACAAATGGATTATGTAAAAAACTATCATGGGTAATAAAACCCACTCTCAAGTCTACAAAAAATTGGACTACAGTCTTATAAGATATTTAAAAATAAGATATTTTAGTGAAGCACCCACTTCACAAGGAGCACCAACCCCTAAGTATGAACAAGCACCCATTTTTCCTAGATATTGCGCACCCACACAACACCTTATGATATAAATAACTATAAAGATATGATTAAATTTTAATATAATGGATAAACAGTTGATATCAACTCTCTTCAGCCTTTCAAGCCTTCATACACAAGCAATGCATCCAAAACAACCTTTTGGATCACTCTACACTTCTTCACTTATCCTCAATCTTCAACCCTGTAAGAATACTGTAATAACATCAAAAATATGACATATAGGTCACACACATATTATTAAAATTTATCTTCTCTTCAATCCATCCACCAAGCACACTCCACCTTCTCTTTTTTTCATTTGTCAACTCTAGAAACCTTCATCTTTGTTTATGCTCTTTAAGAGCCTTCATGATCACCAACTCCTTGGTTGGATATAAGACATACCTTAATTCTTAAGGATTATATCACACTTATAATAAGATTAATTTCACCTATATATGTCTTCCATATCTTTGACATATCACCCTTAAGCAATAACATTTTTCAATTAGGTCTTAAGAAGCCCTTATAGGTCCATGGAGACCTATTCATCCTTTTAGCACTTCATTGAGAAAAACTAAGAACACAAGATCGCTTCAAATCACATAGGTCTTCTTCATATGACCCCTAAAACACCTTCAAGTGATTACATTCATCACTACACACATATGCAAATGCAAAACTTATCAATCATTTTCCTTGTACATGAAAACATCATGAACGAACCAAAAATCAACTTGTAAACAATTGTTCATACTAAAGAAGGATTGGTCAAACCTCCAAAATCCATACAGATGATCCTTAAAGATTCTACAACACTATATAATAGATAATTCACCTTGAAACATCCAAACATCATCAATAAAAAATCAAACATCCTTCTCAAGTCACTTGCGTAAGAAAGTCAAACCCTCAATCAACTTTGGACCACAATAATGCAAGTGTACAACTAGTCAAACCTTCAAATCATTTTTACTGAATTTTCCTTGAATCTCTCTACCAATTTTTTTATACCACCATAAAATTCATCCATCATAAAAATTTATTAAAAAAACATTTTAGACTGGTTTTCCTTTGTAAATTCAAATATTTGAATTCCAACGGTCACTTTTTAATGCAAATTTGACTATGAAAACTAGTGAAATTTGTCTGAAAGACCAACTTTGCACCACCATAACTTTTGATAGACATCATGTCAAGACCTAAAATTTGAAACACATGATCTAGGCTCAAAACTTAATAAACCCATGTAACCACTTTCTTCTAACACCTTCACACGTGTGAATGTTGACGTCATCAATATGCTTACTTAGGAAGTTTTTCAAGGATAACCTAGACATTCACAAGACTATTCTAATGGATTCCTTTCACTTACACGAGTAAAACACTCTTGACCCCTCATATGACTCCTCAAATATGGTCAATACATCACTAACATCCATCACCTTGCCTAACCAAGCAAACACTGCAAGGTCCATGTATGCTCACTGAGGCACACTTTGTCATTGAGAACCATGCATACAACTCAAATTGTGAACACACTTGGACACCTTAGGGACATAATTGAAAACACCTCAACACTGTTGGGTATCTTTGGGTGGCACATATCAAATATTACTTCTAGTAATTCTTCAATTAATTGCTTTCATTTGGTGGAATCTTACATTGTTAACACCTTATTTGACAGATTGATAGTTTCTTTGTATGGAGCTATTTTGGTGCATCACTCATCTTTTTTGTCTTCTAGTGGGTTATAACAACTCATGTATTTTTGAGATCTTCACAAGTTGGCATTTTACTTTCACTTTATGTGTGTTATGCCCTTAGTTGATAGTGGCTATTAGGATATGTATGGCCAATATATGGCTATCATAACATTTAATTAAGTCATATGATCATTCATTTGGTTTCATATTAGTAGTAGGGTCAGCCTAGGGTGTTTTCATAACATTATTAGGGTATATATAGGAAGTTTTGATTATAATTTTATCATCATATTGCTAATTTTGTTCTTATTTTATGGTTGTGGATGTTTCCCACTCAAAATGGAGCATAATTTGTTCATATATTATGTTTTGTTTTAGTTATATTGTAATTTGTTTATGTGATTCTAATTTATTTATAAATTAATTTCATTACAAGTGGTATAAGAACTTCCATTTGGGTAAACGCATGGGTAAAACCCTAATTTTGGATAATCTTTTATAACTAATAATCTGTTGCAAATTTTTATACAATATTTTTTACGAGAGTTGGATAATTATTTAGGGAATCCATAGTAAAAAAATAAAGTTTGGTTATAATTTACTATCGACTTATTTGGATTTTATTTTTTTCATAAATTCACTATACAAGCTACATTTCAAGGACTTTTTTCTTATTTATTTATTTACTTTTTTAGAAAGTTCACAAAAAATATAGCGGTGTCTATTTTATGAAGTTTTGGTTTTGATGACAACCTAAGTCCAAATTAATTTGGTCAAATTTAACTCAAAGGTGAAATTTAATTTTGCATAGCCAAGCCTTTATATGGTAAGATCACATAGTAGGCGCTGAGGAAAAGGTTCTGAAATTCTAGGAATAAATCCTAACAGAGAGGAGATGAAATCAATAATAAGATTTTGTGGATTTACTAGTCCAAGTTTTTCTTTGATAAATCAAAAAGTGAGTCAACTTGAGTATGTAGACACTCTATTTTAACCAATTCCATGTTTAAACTGTGTTTAAAATAATTTTTCTCAATCACATGCAAATTTGAATGAAAATCGTCATTTGATCGAATTTATTTAATCAAAAATCATAGTGATATGTCCCTAATTGGCGTAATGGATCATATTGCAACATTAATTTTATCTAATGCATCTCAAATTAAATTGATCCTTTAAAAGTATTATTACAAGATAATTAAATGAATATTTGATTAAAAAAAGAACATTGCAATTACATCATTCTTCTAATTTCCAATTAATCACCTTGATTAGTTAGCCTAATAATTCTTCTAATGAAAGAGTCCATGAATTGAATTTATCTATTTTCCATAAAGCAAAATGGCTTTATTACCTCATATTGTTGATGTCATAAGGGAAAGTCAATGGAATGGAGTGGAGTGTGATCAAGGTGGTCTATTACATGGCCACTGACACACTCTCTTACACCTCTTATAAGAGCCTCTTACACACTCATCTATGACACAATCTAAAAGGACTAGTCATTGCACTTCTCTTCTAATTTCCACAAAATGCCTTAAATGGCATGTCTTACACACTCCATATGTGTAATCATGAATTGGAGGATTCATTCTCCACCCTCCATTTGAAGATGAGATGTATAGTTCACAAACATTCCAAAAATTTATAAATACATGAGCTTTTGGCCATGACAGACAATCTCTCTTGAAGTAAACTTACTATGTATAAATCATATTAGAGCTTCACATTTATTCAACCATTCTCATGCCAAGCCAAGCCAAAAACCAAGTGTAGACAAGGAGAGATGTTACCCACACGTGGAATCAAGCATTGATAAAGAATTCTAGAATACAAATCGAGCTCAAGTCTCGTCACATACCTGTTTGCAAGCAAATCTCTAAGGAAGGTATAAACTTAGTGTTTTATCTTCTATTTTATATTTTTTTCTTATTTTCCATAGCTCACCCTAGGAATAAGCTTATTATGTTAGTTATTCAAGTTTGTTTTTTATTTTGGTCACTGACATATGATCTAACCTATTTTAAATTATTGTTCTACATAATGGCATGCTCTGTGGGACCTGAATGCACCCAAAAACCTATTTTAAACCATTCATGTTCTTCTAGTTGAAAGAATTAACCTAATAATTAAGTTAATTCTCATATTTTTATTCAATAATTTGTTAATTTATCTTTCATGTTAAAAAAACAAATTCAGACTATGAAACAATAAATTCACAAAGATAAACATCAAAATCACAAGTCAAAACAATGAAATTGTAAGTCAAAATAGTGAAATTGTCGGTCAAATCAATGGAATCATTTTTATGTTCTTTTTGAATCTATTATGCACAAGTTAAAATAATAAAATCTCATGTCAAAATAGTGAAATCATTGGTCAAATCAGTGAAATCATTTGTCTATTCTTTCTTACTATGTTCTGCACAGGTCAAAGCAGTGAAATCATAGGTCAAAATAGTGAATTTGTCAGTCAAAATAGTGAATTCATCAATCAAAACATTTATTTCATTCAAAATAACAAATTCATCAGTTAAAACATCAAATTTGTTAGTAAAAATAGTGAATTCATTCAAAATATAATTTTTTTCAATTAAAACAGAGAATTCAATAATCAAAATAATGATTCCTTAAAAATAATGAATTTGTCAGTCAAAATAATGAATTCATTCTGCACATGAGATTCGTTCAGGGTCATCCAGACTCTATTTTTGATTTTTTTGAAAACCACGTGTTTTTTCCTAAATTTTTATAATATTCTATTACTTTATCTTTATGTTTTATATATTTTTCACAAAATAGAAAAAATGAGGGTACTAATATGTTTTCTTGCAAGTTAGCATTCTAACTTGTTTATTGCAGGTTTTACTTGTCGAAAATCATATTTTCAACTCACTAACTCTTTTGTTGCAGGACCGTAGCCAAAGAAGTGGTGTTCAAAGTCAAAATAGAACATTTTTACTTCACAAAACATTTCTATTGGGGTAAAAATGATTTCACATTTCATTTGGTTTATGAAATAAACTTATTTATTTTCCAGGATTTTTCCTTTTGTGCAAGTTTTCTTTTACTTCTTGTTGTTTGTCTTATGAGGATATTTGCTCGTATGCTATCTCCTTTTGGGTGACCAAGAAATACAAGGTTCGTATTTCTTTTATCCCAAAATTTTGCCTATTATGCTCTTAACTTGCCCTCTTGAGATGATCCTATGAATCAGAACGATAATACATTCCTTTTTATTTTCACTGTGTGGGGTGGAATTCATCGCCTTCTTGCAAGTCCTTAGGGTGTGGTGATCTAGATTTCATCCCCTGGAATTCGTACCAGCCCCATTATCTGATGAGGTATATAAATTAAGGTTACATTTGTGGTATCTTAGTTGAAATATCCCTTGGAGCTTTATTTTTTTTAGTAGCACTTCACTGAAATCTTACTGATGAAGTAGTCATAAAGGGACAAGACCCTTTACGACTTGTTAAATCTCAACGTCTAATTGATGTATTTTTTTACTCACATACCATAAGGTATATTAGGACCATCTAGAAAGCCAAGAAAAACTTTTAAGACCTTTTGTTGTGGAACATTCATTGATGCAGGGGTGTAAAAGTATTGGTCCCCAGAAATTTCCTTACTCATGCAAATCTTTTGAGAGAAGGGTGGGATTAAAACACCACAAATAACTACAATAATTTTTTTAAGAACCTTAAATTTTATAAATCCTCTCTCAAGTTGAATACATCAAAGGATTAAATGAATGTGATACAAATCCATGTCGGTTATTATAATATCCTTATAATGCATATGTGTTGATGCTTGATTTGTTGTGTCAAAACCTTGTTTATACTTAAAACCAAATCTAACAAAAATAAACCAAATCCAAAATCTAAACATATTTCAATACATACTCACACAATGAGGCGTTACTCTGCCAAAATCATGGGTCAAAATTTACTCATGCCATGTTAAAAATTGTCCAAGTGCCTACCTTTCTTATCTAAACCACACTGTTAGGCTGTCCAATTTCAATCAAGGCCTACTTCTAATCCCAATTACAACTTCAAACCAATTCAAGACCAAAATCTGACTTCTTGTCCAAATTATTTCATTATGTCATCAGTCTTATTCCAATCCTATTAAACTATTCCAAGGTCAACCAAAGTGAACTATGTTATGACATTAGCCAAAGATAGCTCTTTTCCAAAACCAAAGTTAAACTTATTGTAAAATCACCAAACCATCAACCCCTTTTGGGAGGTTAAAGGCTAAATCCCAGTTCAATCTTGATTCAATATTGTCTAAAGCCAACTTTGTTCCAAAATTCATGCATTTCAAATCCCTCAAGCTTCCAAGATCACAAGGTCAAGCATTTATAGTTCCTCTAAGCCATAAAGTTTATTTTCTTCATTCACAAAGTCAAGTTTCCAAAATCAAATACTTTCATATCAATACCAAGTTCAAATGTTTCCAAAATCCAAACATTGAACATTTTCATTTGAAACTATTATATTTAAAACCTTGTGCACACTTTTGAAAACACATATGACACATATAGCCTTGCTTGTTGAAACCATTTACATTGACATACCTTTTGATTGGTGTATTCCAATTTGATATTTCGACACGTAAACAAGACACCTCACTTCAAACATTCCTAAGTGTTATTCTGAGTGAAGTCACATACCAAATTAAGATGAGTTACAAATATCCAGGCCTCTTTCAAAATGAAGATCATAAACCTAGACATGCCAAACTATACACATAGTGGGACTATCTATAACCCATATTTTGATGAAGATGTAGTATACAACCCATATGGGTATGACCGCTATGTAAAAGACAAGGAAAATCAATAATACCTTTCCAACATGCCATCTAATACCGAGCCTGAATAGTATATCCCATACCTTCTAGCTATACCACCTAATGTCGAACAAGGACAAAATCAATCATAACTTACAAATGTACCATTTGTTACATAACATAGACCTGAACTAATTTACCTTGTAAATGCACCACCTAGTGTTGAATACAAACATGATCAGTTTACATGACAACTCTTTGACAACAACGATAAATATCTTGTTAGATTGTTAGAAATAAGGGCAAAATTCCCCCCTAGGTTTCCCATAGAGGATTTATGTTATTTGGTTAGAGCACCTAAAGAAACAACTCTTAAATTATTATACAATCAGGTAATATCTAACCAAAATCAAAATTTTATACCATCTTCTAATCAATCTTTTGTAGTGTCCAACAAGGCAAATGGTTAGGTCATTGACCAGTCTTCTCAAAGCCAACTTATTGCCTCTTAAATCCGTCAAGATATTCAAGATTTAGCTACTCTCACTAACTCCCTTACTACATTGGATACTCAAAAGCCATCCCCAATAGAGATAAATCCCACATTCAACCCAGATCCATTTACCAACAAAAAATTAATGGTAAATCTGTTTAGCATACTTATATTTGAAAGCAATCTAGTAACTAATCTTGATCCAAATTTTCCCATGAATTCTTTCCAGCACATGATGGATAACTCTCAAAAAGGATATCCCAACCCACATCCAGTTCCTTCTAAAATAAAATAGAACATTCCTCCAAATTCTCAATAGATTGTTCCTTCCAACATTCTAGGTACTTCATAGCAACACGTTGTGACCATGCTTAGTCTGCAATAGCAGGTTGTAATTAAAAATTCACCACTACAAAAAGTGGTGACCAATACCCCACCTCAATAGGTGGTAACTAATATCCCACTTCAACAAGTGTCAGTTAATCCTCAACAAACATTATCTAATCAACAACATATTTCTATTAGTCAACCTTTTGTTGTTTTTATTCAATAAGGGGCCTCTTCAAGCCAATAACATGTTCCACTTAAAATAAAATAGGTTCCCCCTCTATGATAGATTCCTAATAATTAACAACAAATTCCCCTCAAATCTCAATAATTTACATTCAATACCCAACAAACCATTCCTCTATTTAGGTCTCAGTTCCCTCCAAATCAACATCACACTCAGCAGCAAGTGTCTTATCAACAAGTCCCCTATCAGCAATATAACTTTATTTAAAGAGTAAATATTCCTGGTAGAACTAATCATGTATAGATTCTCCAATATTCTATACCACCTTTTTTATTTGGGTCAAGGTAATTTACCCACCTCCTCTCACTCCAATCCCATTTTTTAGGATTTTTAAGATGTTAAAACTGCAATTTCAACCACTCAAGAAAGAAATAAGAATAAGAAATTTAAACTAGATGACATATGTTCTTATCTCTTTGATATGAGCTATATTCAAATACTTTTCCCACATCATTTTGAGATGCTCAAGTTTGATAAATATAAATGGAAAGGTGATCCAAAGGAAAATCTAAAAGAATTATTCATCACATGTCAAGAGGTTGTATATAGTAATGTGTACCTATTTCACTTGTTTCCCCATACTATGGTTAGGCATGTCTTAGAATTTTTCCTTAGTCTACCTAAGAATTCTATTGATATTTTTGATGACTTATCAAATAAATTTATACAACACTTCTCTTATGATATGAAACATGAGCTGACTATGGTTGACTTATGTTAGGCCAAACAATGAGGAGGAAAAAGCTTTGATATCTATTTACAACGGTGGCTTGCATTGGCTAGTCGATTCCCACATAATCTCCCCAACAAAAAATTGCTTGTAGTGTTTACTGTCAATCTACAATATGATATTGCTTATAATCTTAGACTTCAATGTGCCAACACATTTGAAGATATCATTACTAAGGGAATACAGATTGAGCACACCCTTATCCACAAAGGGGTAATCAAGTTTAACTCTTAGAACCAAGTTCAAACAAGGCTCGGTCACAAGCTCCTTCCCAAGTGCAAGCAAGTACATCAGAGAAGCCTAAACCATTCAACAGGAACAAAAATATTGTAAGATATGGGGTAACTAAATCTTGGCATGTGCAAAAGGTACAACCACTACCTATTCAGTCAAACCCACCTACTCAACTTCTCATGTTACAAAGACCCCCTCCAAGAAGAGGTCATTATCACAATAAAAAATTTAGTTATCTTGGAGAGCCTATTGAGATGGTTTTATATAAGCTAGCTACTGCTAACATGATCATATGGTCAGTGCCAAAACCATTTCTAGAAAACTAGTCTAAACCTAATTGGTATAAGGAGAATGAATTTTATGATTATCATCAAGTTAAAGGTCATTCTATTCATAGATGTGTGTAGCTTCGCCATCTCATCCAAGATTTTCTTGAAAGTGGTGAAATAGAGTTGGAAAATATGGCCATGACTTCTAATCAAAATTATGGTATTTATCAAAAGCCATTTCCATAACATAAATCCAACAATAATCAAAACCAGAATCAATATCAAGCTAACAACTTGAACCAAAACATGCCTCATAACAATCATAATCAGAGGCAAAATTAATAGCAACAAAAATGGAATCAAGGTCAGGATGCCCATTCCAATCAAATTAACTATAATAATGTCCCTTATGACTACGACAATGTTGTAGGTTACATTACTAATGGGCATATAGCCACCATTAATATCAACACTAATTCAACTGCTAATAGTACCCAACATCCATCACAATCCATTTTGGGACCTCCTCCCTCATATGTCGATAATTATCCATTGGTGAGACTTGGTGTTCATGCAAGTCAATAGCTAAGAGTTACCATTCTAGGCCCTCACTCACATCCTTCTAATAATAATAACCCCTCACAGACTCAAGGTTGCACAATCACAACTCGACGTTCTAAGTTACTATTCAAGGTCCTATACCTTCTTCCTCCAAAAATCCTATTCAAGGCCCTCCACCTTAGAAAATGAAGTTGATTGATCCTACTAATGACAAACCTTATGATATTTTAGAACTACAAAAGACACCATCACAAATTTATATTTTAGATATTTTGTGTATGTTAAATGTCCAAAAGAACATATTGAATGAACTTCTAAGTCAGTTTAAAGTCCTAAGTGACATTGTGCCTAATAAATTTCAAACACTTGTGAGTCATTTAGCTCCATGCCAATAACTTACTTTTGATTAAATTGATATGTCATCCCTTGGACCTTTGCATAATAACCTACTTTATATGGAAGCAATCATTTATTGACATAAAATTATATGAATCCTCATAAACAATGGTTCAGGGATATATATTGTAACTCTGAAGATGGTCAAACATTTGGGATACATAGGAACAGATCTTCATCTAGATACCATCACTACCAAAGCATATGATAATGAGGATCAGGAATCTCATGACACCATTTGTTTGCCTGTTATCATTGGGCCTCTAACCCAAGATACTCTTTTCCATGTTCTTGACTTGGAACTGTCATATAATTTTCTCCTTGGGAAACCTTGGATTCATGAACTATGTGTCATACCTTCTACTCTTCATCAATGTATCAAATTTATCCATTCTAGAATGGAAGTTACTATTTCAGGTGACCTGTAGCCATACCAATTTTTTAAACACTTGGAAGCTGAGTATGAAAGTTAAAAGTATTGCCTTGGCATAAAGCCTATCCCCAAAAAGGACAAAGATGTAGTTGATCAACCACCTGAATCCAATTACATGGATCCAAGTACTCTTACCTCTACTTCATTTATACTACCTATTGAAATAGCCAATCATTTTATTATTTAAGACAATAGCCTTGGGTAATACAAGATTGGTAATGCTCTTCATATATCCAAGCTACATTAGACACCCAAATTATATGGTAGACCTAAAGTAAAAATTGCTACAATAGAATGGTGTAGGAAGGATGATTCTCATCAGAAAGGACCCATTATTTTCATCAAAACCACTTCACAAGAATAAGATCAGATTATAGGTGAATATGACTCATGTTATATAGTGATGATTTTACCACCTATAAAAAAGTATCATATTCCAAATCAGATAATGGATAACCAAGCTTATAAAGGAAAAGACCTGGGAGTAAAGAATCAAGGACTTGTTAAGCTAGTATCAATTGTCAAACATAAATGAAATCAAGGTATTAGATATAAACCACCTGGGGGCGACGTTCATATCTCGAGAGTCACACTAATTTATCATCTAGCAATGACAATGCCAATAATCACATAGAGTCTTACTATAGCATTTACGATGAGTTGGATGAAACTAACCTATTTCACCCTAATACCATTAATTTTATCTCATTGTATTCCCCTCTTTTCCTCCATCATTCCCAATTGATTGATTGGGACCAACAAGACTCATATATACCATTGGATGATTTTTAGAATGATGAGGCAATTTATGAATTCTTGAGCCTCAAAGATGGTTTGCCACTTGGTGATCACAAGCAGGTATTTGTTATTACATTGGACCCTGTTGCTTATTTTAGATAACAAGTGAACTTCATTAGTCATAAATAAAAACAAAAATAAAATCAAATATTGAGGTCCCAAAGTGAAAACCTCTTTGAGGCACTTTTGGACTAGGGAAAAAGTTTTAAAAAAAGACAATTTCCATGGTAAAAATATGTTTCATGTGCTATTGTTGGAGAAGTTCACCCTCTTTCAAATGAAGCCCAAACCTCTTCCAGTCTCAGGACTTCATGCCAATCTAGAATAAGTTTATAATATAAGAAAGTATTTGATCTGTTAGCTCAGGGTTTTTTGCATGACTTTATAAAGTGGCCTTTGCTATAATTTAGTGATTTAGATTCAACCTATATGGGTGAACTTGATAAGCTAGTCGAGCCACCAAATGAAGAAAAAGATCAATGTACCACAATGTCAACTATTATAGAACATGGTTCCACAATACTTGTGGAAGATACCAAAAAAGTCAACATTAGAACACCATTTGATCCTAAATGGATCAAACTTGAAGTGTCCCTTATTGAAGAGGAACATGAACTTATTACTACCCTCCAAGATGTTATTGATATTTTTTCTAGGTCTTATTCAGATATCCCTGGCTTGGACCCTACTTTAGTTGTACATCAACTTGTTGTAGCCCCTAATTCCAATCCAATCAAGCAAAAGTTGAGAAAAATGCACCCTCAGATAGCCATACTTATCAATAAAGAATTATAAAAACTATTGGAGGCAGGGTGTATCCATCCTATAAACTATTCATAGTGGATATCAAATATAGAAGGCAACAAAAAGTTAAAAAGACTCTGATTATATACCTATTCCAGAGATATCAATAAAGAATGCTCAAAGGATGACTTTTCTTTTCTCAACATTGATATGATGGTAGATTCCACAGTAGGGTATGAGATGTTATCTCTTATAGACGGTTTCTCTAGATATAACCAGATCAAAATAACACCTAAATACTAACACAAGACATCATTCATCACTCCATGGGGGATGTTATATAATCAAGTAATGTCATTTGGCCTTAAAAATGCTGGTGAAATGTACCAACATGCAATGATTGTCATTTTCCATGACATGATGCACAATATTGTTGAAGATTATGTGGATGATATTTTGGGAAAGTCTAAGACCAGAGAAAGACATGCAGATATGTTACGAAGAATATTTGAAAGGCTTCAAGAATATGAAGTAAGACTTAACCCTAAAAAGTGCATCTTTGGCATTACTTATGGCAAATTTTTAGGTTTCATTATCTCTCACAAGGGCATTAAAGTTGATCTAAGGTTAAGGCCATTACAAAAATGCCTCCACCTTCTACTCTGAAGTAGCTTCATACCCTATAAGGCAAGATTTAGTCCATTAGGTGATTCATTTCTCAGTTGATGGACATATGTCATCCCTTAAATCATCTTCTGAAGAAAGGCACCACTTTTTCATGAAACATTGATTGTCAACAAGCCTTTGAGTAGTGAAAAGAATATCTAACAAATCCACCTATTCTAGCCCCACCAACACCTAGAAAATCATTACTTCTCTACACCTCAACAACTGAATATGCCTTGGGGGCACTCATAGCACAACATAATGATCAAGGGAAAGAAATATCCGTATACTACTTAAGTCACACATTGGTAGCCTATGAACATAATTACAACTTAGTTAAAAAAACTTTCTTAGAAATGGTGTTTGCAGCCCAAAAATTGTGACATTATATGTTCAACAATAAGATCATTGTCATTTCTAAAGTAGACCCACTCAAATACCTACTTTTCAAGATAGATTTGATTGGTCATATGGCTAAATGGGTTATATTATTGAGTGAATTTGAGATCAAATATGTACATCTAAAGGCCATTAAGGGGCAATAATTTATAAATCAACTTATTGAAGCACCCTTATCAGATACCCAGCCACTCATTTTCAATTTTACTGATGAGTCAATTATGACTCTAGATGACAATTCTTTTGAGTCTTAGCATTAGACTCCTTAATTTGATGGTTCGTACACTTCTCATGGACACTGAGCCAAGATTTTATTCATAACGTTGCAAGGGGATATTATTCCCAAAGCATTCCAAATTAGTTTTTCTTGTACCAACAATATAGCATAATATGAAGCACTCATTGCAGGGATTCATCTTTCATTACAATGGAATATCAAGAAATTACATGTTCATGGAGATTTTTAATTGATTATTTATTAGGTATCATACCAATACCAGACCAAATATGACAAGTTTATTACTTACAAGAATATGGTGGTGTCATGTCCCCTTTTTAGGTGACATCGTTCAGAGTTGATGATTAGCCTATTATGCGACCTTCGTAGGCTGATAGGATGGATAGAGGGTCATGATGGAGCTTGGATTGGCTTTGATTAGCAGAATTCCTACAGTTGCCTTTCATTCGAGCTCTTTCAGACACGTTTTGCCTGAGCTCCTATTATTTAGGGACTTCTGACACGCAGCGGAGCCCCCTTATTTTAGTATAGTCATGTGCAAAATCATTCCTTGATTCACCAGCTTCAGACGGTTCGAGGATCCGACATGTATTGGGGGAGATATTAATATTTAATTTATTTAATCAAATATTAATTATTTGCTCTAATTTTAATTTAGAAACCCTAATTAGGGCAAGCATATCTTTTTGAGGGTATAAGGGTTTCTCATGAGAGAGAATTATGATTATCCATGTTAATGATTATTGATTTTGATATTGAAGAATTCTTTTGTGAAGACTGAGCCAAGGGTTCCAAGATTCCATCTGCATTGGAGAACGTCCACTCTTCAGTGTGTGCGATTCAGAGGATGTGAAATATCCGCTGATCTATTGTCGATTCGAAGGATAGCTTCATGCAGAAGTTATCACAGTATTTCAAGTATTTTGAGAGATAACTTCACATAGAAGTTATCACAGTAATTCAGGTATTTATTTCATAAGTTTTTATTCAATAAATTATACAGATAGAGATCTTCTGTATTATAGCCATATATCTTGAGATCAGGGGTCCAAAAAATAGGGTGTATTTTATTGGCGGTCATACGAAGTTCGTACAGATTCGCACAGAGACTGACATCGGTAGGCAGAGATCCACAGAGACCAACATCGACTGACCTATCACCGATGTCGACAGGGTAACGACCCCAGTCGATCGATGATGACAGTATAACCGATGTCGGCGATTGTGTTTTTGACACAGCAGGGTGAGACGTACCAGATTCAGGTTTTATTCCTAGTTTACAGAATACTCAGGTTTTTAAGACCGTATTTGAATATTATTTTATATGCATGACAAAGGATATCATTTGTAATCATCTAGAAGAATAATAAGATTAGTGATTTAGCAGTTAAGAGATTTACTGTGATTTATTTGTTATTTGAATTTATTTTGCAAAATTGTATCTTTGTTCAGAGCTTTTTGTCTTTATATATTCCCTATTTGAAGGGGATACTACAGTGGTATCAGAGCTTTTGTTTTGGTAGCTGAAGGGATATTACAGTGGTATCAGAGCCAAATTCTTGCCATCTTATTGGGTAAATCAGAGCCAAATTCCTGCCATCCTGTTGGGTATCAGAGCCAAATTCCTGCCATCCTGTTGGGTAGATCAGAGCCAAATTCCTGCCAACCTGTTGGGTAGTTTGGGTAGATTGGTCATTGCATAAGCGAAGTAATCATGGGCATTTCAAGTACTTAGAAACAGTGGGACACTCTTATGACAGTGAATGAGGAGTGGGAGTTATTATCACCTCAAGTTTGGGAGAGGTTGTCTTTTGATCGCTTTGTTAAGCTGAGGAGAGAGCACTACAAATCAGTTAGATGGGGCAACAGCATGTCCCATGATTGTTATGAGATAGGAGATAGTGAAGATGAGGATGAATCTGATGCTTGCACTCAGAGTGGGGAGGTGTGCTCAGATGTTAGTGCACTAAGGGTTGATGATCTCTCAGCTATGGCAGAGATTTTAGAAGAGTCCCAAGATCTGATTATTGCAGATGACACCCAAGAGAACACAGTGGATAGTTTTGAAGACTTAGTTTCACCGGCAGTTACTTTTGGTACGGAGGAGTTGGACAACAATGCTACAATTTTTGATACTTCGTATGTTGATATGAGCTTTGGAGTTGATTTTCAGAGTATGGATGGTGGTATTACAGAGGTCAGTGATTTTGAGTCTACTCTTTTGGACTGTGCATCAGAGGAGGATTGTAGGAGACAATCTAGCTAGAGCCATCATGTGTCTAGTCAGCTGAGAGTTAGTGAGCGAGACATTGCTACCACTTGAAAGCATTTCGATGTTGCTCGTCAGTTGTTAGCAGTTTATGGATGGGGTTCTCCTACTAGCATTGAGTAGGGAGGTAGTTATTTGTCCTTGACAGAGATCCACTCTTTATGGGAGGCTATCCAGATTTTGAGACAAGATTATATGTAGTTGGTAGCCGACAGAGATTATCTTATGGAGTGGGGCAGCATAGCATATGATGCATTATTGGTCAAGGAAGATAAGGTGAGTGAGCTTACTCAGTAGCTCGAGGTGACTTCTGAGATTCTTGAGAGTACACAGTTGGCTTATGAGGAGTCACAGTTTCATTTGGCTGAGGTGACTGCGGAGTTGGAGCATTTGCGGTCTTCACCAGCGCCAGACCCAGTCCATTTGTATATTGAGATGATTGGTGGTGAGTACATTCCTGTAGTGGTTGCTGAGGAACATGTTGTTGGAGCTGACACACATGTTCAGGATTTGGGAGTACCTGGACCTGATGAGTTTGGCATAATAGTGGAGTTGAGTTTCTAGATTGATTCTTCTCACACTGATGACAGTGTGGTACAGTTGGTTGTGCCACCTTTACAGAGGGATCAGTTATGGGATGGATTGGCACCATCTTTTGCAGATGGAATTGGCAGTTTGAGTTTTCCATTTTACTTGGGTTATGATACTTCAAGAGTTTGTTTCTCATGTGTTCTTGACTATGGCAGTTGTGCTTATAGAGTTTGGTTGGGTTGCACTCGCCAGTTTGATTTTAGATTTCTCTTGGTTATATTTCTGAGGATATTACAGGAGTTTGCGTTGATTGTCATCAGTATAGATCATGACTAAATTTTGGATCCAGGTGGATTGATTGGTTTGTTGTTCCGACATTACTTGGGGACAAGCAATTTCAGGAGGGGCAGATTGTCATGTCCCCTTTTTAGGTGACATCATTCAGAGTTGATGATTAGCCTATTATGCGACCTTCGTAGGCTGATAGGATGGATAGAGGGTCATGATGGAACTTGGCTTGGCTTTGATTAGCAAAATTCCTACAGTTGGCTTTCATTTGAGCTCTTTCTGACACATTTTGCCTGAGCTCCTATTATTTAGGGACTTCTGACACGTAGCGGAGCCCCCTTATTTTAGTATGGTCATGTGCAAAATCATTCCTTGATTCACCAGCTTCAGACGGTTCGAGGATCCGACATGTATTGAGGGAGATATTAATATTTGATTTATTTAATCAAATATTAATTATTTACTCTAATTTTAATTTAGAAACCCTAATTCTAATTTAAGAAAACCTTAATTAGGGCAATCATATCTTTTTGAGGGTATAAGGGTTTCTCATGAGATAGAATTATGATTATCCATGTTAATGATTATTGATTTTGATATTGAAGAATTCTTCTGTGAAGACTGAGCCAAGGGTTTCAAGATTCCATCTGCATTGGAAAACGTCCACTCTTCAGTGTGTGCGATTCAGAGGCTATGAAATATCAGCTGATTTATTGCCTATTCGAGGGATAGCTTCATACAGAAGTTATCACAGTATTTCAGGTATTTTGAGAGATAACTTCACATAGAATTTATATAGTAATTCAGGTATTTATTTCATAAGTTTGTATTCAATAAATTATACAGATAGAGATCTTCTGTATTAGATCCATATATCTTGAAATCAGGGATCCAATAAATAGGGTGTGCTTTATTGGCAGTCATACGAAGTTCATACAGATCCATACAGATTCACACAGAGACCGACATCGGCAGGCAGAGATCCACAGAGACTGACATCGGCTGACCTATCACCGACGTCAGCAGGTTATGACCCCAGTCGATTGACGACGGTATTATAACCGACGTTGGTGACTGTGTTTTTGACACAGTAGGACGAGACGTACCAGATTCAGGTTTTATTCCCAGTTTGTGGAATACTCAGGTTTTTAAGACCGTATTTGAATATTATTTTATATGCATGACAAAGGATATCATTTGTAATCATCTGGATGAATAATAATATTAGTGATTTGGCAGTTAAGAGATTTACTATGGTTTATTTGTTATTTGAATTTATTCTATAAAATTGTATCTTTGTTCAGAGCTTTTTGTCTTTATATATTCCCTATATGAAGGGGATACTACAGTGGTATCAGAGCTTTTATTTTGGTATCCGAATGGATATTACAGGTGGACCATCTTAAGCAAAGCTTTGAACATATCCCAATGGCTAGTAATAGGATTGCAAATGCAATGGCAACCATTGGTTCATTAATAGTAATCATGGATCATGTTCTAGATTACCAATTTCTTATCGAACATCTCTTAAGGCCAACTCACAAATGTTCTAAATTTGAAATGGTATGTGATATTTTTGGTCTCAGTTCACCTTGGTACTCTGATATATGTGCCTACCTTCATGATAATATTCTCCCTTATAACTTTTCTCATAACATTAAAAAATCATTCATTCACAATACCTCTTGTTATACCATACTCAGTGCCATACTCTATCATAGAGGATATGATGCAACTCTACTTCATTATTTTGCTTTGATAGAGTCTAGATTAGCACTTAAAGTACACAAAGGAATTTGTGGGGCCCACACCAGTGGAATGGTCCTTGCCAAGAAACTCCTGTGTATGGGGTATTATTGGCCCACTATGAAGGTCAACACATATGCTTACATAAAAAAGTGTTTGGCATGTCAAAATCATGCCAATCTCATTCATACATCATCTCAAGCACTTTATCCAATCACCGTGTCATGGCCATTTTACACATGGGGACTTGATCTCATAAAAAAAATCAATTCTGCTTCTTCAAACGACCATAAACATATCCTCATAGGAGCTGGATATTTACAAAGTCAGTTGAGGCCATTCCACTCACATAATTTGTAAGTAGATTTATAAATTCATCTTTAATCACCTTATTTATCACTTTGGCATTCCCTATGACCTCATTTTTTATAATGGCAGCTCCTTTATAAATAAGGATGTCAAATCCCTCTATACTAAGTACTATATCAAGCAACATGTTTCCATTGCCTATTTCCCTCAAAGCAATGGCCAAGCCAAAGCATCTAACAAAACCTTGGTCCAAATCCTTAAAAACTCTATTAATGTTTTTGGCTATGATAGGCATTTACAACTATTTCCCACCCTCTAGGCCTATTGTACCAATACCTGAACCCAAATATGAGCCACACCATACTCCCTCATTTATGTAACTTAAGATATTCTTCTTATCGATATCAAGTTACCTTCTTTGTGCATTTCATTGTAGGATATCATTGATGAGGAGTATAGAGTTTCTTGACTGCACGAATTAGAACTACTTGATGAAAATTAGGTAGTTGTTTTAAACAATCTAAGAACATGTTACATTGTATTTATAATAAGTGTATCAAACCTAGATATTTCAAACCCAAAGATTTTGAACTAGGTGACCTCATCTTGAAGAGAACTAGAAGAATACCAATGCCACTCATGAAACGAAAGGAAATTTTGAGCCTAATTAGTTGGGCCCATTCATCATCACAACTAATTATGGATCAAGAGCATATAGATTGGCTACATCAGATGGATAAGCGCTGGATGAACCCATGAATATCATGCACCTCAAACATTTGTATACTTGATTTTCTTGAACATTGTCTATGAGGACCCTTGTTTGGGGGCATGGCCTAAAAACACCCTCCCTTCATCCAAATTCTAATTGAGTCAGTCTATCTTGATCTTATTCCCCCACCCTATTACCGATCTTGATGTTGATTCTCGTTCATTGATACAACATATAGTTTAAGTTGCCATAATTTAAAGAAGCAGTTTCCATAGACAATGTAGCTTTGGTCATCATTAACAATTATTTGAAGATAGTATCCTAGCACACATGCACACTATTGTTATTATATATTGGACCACCAAAATTGCATATTTTCACTTTTACCAGGCCCTGTACCATCTGTTCTAGTTTGTTTCATATCTATTTTCCACCCTATTATTGATTCATAATATCTTTTGATTAAGGATGAACTACAATGGCTTGAGGTTCATTTGGACTATGTAAGTAGCACTTAGTTTATGAGGTTAGCCCGACAACCCTTATTTCATTCTCTCACCTTTTTAAAAGCAACTTAAGCCACACTCCCATCATTTTGTGAACAAGCTAAACCACACTTTCATCATTGTGCAAGTAACCTAAGCCACGCTCTCATCATTTTACAAGAAACGTAAGCCATGTTCTCACTATTTTTTGAGCAATTTAATCCATGCTCTTGTAATTTTATGATCAACCTATTATCACTCTAAATTGCATCCTTAAGAAGGTTGTTTAAGCCTTCTTACTTGGATGATAGCATGGAGACACATCTAAGCTGTGGGTGGCCTAATTGTTAAAGTAAATCTCTAGATTAAGGATAGCTCCCTTGATGATTCACTTTGTACTACTACTCTACCTATCTAATTACATGGTAAAGATACAAAAGACTACTCTAAAACATAGATGGGGTGATGCACCAATAGTATGATTCCTCTACTTGACTAAACATACACTATTTGAGGCAAATAAAGCTATACTCCTTACAGAACCTGCAACCTTGATATGATTCTTGCATAAGTATTTCATTTGTGAGGTTCAAGAATGCATGACAACACCTAGGAGGACAACAATTGATCTTGTAGAGATACAATTGATGTAGTTCCACTTCTAAATCCTACATACATTGAGGAAAAAACACTATCAATGACCTACTATTTTAGTGAATTTTAGCTTATATTTTGAGAAGGGGAGAAGAAGAAACTAAATATGGGTATGGTTTAAAAACCTGTTTGATTGTGCACACGTTGAATCAGATGATTGTGAAGAACTTATCTTTGGCTTGAGAGGATGACCTGTAAATAAGATAGCACTAAAGTAAATAGTTAGTTAGATAGATAGCTAGGTAGATTGTCTAACACTAGCTAGATCCCAAAAGCAAGAGCTTCCTCAAGGCCTGTCAATACACACATTTTAAACAATTAAGTTTATAAACAAAATGATAAAATACTTGCATCAATAATTAAAAGGTACCAAAATTGAATACAAGAGATACTTGATAAAGAAATAGACTAGAAACAACTAATATAGCGATAAGCAAGTCAATACTAGTGCTAAATAGATCAAGTGTACTTCAAAAAATTAGGAAGGAGTATGTGAACAGGCAACAACACAGAAAACTAGATTTGGTTGGAGGTAAAAGGGTGAAAATATCTTACTGTTATTTTCTACCATAGTGACCATCAGGGGTTGGAGTGATCGTCAATGGTTAAGGTGACCATCGGTGATTAGATAGACTGTCGGTGGTTACTGTGTGTAGGTCTGAATTGGTAAATAGTTAGTTGATGAGATCACAAAGTTGGATTCTAAAAGATGGGTTGGTGTTGGGTTAACTTTGAAATAGAAATAAAGTAAATGAATATTATAAAATAAGTACTTATCTTGTAGAAAGTTGATAGGGTGATTGATTGAGGTGGTTGCCCTGTTGGTAGATTCTAGCATGATTCCAATACAATAATGATACTTGACACTTTGGTGGAGTGGCTATGGTAAGTTTGCCTCTCTAACGTGATGGATGGATCGTTGGATCACTGATGATGATTGACTTGAAAAAAAAACTCTAGATGCATAAGCTCTTGATAACAATTTTAGATGATTTTTACATCCCTGCTCCTTTATTCTTATAAGCAAGGAGGGATAATTGCAATAAGACGTTAAATGGGCCTTCCTAATTTTAACTCATGCATGTAATGGCTCACACATAGATTTAGACAAGTTATATTTAGAAAATCAAAGCGGGTGACTTGTTGTTGGTGGTTAAAGAGGTGCACCCTGATCATCGATAGTTGAGGACCAAGGCAAAGAGTGGGTAAAAGGGTAGGTTAAGTCATTTGGTCAAACTTACCATGGTTCGGCTCGACTAGGGTTTGAAGGGTTACATCAGTCCCAAGGAAATCCTAAGGTGGTCTAGGGAAATTTTGACATTCAAAATTGTGGTGTGTGGATTTTTGATGTCTACATTTTGCCCCTTTTTATTATGTGGTTTTAAATCAACAAACTGTAAAAAACAAATAGATTGTTGGTCGAAAGTTTGGTTGTCCTGAGTATGGGAGGTGTTCCCCCTCAAACTGAGAGTCGATGAGGTAAAATAGAATCAGGTGTAGTCTTGATAAGGTGGATGAAGGTGATGATGAAGGCGGACATCATAATGGTGGGTGATAGGTTGGGAACTAAAGCGCAAATAGGTGCACAAAGTGTGACAAAAAGTGTGATAGCCAAGATCACGCATTGACTAGGTTTTCATAGTTGGTAAAATTAAAATTCAGTGCTAGAAGGACAAGTGACAAGTGGATCACATGATCACATTTAGGCATGTTGGTTGGCTACACATGCAAGTCTCTTAAGCGATGTATGTGTTTCGATGGGTATCCAAAGTAGGAATTTATACAAGTGAAAACACAAACTGGTCAAGTGCCATGGGTATCCAAGGTAGAAAGTCCTCTCAAGAAAACATAAGTGTATCAAGTAAGTGTGAGATGGCACAAGTTTAAAAAGTGATCAACATGGCAATGTTGTCGCTATGATCAAAAGGACCATGCAAAAGTCATCACAAAATGAATGTTAGTTGGGCCGAAATGGACTAATGGTGAGGTGATGAGGTGGTCAAGTTAGGCAGAGAAGGTAGTCTCCGTGGGTGGGTTGCAACTGAGTTGTGCACTAAAAAATTGATCAAAGAGACAACTTGGTAAAATGGGAAGACCCTGACCATCGACGATTAGGGGGTCAAAGTGTGACCATCGATGATCACCCTAACTATCGACGATCAAGGTGAAAACCCTAAAAATCCATTGGTTAAAAGTAAAAAGTGAATGTCATTTCACTCATCATAACTTATTGACCTTGAGATCTGGCATTTTGATGTTTGTGGTGAAAATATTGTTGTTGAGGACTGCAGAGGAGTTGACTGTTAGCTAAGGTGGAAAGTGGACCAGTGAGGATGCGGGCTGGGCAGGGATGCTGATGAGGATGGGCAGGTCTACAACTTACTCCTCAATGGCAGTCATAGAATGAGGTAGGAGATGCCTTAATTTTGATAGAGTAGTTAAGTTTGTTATAGCATTAGGTTTGTATTTGAGGGTGGTTACATCAAGTGTTTTGCTAGGTGGGTTTTAGGTTTTGTTCCCTAGGTAGAGTTTGATTATTTTTGTGAAAATGGGTTGGTGAATTAGGATTGGGGAGTTAGTTTAGGTAAGGCATAGGTTCGGGTAGGTTGGGTGAAATTTGATAGGTAAGAGGCGAGTTTGTTTTATTTGTTTTAGGGTAGGTTAGGGTTGGTTATTTTCCATCTTCAGTCACCTACAGTGATCATCAATGGTCACCCCAATCGTCGACGATCGACAACCATCAGCAATAGAGTTGCCTGATCATCAGTGATTAGGTAAGTTTTAGAGTGTTAAGGAAAGGTTTTTAAAGGTTAAAGGTTAAGTTTAAATGTTAAGGGTTCATGTTTGTTAGGGTCTTCAAAATGTTTGATTAAAAGGTTAGGTTAAGCATCTTAGGTGAAACTGGTGAGATAAAGTCAATAGTAAAATAGGTGAGGGATAGGGGTAGAAAAGGTATGGGTTGTAGACGGGAAAAGTATAGATAACTAAGTTATGTGCTAGTGAACATTTGTAGGCTTAGGAGTAGATACAGATGCATGATCAAGTACCATGCATCTTCACAGAGATCCATCAGGGGATGACCCCAGCTCACTGGGTGCATATGGAAGAGGTTGAGTTGATAGTGATGAGGCACTACTAGCATGTGTCATGTGATACATCCATGATCGTAGCACTCATTGAGAGATGGGATCCCTCTATGAAAATCTTCTTATTATTGACTGATGAGATCACGATCCTACCAGAGGATGTGCACAAGATTACATGATTACCCTTACGGGGTGATCTGATCTACCATATAGAGTGGGAGGATCATGAGGATCACCTTGAGCGATTGTATGGTGATGACCGTGATCAGGTCAGATGGCATGTTGGGGGATTTAATTATAGCACGTTGTATGAGAGGACACCATATGAGTGGAGATTGATGACTATGCTTATGATTATTGTTTCATGTTTTGCCCTTCCCAACTCAAGCAATGAAAGATTTCCATACTTTATAATGGGGGTGTTGGTTAAGTTGCTATTAGGGTGGACTGTATTCGATTGGGTACCTATTCTTTTGGTGCAGATATATAGGTATTTGTGGGGATTCAGGACCCACAAGAGGTATGACATCAATGTCGGTCTTGTTCTACATTATTGGGTCTATGAGCACATCTAGGTGCTGACGTTAATGGGATTGTCATGGATGGGATATAGCATGATTGTGTTCCTAGTTGGATTCATGTGATGGAGAGGTGACTTCATTGCTTCAAGTGTAGGGGGAGGTGCACACGATGTAGATTGGTTCAAAGTTTCACTAGGTGCATTGGTGATCAATGACATTGTCTGGAGACCATATGTTCAGTTTCTAGTATGGCCTAACTAAAGGAGATAGACCCTATCTCTACAGATTTATATATGGATACTCAATAGGCAGGATGGGAAGGTATAGCTTATCCCATTTGATAGGGTGCACACATAGTTTGGATTGGTTCAAGTTATTCCAAGTGCATTCCCCAGATACAAGTGTGAGGACTCAAAGATTTTATTGCCTGAGCCACATCCAGTATCGACTTTGCTTGATCATGAAGAGCTACCAGCTAGGCCATAGATAGATGACATCAGCTTTGCATATGGGTACATGGCATGGTACTAGGCTTTATATGTCGCTATAGATTTTGGTGATGGTGATGGTGGTAGGAGGCTGATGGATGTGGACTCGATAGGGAGAGGGGGTTAGAGGGTATAGGTATAGGGGTTAGCATAGACACACATGACACTAGCCATGGCATAGGCATAGGTGGAAGCATTACAAGGGCAAGTGGATACACTATAGGGTCAACTATCCACTATGACAAGTGAGAGGGACTAGGCTAGAGCTACACTAGCCTAGGTCACTTGGGAGCAAGATGCTTTGAGATAGGTCAGAGGAAGAGCAACACCAATAGGTCCAATAGGGACCATTGATATGTAGAGGTACATAGCCAGCATCTAAGAGTTTTGATACTATGAGGCTATAGTCTTTATTCACTGCCCAAAGAAGCCTTGATGGGTTGAGTATAGAATGAGTTTGAAAGGTAGTGCCAGTGTGGTGACTCTAGGTTAGTGGACAACATTTGTAGGCAGATAGATAGGTACATTTGGGGGACAGGCAGGTACTAGAAGGGGGTAGGCACAAGGATCTAGCGTTGCTCTAAGAAATAGTGATGCCCCTGGGGAATAGACAAGAGGCAGATTAGAGATATTTATATATTGTTGTATATCATTTTGATTTCATCCTATGAGCTGATGCGATGAGATGTACATTTTGAGAGAGAGACAGGGGTATGTGTTATATACTTTATAATGTTATTTGACTTACAAGTTATATATATGATCTTTGTTTACTGCCCACGCTCATGGCCTATGGCTTGATTTGATGTTAATGTTTATGATGTGATGTTTATATTGATTAGGGATTATGCTTATGTTATAGATGTTATACACTGATGTAGACTTACTTAGCTAGGTAGAAGATGGCTTTTATTTATGGGTATGCTTTATGTCATGTTGAATTTTAATGAGTATATGTTATAGTATTTGTATTTAGACATGTGATGAAAATGGTTGATTGTTTTATTGCTTATGGACAATATGAAGTTATTATGCTTGTTATGGTTATGAGTTTGCTTATGACACATGTGCATATGCTTGTTAATTTTTTGTAAGATAAAACACATGTGGTAAGTTAATTAACAACACTATATGGGAGAATAAAGAATATAATCAAGAGACAAACGTCGTAATGAAAAATAGCAATAAGTCATGAGAGGGTAAGAAGAAAGCAGGATGCTTCTTCTTTGACAATGACTAAAACAAAATCGAAGTTAAATTGGCTTAATGAACATAAGTCCTTCGAATGTTTCGCATCAGCATTCATTTAGTTGGTAAAAAAGGGTGTCTGGATCACATAATGTTAAGTAAGCTTAAAATCCCTTGCGTATAGTGTATAAAGGGGGGATGAATGAAAATGGAACCTTCTTGTGAGACTAGCATGCCATTTTTGTAGGTGTCTGAGGAGTCAATATAAATAAATCTATGCCATACAAAGTGTAGATTGATCAATGCAAGAAGTCTACTTATAAAAACTGATTGTGGCTTCCACCTTATTTTGTTGTGTGAGAGTCGATTACAGCGTTCATAATTAGTTTACTTTTGTTGTGATTATTATAATGGGTATTTTTCTTATTTGCTTAGGAAGGTCAGGGAAGTTGATCAATGCGAGAAGCTTCCAAGAAATTGCTTGCTTTGAAAAATGCTTTATCCAAGCATCGTTTGAGGGAGTGGTCTACGTTTGTGTGCTTTATTTAATGCTTTTGATAGCTATCCTTCAAGGGAGTAGTCCATCTTTCGTTTAAATAATTTCAAATATGTTTTCAACAATTTTCCTTTAAGGGAGTAGTCTGTGTATGCTAGGAATGACCCATAATTGCTTTTGGTAGGGTTTTTTTATTTATTGTTGTGCTTGATTTTGCTTAACATAGACGTGATTATATAGGCTTAAGGGTTCACCTTTATGAAGGAAAAACTAAAAGCACAAGAATGTGGAGTAGGTGTAAAGAAGTTTAGGTGACAACAATCATGAAAATCCATCTTGAAAAACGGGTTGAAAGTACCATGAGAATCATGCCATGGGTAGAACCATGGTACCCATTATTCAAGATTAGGCTATGATTGTGATGGATAATCACATGATTTAGTTTTAATCAGTTGCCCCTAAAATAAGGAGATGGATGTGGTTGAAATAAAGGGATGAGCTTAAGTTAAAACAAAAGGTGAACTTGATCTTTCTTTAACAAAAGAATGGATGCAGATGAGAAGCATTGAGAGGCTCAAGTTATGAGTTTCCTTCAAGAGAGGACAACCGGTAAGCTCTTGATCCATACTTGTGGGTTATGATATAGGGTCCAAGCCAATTGAAATCAAACTTGTCTCACTTTCTTTTTTTCATATTAGTAACATGTTGATTTTCATTTAAGATGAGGTGTCCGATGTTGAATTCCCATACTTTAATGTGTTTGTTATAGGCATGTTTGACACACTCTTGATAAACATGAAGATGGGTAAGGGAAGCTAAGTGACATTTGTCAAATATTTCAAGCTGGACTAAATGGTGATGACAATAATCATCCTCAGTAATGAGATCTTGCAAAGATATGTAAAGAGAAGGTATTTGGACTTTGAGAGGCAAGATGGCCTCCACTCTAAACACAAGATAAAAAGGTGTAGTACCCGTAGGGGTTTGAATGCTAGTTCGATATGCCCATAAGGTGAAGGGGATGTGCAAATGTCAATCCCAACCAAATGTATTGACCATTTTAGTGACCATGTTGTTAAGAGTTTTGTTAGAGGCTTCTGCTTGTCCATTCACTTGAGGGTGATAGGGTGAGAAAAAACTTAATGTAATGTCAAATGCATCACAAAGACCCTGGACTTGCTTATTCTTAAAATATTTATCATTGTCAGTGATAATCTTGTGAGGAACATCGAAATGACAGATGTGATGGTTAATAAAGTCAAAAATATTCTCTGCTTTGGTCGAGACTAGAGGAATAGCTTCTACCCATTTGGTAAAATATTTGGTTGCAATGATGAATAATGGTGTCGTTGCAAAGAATGGGGGTTGATTTTGTTCATAAGGTCTAGATCCCATTATGATAAGGGTCAGAAGTTGATGGAAACACAAAGGCTATGGCTAGGTGCATGATGCAAATTGGCATGTTGTTGACACTTAACAAACTTTTCATATAATCACAATAGTGTTGGTTAAGGGTAGGCTAGTAATAGCGAAGACGAAGGATGCATTTAGCTACAATGAAGACACTAAAGTGTCTCCCATAGATCCCATCATGCATTTCCTTGATAGTGTGAGAGGCTTCATGATTATGTATGCAACGGAAGAGGAAACCATCAAAACCGTGCTTATAAAGAAACCTCCCATAGTGGCATAATGTGAAACACTCTGAATAGACACTCTTTGAGCATTCCTAGAAAGATCAGGAGGAATGATGGCAAAGTTGAGATAGTCGAAGGTCTAATGATACCAAAGATCAAGTTAGGTCTATTCCACATTGAAAATGGTGGGAAAATCCAGTTTGACATAGGAAGGTTGGGTAAGTCTGTGGATAACAATAGATAGATTAGATTCAGAGGGTGCAGATGGGATCTGAGAGGTGAGGGAAGCCATGGTATCGATGAACTTGTTGGTAGATTGTAGGGTTGATTGGATGTGGTAGTGTTCAAATGATGTTAAGAGTTCATCAACTAGTTGTTTGTACTATTTCAAAACATCATTCTTACACTAGTAAGAGACATTGATTTGATTGACCACAAGTTAGGAGTGACCAAAGATGTTGATCATTTTGACTCCTAACACTAAGGCCTATGACTAGGGCTTCGTACTCAACCATATTTTTGGTACATTCAAAATCAATCTTGAAAGACAAAGGAAGAGGCTCACCATCAAAGGGAATAAGGATGATATTAGCTCCCCCACCATGTTGACATTTTGATTCATCAAAGAACATGGTGACTTGATAAGTGAAGTTTTCCTAAGAGGGTCACGATGGACTCATCGGGGAACTCAAGAGGAGGAGGTTGATTGTCTATTAATGGTGCTTTGGCTAATTGGTCAGCAATAACTTGCCCCTTAATTGACATTTGTTGATGAAACTTAAGGTCAAACTCCACTAAAATAATGAACCACTTGGCCATACATTGGTTTTGGTATGACTTGGAGTGCATATACTTGAGTGGGTTGGTATTGGTTATGACATAATTTTTGTGGTTAAGAAGGTAGTGGTGAAGTTTGGTGGCCACAAAGACTAAAGCTAAGCAAAGCTTTTCGGTGTGGGTATACCAAGTCTTTTACTCTATAAGCATACGGATAATATAGTAGATGGATTTATATCTGTGTTTGTCATCTCGATGAGCAAGCATTGCCCCTAGGGAGTGGTTAGTGGTGGAGAAATACAGGTAGAAAGGTTGGTCGTCCTTGTGAGGGATGAGAATAGATGGAGACAAAAGTTACTTTTTGAGTGAATCAAAGGCCTTTTGATAGTCGCTATTTCACTTGAAAGATACATCCTTCTTTAGAAGGTGATGGAAGGGTTAGCATCGATCTGAAAGTTGGGAGATAAAGTGACAAATGTATTGAAGCTTCTCCTGAAAAATACGAAGTTGCTTAAGGTTGACTGGAGGAAGAATGTCAAGGATGGCTTTGATTTTGGTCAGGTCAACTTTGATTCCCCAAAGGGAAACGATAAAGCCAAGGAGCTTTCCTGATAAGACCCCAAAAATGCACTTCTCAGGGTTGAGGTGGACATGGTATTAGATGAGGCACTCAAAGATAATATTGAGAATGATCAAATGGTCCTTTCGAAGCTTAGATTTTCCAAGAAGGTCATCCACATAGTCCTCTATAATCTTGTGGATAAGATCATGGAAGATGTAAGTCATGACACATTGGTAGGTTGTACCAACGTTTTTTAATCCAAAAGGTATGAATCAATAGCAGAAGGTTCCCTATGGGGTGCTAAAACTGGTCTTGTGTTGATCTTCGAAGGCAATTAGGATCTAATTATAACCCAAAAATCCATCCATAAGAGATAACATCTCATGACCGGCTGTAAGATCAACTAGTTGGTCAATGTTAAGTAGAGAAAAGTCATCTTTGGGGCAAGCGAGGTTGAGGTCAAGAAAGTCCATATAAATGCATAGTCCTCATGTGGCTTTGGTGACAGGTATGACATTTGAGACCCATTGGGGATAGTCAATGAGTTGAATGAAATTGACAGATAGGAGGCACTAAACCTCTTCTTTTATAAGAAGGGTTATGCAAGGGTGCATGCACCGAAGCTTGATGGGTTTGGCATCATGGTTGGTGACTATGTTATGGGTGTCAATAGCAGGGTCAATACCTGGCATATCACTATAAGACCAATCAAATGCTATGTTTCCATCTTGGAGGAAGGAGGGGAAATCTTGAAGTTCCTTGTCATTCAGTGATTGGCCAATTTTGACAATGTGAGGGTTGTCCAGAGTGCCCAAGTTGATATCCATGGTGGATTTATTCAACATGGTCAAGGTCTCGAGAGGAAGGGATTTGTGGATTGATAAATTTGGGACACCAAGGTAGGTGAGAAGGGAATCATCATCCTGGCACTGAACAATATTAATGGTAGGAGAGTCATCTCATATCATCTTAGGGTGGATCAAAGGGATGGTTACAGTTTCCCCCTCCTTTTCATAAGTTAGGGGTCTGAGGCTGATCATGTTAACAAAAAAAATTTAGATGGGATGATGTCATCATCCTCACACACAGGTGGAGAGGTTTGTGAGGAAGGGATGTCTTATTCAATAATGGTGACGGTTAGTGGTTTGGTTTGATTTTTGGTGGGTAGAATGAAACCAAGGCCATGTTTCTCATGAGGCTTTATAGTCTTAATGGAAATCAACTCATGTGAGCCATGCTCATATCATCCAAAACCAAATCCCTTCTAAGCACACATGTGGAGGTATATCTAGGTGAAACTCGACTTGTCTAGATAGGATAAGCCGAAGGTGAATGGTCGAGGCGAAAAGGAGGCGGTAGAAGCACAAGTGTTTTATCAAGTCTCCCATAGATGAAATGGGTTTGACAATGTGAAGGTCCAAAGGGAATAATGGATTTGACATTCAGGTCATATCTGGGTTGGTGGTCAAGTTTCCCATACTCTTGGGGAGTAGGGAAAATGTCAAGGGCAAGGAGGTGATATTCCTCTAGTGAAAGATGTTGAAATGTGGATTCTAAGTGGTTTGAGGTAGGATCTAATCAGAGGAGATGGATGAGTTAGTCGATGCCTTGTTGGTAGAAGGTAAGAATTACTCTTTCATGGTGGAAGTCTTGTCTTTGGTTAAGGAGGGTGTGATATATGGGGGTAGGAGGATGTCGTTGAGTCGGTAGGTCATGTTGCATGTCAAGAAGGGACTTGGATCAGGTTGGATGGTGATGACTTGACCTTCATGCTCAAATTTAATACAATGGTGAAGGGTAGAGGGAATGCAACCCATGGAGTGAATCCAAGGTCATCCTAGCAAAACATTATATTATAATTCACCTTCCACTACATAGAAGAGTTCAAGGAACATGTGAGGTCCTACACAAAAATGAAGGACAACAATTCCCAGGGTAGTGGTCATGGTGTCATTGAAGGATCTAAGGATGGTCGAAGTTTCAAACATGATATTATCTAGAAGGTTGAGTTGGTTATAGGCATGGGAGGATATGATATTAATACTAGCTCCCTTATCAATCATTACCTGTTTGATACGGGTTTGGTTGATGTAAGCAGTTTTAAAGAGAGGGGGATCTGTGTCATCAGGATGGATAGACAGTATTTTTGAATCTTTGAAGGTGATAAGGTTAAAAAATTGGAGAGCACCAACAAAGGCTGCCAGCAGTTGAGGGTCTTCAAGTTGGACCTCTATCGATTACAATGCCTCGATCATTGCTTGCCGATGATGAGGTGAATTAGTAAGCAACTCATATAAGCTCATCTTCATCGAGGTTTGGTGGAGTTGTTTGAGCACCACTCTCCTGATGGATTCTGAGGGGTTGGATTGGGAGACACCTAAGATAAATACCTTGGGTTTGGATGAAGGTGAAGATGTTTGGGGTGTTTGGTTGGGAGGTAAAAGATGGGTATGTCCATGTAATAGACACTTTGACCTTTCCTTTATCCTTCTGTTGTGCTCTCATGACCACATGGATGGTATGGATAGAGGGAGGAATTGGGATAAGAGAGTTGTTTGGTTCCTCATCACTTTGAGGTGAGAGTGGGGGAGTTGGTAGGTTTTGGCTAGTGGTTGTTGTTGGTTGGATTAGTAGCTTAGTAGCAGGCTCGTGGGAGGTTCATCTATTAATAGATCATCCTCATCATAGAGTCCATGGATAATGGTTTGGAGAGCTTTACAGTTCTCTATGTCATGGCTTGGTGTCTTATGATAGGAGTACACTTTTGCGGTCATTATACTAGATGAGTTTCAAACTGAGAGGATCAAATAGCCTAATAGGGGGTAAGGTTAAGAAAGAAGCTTGAAATAACCTTTGTAAAATAGTTGAGTTGGATTTAGCTAAGGGCGGAGAGGTTTTAGAGGTTTTGGTCTTGGTTGGTAAGGTGGAAGTCCTTTTGGGAGTGAGTTTTGTGACAAAATTTTTAGGTAAGGTGGTATGTTTGGTTGATGGTTTTGGTTTTGGTAAGACTAAGGTTGATAAAGCGAAGGTAGGAGGTTTTAAAGTAGGTAGCTTGGTCATTGTTGGCTTGGTGAAGATAGGTGTGTCAGAAAGCAAGTGTGTCGGTGTAACTAGCAGCGGTGGTTGGGTTTTGGTTGGAACAACTGACTTCCTGCTCAGAGTGGAGGGATGAGGCCCCAAGATAGAGGGCAAGGTGGAGGGATGTAGGAGTTTGGCCCTTTGGCTCTTTGGTAGCTTCACTTCCTTAGTAGATTTGGGTTGGTGTTTGGTTGTTGGGTTCAACAAGGTAAGCTCCAATTTCACAGATGAGTGATTAAGGCTCTATGTAATGAAGGTGCCAAGGTGTTTGTTTATTTTGGGTTTAGGTGTCTTGGATGGTTAAGGAATAGTTGGGTTGGTAGAGGCTTTCCTCAGTTTGGTTGGTAAGACAAGGGTTTGGATAATGGAAGGGGTAGGATGGTTTGTCAACGGTGTGGTTAGAGGGTTTTGTTTGGCAATGTAAGGGAGCCCCAATTGTTGCCAAAATATGGCTTGATCCATGTCAAGGTTGTAGATAAATTCTAATTTTTGCACTAACCTAGAGAATGGTTTATATACTAGTTTTGTCCCCTGGATACTGGATTTGAAAGATAAGCCCATAGGTTTAGATAGAGGGATGGTAACCTTGTCCTTTTCCTCAATCAAAGGATGCAAGGTTTAAATGGGTGACTCCTCTATGGGAGGTGTAGACATGGGGGCCTCCTCTTTGGGAATGATCTTTGAAGGGGCAATAAATTTCTTTGTGGTTGAGGTGGAAGGTAAAATGGGATCTTGTTCTAGTATATTGGTCAAAGGAGGGGTTGATGGCTCCACTACCTCAATAGGTGGAGGAGAGGAAAGGGTTGCTTCCTCGGTTTGGATTTCCAAAAGAGTAAAAGGTAACTCCACTACCTCAATAAGTGGAGAGGGAAAGAAGAACAAATAGATTGGGTGGTAGGTTCTTCAGTAATGTGCATGCTAAGAACCATGTTAATAGTATGGGCATCGTGAGAACACTCAACCGTGTTGCTCTCATTTTTGGTAGGCACATGATTGGGAAAAGGTTTCCTAAATATGTCAAGGGTCTAGTTTTGAGGTGTATTGGGGTTATCTAACATAATCTCCCCCTTGTCAATGAAATATTGGACAATGCTCTTGAAGGTATTACACCTACTAACATCATGTCCGATTACGCGGTGGAAGACACATAAATCATTTTTGTTGTACCAACTAGGTGCAGGTTGAGAAGAATCAAATTATCAAGGTGGTTTGATAGGAGGAATTTGTATGATGTTGGCTTTCAATAACTTCTCTAGGATTGAAGCATAAGATTCTCCCAGAGGGGTGAATTGATTCTAGTTGTTTTTATTTTGGTTCCTCATGTTTTGCATTGAAGAACCAAAGGAATTTGGTTGGTTGACGGATTATGGAGAGGTAGATTTAAGGACAATTGTGTTTGTAGTTCCCTTGATTTTGGTCCCAATGTTGGTTTGGTTGCTCAGTTTAGAGGAAGCCTCACTGATTTTATAGGTAGAGTTCTTGTTTTTCAGTTTTAGCTTTCCTTCATCGATGGCTCTGTTATCTATCTTATGCGTCATGGTAAAAACCTCATCGAAGGTTCAGAAGCTCTGAACATGCAACATGAAAGAGATGTGCTTGACACATGCCCAAGCAAAGAGTTCAATCAATTTAGGTTGGGGAAAAGAGAAGGATAGTTGATTGATTAGGCTCCTCCAACAAGCTATAAAATCAGCAATGGATTCATCATCAAATTGTCGGATGGAGTAGAGGTCACTGATGGAAACCTTCTTGGATAAATTTATCGAAAAAGTGATCCAGGAAATTTTTAGGCAGCTGAGTGAAGGAGAAGAGGGAATGATTGGTTAAGGCACTATACCAATTCAATGTTGATCCTGACAAAGACAAAGGAGATGTGCAGAGAAGGAGGGCATCGTCATAGGCAATCAAATAACATGAGTGCCTAAATGCCCTAAGGTGTTGTTGGGGGTCCTCCTTACTCTAAAACTTAGAGAACTTGGAAATTTCCCATTGAAGAGGATATGGTCTAATAGGCACATATGGGTGGATGGGCTCATTATAGATCTAATCATATGATAAGATGTTGTGAGCTCCAGAAATGGATGACTCTAAGGTAGTCATCTTATCCATGTGCAACTTCATTAGGTCTGTTTGGAGTTTTGCACCTGAAAGGTGCATATTGTTGTGGTGGTTGGGTGACATATTGATAGTGGATAGGAGGTTGGGAGGTTGTCAAATATTGGTATGTGGAGACAAGTGGTTATGTGGGAGATATGTAAGGTTAAGTGGATACGGGTGGTTGGGTAGTAGGTAGAGGTACATGCCCTTGTGGGTTAGGGGTGTAACCTAGGTTTGGTGCAATGAGCACCTGTTGGGTAGGAATGGTGGTTAGGTTGGTGATATAAGGAAGGGTAGTGACCTTTGTGCTAACTGGATGTAAGGTAGAAGGTATAGGCACCACAAGATTTTGAAGTGGGGTAGTGGTTAGAGGATTAAAGGTAGCCGATGGAAGGTTGACAATGCTAGGGGTAGGTATTTCATGGTGAGGGAAGTATAGGTGGCTAATGGTTGGGTTGTTCCTAAGGTGGAGGATTTTTTGGTAGGGGTGGAAGGTATAAGGGTGTTTGTAAGTTGGATAGGTTGGTTTTCCACAGTAGTATCAAAGGGTTTGTTGGTGGATAAGGAAACTTGGGTAGCCATTGGTTGGGTGTTGATCATGGCAATAGAAGTGTTTCCCATGAGATGGGAAGGCATGCCATAAGGTAGGTCCATACATGGAACCGAAGTAGGGGTACAATAAGGCATAGTGTTGAGGTAGTGATGGAGGGCCACAAAATTGTTATCTAAGAAGGTGGCAAAGTCTGCATCTCCTTAGGGACTTCTCGAAGGAAGAAAGGACTTCCTAAAGGGTGAGGAGATTATGTTGGTTTAGAGACATATTCCATGGATAAGGAGGTAGAAGAGGTTGATTAGCTTGGTAATGGGTGGTTTTACTCTGCTTGATCCCTTCACTGTTGGCAAGTTAGAACCATCCAAGGTAAGGGAGAGAGAATGCACAAACAATCTCACCACTCAAATAGAAAGAAGACAAGAAATGATCAAATAAAAAAAATCAGACTTTAGAAATCATGTTAAGTCTTAAAGGTTCTTTTTAGTCTCTATTTTGGCTTATGTTGTAAGCTTTCAAGAAATGTGACATAAGTTTGGCTTGTAGAGCGAGTACTAGAAATGAAGTCTATGGTTGGTTTCAGGTTATTCAAGCGCTCAAAAAGAATTTTTATTAGAAATCAATATGTGGCTTGGTATTGGGGCCTATCCCCTCACTTCACACACCATAGTGATAAGGGTGTTGGGTGCTTAGCCAATATATATTTATTTTTAGAGTTTATACTCAATCAGAGAGCTGAGTTGGTTCTGCCTTTCGTAATGACCTCCAAGTAAGATTTTCAGGAAAGGGTAAAGTGACCGCTAGGTGATGAAATCATAGTCAGGCCTTGTCTCAAGTTTGTTTGATATTTAATTGAAGAAGGTGGTTTGGTTTAGTGTGTGCAACAAAAAGTGATACTACGATAGGATTACTTTGCTTTAAGTTAAACTATGTGAGCTAAACTTGCAAGCAATCAATGTATGCACTTAATTTTAAGCCCAAAATAAATTTTTCATTTTGTTTATGAGCACAGAATATAGAGGTAAGCAAACAAAATAAAACCCAAGTAAAGACTCAAGGTCCCATCGGGTGTGTCAGAATGTTTCAGTGAATTTCAGCTTATATTTTGAGAAGGGAAGAAGAAGAAACTAAATATGGATATGGTTAAAAAAATGATTTGATTTTACGCACATTAAATTAGATGATTGTGAAGAACTCCTATTTGGCTTGGGAGGATGATCTATAAATAAGATATCACTAAAGCAAATGGTTGGTTAGATAGGTGGATTGCCTAGCGCTAACTATATCCCAGAAGCAAGAGCTTTCTTGAGGGTTGTCAATCCACACATTTTAAACAATTAATTTTATAAATAGAATGATAAAGTACTTGCATCAATAATAAAAAAGTATTAAAATTGAATACATAAGATGCTTGCTAAAAATGACTAGAAATGACTAATATAACGAGAAGCAAGCAATACTAATGCTAAATGGATCAAGTGTGCTTCAAAAAATCAGACAAGAGTCTGTGAATAGGCAGGAACATAGAAAAATAGATTTGGTTGGGGGTATGAGGGTGAAAATAACTTTTTATTTTTTGCCACAATGATCGTTCACAGTTGGGGTGATCATCGGTAGGTAAGGTGACCATTGGTAGTTGAGACAACCATCGACGGTTATTATGTGTAGGTCTGGATTGGTAAATAGTTGGTTGACGGGATCACAAAGTTGGATTCTGAGAGATGGATTGGTGTTGGTTAATTGCGAAATAGAAATAAAGTAAATGAATATCAAAAAACAAGTACTTAGCTTGTAGAAAGATGATAGGGTGATTGATTGAGGTGGTTGGCATGTTGGTGGATTTTGGGGTGATTTTGACAGAGTAATGGTACTCGACGCTTTGGTAGAGCAATAATGACAAGTTTGGCTCTCTAAAGTGATGGTTGGTTCATCGGTAGTTAAGGTGACCATTGGTAGTTGAGACAACCATCGACGGTTATTATGTGTAGGTCTGGATTGGTAAATAGTTGGTTGACGGGATCACAAAGTTGGATTCTGAGAGATGGATTGGTGTTGGTTAATTGCGAAATAGAAATAAAGTAAATGAATATCAAAAAACAAGTACTTAGCTTGTAGAAAGATGATAGGGTGATTGATTGAGGTGGTTGGCATGTTGGTGGATTTTGGGGTGATTTTGACAGAGTAATGGTACTCGACGCTTTGGTAGAGCAATAATGACAAGTTTGGCTCTCTAAAGTGATGGTTGGTTCACTGGATCGTTGATTATGATTGACTTGCAAAAAATAAACTATGGATGCACAAGCTCTTGATAACAATTGTAAATAATTTTCACATTCCTGATCCTCCCTTCTTATAGGCAAGGAAGAAGAATTATAAAAAGATGTTAATTGGGCCTTCCTAATTTTAACTCATGTATGCAATGGCTCACATGTGGATTTAGACAAGTTATATTTAGAAAAGTAAGGCAAGTGGCTTGCATGTTATTGGTTAAGGAGGTGCACCCTGATCATCAATGATCACCCTGACCGTCGACGGTCGATGGCCAAGGCAAAGAGTGGGTAAAAGGGTAGGTTAAGTCATTTGGTCAAACTGATCACGATTGGGCTCGATGAGGGGTCAAAGGGTCACATCGGACCCAAAGGAGTCCTAAGGTGGTCCAAGAGAATTTTGACATTCAGAATCACGGTGTGTGGATTTTTTGTCTACACCTACAACAACTATCTTCTCTGCACAATGGTGAGCAACTATGGACAACAAGCTAGGAAAAATGAACCATTCCCCAGACAAAATCAACAAAATTGCATGAATTAACACATCACACAACATATAGGTAGGCAAAATCAACTTTTTTTTATTGCTTCAAGAGGTATTCAATTACAAAAAATGGCCAAGGCTTTACCATAACTAGCAGAGATCCCTTTTACAATCAATTTTCAATGCATATAAAGAAGATGGGTGAAGAGAGAGAGGTGGGCGTAGAGATACCAATCATGGTTGCCATACAATCATAGAATCAGGTACAACTCCTAAAAATGGACAAGAATCAGCGCAAGTGACTCTTATACACAAATGTCACATTTGTTTTGATGAGATTATTTGAGAAGTGGCATAGGAACTCTTCATTGCCTTGGATGACTCATCACTCTTACTCATGAAACCAGCCTCCTTCTTTGATTGAGGGGTTACACCTTGCATAACTACCTCTACCATGTTGCTAGCTCTTCTTGACACCTAATGTGATGATATGAAACTCCTCAAACTGATATAACAAGTCTGACATTTCATATGCTCACTTTGTCATCTTGCCAAGCTTGCCAAATGCATAGTGAGAACCTACAACTTGGTGAATTTGCATGGTTTGGGTAGATAATAGGCTTGATGAGGATTAGAACATCATTTTCATGTTGGCACAGACCTCCATGCAATTTTTTAGCTCTCTACTCCACTTGAAACTCCAAAAGTTGCTCAATTTGGCCTTTCTATGCCTCAAGAAGCCCTGATTTGGGTTTTGGGGTCCAAAATGAGTTTTAGATCAAAAAATTTCAAAAAATTTTCATAAAACTTCCAAACAAAAATTCTTTCTAAATTGTCTATTTGCTGCCCTGTAGGGGAGTACAGACCTATGTTTTAGCTTGTTCTCTCTCCTCATGAACTGTACAGACCTTAGACCACTTGGAAAAGTTTTTTAATTTTGTTCCCAAATTTTAGTTAAAATTTCATGAGTTTGGTAGCTCTAAAAATCAAGTTATGCCCTTTTTAGTATTGCATCACCTTGCATTTTCTTCATTTATGTATGACTAGGTCTGTATTTTGACATTGTCTTAAGTTATATAAGGTTTAAAGACCTCTTATTTTTGCATTGAGACTTAGATGATCCCCTAAAACCATTCCAACCATTGGATGCTTTCAATCAAACACATAACACTCCTAAAAACACATTTTTTGACTGTAGCACTTGCATTCTTAAAACCCTGCAACCTGTACCCGTAAATTCCACCATTAGTTACATTGAAAATTTGATTGAAAAGGTGTAGGATGGTTATTTAGGCCTTTAAGAGCTCACACAACTTTACATTTGCATCAATGGATTCATAAATGCATTCAAACAAAATAAAATCGTGAAGTTGGGGTTTTAGAGGGGTTTAAGGAGCTACAAACACTCTTAATGATTGTTCATAAAGGATAAGTCTTCAATATTTAAACCAATTCCAAAATTTGGAAGGCCATTAGGGTCCCCTACTTTACCTAAAATCTCTAGTTCCAACTCTCTCTCTCTCTCTCCACCACATACTGAACGTTTGAAATTGACCCTCATAAGCTTGTCAAGGGCTCAATGAAGGAGCTGAGAGGTTTTTTATCTTTCCTGGACTTGTAACTTCTTATTAAGCATCCTTTGAGCTTGGGTAATATGTAATAAGCCTTTTAAAGTCTTAGAAAACTATATTCAACTTGAAAATCCTTGAAAGGTGACCTCTACAAACCTTCTTTCTTCAAGAAACTTACATATTTTGTCAAAAACCCTATTGTAGCTGCTGAACCAGGGGTTAATGGAGTCTCTCTTAGCTTGTACGGTGTTGGTGTAAAGTACCAAGAGTTATCTTCACCTTATTTTCCCTGTCTATTCTTCATTATGCTTTGTTTGAACATTAAAAATGATGACTAAGTCAATTTCAAATGTACTCCAATGTTGGAAAAGGAGTTTTTAAACATCTTAGACATATGTACGGACAAGGTACATGTAATATATTACTCAACAAGTGTTAAATGACATAAAAAACCCCTTTCACCCTTATACATGATATTAGGTCCTCACATTTGATATTCTTTCAAAGTGTTATCTTACAATATTGCAATAAGCAATATAAGACAAAGCAAAGGAAACCTTAAACTCTGCAACAATACCTTAGTTTCTCCAAAATAAGCTATAGACCACATTTGACCTCGAATAAAAAATCTAACCTTGATTTTCATCATGATAGCTCATTAACACCCTCCTGCAACTTAAAAAACTCATGACATGGCATTAGGCTTCTTATATCTGGCATTAACCTTGACTCACACAAGAAACCTTAAACAATGTTAAACATGTCACTTGAAGGAAGTTTGACTCAAAAGGACCACTTACAATGACTCAACATGAGTTTGAACATGCTAGGGGTCAATCGTGGCAAAATTTGCAAACATTCATGACTATATATTGGACTATGAAGTCACTTGTCATCACTTCAAACTAATATGAGATCACAAAAGGGCTATAAATTATTTGAAACAAATGAAGGGATAGCTTATAATACCTCAACACACAACAAAGCAAATAAAAACACATACAACAAAGCAAAAGACCAAACAAGACACACATTGTGCCAAGAAGCACTTAGGGAAGACAAAACATGAGCAACTACTATGTATAACTAACCTCCAAGGTCTGATCCACCTAGATCAAAAGGAAAAATTATGAGATCTCCATGAGATGAATCGTGGTGTAAAGCAAGTTGCCTTTTGGATATAGTGATTGATGAATCAGACTTATTGTTTTTCAACTTCCTTGGCATGCTCTCAAATGAATCAATTGCAGCTAACATCTCTCAAATGTAAACAAACTCCTCTTGGTGTTCAATATTTTCCTCATGTTGCTCTTCAACACTAAAGGAGTCTTCCAATGTGGTCGTAGCTGCGACCTCAGTTTTTGATGGCTCATTAGGACCATGTTCTTCAATTTTGACAAACACCTCATCAATGTTCTTACTATGAGATGTAGGCTTGTAAATAGTTAATATATCTTGACTGAGTTAAAGGAATTGTTGCCATAAGTCATCATGAACTTGTTCATCTCAACTTTGAGCTTATTGAGATCTACTAAGAGAGAAAATGTCATATTTTTCCAGGTTTCCAAACTGATCAAGAAGCTCGTAGCCAGATTTGAGAAGATCAAACAAGTCAATATCAAATGAATTAGACCCATGGAATATGTTCAAAATATTGCCCTCCTTAGCCTTAATCAGATTGTAATCTCCTTGTAAGAGCACATTGTTGGAGGTACAATCACTAAGAGGTGGGGGGAGGTGAATTAGTGATGCTAGATAATTCAATTCAATTCTCAACTCTTAAACATTCAACATATATCAACTTGATCAAGCAACATAAACATGAAAGCACATGCATCCAAATCATACATAAGAACATACATCACATGAACACAACACATATGTGGGAAACCCTCTTGGGAGATAAAACCCACTAAACCTAGCAAGATGGACTACTATTTTATAAAACAAGATCCAATATTTAGACTAGCACCAACTAATCAAGGAACACCCATCCCTTAGTTTAGTGAGACACCAATCCCACAAAGATTTGTTTCCCCTGTCTAATTGAGCACCCACTACAACTAGACCTTTAACAAGCTTTACCTTGTAAGGAGGAACCAACCCCCTAGACAACCAATCACCCACTCAACTACTTAAACATATCACCTTAAACACCTGTTGTTACTCTTCAGCTTATTATGATCACCTTTGTCTACACTCTTCACCTTCACTCTTTCACCCAAACAGTCTTAAGGGCTCACTTACTCAATCTGCCTCTTCTATGCTCATTAGATCCAATGACCTATGTATCCACCTAAAACAGCTTGATCAGATCAACATGACTGATACACTTTACTCTATGATGGTCCTCATTGACCTATACCTTTTCTTTCAAAGGTTCTCTACTTTGCTTGAATCCTCGCTCTCACAACTGCTCAACTCTTCACCATCAAGTCTTGAAACCATCACATTTGCTTTCACTCTTTATAGGGTCTTCATGAATATTATCTTCTTGGTCACTCAGAATATTTGCCTTAACCTTTAATACTTATATCATGCTAAGATATAGCTCCAATCCATTCTCATAGGTCAGCCATTACTTCATTAGCCCCAAACCACTATTAGGTCTTGATGATACTTAAAACAATTAGGCCTTCATACTCACACGTTACATGTGAGACTACTTGGACCACCTTCATCCTTTACCAAAGCTTTGAACACATCAAACCTATTTCCAATATCCCCGTGCTTACTCCCATATGAGTCCATGCCACTAGCAACACCAACTCACATCTTGAACCTACCAATTAGGTCTTCTTGCTCTTTAGGTCTTCATACATAAAAAACACAGTCTCAAACTTCTGAAGCAACTACTCAAATCTTTCACATAGTCATATGATTAGATCACATGGATGAACCTTTCAGGACCTCTTCTACATCTTCATGCACTTTAGACACTTCAACACAAACTCTAAGCACTCAACTCAATACAACTCTCTCAAAATGACCACTTAGACTGGTCACACACAGTTAAAATACAGTCAAGGTATTTTGACTCTCTATATATGATCAAGGGAAAACTATGACAAATGATGCCTTCAAATAAACCTTTGAGACTTCCTTGACATCTTTATATTCATTTGCTTCCTCAATTCTGCTTAGAACACCTTCAACTTACCTTTGCAAGATGGTCACTCAAACTACTAGTGTATTCAACAAACATAATCAACTTCTAAGCAATTGTTCACACTGAAGATGGATTGATCGAACCTCCATAATCCATACATTTAGTCTTTATGGAGTCTAAAACACTCTCAAATAGTTATTTCATCTTGAAACATCAAAAACTACCAAGAACTCTTCAATTATCCTTTTCAGGTCACTTGTAGAACATATTCAAACATACAATCAACTTTGGAGCTCAATATCTTTGACTGCACGAATATTCAAACCTTATAACTAGATTATCTAAATGCACCTTGAAGTCCTTTACAACTTTGTTTTTTACTGCATCAAGAAATTCGTCCTGAATCAAAAGATATAACACAAAAACTGAGCACTAATTTTTCATCGTTAATTTGAATATTCAAATTCCAACGGTCACTGAACATATGTTAAACATCGAGCACTTTAACTTCATCTCGTGCTTCCTAGAAATTTTGTACAAACATGCTTCGTCGATCTCCTTGAATTATCCTGGTCTTTACCTTGCAATGCTCACCATTGATTTTCGATCTGATCTCTTGCGATTGTACCACTTGGCACTATGCATGCCTTCTACGCACATTAACTCCTTGACTCAACCTGTACCATCGATATCTATCTGTAAAAACACTCATGAACCATTGATCTTTTGTCCAAGCTCTATAAATGTGACACATGTCACTAGCGCATTCATTCTTTGACATATTGACTAGTTGACCTTAGACTTCAACATTGTTAAACTTGACAGTCTCTGGCTCATCACAGTCTGCAAAAGAAAATTTGAAGGTTTATAACTTGAGATAGAAAACACTTCAAGATTCCAAATATTTAAGGTACATTTTTGGCACTATAGACAACATCTTCATGAAAACATTTAACCTTAGTTGACTTTTTGAGTACCTACATTAAATGCGTAAACTTGTTGGTTCATTCATATGTGCATGACGAGCAGTGACAGTCTAGGTTATCTTAAGCTAGAAGATGCTTGTTTCTCATTCCAAAAGATCACATGACACACCAGAACTTTTCATCAAGACATCTATAGATGTCTCATAGCTTTTTCTTTGTTCTTACTGATCTACACATATGCCATATATTCTCTAAGCTATCAATCTGATCACTTTGTCATTAATGCACTATAAATCATGTTGTCTTTGACATCAATGACAACCTAACATCAATGACAATGCTCAACAATCTCTCCTTTTGTCATTGATGGCAAAAAACCCTCAGAATGAATTCATTTGAACTTCTTCATTCTGATCTTTCTCCCCATTTGACATTAATGACAAATGGTCTCTTCCTCAACATACTAACAATCATTCATCAACATTAAGTATGCATTCAAAAACTATTTAAGATGCTCAAGATACTTACATACTTTCAAACATATGAATCAATTGCTCCCCCTTTGGCATGCACCAAACTGAACTTGCACTTATCTGATCCTTGAACCTGATAAATTGTACACAGAGCTTAGAAAGCTCCCCTAATATCATGCTCCATCTTATGTCATTTGTGTTTTGACATACATTAATATGAACTTGGGATTTTACGATCCTTGGACCTGTTTACTTACAAAACTCACAAGATCTCTTTACTTATGCATGAAGATTCAATACCTTGTCAAAACACATGACTTGGTTTGATCAAGTCATCATATGAATCTTCTTGAATTCACAACTGTAGCAGACATTTTCACTTTTATCATGACTGAAGCATCTCACATATGCTCCCCCTCACATCATGCACAACTCTTTAAGCCACTCAATCTAACTGAGTTAGCTTCCCCTTAGCCAAGCACATCTTCAAATGATATTCTTGACCTATAACATCAACCAAAGCTCAACTGACATCCACCATGTTTCCTCTTGCTTGTCAAGTTTCTCCTTGAATCCTAGATAGAGACACCCTAACCCACAATGTCTTAAAACAATGTGAAACCAGGGGTTACCCATAACTCTTTATATTCCTTCTCCTCCTTGATCGTCTCATACTGATAGTTCTTCTTCTTCTTAGGCTTAAGAGAAGATACATGTTCATCCACTACAATATTCTCCTTTTTTTCTAAGAATGAGTTGATAATATATGAAGACAACAAATATTCATGACATACCTTTTCATCTGAAGAAAGAACCTCATCACTAGGCATTGACAACTGATGTTCTTTGCATGAAACATTTTCAACAACAGCAGAATGTTTACTTGTATCCATGCATCCCTCAAAACTAACCTCAACTAGCTTCTTGGTTTTTTCTTTAAGCTCAAATTGAACTGAGTTTTGATTCTCTTTTTGTATCTAGACAGATGACACATTCTCTTGGCATACCTAAACCCTCTTCATATCTGATTCCTCTTTTGCTTTAGCAAATAGTCCATCTTGATATTTCAGCTCAACTGAACTAGTTTTCTTGGTTTTCACTTCCTTGGGATTCCATACCAAGGATTGACCTTTTTCTAGCAGACTAGGATGTCCATATTAATCTTCATGAATTCACAACTGTAACAGACATCTTCACTTTTATCATGATCGAAGTATCTCACATATGCTCCCCCTCACATCATGCACAACTCTTTAAGCCACTCAAGCTAACTAAGTTAGCTTCCCCTTGGCCAAACACATCTTCAAATGACATTCTTAACCTGTAACATCCACCATGTTTCCTCTTGCTTGTCAAGTGTCTCCTTGAAACTTAGATAGAGACACCCCAACCCACAATGTCCTAGAACAATGTGAAACCAGGAGTTACGAGTTTTCCTTCTCCTCCTTGGTCATTTGATATTGATAGTTCTTCTTCTTCTTAGGCTTAAGAGAAGATACATGTTCATCCACTACAATATTCTCCTTTTCTTCTAAGAATGAGTTGACAATATATGGAGACAACAAATATTCATGACATACATTTTCATCTGAAGAAATAACCTCATCACTAGGCATTGACAACTAATGTTCTTTGCGTGAAACTTACTCAACAATAGCAAAATGTTTACTTGTATCCATACATCCCTCAAAACTAACCTCAACTAGCATCTTGGTTTTTTCTTTAAGCTCAAATTGAACTAAGTTTTGATTCTCTTTTTCTATCTGGACTAATGACACATTCTCTTGGCATCCCTGAACCCTCTTCATATATGATTCCTCTTTTGCTTTAACAGATAGTCCACCTTGATCTTTCAGCTCAACTGAATTAGTTTTCTTGGTTTTCACTTCCTTAGGATTCCATACCAAGGATTGACCTTTTTCTAGCAGACGAGGACGTCCATACACTTTCTTATGACTTGAGAATTTGCTTATAGAAAATCTTGCAATATGACCAACTTGATGACAACTTAAACAAATAGCATCATTCGTACCTTCTGCTTGATGAATATTATGAATCTCAGCAAACATACCCTCTTGTCTCTTAGGTTCATTATGCTCAATCTTAACTGTCTTAGGTCTCCATACCTGGGTTAGTCTTTTTCCATGCATTATGGGGCAGGATTTAGCAATATGTCTCATGTTATGACAATTATAGCAGAATATATTATCCATACCTCTAGATGACCAGCTGCTCTTACTTCTACAGTTGCTTGCCTTATGACCAAAACTGTGACAAGCAAAACAATGATCATTAAAAGATCTTTCATACCTTATGACACTTGGTTGCCTAATGGATCTTTTCTTATTTATCTTGGTGCTTGCATCCTTCTTGTCTTGAACTGACCTCTCTTTCTCTTTCTCAGTCTTGTTTACCTTGACAACAAATTGCTCGTGCTCATTCTTCAATGAATCTAGCTTGGTTTTCAATTGAATGATCTCATCCTCTTTAGCTCTCATACTTGAACTTGCAGTGTCTAACTAAATTCTAAGATCTTGGATGGTCTCCTCATCCATATTAGCTTCTTTAGCCATGTCATCTTTAAATCTAAAGGCTTGCTCTTCAATAATCTTTATAGAATCAAAATTGGATTTCAACTCATCATGCTCACCTTGTTTTGAACTCAACTTGGCCTTAGTCTCTTCTAACTGAGTCTTGAGATATCTGCATTATTTGTCTTTTGAACTCAGATTAGTCTTTGTAACTCTTAATTGATTATCAAGAATGTTGATATTCTCTTTGTCATCTTTTAATCTTGAGCTTGTCTTTAAGAATTCTAGCTCCTTAATGAGCTTGATGCAATCATCCATAATAGCCTTAAAGTTTGAGGCCATGATCTTTTTCTGAGCTTTTTCTTGATCATACTCTCTCATCTTACCAATGTACTTCTCAATAAGTGCCTTGAACTTATTGCACTTTTATTCACTTGATTTTAGACAAGCATAAGTAACCTTTACTTCAGCGTTCAATTCTTGATTCTCTTTCTTCAATTTCTTAGCCATATTGTACCTTGGATCACCTTCAAGTGGTTTAACTTGCAAAGAAGGTCTTGCTTTGATATCAATTGTTGGAGGTACAATCACTAGGGGGTTGAATCAGTGATGCTAGTTAATCCAATTCAATTCCCAATTCTTAAACATTCAGCATACGTCAACTTGATCAAGCAACATAAACATGAAAGCACATACATCCAAAACATACATAAGAACATACATCATATGAGCATAACACATATGTGGAAAACCCTCTGCGAGAATAAAACCCACTAAACCATGCAAGATGGACTATTGCCCTATAAAACAAAATCCAACATTTATACTATCACCAACTGATCAAAAAACACCCAACCCTTAGTTTAGTAACACACCAATCCCACAAGGCGCTATTGCCCATGTCTAGTTGAGCACCCACTACAACTAGACCTTTAACAAGCTTCACCTTGCAACGAGAAACCAACCCCCTATGCAACCAAGCACCCATTCAGCTACCTAAACAGATCACCTTGAACACCTTTTACTACTCTTCAACTGATGATGATCACCTTTGTTTGCACTCTTCACCTTCACTATTTCACCTAATCAGTCTCAAAGGCTCATTCGCTCAATCTGCCTCTTCTAAGTTCATTAAATCCAATGACCTGTGTATCCACCTACAACAACTTGATCAGATCAACATGACTTATCTAGTTTGATCTATGATGGTCCTCATTGACATGTACCTTCTATTTCAAAAGTTATCTACTTCGTTTGAATCCTCGCTCTCACAACTGCTCAACTCTTGACTATCAAGTCTTGAAACCATCACATTTGCGTTCACTCTTTATAGGGTCTTCATGAATATTATCTTCTTGGTCGGCCAAAAGACTTTCCTTAACCCTTAAGACTTCTATCACGCTGAGATATAGCTCCAATCCATTCTCATAGGTCGGTCATTACTTCATTATCCCCAAACCACTATTAGGTTTTGGTAAGACCTAAAACAATTAGGCCTTCATACTCACACGTTACATGTGAGACTACTTGGACCACCTTCATCATTTACCAAAGCTTCGAACACATCAAAACTATTTCCAATATCCCCTTGCTTACTCTTATATGGGTCCATGCCACCAGGAAAACCAACTCACACCTTGAACCTACCAATTAGGTCTCTTTGCTCTTTAGGTCTTCATACACAGAAAACATAGTCTCAAACTTATGAAGCAACTACTCAAGTCTTTCACATACTCATATGATTAAATCTCATGGGTGAACCCTTCAATACCTCTGCTACATCTTCTTGTGCTTTAGACACTTCAACGTAAGCTCGAAGCACTCAAGACAACTCTCTCAAAATGACCACTCAGACTGGTCACACACAGTCAAACTATTTTGACTCTCCATATCTGATCAGGGGCAAACTATGACAACCAATGCCTTCTCATAAATCTTTGATACTTCCTTGACATCTTCATATTCATTGGCTTCCTCAATTCTGCTCAGAATACCTTCAACTTACCTCTGCAAGATGGTCACTCAAACAACTAGTGTATTCAACACAATCAACTTCTAAGCAATTGTTCACACTGAAGATGAACTGATCAAACCTCCATAATCCATACAGATAGTCTTCATGGAGTCTAAAACACTCTTAAATAGTTATTTCATCTTGAAACATTAAAATACTATCAATAACTCTTCAATTATCCTTCTCGAGTAACTTGCAAAACATGTTCAAACACACAGTCAAATTTGGAGCTCAATATTTTTGACTGCACAAACATTCAAACCTTCTAACTAGATTCTCTAGATGTGCCTTGAAGTCCTTTACAACTTTTATTTTTATTGCATCAATAATTTTGTCCTAGATCAAAAGATATAGCACAAAAACTTAGCACTAGTTTTCCCTCATTAATTTGAATATTCAAATTCCAACGGTCACTGAGCAGATGTTAAACATCAAGCACTTTAACCTCATCTCATGCTCCCTGAAAACTTTGGACAAATGTGCTTTGTCAATCTCCTTGAATTACCCTGATCTTTACCTTGCAATGCTTACCATTGATCTTCGATCCGAACTCCCATAATTGTGCCACTTGATAGCTCTGTGTGCCTTCTACGCACATTGACTCTTTGACTCGACCCACACCATCGATCTCTATCTTTACAAACACCCACGAACTATTGATCTTTTTTCCAAGCTACATGAATGTGACACATGTCACTAACTTGTTCATTCTTTGACATATTGACTTTTACGCACACCGTTGGATCATAATCAACGATTTAACGTGCACCGTTAGATCTACTGACTAGTTGACCTCAAACTTCAACATTGTTAAACTTGATGGTCTCTGGCTCATCACAGTCTACAAGAACAACTTTGAAGGTTTATAACTTAAGCTAGAAAACACTTCAAGAGTCCAAATCTTTAGGGTACCTTCTTGACACTATAGACAACATCTCCATGAAAATCTGACTTCAGTTGACTTTTTGAGTACCTGCATTAAATGGACAAACTTGTTGATTCATTTATATTTGCATGACGTGCAATGACGGTCTAGCTTCTCTTAATTTAGAATATGTTTGTTTCTCATTCCAAAAGATCACATGACACACTAGAACTTCATCAAGACATCTATGGATGCCTCACATCCTCTTATTTATCCTTACTAATTTGCACGTATGCCATATATTCTCCAAGCTATCAATCTAATCACTTTGTCATTAATGCACTATGAATCATGCTTTCTTTGACATCAATGACAACCTAACATCAATGACAATGCTCAACACAACTTGCTTCTAGGACCTCAAACAAGTCTTGCAGTTGTACTTCACACATTTGTGACTCAATTGGATCTTTTGATTCCATGGAGGCTGGTATAGTGGTATTCTCAGCAAGAATGGAGAAAGAATTGAAGTCTGCTCCTTCACTCTTAAAGTCTTCTTCCACCATACCAATTGGCAACTCTTCAAACAAATTGATGTCTTCTTGAAGCTCAACATTTTCATTGTGTTTATCATATTCCTTTAGGTCTAAAACTATATGAAATTATTCATGCAATCAGTGATTGTTTTGAATAGCCTTCTCATGACCATGTGAATTGATATCTCTTGCTTCAATCTTGGCTCCTTCTTCATCAAGGTGTTCGAAAGATTGATTTTCTGATTTGATGGTATAATGAGGACTATCGATGGTGATTTCCTCATCATACTCACCACATCTTCATCATAGCTTTCTTGAGGCTCATTTACAATTGTAACTTGATTTTGCTCCTTATATTTGCCATGAATCTCTATAGTTGTAAATGAAGGTTGAAGCCCTTCTTTATGTTCATCTAGAGACTCCTCATTTGCTCTCCATGCCACTGGTCCTCTAAACCAAAAAGAGATGGTGGGAGGGCAAGATAGTCTATTAGTTTATTTGAAGTTTGCAAGTGTGTCTTTCCAACTTGATCTTGAAAGACTTCTTTGGAATCTTTGGGGGAAGGGGAAAATAATTTTGTGCTAAGACTTCTTTATGATCTTCCTTCCACTTGGCAATCAATATGTCAAATTATGATATGCTTTCTTCTTTAGAGGCTATTTCAACATGAGAGATAGATAAAGAGCTTGAAAGGTTTGAGAATTTTTTTGGATTGGTTGTTGGATGGTGGACCCTGATCTTATTAGAATGCTCAGTTCCCAATGACGGGGGTGTGGGGGGGCTTGCCCCCCCACTATGATCGCCATGGGTGAAAAATGCATTATAAAATATTGTAATTTCATAGTAAGTCTGAACCATTCACTATTAGATCGTAGATCTGACGGTAGAAATTATGTTGGTGCATTTTTACCTTAATATGTAACCCTCCTTTGATATGAGGGCATTGTAATCATGGCAGTGCACTGTGTGAGTAAAGAGGAGATTGCGGTGGATGTATTGGAGGTTTATCTTTTCATTTGTTGGACTAAATAAGAGAAGCACTGGTTGTTTCTATGTGGATGTAACCCATATTAGGTAAACCACATTAAATATGTCTCTTGTATTGTTTTCTACATTTTATTTTCGTCTTTATTTCATTATTATTGTTTTGTGTTCTATATTCCTAACATTAGCCTTCACAACCTTCCTCTCTTATTGGTTTTGATTTGGCATGGGACGAAGAAGCTCATTAATTTGTTTGAAGTTCCAGAGGGTGTCTTTCCAACTTAATATTTTTTAGGACTTCTTTGGAAGCCCTTTAGGAGGGTTAGTTTGATTAGGTGGTTGGGGAGGGAGAGAAGAATAATATTATTGATAGCAAGGTCGATCATAATAATAACTAGAGCCCTATGGAAGGAACATAGGGTCATCGTAGGATTGATATGGCTCAACATTGGGTTGATATGGATAAACATAGGGTTGGTATGGTTCAACATAACGCTGGTATGGATCAAAATACTATTGATAAGGTGTAAAACAAAAATTCTCTCCATACCTAGCCATCAAACTTCATAAGACAAACAAAAAGTAAAAGAAACTATCAACAATTCCTTGAAATAAGTACCCGGGTTGCTAGAACTAGCGGATTGAAACTTGGAGTCGTCATTGATGTTTGATAGGAATGCCTCCAAAGGCTAATATATTGAAAAATACACCAAAAATTCTTTAATAGATGAAGTACATGTAATTGTCCCACCGAGCATGCTAGAACTCTTATCACACTAAATTGCATCCTTAAGAATGTTGTTCAAACTTTCTTACTGAGATGATAGCATGGAGACACCTCTAGATTATGGGTGGTCTAATCGTTGAGGTGAATCTCTAGATTAGGACTAGCTCCCTTGATGCTTCACTTTGTACTACTGCTCTACCTATCTTATTGCATGGAAACGAGAGAAAAGACTACTATAGAACTTAGAGGGGGTGATGCACCAATAGTATGATTTCTCTACTTGACTAGACATACACTATTTAAGACAAAGAAAGCTATACTCCTTACACAACCTTGATATGATTCTTGCATAAGTATTTCATTTGTGAGGTTCAAGAATCCATGACAACACCTATGAGGGCAGCAATTGATCTTTTAGAGATACAATTGATGTAGTTCCACTTCTAAATTTTGCATACATTGAGGAAAGAACACTAACAATGACTTGCAACAACTATCTTCTCTGCACAATGGTGAGTAACTATGATAAACAAGCTAGGAAAGATGAACCATTCACCAGACAAGATCAACAAAATTGCATGAATTCACACATCACACAACATATAGATAGATAAAATCAACTTTTTTTATTACTTCAAGAGGTATTCAAGTACAAAAAATGGCCAGGGTTTTACCATAACTAGTAGAGGTCCCTTTTACAATCAACTTTCAATGCTTATATAGAAGATGGGTGAAGAGAGAGAGGTTGGCATAGAGATGCCAATCATGGCTACCATACAATCATATAATCAGTTACAACTCCTACAAATGGACAAGAATTAGCTCCAAAAACTCTTCTACACAAGCGTCACAGTTGTTTTGATGAGATTCTTTGAGAAGTGGCATAAGAGCTCTTCATTGCCTTGGATGACTCATCACTCTTGCTCATGAAATTGACCTCCTTTGATTGAGAGGTTACACCTTGCATGACTGCCTCTACCACATTACTAGCTCTTCTTGACACTTTATGCGATGATATTCCTCAAACTGATGCAATAGGTCTAACATTTCATATGCTCACTTTGTCATCTTGCCAAGCTTGTCAAATGTATAGTGAAAACCTACAACTTGGTGAATTTGCATGATTTGGACAGAGAGAAGGCCTAATGAAGATTTGAACATCATTTTCATGTTGGCACAGACCTCCATGCAAAATTTTAGCTCTCTACTCCACCTAAAACTCCTAAAATACCCAATTTGGTCTTTCTAGGCCTCAAAAAGCCCGAAATTGGCTTAGGGGGTCAAAAATGAGTTTTAAAGCTCACCTAGCTTCCTTCTTGATTTCATTGTATAGGTTTCAATGGGGCAGACCTGTGGAAGTTGGAAAAACTCATTAATTCTTCAAAAAACTCCCAAACGAAAATTCTTTTTAAATTGTTTGTTTGTTGCCCTATAAGGGAGTACAAACCTGTGTTTTAGTTTTTTCTCTCTCCTTATGAAATGTACGGACCTTAAACCACTTGGAAAAGTTTTGTAATGTTTCTCCCAACCTTCAGTCAAAATTTCATGAGTTTTAGAGCCCTAAAACTCAAGTTATGGCCTTTTTAGTGTTGTCTCACCTTGCATTTTTTTTTTTTTTTTGCATGACTATAGGTCTGTATTTTGGTGTTTTCTTGAGATCTATGAGGTCTAAAGACCTCATTCTTTTTGCATTGGGACCTAGATGAGCCCCTCTAACCATTTCAACCATTGGATCCATTCAATCAAACATATAGAAGTCTTAAAAACATATTTTCTGATTGCAACACTTGCATTCTTAAAACCCTACAACCTATACTTGCACATTCAACCATTGTTTGAATTGAACATTTGATTGAAGGTGTAGGAGGGTTCTTTAGGCCCCCGAAGAGATCACACAACTTTCCATTTACATCAATGGACTCATAAATACATTCAAACAAGAAAAAACCATGAAGTTGGGGTTTAAGACGCTACAAACACTCTTATTGATTGTTCATAACAGAGAGGTCTTCAATCTCTAAACCAATGCCACAATTTGGAAGGCCATTAGGGTCCCCTCCTTTGGCCAAGAGCTCTGGTTCCAACTCTCTCTCTCTCCACCACATATTGAATGTTTGAAATTGACCCTCACAAACTTGCCAAGGGCTCGATGAAGGCGCTGAGAGGTTTTTTGTCTTTCTTGGACCTGCAACTTTTTCTTGAACATACTTTGAGCTTGAAGAAGATGGAGGAAGACTTGGAGAAGCTTAGAAGACCATATTCAACTTGAAAACCCTTGAAATGAGACCTCTATAGACCCTTTTTCTTCAAGAAACTTGCATATTGTCGAAATTTTAGCTGTTGAACTAGATGCTAATGGAGTCTCTCTTGGCTTGTACGACGTTGGTGTAACATACCAAGAGCATCTTCACCTTCTTTTCCCTGCTCATTCTTCATTATGATTTCTTTGAACATTAGAAATAATGATTAAGGCAATTTCAAATGTACTCCAATGTTGAAAAAAGAGTTTTATAACATCTTAAACATATGTACAAATAAGGTACATGTAATATGTTATTCAACAAGCGTTAAATGACATGAAAGACCCCTTTCAGCGTTAGACATGATATTAGACCCTCACATTTGATATCCTTTCAAAGAGTTATATTACAATATTGCAATAAGCAATATAAGACAAAGCAAAAGAAACCTTAAACTCTCCAAAAAAAAAATACCTTAATTTTCCTAAAATAAGCTATAAACCATATTTGACCTCAAATAAAGGATCTAACCTTGCTTTTCATCATGATAGCTCATTAACACCCTCCTACAACTTAAAAGACTCATGACATGGCATTTGACTTCTTATATCTAGTATAAACCTTGACTCACACAAAAAACCTTAAACAATGCTAAACACATCATTTAAATGGAGTTTAACTCAAAAGGACCACTTACAATGACTCAATGTCAATTTGAACTTGCTAGGAGTCAATGGTGACAAAATTTGCCAACAATACTCACAAAGAGATATTTTTGCAAGGGTCCTACCCTTACTCGACCAATTATTTTGAGTACTCAAAGCTCTGATTGGACATATTGGTTCAAGCAATATGGATTTTGACATAGGAATGTTTGAAATCTAAGTGGGATGCAAAGGTTGGGTTAGTGATGTCTTCTTCATATAAAGATGTGCTTAAAATAAACTATTGCACAGGGGTGTTTGAGACATGCTTTGGATCCCCAATTATGATACTTTTAGTGTCTGGAATATGGAAGTCCAAGATTGCAATAGCCATGTAAGAAAGGGAACATTAAAAGCCCAAACAATGTTACTAGTATCTTAGGGGAACTGCAAGAAATGACTAGGCAAGGATAAGGAAAAGCTAAGTATATGAAATCTTTTAGCACCTTGGATATGTAATAAGACAATTAAAAGATAGTAGATCCCTATTGGAGCTCACAAGATGCAACATGGTCATTAAATTTTGTTGGCAAAGAGCCTAGAGGACATGCAATCCATCAAAGAGAGAAACACAATATCTCATATTTGTGCTTTGGATTAAATTGATAAGTTCAAGGCTAACACATGGAGATATGATTGACGGCCCACATTGCCATTAAGAAACAAAGTTATAGCATTGCTTGTCAAGGATATTGACTTTCAGCTAATTTGTTTTTTGGTATGAGTTGTACGGTTTTAATATCCATGAAGGCAAAATAAAACAATTCATCTCCATGTAGATACTTGCGAACAATGTAGGAATGCACTTCCACCCCTATAAGGCATCACTCTTACAACATGACTTTATTGTGTTTGTACAAGTGTAAATGTATTTGTTAAGGAAAGTCTATTAGGCTCCGCATATAACACAAGAACACAATAGCATTTTTACTTAGAAAAATGCTATAATTGATGCAATCCATATAGAAAACGAGTGCCTACAAGTAACAACATGTGCAACTAATTGTGGTCACAATTAGCTTTAACATGATACAAGGGCATAAACATAAACACAAGAAAGCAATACAGCGTTGTTTTAAAAAATATATAGGCACAAAGGAGTTTCTTTAAAACGTTTTGAAAGACTTGCACAGTGCAAAGTGAAGTAATAGTGCTAGTCACACATAAAATGGTAAGTACAGAGATGGGTTAGGACCCAATGAAGCACACTTAGAGGGTACGTATTTCCTTCATGTTGAATTTGTAAGGGGGGTTCCTAGGGACCAATGTCCGTCCACCATTTAAAGCCATGAGGCCCCTGAAATCCATGCTTCAACATAAGCACATGCCGAGATTCTAAGTTAGAGAACCCCTACAACATAAGTCTAAAAAATATTCCCTTATAAAAGAACATTAATAAAATAATAATAATAATTAAAAATAAGGAAAAAAATAGATACACTAAAGCACATGATTAGCTTGCACCAACAACATTTATGTATAATGAAATGCATATAAGATTAAATTGGGTCGTAGATTTTGGAATTGAATTAAATATATGTTTTGCTGACAAAGGAAACACTGTCATCCTTGATGACTCTCTCAAAGGGCTTTGTAATCCTACAAAGGATCATAGTTTGTAGACATATATAACTAATGGATGTCTTTCCATAATAACCAACAAAAATTTGTAGACATAACTAGTAATCTAACAACAAAACTTACGGCTATCCTAACCCATTATCATCAGGGCAGGTGGGAGGCAGCTAAACAAATAGAAAATCTATTTCACTAACACCAGTGAAAAAGTGCAGAGAATAATAATTGGGATTTAGGGAATTCGTAGAGATTCATTCCCTGCAAAATACCCAGGCATGCCTCATAATATAGACAACAGAGTGACATCAGGCTATACGGATTGGCGGAAAAGCTCAAAGATAGACGGACAACTTGACTCCTAGATGGCTCTTGTTAGCAGGAAAAGTGCAACTTAACAAATCTGGACTTTCTGCTATTCCAGCATTCTAAGCCTCACTGTACTTATTGAAATCCATTTGGTTGTGGGACTGAATATGCAGACTTACCAAAGGAGGTCTAGGATTTTGGAAGCTTTCACTGGTGAGTAAAACTCTCTAGCATAAATTTTCTTAGTGGCTATGTAACGAGCCATGCAAGCATTGGAGCACATTTTTTAGAGCAAATTACTAGGAAATTCTCAGCCAAGAAACCTTCATCACATGGGGAAGCTTCCTTTTCGAAGCCCTGGACCAATATTTGTCAAGTTATATCCCACAAAGAGTTTCCCATGTGATGCTTACCTTCACAAGAGAAGCTTCACCATCTGATGCAGCAGTAAAGGCCTATTTCATGGATATGGTAGAAGGTTAGTAGACGGATTCTCAAGGATATAGTGAAAGAAAATGATTTTGCAGGCCAAGAATGTGGAGACATATGCTTTCAGCGTGTCCAGATAAGCAGAAACGAAAAAGACAACTCAATGGCCAATTTGGCAGCCGACCAAGAATGCTGGGAATGGACAGTATTGACTACCATTAATGAGGTAAGGTGAAATATGTTTGCAACCCGGTTATGGAGCAATGGTCTCCTTTGATTAATTGCTAAACGGGTTTGGTTTCTAAGAACAAAATATGTATAGGTTATATTTCCCACAAAAGCAAGCAGTATATTCGTTGACAACAACTATACAAAGTTTACACGATAAGCCCACAGAAGGCAAGATTTTGCAAACAACAGCGAGGAGATTATCCCCTAATTCCCATGGGGAAGGAAAGGTTCTAATCTTAGCCATTCCTGTCTTTCTCTGAAATTGCTGTGCAGGCTGTATTTATAATTTCTCTGACTCGCAGTATCTTCATGGGTTTTATCTGTCTGAACTTTGTGATACCCATGAAATGCAGATAAGTACAGGTAATTCAATAGTATGGTGACACACACATCCATTACAGCTGCTGTTTAAAAATCGGGATTAACTAGGAGACACTGGAAACCTAAAAGGTTGGCCAGCATTACTAGACCAGAGGAGGTTAATCTTAAAGATTAATTCACATAAATTGCACCTCCAAGAACTAATTGCAGAAATGTTCTCCAGGAAATTGTCACTAGTTGAAAGAAGATAACATCATTTTTAGCTAACCACCTTTGCGTTTCAGTAAACTGCACGAGTTTAAACCTTTATCTATATTGAACACAGAAATGCATGACAAATTTTTAGGGTTCAACCCCTCACATCCTAGAGATCTTGATATGAAGATTAGGTTCCTCTAGGTTGATTTACATTCCAATCCAGAGGACAGGTATTCTGAACGGAACATTTCCAAGTACTCCATTCAGCAACCACGGAAAAAATAAGCATGCCCACACGGGAAGAAAAAAACATCAAACAGATTCACATACCACTAAATGAAATTCAAATCTGACTTGCAATTAAAAAACCAACAGTAAATAAACAATTTGCCCAATGGCTAAAACTGGGCAAAGAGAATCTCAATATTCGACTAAAATTTAAATCCAATGCAAACACTGCCGCTCCGGCTCTTCTTAACAAAAGAACCCAATGAAAATCAAACCTTAACATCATAAAGAGCATGTTCATATGCAACAGCAAACTCTCTAGAATGATCTACAATCTGTTTAAGAAAACATATACACTCTCATCACAGCATTCCCGACCACTCCATTCAGAAAATATGAGAAAAAAATTATGTCCACGTACACTAGAATAACACATTAAACAGTTTTACTTCTACATGCCACAGAATAAATGCTTAAAGCAATATGAAAACTAAACATCAGTACAATATGTAAATGTCTGATGGGAATATTTGGCCCAAGAGGATCTAAAATGTTCAACGAAGCTCAATAAAGCAATTATTGCTCAATATCTGTTCCTTAAAGAACCCAATGAAAATGCAAACAGATTTCTGATTTACAAAGAGCCAAATGAAACTGAAATTTGATTGGGAAAATCATGAATGCAACAAGAAAATATGTCCGATGGAAAATTTGGCCCAAAAGGATCTTCAGTAGAATAACTATTTTTATAACTCCGTTCCTTACAAGAACCAAATGAAAATTTCAACTGGGCATTGAAATTCCTCTCTCAAAGAAAAAAGAAGAATTCGGAACTTCCCTAAAGCCTATTTTAGGCACCAGATCTGAGGGCCTTAAAAGTTAAGTCACAAAATTATTAACCAATATTCTGTCCTCTCTCGCCTATTAACAGAAAACTTGGAAAGCTAAAAGACTAATGATCATCTCTTTTCCATGTAACTACAACCCCTCTGGCAGGTTTTACATATCATTCCAGAGAGTGGATAAATCCCATAACAACAATTCCAACCAGATCTTGATTAAGAGGATCTAAAATGTTCAACGCTCTGTTTCTTTAAAGAAAGAAAGAAATAAATTATATTAATGTCCACAGATGATCAAAAGTAGGTCAATGGGACTCGAGGATACATCAGTCAACAATAGAAAGTCCAATGAAAATCCAAACAGATTTGCATACAGCCAAATGAAGCTCCAATTTGATTGGAATAAAATCATCTGTGCAACAAGCAAACATGTCCTGGCCCAAAAGGAACTTGAATACAATAGTTATTGCTACACCTTACATTGGAGTATCGCTTATGCTGAATGACTCAAGACTAAAGCAACATCTATGTCCTCAATGGAATACTCGAAGCAAACTCACCCTTGCCACCTCACTTCATAATTAACATAGGGAACAGAAGCCGTACACCAACAAGATTCAAACTACATGATTCATTTGTGACAAACACCAAATCAAAGAATCTTCGGGACCCATTCTGCATTAACAGGCGATTCATATGTACCAATCTAGAAAGTGGTGGTTTCCCCCAATTTGGTTGTGCGGGTAAAGTAACAGCAGAGGAATGTTGTCTCTTCAGTTCCCAGACTGTTGGGAGTCCTTTGGTGCATGAAAGGACACTCCTAAGGCATGATAAGTAAGAGACACAAATCTAGAAGGCGGCCTGAGTGTGTGAGTGAAAAAGTTGGTGTTCAATTGGTTGTAGGACAAAGAAAAGTCGCAGAGAGGAGCTGAGTAAGCAAACAACTGAGTGACTGTTGTAATTGTTCTATAAACTCTTTGTATAACTGTCTTTGACCATAAGAAAGGTAGGGAAGGTCTGCAATTGCCACTTCCAACTGGTTTTTCGTCACCTTAAGTTTTTCCATGTCAAAAGTCTTGTGCCCATTGTTGTGTGCGTTTATGCTACTTTTCTTTTGGTTCATTATTGTTCACATTCTGATTTACAGACTGCAAATTCTGTTTCATGTTCCAACAACATACTTAACTAATTCTAAAGTCCCTAAAGTGTTCAACAATGTCGATTTACAGATCAATCGAAGTAGGGCAGCAAGTTTGTGATCTTGCAGATTCTTTAAGCAACTGCACCTAGAAGTTAGAAGATAAGCAAGGGAAGAAAATGTGCAACAAACAAAGGGGATTAAGCGATAATTTATAAGTAGCCTCTCTTCTCTACAAAAGCAGTGACAGTAATGTAGCCATAGACAGCAATTAAAATGTAATGTCGGCTGCAAATGGGCTTGTTAAAAATCAAAGATAAAATTTGTTTTTCAACTATCATGACATAATTCAAAGCTGTACTTTACCAGTTAATGGATTTCTAGAATCAACATTTAATGGTTTTTGTAGAAAACTCCTCGTCAATATTACATTTGGTTGTGTAGAATACTTAATTCCTTTGAATGAAATTTCTTGTTGCAGCTAGCTTCAACTGTTATGGTGTGATACTTTGGAGAGGGAAAAGTTTATATGGTCCACGTTAATTTCTTTTCCACTATGGCTGACAAGGAATGGAGTACAACCCAAATAAAAGCATCAACAGTATCAATAGTTGGACAAATGGACAGCCAAGATTTATGGAATAATGGATGGTGTAGATTTGTTTGATGGTTTGCTGCAAGGTTCATCTCATAAAGAAGAAACGCATGTCCACATGATAATAAATATATAGAAGCAAGAAATGGAAAGTGACTAACATTTTCTTCAAAGTTACCCTTTAGTTATGTCAAGGTCTCTTATACTCGAGCAGGACTCGAGCAGGACAGTGAAAGGAGGTTCAATTTCTTATAATGTCAAGAAGCAGATATATAGAAAATTGCTTATCATGATTGTCTAATTGATAAAAAGAAGATAGGCCCCTCCACAAATACAAAGAATAAATTCTTCTTATTTGGACCACTCATTATAAAACATGAAATATATAGTATTCTGATTCTATGGCGCCAGATACAATAATTCTCTTATTTACTTCTAATAACCTTGAACACCAACCGTTCTCGGCTCTTCAAATCAGATAAATCATATGCAAAATTGAATCGAAAGATACACATTGCTACATAGCAATGCCATACCTTGGAATCATGCGAAAGAAATTCTGGTAACAGAAATAAACGACCTTCAAAGATTAGCTTTTACTCTGTCATCAATGAAAGAATCCATTCCCAAGCATTAATCTGTGGATGTGGATGAAGCTACCTCCTGTGACCTAGCTGTGAGTCTACGTAAAGCTAATTTGGCCCAGAGGAAGTTAATCTCGAGAAAAAGCACAAATGGAGAATTCAAGAACCATTCAAGGAAACACCTAGTCCATAACGATATAGCATCAAAATCGGTATATGGCACGTAATCTCGCGTCCACCTCGTGCCCCGCATTTTCATATACTGTTCACAGAACAATTCATAACTTGTGTGAAAGCATGCATAAATGTTAAAAATGATGATGAATGAGTATCCACATCTTGAACTCTTGTACAGTACAACTACAATATGTTGTGTGCGCTCAACTGTGCCATTTGTGAACATAATTTCTACATGATAGAAAACCATCTACTTTACCATCAAAAGAAATATGAATGATGCCAAGAAAGTATCTATCCTATCATCCTCATCTCCAGGATTGCCAGAACCGCCGCCACCACGATACCTTCCTCCACCACCCAAACCATTGTCATCATCTCCACCCATATCTGTCTCTCTCTTCCGTGACACCTCTTTCCATTTATTAAAAGTCCTCTCCTTCCCTTCAAGAGCCTTGTCGAAGACTTTTCTTGCAGCATCCTTCACAGAGAATCAACAAATGGCATAATACAATCAGTACCGGTGTATACTCCTAGGCAACAAAATACTAGTAAATATTATAGATGCAGATAGACAGATTTTATATTAGGTGAAAATACACACTGAATACCAAAATATTATCACATTATCACATTCAAGGATTTCTATTCCACCTACTTTTCCAGATTCGTCTTCACATACTTTTCCATTCACGCACACTGAGAATCAAATTAGTCTTCACATACTTTAAAGTTCAGCAAATCCATGGGGTTTCTATTCTGCCAAATGAACCCAGAACTTGTGAAAATTCACAAGAAAGCCCCGGTTCGACTTTGCATACTTTAACACATCCAAGGGGTTTCTATTCCACCAAAATTCACCTTAGCCTTACAGCCTACCGTATCTAGGTGCGGTCAGCTTTCATGTAGGGAGCAGAATTCACCTTAGACTCACACCGGGCCTTGTCCAGGTGCAACCAGATTTTGTGCAAGGAACATACAGAGTTGGACTTGAACCCGGGTCATCATCATAGTGATCGCTCTGCCTTGCCCCTAGACTACGACCCAAAAAACTATATATTTTTGGGCTTCTTGAACCTTAGACCTGAATCTCCATTGAACAGTATGAATAAATTGAAATATTAACATACAAATACATTTTTATGCAATGAGTGCCAAGTGGATAATGTTTTTTGATTAATTGGTTTCGATTTTTTATGTGGCCATATCCACTTACAAGCGAGTAAACGGCAGGACAAGCCTGTATGTGTCATGGTGGACTGGAACCCAAGTCTCCGCCGAGAAAACTGACACATCTTACCAACTAAGCTACAAAACACAGAGGCGAAGTTGACAATTCAAGCTTCGACATGAAAAATGGGTCATTAGAAATGGCTCACTCTAAATGACTCCTGGTGGAAATAATCCATGCTCCTGAGTATAAAAAAGGAGTGTAGCTCAGTGGTCGAGCATGCGCCCAGCATATGGGAGAGGCTAGGTTCAAGTCCTAGTTAACCATAAAAATTTAACATTGGTATCACAGCCAAATTTAACATTGGTATCATAGGTAGGTTAGGAACCCTGAGCACATAAGTGTGGCTTGTCCCCAGCAGTATATGGGAGGTCCTATGTTCGAGTTTATGAAATGGGCCATTGTAAATGATTCCATTATTAACTACTCGTGGAAGTTAAATTCCCCACCGTCAAAAAAAAGAAAAAATAAAATTTGGCAATGTCAGAAACCCCACAAAAAATTGTTTGCCATTTTACATGTGTCAATGCATTCATGGGCTTCTTCTGAATCTCAAGCTAATTAGATTAGAAGGATTGTGCATGATGCAGGGTTTTCTGAAACTAAATATATTGGGGTCTAAAATACCAGAAGAAAAATCCAATACAGCATTCATACCTTCGCATCTTCTCCAAATAATTTTCCAATCCCATCAAACAGGCAGACAATCCTGGGTCTACAGTTTGAGCTGCTGCTCGTGAGCTGTCTCCTTCGTTCCCACTTTGAAGATTTAAGGCCGAGGGCGCATGATGGTCTCTGCAATGGAGAAAACTTGACATCATTAAAGGGAAAGTGTAAGCGATGAGGGCTACTTGAAGGGGTGTGGTGTGCGATTAATGCTGTCTGCATTTTTACAACTACACGCTTCTTTCATTCATTCCAGATTGTCTGAATGTTGTTCGTTATGTTTTAGAATAAATTTTCCCATTTGCTCTTCCCACCTGGGTTATCTGAGCTTAATACAATGGAACCATAATGTCAATACCAAGGGTTAAAGTCCTTTAAATGTATACAAGTTGCCCAAAGGTGCAGGTTAACCCAGAAGGGGTGTAATTTTAGTTTTTGGTAAAGTGAAGTTTTGTAAAGTGAAAGGGAGTAAATCCATAATTGTATTTTATTTGAAATTTATAATAAAGATTGTGTGTTTATTTATTCATACGTTATTGGGTAAGGACAATATATCATACAAAATATGAAAATATTTAAATGTTTCAAAGTGAGTTAAACTCGATGATAATAAAAAATAATGACAATATTTTATAAGATGAACTCAAAGAAGGTCTAAATGAATACATGTCGAAACCTCTACAACATATCATTATATATTTGATAATATAATATTTTATTTTATTTTAATAATAAATTATATATAAATTTATTATGAATTATATTTGCATTTTAAAGGTAATGTTAAATAAATAATTATCATAAAAAAGACATGCAAGGTGAAGACATAAGCACAAATGTATAGCACATGTACAAATTGCCATCAATGATTGGTAGAAATTTCATCTAATTTTTAATGTATTTGTATATATAATTCATGACACATGGATGGATTGGATCTCTCAAATAATCTCCCCCATTTCGATCTTTATTAACCATCAAATCAAATTGATTAGTCATTAATATCCATCATTGTATGTCGTATTTAATAGGGGTGTGAATTACAAAATCATTTATATACATCCTCATCTACAACAACATAGCTAATACTATTATACTATATGATTATTATATATTATTATAATATACTATATTTATAACTATTATATATAAATGTAGATTTAGATATTGATTGGAGTTGCACATCGGATGTAGAAGTCTATCACAATCAAATTAGTTCCCATGATGTCCTCACCCACCGTTGATAATAGAAAACAACCAATCAAAGATGTTGCTACATAGAACGTTGTGAATCCCTTTTGAATGGGTGCAAGTCATGTAAATCCATTATTGGCCTTGAATCTAAGTTTGGTGTATAATATTGGCCCTCTCATATCCAATACCACTTGAAATAGCTTATCATTTCCCCTCACCATCACTGCACATCGCACCTTGAAATATCACTTCCTTGTATGTCGTTGTATCTAATGGTGAGTGTGTATTATGAAATCATTTATATCTATCCCATCTACAATGATAGAGTTAATATCTCTCTCTCTCTCTCTCTCTCTCTCTCTCTCTCACACACACACACACACACACACACACACTATATATATATATATATATATATATATATATATATATATATATATATATAGTGTGTGTGTGTGTGTGTGTGTGTGAGTGTGTGTGTGAGAGAAAGAGAGAGATATTAACTCTATCATTGTAGATGGGATATATATATATATATATATATATATATATATATATATATATATATATAATAATCCATATGATATACTATATACTATTATATTTATAATTATTATATATAAATGTAGATTTTGGTATTGATTGGAGTTGCACATCAAATGTGGAACTTTACTGCAATCAAATCGGTTCCTATGACATCTTCCCCCACCATTAACAATAGAAAACAACCAATCAAAAATGTCACCATGTACAAAGTTGTGGACTCCTTTTGAATGGATGCAAGTCATGTAAATCCACTATATGCCTTAAATATGGGTTCGGTGTACAATATGTGCCCTCTTATATCTGATATCAATTGAAATACACTATCATTTCCCCTCCCCATCACCATGCAACGCACCTTGAAATATTTCCCCATTTCACCATTGCTCAAGCTCACTGTGAAACAAAATGTCTTCCCACACAACTCATTTCCACGTTGTATGAAGAAATGCATAAAGTTATTTTACACTATCACCTCCACTAGAAAATATGAAATTATTCTTGCTTAATATTTCATGCACAAAAGGTGAGATGTGGTCATCAATCATGAGTTTTGACTGAGTTGTGAGTGTCAATTTACACTCTTTCATTTTACAGAATCATCTTTTATGAAAACCAAAAATTACATCCTTTCCAACATAACTTGCACCTTTGAAGCAACTACTAATACATCACATAATGAAACTTAGATCGTTTTGAGAGATTATACCTTCATAACTCTAATATATATATATATATATATATATATATATATATATATATATATATATATATATATATATATATATATATATATATATATATATATATATATATATTGTAGCCCCACTTAAAACAATAATCACAGTAGGATAATGTCTAGTGAATATAACTACAAAATTGGGTGCACATACATGGATGTTTCAACAATGTTTTTTCTTGGACACATCTCATTACGGTGAAGGCATCCTTGACTTGTTCGAAATTCCATGTTTTTCATGGTTGCACACCACCGAATCCTTTCTCTTTCCTAACAATGCCACGACCAGTACTTGTGTTGATGAATTGTGTAACATCCCCATTAGGATCTACCTAGAAATATGTGATTTTTTTTGTAAATTTTAACAACATATTCCTTGATCAGATTACACCACGAGAATATAATTAGTGATTAGTGATCCATATAAAGTATTATAAGTATGATAAATGTAAAAGAAGCATTCGACATTATTCATCATTGATCACTATCATCATAAAATACATCATAGTTGACTATAAAAAGTAATTACAAACTTCCAACCACGACTAATACAATCACATAGCTACTGTAGAGTAAAAATACTCTAGGTTTCATTCTGATTTTCAGCAGCACATGATCCAGATCGTTGTCCCCGCATAGTTTGGTTTGAGATGGTGAAGTTTGAATCAGAGCGCGGGCTCTATTTTCCTTTTGATTCATTTTGTCTAAGTGTCGAAATCAAGCGAAAACTGCCAAGTGTCATTGTCTAAGGCACCTTTCATATTTTTTATGAGTTCATCAGAACATGCCACGTATCTCATAACGACTCAGCGGAACGCGCCAAGTGTCAGCATCCGTGTTTTCATATCGGCACCCGCATTTCATCTCTTTTCAGCAAAAGGTTTTAACAAGCTAAGTATCAGGATCAGGTGGAAAGCGCCAAGTGGCAATCGCAAAAGGTCTCAATCTTGCTTTTCTAAAAGCGATGGAAGACGCCACGTATCCCAGCAGAAGCCACCACGTGTCAAGATCCAAATTATTTTCATTTTTGCTTCACCGATATAGCAAAGACTGTGGTGGGTCTCAAGTTTTGTTTTTGAAGCAAGCAAAAGTCGCCAGGTGTCGTTGTCTGTGTAAATATGAAATGAGGCCCATTGTTCCTATAATATAAATAGAGTAAAGCAGAGACCGTCACGTGTCACCTTCTGCAGGTTTCTAAAAATGTAGCTAAAAGAAATAGAGGCCACCATGTAACCCCAAATAAGTAAAGCAGAGATTGCCACGTATCTTTTGATGAAGCAGCGGAGATTGCCACCTATCCTTGTGCTCCTTTTCAAGTTGCTTGGGCAAGAAAGGCTGTGGGTCTTATTTTCTTTTAAGCTGTTAAAGTTTGAAGAAGCAGATTGCGACAAGTGTCAAAGGCGGAACACTCATAAGCAAAGACATAAAAGGAGTATAAGTTATGCGGAAAGTGTCGCGTGTCTTCGATAGGTGTTGTTAAACCTGCCAAGTGTCATCCTCTGGTGTCTCCTAAAGTAATAAGCAGGTTTTCAAGAAATTGGCTAAGTGTTACCTTGCGTTTAAGAGAAGGGAGCGTCCTGCAATCTGTTTCAGCGAATGAACTACCAGAAGACAAAGCATTTCAAAATCTATAAAATATCTTCTGTTAGACACTTCCAATTCAGTTAGATTTCAATTGGGCCATTAGATTGGGAACAAGCAGACAATCTGGAGTGAATCCAAAGCTATAAATAAGGGTGCAGAGATCACCAGAAAGGAGGGAGGAGATACCAGAGAGAATTTTTTGAGAGAATTATTGTCAAGAGTTTAGACTTTCTAGCGCTGCGACTAGGAATATCATTTGCCTTTGTTCTATCTTCTTAAGTTGGAAGGTTTATGTAACTGTGCATGTTTCTGTGCCTTTTATGTGACTGGAGAATTAATGAGAAGATTGAATCTTGTGCCTTTGTTGATACTTTTTGTGTCATTGCAGAAGTTGTCTAGGCTGTGTTGTCAAGAGTTTAGACTTTCTAGAGTTGTGATTAGTAATGTCATTTGCCTTTGTTTCATTTTCTTGAGTTGGAAGGTTTATATAACTGTGCGTGTTTTTGTGCCTCTTATGTGACTGGAGAATTCAAATAAGAAGATTAAACCCTGTGCCTTTGTTGACATTTTTTGCATCACTGCAAAAGTAGTCAATGCTGTGAGCCTTTGTTTTTATTGTTTCCATCTTTTGCATTGATCATGCACTTGTTTGCTCTTAAATGTAAATGAATATTACATATAGTCTCATTGTGCTCAGGATTAAGGTCGAATTACATTCAGGCGCATCACCATAGTTAGATTTTCTTTCTTGCATTTGTGTTTTTGTTAAAATTCCTATCCCTTTTCCCAGTATACACTTGATATAAAGAAGAGACCAGCTTCTTAAAAATATGGAGGTTGTTTCAAGTCGCAAGTCCCACATCTTGAAACTTCCCATTGTTGATGTTAGAACAAGCACAATTTTAAATCATCAACAGTTTTTGGCACGCCTGGTGGGACCAATCTTGAAGTTTCTTTCAAGATCATATGAACCAAAGAGCCACAAGGAGTCAGAGCTGTGGACCAGTAATCAGATCACAATCTGCTACAAATCCAGGTATTCTTTTGCTACCTTTGGTAACTAGTTCAAGAAGAAGAATCAACCAGTTTATACCAAGAGCAAATATGGGAGCCCCTATACCCCCAAGAAATTATGCAAGTTGGAACACTAGTAGTCCATTGATTCTCCCAATACCACCAGCCACTTGGGACCCTATCCCAGTGAATGCCCTAAAAGCTCTGCCTAAATTTAGTGGGCAAGACTTTAAAACACTTGAACATCTGCAGGATGTATCAGATGTTTGTGCTATACATGTTATCACACAACAAAATGTGGCCATAAGATTATTAGCAACTTATTTTAAAGGGAAAACTCTAGAATGGTATCGGTCTTTGACCTCAAATATCATATCTACATGGGATCAGCTCAGAGATCTTTTCTTTGAAAGATTTGAAGAGAAGGGTGATAAGTCTTCTTTGTTATAGCAATTAATTACCATTCAAAGGGCACCACAAGAAGCCATGACTGACTTCAATTCCAGATTTCAAAAGACTTGGGAAAGAATCCCTGTTACAGCTAGACCATTACCAGGTATGGCCATAGTGTTTTATCTCAAGGCTTTGAATTCAAATATATCTATTGTGATTCAGTCACTTGGAGGACACAATTTGCCAGAGGCTTATGATTATGCGGTCGGAGCTGAGAACAATTTAATAGATGCTGGAAAGTTAACCCCAAGGCCTCCCATGCCCATGTTCCCAGAAATTTTCTTACCATTACCTCAAGAAGCCCCTAAATCTATAGCCCCACCTGTGTCTATGTACACCTATCCTCAATCATCTACTAAAAAAATTGTCCCCACTCAGTCATTCGAGCTGGATGATATCAAGAATATCCTAAGGACATTTTATAATGAGCTAATTAATATAAAAAGATAGCAGAATACTTATACTAAACCCCAATACTAGGGCTATCAAGGAAATATATTTTCATCTCAGCCAAACCAGTACCAGGGTCCTCCAAGGCAAAATAACCCTCAGCCAGCAAACCAATTAGTTGCAGTCCCTACACCCTCACAGACTATTCCTCCAAATTCAAATAGGGAGATTATTCTAGGGCAAAATAACTATGCAGATAACACTAATGCCTGGTGTTTTCCTTGCAACAATGCTCATATGCCTAGAGATTGTCCTATGAGTAATCTGCAACAAAAGGTGGCATAACAAAGAAGAATAGATGGATAGTTTGCAAGTTCCAGTGATAATCAAGCCTACCAGTCTTCTGGTATGCAAAATTTAGTCTTAATGGCTCATATGCAAGGGATGCATTTGCAACAAGAGGAAGAAATAGCCCTGAAATATGCTTTGTTCTCATGGGTTGAAGATGAAGAATCAGTATTTTTGAATGAAGTTTCAGCTTCCAAAAAACCAGTGGTGCCATCAGACTACTATACTAGATCAAAGAGAAGAATGTTGGAACAGCCTGAAGTTGTAAACAATGAAGTTATGGAGAATCCTTCATTTCAATGTCATCAACACACAACTGTTAGACAAGAAATGTTTTAGCTAGTGCAAAATCAAGAAGTTCCTAAACAAGTTCAAAGAAACACAAGATATCCTAATCTTTCAGGAATTCAAACTTTTGGACCAATGAATGTGGTGAATCAACTGAAGATGATCCCAGCACAAGTATCAATTTGGGACATATTAGCTATTCCTGAACAAAGGACACTATTACAAAAAGCTCTTCAAAATCAAGTAATGCCCAAATATACTGAAGGACCTGCTAATAAAAGAAAGCTTAAAGACACAGTTCATCTGCAGATAACAGCCTTAGTGAACAATGCATTAGAGGTAAGCAAATCCAAATTAGATTCCTTCTATTTTACTAAGATAGGTGATTGGACTAAGCGTAATCAAGAAAAAAAATAACTAGTTGTTAGCTATGATGCATAGTGACCCATATGAGAATTATGACTCTACTGGTCTGGGCACTTATGTTATTTTTGATGAGGACCATGAAATCCCAAATGTTTTAAGGGAAGAGACACCAATTACTCAAGGATCTGAAAAAGATTTAGAAATTTGGACTTTAAATTTTGATGGGGCTAGAAGTAAAAATGGTGCTGGAGCAAGAATTTGTCTTACTGCTCCAAATGGTGAGAAAAATTTAAGAGCTATCCGTTTTCAATTTGCTTGTACTAATAATGATGTCGAATATGAATCTTTAGTTCATGGGCTCCTATTAGCCAAGAAAAAGGGAATAAAGAATCTAATAGTAAAAGGAGATTCAGAATTAGTAGTAAAGCAAATTAGAGAAAAGGCAATAACAAAGAATGTCAGAATGAAATCTTATAAGCACAAAATTTGGGACTTAATAGAAGATTTTGAAGCTTTTAATATTAAAGTAGTTCCCAGGATTCAAAATTCTGAAGCTGATAGGATGGCACATATTGGTTCACAGTTTGATCCAGCAACTGGCCTATTAGTTAACAATGAGTCAGTAAAGGTTATAGTAAGGCTAGCTATCCCTAATAATGATGAGAATTGGCAAGTATTTGAGAATGATTTTCAAGTACTCTCATTCTTGCAACAATCAGGGGAATTTGCCAATCAATTGCAATCAAAGATTGAAGAGGCATATGGGGATCAAATTATACAATTAAAGAATAATAAGCTTCCCAAAGGTTTAATCACTTTAGAGAGCCTTTTTGATCCAGAAGATGTAAGCCTGGAGAAGAAAAGGTTCCAAGCAAACAAAGCAGATTATTCTGAAATAGAGGTAAGTAAAGAGAAAAATTTAAAAGTTGGAAATTCTGCAACTCAAGAAGAAAAGGAAAGGCTAATTGAATTATGCAAAAAATATGACAGAGTCATAGCTTGGAGCTATGAAGACCTTCATGGATATAATAGAGATATCATTCAAGACACAATAGAACTGATTGAAGGATCTAAGCCTGTTAGATAGAAACAGAGGCCAGTGAATCCAAGGATTGAGCCTCTAATGGTGGATGAGTTGCAGAAACTTTTAGATTCTAAGATAATTTTTCCAATCAAACACTCAACTTGGGTATCAAATCTGGTACCAGTTAGGAAAAAGAATGGTGATATAAGACTTTATGTAGATTTCAGATATCTAAACAAAGCGTCTTTAAAGGATCATTATCCCTTGCCATCCATGGAACAAATTCTACAAACTATGGCTGGATCAAAGAGATTCTCTTTGTTAGATGGTTTCTCTGGATACAATCAGATTTGGTTGGCTAAAGAAGACCAATACAAGACTACATTTACTACCAAATGGGGAACATTTGCATATGCTAAGATGCCATTTGGCCTATCAAATGCTGGAGCCACTTTTCAAAGAGCTATGGATGTTGCATTTGGGGAACTGATAAAGAAAATCATCTTGATTTATCTTGATGGTCTTACTATTTTTTCAAAGAATGTTGCTGATCATTTTGATCATTTAGAAGTTGTGTTTAAAAAATGTCAAGAATTTAGAATATCCTTGAATCCTAAGAAATGTATCTTTGTTTTCCCTCAAGGCAAATTATTGGGACATATAGTATCTAAAGAAGGAGTTTCCATAGACCCAGAAAGAGTGGCAGCTATAATGAACTTACCTCTTCTAGTAAATAAGAAAGCAATTCAATCTTTCTTGGGAAAGATTTATTTCGTCAGTTGATTCATATCTGACTTTGCAGGCTTAGTAAGACCAGTGACACTTTTGCTGAAAAAGACCTAATTTTCAAGTGGATTACCAAAGGAAGGCAAGCCTTTGAAGAGGTTAAGAAAGCTATCTCAACAGCTCCAAGACTTAGAAACCCAGACTTTTCTAAGCCTTTTATAATGTATGTATATGGAGGAGAGCTCAGTATTGTTGTTGTCCTAACACAGAAGGGTGATAAACAGGAGGGAGAGCATCCAATAGCCTTTTTCTCGAGAACTCTTAGGGCATATGAAACCAGATATAACTTTGTGGAAAAACAAGCATATGCTATGGTAAAAGCCCTCAAAAAGTTCAGGTATATAGTATCAGGAAGTAAAATCCTGATACTTGTAGCTCATCCAAGTGTTAGAGAATATATCATGGAGGGTGAAATTACTGAAAAAAGAGCAAATTGGATAACCAAGATTCTTGAATATGACGTAGAAGTCAAACCCACTAAATTAGTCAGAGGTAGGGGTTTGTACCAATATATGACTCAAGAGCTTGAAAAGATGATACCTGAAGAGACAAATTCAAGAACAGAAGAAGAAATTGTATTGAGAATACAAGAAATTGATCAGGAATCCTGGGTTATAAGCAAGATTCATTTTATGAAAAATGGGATTTACCCAAGAGAACTCCCTCAAAATAAGAGAAGATACTATAGGATGCAGGGAGTTCATTTTGTTTTAATTAAACAGGTTCTTTTCAGAAAAAATTCTGATGGCAAATTGTTAAGATGTGTAGAAAAGGATGAGGCTAAGAAAATACTACATGAAATGCATCATGGAGTATCAGGTGGACATTTTTCTACAAAGACTACAACTATAAAGATAAGTGAGACAGGGTATTTTTGGCCTACTTTATTTACAGATTGTTATCAACTGGTTAAAAAATGTCAATCTTGTCAATATTATGTGGGGATGAGAAGGAATGCAGCAATGCCTCTTAGTCCTATAATTGTGGATGAACCTTTTGCTCAATGGGGTCTTGACTTCATTGGAATGATAAATCTAGTATCTAGTATGGGTCACAAATGGATCTTAACAGCTACAAATTATTTCACCAGATGGACTGAAGCAGTACCACTCAAAGAAGCAACAAAAAATGTGATCCTAGATTTTCTAGGGAGAATCACTACTCATTTTGGGGCTCCTCGAACCATAATTTCAGATAATGCTAAAGCATTTTTAGGGTCCAAAGTATCTGAATTTGCATTAAAGCATGGAATATATCTGAAAACTTCTTCTAATTATTACCCTCAGGGTAATGGTTTGGTAGAATCAACTAATAAGAACCTGATTAGACTCATCAAAAGAATATGGGCTGATCATCACAAGGAGTGGCATAAAGTGCTTAATTTAGCACTCTAAGCTGATAGAATTACACCTAAACAGGTGATCAAAATGTCTCCATATGAATTGGTATATGGGAAACATGCTGTAATTCCCCTAAGCTTGGAGATTCCTGCTCTCCAGCTGATAAACAGATTGAAATTGAAGAAAATGGCCCCATGCAGGTCAAACTAGCAGAACTTCTAGAAGTTCAAGAAAAGAGGGATGCAGCACATGATTCATTGATAAAGCATTAGAAAATAATTAAAGACTATTTTGATAAAAGGACTTCAAATCCCCATTTCTAAATAAGCTCAATTATTTTGAAATGGGATGCAAGAGCCACCAAACTAGGTCAACACACTAAGTTTGAAGCATTATGGACTGGCCCTTAGAAAATTCAGGTGTGTAAACAACAAAATTTGTTTGAGCTAGAAATGATGAAGGGTGAACCTGAAGAGATTCCTGTAAATGGAATCTATTTGAAACATTTTAGTTAAAACTGTGTTTTTTTAGCAATTTTAGATCATGCAGGAGTTGTAGATTCTTTTTGAGCAGGCTCCAAATTCCTTGGGGTCGCCAATAACTGTAGAGTAAAAATACTCTACATTTCATTCTGATTTTCAGTAGCGCATGATCCAGATCACTGTACCCACATAGTTTGGTTTGAGACGGTAAAGTTTGAATTAGAGCGTGGGCTCTATTTTCCTTTTGATTCATTTTGTCTAAGTGTCAAAATCAAGTGGAAACTGCCAAGTGTCGTCATCTGAGGCACCTTTCATATTTTATATGAGTTGGTCAGAACGTGCCACATATCTCATAACAACTTAGCGGAACGCGCCAAGTGTCAACATCTGTGTTTTCATATCAGCACCCGCATTTCATCTCTTTTCAGCAAAAGTTTTTAACAAGCTAAGTATCAAGATCAGGCAGAAAGTGCCAAGTGTCAATCATGGAAGGTCTCAATTTTGCTTTTCTAAAAGTGGTGGAAGATGCCACGTATCCCAATAGAAGAGAGTGGAAGCCACCATGTGTCGAGATCCAAATTATTTTCATTTTTGCTTCACCGATATAGCAAAGACTGTGGTGGGTCTCAAGTTTTGTTTGTGAAGCAAGCGAAAGTCGCCAGGTGTCGTTGTCCATGTAAATATGAAATTAGGCCCATTGTTCCTATAATATAAATAGAGTAAAGTGGAGACTGTCACGTGTCACCTTTCGTAGGTTTCTAAAAAGGTAGCTAAAAGAAATCGAGGCCACCACGTAACCCCAAATAAGTAAAGCAGAGATTGCCACGTATCCTTTGATGAAGCAGCAGAGATTGCCACCTATCCCTGTGCTCCTTTTCAAGTTGTTTGGGCAAGAAAGACTGTGGGTCTTATTTTCTTTTAAGCTGTTAAAGTTTGAAGAAGCAGATTGTGACAAGTGTCAAAGGCAGAACGCTCATAAGCAAAGACACAAAAGGAATATAAGTTATGTGGAAAGTGCCGTGTGTCTTCCATAGGTGTTGATGAACCCACTAAGTGTCATCCTTCGGTGTCTCCTAAAGTAATAAGCAGGTTTTCAAGAAATTGGCTAAGTGTTACCTAGCGTTTAAGAGAAGGGAGGGTCCTGCAATCTGTTTCAACCAATGAATTGCCAGAAGACGAAGCATTTCAAAATCTATAAAATATCTTTTATTAGACACTTCCAATTTGGTTAGATCTCAATTGGGCTGTTAGATTGGGAACAAGCATACAATCTGGAGTGAATCCAAAGCTATAAATAAGGGTGTAGAGATCACCAGAAAGGAGGGAGAAGATACTAGAGAGAATTTTTTGAGAGAATTATTGTCAAGAGTTTAGACTTTCTAGAGCTGTGACTAGGAATATCATTTGCCTTTGTTTTATCTTCTTAAGTTGGAAGGTTTATGTAACTGTGCATGTTTCTGTGTCTCTTATGTGACTGGAGAATTAATGAAAAGATTGAATCCTATGCCTTTGTTGATACTTTCTGTGTCATTGCAAAAGTAGTCTAGGTTGTGTTGTCAAGAGTTTAAACTTTCTAGAGCTGTGATTAGTAATGTCATTTGCCTTTGTTTCATTTTCTTGAGTTGGAAGGTTTATATAATTGTGCGTGTTTCTATGCCTCTTATGTGACTGGAGAATTCAAATAAGAAGATTAAACCCTGTGCCTTTGTTGACATTTTCTGCATCACTGCAAAAGCAGTCAATGATGTGAGCCTTTGTTTTTATTGTTTCCATCTTTTGCATTGATCATGCACTTGTTTGCTCTTAAATGTAAATGAATCTTACATATAGTCTCATTGCGCTCAGGATTAAGGTCGAATTACATTCAGGCGCATTGCCATAGTTAGATTTTCTTTCTTGCATTTGTGTTTCTGTTAAAATTCCTATCCCTTTTCCCAGTATACACTTGATATAAAGAAGAGACCAGCTTCTTAAAAATCTAGAGGTTGTTTCAAGTCGCAAGTCCCACATCTTGAAACTTCCCATTGTTGATGTTAGAACAAGCGCAAATTTAAATCATCAACATCTACTAATATCAATGTATAATAAGTAAATAATTATCGCTCATTAGGATAATGTTTTCAATTATAAATATAATACAATGTACAAATATAAGATGCATGGCTCCATGGAGCATGAGTTCTCTGAACTCTAGTGTCAATGGCAATCTCAAGTGTCATCTCCAAAGAAGTATTGTTGTGGGGAAGGAGAGCATCATCTGAGCACTTTTCTACACCAACCACAAACCATCGATCTCCCACACAATCTCCCATCAGGGAATGGCCCTCCCTTCACAGATGAGTAGATAGTGATGGTGTGGAAAATCTAGACAGACAAGCTAGTACCCATGTCTTAGATGATTTCTAAAAACATGCAGTGTACCATAAAGAAATTTATTTTAACATGATATCGCACAAATATGTAAATCATACATATGAAATGACAATGTCTAACTAACATTACTTTGGTCAAAGTTTTCAAGTCATTGATCTCTAGGATTAGTCAATTTCAAACACACCACCTAATCGAATTACCTTCATCTAGCATTGGTGGTGCTAGTAAGCTAGTAAAGTATGTCTCACTTTTTACTCAGTACCAGTAATACGAGATTTAGTTATCACAAGTATAAGCAACAGATTCATATAAATTATCTTCTACAATAAAATATAAAACATGTTAAGTACATGAATAATCAAAATGCATACATTTAGTCTATTAAACGTCTGAATGAATCTCCATAACATTATTTAACACATAAATAACAAGAATAACAACTATAGTTTATATCATTCAGGTATAATATACGTCTAAACTACAATTTTCTAATTGCTATAAGTAATTTCTAATAAAAGATACTCTATGACATCCCATAATATCATAGTCCATTAATCTTAAGCTCAACTACTCAAATACATACAATCAAACATGACAATTTCAAGAATCAAAGTCTCATAATCCTATTTATGTTTTGTTTGAACATGATCTTTCATTATACATCTAGTTGTGTTTTAGGGAGCTATAAACCTATATAGTTGGGGTCCCACTCTTCCAAGAATCTAGGACTTAATTTGTATCAATTATTTGAACTATAGGTACGATCACAATATACCAATAAATGTTATACATGTAAATGTTCTCATAGTATCATACAATGGTTCACAAACAATAAATATATACAACATATAAATGCCTACCACCATTTATAATTTGAATAAAGACTTCAACCAACTAATTCTCCTAGACATAGGGTATTTTGGATGCTTAATATCCCTGAATAGATTGTTGTATTTAACTCCACTCAAATCATCTGACCTCCAATTTATCTTATAGAGTGTCTTGAAATGTTCTTTGGGGTTTATACAGTTTCATATATATAATTTAATTGTTATGTGTAATAACTTAAACTCTACGATTTATATAGCGTCTAAAGATCTAAACGCCATGGTTCATATAAAATAAATATTAGTAATACATCATGAGTTACACAACCGGGTGTACTTATCATTATGATATTTGATATAGTCCCATCACCCAGTGAATTTATACTCGAGTAGAGCATGGTTAAATTATAATCCATAGTAAAATATAGGATGCATTTGGCATAGTTTCCAGTTACTCAATCGATACCATGTCATCTATATAATTATTATTTTCAACTAGCATATATATATATATATATATATATATATATATATGACTCCTCAAATATATGTTATTTTGATTACTTACATGTAGAATTTATATTCTCGCAACGATACTAGATATGGTAAAATTTAATCGCTTAATACTTACTAAATACTACCCAGATATAATAATCTTGTTTTATTTAATAAGCTTGATGGTATATTTATACAAAATAATAATTAGCACCCCAGCTATAAATACTCATGGATTGTCTACAACATCACTATATAATAGAAAGTTACAGTTTGTGAATGTGAATATATATACTATAAGTTATATATACATGAATCATTGTATTTTATATTTCCCAACTTCTTGTGTTTTCCTAGGTAAGTAGTTCGACCCCTATATTTGAGTCATCACATATTTATTTTGGTTTCATATATATAAATAGGTATATATGTATTTAATTATATAGTTCATAAATAGATATATTGATGAAATTGTCCTTGAATTGCTTCTGTAACTATCAAATGTGGGCTAACTTCATATACAGGCCTATTTAGTTCAAATATTCCTTGTAGCCCTGTTTTCCTTGTTTATTGGTCATAACTCCTTCTAGGTTAACTCAATCATGAAAGTAAAACCATTTTTGGATACCCATTAAGCCCTTCTATAACATACTAAAAAATATCCTAAGGTTACTTTGTACAGAATTGTACTTTCTTCTTTATGCCCTGTTTTAATTAGCCCTCCTTGAATGCAAAACACCTTGTCCAGAGTAAAGTACAGACTTTATAGTAAAACCAAGAATCATTACAGATACCCATTACCTTTTTATAGGTGAATCAATTATTTTTTAGTGCACTTATTTGGAGAAATCCACTTTTCCTATATTGGCCTATGCTCTTCATCTCACATGCACCTAGGATCCACTTGGCAATTGTTCTTTTCCATACTTATCTGTACTGTGACACCTTGAAACCACTTCCAATAGTTTTATAACATCATCAAGGTTCAGATTACAAAGTTTCAAGAGTTTTCAAGCATTAAAACTCATTTTGAGGGTTTGATCCTAATTCAGGGTTTTCCCATGACTGTCACAAGCCGAGAGCATATAAATTTTGGCTGGGAGTGTTTTAGCTTGTTTCAAGGGTTTCAATCACTTTTATAGGGTCTGTCTTGATTCCCTACACCTTCTCCAATCACACCCAAGTTCATAACAACCTCCTATACCTTCCAATGCTTAATATCTCAATGTCTTTTGATTGTATTTGTATGACAGTCAGCAGGGTTCTTGATTTTCTTCTTTAGCACAATGATCAATAGGCTTTCAAGGTATGTATGAACATGTAAATAGTGTAAAATATTTCCCCATTCATATTCTGTATCAAATAAGGCTTTATCTATCCATTTACTATGCAAAACATGTAATTTCCTTAACATTGCCTGTATACTGTCACCTACAGGCCTGAATTCCAACTGTGGAGTTTTAAGACATAAAAAGGGGTTCTTAAAGCCTGTTTCTTCTTCATTTACATGTCTAATTTCCTTATAGACTTATCTCCATGTCATTACAAGATTTATGCAAACATTTTCATGTGGATTTACTTTGGACAATGGGCTGTAGGTCTATAAAACTGAGTATCTTGTTTAGGCTTGTTTAGGCTTTTTATACATTCAAAGTAATTTAAGACCTCTTAGTCACATAATATCAGTTTAAAATCATTCTCAACATATAAAATAACCAGTCTACATGTAGCTTTCTAAATGTTCTCAAGTGAACCATCATCCATACACACATACACATACATTCACATATGCAGGCCTGTCACCAGAATTCATAAAGAAACCATCTATGAAACAAAACATTAATTATTTCTTAGATTCAAATGGAAGAATTAAAATTCAATATCAATGTCCATGGATTTCAAAGCCTTGCTTTCTCCTTCAAACATTCTCTTGTCTTTAATCAAATTTGCTCCTTCTCTCATTCTTTAACATCTCTTGAGTGAGGTCCTCCCTCACTAATTCTTCTCTCTTTTCTTCATTATTTCTTCTTCACCTTGAATGAGAGGACTTTTCCTCTCTGTCCTTCTTGTATTCTATGCCCCTCTCATCTTCTCTTATCTTCTCCTCCTTTCTTATTAATGAATTCTTCTTTTTTTCTCTCTTTTCAAGAATCTCCCTTCTAACTTCTACGCCCAAATTGGGCTTAAGGCAAAACCAAATGTTGTTTGTGAGTTTTAACAATATACTAAGGTTAAAATAGTTTCAACCATTTCCCCTTGAATTTCTCAACAGCCTAGCCATCACTTTTTACCTTTTCACTTTTAACTTTTGACCATTACATTTACTCTTAAGGTGAAATTTTGAAATCTCACACAAATTGGAGGGAAAACCAGAATTTGAAATTTCCCACTAGAATTTCATTTGCATTTGCAACTAGTCCTCCATGGTGCCATTGTAGATTCTCTTGCATCATACTCTCCCTCTAGAAAAGATTTGAACCTTAGTTCAAATGTCATGCTTCCTCCTCACTTTAGTCTTCACTTGTATACCTGGATCCCAAGGTCTTGTTGTCAATGCCAATGCTTGTGTTTGTTTTTGGTGGTCTTTGTCTTTCATCTTGCTGTTCTTTCTCTTCTGGTATGTTGTTCTCCTCATCTCTTTCTCAACTTTCACAACTTCCATGCTTCTTCATCTTCATATATGTCTTCTAGTTCTTCTTGTTGTTCTTGTTGTTCCATAAGCTTCTCCAATGACTCATTTATGTCATTCACTTCAGCAACTTTCATACCTGCATACAAAACATTCAAAGCCACCTTAGAATCAAAATCTTTAGGCCATGAAGCCTCTTTGTTGTCTCCATGCTCTTGTTCCTTGACCAAAACTACCTTTGCCTTTTCACTCTTCTGCTCTTGTCTTGTTTCACTCTTCCCAATGCTGTCTTCACCATGGCTTGTACCTTCATCTCTCTTGAATTACCAAACAACTTCTCCAACATCTTCAACTCTTCCTTTAGTAAGATCTCATCTATCTCACCATTCTCTTCATCAAACTTGGGCTGATCACTCACAAGGCTTACTTACCCCTTACCTTTTACCTCATCTTTTCTTAGCTTGTCTTCACATATATCAACTTCTTCATCAATATACTCATCAAATACAATTGAAACACCCTTACCTTCTATCTCTTTGCTCTCTTCAATCTCTGCTTGAAGCCATCTTGTTTATTTCTAGCTGCATACTTTCTCCTTTCCTTATCATCTATCCATTTTGAATTCTCTCCTTGCTGCATATTAGTCCACACAGCCACTTTCCATCTTTCATTTCTCATAAAAAGATCAAAAACATCATCATAAACAATTTGTTTACTTTTCATCTTTGCATCCTCATGCTCTACCTCATTATTCTTTAAGAATTTTTCTTTCTCATCTTCATTCTCTTGGCTGCTGGTATCACCTTCAATCCTCTTTTTTATCTTTGCCTTCTTAGGCACCCACACTTGATTCTTCTTCTTATCATTTGACTTCATAAGCCATTTAGGCATCTTGCATCTATGCTTTTGTACCAACACTTCCTCTTGCTTGGGAGTTTGCTTCTTCCACCATTTAGGCATCACATACCCATGCTTAAATTTTCTTTTTGAGGGCTCTATCATCTTCCTGAATTCTTGCACCTGTACATCAACAACTTCATGCTTACAATAATCATCAGAATCAGGTCTTAACACTTCATTTACCTCTTTGATCGCTTGATCCATGGAGAAATCTTTCTCTCCCTTTGTGCTTGGCTGCTCTCTTTCTTCTTCTTGGCCTTCAATGGCATCATGGAATTCAGCTTCATCTTCTATCTCTTCTCTTACTTGTATGGGTTCTTCAACACCTCCCTCATGCATTAACCAATGCATCTCTTCTTCTTCCTTATCAACAGCAGCAAACTTACTTCTCTTTTATCTTACACATTCACTTGTGCATTTGGTGTCTTCTCTTGCACCAATATCTTCATTCTTCAAGGCCTTTCTCTTGACCTTCATAAGGCTGCTCATACCTACAATTACCCATGCAAAAATAGCATTAGATATAAAAACAAGAGACCATAATGTCTCCATGAGTGTCCTCTTCATCAACACTCTCATCTTCTCAAGTGCTCTTCCTAGCACTTCCTCTTTTCTTTCTTCTCTCTTGTTCTCCTCAATGAGAACCTTCTTCTCAACTTCTTCCTCTTACTGCTCACTTGGCAACCTTCTTATCTTTTTCAAGCCTCTATGGGCTTCTCTCTTCATGGCAATCTCATTTTGCCTTCTTCTCCTCTTCCTTAGGAGATCTATAGGCCACTTCAATCTCCTCCTCATTGGCCATACCCATGCTTACCTATTCAACTGCATCCAAGACTCATATTCATCTTTAATCTTAGCTAATTCTCTCTTTAAACTAGCAATTTATTTATCAATCACAAAACTGTTCATACCTTTGATGCTTGCTTTCTTCTTGGTGCCCTCATGTACCTTGCTGCTCTGTAGTGCCTTCAACAGTACTTCCATCTCTGAGATCTTCACCCAAGTCTTTTCCACCTTGGTCTCTTGATCCCTTATCTCACCCAAGCCTTTCTCCTTGACTGGTCTTTTGACAATCTCTTTGATCTCACCTAGGCCTCTTGCATCCTAGTCTTTTGATCCCCTTCTCAATCTTGCAGCAACTCGTTATACATCACTTCATCAAACTCAAATCACAAATCCAAGCTTACCTTGATTTGGATATTCCTCTTGAGCATCCACTATGCTCTCTTACTTTTGAGCTCTCCAAGCTTCAAACTCCATCCTTTACCTCACCTAAGTCTATTTCACCTTAGTCTTTTGGCAAACTATCCAAGCTTCTTCTTGGATCTTCACTAAGCCTTCTTTGGCTTCTTCTCTTCTTAAGCCTTAATGGCTTGGCTACCTTGAACCTGAAACTTCTTCACTTGATTTATTCTCAACACAATAATTAATCTCAAATAGCAAATATTACTCATACCCTTTCTCCCCAAGGTCTTCTAGTGCTTTGTCCCGCTGATCCTCTTGCCAAATCCTGTAACAACTTATCAGAAATCATAACCATTAACAAATTTACAATTCCCAAGAGCTTCAAGCTCTGATACCAAATGATGAAACTATCCTTGAATTTCTTCGGTAACTATCAAATGTGGGCTAACTTCATATACAGGCCTATTTAGTTCAAATATTCCTTGTAACCCTGTTTTCCCTATTTATTGGCCATAAATCCTTCTAGGTTAACTAAATCATGAAATTAAAACCATTTATAGATACCCATTAAGCCCTTATATAACATACTAAAAAATCTCCTGAGGTTACTTTGTACGGAATTGTACTTTCTTCTTTATGCCCTGTTTTAATTAGCCCTCCTTGAATGCAAAACACCTTGTCCAGAGTAAAGTACGGACTTTATAGTAAAAAAAAGCATCATTCCAGATACCCATTACCTTCTTACAGGTTAATCAATCATTTTTTAGTGCACTTATTTGGAGAAATCCACTTTTCCTATATTGGCCTATGCTCTTCATCTCACATGCACCTAGGATCCACTTGGCAATTGTTCTTTTCCATACTTATACATACTGTGACACCTTGAAACCACTTCCAACAGTTTTCTAACATCATCAAGGTTTAGATTACAAAGTTTCAAGAGTTTTCAAGCATTAAAACGCATTTTGAGGGTTTGATCCTAATTCAGGGTTTTCCCATGACTGTCACAAGCCGAGAGCATATAAATTTTGGCTGGGAGTGTTTTAGCTTGTTTCAAGGGTTTCAATCACTTTTATATGGTCTGTCTTGATTCCCTACACCTTCTCCAATCACCCCCAAGTTCATAACAACCTCCTATACCTTCCAATGCTTAATATCTCAATGTCTTTTGACTGTATTTGTATGATAGTTAGCAGGGTTCTTGATTTTCTTCTTTAGCACAATGATCAATAGGATTTCAAGGTATGTATGAACATGTCAATAGTGTAAAATATTTCCCCATTCATATGCTGTATCAAAGAAGGCTTTATCTATCCATTTACTATGCAAAACATGTAATTTCCTTAACATTGCATGTATACTATCACCTACAGGCCTGAATTCCAACTATGGAGTTTTAAGACATCAAAAGGGGTTCTTAAACCCTGTTTCTTCTTCATTTACGTGTATACTTGCCTTATAGACTTATCTCCATGTCATTACAAGCTTTATGCAAACATTTTCACGTGGATTTACTTTGGACAATGGGTTGTAGGTCTATAAAACTGAGTATCCTGTTTAGGCCTGTTTAGGCTTTTTATACATTCAAAGTACTTTAAGACCTCTTAGTCACAGAATATCAGTTTAAACTCATTCTCAACATATAAAATAACCAGTCTACATGTAGCTTTCTAAATTTTCTCAAGTGAACCATCATCCATACACACATACACATACATTCACATATGCAGGCCTGTCACCAAAATTCATAAAGAAACCATCTATGAAACAAAACATTAATTCTTTCTTAGATTCAAATGGAAGACTTACAATTGAATATCAATGTCCATGGATTTCAAAGCCTTGCTTGCTCCTTCAAACATTCTCTTGTCTTTAATCAAATTTGTTCCTTCTCTCATTCTTTAACATCTCTTGAGTGAGGTCCTCCCTCACTAATTCTTCTCTTTTTTCTTCATTCTTTCTTCTTTGCCTTGAATGAGAGGACTTTTCCTCTCTGTCCTTCTTGTCTTCTACGCCCCTCTCATCTTCTCTTATCTTCTCCTCCTCTCTTCTTAATGAATTCTTCTTTTTTTCTCTCTCTTTTCAAGAATCTCCCTTCTAACTTCTACGCCCAAATTGGGCTTAAGGCACAACCAAATGTTGTTTGTGAGTTTTAACAATATACTAAGGTTAAAATATTTTCAACCATTTCCCCCTGATTTTCTCAATAGCCTAACCATCACTTTTTACCTTTTCACTTTTAACTTTTGACCATTACATTTACTCTTAAGGTGAAATTTTGAAATCTCACACAAATTGGAGGGAAAACCAGAATTTGAAATTTCCCACTAGAATTTCATTTGCATTTGCAAATAGTCCTCCATGGTGCTATTGTATATGCTCCTGCATCATATATACAAATAAATATATATGTATTTGTATACACAAATAGATATACATGCATTTATTTTTATAGTTCATATAAATATACAAAAATTAAATGCAATGCCTACTTGACAAAAATGTTTTGTTGATCCTTTCCTTTTGCTTCTCTATCTTCTCCAATCTTTCTTCTCTTTCCTACTCCTTCTAATTGTGTTGCTTCTTTTTAATTTTCCTTCCCCCTTTCTCAAAAATGCGCCCCCCTTTTCCTTTATGAGCTTTAAACTCTTCTAAAAAAAACCCGCCTTTTTTTTTTTTTTTCTATTTTAATTCCATGTTTTTTTTTTTCTTTTCTTCCCATATGAGAGTTTCTCTTTCTTTAAATCTTGATCCTCTCTCTTTTTGTTTTATTCTATTATTAATTTTTATTTACTTTTTATTTTCTATTTTAATTTTATTTTCTAAGTAAAATAAAATATCGTTGCTTTATTTATTAATGCCTTAGCAAAGCTAACATTATCAAGATTCTACTAGTATCCTAGCTAATACATATAGAACCTATTATTTTAATATGTAATGGTAAATCGTATGTTAATTAAATTGATCAAAAACATAATCAAACTACAACATTATGCATTTAACACTATGCATAACGTCTACAACATAATCACTCATGATGTATTCCACATACTAGTATTAAATTGAACTTACTCATAATTAACCATGCGTAAATAATTACAAATGCAACTAATCATCAGAAACGAAATAACACCAAAATTTATACTATGCATCTAATATGTACTATTTAATGTGGTGTGTGTAGGGTTCTAGCTATTCCTCAGTTGTCCCCCAGAAAATATATCTATGTCACCCTCTCTGATGATGTTCTCCCTCTATCATGCTCTGAGGGATGAATCTCTCTTGCATCAAACTCACAACAAGCAGGTAGTTAGTTCATAATACCATGACCTTTATACATCATAAAATACAGCTGAAATAACAACTCACCATGATCATAATGTAAAAATATATACTACAACTAACTCATAACAATGTAATCAAAATATTCAATTGTCCCATAACAACATAACTCATAACTTAATGTAATATCCCTTTTAGGAGATATTTGCTAAGAATTGACTTTGTTAACCAAATTACTTCCTAAATAACCTGAGACACTACAAATTTCATATTTCTATAACTATGATCACCAACATATTACATAACACCCACATACAATATTGTTGCTATAAATCTTATTGAAATACACTCATAGATGAAGCTATATAACACCCAGTCCCAACTCACATATTTACTCAAACCATAGAATTGATTACAATGATAATGGTGGATACAAAGAACACACTACTCTCCACACTTGCTACAATAATAGATTGAAACACTCTTATAACTCTTACATTAAAATATAACATAAACTATGATAACTACTTACAACCATTACAACTAATATAAAGCATACTCCATTGAAGCCCCAATGTGGTTCTTGAATGCAACCACCATGACCAGCTAGGGAGGAATCTTTCACCACCAAAACCAGTTATTCTATGAGGGTTTTCATCCTCTAAGATTATTCACACTCTAAGAGATTTTGTCCTTAATAGAGGAAGAAGTTGAACATAAGTTCAAGCTTAAAAAATAAGGGAGATTGTGATTTTCAAAGATGAATAACCATGGGAGAGAGATCTTAATTTATAAATTTTACAGTGAAGAGAGGAGAGAGAGAAGAAGCATGAAGAGAGAGAGAATGTGGCTCTACATTTCTATATGAGCCAAAATAGATATTATTGGGCATGTGACCCCATGTGCAAGGGTCAAGATAGAATCTTTTATTTTCCACCATTTTCCATACCACTTCAAAATGTGCTTCTCACTCACACATGTGAGCAATAGTGAGATGTTTGTCCCCTTATGAGAATGGTCAAAAGTGGATGGCATCTTCATGATGACTCTTGACGTCCTCTATATGCCTCCAAAAAATGAGTGGGAATTTAATTTCCAATTTATCCCCCACTTCAATAAAGAATAGTGATTTGATGTCTTAATATTCCATATGCTCACCCATCACTTTTTGACTTATTCAAAAAGACTTCATATGCCAAATTAATGGACCTCAATAAAAATTCAACCCATCCCTTCTCATGTGAGATCCCCTATGGTCCATGCCACATCACCTGTAAGTCACATCCTTTACTACATCATCACCTGCATTGCTTGCCATGTCATCATGAATAGTGCTAATGAATAGTACATATGAATAGTAACTTATGGATAGTGTTTTGACACATAATTAATCCCTTACAAAACTTAATCTATAGGAATTAAATAGGCTAGTGATCTTCTTCAAATGTCATATTTATAAAAGAGGGACATTACAAATCCTCCCATCCCAAAGATTGTGTCCTCAAGCAATTTGGTTAAATTTCATGGATCCAAATACCAGGATCCCAAACCAACTATGGGAATTGGCAATTCTCAATTCTTGATCCTGCTTGTGGCTTTTATTACACTAATATGATATTTATGTGTGCCACATTAGAAGACCTTCTGGTAAAACTAAAGGCATTTTCTCCAAAAAAAATGCCTCTCATGCAAATCATCCAAGTACCATTAATAAATTATTCCTCCAAGGCACTAGGATCATCTATCTTGAACTCATCCTCATGTTTTCCATGGAAAATTGTGACATAATTGTCTTCTTCTTGAAAATCCACCATGAAATCATCACCCATTAAGGATCTAATCCAAACATTCTCATTGGCTTCATTCCCAAAATAAGCATGTTCCTCTACTAAAAACCTTTGAAATGATAGTATGAAAGTCCTCATGTTCCACCTTGTTTGATGGATTGAAGAAATCCTCTATCATTTTCACTTCTTCTCTCATTATGGGAGCATCCACTTTGTTATTGTCTTCATCAAATTTAGGACCTTGTTATCATAAATCTTGCATGGGAGGTTCCTTTAGGGGCTGCTCATTAACCACTTCTAGAACTAGATCTTTTTGGATGGTGGGTTCCTCTGCACTTGTCTACAAAACTTCTATTTCCACTTCAGTCATCTCCTCTTTCTTCCTTGACATTTTAATGTATTTTATAAGAAAATGTATGTAAGGATCAGATATAAATTTTATTTCCAAGTACTGATCAAATGAAATTTTGATTTTGAACCTATCAGGTAGTGCTCAATACTGATCCAAAACTTTGATGGCCTCTTGTTTAAAATTCTAAATTATCTTCAATACCTTTTGTATAGGATTTAACTCCGCTACCTTTGGTAAGAATTTTGGAAGCTGACGCCACTCCATGTTATGCATCCAAATCTGTAAACATAAACCTTATAGGCTAGCAAGATACATAGCTTTGATACCACTATAATATCCTTTTTAGGGGATATCTACCAAAAATTAACTTTGTTAACCAAATTACTTCTTAAAGAACTTAAGACACTAAAGATTTCATATTTCTCTAACTATGATCAACAACATATTACATAAAACCTACATACAATACTATTGCTATAAAACTTATTTTAATACACTCATAGAGAAAGCTATATAACACCAAGTCCCAACTCACATATTTACTCAAACCATAGAATTGATTACAATGATAATGGTGGATACAAAGAACACACTACTCTCCACACTTCCTACAACAATAGATTGAAACACTCTTACGAATCTTACATTAAAATATAAATAAACTATGATAACTACTTACAACCATTACAACCAATATGAAGCATACTTCATTGATGCTCTGATGTGGTTCTTGAATGCAAACACCATGATCAGCTAGGGAGGAATCTTTCACCACTGGAACTAGTTATCCTGTGAGGGTTCTCATCCTCCAAGATATTCACATTCTAAGGGATTTTATCCTTAAGAGAGGAAGAAGTTGAACATAAGTTCAAGCTTACAAAATGAGGGGGATTATGATTTTCAAGGATGAATAACCATGGGAGAGCTCTTAATTTATAGATTTTACAATGAAGAAAAGAAAGAGAGAAGAAGCATGAAGAAATAGAGAATGTGGATTCACATTTCCATGTGGGCCAAAATATCTACTATTGGTCATGTTACCCCATGTGCAAGGGTCAAGAGAGAATCTTCTACTTTCCACCATTTTCCATACCACTCCAAAATTTCCTCCTCACACACACATGTGAGCAATAGTGAGATGTTTGTCCCCTTATGACAATGGTCAAAAGTGGATGGCATATTCATGATGACTCTTGAGTTCCTTCATATGCCCCTAAAAATGAGTGGGAATATCCTTTCTAATTTTTCCCCAACTTCAATTAATAATGGCGACCTGATGTCCCACTATCCCATGTGCTCACCCATCACTTTTTGACTTATTTAAAAGGACTTCACATGCCAAAGTAATGGCACTCCATAAAAATTCGATCCATCCCTTCCCATGTGACTCAAATATCATGTGAGATCCCCCATGGGCCATGCCACATCATCTACAAGCCACATTCTCTACTACATTATCACTTGCAACACTTATCATGACACCATAAATAGTGACACATGAATAGTGCATATGAATATTAAATTGTGAATATTGTTCTGACAAACAATTGATCCCTTAAAACACCAAACTTAGCTTAAGAGAATTAAATAGGCTAGTGGTCTTATTCAAATATCACATTTGTAAAAGAGAGACATCACAAATCCTCTTTTCCCAAAGATTGCTTGTCTTCAAGCAATCTAGTTAAATTTCAATGATCCAAATACCCATATCCCAAACCAACTATGGGTATTGGCAATTCCCAATCCTCGATCTTGCTTGTGGATTCTACTGCATTACCATAATATTTATGTGTGTTGCATCAGAAGACCTCCTAGTAAAACCAAAGGCATTTTCTCTAAAAAGAATGCCTCTCATGCAAATCATCCAAGTGTCATTAATAAATTGCTCCCCCAAAGCACTAGGATCATCTATATTGAACTCATCCTCATGATTTCCATGGAATATTGTAATGTCTCTATCTTATTCTTAAAACTCCACCATGAAAGCATCACCCAATAAGGATCTAATCCAAATATTCTCATTGGCTTCATTCCCAAAATCAACATGCTCCTTTACTAAAAACCTCTGAAATGATAGTATGAAAGTATTCATGTTCCACCTTATTTTATGGACTAAATAAATACTCTATCATTTTCACTTCTTCTCTCATTGTGGGAGAATCCACTTCGCCATTGTATTCATCAAATTTAGAACCTTGTTGTCCTAAATCTTGCATGGAGGATTTCTTTAGGGGCTGCTCACTAACCACTTCTAGAATTGGATCTTCTTCTTGGATGCTGGGTTCCTCTACACTTGCCTGTAAAACTTTGGCTTCCACTTCAGTCATCTCCTTTTTCTTCCTTGACCTTTCTATGTATTTTATAAGACACTTTAATGGAGGATTAGACATGGATTTGATTTCTAAGTACTCATCAAATGAGATTCTGATTTTGAACCCATCAGGGAGTGCTCGGTATTGATCCAAAACTTTGATGGCCTCTTGTTCAAAATTATAAATTCTATTCAATACCTATTGTATAGGATCTATATCCTCTACCTTTGATAATAATTTGTAAGCTGATGTCACTCCATGTTATGCATCCAAATCTACAAACATAAACGTCATAGACTGGCAAGATACATAGCTCTAATACCACTGTAATATCCCTTTTAGGGGATATTTGCTAAAAGATTTGTTAACCAAATTAGTTCTTAAATAACCTAAGACACTAAAAATTTCATATTTCTATAACTATGATCAACAACATATTACATAACACCCACATAAAAAATTGTTTCTATAAAACTTATTGAAATACACTCATATAGAAAGCTATATAACACCAAGTCCCAACTCACATATTTACTCAAAATATAGAATTGATTACAATGATAATGGTGGATACAAAGAACACACTACTCTCCACACTTCATACAACAATATATTGAAACACTCTTACAACTCTTACATTAAAATATAACATAAACTATGATAACTACATACAACCATTACAACCAATATGAAGCATACTCCATTAAAGCCCCAATGTGGTTTTTAAATGCAACCACCATGACCAGCTAGGGAGGAATCTTTCATCATTGAAACTATTTATTCTGTGAGGGTTTTCATCCTCCAAGATTATTCACACTCTAAGGGATTTTATCCTTAAGAGAGGAATAAGTTGAACATAAGTTCAAGCTTACAAAATAAGGGGGATTATGATTTTCAAATATGAATAACCATGGGAGAGAGCTCTTAATTTATAGATTTTACAATGAATAAAAGAAAAAGAGAAGAAGCATGAAGAGAGAGAGAATGTAGCTCCACATTTCCATGTAGGTCAAAATAGTTACTATTGGACATGTGACCCCATGTACAAGGGTTAAGAGAAAATATTCTACTTTCCACAATTTTCCATACTAATCCAAAATGTCTTCTTCACTCACACATGTGAGTAATAGTGAGATGCTTCTCCCCTTGTGAGAATGGTCAAAATTGGATGGCATCTTCATGATGACTCTTGAATTCCTCCATATGCCTTCAAAAATGAGTGGGAATCTCCTTTCTAATCTATCCCCCACTTCAATTAGGTATGGTGACCTGATGTCCCACTATCCCATGTGCTCACCCATCACCTTTTGACTTATTCAAAAGGACTTCACATGCCAAATTAATGGGACTCTATATAAATTCGATGCATCCCTTCCCATGTGACTCAAACCTCATGTGAGATCCCCTGTGGGCCATGCCACATCACTTTCAAGCCACATCCTCTATTGCATCATCACTTACATCACTTGCCATGTCAGCATGAATAATGACATGTGAATAGTGCTAGTGAATAGTACATATAAATAATAACTTGTGAATAGTGTTCTAACATAATTAATATCTTACAACATCCAACTTAGCCTATGGGAATTAAATAGGCTAGTGGTATTCTTCAAATGTTACATTTAGAAAAAGGGGACATTACACGTAGGCAAATAATAGACAAATCAAATTGCTAACTATAAATATTTATAGATAATCAAGTAAGTTTGCTTAGAGAGGAATCAAGATGTAACATCCTTCTTGCCTAAAGCTAGTCATCATCTCAGATGACACTTTTTCAAACATAAGTTTTGAATTAAAAACTTTATTCGACAGAGGAATAACATACTATAAAATATCAAATCAAGCAAATAAATATGGAAATCTTCTGTAGAACTCATCATAGTCCTCCCAAGTAGCACTATCCTTAGAGTTTTAGTTTCATAGGAATTTGCATTGTGACATCTCTCTATTATACAAACAAAATTTTTAAGTGTTAATTACTCTTATTGGTTCTACCATGACCACCCTAGGATCTAACACCTGTAAAGTATTCTAATCCAACACATGTGTAGGGTCAACTAGATACTTTTTAAGATAAGAAACATGGAAGATATGTAATAGAGTTAAGGTTGGTGGTAATGTAAGCCTATATACTATAGGATTGACTACTTATAACACCTCAAAAGGTCCCATATATCTTGCTGACAATTTCACTAACTTCTTGAATTTAATTGAGCTCTTCTAAAGCTTAACCCACAAGAATAATTTATCACCTACTAAAAACTACCTATCTATCTTCTTCAAATCAACATAACTCTTCTACCTATCATTGGCCTCAACCAATATCTACTTGATTAGTCTAACTTGTTATTCTATTTTTGAAAGCAACTCAAGTCCAAAGACTACCCTATCCTTCAACTTGTCTCAACTTATTAGTGTTTTGTACCTTCTTCCATAAAGTGCCTTAAATGGTGCCATCTTTAAAGTTGACTAGTATGAGTTATTATATGCAAAATCAACCAATGAAATTTAATCTTTCCACTTATATTATTGATCCATGAAATACATATGAAGAATATCCTCTAACACTTGATTAACTCACTCAATCTAACCATCAATCTCTAGGTGATATGCAAAGCCAAAATTTAATTATGTACCCAAAGCTAAATTTAGAATTACCCAAAAACTTAGAAGTCATCTTTGGATCATGATCCAATATGATCTTCTCAAGAAATCTATGCAACCTATATACTTCCTTTAGAAACCTCTTCGTAAGAGTAGGTGAATCATTTATCAAATTACCTGGTACAAAATGAGCCACCTTGGTTAGTTTGTCAACTAATAGCAAGATCATATCATGTTTGTTTTGTGACATCGATAAAACTTGGACAAAGTCCATACTGATCACCTGCCACTTCCATTCTGGTATATCATGTGGATATAACAACCCAACGAGATGTACATATTCAGCTTTCACTCATCGACATTCTAGACAACATGACCCATAGTCCACTATATTTTTATTGATTCTCTTCTAGAAATATAGTGGTCTAATCTCTACCATGGGATTGGTTACTCTTGGATGTCATGAATATGGGGCATTGTGTAGTTCCTTTAGCACTGTACTTCTTAGATTCTTTCAATCTAATACATACATCCTTTTATTATAATGCAAAAGACCATCACTCTCTAATCTGAATCCTTTATACCAAGGATTTTGAGTATTCTTAGATAATCCTTTTTTGATCTGATCATAGAATTTATCTCCTAGCGATAATTCAATCACTTGATCCCTAAAAGTACTCCTATTAGTAGCCATGATTTCTATGTACTCTCTATGACTTAGGGCATCATCTACTCTATTTTCCTTACATTTGATATAGTTGATATCAAAATCATAATTAGACAAGAAATCAAGTTTACATCTTTGATAAGCATTCAAATTTGGTTAGGCAAAGATATACTTGAGTCACAAGTTTTTGTCTTGAGCTCAAAGGGTTTTCCCAACAAGTAATGCCGCCAAACTTATGAAGCATGCACAATTGGTACAAGTTCTAGGTTATAAGGGGCATAGTTTACCTCATAAGGCTTTAGCTCCCTTAATTCATAAGCTACCACTATAACATCTTGCATAAGGAATCTTCTTAGTCCATCCCCTAATGCATCTGTGATCACTAAAAATTTATCATTGGGGTCAGAAAATCTCAACATTGGTGCTGAAGTAAGTCTTCTTTTCAATTCTTGAAAAACTACTTCACACTTTTTTGACCAAATAAAAATTTGGTTCTTCTATTGTAGAGAGATAATTAGATTAGCTATCTTGAAAAAAATTAGAAAGAACTTCTTGTAATAGCTTTCTAATCCCATGAAATTTCTTACCTCATACACATTCTTTGGTGTTGACCATTCCATAATGGATCTTAGCTTTGACAAATTTACTGAGATACTATCCATATAGATAATATGTCCTAAATGTTGCATGCTCTCTTAGAAAAATATGCATTTAGATAATTTACCATACAAATTGTGCTTCTATAATCGTTATAGAACTAGTTTTAAATGCTAAATATGTTCCTCTTTATTCTTAGAGTATATAGGAATGTCATTAAGAAAAACTAAAACAAAGCGATCTAGATAATCCCTAAACACACTGTTCATGAGATTCATGAATGTTGTCAGTGCATTAGTCAACCCAAAGGGTAACATTATTAACTCATAGTGCCTATAACGAGTTCTAAATGTTGTCTTTAGAATATTCTCATCCCTTATCTTCAACTGATGGTATCCTGCTCTATGATCAATCTTAGAAAAGACCATTGTTCCTTGCATTTGATCAAAAATATCATCTATTTGTGGTAGCATATACCTATTTTTGATAGTTTCCTTGTTCAATATTCTATATTTAATGCAAAATCAAAGAGTACCACCCTTCATCTTAACAAAGACAATTGGTACACCCCATAGTGCCACACTTGGCCTAATCAACCCCTTTGACAACAATTCCTAGAGTTGAGCCTTCAATTCAACCAACTCAGTGGTTATCATCCTATATGGTACTTTAAACTATGGTTCTAATCTAGGTATGATATCGATAGAGAAATCAAACTCACATCTAAGAGGCAATCCTTACTATTCTTCTAGAAACACATCATGAAATTTCCTAAAGAATGGGTAATCTTCGAGAGATGGTTTCTTAGATTCCTCCATTTCATTTATCTTTATGATAAATGCTTAGCACCTTTTCCTTGAGCCCTCTTGAGTTGTATAGCATAAATTTATCTAAGCCTCAAATCTCTTTTCTCACCCTAAATTTGTGTCTAATTTACAAAATCATCTAGATGCTCAACTTGCTTCAGGTAGCAGTCAATCTTGGCCTTATGTTTAGTAAGCCAGTTGATTTCTAAGATCACATCATATGACCCTAGTGGTGATACATATAGATCCACTATTGTTATGAATTTGGACATCCTAATCTCTACTTCAACTAAACACTTATCAACCATGACTTTGGAGTCATTCCCATATTGTATTGATCATGCATTTACCATTACTCCAGCTCTCCTAGATAATTTACTAAGCATTTTAAGAGCTATAAAACATTCTATAACCCCTGTATCTATCAAAATGGAAACTATATGTTTAAACAAAGTACCTGATAATTATATGGGTGATGCTTGAAATTTGTCTTATTGATTATCAATTATCACATGTATACATTATTAAAAACTGCCTTACTGAGGAATAAGACCTTTTTTATTTGACTCATCTTGAGTACAATCATGAGCATAATGGTCATCTCTAAAAATAAAATAACCCCCAGGTGGTCCTTTCCTATCACCTATTAGTTTCCCTTGAAAGTGCCTTTAAAACCATTGCCCAATTTCTTATTTCCTAATTTGTTGTTGATTTTGGCATTCTGAATTTTGAATTGCTTCTTGGAGTCTCCATTCCTCTATTTACAATTCTTCTTTTTGAAAGTTGACTTAGAACTTTCAAACTTTTTCTTGAACTTGTCCCTAGCTTGTGCAAAAGACATTAACTTTTGTTCCTATTTGATTTCCTTCTCAAAGACTTGGTTTATAGTAGAAGGTCTATGAACATCCACCTCTCCACTAATCTGGGGTTTCAATCCTATTATAAAATTTTTGATCCTAAACCTCTCATCTACCTGGTATTGAGGTACATACTTCAAAAGCTTGGTGAACTGCTCCCAGTACTCATTCACAGATAAGTCTCCCTGCTTTAGATTTTGTAAGTCTATAAGATTCTAGTCAAAATATATTTGTGGAATCCACCATGACCTGAATAATGTCACAAATTGATCCCACGTAGTGGTGGTTGAGTTAAAGTTCATTTCCAACTTATTATTGGCCCACCACATAGCTGCCTCACCAACTAACTAGTATTCTCTCCATACTACTTTAGTGACCTCAGAGTAGTTTCAAATCTTGAAATACTTATCTATATCTATCAGACATGCTTCAAATCCATCACCCAAAATAGTTCCATCAAACTTAGGTGGATTCACCTTTTTATATCTCTAACTAACTTTGCGGCTACCTATGCTCTCACATCCTGATAATTTTCCTGCTTAGTAGGATGCTCTTCAGGTTCATCCTAATGTTCTTCCTATTCATGGCCATGAACTTTCTACTTCAGGGCTATAATTTGATCCCTAGACCCATTCATGGCTATGAGAATCTGATCTAACTTTGTAGCTTGCTCAATGGTAAATTGATTAGGATCAAGCTGAGAGTTACTGTCATTGACGTTTGACAAAACCTTTTTAGATACTCTAGCATTCACCATTTTCCTTTCTATAAATAGAAGGATATGAAAATGTTAGTGGACTCATTAGGTCCTAGAGTTTGAGCTATAACTCTAATACTACATGCAACATCCCCACTGGGATTTACTAAAAAATATGTGATTTTAAAAAAAAATTAACAACATATTCCTTAATTAGATTACATCATGAGAATCTAATTAGTGTTCCATATAAAGTACTATAAGTTTGATAACTATATAATAAGCATGTGACATTACTCATAATTGATCATTATCATCATAAAACACATCATAACTAAATATAGAAAGTAATTATAGATTTCCAGCCATGACTGGTATATTTATACAACCACTGTTGTCAATGTATAATAAGTAAATAATTATAGCTCATTAGGATAATGTTTTCAATAATAAATATAATACAATGTACAAATATAAGATAAATGGCTCCATGGAGCATGAGTTCTCTAAACTCTAATATTTATGGTAATCTCAAGTGTTATCTCCAAAAAAGTACTATTGTGGGGAGGGAGAGCATCATTCAAGTGTTTTTCCATACCAACTATAGACCATTGATCCCTTGCACAATATTCCATCAGAGAATGGCCCTCACTTCATAGATGAGTAGATAGTGACAGTGTGGGAATCTAGAGAGACAAGCTAGTACCCAAATGCTATATGATTTTTAAAAATATGCAGTGTGCCATAAAAAAATCTATTCTAACATGATACCGCACAAACATATAAATCATACATATGAAATGAAAATGTCGAGCTAACATTACTTTGGCCAAAGTTTTCAATAGTCATTGATCTCTAGGATTAGTCAATTTGAAACACACTACTTGATCAAATTACCTTCATCTGGCATGGGTGGTTCTAGTAAGCTAGTGAAGTTTGTCTCACTTCTTACTCAATACCAATAATACAAGATTTAGTTATCATAAATATAACCAACAAATTCATATAGATTATCTCCTACTAGTAAACATAAAACATGCTAAGTATAGAAATCATAAAAATGCATACATTTAGTCCATCAAACATATTAATTAATCTCCATAACATTATTTAACACATAAATAACAAAAATAACAACTATAACTTATAACATCCGGGTATAATATACGTCTAAACTACAATTTTGTAATTACTATAAGTAATTTCCAATAAAAGATACTCTATGACATCCCATAATATCATAGTCTATTGTTCTTAAGCATAACTACTCAAATACATACAATCAAACATGACAATTTCAAGAACCAGAGTCTCATAATCATATTTATGTTTTGTTTGAACATGATATTTCATTATACATCTAGTTGTGTTTTAGGGAGTTGTGTACCTATATAGGTGGGGTCCCACTCTTCTAAGAATTTAAGACTTAATTTGTATCAATTATTTGAACTATAGGTACCATCAAAATATACCAATACATTTTATACATGTAAATGTTCTCATAGTATGTACTGTACAGTGGTTCACAAACAATAAATATATATAACATATAAATGCCTACCGCCATTTATAATTTGAATCAAGACTTCAACCAAATAATTCTCTTAGACATGAGATATTTTGGATGCTTAATATACCCGAAATAGATTATCATATTCAACTCCACTTAAATCATCCGACCTCCAATTTATCTTATACAGTGTCTTGAAATGTTCTTTGGGGTTTACACATTTTCACATATATAATTTAACCATTATGTGTAATAACTTAAATTCCATAATTTATATAGCATCTAAAGATCTAAATGCCATGGTTCATATAAAATAAACATTAGTAATACATCATGAGTTACACAACTCGATGCACTTATCATTATGATATTTGATATAATCCCATCACCATATGAATTTATACTCGAGTAGAGAAGGTTTAAATTATAATCCATAGTAAACTATAAGACGCATTTGGCATAGTTACTCAATCAATACCTAATCGTCTGTATAATTGTTATTTTCAACAAGCATTAAGCTTCATTATATATATATATATATATATATATATATATATATATATATATATATATATATATATATATATATATATATATATATATATATATATCCTTGATTCCTCAAATATATGTTATCCTAATTCCTTACATGTAGATTTATATTCCAACATTGATATTGGATTGGTAAACTTTAATCGATTAATACTTACTAAATACTACCCAAATATAGTAATCTTGTTTTATTTAATAAGCTCGGTGGTATATTTATCCAGAATAATAATTAGCACCCCAGCTACAAATACTCATGGATTGTATACATTATCGCTATATAATAGAAAGTTATAGTTTATGAATGTGAATGGATAAGCTCACTATATACACAAATCATGATGTTTTCACAAATCTCACATGTAACTAGTTTTTACATTATATTATTTAAGTGTTAACAAACGTTATATTTAGAATAGATTATAGTGTATTCTCCTAATTTATAAAATGAGTATACATCAAATTATATAAGATCACCGTAAAATTATCCTTATTGCGATAATATTAAATGATCAGAACATTATTGCCTAAGATGCACCACACACATAGACAATTAGTTATGTATATGTATCTTAATTATTATACTACATATATCTCATTTAGTTTGACTGTTCACTGTATACACCAATTGGTTTGCAACATATGCAAATTAATTTGATGATTATGTTTTTAGGTAGCTTATTATTGAAACCATATATATATATATATCACTATAGCTGATTCAATATGTATATATATTCCATTTATACTACTATATATATGCAAATAGATGTGCTATAGTTTGACTATCAAGTTTGTTGCTTTCTATTGTTATAAGTAGTATTTTTTGAATACAAGTCACTGATGATTAAATATAGGTCATGGTATTTAACACAACACAGGTCACACAAGTTTCTAATATTACACTGTTAATACATACACACACACACACACACACACACACACACACACACACACACACACACACACACACACACACACACACACAATGAGTTACACATACATGAATCGTTGTATTTTATACTTCCCAATTTGTTGTGTTTTCCTAGGTAAGTAGTTTGACCCCTATATTTGAGTAATCACATATTTATATTTGGTTTCATATATATAAAAAAGTATATATTTATTTAATTATATAGTTCATAAACAAATATATATGTATTTACATACAAAAATAAATATACATGCATTTATTTTTACAGTTCATATAAATATATAGAAATTAAATACAATTCCTACCTGGCAAAAATGCTTTGCTGATCCTTTCCTTTTGCTTCCCTATCTTCTCCAATCTTTCTTCTCTTCTTTAGTCCTTCCAATTGCCCCGCTCCTTTATATTTTTCCTTCCCCCTTTCTAAGAAATGTGCCCCCTTTTCCTTTATGAGCTTTACACTCTCTTCTAAAAAAAATTGCCTTTTTTTTTTTGATTTTTATTCCATGATTCCTTTTCCCCCCCCCCTTCCCATATGAGAGTTGCGCTTTATTTAAAGATTGATCCTATCTCTTTTTGTTTTTATTTACTTTATATTTTTATTGATTTATTTATTTTATTTTCTAAGTAGAATAAAATATCGCTGCTTTATTTATCAATGCCTTAGCTAAGCTAGCATTATCAAGATTCTACTAATATCCTGGCTATATATATATATATATATATATATATATATATATATATATATATATAAAACTTATTATTTTAATATGTAATGATAAATCATACATTAATTAAACCGATCACAAACATAATCAAAGTACAACACTATGCATTTAACACTACCCATAATATCTACAACACAATCACACATGATGTGTTCTACATACCAGTATTAAATTAAACTTACAATTAATCATGTGTAAACAATTCTAAATGCAACCAATCATCAAAAATGTAATAACATCAAATTTTTTTACTATGCATCTAATATGTACTATTTAATATGGTGTGTGTAGGGTTCTATCCATTCTTCTATCATCCCCTAACAACTTCATCTACATCACTCTGTCTGATGATGCTCTCCTTTCATCATGCTCTAAGGGATGAATCTCTTTTGTGTCAAACTCACAACAAGCAGGTAGTTATTTCATAACACCATGACCTATATACATCATAAAATACAACTAAAATAACAACTCATTATGATCATAATGTAAAAATATACACTACAACTAACTCATAGCAATGTAATCAAAATAATATTCAATTGTACCATAATAATACATAACTCATAGCTTAAAAAAATAATAAACAAATCAAATTGTTAACTATAAATATCCATAGATAATCAAGTAAGTTTTCTTAGCGAGGAATCAGGATGTAACAAATTTTATGAAAAACTCATATGTTGGGGGATTGACTTCAAACTCATCAAATTATAGATTGTGGATTGATAATTTCATTAGTGATTTGGGACCCTGCAATAATATTATTAATTCTTGAAGCTTTAGGAAATTGGTGGACATGACCAGATTGAAACATAACTACAACTTGTTGAGTAAAAAGTGAATACTTAAAGAATATCTGAAGATGAATCAAAATCAAATATCTTGTTGTGAGTCCATAATATAATGCCTCCAACATAAAATATTTTTTATTTTCACTGGTAAGTGTAATTTGTCTATAAACTTACAAACAAAGGTTTTACATCAGTTTAGTTATCTTAAATATAGGAAATGGATATGGTGTAAACATAACTTCGTAACTTGTTTTCAGAAGGTTGTCTGTGCATAATAAAATTTAGACATTATCTTTTGGTTTTATAGATTTTTTTGGTTTTTTGGACATTGTTAAAAACATTCTTTCATTAACGTTAGAATTATTTTTAAGTCTATGTTAATGAATACAAGGATTGAGATACTTAATGTTATGGTTATTGTATACACCCTAATTTGCTCAAGAAACCATAAGTACTATCTTTTTTTCTCTTTCACAAAAAAGTCTTAGTAATGAATATAGCCCTTGTTTTCATGGTCATTTTGGGTCTTCTAATTTTTCTTATGTCTTATTTTCTTTATTTTTTGCACCCCTAGTGGTCCTGAGTCATCCCCTCCCAGTCATAGGCCCCCTAGCCTGTTATGCTCGATCCTAGCTCTATTTTGGGACCTCATGACACTAGTGCCCTTATCTGGATAGTAACACCATTGGAACTAGTGTTCACCTTTTGGATCTAGTGTCCAATAGTTATTTTCTTCTGTGTTCTGGGACCTAACCCTCCCTTGATCCTTCTCTTATGTTTTTATCACTCTTTTGCATCTTATCAACCAATAAACAAGGGTATTAAATTCAAATCAAAGTCCCTTATATATAAATAACCTCATAAGGCATTTTATATCTAACACTTACTATCTTGTCACATAATTACATAAAATCAGTCAATAGTAGAACTCAACACATTATATGTTACTCATTTATCACATCTAGACTTGCATGCTTGATCAAATAAGGGCATATGCAAAAGTCATTCTAGCATACCATGCATGTTGATTATGCACATTCCCTAAGGGAAAAATACATGAATTTGGGACTCTTAGCATTGGGATTAATGTAGGCAATAGCCAAGACAACATGGGTTTTGTCCTACACAATAGTAATATCCCACAACCTAGTTTTTTCCTTTATTTTGAATTTGATCTAATTGTTATTTCATGTGTGCAAGTTTTCATTAGGTTTTTGAAATATCATCATGAGAAAAAATGACAAATGAGCTTCCAAAATAGAATCACCTACATGTGCTTTAAACTCTCTTGTAACATTTATGAAAGTTTTAGACAACTATTCTAAGAAGGACACTAGCATGATAATTGGACACTTGTATCACATGGTGTTACTATCCTCATAAGGTTGCTACTATCTAAAGTCTATTTTTAACTACTATCATAGAACACAATATGTAGACTGATATCCAAGCCTATTCCAACCTTTGGAATCACAGAAACACTTGTTTTAATCCAGATAAGTACACTTTCTTTATGTCTTTATTATTTTAGGAATAACTTGTCAAATTAACTATTTCCTATATTCATTTCAAATTATTTCTATACTCATCCCTTTAACAACCTAAGATTTACATATATTAAGTCCTAAATAGTTAAAACAGTTGCCCTCTGATTATGTAAGTGTACAAGTTCATTTTATTTAATTAATAGTTTATTTAATTTTTATTGATGAGAAATAGTTTAAGTGGGAAAGTGGAGGGATTCATCTTTTACCTATCCAAATTCAAATCTTAACAAGTGTCATGATGCAATGTTAGTACTTGCTACTAAGAAGAATATTTAGAGTTCATCAAGGTTAAGACTTTGATTATAGTCACAAGGATTAATAGATCTTATGAGCTGACAAGTACATGTAAAGTGGTTGTGTAGAATGTTGTGATTTTATTTAAAAGTGAATACATGTGAAAATCATTATTAAGTCATAGGTCATAGAGAAAGACAACAGTGATTCTAATAATAATGACAAAGATATGGAGTCTTTTGATTTAGATATGTGCAGGGAGAGCACAAAATAACAAATTGAAGCCTCCTATAGCTTGGAAATTGAATTCATTAATAATGAAGAAAAAATGTGCTCTAACGACTAATATTCTTAGAACACAATCATATGGCCATCAAATTTACTCGTTGTTTTAGCAATATAACATAAAATAACAATTTAAGGATGAAAAATATATCTTTTTTACTTCCATAAATATGAATTTAGCTAGAATGCTATTTTCAAAACACATTATTTATTATGTATGACAATTATAACAAAAATTAATGTAAATATAAGATAAATTGCTCATGCTACCTAATTAAATAAAAAAAATGCAATATATAATATTTCAAGTGCAGATAGTGCAATTCTTAGGTACTAGAATGTGAAGATTTTTTTAACAAAAACCAATCTAAAAAATGGATGGATGGACTTGAAAAATTTGAACTTATGCTACAAATCAAATAAACACACACCTTGAGCAAAACTAGTTAATGACATATAACATGAAGATGGGGAACTTTGTAATCTAAGGAATATTGAAAAAGATAATAGCATTCAATCGAATCAACTTTTTAATGTATAGGTAAACATTGTAAAAATAAAAAATTACAAATAATTGAAACACAATTATAATCATAACAATTAATCTAATATTATAAAACACTATACATAATATTATAATATATTAATATTAATATTAATATTAATATTAATATTAATATTATATGTTTAAAATTAATAATAATTTTTTGTATTGGGGTATAAAATGGTTGAGCAAGTGGAACCCTCCTTTGGCTGGACTAAAGTATTTTGTTGGAATAAAGTTAATCCTCCTAAAGTTGAGGCATTTGTTTGACTTATGGTTCAAGGTCACATTTTAACCTAGGACCGGTTATGAAGGATGGGTTTTTCTAGCCCTTTTAGATGTGTAACATGCTAGGTGGAAGAGGAAGCTGTAAATCATATTCTCTTCATCTGCCCATTTGTAATGCATGATTGGAACTAGTTGTGTAATAACTTGGTCTAGCAGTGGGTTAGACCAAAATCATTAAAGCAGGGTTTCATCTCTTGGCCCATGGGCATTAGGGAAGACACATTTTCTTGTTTATGAAATTATTGTCCAATAATTTTGATATGGATTATCTAGAAAGAGCAAAATCTATGAATATTTGAAGATTGATCCTATTCCTTTAAGGAGGTAATCAATAAATAAGAATTAGCTATGTTGGAAGTGGGCTCTACTCATGCATGTTAACATATGGACAATCTTTCAGATTAGAACTCTCAAATAATCTCCTCCTGGTAGTGGCTAAAATTACCTCATGTTAATGGATTGGTTACGTTGTCAAAGGTTGCTAAGTGCATATGAAAGATGGATTTGATGTCGCCTCCTCTAGGGATTTTCAAACTTAATTTTGATGACACTGCCTGAGGGAACCCCAGAGCATCAAGATCTGGTTGTGTCATTTAGGATTATGTAAGATCACTCATTATAATGACCTCAAGAAAGTTGGTGGATAGAACTAACAATGAAGCTAAGACCTAAGCCTTAGTTTTGAGACTCAAGCTTGTGTGTCAGTGTGTGATTGGTCGAGTCATCATTGAAGGGGACTCGATGGTTATGATTTAAGCTCTAAAGAGTGGGAAGGAAGGACACTAAAACCTATAAAATATTCTAAGTCAGGCATGAGAATGTCTAGCTCATTTAAACACTTAGGAAGCCATGCATTATTTCTACAAAGCAAATCAATTGGTTGATGAGTTGGCAAACAAAGGCATCGATCAACCCAAGGAGCTAATTTGTGATAATAATTGGGAGAGATGGGAATTTAATGTTGCCTCATGATTAGGTTGTGCTTGGGGATCTTGGGCCTAAAGGGTTTTATGGCAAGTGGTAGTTGAAGTGTGGGAAATGTCTTTCCCACATTGTTTGATGACCCCCATATCTCCACACCCAAGCCAAGGCTTTGGCCACAAGTTTTTTAGCCATGAGAATTAATTTTATAGAATTAGATTTTTTTTGAGTGCAAGTGTGGGGAGGTGACCAAGAAAATCAATTGAATGAACTCTATAAGTAGTCCTTGATGAACCCTATTCATGTCATGATGAGTAAACACAAGTTAGATTTTGAGGGGTGAGTTTTAATTACTAGGCTAAAACGTATCATCTTCATTTAGGCTAGGAATGTCTTGCATGCCATTAAGGAAGTCATGGGACTAGTCTTTTTGGAGACAAATTGTAGGATCAAGGTGAATTCTCTGGTGACATCGACTTTTGAGGAGAACTTGTTTCAGGCTTCTATGGATAAGGAGCTTATTGTTGTAGTGGCTACTAGGCTCATTTGGGAGTGGTTTCATATAGAGCTTGAGGTTTCTATGGAGGAATTTGTGATAGAGGACAAGTGATCCTAAGTTATTTTTGGGATGGTGAACATTGGTTTGGTTCCCTTTAGGGATTTTGGGACCTGTATGATAGATTTGATAATATTCTGGTCCACCTAGAAGACTTGTAATGCTAACTTCAAAAACCTAGCCCCTCCAGATGTTGGGTAACATTACTAGACTTGGGGGCCCTTTGTTACCCACTGACATTGATTGTGGTGGCTTTGCAAGGTAGGAAATCTCTAGGGAGAAGTTGTTATGGATATTTGGAATGCATACCCCACTTCCATGGTAGGCCCTAATGTTTGTGGGGGATGGGCCCCTTACCAGATGTTGGGTGACATTGATACCTATGTAGTCCCATTTGGAAAGTTTGAGAGTGACACCTATAATGGGGGGAAATATTTATTTGAAAAGAGGGTAAGTCAAAATTAAGGTGGAAATACACATTACCTCAAGGGATGGTTGTGGAAGCTACAGTTGTCAAGGAGGGACAAATTATAGTTATAAATTTTGTGGTGGTTTATGATTATTTCGAGAGGGGGTAAGGAGTGTGACAATGACACATTGGTGGTTGGGGGATATATATAGGCCGTGGGTTTCATGTGGCATCGGGCGTGGTTTTATACTATGGGTGTTATGATGATATTTTCATGTTTTTTGGTTCGATGGATCCTTGTTTATTTTGTTATGTCTTGGTTTTGTAACTATTGGTTATTCTGTGGGCTTTTGGCCCTTTTTTGGTTTTGTGGATGTCATCATTGTTTGATGGGTTTGTAATCTTGTTTCCTTGTTTAATAAAATGGGCAAGGGACCTTCCAACCCTCTTTACCTAGTAAAAAAAATTGTATGAAAAATATTAACATAGAAAATAAATATTATAATATATAGTAATACAAATATAATATTTGTATAATATGTTATACATAATATATTATATCATAGGGCATATAATATTATACATAATTGTAATATATTATATTTATGTAACATATATCAAAGAATTCATGATTAATATATAGGTAAGAAATTGTTAAAGGTGAAATTGCGTTAAGAGATTTAGAAGCCTTAATGTTTTAGGTCTTATGCTAGGCCTATAATTAGGATGATTTTGATGAATAAGAAGACAAGAAAGATTTTCAATAAGTACAACAAGTCTAAAGGTTAAAATAGGGAGTCATCTAAGGAAGATGAAGAATATTAGATTTATTCTTTATAATCGAGGTAATAGGTTTCCAATTCAGGTTTAATCTCTAACCATCGTCCCTATTTAAATTAAAAGGATTATTCTCAATTTCAATAGCTTATCATACCATTATTATCAAGTAATAGTCTTATTTGGTAATAACTTTAGATTCATCCATGCAAATATGATGACTTGTGTTATGTGAATGTTACACAATGGTAGATTTTTAGAACCGATTACATGTCAAGTCAACATAGTACTCTTTGAGTCTAACTTGAATAGAACAACCAAATTCATATTTATAAACCTTTCCAAAGCTACAAGGGATAAAATAAATCCATTTGTGATAAATAAGATTAGAAACAGCCTTAGTCTTGTCCAACATGTTCCCAATTGTGATGAGAGGGAAAAAAGACACATTATTGTTCTTTTTATTGAGAAATTTTAGTTAGTGTATCAGTTGTTCCTTTGATATAATGGAGATTAACCTCATCAATACTCTCATCTTCTTGCCTAAAGTGAGGTCATAATTTTAGCCAGTGTTTTATTAGGCATTCCATATTGGACACCTACATCCAAGTCAAATAGTAGCATCAACATAGTCATCATAGGTTGATGTAAGTATCCATGGTTGTAGAGGTATAATTTATAGAATTATGTGACTAATCCAAAATCTATATCCAATATACTTTCTACCTATTTTAGATCTAGATCTATATTAGCATCAAAACCAGTTAAATATCTTACTTTCATTATCATTACAATATCTAGCATAGTTTTACTTTCCATTTTAGCATATCTCAACATGATAAATTTAGTATATGTTCTATCTAAGTTTTACAATTAATTGGCTTGCTTTATAGATAGTCAACCATCCTTTTACCCTAGGCCATATCTACCCTTTTAACCCTAGATTACCCATATCTAGATTTTAAGGTTAAACATTTGGTTAACTTGATGTTTAATCCATAAAACCTTAGGTATTGATCATTTCCTAATTATCTATTTTTGATTTCTATTTTAAAAATATTTTACAAGTTAAAAATCAAATTTCATTTTCTATCAATATGTTCAATATGGATGCATGTGTAGCTAATTTTATGTTACAATTTATATGTGTAATGCTAGTGTGTTATTTTACTATGCTAATCCAAGGTATCATCCAAATAAATAAGTAGATCCATCAATATAATGAAAGGGTTTTAAAGCAAAAAAGCACTTAATCTCTCTTCATAATTCCTTTTGTAATACAATAGAGCCAATAACTAGATGCCACCATGCCACAAATTATTCCAATGATATTATAGCTAAAACTTCACTCTGGGATGTGTTACACCACTATTATCATTACAAGGATGTTCTTTTGGATGCATTATGCATGACCTTTTTACCAAGTAATGTGGAGCCTCCATATGTGGCTTATGTGTTAAATTTTATCAAATAGATTGAACATAATATATCCATTAAAAATGAGGATCTACCACCTCAAGGCCTCATAAATTGTTGTGTACCATTATACATTCAAGTTGGTGTGTGTAATAAAACTATAAAAAGAGTCCTTGTGGACAATGGTTCAGGGCTTAACATTTGCAACATATCCTTTCTTTCCTTACTTGGCATTGGGCCTAATGCTTTGGAACCTTCCAATATGAGCATCAAAGGATTTGATAATATTTCACAAAAAGTATTGGGGAAAATAACATTGAACATTACTATGGGACCCCATATATTACCTACTTTGTGTCACATACTTCCAAATGATTCAAACTATAATATATTATTGGGATGGCCTTGGATACATGAAATGTATGTAATTCTATCTACTCTGCATGCATGCTTAAAATTTAGTCACCAAGGATTTATTTACACATGTCCAATGGATACTAATCCCTTCAAATAACATTAAATGGTCCAATAAACAAATGATCATACATCATAATATTATAAACCTAATTTTGGCCTTTGATATTTTCTAAAATATGGATACAAAGGACAACAGTTGGGCAAAGATGAATAGGGTATAGCTCTACCCATCTCTCCTATAAATAACACAATATCAGCTGATACACTATTACAAAAACCTAAGTAGCTTGTCTTAACCAATGCACAAAGGAAATAATTTACACATTTACTTGAGTCGCCCATTTTATTACTCCCATGGTTTCTAGAGTATCATATTATATCTCTTACTCATCTTATAGAGGTTGATATGACTAGACCTCTACCCAAGGGGTATGATGTGAATGCTTATTGTGACTATCACTAAGGCCCTAGGAATTCTACGGTTAGATGTTTTACCTTGAAGTAAAAAATCTAAGACCTCATCGATGAAAAAAAGGTTAAATTTGATGATCCTCTAAAGGAATCAATTTCACAAACTGATGATCACTAGAAACATAAAATATCTAATGATCCTTTTCATGATTATCCTAAAAAGGAACTGAAAGTGCAAATGGCATACAATGCACAAAAAAAACTTCAAATTAAACAAATCAAACAACATCCAAGCTGACATGATTTAACATTCACCTTATTCATGGATAGTGCCTATTTATGGCATAACCATATTGATCCTACATAAATAAAAATTAATTGTAATGTGAGATGTTTTCAATAACTTGGCTTTGATCTAAAAAAATTGTAAAGAAAAGTTAGTTGGAAAGATTCCTTGGGCCACAAAGAATTACCAATTGCTTGTGGTCCTAAAGTGATTCAAACATGGGTATGGGTCACACCACAAAACTCTCCATATGTATTTATATTAGGCACTCTTTTGTTATATCAAATGGAAGCACAAAGTGACCAAAAGTAACAAGGTATTTCTTTTGTTCATGAAGGAAAATGGATCCATATCCTAGATGATAACATTGGTTCTTCTAATGCACATGTAAAATATGAGGAGTGTGCCATTTACCATTTACACTTATCCAACCATGATTAAAACAATGTAAATTATCCAAATTAAGGTTGCAAGGCCTCACATATGCCAAATATACAAAAAAAAAAAACTTTAAAAATCCAACAATATTTTTAGCATTTACATATCCTATTAGTTCCTTGGCATATATGTTGTTGGTTACATGTTGGTAGATTACATGTCAATATTTCCTATGTACACATGTTTTTCACACATATTTTGAGTGTGATATGGGTGTACACAAACACATGATCTGTGAACTTTTAGATGTTGGGCCTTCCCTCTAATCATGTCATGTGGACATTAAGAGCATCCACTTCTTTGATCATGATACAACCAAGTTATAGTATTCTATGATCACTTGGAATTATAATGTTTGAGCTTATGTACTTACCCATGTCTGTATCCATGCTTATATCTTTTGTAATGTAATTTATGTGCTTTGTACTTAATATTTTTTACTAACACATATGATCCATGGACTAGTATGTTATGTTTATGCTAGTTGCTTATGCTTTCATTTGTGCACTTCATTGAGGGTCTTACCTTGATATTATCTTGCCTTGATGTACACTTGAATGAATTTTATCACTTAAGGCCAAAATAATGTAAAAAATTATAGATTAAAACCTCACCAGTATCAAATATAAACTCCTCGATGTGAGAAACACCTCTTTACAATTCGCATTTTTGGATATGATAACAAACCAACTTTCTCCTTCTCTTAGTAATCCCATAAGTCTAGAAAGAAACTCTTCATTCATTACCACCTTCAACTCTTTTACCATGGATATACAAACTTTCAAAGATAAAGAGAAATCCAAAGACATCCCTTCATGAAAGCCATGAAATGTTTCAAAGAAAGAGATATGTTAAAAAGTATATGGGAGCATCGCATCATTGGATCATCCTACAATGATAAAGCTTGAACTATTGATCTGTAGAGATGCCTGAACTTAAAGTTAGTACTTTATTAAAATGGGACTTAGGATTAAATTCATTAGGCTATGATTTATTACGTGTTTTATTAAACACAAAGAAAACCTTAGGCTAAGGGATTTATGTCTAAGTTTTCTGAATTATATAACACTTCTAATTTACCTTGATATCCTCATGAGAAGCAGGTTCAGATTTTTTCACAAACCCCATTTCAAAGAAAACATAACTTTCTAATTTGAATAAGGAAAAGTAGAATCAACTAAATTGAAATGAGACAAAATAATACCAAAGAAGCCATTGAGATCATAAAAATAATCATCATTAGAAGTAACATCCCAAAAATTAACATGATAATGACCATCCAATCATGCAAATGAAGTCATGATTATAAAGGTAACTATCATAATAACAAGTATAGGTAATACAAAGGAAATAAATACACACACAAAAGAAAACAAAGCTATTAGAAGTACCATAAATAAATTCCAAACAGGGGGAATCCTTAAATTACCAACATTAGGTTAAAGATAGTTTCCTCTTAGTTGAAGTAAATGAATTAGCCATTGAATTATGTAATCCCATTTTAACAGCTTCTGTAAATTCCTCTAACAACTTTTGAACACTAGATTTATGCCCCTTTTTATTTTCATTAAAAGAAATGATGGGTAAAATAATTCCTTTTGTTTGAATTAGAGAGAAACCAACCTCTACTTTTATATTTTTACTTGAGGAATCCTGTAGATCCATAGGAATAAATTTTTCCTTTGAAAAAATATTATCACCAAATCTTTGTAAAGCCCCATAATCCCTTATAATTAGCAATGAATTTGATACAATTTACTTATGAACATTATTCATAATAAAATATTCAAAAAATATATCCAAGAGATCAATGGCTCAGCTCTCCATCTCTTCCTCAAAATCAACTAAGTTACCTTTATCTATATTTAAATCCTCTAACACATGATCTCCTTAGATTGACCCATGTTTGAAACAAAATTGTCCTAAACCTTAACAAACATATCTTTTCCTTGTAGAATGATTTAAAAGATAGATGAGATGATCCATAGTAAAATTATCATGAAAAATAATGAAATTACTTTGATGTTTGCATAGTATAATAATATATCATAGAAATATGAGAATAAATAATAGATCCACACAATAGGTGATAGAAGAGCAAATGCTTTATAAATATAATTGAGCTAGTTTAAGGGGGAAATATATAAAATAATGTAATAATGTTATAATTCATAATATGATGATAAAATACTAACCACTACCTCCTATATATACTCTACTTAGCCATGGTTATTCCATAGGTTGACCATATTAAAAATAGCAAAAAATGTAATAAGATAATATGAAGGTATGTAAGCCACAAGTTAGCCACCCATATCCCTAGACACACTATAGGTTAAGGGCATAACATACCCCTCCCCTTAATATCAACATTGTCCTCAATATTGAATCAAACTAGGATGTTATTATAGGAATGCTTCATCCTTTCATGTTGCATCTTCATAATGCAAATTCTTCCATTTTATCAAATACTCCTTAATCTCTCTGATCCATAGTTGCTTAGTGCACATGTGAAGGATCTCTTTAGGATCTTGAATGAATAAGCCTTCTTCATCCAATTTAGGTGACTTAGTTTGAATGGAAAATATATGTCTAATTTCCTTTTTCATGAAAGATACATGGAGTACCAGATGTATGCAAGTGGACGAGGGTAATTCCAACTTGTAAGCGACACTACCAATTTTATACAAGATCTAATAAGGGCCATATTACTTAAGGGACAAATTATTATCCTTTTTTTGTTGATTCAAATACATTTTCTTATATGGCTACAAACACCTATAGGCCCAATCACCTATGTAAAAATACCTCTCACTACAATGTTGATCTACTTTTTATTTCATTCTATTTTGTGTCGTTGTTAAATTCCCTCATAAACTAACTATTACTCCCTATTGATGGTGAATGTGATCCTCAAAAAATTGAATCTTTGGATGCATAATCAAGGATAAAGTGATAGATGGGATGTGATACCTAAATAATGCCACAAAGGGAGACATTTTGGAAGAAGTGTGAAAATAAGTGTTATACCACCATTCAATAAGTGGCAGCCAATGAACCCATTTATATTTTTTGTCAAAATAAAATAATGAAGACACCTTTATAGAAATTTACTGACTACTTCTATTTTTCCATTAGATTGAGGATGATAGGATGAGCTATGAACCAACTAGGTGCCTAAATAGAAAACTAATTCAATCCAAAAATTATGAGTAAATATGGAATCTTGGTCATTTACAATGATCTTTGGAGTACCATGCAATTTTGAATTGTATTGAGAAAAGTAAAAGCTATTGTATTGGAAAAAAATTGCTATGATAAGGAAAACAATGAGCATACTTTGTGAGTCGATCTAAAACTACTATTATAACATTTTTACCCTCAGACCGTGATAAGCTAGTAATGAAATCCATGAAAACCTCCTAATGTTGGCTAGGGATGAATAAAGTTTGCAAAAGACCTGGGGTCTTAATGGTTTTACCTTTGTTCTATTTACTTACCATGCATTCAACCACATATTTCTAGACATCCCCCTTGAGACCTTCCCAAAATAAATATTGCTTAATTATATGATATGTTTTAAAAAATATCAAGTCACCTCTCAGTGGAGATCCATGAAGTTTTTGAAGGATTTTATGTTTGGGGAGAGAATTCTTCCAGATATATAATATATCTTTATACCATAATGAATTCCCCTTCCATGTAAAATTTTCATATCTCCCAAAAACCTCTTGAAGATGTTGAATCAAATCATGGGTAGCACTATTATTCTCCTATTCTGATCTTGCTTCCTCTAGCTAATCTATCTACAAAATAGTCATTGCGCATAAAAATGCCTCAATTGATTCATCCTTCCAAGATAATGCATCTATCACCACATTATCTTTTTCTTTCTTTAAGACTATTTAAAAATCATAGCCTAAAATTTTAGTCACCCATATTTATTGTTCTTCATAAGACAATCATTGTTCCAAAAACTATTTGAGGCTATCATGATCAATATTTACCTAAAAGTGATGATCCATAAGATAAGGTCTCCATTGCTTGAATTCATGCAAAATAACCATCATCTCTTTCTCATAGATTGGATTGAGACTCTTTTTATTACATCTCATTTTTCTCTACCAGGTTTTAGTTTGATGAAGTATTGTCCCTTTGACATACGTGTCATTGTGACACATTGGTTGTGGTACATGTGCTTACATTTGTGTGAAGATTTAGTCTTGATATGCAAATCAAGAAACTAAATATTTGATTTTATGAGTAAATTAATAAAAATAGTATTAATGTCATAGTTAATTTGTCAAAATAATGATTTATTATAATCTTAAATTATTTAATTATTGTATTAGACAATTATTGATTTATGGTATTCAACATATTAATTATGCTAATTAAATATGTGGATGAACTTATACTTTAAAAGACTTATATGGTATTAGTCAAGTGGAATTGATTGTTAACTAGTAATACATGAAATCTTACGATGGTTTTACTTTAAAAGGTGAAGTTGAGTTACCTTATTCTTAACTTGGGAAATCAAAGGTGATCGATTAGGAATTTATCTGATAATTACTTGTGGGACTCCCAATTAATTATCTGGAACAAAGCCTCTAGCTTTGGTTTCAAATGGCATGCAAATAATGAAAAATGGGAGAAAAGGGTATTTAGGAAGAAAACGAGAAGGATTTAGACATGAGAATACATGGAAATTTATAGGAAAAGGGAAGTTGAAAGCCAAAAGCTGGAAGAGGAAAGAGGTTTTGGAATCAAAAAGGAAAGTTTTATCCACCAACGAGGGGAAAAGCATTCTAGGTGGGTACTATTATTATTTTAAATGGAGTATTTTGAAATGAAAGAATTAAGGATTATAAATTTAATATGTTTTTATTCAATATATTTTTAAAGTAAAATAATAATAATAATAATTCTTTTCATTCTGCTACCCTTTGATGTTGGTGCCATATCAAGTTCTATTCTTTTCTTTTCTGACTCGGCTATTGAGACTCATTACCCTCACACAATACTTTCTAGTCTATGGTTTGAACCTCCTGAAATGGATTTTTCATTCAAAAACATTAATGTATTTCCATATCAATTTTTGTTCTTTTCATTAATTCAGCCCAAGATTAACGTTGAATTTAGCCAATTAGCAAGTTGCCAACCCTTTCTCCTCTATCCTTATTGTCTCAACTTAGCAGAACCATGATCTGAATTCATCCAAGGATTTCAACAGACTTTGAAAACCTCTATGATTTTAGTAACTACAAATAGGCATTTATCTCCATGTCTGGGTATGACGTATATTTAATGCATATACACTGTGTCACATCTTTATTGGTAGAGCTACTATTTCATGCCATTTTCTTGTGTTTTTCTTTACTTTTGGCATAAGTTTTGCTAAGTTGATCCAGCATAGTGAATTTATGTTATCATGATTGGTCTGGTTAGGAAAGGTTAGTAGGGAAATCACATTTGGTTGGTTTATATTTTATATGTATAAATATATAATTAAAATGGTTAGATATTATTTAGGTTGAAAATAAAGATAATATAATATTAATTATTATATTTTATGGATTATTATATAATAAAAAATAATATAGTGGAAAGTAAGGTTTTTAATTTTAAAAAGCATATCATACATGAAATTTGTTGAGGTAAATAATAATCAATTATCCTGTGACATATAACTGGATTGTCGGCATTATTTTTAAACACGTAAGTAAAATTATCTAGGGGTGGGGAAATAATATCATTTCTTAATATATGAGGTTTTTCTTTTTATATGCAATTAAAATATTATAAATATTATGCAGAAACTATAAGAACATGTTTGAAAATGATGATTTGTGGCAATACATATTTTGCATTATTTTAAAACTACAGAAAATGGATAATTAAAACCTTTCCTTAATTTCATTGGTTTTAGGGGAAGTCAAACGTAACCATTTTGGGAATTGTCAGAAGGATATTTGTTTCTTAAATGTACTTATTTTGTACAAACAATTGAATTATCTATTATAGATAAGTTAATATAGAACTTTGTTGTCATTTTAGTTGGCATGGTTTTGCCAATGCATGCTTATTTATATTAGATATTGCATGTATGTGATCATAATACGTAGATCATAATGCTTTGGATTATTTATCTATTATGTATATTATGGGGCCACATTAATGATACTACCCAAGCAGTGAGATGATCTCTTAAGCCTGGTTAACATCATCAATGATGGGTATTGGTAACCTGATCAAGTGATGTGTTATGAATTTGACTAATTCGGATGATCGTATGTTATTAAAAAATTTTAGTTAAATTAATGTTAGATTATCATTATAAATTTGTATGTATGATTTTTCATGTTGTGTGATATCATAATAGAAATGTATTTTTCTTTATGATACACATCATGTACTAGAATCTTACAACACATGGGGGTACTAGTATGTCTCATTCTAGATTCCCACATCGTTCTATCTGCCTATCCATGTAGGGAAGGCCATTCCCTGATAGGGGATTATGCGGGGGATCATTGGTTTGTGGTTGGAGTGGTAAAGCACTCAGATGATGCTCTCACTCCCCCACTGTAGTACATTCCTAGAGACAAAACTTGAGGTTATCAATGATACGCGAGTTGGTGCAACTTAATCTCTCGAGATTTTTTTATCTCTATATTGTATATAAGGCTAATTGCCTATTGAATTTATAAATTTAATGTTATTTTACATAAACAACCATTGCTATATTATGAGACTAGCCATAGTTGTGTCATTATAATTGTATTTCTAATGTTCATTTAGACATGGTAACTTATACATTTTGTGACTGAGATAAACTTTCTTATATGCTAGAGACCGTGAGAAGTTTTCCCATGTAAAATTATTTATTTATGTACATTTATGTATATGTATATATGTCATGTGATAATGTATGTCTTGACATCCTAGTTTATATGAGTTTTGATGCAAGTGATATTTTTTGGAGGCCTACTGAGTCTTCTCACTATAGTTAAGGAACATGGTTATCCTTACTTATGTATGTAATTTTTCTAGTAATCATGTATACCTTTAGTAGTTTTGTATCACTGCATCTAGCCCTAATTTTGTGTATGTAGGTGACATCATAGATATGTATGGCAACTCGAGGAGTGACTGCGGGCATAAGAAACTAACCTTGATATGTGTTCCTTAGTGTGACATCTACTATAGCTTTGTTAGAATGATAGTGAAAGCAAATAGTCTTTTTTGTAGTATAGTACTGTTATGCAGACTTGTTGATAGGATCGAGTTTATCGCATCTTGTGAGGATGAAAACTTGTATGCATTATATTTTTTGAGAAAGTTAATTGTGTAAGTGACTAGACTTTTCTAGAATAACATAGTGCATCATGAGGTGTAACTAGAGATTGTGTTCTCTTTGGATTATTATTGAAGGTATACTCGGATAGTATAATTCTGACTTACTATATTATTATGGTTGGGTGTAAGATTGTAGTTGGTTTTGAGTTGGATACTCAATCACAAAGACCTATGATAGTATGAGATGTCATAGAGTTTTATAGTACAAAAAGTACCTAGATGATACATATTGTATTCATTACGTCTTGACCCATACCTAAATAAATATATAAGTTATGGATATTAATGTTTAGGTAGAGTGATTATAAACTATGATAGTATGGGATATCCTAGGATAATTCATGTTAGATGTATATATGTGGGTGGTACATATTGTATATGTATGTTTGGACTCTCACCTAAATTAATTGTTCTAATGATTTTGTTAGTTATTACTTGAGCAATATATTCATAGCAATTAGCAGGACAACATGTACACATGTGTACAATCTTGACAGTATAAATGAATGATAGGTTCAGTTTTTATGATCTGTATGTCTCGCTTTATTTTATATACTTAGCTATGCCTATCATGTGATTCTCTATGGAGCTAGGAATACATATTCCTTCATCATTGTTATATCTAGGTTTTTATGTGAGAGTGCTTAGGTAAAAACACAACCCTAGATAATAAGATGTTATATTTAAGTGTGTTATTTAGCTATAAGATTATAGACTAGAGCCTTAGAAGCTCATCTGTGTCATGAGTAATTTTTTCCATGTTGGTATTAGAGTGTCAAACCCTTCGGTGGTGATGTCTCATGGAGGAGACCATCACATTTTAAAGGAGAACTACATCAAAACCTAATTTTGAGGAGCAAATATATAATCTACCCAAGTTGTGGTGGGAGCATTAGGTCTAAATCCTTAGGATAGGTTAGGTTAGACTTGATTGCATAGCAATTCATGTGATTGGTTGAATTGGTACCAATACTTAGTGTGGGATTTTGGATTGTGCTAATGTCCCTAATGAGATAGTAATTTTTTTGTATCTTATATTTCATTATATTACTTATAGTATTGGAATGTTGAAATTGTTACTACTTGAAGTTGTTGATTATTTGATGGACTAAATTATTCTAGCAACTATGGTTAAATGAATGTTCAATATTAGCTTTTAAAAAAAATTACTGCTTTTTCTAAGTATAACTAGGTGGGTTGTTAAATTTTTTTCCCTTTAGTTTGTGAATTTAAAATGTAAGTGGTTTGCCTTATTGCATGCATACAACCCTCATGCCATATCTAGATGCATCGCATTCCTAAATAAAAGTTTTATAAAAATTAGGAGTGGTCAAAACTAGAGAGGTGCACATATCCATTTTCAATTGTTCAAATTCCTTGGTAGTTGTATTAGTCCACTGAAAGGAGCCTTTATTGAATAACTATGTGAGTGAGGCTGTGATGCTACCATAATTTTTGACAAACCTACGATGGCAACCGGTTAGCCCTAGAAATCCTAGGAGGTTCTTGACTGTCTTGGGAACCTACCACTCCATCATTGCTTGGATATTTTTAGGATCAACTTTCACTCCATGTGAAATAATATGACCTGAGTACTCCACATTTTGGATGCCAAAAGCACATTTAGAAAGTTTTACATAAATTTGATGTTGTTTTAGAACTAAGAGTACCTATTTCACATGCTTCAAATGGTCTTCCCAATTTTTGTTGTAAATGAGGATGTCATCAAAAAACACCAACACAAAGTTTCTCAAAAATGGTCTGAATACAATATCCATCAAACTTTGAAATGTAAATGGTACATTTGCGAGGCCAAAAGGCATGACCATAAACTCATAATGGCCTTCATGAGTTCTAAAAGTTATTTTAGGTATGTCCTCTTCTCAGATTCAAATATGATGATAGCTAAAGCGAAGCTCTAACTTGGTAAAATAAACTGCATCATGAAATTCATCTAGAAAATCATCAATTACTGAAATAGGAAACTTGTCTTTGATGGTATACTTGTTGAGTTCTCTATAGTTTGGGCACATCCTCCAAGTGTCATCTTTATTTTTCACTATGACCATTGGGGAGGAATATTCACTTTGTTTGTGTCAGATGAACCCTACCTCCAACATCTCCTGTATCATTTTTTCAATTTCACTCTTATGGGCATAAGGATACTTGTAGGTTCTAATGTTGGGTGGTGTACTTATAGAAAGTAGTCTGATGGTATGATCATGCACTCATCTTGGTAGAAGTCCTTTTGACATGTCATCAAATACAAAAAAATAGTCATCTAACACCGTTTGTAAATCAAGATGGGTAGAATCCTTGGTTGGTTGATCATCTATGAAAAATAAGCATGCCACAAATTCTTCAACATTTGATGGGAACTAACTAGTTGTGGAGATTTAACCCATAATTAATACAATTCAAATGTCATGCCTTCTGAATGGAAACACATGAATAGTTCTTAGAAATTCATCTCAACAATGTCTAAAGTGGCAAGCCATTACACTCCTAGAATAATGTCAACCCCTCCCATGGGAATAAAAAACATAAGAGAATCTAACAAGTAGTCTCCCCTAAAAATCTTAATACTATGACATTTTATAAAATAGTTGATGGTACCACCATCTACAATCATGACATGAAATTATGGAGCTGGGTAAATGAAATAGTTCAAACGAGTAGCCAATTTACTATTGATGAAGTTATGTGTGTACTCCTAGAGTCAATCAACATAGTCACCTTCCATTTGTTAAAGAAACTACCACCTTAAGAATTTAAGGAGTACTAATATTAGAAAGTGCATGACAATAATATTAGGTTGAGAATATTCAAATTCATCCTTAGGTTCATCTAAAACTACACATGAGACATCATAATCTTTATCATCCTCACTGGCACATTCAATGGAAAACAACTTCTTTTCCGCATAGTTATGCCCTTTGCTTCATTTGCTATCACAACTAAAACACAAAACCTTTTCATGCTTCTCCTCAATTTGTCAAGGGGTTAATTAGCTAGGCTAAGGAAATGATGGTGCTAGGAAAGTGCGTTCATGGACTAAACTAGGACTAAACATGTGAGCCTCGCACTGGATGTTATCCTTGAGGCCACCTAACAAGGTCAGTTAAATTTTGCTTAGTGATATTTGCCACACATAAAGAGAGATTCTAAAATTGATGAATATAATACTTTACAGTCCCTGCTTGGTGTAGTTTGGGTAATTGGATGAAGTAGTTTTTTGAGACATTTTTGTGATAATGGAGCTACAAATCTTTAAAAAATATAGATTAGGAAACTGATAGACCCTTTTTTTCTTTTAACAACACAACCATTGATAACAAATTAACTACTTAGGTTCTAGATATAAAGAGGCCATGACCACCTTTTTCAAACATGGATTTTGATGTAGATCAAATAAATTTTCAATTTGAGTGATCCATGTGAGTGGATCATTACCATCAAACTTGTGTAGGTCCACTTTTGGTAACATCAACTTCTGACCAAGATTGGTATTATGATTGTTTAGAAGAGGAGAACTAAACTAAAGTAGTGGAGGGTTATTTTACGATGTATAAGGTGCAAAGTTGGCCAATTACCTAGTTATTTGTTACAATTGATCCTATAACCCATTCAAGTCCCCTCTCATCCTTGTGATGTCCCCTTTAACTACATTTAGAACATCTTTCCACACCATGCCATAAAAATCTGACTGAGGTTGTTGAACCACCTCTGAAATACATAGATTTGAAGTTTCAGATTCCACGTCATCTTTGTGAGGAGTTTTAGGGGTTTCTTGCCCTTTTCCTCATCCACAATTTTTAGGACCAACCATGCACAAACCCTAAGAGGGTTTCAAACCCCAAAAAATGTATTAGGATATGAGACCATTGTAATCACCTCACCAAGATGAATGCAACAACTAATAATGCACACAAGGGTGAAATTTTTTTCCCTAAAAAGTATGTTGGCATAATACACCATTGCAATCATCTCATAGAGACAAATCTAATGACTGCTAATTTTCACAAGGTTAAAAAATTTCCAAACTTTTTGTTAATATTTTTTTTTTGAAAAAAACACTTTGAAAAATACTACAGTGATGAAAAAATTAAATTCTTCCTGGATTGAAAGTTATGTTTTTTAATCTTTTAGCTCGCATAAAATACGCAACACCATATCTAAAAAAAATGCCATGACATAAACTTGACCAAATCAAAGCTCTAATACAAATTTTAATGAAATTACTTAGATGTTTTCATAGTAGAATAATAATTATAGACATGAGAGAAGAGATAATATATCCACACAATAATTGATAGAAGAGAAGAATGCTTGATAAATATAATTGAGCCACTTTGAGGGGGAAACCTCCACAACATTGCAAGAACAACATAATTTACAATATGATGATAAATGACTAACCACTACCTTGTATATATACTATACTTAACAATGGTTATTCCATAGACTGTCCAAACCAAGAACATTGAGAAATGCAATAAGTAATATGAAGGTTTGTAAGCCACAAGTTGGCCACACAACCTTAGACACACTATAGTTTAAGGGCACAACACAAACCTTAACAAGTATATCCTTTCCTTGTTGAATTCTTTGAAAAATAGACTCAACATCCTTTCTAAGATAGGAATGAGACTCTTATAAAGTAGAATAAATTATAAAGTCTTAAGTTGATAGTCAATCTTATCCTTTGTTTGAATACAATTATCCTTTTTATTCTACTAGAATTGCTTGATACCATTAAAAATTCCAAAGTCATTAGGATTCTTTGAAGAATGGAAAAAGAACCTACCAAAGGTTCAAAGTAAGGAAACATATCCTTGGATTCAAATTCTAGCATCTAAACAAATTCATGATCATAAACCTTAAAAATCAAGGCTTTTGTATCTTTATTAATAGGATCTAAATGAACCTTAATCCTAACAAATATGGCTTCTTTTTAAAACTATCTTGGATCAACTTCACACAAACTTCCAAAACAAAATCCTATTAATTGAAAAAATTCCATCATCCAATACTCAAAGGGAGAACATATAGCCTAACCCAAACCTCTAAGTGATAAATTAAAATATTATCTCTAAAAAAATTCCTTTCAAGGGAAAATAATAAGTTTATTTCCTTTGAATCTCCAATAATTAGAAAGAATAAAGTCCATTTCATCCTCAAATGAAAATTTAAATACAAATTAGCCTTTGAAAAAACAATGGATATTATTTTCATGAAAACCTTTCCAATGTTCTTTCAACCATTTCTCCAACATAAAACCCTTACATTGCCAACCAGGTATTTTTCCTTAAAGAGATTTTGAAGCCAGATCCTCACATTCATTTAAAATCAAAGACTTGGGAACATCTACTTTTTGAAGATTTGAAAAATTAGAAGAAATAAAATTAGATTTAAGATCCAAACCTAATTCCAAAATAAAGGGAGATTGATGAGTTACTTTTAGAATAACAATATTATTTTACCCTTTCAAAAAGTGAAGATCCAAATATAAAGAAGGTAGATCTACCTTCTTAACCAATCTAGCTTGATCAAAGTGAACCAATTTAACCCTATTGACTCTTTCTATAAGATTTAGGTTGATGGATCCAAATCTTGATGAAATAACATGTAATTATTATTTTGGAAGGTCAGAAAGAAAAACCCAATGCACAAGCACTCCTGATTTTTGTTCTCATAACAAAAATATGTTCACCGGTTCATGAATCAATCCATGAGTCACCTTATTCTTAACATCATATTTTTCCAATTTTTCAACCTCTAGAATTTAGACTCTAGGCTTTAAAAAGTCAATATAGGTTTTGCTCCTATAGATGGGGGCATTTAAATTTTACCTACAACTAGACGTACCCAACACAAGGTATCTATTCCCACCACATGATATATTTAGGATATTTCTTAGCCTTGATCTTTTTATAATACTTAGATTTGGGTTATTTTTGATTTTTTGTCACTAAAGATTTTATTCAAAAATACATACATGATATAGTACATGTTCAGAAGTGTGTGGCTTCACAAGGGGCATTTTCACATCTTCAATAAAACTAGGTGTATCATTTTTAGTTATTCGTTTATAGATTTCATCATATTATGGGAACTTATCCACATGTAATTGTCCAAGTAGGTTTCACATGTGCATTGGAATATGTTATGAGAGCTTCGAGAGGCACATAAATTTGTATCCACACTTTGCCTATTTTACATTGATATGTATGCATATACAAATAATAAATTAGGGAATTATGTAGACACCTAAAAATAGACCTTAGGCATTTATTAGTCGTAAAATTATAGTATTCTTGGGAACCTATGTGTTTGTCACTTATTAGTCTATATTAATATTTATTGGCACTTTTTATATAATTTTTTAGTCATTTATTATGTGTCTCCTCCTCTTTCTACTCCTTCCTTGTTCTCCTATGTTTTTAGTGAAAAAATTCACTTATGGGTATAGGCCATTTTCATCCATTAGGTTCTTTTAGGGTATTTTTTATTATCGTATCAAAGTCTTAGTTTGAAATCAAGGTCTATAAATATATAGGTAAATTAGTGTATTTTGAACAATGAATGAATCAAGGCAATCAATACAAATAGAGAGAAAAGACATCCAAGAATTTAAGGAAATATGAAATAAAATCTAGTATTTATTTTATTTTATTGAGCATTATAGAAGAAATCAAACATTGATTAGTCAATGAAGATCATGTTAGTGACACACTTGCATTATGTAATCACCCAAAAGTGGTATTTGAGTGCTAAGAGTGCTACTTAAGATTACCTATCCCTAGCTTAGCCCTATACCTATCCTAGATCCTATTGTCACACTTATCTAGCCTTTGTGTGGGCCATAGGTGTCCCTAGTCAGCCCCAAAGCAGTCTTAGACCCTCATTTCATAATCTTGGACCTCTATTCTTAGTGTTTTACCAGTTAGACACTAGCACCATAGTAAGGACACTAGTGTCACATGGCACCAGTGTCCCCAAAATGGTGCTAATGTCCTTTACCCTAGCTTTTTCCAAACAAATATCTTTTCAAAACTAAAGCCTCCTAAGGTCGTCCTAGCCATCTTTTTCATCCACACAAGGAACACAACAATATATATATATATATATATATATATATATATATATATATATATATATATATATATATATATATATATACATACATACATTAATTTTATCCCTCTGTCCACTAGATGAAAATTAGATGCAAAATACACATTCAAACAAAGAACAAGTTGAGCAAAATTAAGGTTATCAATCCATATTCTGCCTTAATTTTGCATACTACTATCTATATTAACCCTAACTTTAGATTTTCTAGATTTTCAATCTCAAGTGCATTTAAGGAACTCAAAGCCACTATCATACTAGCATCACTTGCACTTGTACCAACTCTTAGGTGGGGAGAATTATATCAGGATTGATCCCTTCTCAATGTATTGGTATGTAAGTAACTCTCTTCAAAATGTGGTGTTGAGGATGTCTAGCTTACCCTACTAACAAACACACTTTTTAACTCATGCCCTAGTTATATAGAGGATTAAGGTTTGAAAAATAAATCAATCATTACAGGAACAATACAAGGTCTTAGAACTCATGCACATAGTAACAAACCCTAGAGATATAGACATAGGTGCACCTAAAAGTTCAAGATAGTCCCACACAAAGGACACTACTACCACTTTTATAATAATGGTGCTACTATCTAGGAAGGGTTCTAACATAAGGATATAATTTATGACATTCAGACTAGATTGCACCCCAGTTTCTAGCACTCAGATCATCCATATCAAGTGTTTTCCACCAAGTCTTTATTTGCACTATTTAACACATTTTTTAGAAAAATCAAAGCTAGTCAATTCTAGAACAAATCAGTGGTTGTATTTATTGCATAATATTTACTTGATCTAGTATACTTATCTCTTTAACAAACATAGGATTTAAATTTATCTAATTTTTAAAAGTTTAAAACATTTGGTGAACCTAACTTAATTCGAACATTTCTCAAACCCTAACCCTAGATGCTCTTAGGGTTTGTATCCTTTTTGCATCTATGTTTAGATTTTAATTCCTAAATTTTAGATTTGTTTCAATATTTTCTTTTTTAAATCTTTCCTAGATTAAAATTCTTTAATGTTTCAAAATATAAAACTTATTTTCCTACTTCCCAAACTATAATGACAAAATTCAATAACTGGTTTGATGAGATCAATAATAAATAATTGTAAGATTTTATGTCCAAACATTTGGATATGCAAGATGACCTCATCACTATTATTCAATAAGAACTCCAAAAATCAAACAATGCTCAATCTTCAACTCCCCCAACTACTAAGATTGTTACACCTATAATGGGGCCAACTTAGCAAGCACAACCAACAATCATAATTCAATAACCTTCAATGATAGCTACACCTCGTGTGGCTAGTTCCTCCACTCCATATGTACAATCCCTTATATATGAGGTTCATACTCTATAGGCCAAGGTGTTATGTCTTGAGAAGGAAGCCACTAGGCCGTCACGTGCCTTGGATTCTATTGTTCTCTTACACACACCTTTGGCACACCACATAGTGATGAATCCCTTACCATATGGATTTTTGGACTTAAACTTACACTGTATGATTGTAAGGGTGACCCATAGTATCATCTCTGAGATTTTTAATAACATGTTTGGACTATGCATCAAATGATTTACTTCTCATAAAGTTGTTTCCATGAAATTTAAAGTATTATGCCTTATAGTGGTTTTATGACTTACTAAATCAATCTATCATAACATTTAATCCTTTGGCAGACATGTTTTTTTCACACTTATCCATAAATATTAATGACAAGATCTCATGTGTTCAAGTTGCACAGTTGAAACAAAAGTCAAATAAACCTATTATAGAATATGTCTTATGATACAAGACTATATTAGCTAAATTGACTACCCCCATGGTAGACAAAGAGCTTTAAGACATATTTAAATAAAGTATTATACTAGCATTGCATGAAGCTATCTTGTTCAAAAAGTTTCCAACATTCACAGATTCATGCCACATAATAAAAGAAAGAGAGGTCAAGCTTATATAAATGGGCAAACAAAAATATACCAATGGATCAAAATTAACTGCTAAAAGTTAAAATAAGCCTCCATACAAGGTAAAGGACACCAAGAACAAGAGTGACCAAAAGGTCACAATTAACACAGCTTCAGAGCCATCTCCTCATTTGGTTTTATTGTCTCCTCCACATAGAGTCTTTACCAACCTTCCAACATCACCAACATAGGTTTTACAACATCTATTGGAATGCAATGTTACATATCTCCTTCCCATAAAATAGGTTGATATAACATCACTTCTTCCAAAGAGCTGTGATTCTAATGCATTCTATGAGTATCACATGGCACCAAGCCATACAACAAATAAATGCATTAGCCTGAAACATAATATGAAAGATTTGATTGAGGCTAACATTATTGATGTGGGCACACCCATAGAGGTAGCAAAAGTACAACAAATAGGAGCTGAGGCATTAAATATATTCTTAGATCCATTTTCAAAGCACATAACAAATGAGGTAGGGAACACTTCAGGGGTTCACTAAACATATCAGGCACATCCACCACTATCTTCATATCACACTATTATAGAAGAGGCACACCCATTTCATAATATTATTTGTTTGTACCACACTATATTTACAAATAGACCACTTGTCACCTTCTCAAATTAATATATTATTGATGATGATACATATTTACATGCACTCTTTGTATGAGCCTACATAGATCATCATCCTATCCAGAGTGTTATGGTTGACAATGGGTCAAACATTAACATATGTACCATGACACTTCTACAACATTTGGGGTATTAAAAATAAGATATATTCCATACAAACATGGTTATTAGTGGTTTTAATAGTCATGTTCAGATGTCCATCAGGGAGATTGTGCTTCCATTATAGGTTGGACTAGCATATGTGGCCACTCGATTCTTAGTAGTAGCTAGTGCAAGCATGATTGGTATGTTATTAGGTAGACCATGGATACAATATCTATAAGCCATCCCATCCATAGTGCATAGATAATTAAAATATATACATGCAAATTAGGTGGTCAAAGTTGAGGGTCTTTCATATGAGTATCCTCCACCTATTCTATAGCTAGTTACAAAATAATTACTAGTTATAGTTATAACAGACTTACCATATATAGCAGAATTATCAGTTATAACTCAGAGCATAGTTCTTATTAATAAAATAGAGTTTAGTAGATCCACTACTGTAGGTGAGATATATATTATTGACACATACACATAATCTCCCATGGAAACCACTATTAGAGAGACCCCTGCATTAAAAATATGTTATAGATTCTAGAGGGCCTTACTCCACTCATTTTTTTGTTGAGATCGGTATTATTGGGTTCTTGGGTTATTAGCACAGGGCACTTGTCACTTAAAACTTCTTCTACTAGATGGGTTCCTAAGACCCCTATAATTCACAAGACACTACAGTCAGTGCCATAGATTCCTATCACCACTACACAGGTAAATATAAATACATATCACTTAGTATAGTAGATTATGAGATTGAAATTTCCCTTTCACATAACGCGCATGATCATAGTTCCCTTATTTGACACAGGCCATAGTGATAGTGAATCTCTCATGAGACTCATCGATTAGTATGGTTTCTCTTTCCTTGTACATAACTTATATGCAGAAAATAAAAATAATATAATATGTTAAAAACATAAAAACATTCAAATAATTAATCAAAAACACAAAATTTATAGATTGTATGCATTGCTATGTTTACATTTCTTATATTTTTTAGACATTACTTATTCTAAATATCTTAGTATAATAGGTTTTATTATACATACATGCTTCACCTATTCTTATTAAGTGCTTACAGATTGCTTACAGGACTAAGGTCCACTACACCGATCCAGACTTGTTATTATCTACCCACTGGGGGCATATACACTGATACATGGGTCTTCACTTGACACATTTGCCCAATTGGGGGTATTATATACACAATTTTGATTACTAAGTTCTATCTTTTTATACTCCACATCCTAGCCCTAGCACTATTATATCTTGGTATTGATCATACTACTCTTACTCAAAATTTTTGCCAAATATTACTACTTTAGACTCAGTATATGTACATCCTTGTTTTTACATAGATTTGTATTACATATTCATTCATACTTTCATTTATAGCTTATCTAGTTCATACTTGATTTTATTTCTTTGCTTCTTCTATTCCAGGGCATTTGAATATGCCATTGTTCTTTAGCTCTATGCCACTTATATTCATAGTATGTATGCTTTGGACATTTGACCATATCCTTGTGTGTGCTTTATGATTGTGTATGCGAACATTTTAACATGTCATTCTATGTGGCTCTAAGATAACTTGTTTGTTACTTGCGTATGTGGAAATTTGTACATGCCATTTTATGTCTTATTTTCTTAGATTTAGTGACACGTGCCCATGTCACTTGTATTATGGCCCCTTGGCCTACATTATGTGTCTCATGTGTTTTGTATGTATGATTTATTCTATGTGTCATGGCCATGATAATTATCTTTACTTGAACTACACACACCAATTTTTGATGCCATTAGGGACCTCATGCATCTACCCTTCCTACTTGGGTGCTGTGTTGGACATCATGCCTCATCCCCCTAGGCAGCTACCTAGTTTTACTCAAATTTGTTGTTACATACATTGATTACATTTATTTTGACACCCTTATGTAATGTTAGACATGACATACATCGTACATTACATAATTATACTCAAATTTTCTTACATTTTGATGTTATGTATGCACATTATATTATATTATCACATAGTTATCATATATGCTCTAGATAATACATATTTTATAGAGATTTTTATATTGAGGATAGTTCTTGATCATGTTCAACAACTCCCTTCAAAAGAGGAGGCACTCATAGGGTTTTGTCACAGAGACCAGGTTCCTATATTTCACTCATAATACATTTTTTAGCACACAGGCTCAATTATATAAAATTGGACATAAGTAGTCAGAGTGGGAAAATAGTGACCCAAAAAGTAGTAAAATTACACATGATTTAGACAAGAAGGACACTAGTGCCCAAATGGGGACACTAGCACCACGTGGCACTACTATCCAAAATATGGTGCTACTACTCAATAGCCTCATTTTCAGAATAACTCAGATTGGTTAGAAGAGTATAATAGGTACATTATAAGATTTCATATATTCAATTATAGATTTATCAATTATACTCAATTTTTCTCTTATTCATACTAGTTTAGCTTAGATTCATATTAGTTTGATCATATTGGGGGCATCATGTGCAACATGACCATTCCCATATTCAACTAAGATATCGAGATACAATTTATTACAACTCATTCTAGAATGCATATACTCAAATATTAGATTTGGGGGTATGTGTGTGACATATTATTTCTGTATCCTCACTTACACATTGATTGATTAAATGGAATGGAAAATTCCATGCCATTATCTATGATTTATACATCTAACATCATATTCCAGGTTGCATACTAGTTCCATGCCTTACTTCATCTGTAGTGGTTGGCATTCTCGAGTGGCTCGGAGCTACCTAATGTACCTGAGTTGCCATATAGCTGACCTACACATTTAAACATACATAGTTACATATACCTAGTTATGAACAATGAATACATAGAGGGGAGCTTAGTATAGTGTTAGTCCAATAAAACAAAATCAAAATAACACACTAAACACCTCTAACCTAGATAATAGGGGGAGCATAGGTAACAAACATACAAATGAAAACACAATTAGAACACAAAATACATCATTATTTTACCTTATTTAGAGCTCCAAATGACTTGTTGAAGTGGCTTAATATGTTTTGTGCATAAAAAAGTCTTTACCAATGAAACTCCATTTACTCCTCTCCTTAGCACCTTGGATTGGTTGATTGGCTTATGAATTTGGCATGGTAACATTACACTAATGAAGTTTATGGGGAAATCTTGCATAATAACACTACACTATATGAGCTTAAAAATCAATAGGTATGGCCTTGTATTTATAGCTTCAAAAGTTAACTCTCACCCAAGGTGAGTTAAGGTTGAGTTTAAACATAGAATGAGTTCAAACTAACCATATGTGAGTTGAGACTAACTCCAATTGAGTTAAAATTTGTGATATAATTATTATTTTCAATTAATAGGCATGGATCTCAAATTAGATATTTTTAGATATTTTGGAAGAGCTTAACTAATCAAGACAATGATGAAAAGGCTTGATATTTTGAATTTTGGAATTTCTAATTTTAGATATTCATTAATTACAAATAGATAATTTAGCTAAGCATTTAATCTAGTTTAATTAATTGATTCATTTTGATTAGCATTTTATCTCTTTTAATAATTATTCAAGTGCCCCACTTAATGGGTCAAAAAGTCAAACTATCTATTGTTAGGTCCTAAGGTGATGAGGGATGAATCCACAAGAGGTTGTTGTTGTGTACAAGCTAATATCCCAAATAAGGATTCATCAACATAATTTTGGGAATTATTGAATGATGTGTGGATTTAATTGGGATGTTCAGTGATTCCTAGGCTTAATTTACAATGTTTGGTAGAAATTAGTCTGAAGTCTGGTCAGAAGCCAGTTGTGGTCGAAATGGGGTGTCTATAGTTTTTCCATGTTTAGGAAGGCATTGTAAGATATAGGTATAATAATGTCTTCTCAAAGATTGAAAAGGTTATGTATGCCTACTACACTAATAGGTGATAGATGAACTTTGGATTCCCCCTTGAGGGAGTGATGGATAAATAGATTGGCGATCAATCCCTCAAAGTAAGGAAAATGATCGAACCAAAAAGTAAAAGGGGGGGTGAAAAAGACCGATTTGCCTAAAAGTGATTATAAACAGTGGTATAGTGAGATGCCCTAGTTGGATAGATAAAAGGGATGATTTTCCCAAAGGTAGTTATAATCATTGACATAGCAAGGTAAAGAGATAGTAATTTACCCAAAGGTAGTGATAATTATTAACAAAATAAAAACATGTCCTTATTGTGTGGATAGAGATAATGATTTTCCCAAAGGCAGTTATAATCATTAACATGATGAGGTAGAAAGATAATGATTTTTCCATAATCATTTATAATTATTAACACAATGAAAACATGTCCCAATTGGGTGGATAGAGATAATGATTTACCCAAAGGTGATTATAATCATTAGCATAATGAAAACATGCCCTAGTAGGGCAAAATAGAAATAATGATTTGCTCAAAGGTTGTTATAATCATTAACACAATAAAAACATGCCCTAGTTGGGTGGATAGAGAGAATAATTTTCCCAAAGGTAGTTATAATCATTAACATCTAGATAAATTGAAACACAATGATTTAACCAAAGGCAATTATAATCAATAATACTACAGTTTGGATCAAAACACAATGATTTACCCAAAGGTGGTTATAATTATTGGTACTGTGATTGGGACAATATGGAAAATTGGAAAAGGAAGATTACGTACTGAATCCGTATTTACAGAGTAAGAATAATTTGGTATATATGAGAAAGATGAATTTGGGCCACCTGCTAGTATGGATATGCACATCTTAACTAGTAAGGATTAAAATTATTTTGTGATTTAATTACTCTATATTTGTAAAATGATTTGGATAGATCAATAATTTTTTAGGTGACCAAGGAGAAGTATCACAACATCATTACGTGTAAGATTTCCCAAGTTGATTTTTGTTGTAGCTTGTGATAGTATGCATCATGATAACTTAGCTAAAATATGTAGAAGGACTGACACACAATATAATAAATAAGTGAAAACAATGCATCAATGATAAAAACCATGATCATAATGCTTACGTATGAATATAGATGGAATTCAGTATAACACGCAAGGAATCACCCAATGAATGCAGATATAATAAGTCAAGGCATAAAAATGAAAGCAAATAAATAAGAAAACAAATAAACAAACAAAAAGACAAAAACACCAATAAACTAAAAGCACAACAAAACACCAAGAAATACAAAATAAATATAATGAAATAAAATTAATAGAATAAAATGAACAAACGCAAACAATGGTTAATCATAATATTAGTGAAAATAGAAGACAAATTATCTGTGCATGTGTGAAAAAGGTGTTAGTCTTGGAGATAGGGTGACCCCTAAGTGAGATAGTAACAACATATGTATAACAACACAATAACAATGGCACAAGGTTGCCCCTATGCTATAGGGAAGCAATGACACACAAGATGACAAATATTGCCCCTAGGCCATAGCAGACAATAAAATAAAGAAAATGAGAGGAATAGAAGAAAAGGAAGGGGTAGCCAAGCTGACTCTAGATGCACTAGGTAAGTAGACACTACCTATATAGTTCCATGAACACAAGATCCAATGTGAACTTTAAGACAAATGTAGTTCTCCCAAGATATAGGATAGAAAAAAATGATGATCGAGAAAAACATGATTGTGTTTTAGAGGAAAATAAGAATGGTCTCACAAAATAGTGAGAGTGTAAGACTTAAGGCCAACAAGGATGGGGAAACTAAATGACAAGTGGTTAATTGTGAAATAATTAGGAGTCCCAAAATCCCTAAGGCAAATAAATGGTTAAAAAGAAAGGAAGGTGTGGCCAAGTAAACTTGAGATACCCCATGGATCCAAGTGATACCTACATTCGTGAAGCCTTAGGTAGATGTAGTTCTCCTAGAAATGGGAGGAAAAATACCAATGTGGTTTTAGAAATAAACAAAATAATGAAGATGGCCTGACTCAAAAATTTTGAGGGCTTTAGATCTTGCATGGAGATTCTAAGCCAATTTTCATGATTTTGTTATTGTTTAGGATTTTCTAGATTTTTTACAAATATTTTTGGAATTTTCAAAGCACATCAACTTGATTGAGAATTATGAGATACTAAATGGTTCAATGCACAAAAATGGAAAGATCATTCAAAATAAAATTACTTATAAAATAATGAGAGAATGGTAAAAAGGTGACTGAGCTGATCTCAATGTAAATTGAGCACTGCTTACATAGTCCCATTAGGAGAATTAAAATCAATATAGTTCTACCTTACAATGGAAGATTTTGACTAGGTAGCAACAAGTTCATGAATTAGGCAAATGACACAATATGGAAATAGGAATGGCAAGGTGATACGGTAATGCATGGTAAAAGTGTTATTTCTAATTTACCCATAGGCATTTATAATTAGGAAATAATGGAATAGGTTGATGATACTAGTTTAACCAAAGGCACTTATAATTAATAACATGAAGTCCCAAATATTTATTTTCCAAAAGGTAGTTATAATCAGGAACACTTGTAATGAATGAATCAAGAAATAGAGGATGCAACTACCGAATCACTATCATACTAGTCCAAGATACAACCTTTGTTTGGAATAATAAATCAATTATTGAAACTTGATCTGAATCCCCTCACTAAAGGTGCCCAAAGAACCAATGGGATGAAAGCAATGTCAAAGGGTTGGTGAGGGAGGGTTAAAAATAACTGTGGTCAATAGGAAAGGTATAGTAGAATAGTATAGGGTATGGTACAAATAATATGACATTATGGTATAGTGTAAACGAGCCTCATAAATAATAATTCAAGTCTCTCAAATGAAATAATGCTTGAGGTGTGTGATGTTCATCGACTCATCAAGTTCATCCCCATTTGGTGTAGCAAGCCTATATGCTCTGAAGCCATAATTTATAATAATGATATATGGGTGTTGGTGTATTTAATTATTTTATTGCATTTACTTGTATTTATTATTTAGATTGGTACACTAATTAATTATTGTAATTAGTTTATTATGTTTATTAATAATTTGCACCAGATGGGATAAGCTTGCTTATCTAGTAGTCAATTTAGACACCTATCTTGTTACAGTAGAGTTTCACTCCACTATTCAAGATAAGATAGGATCAACTTGCTTAACTAGTAGTAAACTTGTGTTGATCATTTACACAAGTTAGACACCTATCTTGTTAGTGTAAAGTTGCACTCCACTATTCTTGTAGTCAGATATTAGTTGAATTACACTTGTTATGTGAGTTCCCTGATCTTTATCTTGTATGCCTTGCCTATATAAGCAATGGCTATTTGTGCATTCTATATCAGATTAATATTGAATTATCAGAGTAATTCATCATATTTAAGTTATTTATTTCATTCATTGTCTCAAATATACAGTTATTATTTATTACTATTACTATTTTATCTCTTGTTCATGCTTTCTATTAGATTCATTAGATCCTATAGCTAATTCTAATATGGTACTAAAGCTATCTTAAATCTGTAGATTGCTAAATATTCAAGAGAAAAATATCTAGATATAGGATCAATTTTTTGATTTTGTATACAAGCACAAATTAGAGCTTTGTGGAGAATTTCTAAGCTCATCATTGAGTTTAGAGTGCCCAAGATAGTCAAAATTGTCTATAATTTTATCTAAATTGGGAATAGGAGGCAAAATAGGTAAGGGTTTGATCCGGAGGCACCATGCCCAAATCTGATAGGTACCTAAAAATTGAAGAATTTTTGAGAAAAATGGACCTCATAGTTGCATTTAGAAGGTGTCAAAACCTATATATCCATATAAAATTTATCCAATTTGGACACAGTCACTTGAAAGGCAAATTTGTTTTTGATCCCAGGTATGATCTTATAGACTGTGCAAGGAATTTTTTTTTGGCAGGCTTTATGGATCAACAGACAGATTTGAAAGGACAACTTTGGGAGCCTACCATTTGAACACCAAGAGGTATTTTTGAGCAATTTTTTTTGAAATAGCTTAAAATTTTGTGCTCTTTGTTGCTGTACTTTCAATTTTTTTTCTAAATTTGTCCATATTTTTCTAGAATTCAAGTTTTTCTATAGCAGCTCTTGCCCATCCTCATTTCTACAACTTCAGAGGATCATAACTTTTACATACGACCTCATATTAAGGTCCCATTTTTTTTGAAAGTTAATATTTCGAGCACAACACATTAGTGTAGAATTTTTTTTAATAAAGTGCATATTTTTTGTACTTTTATACTAGAGGGCCTAATTAAGATTTTTATAAACTAGAAAAATTATAATCTAGCCTTGTAACTGCACTCAATTATAAAGTACCAATAAATACCTATTGGGTGGGATAAACTAAGTAATTTAGGGTTTTTTTTTATAATGTGTTCTGTGCTTTGATATTTGATTTGTGATGGTTTATTTCTAATTACATCATGGAGAATATTAAGTTTCCACTATTAACATCATACAACTATAACACATGGAAATAAAATGCTTGGAATGCATTAATGATGCTAGGATATACACCTTGCATAACAATTCTTCTTACTATAATATTGATGCAAAAGAGTTACAACACTTTCTCTTTGAAGATCCTAAGGTAATTGGATGCATTAGGTCTTACATGTCTTTAGATTTGAATTTCCATCTTGACAAATATACAACTCTAAAAGAGGCTTGGGATAAATTAGCATCATTGTTTGGAAAAATAGATGAGGTTCCTGGCCACCAAATTAACAATGAACTCATTAGTTTGGATCCTAAAAGTTATGCTACAATACAAGACTACATCACCAAAGTCATAGATCTTAGAGCACAACTTTTTGAATGTAAAACTGATAAAAAAGATATTCAGTTGGTTCTCAATGTCTTACACAAATCAGGTCCTGAATATTCATCCTTTGTCTCTAGCTTTCAGACTCATAGGCTCACATTGGGAACATCTTATCAAATTCTTATCTTTGATGTATTATCTGAGATTTGAATGGCTGGAGAAGAAAATTTAATAGATATGGGTCTAATCAAGTCATCCAAATCTCAAGCTCTAGTTGCAAGTCAACCTCAACATAAGCAAGTTTTAACATCAACATCAAATATAGGTTCAAGTAAAAAGAAGTAGAATAATCAGAATAAGTCATAGAAAGATAATAATAAAGGGCAACAATCTTCCTCACAAGGAGATTATAAATCCACTAATAAGAAAGGGGATTCATAGAAAAGGACTGGCACTCCTTGCCCTTACTGCAAAAATAGGTCTAATAGTGAAAAAATTGTTGGAAGAAAGAGCTTGATGACCTTAAGGGTCTTCTAAAAAAGAATAACATCAATCAATCCTCTTCAAAGGATTCTTCTACTCCTTCAAATTTAGGGAAAGGGAAGCTACAACACTAGTTTCATTGGAAAATTCTCTCAAGTCATGGGTAATTGACTCAGGTGCTTCATACCATATGGGTTCTAATCAAGAACAATGTTTTGGATTAGAACCAAGTTCCCTACCTCATATTCTCATAGGTGATGATTCTAAGGTAGCTATTATAGAAAAAGGTACAGATGATGTTGATAGTGGTGTATTTGAGGATATCCTCTATGTGATATATTTATCAACTAAGCTTCTCTCTATCTACCAAATCACTCACTTTGATACTGGTAGGAAAGTTGAGTTCACACCCAATTTTGTATCAATCAGAAAATTGGAGGATAATGCCTCAATTGTAGTGGGAAAAGTCGACAATCATACTTGGTTTTATTCATTCTCACATTTTGTGCTTCACTCTTCCTCTACAAATTTTCTCTCACACACTCATTCAGTGAGTAAACTATGGCATGAGAGGTTTGGTCATTTGAACTACCGCCATTTACAATAGCTTAGTTAGCAAGAGATGGTTATAGGACTTCTATAGATTCAATTTTCAAGGGGTGTATGTCATGGTTGTGCATTAGGCAAACATCTAGAGGATAAGTTTGATAAAGAGAAGTCTTGGAGGGCCACACAAGTCCTTGAACTTGTTCATAGTGATTTAGCAGGTCTATTACCTACTTTGTCTTTTAGTGAAACCCATTATGTTATCACATTTATTGATGACTATTCCAGATATACTTGGGTTTATTTTTTGAAACTCAAGAGTGAAGTATTTGATATATTTTTAGAGTTTAAAGCTCTAGCAGATAAATAATCTAGGAAGTATGTCAAGATCCTGCGCATAGATAATGGGAGGGAATATGTGAACAAAAAGTTTGAATAATTCTATGCTCTTAAAGGAATTGATCTTCAACATTCAATTGCATACACACCTTAGTAGAATGGTGTAACAGAGAGGAAGAATAGATTCTTAAAAGAGATGGTAAGTTGTATGATTCATGAGAAATCATTAGTACCTAAGTACTGGGTAGAAGCAATTAATTATGTTGCATTTAAACCGAATAAATTTCCTCACAAAGCATTAAAGGGGATAACACCTCTTGAATCTTGGTATAACAGGAAGCCAGATGTGCATCATTTCAGAGTCTTCGATAGTCTAGCATGAGCTCACATACCTTCAAACAAGCACTGCACTTTAGAAAAACAAAGCTGAACTTGTATATTTGTGGGATATCCTGACGGTGTTAAGGGATATTGGCTCATTGATCTAGATTCACATGAACTTATTATATCAAGAAGTGTTTACTTTGAAGTAAGTCCTTCATACTTGTCTTTTAACATTTCTCATTCTTCTTCCTTAGAAGAATTAGATAGTAGTGACGATGATACTCCTGCTTCATCTACTCATAGGGATGATGAGGTAATACCCCTAGTAGGGTTTAACAAGTCATGTTCCTCCTCCTCCTCCTCTAGATCCTTGCCTATTGATGCCTTTATGGGATAAATAGAGTTTGGAAAATGCAGACCCTCTTGTTAAGGATCTATTAGATAGAAGGAGAACATGGTCACAACATGATCTTCCACATTCCTACATTGCCATACCTTTTTATCCACAGTCTTTTTAGGAAGCCACATGGATAATTGAGTGGGATTCAATGATGGAAAAAAAGTATGACTCATTGATTAGGAATAAAACTTGGGATCTTGTTCCTCTTCCTAAGGGAAGAAAATTAGTATGATGTAGGTGGATATATCAGACTAAGTTTATAGTAGATGGAAATATTGATAAGTATAAAACATGCTTAGTGGCCTAAAGTTTTTTCCAAGTGGAAAACATTGACTATACAAAAACCTTTGCACCTTTTGCTGAGATAAATTCCATTTGGTTGATACTGGATATTGGTGTAGCTCATGGTTGGGTTGTACATCAGATGGATGTGAAGAGTGCATTTCTTCATGAGGATCTTCATGAATAGATATATATGGAGTAGCCACATGGGTTCATTCAGGATTCTTCATTGGTGTGCCACTTGTAGAAGTCTCTCTATGGTCTAAAATAAGCCCCTAGGGATTGGTATTCTAAGATGGATACATTTCTTCTTTCAGTTGGGTTCTCAAGATGTCACTCATATCCAAATGTCTATATTTTATAGTAGGATGATTTACTATTGTACTTAGTGCTCTAAGTTGACGATCTCATTATTACAGGGAGCATAACATCCATCATTAATAGTGTTAAGATTGCACTTAATGAAAATTTTTCTATGATAGACATGGGCCTATTGTAGTATTTTCTTGAGATTCATATAGCACAACATTCTTTTAGGATTACATTTTCACAATCCAAGTATGCCATGGACTTGTTATCTTGGTTTCACATGGTTGATTGTAGGCTTGCACTGATTCCCTTCTTATCTAGTGTTAGACTTGAGGTTCATTATTCCACTCCCTTAGTTCATGCCATATTGTATCGTCAGCTTATAGGTAGCCTCATCTATCTGACTCATACACGGCCCAACATTTCATATGTAGTTGGCATGGTTTCATGCTTTATGCAGACACCACATGAGCTTTATTGGAGAGCTGTCAAGCACATTTTGGGCTAAATTTAGGGCACTATCAGATATAGGATTCACTATACAATAGTTACAAGTTTAGACTTGGTGGGATACATAGATTCTGATTAGGCTGACAATTATGATGATCGTAAGTCTACTTTTGGTTACAGATTTCACTTCAGATCCAATCCCATTTGTTGGCAGAGCAAGAAGCAACATGCTATTGCTCTTTCATCTATAGAGGCTGAGTATCATGGTGTTGTTAATTCCACTATTAAGGCTATTTGGCTTCAGAATATTCTCACTGAGCTTGGTGTTCTATTTTATAAGCCATTAGTCATCTATTATGACAAATAGAGCACTATCCAAATCTCAAAGAATTTGGTTTATCATCAGAGAACCAAACACATAGAGATCCATATGTACTTTATGAGGGACCTGATTTAGGTGGAGGTCATTGATCTTCAATATTGTCTTACGAAGGAGTAGATTACATATATTTTCACCAAACCTTTCACTGAGAGCAAGTATCTTGACTTGTGATCTCTTTTGGGGGTGTAAGACATTAGTTCTTCAGGGGAGGTCTCCTAGACCTTCATTTTGAGGAGGAGTTTTTTTCCTTTGGGTTTCCTCCTTTCCTCATTTATTTGTACAAAGTACCTAATGTGGCTATATGTTTTTGGGACTCTTATTTGTATATCCCTACCTTAGCTTTGCTTATGGGGGTTGTTAGTGCATTTATTTGCTTTATTTCATTTACTTGTATTTATTATTTATATTGGTACACTAATTACTTATTGTAATTAGTTTATTATGTTTATTAATAATTTACACTAGATAGGATAAACTTGCTTAGCTAGTAGTCAACTTAGACACCTATCTTGTTACAGTGGAGTTCCACTCCACTATTCAGGGTAAGATAGGAGAAGATTGCTCAACTAGTAGTCAACTTGTGTTGATCATTTACACAAGTTGGACACCTATCTTTTTAGTGTGGAGTTGCACTCCACTATTTTTGTAGTTAGATATTAGTTAAATTATACTTGTTGTGTGAGTTCCTTGATCTTTATCTTGCATGCCTTGCTTTATATAAGCAATGGTTATTTGTGTATTCTATATCAGATTAATATTGAATTATAAGAGTAATTCATCATATGTGAGTTATTTATTAATTAAGTTATTGTCTTAGATATAGAGTTATTGTTTATTACTATTAATATTTTATCTCTTGTTCATGCTTTCTATTAGATTCATTAGATCCTGTAGCTAATTCTAACATGGTACTAGAGCTATCTTAAATATGTAGATTGCTAAATATTTAAGAGAAAACTATCTAGATATAGGATCAATTTTTTAATTTTGTATACATGCATAAATTAGAGCTTTGTGGATAATTTTTTGAGCTCACCATTGAGTTCAAAGTGCCCAAGAAAGTCAAAATCGTCTACATTTTTTTCCAAATTGGGTACAAGAGGTAAAATTGGCAAGAGTTTGATCCGAAGGCACCATGCCCAAATCTCATAGGTACTTGAAAATCAAAGCATTTTTGAGCAAAATAGACCTCACAGTTACGTTCAAATGGTGTCAAAACCTATAGATCCATATAAAATTTATCTAATTTGGACACAGTCACTCGAAAGGAATTTTTTTTTTTGCTCTTAGGTACAGTCATACAGACTGTGTAGGATTTTTTTTTTGGTAGGCCTCACTAATCAATATATATATTTGAAAGAGAAACTTTGAGAGCCCACCATTTGAACATTGAGAGGTATTTTTGAGCAATTTTTTTAAAAATAGCTTAAAGTGTTGTGCTCTTCATTGTTGTACTTTCATTTTTTTTAGATTTTTCTAGAATTCAAGTTTTTCTATAGCAACTCTTACCCATCCTCATTTCTACAACTTTAGAGGCTCATAAATTTTACATACGACCTCATATTAAGGTCTCATTTTTTTTTTAAAGTTAATATTTTGATCATAATGCATTGGTGTAGAAATTTTTGTAATAAAGTGCATATTTTTTGTACTTTTAGACTAGAGGGCCTAATTGAGCTTTTTGTAAACTAAAAAAATTATAATCTAGCCTTGTAACTACACTCAATTATAAAGTGCCAAAAAATACCTGTTGGGTGGGATAAAACTAAGTAATTCAAGGGGTTTTTAATTATGTGTTATGTACTTTGATTTTTGATTTGTGACAGTTTATTTCTAACTGCATCATAGAGAATCTTAAGTTTCCATTATTAACAACATACAACTATAACACATGGAAATAAAATGCTTGGAATGCATTAATGATGCTAGGATATACACCTTACATAATAATTCTTCTTACTCCACTACTGATGCAAAAGAGTTACAACACTTTCTCTTTGAAACTACTAAGGTAATTGGATGCATTTGATCTTACATGTCTTTAGATTTGAATTTCCATCTTGACAAATGTGCAACTCTAAAATAGGCTTGGGATAAATTAGCATCATTGTTTGGAAAAATAGATGAGGTTCGTGGCTACCAAACTGACAATGAACTCATTAGTTTGGATCTTAAAAGTTATGTTATAATATAAGACCACATCACTAAAGTCATAGATCTTAGAGCACAACTTTTTGAATGTAAAATTGATAAAAAAAGATATTCAGTTGATTTTCAGTGTCTTACACAAATTAGGTCCTGAATATTCATCCTTTGTCTCTAGCTTTCAGACTCATAGGCTCACATTGGACACATCTTATCAAATTCCTACCTTTGAGGTATTATTTGAGATTCTAATGGTTGAAGAATAAAATTTAATAGATATGGGTCTAATCAAGTCATCCAAATCTCAAGTTCTAGTTGTAAGTCAACCTCGACATAAGCAAGTTTTAACATCAACATCAAATACAGGTTTAAGTAAAAAGAAGTAGAATAATCAGAATAAATCATAGAAAGATAAGAATAAAGGGAAATAATCTTCCTCATAAGGAGATTATAAATCCACTAATAAGAAAGGGGATTCACAGAAAAGGACTAGTACTCATTGCCCTTATTGCAAAAAGTGGTTTCATAGTGAACAAGATTGTTGGAAGAAAGAGATTGATGACCTTAAGGGTCTTATAAAAAAAATAACATCAATCAATCCTCTTCAAAGGATTCTTCTACTCCTTCATATTTAGGGAAAGGGAAAGTTATGGCACTAGTTACATTGGAAAATTCTCCCAAGTCATGGGTAATTGACTCAGGTTTAGGGAAAGGGAAAGCTATGGCACTAGTTGCACTAGAAAATTCTCCCAAGTCATGGGTAATTGACTCAGGTGCTTCACACCATATGGGTTCTGATCAAGAACAATTTTTTGGATTAGAACCAAGTTCCTTACCTCATATTCTCATAGGTAATGATTCTAAGGTATATGTTATAGGAAAAGGTATAGTTGATGTTCATAGTGGTGTATTTGAGGATGTCCTCTGTGTGCTAGAGTTATCAACTAACCTTCTCTCTGTCTACCAAATCACTCACTTTGATACTGGTAGGAAAGTTGAGTTCACACCCGATTCTGTATCAATCAAAAAATTGGAGGATAATGCCTTATTGTAGTGGGAAAAGTTGACAATCATACTTGTCTTTATTCATTCTCACATTTTGTGCCTTAGTCTTCCTCTATAACTTTGCTCTCACACATTGATTCAGTGAGCAAACTATGGCATGAGAGGTTCGGTATTCTAAACTACTACTATTTACAATAGTTTAGTTAGTAGGAGATGGTTACATGACTTCCATAGATTTAGTTTTTAGGGGTTGTATGTCATGGTTGTGCCTTAGGCAAACATTAGAAGATAAGTTTGATAAAGGGAAGGCTTGGAGGGATACACAAGTCCTCAAAATTGTTCATAGTGATTTATCAGGTCCATTACTTACTTTGTCTTTTAGTAAAACCTGTGATGTTCTGACATTTATTGATGACTATCCCAGATATACTTGGGTTTGTTTTCTGAAACCCAAGAGTGAAGTATTTGATAAATTTTTAGAGTTAAAAGCTCTAGCAGAGAAATAATCTGGGAAGTATGTCAAGATCCTTTGCACAAATAATGGGAGGGAATATGTGAACAATAAGTTTAAACAATTTTGTGCTCTTGAAAGAATTGATCTTCAACATTCAGTTGCATACACATCTCAGCAGAGTGGTGTAGAAAAGAGGAAGAATAGATTCTTAAAAGAGATGGTAAGTTGTATGATTCATGAAAAACCAGTAGTACCTGAGTACTGGGTAAAATCGATTAATTATGTTGCATATATACAAAATAGAGTTTTTCACAAAGCTTTAAAGAGGATAACACCTCTTAAAGCTTGGTATAATAGGAAGCTAGATGTGCATCATTTCATAGTCTTTGACAGTCTAGCATGAGCTCACATACCTTCAAACAAGCATCACACTTTAGAACAACAAAGCTAAACTTGCATATTTGTGGGATATCCTAATGGTGTTAAGGGATATTGGCTCATTGATCTAGATTCACATGAACTTATTATAGCAAGAAGTGTTTACTTTGAAGTAAGTCCTTCAGACTTGTCTTCTAACATTTCTCATTCTCATTCCTTAGAAAAAATTAGATAGCAGTGACGATGATTCTCCTACTTCATCTACTCATAAGAATGATGTGGTAATACCTCCACAATAGGGTTTAACATGTCATGTTCCTCCTCCTCCTCCTCCTCCTCTATATACTCACCCATTGATGCCTTTGTGGGCTAGAAAAACTTTGGTAGATGCAAACCCTCTTTTTAGGGATCTATTAGATAGAAGGAGAACATGGTCACAACATGATATCACACATTACTAAATTGCCATAGCTTTTGATCCAGTCTTTTTAGGAAGCCACAAAGATAGTTGAGTGGGATTTAGTGATGGAAGAAGAGTATGACTGATTGATTAAAAACAACACTTGGGATCTTGCTCCTCTTCCTAAGGGAATAAAATTAGTATGATGTAGGTGGATATATTAGATTAAGTTTACAATAGATGGAAATATTGATAAGTATAAAGCATGCTTAGTGGCCAAAGGATTTTTCCAAGTGGAAAGCATTGACTATACAAAAACCTTTGCACCTATTGCTAAGATAAATTCCATTTGGTTGATACTAGCTATTGGTGTAGCTCATGGTTGGGTTGTACATTAGATGGATGTGAAGAGAAAATTTCTTCATGGGGATCTTCATGAGGATATATATATATATATATATATATATATATATATATATATATATATATATATATATATATATATATATATATATAAGTCTCTCTATGGTCTTAAAAAAGCCCCTAGGGCTTGATATTCTAAGATGGACACATTTATTCTTTTAGTTGGGTTCTCAAGATGTCACTCAGATCCAAAATGTCTATATTCTACAATAGGAGGATTCGTTATTGTACTTAGTGCTCTAAGTTGATGATCTCATTGTTACAAGGAGCAAAACATCCATCATCAATAGTGTTAAGACTGTACTTAATGATATATTTTCTATGACAGACATGGGCCTATTGCACTATTTTCTCAAGATTTGGATAACACAATCTTCTTTTGGGATTACACTTTCACAACCCAAGTATGCCATGGACTTGTTATCTCAGTTTCACATGGCTGATTATAGGCCTGCATCAACTCCCTTCTTATCTAGAGTTAGACTTAAGGTTCATTGTTCCACTCCCTTGGTTGATGCCATATTGTATTGTTAGCTTATAGGTAGCCTCATCTATCTTACTCATACATAGCCAAACATTTCATATGTAGGTTGCATGGTTTCATAATTTATATAGACATCGTATGAGCTTTATTTGAGAGCTATCAAACACATTTGAGCTACATTTAGGACACTATCAGATATGAGATTCACTATACAATAGATCTAAGTTTAGACTTGGTGGGATACATAGATTTTGATCAGGTTGATGATTATGATGATCATAATTCCAATTTTAGTTACAAATTTCACTTCAGATCTAGCCCCATTTGTTGGTAGAGCAAGAAGAAACATGATATTGCTCTTTCATCTATAGAGGATGAGTATCATGGTGTTGTTAATGCCACTACTAAGGATATTTGGCTTTAGAATATTTTCACTGAGCTTGGTGTTCTATTTTAGAAGCCATTAGTTATCTATTGTGAGAACTATTGCACTATCCAAATCTTGAAGAATCTGGTTCATCATCAAAGAACCAAACCATAGAGATCCATATGTACTTTATTAGGGAGTTGATTCAGACGGAGATCATTGATCTTCAATATCATCCTACAGAGGGGTAGATTGCAGATATTTTCAACAAACCTTTCACTAAGAGTAAGTATCTTCACTTGTGATCTCTTTTGGGGATATGGGACATTAGTTCTTTAGGGGAGGTCTCATAGACCTTCATTTTGAAGTGTTTTTTTTCCTTTGGGTTTTCTCCTTTCCTCATTTATTTGTACTGAGTACCTAATATGGTTACATATTATTGGGACTCTTATCTGCATAGCCCTACCTAAGCTTCGCTTATGGGGGTTTTTGGTGCATTTATTTGCTTTATTGCATTTACTTGTATTTATTATTTAGATTAATACACTAATTACATATTGTAATTAGTTTATTATGTTTATTAATAATTTTCTCTAGATAGGATACATTTACTTAGCTAGTAGTCAATTTAGACACCTATCTTGTTACAGTGGAGTTCCACTCCACTATTTAGGGTAAGATAAGATAAGATTTCTTAACTATTAGTCAACTTGTGTTGATCATTTACACAAGTTGGACACCTATCTTTTTAGTGTGAAGTTGCACTCCACTATTCTTGTAGTCAGATATTAGTTAAATTACACTTGTTGTGTGAGTTCCCTGATCTTTATCTTGCATGCCTTGCTCTATATAAGCAATGGCTATTTGTGTATTCTATATAAGATTAGTATTGAATTATAAGAGTAATTCATCATATGTGAGTTATTTATTCATTTCAGTTATTGTCTCAGATATACAATTATTGTTTATTACTATTACTATTTTATATCTTGTTCATGCTTTCTATTAGATTCATTAGATCCTATAGCTAATTTTAAAAATGGGCCTATCCAATTAGGTTTGAATTTTATTTATCTTTATTCTTGACCATGGTTTTCTTTTGGTTTTCTTTGAGAACAATATCCCCAAGTTCAAACTCTCTATGTTTAACCCACTAGTTATAGTGGCCACAAAGTCTATTTTGGTATGTTTGAAGGCTATTGACAGTGGCCATATGCTTTTCATCAAGTAAAACTAGCTCTTGTAGGCAAGCTACTATGTAATATTCATCCTCCAAGACATGTTTTGATGAGCTACATAAAGAAGGTAGCTTGACCTCCATAGGAAGAATGGCCTCAGTGCCATAAACTAGAGAATATGGAGTGGCTCCGATTGGATTACAGTAATTAGTGTGATATACCTAGAGGGCATGAAATATTTGGATGTGCCAATCATAGCCAACATCATTAACAATATTTTTAAGGATATTGACAATGGTTTTATTGGATGTCTCTACTTGGACATTACCATGTGGGTAATATGTAGTAGAAAAATGTTGAGTGATATTATACTCAACATAAAACATTTTGACATCCTTATTTTTAAATGATCTACCATTATCAAATATAATGTTAGATGGGATACCATAATGGAAAATGAGATGATTGAATATGAACTTGGAAATATTTTTTTTAGTCATGTAAGTGATGGGTATAACTTCAACACACTTAATGAAATATTCAGTAGTGGTAAGGATGTGTTTATGGTCATCAAATGAGGTTGGTTTAATATTCTGAATGAGATCGAGTCTGCATGTTGTAAATGGATATGGTGTCAACATTGGTTTTAGTGTTTTGGTTGGGGCATGAATTAGATTAGCATGCCTTTGACATTTATCACACCTTTTGACATAAGTAGTTGCATCTGCATCCATAGTTGGCCAATAATATAAATGGTATATAAGAGCCTTTTGGTTAGGATGGCCCCATTTGTGTGGGATCCACATACTCCATTAACTTCCCATAATGCTAATGTTGCTTCTACCAAATTTAAACAATGAAGTAGAGTTCCATAAAAGTTTTGGTGGTAAAGGGTTGGGCTAAGTAAGGTAGAGGCATGGTGGGTAAAGGCCTTTTGTTGTTTATGTGATAGGTCTAGTGGCATGATATGTTCATGAAGGTAGTTAAAGAGGTCTGAATACCATATAGAATTGGGACCAATAATATCATAGATCATTATGATGAATGAAGGTTCATGAGCATGCACTAGAATATTTTCAACAAGGAATTGATATTCCTTTACCTTATATATGTGATGGATCAAAGAACCAATGGTGTCCATGGCATCTACTATTTTGTTACAGCCCTAGGTATGTGTTCAAACTATATGTCGACAATATGTTATTTGAGAATGTCAATCATGGCCTTGTATGGAACCAACTTATCATCTTTGGCATAAAAGTGGTCTATAACCTGATTGATGATTAAGTGAGAATCACCATAAACCTTGAGATGTTGAATATTCCATTGTACTACTTGATGAAGCCTTGCAAAGAGTGCTTCTTATTTATCCATGTTATAAGTACAAGAAATGTTGATACAAAATGATTTAAGGATAAAATACCCCTATAGTGTAATAAATAATAGGCCTACCCTCGATCCATGTAATGTGAATGATCCATCAAAATACATCTTCTAGTGTTTCTTCTCAGGAGGTGTTTCAGTGATGGTCATGATGGAATCATCTAAGAATTAAAAGGTGAGAGGTAAAGTATCTGTAAGGGGAAATTTAACAAGTTGATCTACAATACTTGTCCCTTTATAAGTTGTTAGTTGACATAATCAATCTTGAACTCACTCAGAAACATGATCCATATAGCCATTCGACCTTGTGCAACTGACTTAGATAGTTAATACTTGAGAAAATCTACTTTGGAAATAACCATGGTCTTGTTGTTAAGCATATAATGCCACAATTTTTTTTTCTATGAAGACCATAGCTAAATAATATTTCTCTATGGGCGTATAGTTATGTTCATACATGACTAGTATACAAATTAGATAGTATATGACATGTTCTTTTCCATTGTCATCATGTTGAGCTAGAAGTGCCCCCAAGGCTTTGTCCATGGTAGATAGGTATAACAAAAATGACTTTCTTGGCATTGGTGGTAACAAAATAGGTAGATTGACAAGATATTATTTTAGGCATTGGAAGGCTTTCTAGCAATTTTCATCTCAAATAAATGTGACACCCTTCTTCAGTAAGTGTGTAAATGGATGGCATTTGTCAGTTAATTGTGAGATGAATTACCTGATAGACTTAATTTCATCCTAAAAACTATGGAGCTGCTTCAAATTGGAAGGTGGTGTAATTTTGGTAATGGCCTATTCTTTGGTAGGATCAACTTCAATGCCTTGATGAGAGATGATGAAGCCTAGAAATTTTCCAAAAGTGACACCAAAAACACACTTCTTAGGATTCAGTCTGACCTTGTATTCATGAATCCTTTCAAATATTCTTCATAGTGTGACTGGATGATCGGCATGGGTCTTTGATTTACCCAATATGCCATCGATAGAGTCTTCAATAATATCATGCATCATATCATGAAATATGATGGTCATGGATCTTTGGTATGTGGCTACAACATTTTTGAGGTCGAATGACATAACCTAATAACAAAATATTCCCCATGGATTGGTGAACACTATTTTGTGTTGGTCTTCTGGTGCAATCTAGATCTAGTTATATCCTGAAAATCCATCCATAAGTGAAAACATTTCATACCCCACGATGGGGTCAACTATCATGTCAATATTTGGTGAGGAAAGTCATTCTTAAGTTATGCCTTGTTTATATCTTTAAAATCAATATAGATTATGACTCTTTTGGCTTTTTACTGATAGGCATAATATTTGAGATCCACTCTGAATAGTCGATCAGTTAGATGCATCTCACTTTTAAGAGTTTTTCCAACTATTTCTTTACTAATATAGCAATATGCAGATGTATCTTGCATAATTTTTGATTCACAAGTTTAGCATTATGATGTACAAAAATGTGGCGTATAACTAAGGTGGGGTCCAAACCTGGCATGTCTAAATAGGCCCAAGCAACGATGTTAACAAATTCCCTAAAAATGGTTGTAAATATTTCAATCTCCTTCTAGGTAAGTGATGTGCCTAATTTGATCCATTTCAGGTTATTTGGAGTCTTGATGTTGACTTACATAATATCTTCTATGAGGATGGTCAAGCCATATTATAGAATGATTGGCAATGATTTGAATTGGTTTGCAACTACAAAATCCTCTAGTTGGATTGGTTCTTCAAGTTCTCCTAAATAAGACAAATCTAAATCTCCTAATGGTAGGGATGGACATGTTAAAAACACTGTAGGGAATTCTTGGGAAATTTGATCAAAGGCATGTTTTTCTATAGAATTGAACTCAGACCCAAAAGCAAGCTCATCATTGGTGATCTCCTGAGATTTATTTAAGGAAAGGTGAACACTTCTATCTAATGGCACATGAAATAGGTTTTCACCAGAAGACTAACCCTTCTCCTTACTTTTACCTTGGTCCAAAATTGCCTCAAAGAGGTTTTCAATTTAGGACCTCAATGTTATAATCCTTTATTTGTGGCTAAGGGTGTTTACCCATTCTAAAAAATAGTCTACAAAATCCATTTTGATAGAGAACCTTTATTTGTGGTATCCCAATAGAATATTGTCTCTTAGGCCTAGAGAATTGTAAAAGGCCTCATCATTCTTGAACTTATCTATAGGCACTATGGATTCTTGTTGGTCCTAGGCTATAAGTTAAGGGTGATAAAGAGGAAGTGAGTTGTGTCAGATAATTGGGGTAATGGTAAAAATGGCATGTAGGTCAAATATGTTGGTATTGGGAAGGTCTTCATAAATTCTATGATCATACTCTACTTCATTGCGAACCTCATCATCACTATATGTTGGCATTAGAACATGAATAAGATATCTGGGGTCACCCCCAAGTGGTTTAAATCTGAGACCATAAGTTCCTTTGTATTGGGTTATAGAAATTAGCTTGAGTACCCTACTAATTTGGCCCAAGGCCTCCACCTTCATAGGTTTGGTTCTCCATGATCTAGTTAGCAATGGGATATTTAGAATTTTTATAGTAATCAACCAATTTGTCATTGTACAACTAAGATTCATCATTGGCTAGTGGTTCTTTTACTTGGCTAGTGGCTGATGTGAAAAAAATAGGAGATAGACTATGAGCTTGCCTTTTCCTTTTCATTGATATTCCATGCAAAGTGGTTTAGCTTTAGGTCCTACATAGGACTTGGGGTTCTATGTAAGCTTGGCAATGTGAAATTTGTCATGGGTCAAATACTCTCCAGGGACATTGGTTGAGATGGTAAAATGATTAGACATTTCAAGAGGAGGCATATGAGAAGATGAATTAAGGTTATCTCGATCTATATAATTGGCCTCAGGCAATTCAACAAGTATTTCTTTGTATTTGTCCGTTTTGAGAACTAGATCTAGGCAAAAGTAGTAGTTATAACTTTCATACTTAGCCTCCAAATGTTTGCAATGTTTATAAGCCTGTAAATCTCCATTGATGGTGACCTCTATGCCTTAATGCAAAAACTTGAGACATTGGTACAATATCAAAGGGATGACACAAATTTCATGTATCTAAGGTCTACCCAAGAGCAAATTGTATGATAAATATAGGTCTAACATAGGGCAAAGTGTTTCATAGGTTAAGGGCCCAATAATAACTAGCAAGATTATGGTGCCCTGTGATTCTCATTCTTCATTATTGTAGGCCTTGATAGTAATTATTTCTGGCTATAGATCTACTATTGTATATACAATGTTAGGTTGTGGAGCTAAAAGCTTCACCAAGATGCGAACAGGAGGAGTTACGGAGATTGCGGAGAGTTGCAAAATGAGTTGCAGGGAAATTGATGTCGATCTAATCAACTGACGTCAGTCAGATAGCAGTGAAGAAGCAACTGACATCGGTTACCAATCGGCCGACATCGGTCAGGAAGGTGCCGACATCGGCAGCCTGTGCGTGAACATGCAGTTTGCATGTTGATTCTGGAGAGTCTATTTTTGGACTGTTAGTTTGCATGTTAAAGGCTAGTCATAGTCTTGAGTTGCACGTCTAATTATTGTAATTAAGATAGTCTAATTATTGTAAGCATGAGATCTATATATAGACTCATGAGCTGTATTGTAAATTAGAGTGCTAGAGAGTAAGAGAGCAATAATATAAGCTCCTTCAAAGAGAGGAGAGCAATGGTGTATTCCTCCTAGTGCCACAGTACTAAGTGTGGGTGCTGGTATGGAGAATCAAAAGGGTTCTTCGTATTTGTATGATCTTGGTCAGCAGGTGTGTATGGCTTCTTTTGGAGATCTACAATGGTGAGTAAGGTCTGGTGATTTTTAGGTAGTAGCAGAGAGTGGGAGATCTACTTGGAGTATGGTTGTGTACTTGGTGTACTGGCAACGTTGTTACTGACTGGTGGAGGTGAACATCAATTCTATATTGGAGTTGATTGTTGGGACCGAGAGAGAGAGGGAAGAAGGTCTTGAGGTGTGGTGAGCCTTTGAGGTGGAAGAAGAAGTGGCATCTTCTTTATTGTATTTTCTTCTGAGTGATTATTAATACAATTGTGTATTGTCTCTCATATTGCTGTGTTGTTTCATATTTCTATTTACTTATCATTCTGGTTAAATTTCCTGTTTAGTTGCTAATACAAGAAGTAATCATATGTGCTCTAATTGGTGGAGCAAGATCCTAACAAGTGATTAAGTAACTAGAAACTTGAGACATCAAAGAATTTGAGAGACAATACACACTCTTGTATTAAATACTACTAGAAGAAAATACAATAAGGAAGATGCCACTTCTTCCTCCACCTCAAAGGCTTGCCACACCTCAAGACCTTCTTCCCTCTCTCTCTTGCTCAACACAACCAACTCAACAACCTGAGTTGTTATCCCCTCCTTGAATGCTTTAGCTGATCTCCTTGACCTTACACCTGTAGATCTCCTTGACCTTGCTTCAATAATTCAATGCTTTACTTGCTTGCTTGCTTTACAATACATGCCTCATGGGTCTTTAAATAGAATCCCATGAATACAAAAATAGAAATCTAATTACAATATTTAGACACGCATCTCGTGACTATAATTAGTCATTTAACATGCAAACACTCGCTTCACTTAACTGACTATTTGTCAACAATAGTTTTGGAACGCCATAGGCGACCGACATCGGTCCCTGTCTGTCTGGTGCTAACCGACGTCGGCTGACTTCCTGCCAACACCGGTTACCTTCTGCACTGGTCATGACCGACGTCGGTCATGCTGCCGACGTCGGTACTTTTGGATCTTCATCAACCTCCTGTTTCTTCGTGTCTGCAACAGTTGAAGCTTTTAGCTCTACACCCTAACATACAAGATGCTTGATGAACTTTAAAGACACAATATTCAGGCCCAATATATTGTCTATGAGGACACATTTGACTTTGTGTTTCATGATGATAATTTCAATGTATAGGGGATTGTTATGGAGAAGGCAAAGGGAAAATATATCACTTTGGTTGAAGCTCAATTGTTAGCCTAGGGATAGATGTCCAACCAAAGCTTGGAATTTGTTTGGGGTTATGTCTTTGGTCACTTGATATTAGCTTAGGAATTATGTTGATATGTTTTTGTGGATAGTAGATGTACACAACAAATACAAAATAGAGATTGGTGCAACTGTCTTCTACAATTATTCCATAATGTCATATGGTTTGTCCTTACCATGGAGATATGGCTTATTCCTAGCCAACACATTGGGTTGGATGGGATCATTGGAAAGAGGTTATGGGTTTGGGATGGTAATCTTAGACCTTCAAGTTGTGATTGCATAATCAAGATTGGATACAAGACCATTATAACTTGATGAAGATGGAGAGGGCCCATATAGGATAAGTCTTGATTGTTGGTGCACTTGGTTATGGTCATAGGGAAATGACGAGTTATCGGTATAAGGTCCTAAAATAGTAATCCCTATTTTTTGTTGCACTTGTTTGTAGTCCTAAGTCAAGGAAGGATTACTAGCATAGGTGGATTGATAGGAATTGTTTGGAAATGGTCTTGGTCTATTAGAACTTGGTTTAGGATTGATGGTGATGGTTGAAATATGACCTCTCATAATATGACGTATGAATTTGGTGTAATCATGTGCAACTATGTGGTAAGTCTATTGGTTGTTGGGATCATTATAGCCTTGGTTCCTCCCATTTGGCTGACATTATTATTGTTGTTTTTGATATTATTATTATTGTCATGACTGTTGTTATTATTATTTTGGAATTTTTTGCTATTGTTATTGATTGATTGTTGTTATATTTTAGAAAAGGGTTTTGGTAGATACCTATGTTCTAATTGGACATAGATGCTCTATTATCCAATATAATCTCCCCATTTTCTAGCATTTTTTTGATGAGGTGTTTTATCTGCACACAACAATGTAGATTATGTCCATGAACACAATGATATTCACAAAAATCATTTACTTTGTACCAATATAGATACATAATATCCTCAAGATAGTGCTTAAAATTGGCCAATTAAGCATATTAGCTATGACTAGCTTGCAAAACACTGCTTTTATAAGTTCACCAAGGTTATTGAAGACTCAAGGAGTGGGTTTCCTTATTGGAGGAGGGGTTTGTAGAGGTAGTGGTTACTACATTTATGGAGTTAGAATAGGCTGTTGTAAAGGTTGTGTTTATTGAATAGGTTATCGATGAGGAGTAAGTTGCATTTGCAACGTATTTTGAGCAAATGGTGTTTGCAACATTTGAACATGATGTGACTTAGTTAATCCATTTCCAAAAACATTCTTATTATAGTTGTATTGCTCATAGTTATTGGCCTAGGTAGGTGCAGACACGTGTACTTGGACTTAGTTTTGGTTCTAATTTGGGCTAGTTCTTTGGTTTTGATTTTGATTTTGATTCAAGGAGGTTATCTTGATAATCTCTTTGTTAATAAAGGCATTTTCAATTAGCAAATATTTGTTGATGGTTTATTTGAAAGTATGCACACACTTAAGCTCCATATGTTAGGATATCTTGTTGTGCAAATTTTTAGTAAACACAATTAATTGTTTATCTGGTAAGCTGTGGGTGAAGCAACTAACAAGTATTCTCCATATCTATAGATAGATTGCAAAGATTTTACTGACCATATACTTTCCCTGAGTCAAATCTACCTATGAAATCTCATGTTTGAGATTATATGAGAAGTACTACATAAATTTATTTGAGAGATCATCAAAATTAGATACATAATTTTTGAGCAATTTTAGGAACCACTCCAAAGCCTATCCTATTAGACTTCGAGGAAACAAGAGGAGTAGGTAAATGTCACTATAAGCCACTGGTTGGAAAGCAACAAATAAATTTTTCAAATGGGCCTTAGGGTCTCCTTTACCCTTGTATTTATCAAATTTTGGTGGTTCATAACCTAGAGGAAATGGTATCTATAGATACTCCATGTTGAATGGGTATGAACACACGTCATCTAACGTGAATTTCTTTTGTTGCTTCCCTGATTGAATCGTGACAATCACATCCTTCATTTTTTATAGTTCTTATGCTAAGAAACTAGATGAAATATTTGGCTAAGGTGGTGACTGAGTGGTCAAAAGTGGATTACCTTGACTAGGTATAATAGAGGTATGCTTGTTGTGGAATGTTGGTTTGATGAGGGAACTGACCAAGAATATGCATTCACATATTAGGATGTATTTTTTGAAATTGCATGCATTGTTGTGCCATATTCTAGTTTGGATTTGGTATATAGCCTTGGTTTTGAGGGAATTAAGGCTACAATGGAAGGATATGGCTTTGGGTAAAATATTGTACCTATTGAGGTTGAGTAGGGACTTATTGCTGACTAGTCAAACCTGGTTGAATAAAGGGAACTTATTATGGACCAAGGCCCTATATTTGAATCTACCATGTTCTGAGTAAAAGGCAATTGTTGCCTAATTGGTACTTGTTGGACAATGGTACCTCTTTATCATGTAAACACCTATTATGAAGTAGACACTGATTGGATGTTTGACATTTTTTTTGACCAACATACATGTTTTTTATTAGAAAACATTTGTGATTGTAAAGGTATATTGGTCTATGACTATATAGGTATATTTGTCATTACCTGTCAAGGTGGAACATTTATTACCCCCTTTTGAGGTGGTGTAATGTTATGCCTTTACTACGATGGTATATTAGACTGTGCCTATTGTTTTGGAGTGTTAATCATCACTTGTTGAGGTGGATTAACATTCATCACTCATTTTTAAGGCATGTCATTAGTTGACACTTGATTACTTAATCCTTGTGGTTGCATTCTTGATGAAACAACTGGTTGAGGATTGGAAGTAACTTTTTATGGTTGGGATGTAGGAGTTCCTTCCCATACTATTGTGAACCACTCATGTTATTAACTAAAGGCACTTATTGTTTCATAATATTTGTTGGTGCAGTTAAACCACTTTGGCCTAGATTGGAAGACACTTATGTGTTATCCATCGTGTTTGGCACATTTCTCTGCATAAGAGTTATAGTCACTTCTTAAATAGATGGGACATTATACATGTCACTGACTGAAGTGATTTGCATAAATGGGTCTATACCCAAATTATTTTGTCCTATCAATTCAATTAGCGCTCCTATTGAAGGGGCTAGCTCTATAAGTGGAGCATTTGACATGGCCATGGTATTAAAATTATGCACTATATTCAAATAGGTTTGATATGCTTGTTACATTTGTATAAATTGGTCCTCCATGAGGTCTTTTCCTTTGATAAGCATATTAGGGTCTTGATATGATATTTGTATGAGTGATTGAGGATTGATAGTGGAGGTTTGGTCAATGGTTTGGGTATAAGGCATGTTGAGAGGCACTCTAATTAGACTAGGTAAATTTTCATGGGTGAAGTCTATTGGAAACTTGGTCCCTACCTTCATAGATATGACTAAAACCTTATCCTTATTTTCAATCAAGTGATGATCAAATAAATAAGGATCATACATTGATGGCATAATAATGTAATATGGTTGTTGTTGAACTTGTTCTACAACTAATGGTATACTAGCAAGATACTCTATGGTTTATTCTTGGTCTTTCTCTGAATATGGAGGTGTGTTAACCAAATAATGGGTTAATGGATCTTGACTTTGTTCCCCAATTTAAATAGTGTAAGGGGGATAGGGATCCATCTCACAAACCACATCATCACCATAGGGGTCTTGAACAAAGTTATCATTCATGACTACATTATCATAACCTAGATTGTACATGGCTCCACTATGAGTGTAACAAGACATATTTAAATTGATGACTAAAATTTCATGAAGATAGGCTTAGAATTATAAAAACTCTTAAAAATAAATTCTAAAAAAAAAATGGTCCGAACTTGGTCTAACTTGGTCTAAGGATTGGAGTAGTTTCTCCAAATTAGTTAATGACAAACTTGGTCTAAAATAGTCTAACATCAAATGGCTCAAACAAAAGGTCAAGTGAATGGATAAATATGAATGCCAAAATGAGGTAAAACATATTTTAAATAAGTTCAATCTAGGTCTAAAGATGAAAAAGGTTTCTAGGTATTTGGGAACAAGGCACAAAACTAAGATCAAAACAACTAGGTCAAAAATAAATTGGTAAGATGCTAAGACTCTTGGAAAAACAACACAAGAGCTAGACTTGAAAAAAAAAAAAGGGAAATTGTTAGGTCTTTTGGGAACAAGGAATGAAATCTAGACTTGAAATAAAACTAGGTCTAAGATAAACATGAATTTGCTAGGTCTTTTGGGAACAAGGCACAACAACTAAACTTTAAAACAAAATTAGGTCTACAATGTAAGATATTTAATCTAACAAATTTGAAATAATTTGACTCAAACTAGGCATTTAGATTTAAACATACATTTGATCATTTGGAAAAAGATGTTTGGAATTTAGGCACATGGAAGATAGAACACTTCCCAAATCTTAGGCTAAAAAATAGTCTTTAATTGAGTAAGGAATTAGCCTAAGTTACATAATACAAAAGGGAGAGGTAAATGTCTAAGCCAAAATTATGCGAGGCATAGGCATAAACCAATCAATGTGTGAATTTGAAATTGTCAAGGATAATTATGAACTTGATTTAGAAGACTAGATTCCTCAAATAGACAACAAGCTAGACAAGAACAAACAACATGACAGTACTAGGCATAGACCAAGAAGCCACACATGGCTTTGAGATTATGATCAGATATAAGTCAATAAGTCTTTGAAACAATGTGAGCAACATAATGATGTTATCATGCTTTAAAGATATGACAAATGGTTTATTTTAAAAACTCTAAGGCACATGAATTAGAATGAAATGGGTAGCATAACTGATGTAAAGGTACTTGGGGAAAGTCTCCAAATCATCATCTACTCCTGAATTTGATCTTGCAATGATCTCATTTGAATGTTTTGTTCTTCAAGGTTCAGTCTTCAATCTATGTCTTTACACTTGTTACTAAGATTTGTAACCTCCTTTGATATTATCCTATTATCAACACTATGGAGTTACCTATATATGTCTTTAGACCCCCCCAATAATTATTCCACTCATATAAATTCATTCCTTTCATTCATTCATTTCTTTTCCTTTTCTTCACTCACTTTGCTCACACTAGTCACTCTTCTCTTGGTTTAACACACCAAATTTTGTCTTAGGTTTCATAAAGTCAATATATTATCATAGATGACCTATCTTTGGTAAAACACACTTGCCTCAGTCTCCTTTAAACTCTCAACCATTCTCTAACTTCCCCTTATACACCTCAACCTCATTAGGGAGTCCATTCTCTTGTAGCCTTTTTTTCACCTTTTGCCTTTGTTTGAGCAATTTGTAAGTTCATAATTGGATATAATTTCATATTATGTCACCCTCTATCTTCTTACATCTTTCCCTAAAGTTTTATCACTCAAATATCTCTGTAGATACCCTTTCCTTCATAGGCACCTATCTAATTAGGCCTTTCTAGCCATCCATTCATTGACACAGTTATAAAAAACGTACTAATCCATACTATACATATCCCAAACCAATTTAATACTTCCTATAACATCAAAATATGTTGGATTATGAATTTTCATGGATTTTCCATGATTGGAATGGGAGTTTTGGGTTTTTTAGTTTGAAAACCCCAGTTGCTTGTTTGTAGAGGCTAAGAGGCTTAAAAAAACCACTTTCCTGAGTTTTAGGACATTTCAAGGTAACCAAAGACCATATCTAGGTATGTTTAAATGTTATACACCTTATACAATAGGTTAAAATCATTTACCAATCCTACATTATCATAAACTGAACCAAAACTCAGAGTTTTGCATACTAGTAGATGACTGTGTAAGGTTGAGGAGACTCCCAACTCAATATATTTGGTTCTAAAGCACCTCAAGAGGATATAATACATTACATAGGTCTGTATAAACATTATCTAACTCCTCAAATGGACAAAGACCCAACCAACTTCATGTCCCTTCACTTTTTCAAACCTATATCCACTTTCTTTAACATAAGATTGGGTGAAAATAGGGGTTCCTGATTGTATGAGTAGATTTTATTCTTTATTATAGAAAATGTATTAAAATTTCATTAGTATTATGTTCTATAGACCTTATACCCTATCTTTCATCAATATTATTCTTTATAGATCATCTCCATTTGAAGAAGGACCTCTTTGCCACAAACACTTCAAGAAACCTCCACTTTCTTGACAGTCTTAACTATCACAACCAAACAAGGCTTCCTTACATGTGGACTGTGTATTTAGTTTCTACCATTAAATTTTAATTTAATACAATCAATATGACACCTTCTCAATCCTTTTCTTAGCCATAGAGTATCATCTCAATCTAACCTTAGTCTATGCTTCAAGAATGCCAATTTAGCTTTATACTTGACTGTCATAGGTGCATACAGGGTTTTGAGGGTAGAGAGTAATCTTTCTTGAGTCTCATTTAATGTTCAACACCATATTCCATCACTAAAAGGTTTGTAAATCTCCAACCACCTTTAGATCATGATACCATGAAATCCTTTCTTTGTCAACCTTAAGAAACATCAAACAAATCTCCTTCTACTTGACTGTAACTTGTATATATTCTATCAGACCTATAATACACACAAAAAGTGACTTGATAATGGACTCTAGGGCCTTTAAAAGACAATATATAATTAAAAAATGATCTATATGTTAACCAGGTGAGAGTAAACACAACCAAACAACATTTATTTATTCATGTGAATCATCAACATTACATGTGTAGTCCATGAAAGGTCTCTGCCACCTTTCTGAGGAATTACATTCTTGCTACCTCTATTTTCCTCTCCTTCTTGAATCTCTCTCTCTCTCTCTCACATTATCCTACGCTAAAACTACCTCCAACTTCCTTTCTCATCAAAACATTTACATTGATTTTATGAGGTGGTTACAAAACTATACACTCTCATACCAACCCAACGTGAGAATAGCGATTACATGACTAATCATGACTCTTGAATTAATGACTTAGACATATAATGACTTCAAACACCATTTACAAGATTTTTTGGCCCCTTATATCAACTTTATCTCACCTAACCACTCCACACTATGCTTATGGGTCCTCTAGGCTTACTTCTAATATTTTATTTTTCAAATTTATATATATGGAGGGAAAACTCTAAACATACAAAAAAATCACTCCTATAACTCTTGATGATTCCAAATGACCTAAAGGACACAAATGGACCCTAGAGGATCCTTCACATACATTTTCATTCCAAAAGTTGAACAACTTTGACTTCTACTAACTTATGACCTTCAACAACATAAAATGATGTCTATTTGCTTGATGCTCCTACATCATACTCCCCAGAAGGGAGAAAATTTTTGATACCAAATTTATTTATTTCCTTTTAGTTCATTATTTGAGGGTATTTCATGCTCATCTCATTATTGTTCTTCCTTTCTTGCTCCTTTCTCATCACTAGGTTCTTGTATTTTTTCTTCTTTGCCTTGTCTAGTCTCCTTGTCAATGCATCTTCTACCTCTATGAGGTGTAAAAACTAATATGGCTTCTTGTTTGCTGCATGTTCCATCTTTGACAATTCTATTTTTCCTTTATCATACTCCATCTCTAACCAATAGTTCTTATTCTTCTTTCTCACTCTTTCTCTATGGCTTCCTCCTTCATTGTTCTCACTTGTTTTTTACTTTCTTAGTTGTATTAGATTCTTAGCAATGCTATTAAATTGATCTAAGGGTCTCATAGGAATCTCAAACTCTATAATTTTATCAATTATATTCTATTTTTATGCCTCTTCTGTACACTTAACCTCTTGATGTCTCTTTCTATCACCTTGCTCATCTTGCAAGAACAACCTCTCAACCAATTCATCTTCAACACAATACAAGGTGGTTTTACATCTTCTTGACTTGTTTTTACCATGAAAATTAACTAAAAACTCATATGAAACTTCACCAAATGAATAAATTACCTTTTTGACTTTCTCATGCTTCAATTGTTTGTTTGCTAGTGTGTTTGCTTGCACAAATCCTTATGATTCTCTATGTTGATCCATACCTATTTCTTCCTTGAGATCAACCATGATATTATATTTCTATACTTCACTTTCTTTCAGTCCTTTTGATGGACTGAAAATCTCCTCTAACATCTCCATTTCTTCTTTTAACTTGAGTGCATCCACCTCTTCACAATCTTCATCAAATCTTGGTCTGTATTGTTCTTCATCTTCTTAGACACCTTGATCCTTGACTTGTCCTTGGACTCCCTCATTCATGAGAGTCAAACCAATCTCATTTTTTTTCATACCATGTTTGTTAAGCACTCCTTAAGGTGCTTCATATTCTCTTTGCCTTTCTACAAGCTCATCCAATAATGTTATGGTTTCTATGTACAAAATATCTTCATTACTTGAATCAAATTCAAATGAATCATCATAAATAACATCAAACATAATACCTTGAGTCTACTTATCTTATTCAAACTCATCATCTTGACTACACATTCTCACCTTCATCTCTTGGTCTTTGTTTTCTTGTACCATGTCTCTTGTTTGCTTAGTATACTTGCAATGTTACTCTATCTTCATGCTTTCTTAGAGTGTACCTTCAAATTTATCTATATGCACTCTTTCCCTGATTTTCATGAACAATTTTCTTCCTTATACATGTTTGGATTGTAATTTTCTTCTCATATCATCTTCGTCATTCTTCTTGGCTTGGTATTGCATCATTTTAACTAAGGTATTCTACCCTTTGTTCTTTGCTTCCATATTTCTTCTTGCTTTCCACTCATGTTCTTGTCTTGATTTACCTCTTTCTTGAGGCTCACCTTATTCATTCCATCACCTATTATCTTGAGCCATTTAGGCCAAACATATCCATGCCCTTGTACCATCTTTGAGGGCTATACCTTATTCCTCTTTTTCTCGATCTACATATTATCTTATTTTTATTCATATGTACAATCATAATCAATGCTAAAACATTCATTTACCTCTATATATGACTGTTGTAAGGTCATTTATTCATTCTTGTCTTCATGATTTACTGTCTCTTCTTTCTTGTATGCTTCCTCTTTTATTTCAACAACAATACTTATCAAATCATCATGAAATTCCTCTTCTATTTCATCTTCAACATGTTGAATTCCTTCAATCTCTATCATTTTGTCTTCTTCAACAAGTTCTATTTCTTTATCTTCTTTCTTCTTGATGTATGGTGTGCTAGACTCATCCTTTACAAGAATTAAGGCCTTATGTTTCACCTTAATCAAACTTGTCTTCATACCTGCATACAAAAAATTAAAAGCAACATTAGCATATAAAATAAGAGACCACATAGTCTCTATGAATGCCTTTTGCATAGACATTCTCCTCTTCTCCTTATCTTCTCTCTCAAATGATTCTATTGGAATTTATCTCTTCTTGTTATCCTCAGTGAGAACTCTTTTCTCAACCTCTCTATCTTGTTGATCTCTTGAAAACTCCTCATTCCTTAAGCCTCTATGGGCTGTACCCTGTTTCTTGTTCTCATTCCTCAAGACACTCATCTTGTGCCTTCTCTTTCTCTTAAGTATATCTAGTGGCCACTTCACCATCTTCTTTACATTTCAGCCAATCCATTGGATACCTTCACTCTTTATGAGCTTCACCATGAGATATATCTTCTCTATACTCTGCCCTGACTCTCTTCTCATATCTTTCACCTCTTATTTTACATCAATCTTATCACTTTTTCTTCACTTTCTAGGCCTACCTAGACCAATAATTAGCAAGCTACCTACTTGGATCCTATATCTATTTAGGATCTTCTTTCTCTATCTCTAGTACTTATCTAGGACCTCTCTTATCCTTCTTCCTCTCTTAAGATTCAATGCTCTTTCTACTTCACCTTCACTAGTCCTCTCTTTACTAGCTTCAAGTCCTTCTCATTGGACTTTGGGGCTGTTGTTATTATCTTCATCAATCTGAAATTTATCTATTATTACCTCAATAGTTCATACCTCAAAACATTCTCTTATCCCAAAATACCTTGCAAGGTTACCTTTTACATTCCTCGTAGCATTCTGTACCTATCTCAAATCAATAAGATTTAAATAACTCAATACAAATTCAAACAAAGAGCTTACCTTGATCTGATACCAAATGATGCAGAGGTACTTTGGAAAATTCTCAAAATCATCATCTAATCCTGACTTTGATCTTTTAATGATCTCATTTTAATGTTTTGTTCTTTAAGGTTCAGTATTCAATCTGTCTTTACACTTGTTACTAAGCTTTGTAACCTCATTTTCTATTATCCTATTATCAACACTATAGAGTCACCTATATCTGTCTTTAGACCCACCCCCTCACCCCCTATTTATTTTCCATTTCTTCACTCATCTCAATTCATTCCTTTTATTCAGTCATTTCTTTTCCCTTTCTTCACTCACTTTGCTCACATTAGTCACTCTTCTCCTGGCTTAACACACCAAACTTTGTAATATGTTTCATAAAGTCAATCTCTTATCATGGATGACCTATATTGGGTAAAACACACTTACCTTAGTATCCTTTAAACTCTTAACCATTATCTAAATTCCCCTTATACACCTCAACCTCATTAGGGACTCCATTCTCTTGTAGCCTTTTTTTCACCTTTTGCCTTTGTTTGAGCAATTTGTAAGTTACTCATAGGATATAATGACATATTATGTCACCCTCTATCTTCTGACATCCTTACCTAAAGTTTCATCACTCAACTATCTCTTTAGATACCCTTTCCTTCATAGGCACCTATCCAATTAGGCCTTTCTAGCCCTCCATTCATTGACATAGTTATAAAAAACTATACTAATCCATATTATACATAGTCCGAACCAATTTAATCCTTCCTATAACATAAAAATATGTTATATTATGAATTTTCATGAATTTCCCATGATTGGAATGGGAGTTATGGGGTTTTTAGTTTGAAAACCCTAGTTGCTTGTTTACAGAGGCTGAAAGGCTTAAAAAATTCACTTTCTTGAGTTTTGGGACATTTCAAGGGAAGAAAAGACCATATCCAGGTATGCTTCAATGTTATACACCTTATACAATAGGTTAAAATAATTTATCAATCCTACATTATCTTAAATTGAACCAAAACTTAGAGTTCTGCATACTAGTAGATGACTGTGTAAGGCCGAGGAGACTCCAAAGCCAATATATTTGGTTCTAGAGCAGCTCAAGAGGATATAAGACCTTCCATAGTTATATATAAACATTATCTAACTCCTCAAATGGATAAATACCCTAATAAATCCATGTCCCTTCACTTTCTCAAACCTATATCTACTTTCTTTAACATAAGACATGGTGAAAACATGGGTTCCTGATTGTATGAGCAGAGTTTATTCTTTCTTATGGACAAAGTTTTGAAAGTTCATGACTAGTCTTGTATATAAACATTATACCCTATCTTTCATCAAGATTATTATTTATGGATCATCTCCATTTGAATAAGGACCTCATTACCATAAACACTTCAAGAAACCTCCACTTTCTTGATAGTCTTGACTGTTACAACCAAACAGGGCTTCCTTTACATGTGGACTATGTATTTAGTTTATAAAATTAAATTTGCATTCAAGATAATCAATATGACACCTCATAAATCCTATTCTTATCCATAGAGTATCATCTCAATCTAACCTTAGTCTATACTTCAAGAACACCGATTTACTGTATCATCTCAATCTAACCTTACTCTATACTTCAAGACAACCAATTTAACTTCATACCTGACTATCACAGGTGCATATAAGATTTTGAGGGCAGAGAATAATCTTTCCTAAGTCCCACTTAATGTTCAACACCATATTCCATCACTAAAACGTTTATAGATCTCTAACCACCTTTAAATCATGGTACCATGAAATCCTTTCTTTGTCAACCTTAAGAAACATCAAGCAAATCTCCTTCTACTTGATTGTAACCTATATATATTGTATTATACCTAAAATACACACCAAAATTGACTTGATCATGGCCTCTAGGCATTTTCAAAGACAATATATAATCACAAATGATCTATACGTTAACCAAGGGAGAGTAAACATAACCAAACAACATTTCTTTATTCATGTGAATCATCAACATCACATGTGTAGTCCATGAATTGACTTTGCCACCTATCTAAGGAATAACATTCATGCTACCTCTATTTTTCTCTCCTTCTTGGATATCTCTCTCCTCTCTCACACACATTATCCTATGCTATAACTACCTCTGACTTCCTTTCTCATCAAAACATTTACATTGGTTTTGTGAGGTGGTTACATAACTATACTCTCTCATACCAACCCAATGTGAGAATAGTGATTACATGAATAATAATGACTCTTGAATTAATGAACTAGATATATAATGACTTCAAACACCCTTCACAAGACTTATCGGATCCTTATATCAACTTTCTCTCACCTAACCACTCCACACTATGTTTATGGTTCCTTTAGGCTTTCTTCCAATCCAACTTCCTTTCTCATCAAAACATTTGTGTTGGTTTTATGATGTGGTTACACAACTATACTCTTTCATACCAACCCAACATGATAATAGTGATTACATGACTAATCATGACTCTTGACTTAATGACTTAGACATATAATGACTTCAAACACCCTTCACAAGACTTATTGGCTCCTCATATCAACATTTTCTCACCTAACCACTCTACACTATGTTTATGGGTCCTCTAGGCTTATTTCCAATATTTGAATTTTCAAATTTACAATTTTGGAGGGAAAACTACAAATGCACACAAAACTCACTCCTAGGACTCTTGATGACTCCAAATGACCTAAAAGACACAAATGGATCCTAGAGGATCCTTCACATAACTTTTCATTCCAAAAGTTGATCAAAGTTGGCCTCTATTAACTTATGACCTTCAACAACATAAAATGATGTCTATTTTCTTGATCATTAATAACGATGCCCCTTTCAAACAAGTGACACACACACACAAAAGTTTGACAAATTATCTAAAGCAAATGTGTTATGTCAAATAGATGGCATAACACCTCTTCAAATAAAGGATTGATGTGTAAACATGACTTGTTTTGGATGTGGTATGATAAATAAATATTTTTGACTTAAGACCATACAAGTTAAAAGGAAAAAAAAAAAAACGCAAACACCTAAGTGTAATGTCTTAATCCTAAAATTGACAAGGTAGCTTCATACTATAAAATTCCATTTATATACTTGCTCTTGAGACAACTTTAAGTTGTTAATTTAAAAATTAAAATATGCTTAAAAATTAGGGTTTTTAGGCCCCCTCTTCTCTCAAGAGTTTATACAATGACATAAAACTTTGGGCTACTCATCCTGCATCAACAATATGTCTGAGGCAAGTGGGCTTGTTTAAACTATCAATTTTAGTTTATTTTTAAATGGTTCCATATGTGTGGCTAACACTAGGGAAAAACATGTCATTTAGATCTGCATTATCTAACTTATTGTGAAAAGGTCTTGTACATTTCATAACCATTAGATCCATCAATTGATTAATGTAGTGTGATGTCTGAGTTAAACACATGTTTTGAGGTAGTCTCTTATTAATGGAGCTTGTTTAATCGCTCAAATAAGCATCCCAATAAGTCAATCTTAATTTGTATGACCTTACCATGGAGTGGGGTTAAAGTGATGCTAGGAGATGAATGCCCAGTTCAACACTTCCCTACAAAACCCATTGGGAGGTGATGAACTCCCACCCACAAGCCAAAATGCATAAAAATAAAGAAAGTGGAAGGACTTTAGGGTCATTTTGGGGTCACCCAAATCAGTTAGATTTTGGGGTCACCCAAATCAGTTAGATTTTGGGGAGGGATTTAATGACTTTCCTTCCATGCTTTTGGATAAAAGCAAAAATGCAATAAGTGATCATTTTTATCACCCAAGTTCCCTAAAGGGAATGAGGGGAGTTCATACATGTGACACTCAGCTTGTAAAACAAACACTCAATAAACAATCATAAAAATGGAAACTCTTATGAGTATTTAACTAGAGTGTGAGTTCATTTTTATAACACCAAATGAAATATGTCATGAAGTTTATCACTTTGGTGTTTGTGTACATTTTTTTGACAAAATAAAAATAAATAAAGTAAAATATTTTAAAACACCAAATTTAAATGTGAACTTGGAAACTTAGAGTGTTTAAAACCATCTTTTCTCAACCTTTGGGTCCTGTAAAAGATGTTAGGGCATCCTTGTGCTTAGAAACAAAATATAAGTGGGAAAATGGATTTTGAAAATTAGCCCTCGGGTTTCAAAATTTTTATACACAATGCAAAACTATAGAAACACAGACCAATACCATGACTTTTCCTACAAAATCGTAACTAATTAGTACAAAACCTTAATTGTCTGCAAAATAGAATGTTAGCATAAAATCACAACTCTCAAAGCAATATTTCATAATTTATGATAATATCACCATTCTTAAGAAAAAACTGCAAGTTATCCTGTAACACAAAACAATTAGCTCCAAACCGTGATGGTTAGGGTAATATCATGACTTATCAAGCAATGCCACAACTTATCATGATATATCGCTACTTATCATGACAATATCACTACTTATAATGGAATATCATAACTTATCCTCCAAAATATAATAATTAGTAGAAAATTTTGATGTTTTAAAGCAATATTGTGATAGTTACAACAATATCATGACAGTTAAGGTAATATCACGATTCTAGAAAGCAAAAACATGACTATATAGAGCAAAAACATGATTTTCTATAGAAGATCCGTGAGCCTTCAATTTCCACTTTTTTGGTTAGAAAATTTGGATTTTGACTTGATAATTGTTAACAAGATGTCCTAAAATGCCTTGGGAAGAACTTTGTGAGGTACGGGTCCCATCGGATGTGCCATCATGTAAACAAGGAATATGTAGAAGGGAGGTTAGCATAGTGTTAGTCCAATAAAACAAAATCAAAATAACACATTAAACACTAAACATCTCTTGCCTGGAAACTAGGGGGAGCATAGGTAACAAACATACAAATGAAAACACAACTAAAACACAAAATAAATCATTATTTTACCTTATTTGGAACTCTAAATGGCTTATTGAAGTGGCTTGCTCATTTTTGTGCATCAAGAAGTCTTAACCAATGAGTCTCTATTTGCTCCTTCTCTCCTTGGCACCTTGGCATTGGTTGATTGGCTTATGAATTTGACATGGTAACATTACACTAATGAAGTTTATGAGGGAAATCCCACATAATAATACTACATGATATGAGCTTATAAATCAATAGGTATGGCCTTGTATTTATATCCTCAAAAGTTAACTCTCATCCAAGGTGAGTTAAGGTTGAGTTTAAACATGGAATGAGTTCAAAGTAACCCTAGGTGAGTTGAGGCTAACTCCAGTTGAGTTAAAAATTTTCAAGTAATTATGATTTTAAATTAATAAGCATGGCTCTCAAATTATATATTTTTAGATATTTTGGAAGAGCTTGACAACTCATAAAGGCAATGATGAAAAGGCATGATACTTTGAATTTTAGAATTTTCATTTTTAGATATTCATTAATTGAAAATGGATAATTTAGCTAAGCATTTAATCTGGGTTAATTAGTTGATTCATTTTAATTAGCATTTTAGCTCTCTTAATAATTATTCAAGTGCCCCACTTAATGGGTCCATAGGCCAAACTACCAGTTGATAGGTTGCAAGGTGATTGGGGATGAATCCATGAGAGGTTATTATTGTGTATAAGCTAGTATCCCAAATAGGGATGCCTCAACATGATTTTAAGCATTAATGAATGATGTATGGATGAAATTTGGATATTCAATGATTCTTAGGTTTAATTTTCAATGTTGGGTAGAAATCAGTCTGAAGTCTAGTCGAAAGCCAATTGTGGTCAGAATGGGCTGTCTACACCAGTTAGACATTTATAGTGCTTCACACAATTTAGTTTTAGATTCATCTACTACACATGGGTGGGAAATGATGAATTCATAGCCTAATTGAGTTCATGAGCCACCCACATGAGAGGGTTAGACACATTATTAGTCCAATCCAAGCTATTCATATATCATGATCCACCAAATAGGGGTGGGTAGTTATGGAGTTAAAATTAGATTGAGTTTCTGAGCCACCCACACATGAGAATTGAGTAAGGTATCAACTCTATCCAAGCTATTCACTGATTGATCACTATATACATGTACACATAGTCTATCACCATATTCTTCCATTGGTTTGTGTACCTAATGAGGTGTATTCATTCCTTTCCTCTTTCCCATCTCTTTACTTATTTACTTAGTTTAGTATTTTATTTTTGATATCTCTTAATTAAGGAATAATTTATGCAAATTTCATTTACAAGACATGCATTAGAGCATACTTCACATACTCAGACCTAATTTCATACAGTCAGACTCAAGTTCATAGGAATCACCTTCTAGGTAAGTCCAAGTACGCTTATTTTTTCTTTATCCTAGTCATTTCACTTTGCTACATTTATAGAATAAAGGGGGGGGGGAGAAATATAATTACCCAAAAGTGGTATTTGAGTGCTAAGAGTGATACTTAAGACTACCTATCCATAGCTTATCCTTATACCTATCTTAGAGCCTATTATCAAACTTATCTAACCTTCATGTGGGCCACATGCATCCAAAATCAACCCCAAAGCAATCCAAAACTTCATTTCTTGATCTTGGCCCTTCATACCTAGTTTTTTTTTAACTACACACTAGTGCAATAATAAGGACACTAGCACCACATGGTGCTAGTGTCCTCAAAATGGTGCTAATGTCCTTTGCCCTAGCTTTTTCCAAACAATTATATTTTCAAAACTAAAGCCTCCTAAGTTTAGCCTAGACATATTTTATCATCCGTACAAGCAACATAATAATATATATACATGATTTTTATCCCTCTATCCACTAGATAGAAATTAGAAGTAAAATACACATTCAAACATAGAACAAGTTGAGCACAATTAAGGTTATCAATCCCTATTCTGCCCTACTTCTTCATACTATTATATACAACATCTCTAAGCTCATATTTTCTATATTTCTAGACTCAAACACATCCCTATCCCTAGCTTATACTTAAGACTACCTATCCCTAACTTATCCTTATACCTATCTTAGAGCCTATTATCAAACTTATCTAACCTTCATGTGGGCCACATGCATCCAAAATCAACCCCAAAGCAATCCAAAACTTCATTTCTTGATCTTGGCCCTTCATACCTAGTTTTTTTTTAACTACACACTAGTGCAATAATAAGGACACTAGCACCACATGGTGCTAGTGTACTCAAAATGGTGCTAATGTCCTTTGCCCTAGCTTTTTCCAAACAATTATATTTTCAAAACTAAAGCCTCCTAAGTTTAGCCTAGACATATTTTATCATCCGTACAAGCAACATAATAATATATATACATGATTTTTATCCCTCTATCCACTAGATAGAAATTAGAAGTAAAATACACATTCAAACATAGAACAAGTTGAGCACAATTAAGGTTATCAATCCCTATTCTGCCCTACTTCTTCATACTATTATATACAACATCTCTAAGCTCAGATTTTCTATATTTCTAGACTCAAACACATTCAAGGCACTCAAGGCCACTATCATATTAACATCACTTGTACTTGCACCAACACTTAGGTGGGGAGAACTACATCGAGCTTGATCCCTCCTCAAAGTATTGGTATGTAGGCAACTCTCTTCACAAGGGGGTGTTGAAGATGTCCAACCTACCCTAATAATGAACACACTTTTTAGTTCATGCCCTAGTTGTATAGATAATTAGGCTTTGCACAATAAATGAATCATTATAGGCACAATACATGATTTTAAAACTTGTGCATATAGGAACAAACCCCAAAGATCCAAACATAAGTACACCTATAAGTTCAGGATAGTCTTGTACAGAGGACACTATCGCTAATATCATGACACTACCACCACTTTTCTAATAATGGTGTTACTGTCTAATTGTAGCATTATTATCCAGAAAGATTTTTGACATAGGGATCTAGTTTATGACACTCCAACTAGCTTCCACCTCAGTTTCCATCACTCAGATCATCTTTATCATGTGTTTTCTAGCGAAGTCTTATTTGTATTATTTTTTACTATTTTTAGAAAAGTCAAAGCTAGCCAATTATTTAACAAATCAGTGGTTGTATTGATTACATATTATTTCCTTGATTTAGTCTATTCAACTCTTTAACAAACATATGATTTAAATTCATCTAAGTCCTAAAAATTTAAAACACATTACACTAGATTACTTGATTGAATTACATTTTAATTAGTATGTTGCCTTTGATAATTTTTACCATTGAAGGGCTTGATAAGAAATTAGTTCTTAAAATAATTGCTAAACTTGAGCATGAGCCTCAATATAAATCCTTTTTCTTATGTTTTGTCGATTCAGCTACCCTTTTAGGGTTTGAAGAATAGAATTTTTATAGTGATCAACATGAAAAATTATATTATTGGGCAAGGTTTTCATAGCACTAGAATTGACAAATGCGTTTTCCAAATTAGATTCTACACGTCTTCCATTTTCCAGAAACATGACATCCAAGGTTCTCATGATAAAAAATATGGAGTGTATGGTTTTAGAGAGGTGCTCATGTTACAATGAGTTTTCATTGTTCTCACTATCTTGCCACAAAAATCATAATTATGTTGTTATGATTATTTTTAAATTAGTTGAAAAATCAAAATATTTCTCTAATCCCTCTCTTTATCCTTTATTACTTTCAATTTGACACATCAATTAGATTTAATTTTATTTTTGTACATCTAATTCAACTTTATTAAATGTGTTTGAGTAGACACATTGCCTTTTGATGTAAAACCACTTTTCCCTCAACAATGTATCTTAAAAAAATGCATTGCTTGATATTCATTGCATAATATAGTTGCATAGGGAGATGAACTAATTACATTCCATCATAGTGGCTATAAGAGTGTCTCAAGTGTCCAACTATTGTACCTTTAAACATTTTATTCAAGTTTCCACAATAAGAAAAACATGAGTTCTTGTTGGATTTCACTTTGTTCAAAAGTGATAATCAGTTCTTCCTCAACAATAAAGGTTTCGATTTCTTGAATTATTCATATGGGCCTAAGGATCGATAAGAATTTAGGATTTTTTTTGGTCAGAGGGATGATAGATATGAGATTTAAAATACATCACACCCTAAGCAAATTGGGTGGGATTAGGCACAGATTGGGTGAGATTGGGAGCAAGTTGGCCAGGATTGGGAGCAGGGTGGGATTGGGGGCAATGATTTGCAAGTTTGTGGGTTAGGGGCCATGTGAATAGGGGATAAGAACTTGGGCATCAGTGCATTGGAAAGTGAAGTGACAAGTTGAAATTTACTTTAGGAAAAGAGGTTTTTCCATTGTTATTTTTACATTTGAAGAGGATTGAGTTCATGTGTTTGAACAAGGGCCCTAGTTTTTTGGCATATTAGAGCTATTCATGACTCCATAGAACCCTAGTTTTGAATTTTCAAAAGAGGATCTAAAAGTCAATTGGTTTGAGTAAGATTATTTTACCTTCCTAAAAATTTATAGGCATATTCCATTCTTTCAAAAAATGTAAACTCCCTTGGGGAAATGATGAATATTTCATCAAAAACTATCAACAGAGAGCATATTGCTTATGCTAAGATCTATACCCAAATGGATGTAAGTAAACCCTCATCTAAAAGGGTTTGATTAATGATCCCCAAATTGGGATATGTTTGAGCAACTTGTGGACTATGAAAGCCTTCGATTTTGGTGTGGCTGTGTCATTCCCATGGTCATTTGATCTGAGATTGTTCCCTTAAATTGGTAGTTGAAAAAAGTTGAGAAAGAATAATTTCAGGGAGTTAGTGAAAGGGGAGGAGAGACCCTAAACCTAAATCCAAAGGGAAGGAGAAATTCCAGGATAATACAAAAGTCTTCAAACTAGGTTAAGTCTTAACCCTTTTACAATTTTAAGTACCAATGTAGACAACAAAGCCCCTGAGGTAATAGTGGTTTCAGATCCCCCAAAAGAGCCTAACACTACAATTCTTGACTTGTGACAAGGGGTTTTGAATCAAGTAAATAACCTTGTTGAAGCCCGTACTTGTGTTAATCAAGAGGGTTTGGACCAAGGAAATAGACCATCTGAACTAGATACTTGTATTATTCAGTTACATCCTTTTGGTAATCTAGAGAGACCAAATTACATTGATCTCTCAAAGATAAACATTAATTCTTTCAAAGGGATTTTAGAGTTATATAGAGGTTTAAATGGAGATACAAGAGTTGAGATTCCTTTAGAAGACAAGGCAACTTTGAGAGTTTATTTTTACAAGAAAAATAAAATGCACAGTGTAAAAGGGGGCTTTTAAAGGATCATCTCTAAGAGTATAAGTAGGAGATCAAACATGTTCAAAATGATAAGTGGGTAGATGTTATGCTCAATTATACATTTCTTCGGTTTTACTTGTTGGTTTTTATTTCTTTTTGATAGTACTATTATTTGGCATGTTTTTGGAGTTTCAAGTTCGTACTCATTGGATCATCGTAAATACCATTTGACCACCTTTTTATCGTAAACCCTTTGTAGACTTTAATTAATGAATATAGTGAAGCATTTTCAATTAAAAAACATGAATTCTAGGATTGGGTAGTTACAATTTGTTCACCCACAAACTTTTTTTAAAAGGGAACGAGACTCGTAATAGAAGAGTTACTCCAATAGTGCTCATTATATTATTTTCATGTAATATATTTTAATCTTGTAATAGATAGTGTTGAAAATAAGTTATTTGGGAAAGATTTTTAATATAGTTATGCTAATAATTAGATTTTATATCTCATTTACAAAAAATATATATATTTCTAATTTAACTTAATTTTTTTCTAAGTTTATATTTTTATAATATTTATGAATAATTAAGTTAATGTATATGTGTGTGTATATGAATATATATGTAACAATAATTAATAGAAAAAAGTGTAGGTGTCTCAACTAATATCCATATTTAAATATTGAAATCAATTACTATATAAACTAGATTTTATTTATATTTATTATAAAACTTAAATAAAAATAAACTATATCTCTAATTCATATTTAAAAATATTCAAATCTATTTAAAAAAATATTCAAATCTATTTTATTTGATATTTTTTATTTATACATTTTAAATTTATAATTTAAAAAAAAAAATACTAAAGACAAGCCATTAAAGTAACATAGAACAATCAACGTGTCATGAAATCCCACCCCCAAAAGCTGCAATTTAAGCTCTCTTTTTAATTGAAATGTAGTCCAACATTTTATAATACAAAGCATCTATTGTAAGTCAACATTTTAGTATTTTGCATTCATTTTAGGGAAGCTAGTTTCTTATAACATAATTTTTTTTTTAAAATTTTTTTTGTCTTTTTTTTTTCCAAATTGAAATAAGATAAAATAATGAGGTAATATTGACACACATAGTACAATGTTATATTTATAATTTTAAGAAAGGTTACATTTTTAAGGCTTGTGTAATATGTGCTTTTTAATTTATTTTTATGGCTATAGTTTTCAATTGAAGAAGGATAGAGATGCAATCCCTTTTATTATGTTTCACCTAATTTATTATATAACATGTGACATTTTTAATAATATTTTATTTTAGTTTAGAACATTTTATTAATTTATTGTACAGTTTCACAATCTCAATGAATAATTTTACAAAAATAATATATTAATTATTTAAATTTTAAATGAAAAAATTATTATTCATATATAATATTTGAAAAAAAATATGTGTAAATGTATTTAATATTATATAAATATTTTTTTAGGTGATATAATCTTTTATATTTAAGTCATTTTAATGAAGTATTATTATAAAAAATTATTTATAATAAATCTTAGTTATTAACTATCTAAAAAACACAAAATATTATAAACCAATACATCTTAAAAAGTAAAGCATTAATCAAAAGAGTTGTAGTTGGACTGTTAAAAATGTTGGTTATTTATATTCATCCCTCAAAGTATAAATCCTTCTAAGTAAATCCTTTATATGCACCAAAAAAATTGACATTCTATATAATTCAATCATTTCATGTAATGCTTTAAAAAAAAAAAAAAAAAAAAAGAAGAGTAAAAACATTGCAAACACCTGATTTTGTAAACATTCGCTCATGTAATCATTTATGTACATTTTATGTCCTCAATGATTTTAAGTAGGCACTCCCTATTAAATGAAACTAGTGATCTAATCCTTCACAAATAAATGGCAAAAAATTAGTTGACAAAGATCATCTCTGAACGAGAAGGCAATTGATCTTCCAAAGGATTTGGGAAGAAAGAAGAATGGAGGCAGAGACAGAGGTCCTCCATATGAACTGCCTTGCATGTGTAGTAAAACACACAGCTCATCACAACATCCATTAAAGTCACAAGAGAATAGATTAATACCACCACTATGGTCTCCCCCCCACCCCCAAAACAATACAGGTTATCATGCCCCATCACTACTCTGTATTCAAACAAGCTCTCAACTAAGGCCAAGCTTAACCTTGTTATTATAACCATGAGCAGAGTCACCTGTATTCTTCCCCTTATCAAAAACTTTGCTCTGAAAATAGCCTCCACCCCCTGACACCCATCTTCTAAAACACACACAACTGTGGCCAAATTGCACACAACCATGGCCTGTGCAAAAAAAATTGAATAAACAATACCCCCACCTAATGCAGCCCCAAAAGTCCAATCTGCAGATAATCCCAAAGCAGATAAGAAATCAATCACTGCCGTTAAAGACCCAAAAAAGAGAACACTTGATCCAAAAATTATGAGACAACCCCATACATAAGTCACCACCAGGCTCTTCCACAGCTTGGGCAGTGCTTGAATCCTCTCCCACGAAGGCCGATTGCCACCTGAATAAATATAAGCCACTGTATTGGCCACTGCTGCTCTTGCAAGCAGTGAAAATGTGACTACAAAGGGAAAACACAGCATGTATGAAATTATTGTCTGGGAAAGCTTGTGATATATTAGTTTGGGATAGCTGAGGGCATAACATAGGTTTTGTATTTGTAGTGCCAATTGGGTGACAGCGAGATGATCAAGAAAGGCAATGGAGATTATTGTAGCAGCAGAAACAGGAGACAATACAAAAACTGCAACAGAAATGAAGAAAGATAAGTGTTTCAAGACAACTATGGCTGATTCCCTTGTAATACTCAGTGCAGTTAATATGAAAAAGTCATGAAAATCTCTTGCCTTTCTTCTTCTTGCTGCTGCTGCTGCTGCCATGATGCAATCCCAATGCGTTGATCAGACTACCAAACAGTAGAACTATATAAAGGGAAGAAGAGAGAATATATATATGGTGTTCTGTATTAATTCAGTACGAAAAATCCAACCGTTTGTATTTATTGAAGGCAGCAGGCTATGAAGAATGAATAGCCGGGAATATGTGAGACAAAGACTGCATATGCATTGAATGTGTTTATGCGTATAAATCTACAAATAATTGTACTGTGCAGGTGAACAAAGAGATACCCACGCTATATTTGCTGACGAGGTAACGAGTTTTGAAGGCAACTCATGCAATTTTTGCAGTGGATGACTTATACAACGGAAACATGAACCTCTCGCTCACCAAAACGTCCTTAGTTTCTACCATTTTTGTTCTGTTTTTATGGTGGGCGTGGAGTCGTTGAGCAAATAATTTTGGAAGCACGCAATTCTTATTACGTTGATGTGATATGCAACTCGGGAGACTTTCTCTTGCTTCATATTCTTCCTGTTATGTATATAAAAGGATTTATATCTTGGTGGATGGATATAAGCAATCATCATCCTTATCAATTAAATTACAATTAATAAATAATAAATAATTTATAACAAGAATCTGGTTAAATGATCGAATATTAAAGCCTAAGAGTAAGAGACAAAACTATATAACATAATAAATTACATAGATATATTACCATTTAACATAATATATCTTATAACACTCCACTTTTTAAGAAAATAACTATCAAAATAGTGTATTTTCTTTTTTCTTTGTTAGGTTTACTATCTACCATAATGGTATGGACTTATAATTTCTTTCTTCTAATTCTCCCAATTGTGAAAAAAAGGTTGCATTGATTGTCTTTTTTGAAGATTGATCGAGTCGTCATATGGGGACAATACACCGCCAAATCAGTCCCTCCTATCTTCAACTATGTGATGCAGGGGCATCCTAGTGCATGTGTAATTCTACATCAACCAAATATTTTTAGTGAAAATAGTAGGCACTTTGTAGTTTGTGCAAGTCTTGATTTGCATGCAAGTTATTTGTATTGTTTTGTGTTGCCTTTGCACACGTGCCAATCCTTTTTAATATTTTATGTAGCCTTTGTGTGCACACATTTGTTGTTTTTTCTTTTGCGCAACTTTGATGGTAGGCGTTATTTCGATTCTTGTTGGTAGTTGCTTGAAAATCTTTAAGCAAATTCATTTTGAAGGTCTCTATTTTGTTCCAAGTAAGTTTAGAAGATCCACATGGAGAGAATTGAATTTTGAACTCTTGCGAGTCCCACTGTGTAAGCTTGCAATGTCTTATGCAAGATGTTAGTGCATAACAATGCAAATATTGTTAAGTGTTATGACTTAGCCTTGCAAGGTTGCGACTTCCACATAGATTATCTTGTGCACAATTTGTTCTAGGTGTATATGTTTTTATGATGTGTTATGTATAAGAGTCATTAAAGTTCCTAATCAGTTGCATTTAGTTCCTTGAATCATGGAAGGTTGTTGCCATTTCATTTAATTTTAGTTTTTTATTGTCTTCATTGTGATGTGTTATAGGGCTTTGGGATTGTAATGAACATCTAAGATTTATGGTGCACAACAATATGTTACAAATATTCAATGAAAGTAGTGTAGATATTAAATCTAAATATTTATAGCATCTCAATTTTATACATATGACAAATATCAATCAGGGCTCTACCCTTTAGTTTTAGACCTCCCTATTACCGAAAGGCTCTCATTCACTATCTCAATGTGCTTAAATATTTATCTCTTAGTTTGATCTAAATCATTATGATGACCTAGGTCCCCTATACTACACATAAAGCTTAAAACCTAATAAACATATTTTATTGTCAGTTTCAAATCAATACTATTTTCTAGTCCTCTGGATACTATTGGCCACAAAGGGATATTACTACCAACGGTAGTGTCTAGATCCTTATCTAGTGCCCAATAGCCAAAATTCATTCAAATTACAAAATGATCGAAACCCATGGATGGACCTAATAATCTTATTAAACCCTACCATGAGATAATTTTAAATTATGTGGTATCAATACAAATCTAAGCCTTCTCATTAAAACTAAATCGATCGATTGCACAAGTACTCTATTTTGCCCTATTCATCCATATTTTTATATCAAATATAAGAGAAGTCATATTATAGGTCTGAAGAATTCAAAGATTATCCCATGAGTGATATTTATCAAATTACAAGCTAGATCATTGCATGCATCTTCATATAATATATTTCACCCTTGTGCACATACTTTTCCATGCATATGAGAGAACTACATAAATTTAAAGTCATCCTTGGAGTATTGGCTATGTAGGCAATGGCCATTAACAAAGGGGTTTTTGGGGTAGCTTGACACTATGAGCCCACTAACCATTTTGCAGTAAAATCATTCCAAGGGTGAAGAAGGTTGAAGAGATAGGGTTTCATCAATTAACTAAGAGTGACAATTTGTATCCCAGATTTGAATACATCAACAAAAAGGTGATATAAAATTCAAAACAACAAAGTTGGTTGCATCCATATCCATTCATTATTTTGTATTATACAACTACATCACAATCAGACACTAGCATCAATGATAGTGTTCGTGGCCATAGAAGTGCAATTTTTAGAATCTGATGACTAATCCAAAATATTGATCCTACATACTTTACACCTATTTCCAATCTAGATTTACTTTCACATAGTAAACCAACTAAGTATCATTGTTTCTTATTTATTGTAATATTTTTCAATAGCTATACTTTACTATTTTTAACAATCTCAGCTGTATAAATCTAAATTATTATATATCTAAGTTTTCTATTAATTGGCATGTTGTAGATTAGTATATCACCCTTGTATTATAACTAATTATATATTTTTTAACCCTAGCTACCTCACACATCTAAAATTTAGGGTTAAACATTTGGTGAACCTGACCATTGGTCTCAAAACCCTAGATTGACCTAGGGTTTTTTGTTTTCTGATTTCTAATTGTTGTTTCAAATTTCAATTTTTTTATTTATAACCAATTGAAAATGTTAATCACAAAAATCATTTCAAATGGAAGATAAGGAAGCACTGGTCAATCATCTCAATAACAACAAGACCTTAATGGATGCATTTTTATATGTTACATGATATGAGATTAGTACACATGCCAAGGCTAAGGCATCATCACCTAGTGATGGTGAATACTTAAGAGGTACTACAACCGATTCTAATCCAATAACCCTCCTTTTGATTACATCATCGCTTCTTATAATCAATGGGGGCATGATTTATGTCTTTACATTATTGTTCTCTAAAACAAATCCTACTATTGCGACATCCTCTATGGGAACAATTAGCACTTCAACCTAATTACGGATTTTAATTCCTATATCTACTCAAACCATGGGTACACCTCTTTTTGTGACTTCTCAAAATTCAAACATTAGTGATCAAAATGTGCAAGATCTTATCCAAACTATAATTTTTTTCAAAGTTAAGGTTACTAACTTTGAACAAAATGTTATGAAGTCACCTTATGCTATTGATTCACAAGAGGTGTTACATAATTCTCTTGCACCTGAAATATATTTGTACCATTTTCCATCTAATTTTATTGCACCCAAGTTCACATTCTATGATGGAAAAGGTGATCCTAATATAAATCTATGATCTTTCTATGTGACATGTCTTGATTATGCCTCCAATGATAAAATTTTGACTAAATTATTTCCAATGAGCCTCAAGGACTATCCTCTATGATGGTTCTATGATTTACCATTTCAATCAATGAAAGTGTTCAAACCTCTATAAGAGCAATTCTCAGAACATTTATGTATCAACATCATTGAAAAGATGTCATATGCTCAAATTGCAAAGATCAAACAAGGAACTAATGAACCTATCAATGAATATGTTTTGCAATATAAAATAATGTTGGCCAAAATGAAAAATCTAATGGCTAATAAAGAACTTCAAGACATCTTCAAGCAAATCTTATTTGCCCCATTACATGAGCTCATTATTTTCAAAAATTTCAAATATTTTAATGACTTATGTAATATTGTTCAAGACCATGAAATGAAACTTATTTCTTTGAACAAACTTAGGTATGTAACAAACACACTGACTACATCTAACACCAAGTTTCATATCAAACCAATATACAAAGTGAAACCTCTAGAATCTAAAAATGAAACAACAATAGTGGTTCACATAGTGTCACAACAACCTAATCAACTAATCTTATCTAATGCACCTAAGAGATAATTTACATGTTTACCTGAGTCTCTACCTTCTTTACTTCAAAAGTTTGTGGAGTTCCATCTCGTATCTCTCCCTCCTCCCATATAGGTTTATATGAGTCGATATCTACACAAAGGATATGATGTTAATGCATATTATGACTATCACCAAGGCCCTATACATTCTAAAAACATATGTTATACCTTAAAGCATAAAATTCAAGACTTTATCGATTACCAAAATATCAACTTTGATGATCTTTCAAAGGATTCAAGTCCACAACCTAGTGATAACCAAAATAAGAAAATATGTAACAATCTTTTTCAAAATCATTCTAAGAAAGATCCAAAAGTGAAAATGGCACACAATGCACATTCTCCTCCATCACATTATGGGCACCCATTATATGGTTTTATTGGTACTTATACATGCACGATGCTTCTTATGGTTCAAAGACATTCTATTACATTCGACGACAATGAAATAGTGGATGATGACTCAGATCTTCATTCATTATTTATTTGGGCATACCTTGACCATTAGTCTATACATAGTGTCATCATTGATAATTGTGCTAGTGAGAAAGTATGTATCATGACATTAATTATAAATTTGGGATATACACATGATGATTTACACCCTTTGACCAAAACGGTCAGAGCATTTGATGGGACATCAAAACACGTTATTGGTGAGATTGATTTACCTTTACAAAGGGGCCCAACATATTTAGTTACTACTTTATCAATTATACGATATACGAGAGTCTTTGATATGTTATTTGGATGACCTTGGATAAATAAAATTCACATAATACCTTCCACAGTATATGTGATTATTAAATACATTCATACCAATAGCGTAGTCATAGTTCCTAGAGTTCTATATGAACATCCACTTGAATAAAGTAATTTTATTTTGAGACAGATAATTTTAAAAACTACTAAGGTTAATCCTCCATGAAAGGGTAATAAATAGGCAATCCTCTTTTCTAGGTAACCCATACTTGAGGGGCCTTCACACCAGAGAAACATAGTGGACTCCATAGAATATTCATGTACTCCTACATGACATACTCAGTTATCTAGAGCAACTAAACATGTTCCAATTATAGCTATACAAAAAAACCACAAAGCACTCAATGATGGGTTACATGAAACCCTACCCTATTGTTTCTTCATGACCACAAAGTCTTTTTGCACATACATATAGTACCATAGATTTTATACATCCAGATATGACACCTAAGCATACTGCTTGGCAGTACCACCAGTTTCACATACCATATTATGAGTTTGGATATAAATATGAGCATCCCTTAGATGAGATCATATCACATCATTTCCATTTCAAATATTTTAAAAATACAAAAAAATCAAATATTCAAAAATCCAAAAACATTCAAATAACCCAATAAATATAAAAATATTCAACATTCCCAAATTTTACTAACTTTTTGGCACCTATGTTTTTTTTTGTCTTTAGATAGCACATCATTTCATTCTTATATACACATATGTTTCATGCATATTTGAGTGTGATATAAACATATTCATATACATGATCTATGCAGTTCAAGGTGTTGGACCTTTCCTCTACTCACGTCATATAATATGTTGGGGACATCTGCTTTTTTGATCATGATTGTTACATGTTACATATCCTCTATGATCATTTATACATTATCATGTTTTCACTTATATTGCTAACACATGTCGATATGCATGCTCATATCTTTCATAATATACTTAATATGTTATGCTACATAACATTTTTTGCTAACACATATTTTTAGGAACTAGTATAATATGATTATGATGGCTTCTTATAATTCATTTTTTCACATTGTCACTTCCTTGAGTGTATTACCATAATTTCTATTTTCTTGATTTTAGAACATTTGAATATGTTCCTTGATTATTGGTCCCTATGCCATTGCATGTTGATTAGACATTTTAATATGTCATTTTATGTTGATTGGACATTTTAATATGTCATTCTATATTGATTTAAAATTTAAATATGTCATCACTTTCAATTATGTGACATTTGAACATGCCCCTTCCATGAGGTCTCCTTGGACCATTATTTTGCATTACATTGAGCACTCTTGTGTGTGTAACCGATTGATTTATGAACTTGTACTATTACTCTCTATATATTTTTTATGATCCATATCATGCATCTTAGGATTTAATGTGATCACATTTTGTGAGCCTAATTGATATATCTACTTTGACTTGTTATCCCTATATGTTACATGATTCATACATAAATTATACAACTACCTTATCCTTTAGAGGTAAGAAACCTACCATATTATATTTACCTCACCTCAAAAGAGGGAGGACATATTAGTGTGGGCATGTCATAGAAGCATGATATCCATATTTTTCATAGTTTATAGATTACAGTGGGGGCATGTCACAAAAGCATGACCTCCACACTTACAAATTTTCATAGTTTCTAGATCGTAGTGGGGGCATGCCATAATAACATTACCTCTATAGTTGTACACTTACTCAGTAATTCTATATTTAATTTGGGGCATGTCACAAAGACATGACATCCACACTTACACAATATCTAGTTCAGTTTCATGATTCATTTATATACTGGGTTCAAAATCCTATACATTGCACTAATTTTTGCATATATTTGAAATAAAGTTTTTCATATTTATGACACATAATTTAGCTCAGACATATTATAAGTGTATATTCCATTCTATTGTATCAAATTTTTTAAAAATTTACCAATTATACTACTCACTAGGATGCACCAATTACACTAAGATGTATTATTATCGAGCCTTTTCTACTGCAATAGTTGGTTCATTTTATAGGTTACCATATTGATAGATTGGAGTGATTAAATCATCCAATCTCACTAGAATTATAGGATGGGTTGATTAAATAACTCACCCTCTCTAGAATATATATATATATTCACACTTGAGTTGTGTGATTGAGATATAATGATCTCAATGGTTGTGTTAGAAATCATCTTTACACCAGATTGGAGGCATAATACCTTCCAATCTCCCTCTTTAGATTTCCAAGATTCAGGTTTGAACCTTCTCCAGATCTAATGCTTCATAAAGAAGCATATTTACCAAGTCAAATCATCAACAGGAAACATGGTTGCATCGACATACAAGTGTACTCTTTCCTTGCTCTCTTTCTTTTCAAACATTTTAATTATTTCAAATTTTAGATTATATGCATTGATTTATATTGTAACATGATCTTGGTTATATATCACACACCAAAAAAGTAATCAAAGTGGGTTTAAGCAAAGGAAAGGTGTGTTATACACACCTAAGTACACATTTATTTCCTTTAATCTAGTAATTTTCTCCTTATACATTATTAGATTAAAAGGGGGGAAATGTAGATACCAAGTCTTAAAATGTATAACATCCAAGTCTTGTACATTTAACAAATATCAATCAGGATTTCACCCTTCAGTTCTAGACCTCTTTGCTATTACAAGGCTTGCATTTTCCATCACATTGTGTCTAAATTTTTATCTCTTAGTCTTATCCATATCATTCTAATGACCCAAGTCCTATATACTGCATAGAAAGATTAAAACTTGATAAACATCCTTCACTACAAGTTTTAAAATAATACCTATTTTCTATCCCTCTAGACACTATCAGACATAGAGGGACACTACCACCAATGGTAGTGTCTAGATCACTATCTAGTGTCATGTACCCAAAAGTCATCTAAATTAAAAAATGCTCAAAACCCATGGGTCAACCTAGTTATCTTATTAAATCCTATCGTGAGATATTTTCCAAATGTGTGGTGTAAATATAATTCCAACCCTTCTCATTCTTCATCTAGAAAATACCACGCAAATACATAATAAAGCTAAATCAATCAATTTCATAATCACACTACTCTTCCTTATTCAATCCTATTTTCATATCAAGCATAAGGGTAGTCTTATTACATGTCTAAATCATTCAAATAACAACCCATGAGTGATATTTTCCAAATTACAAGCTAGATCACTACATACATCTTCATGTAGTATATTCTACCCTTGTTCACACACTTTTCCACACATAGGGGAGAAATACATAAGTATGAGGCCCTCTTTAGAGTATTGGCTATGCATGTAGTGCCCATTGTTGGATGAGAAATGACGTAGACTAAAATTGAAAAATATAATAGATGGACACATGTGCAAATATATGATTTTGTCTTTTGTTTAATCCTATGTATGTATGCAACATTATATACACAAGCAATAAATGGAAGAATGTAAAGAGTCTTTCCTTTTGGTATATTGAAAGTTTGCAATATGAAGAGAAATTGCTCTATAATACTTTATATATAACACATAATTATAATATATGTTGGTTTTGATATGTGATAGATATTAATACAATGTTCTATATGGTTTTCATATCTATCTCTATCTTTTAATATGTGCACAATGAGCATTGTAGATGTCTAAATTATTATTCATATAGTTATGTCATCTATTTTGTTGACACTTTCTTTTCATGCCTTAGTTAATATGAATTCAACTTAGTAAATAATGGTGTTTTTCGTCTGAATTTTCAACCACTACTTTACTTTGTAATTAACAGGACAACATATCCCTATAATTATCATGTTCTAGAGTTTTCTAGAACCTTTGCTGACAATGAGAAAGGAAGAGAAAAAGAAGAGGAAGGAAGAGAAAAAGAAAAAGAAGCAAGAAGCAACACAATAAGCAATTGCACAAGAGGTGAAATGTAAGAAATAAGAAGAAACATAAGAAGAACAATAAAAACAACAAGTTGCATAAGAGAAGTGTCAGAAGCAGGATGAAGAAGCAGAGGCTACGAAGAAGTAGGTCGAAGAATGAGAGATTACAAAGAAGTAGGCTGAAGAAGCAAAGGCTACACAAAAGCAAGTTGAAGAAGCAAAGGTTATATGGAAGCAAGCCAAAGAAGCAGAGGCTTGTAAGAAGCAAGCTGAATAAGTGGATGCAAAGAAAAATAAATAAGAGGAAGCATAGAGAAAAAATAAGTGTAGGTTGCAAAACTAAAGAAATATGAAATAGAGGCAATAACTAGTGCTTAGGTAGAACAAAAGGCTAAAGAATAAAAATCTAAGTAATCAACTCATGAGCAAGTAACTAGAGATAAAGTTAAGACTGAGGCTAAAGCCAAAGCTAAGTCCAAGTCTCAAGCTAAAGCTCAACCTAAGGTAGATGCTAAGACTAAGGCTGGTGCTGAAGCTAAAGACACAAAAGAAAAGGAGGCCCAAGATAAGGAAGAAGTAAAGTGTGAAAAATAATAGAAGAGGATAACGCAAAAGGATACACATGAAGAAGCATCGTAGCTAAAACCTCAGATCTCTAACCGTAGCTATGGGATGTTCCCACAACATCTATCTAGTGCACCATGTTTGTACTTCCTTTGGCATAATTCATGCTAGATCCATCAATAACCCCCATAAAATCTATGTCTCTTTCCACTTCTCCATTGGAAACATCTTTAGATGTTGCTCAACTACTATTATCCATGAAAATTGAATGAATAGATGTGTTTTAAGAGTTAATTGTGTAGAAGTCCTTGAACTTGGAACATGAAGTTTATCAGTTGTGAAAGAACAATCAAAAATTGAATATTTACCTTACAAATGTACAATAATTGATCAATAATACTTATCACACACTGGTCACACAAGTCTTAAGTGACCATGTGATGTCTAAAGATAAATAACTCATCGCCTTATTGTAGTAACTCAAAAAAGATTGGTTGAAAGTGCAATTATTGTAAATGTTTCAAACCTAAGGGTAGGCTATAAGGTATATGAGCTTCTTGAAGAATACAAATAGGTTTTAAAGATGGATGCAAAACAAGCCAAATAAATAAATCAAGGAATGTTGAATTGGAGGCAACATCTCAATAATTCTTTGGCTACTCTTAGACCTGAGTTTGTAATAACAAATAAAGCCAAAGCTGTGAAGGATGACCAAATAACCACTACACAATTAATGGGCAATACCCTCAAACAATTGTTAGATTTGAGGGATAATGCCATGCAAAAAATTCAAGTTTGACACAATGAAACTATGTGAAATACATTTTTAGGCATCTAAGCTCAATAGATTGTGGATCTATCGGACAAGCTCGTACTGGATATTTAACTCAGTCAATCAAATGTTAAAGCACTAATCACTATCACAGAAGATGATGCTGTTTAAAACTTAATTCTAGTTCAAATTGCACTATGCATAGTGCTTACCATGGTGCATGCATTGCTAATCAATTAGAATATGCTCAAGCAATAGCCCTCTCAAATTGATCCCATTATTGTCTAAGTGGTGGATGAGCCTCAGTTCATTTCACCATAGTAGTTTCAATAGATTTTGTAGTATAAATAGGCTACAAAGTGGCAGCCAGAGAAACAACAACAAAAACCTCTGCCACCAGATGCTACACAATCAAGTGGGTAAGAAACATAACAAGCATAACAAGATCCATAATAGCTACCTATGTAGTCTCTTCAAATTTCACCACCACCTATCCAATAGGTACTATGCATCTCAATTTTGTAGTTTCACAAATTTTTGTATAATTTCAAAAGATAGCCTTAAGCATTAGGAATGGGGCCAGAGTGGTTAAAAACCCATAAAGGGCGGCCACCTCATTATGCTAGCCTATTAAAAACCTAAGAGGGTAGTAGGATAATACGTTAGTTAAAAACTCAAAAAGGTGACTAAGTATGTGCAAAGGGTGAAAAACGATAAAATGACACCTAAAGTGATAACTATAACTTTTATTTTTTGGCTCATCTTATCAACTTCAGTTGGACTCTAGTTTTGTGACTTTATCTCAGGATGAGACAAAAATCTAAGTCTAGGAAATTATTGGATGAGGAATAAGGCAGACTAAAATTATAAAGTATAATAGATGGACACATGCAAATTTTATGATTTTGTCTTTTGTATATTCCTATCTATGTATGCAACCTTGTAGACATAAAAAATATATGGAAGAATACAAAGAGTCTTTCTTTTTGGTATATCAAAAGGTTAGAATACAAAGAGAAAATGCTTTGTAATACTCTATATATAGTGCTTAATTGTCATAGATGTTGGTTCAGATGTGTGATATAAATTAATACAATGTTTTGTATGGTTTTCCTATCTATCTTTTACTTTTGATCTATGCGCAATGAGTATTGTGATTATCTGAACTATTATTCATATAGTTATGCCATCTATTTTGTATACACTTTATTTTCATGTCTTCATTAGTAAATAATGGCATTCTTCAGTATGAATTTCCAACCACTAATTTTATTTGTCATTAATGATGCAAGTTATCCTTATAATTAACATGTTTTGGAGTTTTCCAGGAACCCCTGCTAACTTCTATCATTTTATGTTATTGTGCATATTTTGTTGCTGACCCACTTGATTGTGCATCATTTGGTGGTAGAGGTTGTTGATTTTTTTCTTTGGATATGAATTTGTATACAAGTTCTTCTACTGTAAAATTTATTGAAGCTGCTGTGGTGGAATGAACTGAGGCTCATCCACCACTCGGGCATTAGAGGGATTGATCTGAGATATGTATTACTTAAACATCTTCCAATCGATTAGAACTTCATGCACCATGGTAAGTAATATATGTATTGGAATATGAACCAACATCAATTTTTGAATATCATCATCTTCTATGATGGTGATAAGTGCTTTAGCATTTAATAACTTGAGCTGAATATCTAGTACTAATTCGTCTAGTCGATTCGTAGTCCATTGAGCTTAAATGCCTATGTATTTTACGTAGTTTCATTATGACAATCCTAATTTTTTTTTATGGAATTATCCCTCAAATATATAAATTATTTGAGGGCACTACCCATTGCTTTTGCATAGTGATTGTTTGGTGATCCATCGTAACTTTGGCTTTATCTACTATTGCAAACTCAGGGCTAGCAGTAGATAAATAATTATTGAGATGCTACCTCTAATTCAAAATTTCTTGAGCTATTTTCTTGGATTGTTGTGTAAAAACGTCCAAAACATGTTTGCATTCTTCAAGTAACTCATATATTACCTTTGTTACTGACCTTATAACTTGCCCTTGGGTTCACAATGTTTACAATCATTGCACATTCAACTAATCTTTTACAAGTTGATAGAACAAGGTAGTGAGTTGTTTATCTTCAGACATCACTTGATCATCTAGTACTTGTGAAAATAATATGGGGTAAGTACTATTGATCAAATGTCATATATTTTCAAGTTAGGTGCTTAATTCTACATTGTCCTCTCACAATCAAAAAACTTCCTATTCTAAGTATGAGGCCTTCTATGTAATTGAATATTAGAACATAGATGAACCTTTAATTTTATTAGATAATGGTATTTGAGCAACATCCAAAGATGTTTATAGTTGAGTAGTGGCAAGAGCCAAAGATATTTTGGGGGTTACTGACGGAACTGACATGAATTATGCCAAAGGAAGTGTAAATGTGGTACACTGGGTGGATGTTGTGGGAACATCCCATAGCCATTGGCTATAGATATGAGGTTTCAACTATGATTCTTATTCCTATGCATCCTTTTGTGTTATCCTAATATGTTTTTCTATGAACTTTGCTTCTTCCTTGGCTTGGGCCTCCTTTTATTTTGTGGTTTTAGCTTCAGATTCAACCTTAGACTTAACATCTACCTTAGTTTGAGATTTAGATTGTGCCTCAACCTTAGCCTTGGATTTAGAATTTTCCTTAGCTTTATCTCTTATTGATTTCTCATCAACTACTTACTTATTTTTCTCCTCTTTAGCCTTTTATTCTGCCTGAACCCTGACTATTACTTCTGCTTAATCTTTCTTTCATTTCATAGCCTATGCTTCTTATTATTTTATCTCTATTTCCTCTTATTAATTTTTCTTTGCCTTCAATTCTTCAGCTTAATTTTTACAAGCCTTTACTTCCTCAACTTGATTCCATGCAACCTCTACTTCTTTAGCTTACTTCTGTGCAGCCTTTTCTTCTTCGATCTACTTCTTTACAGCCTCTACTTCTTCATAGCCTCTGCTTGTTCAGCCTAATTTTGTGTAGGCTCTAATTTGTTATCCTAATTCTTCATAGCCTCTACTTCTTTAGCCTACTTCTTTGTAGCCTATGATTCTTTATGATACTTTTGGCACTTCTCTTCTACAACTTGTTTTCATTGGTCTTCCAATGCAACTTCTTGTTGCTTGTGTTGTGCCTCTTGTGAAATTACTTATTGAGTTGTTTATTGATTATTTTTATTTTTCTCTTCCTTTATCCTTTTATTCTTAGCCTTCCTTTGATGCTATTATAGGTCCTTTGGTTTTTGTGAAACTTTTGTTTATGGCTCATCCTATGTTACGTTATTTCTTCAGGTTCCTCTATGACCTCTAGTGCATCAAGCTTGGTAACAGATTAGGTGTCCTCTAAGGAGGTCGATTCCACAATCATAATTTTACATTCAATTGTCTTCTTCCTAGAGGTGGGTGAAAAAGTGAGGGTCTTCTTGAGATTATTTATTGGATGGCCTTGGGTTTGTGGTTAAGTTTGAGATGTTTTCTTCTCTTCCTACTCTTCTGTCTGGTCTCTAATAGATACTATTCTTTATTTTATTGTTTGAGATGGCCTTGCTGAAAGATGTGTCCTTGGCTTATGCATCAAGGTTGTAGGTGGAATATCCTATGTGTGAAATAAAATATCCCATAGTTAGATCCTTAGAGAATATTTTGATCACCAATTTCTTTCAAGTTGCCTCTTGACCTACAATGTTAATAATAATAGAAGGGGGAGGTTGAGTGATGTCAACCCAATGGTCCTATCTTACCTAATTATACACTTGGAACATGCACACTACTTTATATAAGAATAACTCCTTATCCTCTTTCTATTCATAGAATTCACTACCAATGTCTTCCAATATGGTCTTCAATACTTACTACTCTTCCACTCCCATTTATAGCAAGTCATACTCACCTACTAGCCTTAGAACATTTAGATTGATTATCTAGGAATCTATGTGATGTGTCATCTTCTTAGGTGGTGGAGGTGAGTATCATCATGCAAGTGTCTTTCTCTTTCCTTTATCTTGCTAGGTTAGAGCTGTTGATGTTTGTAGTGAGACTTGTGGTCATGCTTATTGTTGTTCTTATCCCTGTTCTACCATTGGTTTGTTATCCTTCTAGAGGAATAGATTATAGGGGTGCTACTATTTACACAAATAGATATTTCTATCTCCACACTTCTACTTGTACATCCAACATTGTGATAAAGAATGACATTACAATTGGAGTTAGTGTCGATCACCCATGCACTTTGATCTAGATGTCATTGTGTAGTTTTATTATTGATTCATGTTGCCCTAGATTTTACATGACATATTGGGGTATTCTAGGGTATGAATTGATCAAGGATAGAGCCTCAATCCACCATATATTTAATCTCCTTAGTTACTCACAATCTTGTCTCATTTTAGTCAATGCAAAGGTGGTAGCAAGCCAAAAATTTGTAGTGACATTAACTGGTCCTTTTGGTGATTTACGCTACAAGAAATGCATAAGTAATACCAAAAACTAATATTAGAATGTCTAGGATATACCTACAATATCTTCTCAATGTGGGTGGTTAGCTCTGATTCTATAAACTTGAGCCATTTGAAGTATTCATGTAAGCATATCATATGATATGTAATATCGATAACTCCTTTTCTTACTTATTTGGCTTGCTTTGTGGTTTGCCAAAACCTCTTTGTAATGCATTAAATTAAAATGTGCACCAATGCATCTTATATGGAATCAATTAGTATTCATCTACCTAACCTAGTCATATACTTCTCCTTGGTGTTAGAATGAATGGGTGGAGTGGTGGAATTGTAGGGGAGAAAGGATTTTCCATGGCTTGGAAGGCCTATTGCTCGAGCTATGGCCTAGGGAATGATCCAAATTGTTATATCCTATGATAAATGAATATCTCCATTATTGTATATTCTTATCAAAGTGAGAATTACCTCATCTAATTGAACAAAATTTGGTAGTTTGTTTAATCTCTCAATATCAAATCCTTGAAGGGGATGTTGGAGTGCTAGAGCTCCTGCTTGTGTGCCTTCTTGAGGGTCTTGAGTAAAAAGGGTAGCTTTAACTACATCGATGAAATTGAAAGGGTCAGGGTCATTATTTTTGGTTTGACATAAACCTAACCCAATCCCCATATCCTCTTTCTACACATTTGTAAGAGGGATCAATACTTGACCTCTATCTATAGTTATAGTTGTAGCCTATGTTGAATACTTTCTTGGCTTGTTCTAGCTCTAGGTTTAAATTGATGTGTAAGAAGTTGTTTTGAAAGTAGAATGCTAAATTCAATTGTAAATTAAATTATGTAACATTTTTTGTGTTGTCCATGCCCCTCATTATATACAAATTTTGGCACCCAAATGTGTGTCACTGACTAATTTAAATGCACTTTTGGGTTGTGTACAAGTTTTCCTCGCTATATTAATCTCACTTGGTGAAATTTGATCTGATAATGACCCTTTTGTATCTAGAATCCTTGATTTACCCCTTGGTATCTATTTGATATGACGTGATATTCTTTCATCTATCCCATTTATTTTATTATGTCATTTATCCATTGGACATGAAATCCACCTTGGAAAGAATGCAATCTATGCAAGTGCTTTGTCATATATGGTCTTGATGATTATTATCCATCCTTTCATCTTGCATGTCTTATCATTATTGATTTATTGAACTTATTTCATGACCTCTAGTAGTTGGTGCCAGATGTCCTTCCTTGAAGTTATCTTATGGCATTTGATCACACATTGTGACTGTAATTATTCCTTGTTCATTATGATGTGTTGTGATGAAAAGATTGCACTGTATTAAAAATCTAACCCTATGAAAACAAAGAAAACATAAAAAATTATTGAATAAAAAATGTAATATACATAGTGCTCCTTGGTACCCTCTCCTTTAATCATAAAAAGTGATAGAGACTAATGACAATAAGGCTTAATCCTATAGCCATTAACATGTACTAATAATGTAGTTCCTTACAAATATTTTAACACAATGGCACCTTGTTGTGAAACATCATGAATAATGTAGGGTCCCTTTCATCAAAAGTTAAACTTTTCTGGGAATGCCTTAAACCTACTATCATATAGTAGTACCACTTAATTTGGTTTAAATTTCTTAGATCCTAGGTTGCAATCATGCCATGCTTTCTCACTTAGCTTGTGAATTTATTACACCCATTATGCCTTTTGTTAACTTTATTCCATTCTAACCAAGTCCAATAATATTTACCTTAGAGAATCTTGGTCACATAGCCTCATAACCATTGTAATGCACAAACTCAGAACAATGTACTCCATAGGCCTTACTATTTCAAGGCCATAGACAAGCTGAAAAGGAGTGGAACTTATAGCATTCTTGCAATGTGTTATGTATGCCCAAAGAATAATAGGATTGCAATATTCCCATTCATATCTTTGCACATTACATATATTTTTAAACATTTTTTCCAATACTTTGTTTGATGCTTCAACATGTCCATTCACTTGAAGGTGATAAGTTGTGCTCTTGTGGTGCGAGTTCATAAACTCCTCTATGAGAGTTTTGATGGTGTTATTGAGGAAATGTGTTCCTTTATCACTGATCAGCTTGATCAGGCATCTAAATATTTTAATAATATTTTCATATAAAAATTTGGTAACATCCTTTACACTACAACTTGGAGTTACATCAACTTCTACCCATTTGATGAAGTAATATATTGTAGTAATAATGTATCGTGCATGACTTAATTTTATTGGGGGACTTATAGGTCCAAAAAAATTGTTTCCTCACTGTTTAAATGGTTTTTCTATGAGCATGGGCACTAAGGTCATCTCATCTCTCTAATTTGGCTTTCCCATCCACTAACACACATCGTAATATTTTGCTACTCTGTGCACAACTTGAAATAAAGTTGATCACCACAAGCCACTCCATAAGATTTTTCTAGTAGTGGATTTGCTTACAAAGCGACCCCCTATAATTCCCTGATGTGTTCTTTGAAGAAACATGGTTGTTTATACTCTAATGCTTCTCTATACAAAACATCATATTTCCTCATTTTGTACAAAAAGTTGTTGATGAGACTATATGAGATGGCTTGAGTGACCATTTTATTTTTATCCCTTTCTATATAATGCATAGAGAAAGTACCTTCCTCCAAAAATTTTGTAATGTATTCCATATTATCTAAGATTGTATCAACCCTGAATAAGTGTGCATTTGGGGATTCATCCTCTATTTCTTCTATTCTTCACCATTTTGTACCCTGCTTAGATGATTGGTTTGACATTTTATCATCTTATCTTTACATTGATCCAAAATTGAAAATATTGAAACAACACAAGCCACCTAGATATTCATCCTCCCAGCATTGGCTATTTAACCAGGTATCACAACGTGTGGTGGTTAGTGAAAATTTCAAATGTTGTGGCTAGTAAATAGTGTCAAAACTTTTGTAATTCAAAAACCATAGCTAAAGCCTCTCGTTGAGTGATAGTATAGTTCTTTTCAATATATGATAGCTTTTTGATAGAAAATTAATGGGGTGATCTAACCCACCCTCACCTAGCTATGCTAAAATAAATCCTACTACAATATCTGAAGCATCCACATACATGTGAAATGGCTTCATCTAATCAGGAAAGATTAAAATGATTGTTATTACCAACCTTTGTTTGAATTCAATAAAAATTGCTTGGTATTTTAATTTCCACTCAAATCTTGTATCCTTACACAATAGTTTTCCATTGGCATTTATATGGCTACTTATCCATTGATAATTTTTTTATAGTATCATGTATGACCAAGTGTTACGCCCCTAACCTATCACATGTATGAGGATAGTATTAGCTAACTTGTGGCTTACTTATCCTTATTGTTATATTACATTTATCTATGCTTTATTTTGATTAGTAGGTCAGCCTATGGAGTAACCATGGCCTAGATAGACTATATATAGGAGGTAGTGGGTAATCATTTATCATCATGTTGTGAATTTTGCTCTTATTGAAGCTTGTGGAGGTTGCCCCCTCAAAGTGACTTATCTATTATCATATATTTGGATATATTTAAGTTATAATTGGATATAATTCTGCTAGTATACTTGATTCTTGAAGTAATTTCACTACAAGTGGTATCAGAGCTACGATTTGGGCAATCTTGTGGGCAAAACACTAAATTTTTAAATTTTGTGATATATAAAAAATAGTTGCGAATTTCTCTTCAAAATTTTTACTTGAGGTGAGAAATAATCAAATTAAGCTTCCATTAAAATTTTAGCTCATTTGGATTTGTTTTACAAAAGTTATCTCTATTTTATGGTTTTTCATAAAATTGCTCTATAGTGCGCAATTCAAAGAATTTTTCTGACTTATTTACATTTTTTGAAAGCTTAGAAATTTTTTGCTATGGTATGTTCTTTGTATATTTTGATTTTAGGCTGACATAATTCCAAAATTGCTTGGTCAAAGTTGGGTCAAAAGTGCCAATAAGGGTTGACATCGTAAAACCCTTTTATGGCAGGTCCACAAACTCGGGGCCAAGGAAAGGGTGCTGAAACTGCAAGTAAAAATCCTAACAAGGAAGATATGGAGTCATAAGGGGGATGTACTAGACCCTTTATACCATGGTTTTCTGACATAGATCACAAAGTGAGCCAGCTTGACTATAGTGTGCAAGGCATTCAGAGTGAGGTGCAAGACATACAATCTAATATGCAATCCATACAAGATAGTTTGGGAGATATCATGACGGATTTGAACCTTAATCATTCAAATCATCAAGCTAAATCTATTTCACAAACCCACCAGGGTGGTTCTCCTAACCAGTCTACTTCACATCTAACTCCATGGCCACATAGGAACCTATTACCAAAGGTGGATATGCACAAATTTGATGAAAAAGATCCACTCAATTGGATCAACCAAATGGAGAGTTTTTTTGAACTACATCAGATTCCAGGTGGATAAAAGGTTACCATGGCATCCTTGTATCTTGAACTCGATCAATTCATTTGGTATCGATGGTTGTGTGCTCAAAAGAAAAAGATGACTCTCAATGTCACCTAGTCAATTTTTACAGAGGAGCTACAATTACACTATGGAAATAGTGTGATAGAGAATTACTTCAGCCAACTAGCAAAATTGTGACAAACTGGCTCCGTCAAGGATTATATTCATCATTTTCAGAACCTATCCTTATGTGTGGAGACAATTTTTGAAGCAAACTTGAATGACCTATTTTTGGGTGGACTCAAGGACCACATTCAACATGAGGTACACATGTTTAATCAACTTAATATTGTTGATTCTATTATCATGGCACATAGAGCTGAGGAAAAATTCATAGCCAACAAGAAGTAGCCATTCACTCACTTCAAAGATCATAGCATATCATCACCAACATTTCCTCCACCTACTAGATTGACCCCTCAGCAAATTGAAGAGAAGTGTGCAAAAGGATTATGTTTCAGTTGTGACAGCAAGTGGAGTAAAGGACATAGATGTGCTGAGAAGAAGTTGTTCTACATTGAGGGACCAAATGAAGATGAATAAGCAGATTATTACTCCAATGATGATGAGGAAGATATAGAGGAGGTGCCTGAAGATGCCCAACCTATAATCTCTTGTCATGCACTTGCAGGTATTAGCACTCCACAAACTCTTAAGGTGGTGGGTTTCCTCAAGAAATAGAAGGTGATAGTGTTGATTGATTCAGGGAGCACACATAACTTTATAAACCATAAGTTGGCCACTCAATTGAACTATTTCATCTACCTATCACTAGAATTTTAGGTCATGATTTCAGATGGTGGCATAATTAATTGTTCAGGCAAATGCCATAGTATTAAGCTTACTATGGGTGGGTACAATCTTGACTCTCCTATGTTTTCTATTCCCATGGGTAACATAGACATTGTTTTAGGAGTCCAATGACTCACTACCTTAGGTACCATTGAGATGAACTTCCAAGAACTATTCATGCACTTTCATTCTAAAGGTACGAAAATTGAACTACGTGGATTACATGCAAAATCTCCACAATTGATTAGTTCACATTAGATGACCAAGATGATAAAAAAGGGGGCAAAGGGAATTATTGCATGATTATGCTCCATAGAAGTTCAACCCACATAGGTATCTACACATCCTGATCTACAGATAATTCTTGAGGACCACTCATCTATTTTTGGGGCCATGCCAAAAGGACTACCACCAAAAAGAGAACATGATCATGCCATTCAACTAATTCCAGGTAGTCAACCACCAAATATCAGACCATATAGATATCCATATGCACAAAAGAGTGAAATTGAAAAGATGGTCCATGAGATGCTAGAGGCAGGGATCATCAAGCATAGCCAAAGTACATATTCATCACCAGTGGTCATGGTGTGGAAGAAGGATGACACATGGAGGATGTGCCCAGATTATAGGGAACTCAACAAGTACACCATAAAAGATAAGTTTCCTATTCCAGTAATTGATGATTTACTTGATGAGTTGCATGGTGCTAATTATTTCACAAAATTAGATCTTTGCTCAGGGTACCATCAAATTAGAATCAAGGATAAAGATGTTCATAAAACTGCTTTTAGAACACATGAGGGCCATTATGAGTTTTTGGTAATGCCCTTTGGTCTTAAAAATGCACCATCTACTTTTTAGAGCTTGATGACCACTATTTATAGGACTTTTTAAAGGAAGTTTGTGCTAGTTTTCTTTGATGACATATTGATTTATAGTCAGACATGGGAAGCACATCTGCAACATGTGAAATAGGTGTTGATAGTTTTGGAGAAGCACCAACTTTATGTGAAGCCATCTAAATGTGCTTTTGGAATATAGGAGGTAGAGTACCTTGGTCACATTGTTTCCCGTGAAGGTGTCAAAGTTGATCCCCATAATATCAAAGTGATAATGGAATGGCCCATGCCAAAAACTCTCAAAAACCTTCGAGGGTTCCTTGGACTAACAGGTTAATATAGAAGATTTGTGAAAGATTATGGCAGCATAGCAGCTCCACTCACTACATTGCTAAAGAAGGATGCTTTCCATTGGAATGATGATACCACCAAAGCATTTGAGAAACTAAAAGTAACTATGCGCACCACTCCAGTTTTGGCTACTCCAGACTTCTCACAGACATTCACTATTGAATGTGATGCTTCTGGGTTTGGATTGGGGGTAGTACTAATGCAGGGAGGAAGATCCATTGCATTTGAAAGTCATAAATTCAAAGGTAATAATGTACAAAAACCTATCTATGAGAAAGAAATGATGGCTATTCTTGATGAAGTTAAACAATGGAGGCCTTATCTGATGGGTAGACACTTTAAGGTGAAAATAGATCATGATAGTCTTGAATACTTTTTGGAGCAAAGATTATCATCTAAGGAACAACAAAAATGGGTAACCAAAATGTTGGGTTATGATTTTGAAGTCATCTACAATAAGGGTAAAGATAATGTAGTAGCAGATGCACTATCCAAACGGGATGCATCCATAGAAGCATTACTTTGTGCAATGTCCATGTTGCAAGCAGATTGGGTGGATGAAGCTAGGTTAGAATGGGAGCAAGACAAGGATACACAGGTTTTGATTCAGAATCTCCAGCAAGGTAATTTATCCTCTGACAAATTTTAATGGAAAGGTAATGTCTTATGGTATAAGGGTAGGTTATACTTGTGCAAAAATTTAGAGCTTAAGCATAAGATTCTTACAGAGTTGCATGCATCTCCAATTGGGGGACACTCAGGGTTCTTGAAAACTTATCATAGAATTAAGAAAGAATTATTTTTGGAAGGACTCAAGGGAGATGTACAAATTTTTTTGGAAGAATGCTTGATATGCCAACAGAATAAAGGTGAAACAGTTAAGACCCCAGGTCTGTTACAACCATTATCAATTCCTAGTCAAAGGTGGGAGGAGGTTTCCATGGATTTCATCACTGGGTTGCCTTGTTCTAAAGGTAAGAATGTTATTTTGGTCATTGTGGATAGGCTTACCAAATATGCCCATTTTTGTGCTCTCTCACACCCATTTTCAGCAAGTACAATAGCGGCTATTTTTATGGAAGCAGCTCTCAAATTACATGGAACCCCAAAAATAATTGTAAGTGATCATGATCTTATTTTCACTAGTAATTTCTAGACTGAACTATTTTCTTGTTTGGGTACTCAGCTAGCTCATTGCTCATCTTACTGCCCCCAATCTAATGGACAAATGGAAGTGGTTAACAAATGTTTACAGGGGTATCTCCATTGTTTTGTATTAGATAAACAAGAACATTGGGTTAAATGGCTACCACTTGCAGAATGGTTGTATAACACATATTTCCATACCTCTTCTAAAATTTATCCATTTCTAACACTATATGGTTACCATCCACCTTCCATGACTTCTTCATTAAAGGTGCACACCAAGGTTCAAGATGTGGAAGATCACATTCAACATCAACAAGAGGTTTTGGCTAGTTTGAGAGAGAATTTGGCCTTGGCACAAAATAGGATGAAGCAACAAGCAGATCAACACCATAGTGAGCAAAATTTTGAGGTGGGTGACTGGGTATTTGTTCATTTGCATCCTTACAAGTAGATGTCCTTGAAGCAACAAAAAAAGGACAACAAACTTGCTCCTAAGTATTATGGCCCTTATCAGGTTCTACAAAAAATTGGAAGTGTGGCTTACAAGCTCGAGTTACCTCATTCATCTCACATACACCTAGTATTTCATGTTTCCTATTTGAAGGTCATTGGATAGAAAGTTTTTGCCCAGACAGAGCTCTGAGAACTAGATGAAGAAGGACGAGTCATTTTAGAACTAGAGAAGATCCACCAAACACGTACTAAGAGGTTGAGAACCAGAGAGATTAGGGAATATTTGATGAAGTGGAAAAACCAGAGCAGTGGAGATGCAACTTGGGAAGGTGAAGATTTTTTGCAACAACATCCAGAGTTGTTCAACATTGAGGACAACGTTGGTTTGAAGGGGAAGGGCATGCTACACCCCTAACCTATCACATGTATGAGGATAGTATTAGCCAACTTGTGGCTTAATTATCCTTATTTGATGTTATATTACATTTATCTATGCTTTCTTTTGATTAGTAGGTCGGCCTATGGAGTAACCATGGCCTAGATAGACTATATATAGGAGGTAGTGGGTAATCATTTATCATCATATTGTGAATTCTGCTCTTATTGAATCTTGTGGAGGTTGCCCCCTTGAAGTGGCTTATCTATTATCATATATTTGGATATATTTCAGTCATATTTGGATATAATTCTGCTATTATACTTGATTCTTGAAGTAATTTCATTACACCAAGAAAGGTGTGAACTTTAGTAGAGTTAGTCAAGGGAGGCATCCCCACTATTACAACAATTTTATCTTGGTCCATAGAGATGCCATCACTATATACAACATGGCCCAAAATAACACTAAATGGTGTGAAAAATAAGCATTTCTTCAAATTTAGAGCAATGTGTAGAGATCAACACTGTTCTAAATTTAGTCATAGTTTTGACCTAGGCTTTTTAAATAGAGAAAATAAAACCTAGTCATCCAAATATACCTATAATAAATTATTATCTACTCAAACTTGTACCCTTGTGAAGATAATTTCAAGCCTTCACAATCTAGAGTAACATGGAGACAATCATAGGTTGTGGGTACCTTAACAGATGGATTGACTCTCTATATTTTAAGGGATAGCTCCCATTGATGTATCAGTAAATATCTCTACACTACACTATTAGTTTGCAAGGAAAAGGGAAGGAAGATAAACTAAAAGAAAACTTATCTAACTGAGGTGATAAACCAAAATCCATACTTCACTTATCTAATATGAATTAAGAAGGATGAATAAAACATGGACCTAGTTTCACTTCTCAAATGAAGGTCTCCAAACATCAATATTTCACATACAGGATTATCTTGATGCATGATCTAATACAAATGATCAATAGGTCTCTCAAAGACACCAAGGAAAGATTACACTTGACATACATGCAAGATTATTAAAGCACACTATGAAACCTATAAGGATGAACTAAAACTTGCAAATAGGTAAATATGAGGGGAAAAATGTGAGAAAGCATTCACTATCACTAACATTCATCTATAAACCATGAACATACACTAGTCACAAATATTTAGGAGGCATGAATTCAGTCTAATTAAATTCATAGATCTAAGTAAAAGTGTTTTTATAAGTAGGGATATACCAAAAATCATGTTAAGTATCATTAAAAATTCCAAAACTAGGCATAATTAAAGAGAAAATGAGAAAGGAGAGAGAGACAAAGTAAAAGCCTAAACACTAGGAAATGTGACATCTACTAGGTCCTTCTCCAACTCCAATGTAGCACTTGATTTATTTATCATTTAATATCTTGAAAAATGGAATAATAATTTAAGTGTAATCTTTTTTAAAGTTTTAAAGAGTCTTATACATTTATTGGTCAAGTTTGACTAGTTGAAGTGCCTACATTCTTACTTGCACACCATATATATTAGCTTGCTTGTATTCCTTGATGAATAAGTCTTCTTACTTGAAAATAGGTATTATTGTCTTCATTAATTCCCCATTTTAAACCTTTTACTAATTCATTTATGAGGTTTCTCCACTTTTAAAGGGATCTTGGAAGACTCCTTGAAGCTTGTTTGACTTTGTCTCTTTGACTAAGCATAGGAGAGGAAAAGGTCTCTTTCTTGATTGGTGAGACTCATTAAAAATTTGAATCCTTATTCCAACAAACCTATGAATTTTTATTGTCCTTTAAGTGTCATGGAAAATGATAAAGAACATTTGAAAACTTATTGAATATTTTTATGCATTGATTTGGTTGATTGACCCCTTGAACTCTTCTTTTACAATGAGGCGTAGAATGGTAAAAAGTTGGTTTTGCATTCAAAAAATAATTTATACTCCATGTATGGATTTTAAAAAACATATTATACATGTAACAAGATAATTTTAACCATCAAATAGTCCAAAAGACGTGATTTTGCTCCATTTGCTTACTTTTTTACCTATTCCTTGTAACCCTCAAAAAAGGTAAACCTCCTTGTGTGGAAGAAATTATGGAGGATATTGGAGAAATTAAGAAAAATTTGAGGAATTTATTATCCCATTACCACTCCATAATAAATTTTAGGATCCAAATCTGAGTGGAAGTGTCCTTTTTATCCCATTTTCTCTCTCTAATTAGGTTTAATTAAGCCTCCTTGCCTAGAAACTGAGATTTTATTCCATATTTATCCCACACATGTGAAAAATAAAAAAATTGTTTGATTAAATTTAAATATCCTAAGAACATCCTCCATTCTAAATTAGAGCTTCTTTAACCTTGTACAAGTAGGCAAACCAATAAATGGCAATAAAACTAGCCCTTCCTTAAGCCTGTTTTGGACTGCCTTGAAAATTTAGGTTTGTTTGAGAATTTATAGGGTATATTGTATAGTTTTTTTGAATTTAAAAGTTAAAATACATCCTAAATAATCCTCCCTAACCATTTTAATCTATCCATGATCTTAAAAAACTCATTTGGATCCCCAAAACTCATAAAAGTACATTTTTAAATTGATTTATATAGGTGAAGGTACCAAAAAAATGTCATATAATAGACCTAATTTGAGTTATAAATTATTTTAATGTGTTTTAAATGTCATTATAGGTAATTTAATTTGATTTGGGGATCGATTTCTATAAACTGGTCAAAACTAGTCTTTCTAGCAGCATGTGAGTGCCTTATCATCTTAACGATGATTTATAAAGTACAAGCCATAGATCAATACAAAAATGCCTCAAGTTTCAGGTGGAAAAAATCCCATAACAAATCAACACATATTTTTACACCATTAATCTCTTCATGAGAGTTATGAGCATCTTAAACTGCAACTCAAGTTGGTAGATTGTACACTTGTGAGGTCAAGAGAGCAAACGAGTTAAAAATGGCACCTTGAAGTTTGATTCTAAGTTTTAACACCTCATGGAGGTCTTAAAAATATTTATTTACAATACAAAATGATCAAAATCATCATTTATTCCCTTAATATCCCATGAAACCTCTCACTATCATGCTTAGGGTTTATAGGCATACTAGTGTTCTTGACCTTAACAACTGTGTTTAAGCCATTCACATCTCTTCCAAAGATTTTAAACTACATGAAATCATATGATAAGGTAATATACCTTTTACATCCCCATTTAATCTTCACCTTAAACCCATTACATGTACAAAACACTCAATCTTCACAAGCAGGCCTAAAGGTTCTTCATTATGCCTGTAGGCCTCAACGGGTTGAGAACTCCTTTTTTTATCACTATTGGAAAGTTGAAAACTTCATGAAGTTATTATTAGTATCCTTATCAAGGTTTATATTTAATATTACCTTAAATCAAACAAACCTAAAACATAAGTCTATACATAGGCCTATGTGTGAAGGTTTCGACATATTTGGTCTAAATAGATCTCTTGGCTATAAGCTCTCTAGTTGAACATCTTTGATTTGGTTTATTATCCAAGTAATGCTCTGAATGGATAGAACCTAAAAACAAATATCCTTATAAATCTTACTAAATATTATAACCTCTTTAAAATACATCAAATCATTATACTTGGAACTATTTTCAACAAGCCTAAACTGACTTGTAGGTGTCAAGCTAACTGTATGACTACAAGTAAACATATGTGTGTGTTTATTAACATGTAAAGTGATATTTTACATACTAATGAAGGAGTTAAAAATAATAATACATAACTATATGAATCCATATTCACTTTTTATATCTCTTTTGTGTTTCTTTTCACGTTAAACAAAATTCTTCTTTTCAAACTCATACACACATGCTTGTGTGTCCACAAGGTTTAAAGTAATTGATTACCTCCAAAGAGATTATCTCTAGGTAGTCTTAGAATTATATGACTTTATGAACTTTTTACATCTATATAATCCCCAAATCTAATACATGAAATTAAATTCAAACTCCTCTTACACTTTCAAAAGGCTTGTAGTTGTCTTGTTGACTGTTAAGGCCTAGGAAGGATCTCTAATAACCTATTAGCCCTCCAAAGCTTGTACATAGTTACAAATAATCCACCTATATTTCTTTCACATCTCAAATATCTTGAACAAAAATTCTTTCCACTCATCATACTGAAGCTTTCTTGATTGTAAGTGTATGTTAGGTACATTGATTGCAATTGTTACTAGATCTCTTGACTGGGGTCAAAGAGGTCTTTATTTTGGTTAGTTCCTTATCTAATATTATTTTGAGTCTTTATGATCTAAAATGATTATTTAAAACTTAATCTTTATATCTAAGCTCTAACTCTACTTTTATACATTGCTCCTTATTTTCAAAATTAAAACTGACTCGAGTTATCTAAGCCAAAGAAAACATGTAGGTCGATCTTTTAGTCATTTAGGATCCTTGAGGAAGTATATTCAGACCATGAAAACAATGCATACAACTTTTCAAATGTTTTTTATTTTTTTTCAAGAAGTTATAACACTTTGAATACAATTTTTATATCTCTTTAAACCTCAAATCAATTGAAACCTACAAGCTTCTTTTCAGAATATACTACAAGCTTCCTAGGCTATGGGTAGCCTAATAGATGGATTGAATCTCTAGATTTTAAGGGATAGATCCCCTTGATGTATTATTCAATATATATACACTAAACTACCATATTTTAAGGAAAATGGAAGGAAGATAAACTGAAAGAAAACTTATCTAACTAAGGTGATACACCAAAATATGTCCTTCACTTGTCTAATATGCATTAACAAGGCTAAATAAAACATGGACATGATTACACTTCTCAAATGAAGGTCTCAAAACATCAATATTTCACATAGAGGCTTAGATTGATGCATAATCTAAGGTAGCTAATCAATAGGTCTCTCAAAGACACTAAGGAAAGATTACACTTGCCATACATACAACATTATTCAATCACACTATGCAACCTATAAGGATGAACTAACACCTACAAATAGGTAAATGATAGGAAAAACATGAGGAAGCATTCAATATCACTAAAATTCATATACAAACCATGAACATACACTATTCACAAGCATTGACGAGGCATGAATTTAGTATTGTTTAATTCATAGAGCATAGTACAAGTGTTTTTATGAGTAGGGATCTACCAAAACTTAGGTTAAGGATCATTAAAAATGCCAAAACTAGGCATAATTAAAGAGAAAATGAGAGAGAGAGAGAGAGAGAGAGAGAGAGAGAGAGAGAGAGAGAGAGAGAGAGAGAGAGAGAGAGAGAGAGAGAGAGAGAGAGAGAGAGAGAGAGAGAGAGAGAGAGAGAGAGAGAGCCTAAAAACTAGGAAATGTGACATCCACTAGGTCCTTATCCAACTCCAATGTAGTGCTTTCTTGATATCTCCCTTCCTATCTTGGAAAATGGCATAATAGTATAAGGGTAATCTTGTTGAATGTTTGAATAATTCTTGTGCATTGATTGGTCAAGTTTGACTAGTTGAAGTGCCTAAATTCTTGCTTTCACACCCTATATACTAGCTTGCTTGTCTTCCTTGATGAATAAGTATTATTCCTTGAAAATAGGTCTTATTGTATTAATTAATTCCTCAGTTGAAACTTTATAATAATTCATTTATAAGGTGTCTCCATCTTGAAAGAACTGTTAGAAGACTCCTTGAAGCTACTTTGACTTTATCTCCTAGACTAGGCATAGGAGAGGAAAAGGTCCCTTTCTTGATTGTTGAGATTCCTTCAACCTTTGAATACTTATTCCAACAAACCTATATATTTTTATTGTCCTTAAAGTGGCATGGAATATGAGAAGGAACCTTTGAAAAGATTATTGAATAGTTTTATGTATTGATTTGGTTGATTGACCCCTTGAACTCTTCTTTTGCAATGAGGCATAGAAAGGTGAAATTTGGTTTTGCCTTAAATAAAGAATTTATACTCCATTTATGGACTCTCAAAAACATATAAGACCTAAAACAAGACAATTGGAACCATTAAATAGTATAAAATATGTGATTTTGCTATGCTTGCTTGCTTTTCTACCTATTCCTTATAACCCTAAAAATAGGTATATCTCCTTATGTGTAATAAATTATGGAGGATATTAGATAAATGAAGAAAATTTTGAGGACATAGTATCTCCTTACATCTCCATGAAAAATTTCATGATCTAACTCTGAGTGGAAGTGTCCTTTTTAGCCCATTTTCTCTCTCCAATTAGGCCTCCTTATCTAGAAATTGAGATTGTGTTCCATATTTATCCCAAACATGTGAAACCTCAAAAAAGTGTTTGATTCACTTTAAATAACATAATACCATTATCCATGCCAATTTTTGGTTTTTATAACCTTGTGCAAGTAGGCAAACCAAGAAATGGCCAAAAAATAGCCCTTCCTTAGGCCTGTTTTGGACTGCCTTGAAAATTTAGGTTTGTTTGAGAAATTATAGGGTATTTTGTATGGCTTATTGGACTTTTAAAGGTAAAATAAATCCCAAATATTCCTTCCCAACAATATTCATCTTTTCATGATCTCAAAAACTCCATTTGAAGCCCCAAAACTCATAAAAGTATAGTTTGTCTTAAATTCATACATATGAAGGTACAAAAAAATGTCATATCAGGGACCTAATTGGAGTGATACATTATTTTCAGGTGTTTTAAATGTTATTATAGGTCATTTCATGCAATTTTGAGATCAATTTCTACAAACTAGTCTTTCTGGCAACTTGTGAGTGCCTTATCATCTTAATGATGATTCATAAAGTACAAGACATTAATCAACAAAAAAATGCCACAAGTTTCAAGTTTAAAAGTACATATAACACATCATAATATATTTTGACACCATACATCTCTTCATGAGAGATATGAGCATCTTAAACTGCAACTCGGGTTAGCAAACTATGCATTCATGTGGTCAAGAAAGCAAACGAGTTAGAAATGGCACCTTGAAATTTTGTTCTAAGTTATAAAACCTCAAGGAGGTCTAAAAAATATATATTTAACATCTCCAATGATAAAAATCATCAATTATAATCTCAATATACACTATAACCTCTCTCCATCATGCCTAGGGTTTATAGGCATACTAGTGTTCTTGACCCTAACAACTGTGTTTGAGCCATTTCCCTCTGTTCAAAAGATTCTAAAATCCATGAAAGCATATGATAAGGTCATATAAATTTCATATCCCCCTTTAATATTCACCTCAAACCTAGTATATGTACAAAATACTCAATCTCTACAAATAGGCCTATAGGCCTCAACGACCTGAGAACTCCTTTTTTCTCACTATTGGAAAGTTGAAAACTTCATGAAGTGTTTCTTAGTATCCTTATCAAGGTTTCTATTTCATCTTACCTTCAATCAAAAAAACCTATAACACAAGTCTATACATAGGCCTGTGTGTGTAGGTCTAGTCTTATTTGGTCCAAATAGATCTCTTCGCTGTAAGCTCTCTAGTTGAGCATCTTTGATTTGGTTTATTATCCAAGTAATGCTTTGAATGGATAGACCCTAAACTCAAATATCCTTATAACTTTTACTAAGTCTTATCACCTCTTGAACATACATAAAACATCATTACACTTGGACTCTTTTCAACAAGCCTAAACTAACTTGTAAGTGTTAAGCTAACTATATGACTACAAGTAAACATTTGTGTGCCTTTCTTAACATGTAAAGTTATCTTTTCCATGCTATTGAAGGAGTTTAAAAACATCATAGATGATTCTATGAATCCATCTTCAATTTTTAGATCTGTTTTGGGTTTATTTTCACCTTAAACAACATTCTTATATTCAAACTCATACACACAAGCTTGTGTGTCCACATGGTTTAAAGTGACTGATTACCTCCAAAGAGCTTCTCTCTAGGTATTCTTAGACTTATATGACTTCATGCACTCTGTCCATCTATCTAAGCCCCAAATCATATGCATGACATTGCATTCAAACTCCTCTCATGGTTTTAAAAGGCTTGTAGTTGTCTTGTTGATTGTTAAGGCCTAAGAAGGATCTCCAATAACTTATTAGACCTCCAAAGCTTGTACATAGTTCCAAAGTATCCACCTATATCTTTTTCACATCTCAAATCTCTTAAACAACAACTCTTTCCATTGTTTATACTGAATCCTTCTTGACTATAAGTGTATGTTAGGTGATGACCAATTTTGACCCCAAGTCAAAATTGGTCAACCCCTCTAGATTGAAACTTTCATAGGGTTGTCAAAACTTTTATGTGGTCTTGTCATGGTCTTAAATAGTTTCATATGGTCATATTTTTCCTTGTCTATCCTTATCCAATGTTTGATCTCAATGGTACTTGTCTAGTCTTAAGGGTCATTACAAGGTCTTGGTATTGTTAAGAATGCTCAAGGTTTGATATGGTTTATATTACTTATAAAAGGTTATTAATGGGTCTTTAAGTTGAAAATATCACGTATTAACCTTTCATCATGTTATTATGTGCTAAAATAACATTTTGGCCACCTTTTGGCCTATTTTGTAGAGTTTTACGTACCATATTCAAATAAAAATGTTTTAGTAAGGTTATACAATGTACCTAATCTCATATAATGGTAAGGGATGGTTAAATATTGATAAACATGCATGTTCAATGCCTAAAATGTGAAAAATGGCACTTTACAAGCACTTTTAGGCACTTGTACAGCCTTAGAAGATCACTTTTGAATTGAAAATAGTTTTAGAGTATCCCTTGGGATTCCTTGAATTATTTTTAATCTTTGTCTCAAGTTTTAGATCGTATAAATGCTTTAGAAATTCTCTCTCCTCCATCATTGCCTTCACAAGCTCAAAAAGGCAAAATTCAAGTGGATGGTATAGCTAGGAGAGAGAGAGGGTTAGAAGCTAAAACTTTGGTTATTGTTAGGGGTCCTAATAAGATTTAAATTAATGGTATTGGTTTATAAATTCATGACCCCTCTTTTATGAACAATCACTAAGAGTGATAGTAGGTCATTATGACTTGTTCATCCAAGCAGGGTCTAATTTTGCTTTTGTTTCTCCACTTTAGAATTTGATGGAGAAGAATGGGTTTTAGGGTTATTTTAAGAGTTAAAATAGCTCATTTCCATGTGGGTTTCATCATCTGATTCAATTCCATGAAGTATCTTCAATAAGAGGAAAAGTGTCTCAAGTATAAGGTGTTTAGTCACTCCTGCTACAAGTATTTTGATTTTTTTAAGTTTTCACTCACAAATGTTCCTAGGTGCTTAAAAATTCATGAAAAATACCATAAATCTCTCATTATTCATATGTTTTATATATAAATATGGATCCTTGTTGATAGGTTTTCAAGAAAAGTCATATTTCTTACTCTAAGAAGCATAGTATAGTCTATCAATGGCCCTCTATAGGAATGAACATCAATACTGGCCCAAGTGGAAATAATATACTAATATAACATGATAATAATACTATTTAATAGGTTTATAACTCAATAAAGGAGCATAAATTTTAATGCACCCTCTAATGAGGGCTTTCGATAGGTCTCATTCACCTACATGCCTGTAAACCTATAGGTGAGCATCCATTAAGTCTAATGTTTCATATTGAAGTAATAAAACCATGGAGACGGGTGACATAGACCCATAATAACTTGAATAACCTTGACATACTTATAAAAGGCATGAATGGACTCATTAACTCCAACTCCCATATATAGACATTGTAAAAAGGCTGACTGTACATATAGTTTGTATATGTGATTCCAATTTTGAGATGATGTAATGTCTGATTAAGAAGTATATAAACCTATTGAGAGAGTGTTATGTCATATATATTACATGACAAAGTTGATAGTGTTAAATTATTGAAAGGTTTAAGAACTCAAGAAGTTACTTTTATATCCCTGTACAAGTAAATATAGACCTACAGGCCCTAAGCATGTAGATCCTCACTTTAGACAAAAATCAACAATCATATCAAAAAAATTAAATTAAAATCAAGGATCTTAACTCATTTCAAATGAGGGAGAGTTCACAAACCATTGGAAGCATCTAGACCACTTGTAAGTCAAGATATGATCAAAAGACTGAGTCCACAAACCTAGCATGCCTACACAGGTCTGTGTATGGAATTGAGAAAGAAAAACATTGAAAATGTCATGAAGTAACCAATAAACCTTATGAGATATGATAATTCAGATCCATTGAGTTATAATCTTCTCCAAGTTCCATGATATGGTTTAGAAGGTCAGTTTTTAGGCCTTATACTCAGACTTCTTTAATAAAAATCTATAATCTCTTTGAGAAAGTCCAAAGAATAATGTGTGCTAGGTAAGTATGTGATGTTTTGGGAAGTTTGAGGAGTTTCCAAACTCTCAACAACAAAACAATTCAAAGAGATTTTGAATTTCTGAAAGTAAGGTCATAAATAGAGAATTCTTTCAAACACCAAACTAACACCTACATGCCAATTTAGGCATCACAAGTTATGTGCAAGATATGATAATAAATGCCATCTATAATAAATGAGAGGGAAGTTTGAAAGAAGTTATATATATTATATGGAAAAATTAAAATCAAAATGACCTAAATATAGTTCAATAGAGCTGAATACCTACATAAATCTAACCCTATAGTTTATGAACACCTACAGGTTGCTAATAGGAATAAACTGGGCTCAATCCTGAGGAAGGGATAAAGGGTGTAGAAGGAGCATTGGAGCCTAATTAGGGTTATAAAACAAGTTAAATAAGTAATTTAGGCTCTAATTGACACAAAGGAAATCAAAGATAAGGATGACTACACATAGAACTTATATCAACTTTGCCTACACAATTCAAGACCATCTACAGACCTACCTACTTTCATGAGAAGTTTTTGCTTATTTGAGAGGGTTAAAGTTCTATGAAAGGTTTGAAGAAATTAATTAAATTTTTAAATTGGTTAATAGTGTCATTAATATCTCATTTATATCCTTGGACTTGATAACAAAAGATATAATGAAGATAGGCTCTATTTTAGGTCAAACAAGCCTAAGACACACAAAGGTCCATATGGATAGTCATGAACAAAGTAACTTACTTAAGATAAAGTGATGTAATATGGGGATTAAAAGGTATAAAGTGTTATAATTGAACCTAAAGAGTCATCATAAATAGAGGAGAGAAAATAAAAGTCCAATTTGACCTCTTAAGACACCTCGAACTCTCCTAATGCATAACTACATTTTAAGACTAGATTTATCTCACTTGTTGTAATAATGATCTTGTGCATATAATACAATGGTATTTAGGGATGATAAATGGGTCCTCACACTTCATTTTTTGTTATAATTTATTGGATTGAGTCTATGACATGCATGAACAAAGGCTAAGAGCTCAGACCCCTCTCAAATGGCTTGCTTGCAACCCAAGAGTTAATTTCTCACACTCAAAAATTTCATAAGGTTCTACATGGGACCTAATAGTGTTTGGAAATGATAGAGGGGTACCATAAATACAATATTGTGGCATTATGAGAGAGAAAGAATAGATGTTCTTTATGAATAATCTTTAAGAACCTAAGGCAGTCTAAACTCTCCTAAAACCCTAGTAGTGACTAGTCAAGAAAAATGGAATTCTAAAGCACATGTAATGATCTATTTTTCTCCTAAACCTCCTATATTTTGCTGAGGACTCCAATTATATTCTCCATGAATACTTTTTTTGTATTTGTAGTTGTAAAAACTATACTAAATGTACTATTTTACATAGTTTTTGGTGTTTTGTATGGGGTTTAGATAAAAGAGAACTTACCAACCATTTGAGGATGCCAAATGAGATGAATTTCATCATTTCAAGCCAAAAATTATGCACATGAGATTCTGGAAGTGGTCAAACAAAGCTCATTTTCCAAGGTAATCTCAAACAATCCTAAAATGAGACTAGGTGGCAAGGCCATTTCATGGTTCTCAAACTTCCATAGGGCCTCAAATTTTACATGGAGGTTGGTGATAGGATAGGCCAAGTGAATAAAATTATTTTGGGTTATTTAATGTGTGACAAAGATTTAGAGCAGAAAAATAGGGTTCTAGGCAAAGAGGCCTAATTGAGGAGAGACAAAGGTATAAAAAGGACTTCCACTCAGAATATGAATATGAAATTTGACATGAAGTTATAAATGGATATTGAGTCCTCAAATATGTTCTCAAATTATTAATAAATTATGTACATTCTTCCACACAAGGAGGTTTACAAGTTTTTAGGTCTACGAGGAAAATAAGCCTAATGAGAACTTGAGGAGAAAATGGAGTTTTGGGAGTTATTCTAGGAACTAAAATGGATTTTCTCAGGTCCAATAAGATATTTTAAGGCCATCCATGGAGTTATAGTGACTTTGAGAAGATGAACTCAAGTTTTGAGCCACTTGGACCAAGCTAGGCATAGGAAATGAGGAGTTTCAAGACACCTAGGCATATGAATGATGAAATGTTAGGTCAGAGGAGTTTATTAATGCATTATAGATGTATAATGAGGATGTATGAAGGAATTAATGGTTAATTGATTATTTATAAGTCTATTTGTCACTCTTTTTATGCAAGGAAGGGTAGTTTTCCAAGTAAATGATCAATGTGTCAAGCTAAGTTTTAATTCCTATACCACTTGGAGGATTGAAGCATCTTTAGAAGAGAGACACATGGATTTTAAAGTCTATTTAGGACTATTATATAACTCTTTTATTTTTGTAACTTATGTTGGACACTTGGTAGTCCCCTTCTACTATGCCCATCTCTCTCTTCTCAATTCTCTATATAAGCAACCCCTTTTGGCTTTGTAACCAATCAACATATAGTATGGTGAAGACCTGATAGTTTGAGTACTAATTTTTCATTTGAATAAAATATTTCAAGATTATTTTAAGTTCTCAATCTCTTGTCTAAGTGTGTGAAGTAGTTCATGGCTGAATGGTAAGTGACAATTATCTCTCCTTGTGTTCATATCACTCTCTCATGCTTTGTGCAAGTAATATGCCTTATAACAGGTCACATGAAGTGTATTTAGTTGTTTTTGTGTGTATTTAAGTGTAAGGAAGAGTAATAGTGTCTATAATTATACCTTTTATTCATCGACCTTGAGAAATTCATGGTATCTTACCTTCATTTTGAAACACTTTTGTTTGGAGAACCCTGGGTGTTGAGATCAGTTTTGTGAATCACTTTTCATAGTGAAAGTTCAATATAGTTTTGTGGAGTTAATATTGGTGCATAACCTCTATTATGTTAGTGTTAATCCATTCTATCTATTTTATTTCAAATCAAGTAGATTAGTGGTTAGTTGTAGGTGTGGTACAAGGGAGATAACCCTTCAATCTAGAGACTCATCTCTCCCATAAGTCACCCACATCTTGATATATGTTTTCATGTTACATAAAATTTAAGGAGGCTTGATTATACCTAATTTAGGGTGAATTTTTTTTAATAACATTAGGTACCTTGACTACAATTGTTACTAGATCTCTTGACTAGGGTCAAAGAGGTCTTTGTTTTGGTTATTTCCTTCTTTGATCTTCTTTTCAGTCTTTATGATTTCAAATGGTTCCTTAAACCTTAATATTTGTATCCAATCTATAACTATATTATTATATGTTTCCCCTTATTTTCAAGATTGAAATTGGCTTGAGTTATCTAAGCCTAAGTAAATCTGTAGGTCTACCTTTTAGTCATTTTAGGCTCTTTGAGGAAGCATATTTGAACCATGAAAATAATACATATAACTTTTTAAATTTTTTATACTTTGTTTCAAGAATTTATAACACTTTAAATTCAATTTTTATATATCTTTAAACCTCAAATCAACTCAAACCTACAAGCTTCCTTTGAGAATATACATAGTCTTGTGCATGACTCCTTTTAGGCTTACATGATCAAATCAACATTCTTGTTTTTCACACTACCAACAGTCAATTTGATTTTATTGACACTATAAGAGAGTATTTTATATATTTATGATTGTTATCATAATTTTCATGACTTTTCTTGCAAACCCCTAGATTCACTTCTTTCATCATATGGTCATTTTACTCACATTTACCAAGAAATGGGCTGGCTATAGATAGTGATTTGGTGAGAGTATTTAGCGTATGAAACTTTGGATCATTGTATTCTTCAATTAGATCATATGAAATTTGATACACATTTAAAACCCATTAATTCTTTTTCACATCTAACCCTTCTACAAACTTGTTAGCATATTTTTACCATGTATATTCTTTCTTATGCTCTACATATAACAAACCATGTTCATCTTCACTATTTACTTAATACACTTGATTTATATATGAAAGAATTATGAGCTTCATAATTAGTATAAAAAATATTCCTTGATCATTAAGATTTGCATATACATTGTCAAACCTTTTCCATACGAACTCAAGGTCTCAAAAACATCAACACCTACTATTCTACATGTAGGTGATGAATGAGTGCCTCAACTGCATCTTAGGGTTTTAAATCCCTATGTCAAGTTTTATTGACATTTTTTAACCTTAAAAAAAAATATTTATGTATATTATTGACTCTCTTAAACTTTTAAACATCATTTCAAGAAAGAGTTCATTATTTGTAAAGTGAAAAAGAGACCTACAGGTCTGCAGACTTGTAGGTCTACTTTTGTCACTTTTAGGCCCTATGTCATGTGCCTATTGGAAATTATTATAAATGGGATTTTAAAAAAAAAAGTGTCATGAGGTAATACTCAATAAATAATACAAATTTAACACTCATCACCATTTTATCTCACTTTTATGTAGGTAGGGTTACAACCAGCTTCAAGCCAAGACTGACAGTCAGTTTACCTTGGTGTATTGGTGATGAGTTGAGAAGATTAAATTGATATAATTAATTTGGATATATATTTTATATATTTATTACATATATAAACTATATCCAATATTATTTTTGACATTTGGATTCAAACATAAGACCATATCAAACTCTCATTTGCAGGCAAGACAATCCCTTGGTGAGTCATACGAATATGAATCCTGATTTTGCCCTTTAGGCCATAAAAATGATTTTAAGAGGTTTTATATGCACTTAAAATTAATTAAAAATGTCATAAAAATAACCAATCATCATCTTAGTACCTTTAACTTAATAAAACTTGTTTGCTTATGATGATTGTTACACTAGAAAATATGCAGGTTATCTTCATGTTGAGAGTTTGTGGATGTTAGATGAGCATGGATAACCATATGATTGATTTTTATAGAATTATAGATAGTTAAATATGATATAAAAACCTTTATCTATATTCCTTTACTATTGAATAACTTAAAACACAAAAAAACTATGGCATACACTTTGTAAACTATGCAAAACTGGAGGTTTCCTATCAATCTAAGACCGTACATGCTAAATTGGAATTGTAGAAATATGTGAGATGATTTAAAATAACCTAAAAATATATTTAGATTTATCTCATGCATTAAAACTATTTCAAACTACTAATTCAAATAAGAAAAATAGGCCTATGGGATTGACTAGATCATTCAAACTACCCTACCTTATTAGCAATTGTTCATAAAGGAGAGTGGATGAATCTGATGATAAATGTGAAAAATATAAATATCACTAGGAACCCATCATATGAAAAAAATTCATTACCCAACTCTCTCTCCTCTGTCTGTTAACCACATGAAAATTGCCTTCAAAAGCTTGCCAATGGAGTGATGGAGGAAAAGAAGAAAGTTTTGCACTTTTAAGACACTTGAGAGATTTAAAATCATGGAGATGACCTTTATCATATAAAAATACACCTTTAAGTCATTTTCATGTAGAATTAGGCTCCTTAAGTCCGTACAAACCCATAAAACTACCTTTTTTGAGCAAAAACTAAGTTATTATGTCATGTAAACCATTATTCTGAATTATCTTTGATATTAACACATTAAAAAATCATTTTGAATATTTTAAAAGTGTAATGGTAAGTTTATTTCATCTTTAAAATCTTTTAAATAGACTTAAAACCCTTTAAAAGCATCTTCAAATGAAAAGAAAGCTAGTGTATAAGAGATGATCTCATGCAAAGAAACTCTATGATTCCAAGACTTTATAGGAATTCAAATGAATTATTTGTCATTTGATTCAATGGTTCATGTAATAATGACACCTTTATAAGGCTTATTTTTCTCATAATACAAACTTGGGTTTCTCCAAAAACCTTAAACTTTGCTAAAATACCTTAATTTCATCAAACAAGACTAATGAGCTATAAACCAAGTGATCAAGTGAAAGGACTTGACATGATAGACTATGTATCTTTTTGACACAATATGACATACTCCTAAGACCTACTAGATTGATTCTAAAGGCATTGTAAATCTTGGTATATTTATTACTTTAAACAATGCTAACAAGGCTAACAAATCATCATTTAAGACATCATAAGGCATGACAAAGCTATGGACAAGGTTGTGCAAGTGTGACAAGAAAGGTTTCAAATTATAGGGGTGATAGTTTGACCTGTGAGGTTAAACTTGTCAACAAAAATCATGAATGAAGTCTTTGAATGCAGTTATTATAGATCTAGAGAAAATTATTGGTGTATTATTCAACCTAAAAGGCATTACCTTATATGTGAACGATCCCCATTCAGTTACAAAAGTAGTTTTACCTTGGTCCTCTACTACAATTGGAATCTGATGGTACCCACTGAATACATCTATAAATGAGTATAATTCACAACTTATGACTAAATTGTGGACTTAATATGTGAATATTATTGGGAAAGGATCATTGATGCAGGCATTGTTGAGTACATGATAGTCTCCAAAACCCCGTATTTATCCATATTTATTTGGTTGAATTATTATGGGACTCATTGAGTCTACTTTTTATACTAGATAAATGATTTTGGCTTCTTATATTTGATCTAGTTTAACATTAATTTTATTTTCATGTTAGGATTTAGCCTATACAAGCACTTCTTAATTGGTTGACCACTTTCTTTCAAATCCATGTGCATTTCCCCCAATGATGTATCTACACCTTTTATTTCAAAGAATTTGGTTGGGAAAACATCTTGATAGTCTCATAGCAGTTACAATGCTTCTGATATCTACTCCTGTACCTAGTAATCTCCTACCATCATAAGCTTAAGAATTAAATATGTTCATATGTTTTCTTTGATCTTTTTCAAGGGTTTTTGATACACTTTATTTGATGCATTGGGTAGAGCATCTCATAGAGTGCATTCTCCTTCCCTTTATGGAATGTTAATATTGTGTAGTCTATCTTTCTCTACTTACTTTGAAATTTGGGTTAGTGTTGGTTCAACCTCCTTTTCTGGATCAAATAAGCCTTCCAAATCCAAATCTTCTTCACTATTTCTAGAGTCCATCAGCTCATTGATTATTCAATTGCAAGGCTTAATAAAAGCTTTTTATTATTGACTTGCCTTATAATTGTGAATTTATAGATTCAAATCATGTGTTATTTCCTATTGTGATGATGAGTCTATTATAGCTCCCAAATCTTCTGCTCATCCATGACATAGAAATATTTTAAGTTTTTACAATGTCTTTTACACCAAAGGGCTATCATCTTCAAACATAGGTCTGAATGAAATCTTGTTGTACTTGTGCTTAATGTTTAGTTTCTCTTCTATGTTCATGATGCATATACCAAGATGTTGGAAGTGGTGCTAGGGTGTAGCTAGTAATTTGAACCCAATACCTCAGCTCCACTCCTTGTTCAAGCCATATATCAACACATTGATGAATGTGTAACTCAAGACATTGGTCTTCTTGAAAGAATGGCCATTCAGATTTCATTATAGGTGGTAACTAAAGCCATGCACACAAAAATTAACAAGCATCTTCCCAATGTATCTTTGGATCTCGATGGATTTACCACCAAGTTGCAACAATACCTTTCAATTTATAGCTTAGTACATTGACTCTTTGATCCAACTCCATCATATGGTGCTCTAAAATAAAAATGAATGGATTAAGATCCTCTATCATAAAGTATTAAGGAAATTTATGCTTGACCATAACTCATGATCTCTTGCCTAGTTTAACATGTGGGTGTTTGAATCACCACATAAGGAAGATGTTGTTTCCTAAGGTAAAACTTCTAGAGTCGGTTCGATATAATCCATCATTAGTTGTAACACTTGAACACAAATATAAATTTGTTGGGTTAAGAGAAGGTGATGGTTGAGTGGTTTCAACCAAGTCAAATTCCCACTAAAAACTGTAGACACCTGAATCTAGCCACTAATGACCTCTAACCAAGCTTTTGACCAATTTTCACTAAAGTGCACAATTTGGCCTAAAAAAACTAAAGAACATTAAATGAGTTGAAATTGATATATTAAAGTGCTAATTTTGGCTAGAGTATCATTAAATGGGGCAATGTAATTTATGGGCCAACTAACTTTGATCAGATCATTTCGAGTCAAAATGCCAATTTTGCACCTAGGTACTCTAGATTGCTCTTTTCTATCAAATTTCTTATACAAGACATATGACTTTGTTATTTTATGTTGGAAAAATCCTAAATGGGATAACAGTTTCAACATATCTAACATTGACTTCCAATTCTAATCTAGTCAAATTTTGGACCAATAACAAGGCATTCTGATCAATTTGAATAATTTGTGCACAAAGTGCTTAATCATGCTTAAGAGCTAATTAATCCAAATCAAGGCGTAATTAATAATTCCATGGAAAATTGTTGAAAACTTGTTTTTAGAAATGAATATTGAATATTTGCATCATTAGGTGACCTCATTTCTTAGGAAGACATCCCTAGGCCATATATATCACAAATATCAAGATTATGAGTCTCCCATGCCTCTTTATTACCTCCCATACCTCATTAATGTCCCTTATTACAAATTCATGATGAGTATAATTATGGGTTTTAATTACATAATTCAATTAATCCATGACCACACATCTCAATCTTGAGATGGACGATCATGGTTGATTTTGGTCATTCTTGAAAATATATAAATAGAGAGGCCATGAACATCATTTTTAAGCTTAATTTGTGCAAAGTTACCATGTAAAATTGATTTTGAGATCTATCACAAGCCAAATTTATGATGCCAAAATATTGAGCCAAGCCATGCCAAAGCCACAAGGTGTCAAGGAGAAGAGGAGATAACCAAGCCTCCTTTGATGAAGACTTCATGAACACAAGCCGAACAAGCCACTACAACAAGCATTTGGAGAATCCAAGAAAGGTGAAGGATTATTTTTTTCTTTACTTTTTAGTTTTACTTTTTATTTTGTTTTTGTCATTAAGTTCACCCTAGTAAATAGGCCTAGAGATATATGTTAATTAGTGTGTTTTATCAATTTGTTTGCATTTTTGGACTAACATACCTATCTTGAGTCAAATTCTTAGTTCACATAATGGCATGCCCGATGGGATTGCACCCCATAAATTTGATCAAATAACACCTACAAGTAACATACTAATCATTTTCATACATGATCTTGGAGTGTGGAAGCAAAAAAGGTAAAGATTTGAGCAAACAGGTTATTTTTTGGATTTCACAATTTTGATCTCAGATCTCAACTCACCCTGACTCAGATCTAGCTCACCCCAACTTAGATTCTAATTCACCCTGACTCAGATCCCAACTCACCCTAACTTGGATCCTAACTCACCCTAACTTGAATCCTAACTTGCCGTGATGTGGATCCCAACTCGAATCCCAACTTGCCCCAACTTAGATCCCAACTCAGATCCCAACTCACCCTAACTCAGATCCCAACTTGACCTAGATCCCAAATCGATTGTGTCAACCTAAGAGTTCATTTTCCTAAGTTAATTATTTCATCTTTAAAAATGATTCAAAGTTAAACCACTTGCTAACATTTTTCTTGCAGGACCAACTTGGAAAATTGCTAAAATGTGTTTAAATCATCTTTTGTATGCTTTAAAATGAACTAGGAATAATATTTTGGTGCTTAATATAATATTTAGGTGCTTAAGTAAATTTTTAGCATTAGTTTTCAAAGTTTACAATTTTAAGACCAAGGGGTCAAATGACCACCACCAAATCTTTCATTTGGGCTTAAAATTGAACACACTTGTCAATTTTGCTTTCACTATTTCAATTAGCACTTTGTTTTCACAAAATACAAGGATGTTTCATGTATGGTCTTCCATTTTTCCCCTTTAGGGAACCCTTAGAATCAAAATCACTTTCCTTATTTGCAAATTTCCTAGTCGAAGGCATATAAAATGTCATCTAAAGCACTCCCCAAAAACTCGTAAAAGTTTGGGTGACCTTAAAAATGACCCTAAAGTCTTTCTATTAGTCTTTTATTTCATGAAAACTTGGTTTGTGAGGGGGACTTCATTACCTCATTTGAGTTTTTTAGGGAAGATTTGACCTAAGATTTCATCTCTTGACATTGATTTCATCCACTCCTAATGAGTTGCACATAGGACGTATCTACATTTAGACATCACACTACACTGAGTGAACAATAGGATGTAGTGGTTATAAAAAAGACTAGACCTTTTTACAACTATCCAATGCCATGGTCACCCAATTTTTGTTCTTATATTTTGCATCATTTGATGTGAAAGTCATTGTGTAATTTATTCTCCTAGAAATGTTTGAAAGCTTGTTAGTTTAGTCAACCCCACATTACCATACCCTTGTTAGGATTTGGATGATTATAATTAGTGTATTTTAGTTATTTTTGCTTGGTATGTTTTGAGACTAAAACTTGATTATTTGTACATAAGCCATGTCAAAATAATGTATTTGAGTTGAGCAGGGTAGTGTTATGTTACCCAAATCATGTCAAAACATTTTTGATCTTTTTGAGTCTTTGAAACATAACATAGATCACATCATTTGAGCATGCTTATGTCATTAGGCTGCTCAATTTGTTTCAAGACTAGTTTACCTTGTTTTAGAAACCATTTTTTCAAACCATTTTATGCATACCATTTAGACCTTTATCTTGTGTTGTCATGTTATCCAATCTTGTCTATCTTGTTTGGTCAAATCCTAGTTTTCACCGTTGAGTTTTCAATTAGCCTTGTCAAATTTGGAATCAAACATTGATTGATTTCTATTTAGACCTTAATTTGTGGGGTTGATACATAGATATTTCTCTTTTGGGTTGAATAACTTCAGTTAATCGATTACCCAAATTTGAAAACTATTGATGGTTTATTTGTTTAGTACCTATCCTTATCATTATTTTTACCTTTATTTGGGAAAACATAGTCTTTCTTCAAAGAGCCTTTTGTTTTATGCCTTATGCCAATTGATCATGTTTATGTTTGATTATGTATGCCAGGTTTATGTCAAAATTATTTCCAAACTTGTTAGATTAAATCAAATCACATGATACCTTTATTTCAAGTCTAGATTTTGATGCCATTTGACCAAATGTCCTAGCATATTCTTATTTGTTTGAGCCTAGATTTTGACTCCGTGTTTGGACAAAAGACCTAGTAACTCAACTTTTTCCTTTCCTAGTTTAGACCTTGTTTGGAACACTTTGACCTAGACCTTTGACATGTTAGTTTTTAATTAGATGCTTGACCTTTTGTGCATATGATATTTGAAATTAGACATTTGATGTTAGACTATTTTATGCCAAGTCTTAACACAAATCATTTTGGAGATACAACTCCACTGTCAGACCATATTAGAGATATAGCTCCACCCCTTCAACCAAGTTAGACCAAGTTTGAATTATTTGTCCTTTGGATAGTTTTTTAGAATTTGTAGAGATCTAAGCCTTTTTATTTCATATCTTTTATCATTTATGCAGATATGTCTAGCTACACTATGGTGGAGTCATGTACAATCCAACTTATGATAGAATGGCCACATAAAATCCCACTAAGAACCCCTATAAAGAAAGATTTTTTAAGGAGTTTTATTATTCTCCCTACAATACTCCATATGGGGAGCATAGTAAAATTCCATAAAATCTAAATTGAGACCTTGATTGGCATGAAGAGGTTTGTGAGGAGGACTTTGAAGACCCAACTATAGATAATGTTATTTGGGATACAGATCCATACCCTCTTTACAATAATCATTATGTGAAACATAGTCGAGAACCAGCTTATGAGCCAGCTCACAACTAGGATGATATGGTTTATGAAGAAGACTTGGATGCTTTGGCTTATGTGAGCAATCAGGTTCCATAATACCCCTTCATCATTCCAGGACCTAGTCCTTTGACTTGTGTGAGCAATCAAACTCCACACCAACCTATCATTACCATTTCAAGACTTCATACTTTGGATCATGTGAGCAATCATGCTCCCCAATGCCCCACCATTATTTAAACATAAGCCATTCCTCATCTATAACCAATCCCATCCAAACTTCAATCAATCTAAATTTTCAAAGACTAAGCTATGTTCAAAAATGGTATTTTCTAACTCATTGGAAACCAAAGCCTAGACAACCAACCAATCCAAGATGTTTTTGTTGAACTAACTACTTGTGATAAGTTAGCCTATGATGAATCACCTATTGGTCTTATACTAGTTATCAAGGAGTCTCACACTAATGAGCCAGTCTTTGTTGACTCACTTCTTAATGATTATAACCACCTTTGGGTAAATCATTACCTCGACCATGTGCCTGATTTTCAAGAGCCTCCTATTGACAACCCAGTCTTTGAGGATTTGTCTCTTGACCTTTTTACCATCCTAGAGGAGTCTCACTCTGACAAACTAGTTTTTTTGGAGCCCATTATGCCATCATAGGCCATTACTTATCCAAAACCAAATATTCAACAAGACATCATTTTAATAGAGTACCTATCAGATGAAGAATTAGAGTTAGAGTTAGGTTTTATTCTTGAATCAACAATAGATTTACCATTATAATCTAAATCAACATCAGATTTAGAGTCCCTTGAGTTAGAATCAGATTCAGAAGAAGAATATGTTCATGGTTATTACAAAATTGGTTATGCATGCCTTGTAGATCAATTTGAATACATTTGTGATCCTTCTACAATTTTTGAGGATGAGTACTTTAGATTTTATAGAAGTTATCCTAGTATCTTTTATGAGGATTGTATAGCCTCTCCCTATTCCATTACCATTCCACAGGCCATTAACATCAACCAAAATATCCATATCATTGACATTCCATCTCCCATAAGTGTCGATTGGGATCTATAGAATCACATTTTGTTGAACTACATCTATGGTGACATAGCAGTTGAAGAAGAACAAGGAGGCTAAGACCACATTCATATAACATAAGAACACTCTCCTAGTGAAACTTTTTTGAAGGTGATAGGGGACAATCAAATTCAGAACTTAGCATCTTCTAGTGAAACTTTTTTGGAAGCGTTAGAAGACAATCAAAGTCAAAAATCAACATTCCTTAGTGAATCCTTCTCAGAGGTGCTACAAGATAATCAAGATAACTTAATTGGTGAAAACCTCATTAAGGCACTGATAGCTGAGCAAAAAAATTCTTCACTACTTGATGAAGACAAAATCAAAGATTAAATCAAAATAGCTTCTTATCTATAGCCTAATTAGATGGTAGCTACTCTTAGGTCCAAACAACAAAAAAATCTAATAATCCTATCAAGAGAACAAGTCTTCAACCTTGCCACATGTAATGAACCACTACACCAAAACCTCGAGGCATTAGTGAAATCTGCCCATTAGGATCATAACATCCCACGACGCTTCTGAAGCCCAGACTTTGGGCTAGATTTGTGCCCATACCACTAGTATTCCCTGCATGTACGAGCCTTGGACAAACACTACCATGCTGGCGTAGCCACCCACTCTATGACTTGAACCCAAGTGGAGGCTCTGATACCACATATAACGAACTGCTACACCAAAACCTTGAGGCATTAGTGAAATCCACCCATCATAATCATAACACCACAACTAAAATTATGTTGAATTTGGCATCAACAACATTACATGTTACTGAACATCCTGATCTTCATTTGTTTCCCAACCATTCCACATTCCAGTATCATCTACCATTCCATTTCAAAATCAAACCTACCATCCATTTTTGTCCTTGTTTACCATCCATGGCTACAATTTCCTTTGTAGAAGCTACAAAGATACCTTGTCTCATATTTGAAGGATTAGAATCAATGACCAATGAAGATCACAAAAGCATTATTGGCATCCAAAACTGTATTAAGTTGTTGACAGAGCAACTTTTCAGATGAGGTGTGGGCTAGCAATTAACATGATCAAGTATTTTGTTTATATCATTTTTTGATTAAGATGTGCATCTACCCATCAACAGGAATAACAAAATCAAAAACCACACCTAGGTGAAAAACATTTACCATACCATTTCATTACCATGCCATTTCCATTGTTTCATATCCTTTTACCATTTTTGCATATCCCAACCAATCACTTTCTCACTTGGGGGAAACCCTCTTAAATTTTTTGAGTATATCAAAAACCATCATTATCCTTAGTAAGACCATACCATCCTATTATTCCATTCTTATCTAGACCAAAGCTTATTTTTAGTCATCCTACCCAATCCTATTTTGATCTTGGCTACTTTGGTTCTTCCTGCACTTTTTTTGAGAGGATTTTGATCAAGTTTCAATAATCAATCCAATCCATGTTTCAATGATAGTCTATGAAAGTAGTGTGACATTTGATCTAGCAATGTATCTTTCATTTTCCATCTTATATCAAGCTTGTTTATGTGAGCCTGATTATAACCGCTTATGGTCAAATCAATGTCTCACTAGTCTTGCTACTAATTATAACCACCTATGGGCAAATTAGTATCATTGACCTATTCCATTTTATCTTAGTTATAACCACTTGTCGGAAAACTAGGGGCAACACTTGTTTACCATGCATTACTGCATCACCTTACCATCACTATTTTCATTTGACTGGCCATTTTCTAGATTTGAGAACTTATTAGGACTTAGTTTGTTTTTCCTCACTTTTTGTGTGGATAAAATTACTATGACTTAAGGTCATTTTAGGACTATGTGGGTCATGATCAATTCATGTTGAGGTCACCTCAGTCACTCTTTCCATACGCTCTCACTATTTTATGAGTAACCTAAACCAAATGCTCTCATCATTTTATGAGTAGGTGTCTTGTCATTATCTAATGAGTTAAGGTACCTCAAAATGCCAAAAAAATTCATAATATTTCAAAATCCAAAAACATTTATCCTATCTAACCCTAGTAAGTTATCCTCAATCCACCTTATAAGGGCATTGCCATTGTTAGGATGATTTCTTTTGCTTTTGTTTTTAGGCTTTCTATTTGTTTGTTTCTTTTAGGTTGTTTATTTATTCACTTGCCTATTTATTTTCTTTCAATACTGTTGCCTTGACTCAGTCTATATGCATTTATGGGTGATTCCTTGAGCACATTATTCTTGAGTGTAGCCATATTCATACATCAATATTATCATCATGATTTTTATCATTGGTGTATTATTTTTGAGTGTTTCTTAGATCAGGAGTTAGTCCTTATGCATATCTTAGGATAGTCTTCATGGTGTTCTACATGAAGCCTACCATCACATGATACAACAAAAATTAGCTTCAAGAAGGTCTACAATCAATGGAGCCACAAAATTTTCTCCTTAGCATCTTGGAAAATCCTTCCATCCCACCCTTGATCAAATTAACCCATTGGCCATTCTATTTTTATCATCACTAATAAGGATGAGCATCTCCTCATTGGTAGGTATAACTAAATCATTTCTAATGATCAATCTTATTCCTCTATCCATCTCTTTCCTCACTTTACACCCGCTCATATTTAATATATATTCTAGGTTATATCTTAGAGTTATGCTTGCTAATCATCCCCAACTAGGGATCCATCAGTTTTAGCCAATATAAGTATGCTTAATGAATATAACATCCTATGGGAAAATCATAATTATGACTTTTATTCCTGATTATAATCACATTTGGGCAAATCAACATCCTCTTTACATCAATGCATGTAAGCATTTCCTTATTTGGATTAATCTTAACCACGTGTTAATTCCACCTTTCCTCTTATTTATTTTCGAGGGACCACCCATCAATAAATGTGATAACCACTCCCTCGAGGGGGCATCATCATAGGCTTCCCAAAAATATTTGGAGCTTTGTTCTTCAACCATCATATTTTTTTGGCATACAAGCCATCTCTCATTATTTGAGAAGACATTATGTGTTTATAGCTTGCAATGCCTTCCCAAATAGGGGCAAACTGTACACACCTAAATCTGGGCACCAATGACCTCTAACTAGGCTTTTGTCTAATTTCCACCAAAGTGCACAATTTAGCCTAAAAACACTAAAGCACATTAAATGAGTTGAAATTGATATATTCAAGTGCTGATTTTGGATAGAGTATTATTAAATGGGGAAATGTAATTTATGGGCCAACTAACTTTGATCAGATCATTTCAAGTTAAAATGCCAATTTCACACCTAGGTGCTTTGGATTGCTCTTTTCTATCAAATCTCTTGCATAAGACACGTGCCTTTGTTATTTTGTGTTGAAAATATCCTAAATGGGATAACAGTTCCAACGCATCTGACATTGACTTCCAATTCTAATCCAGTTAAATTTTGGATTAATAACAAGGCATTCTTATCAATTTGAGTAATTTATGCACAAAGTGCTTAATCATGCTTAAGAGATAATTAATCCAAATCAAGGCCTAATTAATAATTCAATGGAAACTTGTTTAAAACTTGTTTTAAAAAATGAATGTTGAATATCTACATCATCAGGTGACCTCATTTCTTGGGAAGACATCCCTAGGCCATAAATGCCACAAATATCAAGATTATGGGTCTCCCATGCCTCTTTATTACCTCCCATGCCTCATTAATGTCCCTTATTCCAAATTCATGATGAGGATAATTATGGATTTTAATTACATAATTCAATTAATTCATGACCACACATCTCAATCTTGAGATGGACGATCATGGTTGAATCTGGTCATTCTTAAAAATTATAAATAGAGAGGCCATGAACATAATTTTTAAGCTTAATTTGTGCAAAGTTACCATATCAAATTTATTCCAAGAGCTCTCACATTCCAAAGTTATGATGCCAAAATATTGAGTCAAGCCAAGCCAAAGCCACAAGGTGCCAAGGAGAAGAGATAACCAAACCACCTTTGATGAAGACTTCATGAGCATAGGTTGAGAAAGCCACTACAACAAGCATTTGGAGCATCCAAGGAAGGTGAAGGATTCTTGTTTTTCTTTACTTTTTAGTTGTGCTTTTCATTTATTTTTGTTATCAAGCTCACCTTAGTAACTAGGCCTAGAGATGTATGCTAATTAGTGTGTTTTTATCAATTTGTTTGCATTTTTGGACTAGCACAATACTAATCACCTCTCTTGAGTCAAATTCCTAGTTCACAAAAACACTCATTGAAAGATACAATACATTGAGCTAAAATGAACTTGAGACAATAGTGACCTATAGTAGTGAGTGAGACTATGATCTCAAGGCATGAGATGAGCTCATAAAGGTGTGGGATGGTCTTATTGAGCTTGAGAAGGATCAGAGAGGGTGAAGTCCAGTGTTAAGGCATACATCATCACCTATAGGAATCCCATGATTTCCCAAATGAAACATCTACAATTTAACTATACACCCATAGTGTGTTGATGGTGAGAGACAAGAACCATGGTCTATAAGCATAGATGTTCATTCAGGTTTGATATCACCCAATGATATAAAAAGGAATCAAAATAATCTAATATATTACTTAGACACAATTGAGCACCTACAAGGGTCTCATAACTTTTCCTAAGGTGACACCTACAAACTGACTAAAGTAGTCAAAATGTTAGTTTTCAACCTATGAGAGTATGCTTGATCATATTATTCATGGAGTTTTTGGTCTCAAAAGTGTCCTTTATGAAATGCAAGGCCTAACACATGATACAATCAAGTAATCTTGAAACAATCACCTATAAGACTATGTAAGAATGTCTAAACAGTGGTTAATAAGAGATGTGAACTTCATGATAGAGATTTGAAATGTTTTAAGTTAGTTTGAAAGCCTATAAATGTTAAAACACCATCAAATCCACACTCAAATCATTAATTGAATCTCATAGTTAGTCAAATTTGATAAAGTTTTTTAAAGTGAGAGTTTACCTTAATCTCTTTGAAAAAAGATATTGCCTCATGAAGTGTCCTATATTGGTGGAAGTTGATAAATTCTGAGTAAGATTAATGTTTTCCTTCTTATAGCCTAGGACTAGTAGTAATAGTTTAACACAAAGAGAAAGTTGTTGGGTCAATATAAGGTGATGGTTGAGTGTGTTCATCTCAGTCAAATTCCCACTGAAAACACTCAATGAAATCTACAGTGCATTGAGATAAAATGAACTTGAGACAACAATGACCTATAGTAGTGAGTAAGACTATGGTATCAAGGCATGAGATGAGCTCATATAGGTGTGGGATGGTATTAGTGACCTTATTAATGATCAAACAAGGTGAATTATAGTGTTAAGGCATACATCATCACCTACAAGAATCCCATGATTTCCTAAATGAAACATCTATAGTTTGATTGTAGACCCACAATATGTTGATGGTGAGAGATAAGAAGCATGGTCTGCAAGCATAAATTTTCATTCAGGTTTGAGATGAACCAATTATTTAAAAGGTAATAAATATAATATAATTTATTAATCAAACACAAATTAGCACCTACAGGGGTCTCATAACTTCTCCTAAGGTGACACCTACAGACTAACTAAAGTAGCAGACCAACCTAGCAAATGGAGAATGCAAGTTTGGAAAATTTGGAAGAGGTAAGGTGAATTATAACATAAATAATAACTCCTAAAATTATTATAATACCCTTAAATTTTATATTTATAATTAATTAAATAGGGTAAATAATGTTGAACAAATAGGCTCTAACCTCATACACAGTCAACCCTGCACACAGTCACAATCTTAAGCTAGCAGGAGTGTTTGAAGTGTTTGAAGACCCTGGAAGAAGGATATGGATGTGAATTTTTTTTTTAAATTTCCTCATGACCTAATATATACTTATATGGTTTTATTTAAGCCAAAAAAATAGGGTAAGTACCCTTTGTTTTGTCTTAGATAGAGGCCACTCCATAGTTAAGACCACCCTGCAGGCATATTATGTGAATGAATAAGGGATGAAGGTAAGAGATTTAAGTGATGGTTGGAAGATATAAAAATGTGTATTTAAGATAAAAAAATTTCTATAAGCACTCACATTCGATGAGAACACCTACATGTGGTCATACACATAATCACATAGTCTAGGTCTATTAGGCCTCAACTAGGCCTAAACCCTCAGGGTGCCTTGTTTCAAATGACCATATGATCCTTCCAAACCATTTTATGACCTTAAATATATAGTGTATAGTTTACAATAACTATCATTTTTTAGATAAATATCTTAAATTGATAAATTTGGCCTAATTTGGTCTCAAGGCTACTCAAAATGCTTAGAAAGAGCTCGAGAGCCACCTTCAATTGCTCATATCTATAAAGAGTGTGTGCATGGTGCCTTAATTATATATTAATATTTTAAGGGGTTACTACACTTGATCTCAGTGGAATTTTTTTTGAGGTTAAGCATATATATTTTATGAATCTTTGCTAAGAAGGTAGACTACTGAAAACCCTCCTAAAACCCTTGTACAAACCTGATGGAGAAGAAATGAATGGGAATGCATCCAAAATGGGTAAAATGACATAAAATATGATTTATATATGTCTATCACTCCCTTAGGATCTTTATACTCAGTCAATATGTACCATCACTTGTATACACATGCTTAATTTAATATTTTCTATAGGTTTTGATGTGTTTCACAGGTATAAAAGGGAATTGATGTATGAAGATCACTATGGAAGGTGTTTAGGGACTTATCCTAACTCCATATATTCATATATAACCTAAAATAAACATGTAAACCTCTCTAATAATCCATTCATTATAGGCATTCTTGGATAGATAGTGAGAAGGCAAAGTGACTGCCTAAGTGTGATGGTGAGGAGAGTGACTTTGAGTCGCTTGAGGTCTATTTTATATAACATAAGACAAATAGGGATTGTAAATTTGTCTAAAACCACTTAAATTCATCTTCTTGAACAAATATAGGTCACTTAAGTGACAAATGTGTGAATCAGGGCTAAAGGGCTCGTGAATAGTGACTACAAACAATGAACAATAAGTGTCTATGAGGAGTTCATCAGTTAAGGGGTATATGATGAATTTAAAAACTAGGATTCTACCTTATAAATATAGTACATTTGTTTCAAATAATCCTATGGTGGTTTAATACCATCAAGTGGACTCATCATCAAACAAGGTAGTTTTAAGAAGGCTAATTGAGGTCTCTACACCAACTTCAAGAGAATGGTGTAACTTTGATGGAAACTTGTCCATGACAACTTAATGACCTATTTTATACTTCATTTTTCTTGAATTATAATTTGTTTTTAAGTCTTCAAACTTGGCTTTGTGACCCTTCCACTTCCCTTCTTCTCTCTCCTCTCATATGCTCTATATATGCAAGCTTTTTGGCTTTATAAAACATCCACACCTGGTATGGCAAAGCCCTGCTAGTTTGAATATTGTATTTTCATTTGAAATAAATATTTAAAATATGGTTTTGAGTTCATATCTTCTTGTATAATGATTGAATTAGTGAATAGTGGAATGACAAGTGATAACTATCTATCCTTGTGTTCTCTTTACTCTTTCATGTTTAATGCAAGTAGTTCTTCCTCTAATAGGTCACATGAATTGTAGATAGTGTATTTGTCTATATCTAAGTGTAAGGAGTAGAATTAGTGTCTAAAATCTAACCTATTTTTGACTCACCTTAAGAATTACAATGCATATCACCTCCATGTTTGAAACACTTATGTTAAAGCAATCTAGGATGTTAAGATTAGTATTGTGAGTCATGTTTCATAGTGCAAGTGTATGGTAGTCTAGTGGAAATAAATATGGTGTATTGCCTCATTATCATAGGTTAATTTTGTGTTCATTTTATTCCCTTTTCATCCAAGCAAACAATTATTGTAGATTATAAGTTATCAAAGACTAATATAGGGAGATAACCCTTAAACCTAGAGGTTTACCTCTACTATAGGCAACACATAGGCCTAGAGGTAATCCAATGTTTGACTCAATATAGAGAAGGATATAACAACCTATCTAGGTTGAAATATTGAGTGAAAATAGTTTTGTCATGCTCAGTGGGACTATTGTCTTAATTAAATCTTGTCAAGGTGAATTTTGGTCTTAACAACATCACAACTACATACGTTTGTTCTATTTGGCATTTGGTGACTCCACTAAAGGTAATATCTAGTTGTAGTGTAAGTTTTATCATTAATTTTGTTCATACTTCATGGTACTTACTAGGTTAACTACTAGTAGAGAAAACTGTCCTATAGATCCACTCCCTCAACCTAAACTTCCTCTTGAAGTTCAATACCCTTAGCCTATCTTGACATTTGAAGAGCAAGAAGACTTTACAAGCCAAGAATATCAAGAGAGTGAAGAGGAACTTGAGGAAAACATGGCTAGGTAGCCTACTTTACCAGCCTTTAACAATGAAAATCCTATACACCTCAATGCATATGATGATATGCCTTCCAGTGCTACCAAGAGGGTTCTTACTTTCAATGGAGAAGATCCTATCACCCCAAGTGAGCATATTAGGGACATTTGTAACATCTACAACTTTCATAATGTCACTAAATTTAACATTGTAGTTAGGTTACTTGCCATGTCTCTTAGGGGAAAATACCTTGATTGGTATAGGACATTGCCAAGAGGATGTATCAGCACTTGGGATGAGTTTGGAGAGTTGCTAACCCAAAGATTTGAAGACAAAAGTGATCACACATCACTCATCATCAACTGAATGTGATTGAAATAGGTCCTAAGGAGAATATGCATGACTTTAATGAGATTTTATAAAGAACATGGTATAGGTTTCCACCTCCCATGAGATCTCATGGAAGCTTTGTCTTCCCCACATACCTAAGAGTTATTGGGACTAATATAGCCATCATGTTTCAATCTATAGGTGGATACACTTTGCCTAAAGCCTATGACATAGCCATTAGGGCTAATAATGGTTTAATACAATATGGTAAACTACCTTAAAAATTCTCTATTCCTGATCTTCTTAACATGTCTTCTACTTCTTTGCTCCAATTCCAAGTGCAAACAATAAGTCTAGAGCTTCCCCAAAGAAGTCATAGGATACCATTCATTGGGAGGCAAGGTTTAAAGCCTTAGAAGCTCAAGTTAGGTAGATAACTATACAATATGGAGTTAACCAAAACCCTATCCTCCATAATTATGTAGGTTCCCACCTCATTAATATGGTCAAGGGAGGGGATAAGGACAACCTAACTTCAACAGGACACCCAATGCCTATAATCCAAACCCTACTCCCAACATAAGAGCTATGGTTCCAGTCCATGGTAACTTGTTTCAAGGAGAAGAATGGTAGTCTCAATGAAAATACATGTATGAAAATTAAGGTGAAGGGTAGGCCTTGGTATTTCAAATAAGACTTACTCCTCAATTGACAATAGAAGATGAGACTTTCATGCAAGCAGAAACAAAAGAAGGATGACAACCTCAAAGAGTGAGATTGACAAAATTTCTAGAGGAAGAAACATTTGTTTTAAATAGAGGTACCTTATTTTAAGATAATACAAGATCAAAGATGAAATATTTGTGAGATGTTCATGATGTTGACACAAGTATAAATAACCCTCCTACAAGGCAACAAGGTGTGAATACAAGTGTGGTAGTCTCTAAAACATCTACACCTATTCAAAATTAGAATATAGGAAGGGTGAATCAAAGTTATCCATTGCCTTAATCTCAAGGAAATTATTTGACTTAAAGATACAAGAAAAGGTGAGTGTTCCTTATTTAAATATCATTGATTCCTTGAAGAATGTTAAGACTAGTCTCTCTCTTTGGGAAGTACTCCACATGCCTAATCAAAAGGAACTAATTTAAGAGTAGTTATCCTAAATCCATATAAATAATCAACCATCAATACATGGTGGTGTATCCATCACTAATTCTCCTACTCACATTTTTAACCCTCCACCAAATCTAAAAATCCACCACCTTTCTACCTCAATCTCATTGTGCGAGACAAACTAGTCCATAATTGCATTGTGGATAGTGGGGCAAGTAACTCAGTTATGCCCAAGCTTGTGGTAGATAAGTTAGGATTTAAATATGAGCCATATAAAAAGGGAGTGATATAACTTTATGGGACACCAGCTAAGTTAGTGGGGATCATCAAAGGTTTGAGAGTTTTCTTTCATGATTGTCCAAGCTTTCTAATCCTTCAAGACATAGTAGAGGTAGATCTACCTACTTACTTTGTTATCTACCTATCAAGGGACCTCACTACCAAGATAGGAGGATATATCTCAGCTGATTTATCCTTTTCAGATTTCAAAATAAGTTATAGAGCAAAGGTGACTATTTGAACACATCCATTGTCTAAGTTTCATATTGACCCATATTTGGAAGCAAACTCTAATATGAATTGTACCATCAATGATCAAGAAGAATATGCTATGGAGGATGGATCATCTTCCAAACCTAAAGGTATTTTTAATATTTTCCTAGATGAGGATGGTGATGACACTTATGGACATGATACATACACTTTCATTGAACAAAATGACCTTGGCACGTACATCATCCATGAGAAAGGTGATGAACATTTTGAAGTAAGCATTGATAACCCTTTTCAACAAGTTAATGAGGGTAATTACCTTATTCATATGCATGATGATGATGGTTTTCAAAGTGTGGTAGATCAAGATAATGAGGAAGACAAGACCATCCTGATTACCCAAGATGGAAGAGTCCATGAATGTGACAAACATGAAGAGGAAGATGATCTATGGTAATATTTCCATGCCATAATTCAAGAATTTGAAAAACTGAGTAAGTCAACTCCCCTTCCTAAAAAGCATGAATCTGATAGTAAGGTTGTTAATGGATCTTATAAACATGAAGGAGAGTGTCTTATCAAGCATGAGAATGAGTTTCAAACTCCAATAATGAAAGAATGCAAAGAGGTTAAGGTAGAAATGTGTGTGGTTGAAGAACAGTCCAAACCTTAGTATGAATTTGAACCACTTTTAGACATGTTGGAGTAGTAAGAAGACATGCTTGATGATCCTCTACATCAAGTATATCATATTATAGAAGAAGGTAAAGTTTAGACAAATTTCATGAATCCTAATGATCAGATTGAGGAGTACCGAGTGGACATGACAAATGTCAAGTAGATTGCAAGCTCAAATAAGCCTCTTAGAGGGATAGATGGAGTGTTCATGAGATGTCTAAAAGATAGACTTGTTGCTAACAAAATCCTCAAAGATGGTAAGTCATTTGACTATCTCCATAAACAAGTGTTCATTGATAAGTATGCCTCATATGATGGATTAATTTTAGGGAGTAACAGAGATGCAAGAAGCATTGTCTTTGACCCTAGTTGAAGCAATGATGAATTTTTTCTTCACCTCAAGTGTTTGAGTTCTTGTACATGCTAGGATAGGTATGTGTTTTGCTTATTTTGTGTGTGTTTACCCTAAATGTTCATGAGAACACAAGTGTGTTTTATTTGGTATGTTGTCTTATGTGTTTATTTATTGTTTTTTCATGTGGTTTGGTGTCATTTTAGAGGAATTTTAGTGTTAATTAAAATATATAGGTGAATCTGTATCCCAATCGATAGGAGAATACTACTGGTCCTTAGCATAACAAGCTTGCTACCCCTAAGAAATTACCAAAACATTGACTAATTTTACCCCTAGGTCAAATTAGGTCAACCCATTGCATATTCAAATTTTTCATATGGTATTATAGGTTGGAAAGTGCTCCCATGGTCATTTATGAGGTCAAACATGTTTTTCTTTGTCTTATTTATTTAAATTGGTCATATGTAATTTTAGGCCATCTTTTGGGTCATAATGAAATTATATGGTTTTTAGAAGAGGGAATATGTGTCAAAGTATAATATAACATCCCACATGTTATAATATGTTAGATATGGCAGTTATGAAACTAAATTCTATAGGTTTAACATCCATCTAAGAAGATCAACTGAAAACATGCAATTTTAAGTAGTTATACAGCCTGAGTGATACACTTAGCACATGGGAAGAATTTAGTAGGGTCCCTTTATATCCCCAAAATTAAATTTTAGTCTTTGGAAGCTTTGATAAACCCAAAATTGAGAAACATTGATTCTTCTCTCTCATCACTCTCTTGGACAAGTCAAGGAGGTCAACCGGTTTCCATTTGGTATGAACATGAGGAGAAGAGTTAAAGTGAGTGAAATTAGTAGATGAAATTAATATATTTTTAATTCCTTTCCATGTAAATAGTTTCTATTTTGGTGTTTTGTGATTCATGAACCATCACTAAGAGTGTTAGTGACTCTAAATTGCCTACACATCCCTAATGGCTTTAGTTTTCTTCTTTGTTTACATTGATCCAATCAAACTAGGTGGTGTATATGATCTTGAAGGGTATGAACATCCTTCTAAAATGGTTTTTAGTTTATTTTTCATGTATGGATATCAAGTAATAAGAAATAATATTTCATTATGTTAGCAAAAGACACTATTAAAGGCTAAAGGCAATGTTTCACCTGTTACAGAGTTGATTTTCATTTGAGTGACTAATAGACAAGGATAAAATGTTAGTTTTCAACATATGAAAGTATGTTTGATCATATTATTAATGGAATTTTTGATCTCAAATGTTTCCTCTATGAAATTTAAGGCCTAACACTTGATACAGTCAAGTAATCTTGAAACAATCACCTACAGGACTGTGTAAGAATGTCCAAACAGTGGTTGATAAGAGATGTGAACTTCATGATAGAGATTTTCAGTGTTTTAAGTTGATTTGAAAGCATATAAATGTTAAAAAACCATCAAATCCAAAATTATACCCTTCATTGAGACTCACATTTAGTCAAAGTTGAGAAAATTACTATTAGAAACCTAGATAGCACCCAATTAAAATTATATTACTTAGATTTGAATCATATATGTACTAACATTGGCATGATATAAGGATATGAGATACATGTAACTAGATCAAACCTATATTTTTGAGGCTAGCTCCTATAAATATATGAATTTAGGATTAATTACTAAACCTATTTGATTTTGGGATGAAAAGAGTAAGGAATAAACTAAAAGGGAAATATATGTTATGATGGTGATGTACCTAAATAGTGATTGATCCTCCGTAAACTATGAAACTTAGGCACACATATGAATCAAGATAGAAAAATTTTTGAATTTTTTTTCTTAGACCAGTCCTAAACATTAGTGTTTTAAATGAAGGTTTGAAAGAAGGTTTAAATATTGAAGGAGTGTGAATGAAGGTCTCTAAAGACATTGCAAACTAACAATCTTCAACATAATTTATGTTCTTAACTATTTAAGTGACTTGTAAAGGATGAAATAATAGTATTATGTGAGGAAAGGAAATATAAAATGAGATATATATGACACTTATATGAAAATAAACAATCAAAAATACACACTATAACCATAAATAGATCTAAAAACAAACTCTCTTTATTAATTTATGGTGCAAGTTACAATTTCTGTATAATCTCTTTATACCAGCATAAGGGATCCTAAAAAATGGATTAAAAGCCTCAATATATATATAATATAGTAACTATATCCAATGTGGCATAGATATGGGAAGGATAAGTCAACTTGAATTAACCCAAAGTTAATTTTCAATTATAATTTACAAACAAAAGTCTTTCTAGACATCTCCCTATGTTTGGTGTCTTTCATGGTGAATGCATGAATATTGAAAGATCTTTGGCATTGAAAAATAAATTTGTGGGCACATTTAACTTGTCCAATATCTTCCTCCAACATGATATGCCACTCTTTATTTATAAAACTGATGTGAAGTGAGTTGGATCATGAGTTAAAAATCAAGATGAGTTGTGTATGCACTTGGACCAATTGAAGACTAGATAACTCATCCAAAGGCCTAGTTGAACTTTAAAATTCCATAAAGGATGAGATTTTAATGATATGGACCTGATGATGAGACAATATAACTCCACCTTATCTCTTATTACTAATCTTTTATGCCATTATTCTCCACTTGATTGAATAGATAGACCTATTAGGCCAAAATAGACATAGTATCTTTATATTTTATGCTTGGTGGCCATTAGAACCTAAAAAAACCTTTAAAACCTGAAAAAATGATGAATTAAAGACATAAATAAATGATTCATATCATGAAAATGGTCTTTCTTGGCTTTTAACATCTATAAATTAGCTAAACATGTCGATTAGGCTAGCTTTTCCTTGATTTCCTATAGAGTGGCTGATTTTAATGAAATTTTAAGGACACTTTTAGGTATATTTTTGACTGAATAATTATTTGAAGGTGAAGAAAAAGTTCCAAAATTTTATCTCCATGGATTGTCTTTTATGTAAACTACCTTGTACCTCATATTTTATGCTTTTTTCTCTCAAAACCTTATTTTATACCAAATCCGTACAACTAATGGCCATTTACATGAATATATGAGATTATAATTCATTATCCAAGTGATATTAGAGATTTTTAAATGAGTTTTATTTCATAACTATTCATATCTCCACAAACAGGTCTACTAGTGGGGTTCTGTAAGGGTTTAAGAGGGCTTTGGGATCTTAACGATTGTTCATAAAGTTTGGGACATTGAACTCTGAACCAATGCAACAAAATGTTAGTGTATTATTCCCTTTAACTCCCCCAAAGTCCTCATCTTCACATGAAAAAGTTGAGCATCATTTGAGGGTGGAAAACAAGCTTTTCAAGCATTGTTTAGTACTCCTTGGACAAGATGATCAATTATACTTCTCTATGGCTCAACATTGGAATAAAATTACCTTATGATGATGTTAATGATGTTTTGGAGTGCCCTTATGACCCTTATTTAGCTCCTTATACCCCATTTTGGTGGCTTTGTCTTGAGATGTCAAGAATAAACATAGGTATTTGCATAATTTGTTCAATATATTGATCTCATAATGAGTTTATAGGATCAAATTTAATTTTTTCAACATTAATGACTTATATGTGGTGATTTGGAGTCATAAAATAGGCTTGATCAAGTCGTTCTTCTTCACCCTGCATAGAATTAGCTGCTTGTTTTGACCTGTAGACCTATTTTCTCTTGGAAATGTACCAAATTACCTATTATTATGGTTATATAAATGTTCATGAGATATTTTAATAGCCTATATTTCTTATCAAATCCTTTGAATGTGAAATTACCCTTTCTTTCCTTGATTTCTAGCCCAAAAATGCTTATTTTGGCCTAGTTCATATAATTGAGGTATTGTATATGCAAAAAAATTAGACATGGAGGATATTAAGGGAGTTTATAATAATATAAAATTCATTCCATGTCTCAAACTTTCCATCTAGATGCATAACTTGGCTCATTTTCTCCATTGGATGGTTATGAGGGTTTTGTAAGGGTTTTAGAGGTCCTTATCTTATTAAGGATTGTTCATAAAATATAAACCTTCACATTAAAACCACTTGTAATTAAAATTATCTATACTGACCCACTCATCATCATTGAAAATCATAGGCTCCCATGCAAAATATTCTTCAAGTTCTCTACGTGGTGAAGTTTGGCTTTGAGAGGCTGCCAAGATTGCGTGTGTAAGGAAAGATCCTAAGAAACAATGTTAAATTTTTTTATGAAAAATATTCACTTCAATATATTCTCAAAGGTTTAATTAACCTTCCACCATTCTTTCAAGTCCATCTCACATAGAAATAGTTCAAGAAAAAGTGCAAAAGTGTGAATATGTAACTTGAGGGTTTTAGGCATGCCTACTTGCATTAGCCCTCAAGGGCATGGTATCTTCAATAATGGAGTATAATAAATTCCAAAAAGGTTTTTTATGATTTTAAATCATGTTTTAATGCTTTATAAAACCTTTATATAAATTTTCAAACCTCTTTTTCACTTGTATGCACCTTAAGAACATTGCTTACTTACATCTTGACTGTGTTTTAACAAGTTGAGGATTGTGTAAAAAAATAAGAATATGACATATTAAAAATACCTATAAAATATTTTATATATGTTTATAAAGTCATAAGGACCAACTCCACAAAATTTCATGCCATTTGGATGCATACTTTGTCCTTAGGCTCATTTTACTAGAAACTAGTTTGAGTTGCCTGCTTCTTGACTATGTAAAAATAGTGAGTATCTTCCCTACTCCAGTGAACTCAAAAATATTTTATATGGTTTAATAAATTCAAAAATAACAACTCCAAAAAATTTCATTTCATTTTGATGCATACTTTGTCTTATAGGCCCTCTTTACTAGAAACTAGTTTGAGTTGCCTGCTTGGTCTAGTTTCACTAGGCCTATGACTGTATTTTTCTCTTTTCTACCTTGGATTGTGTTGTAAAAATTGAATATTAATTTTATGAATCATTAGAATCTAAATTTAATTTATCTCATCCTTCATTTTTTAACCAAAAACCTCATGCCACCTATGCATGACTTTTCTGTTTCAAGAAGCCTGCATTGCGACTGCATACAAACAATGTTGCAGGTGGCAATGATGAAAATTTAGATGTTTAGTAGTTAATTAAACATTATTTAGTTCTTAGATATCCTTTCCACTTGAAACTATCATCATATACTATTTTTGGCACATTAACTCCTTACTCAAGATCTTTAGGCCTTGAAACTAGCATATCCATACAAGTGTTGTACTTTCACCTACAAAATTATGTTTGTGCCTTAATGGTTTAATCATGGTGTTGGAGATGTACATTTATTAGTCTGACTCACTCAAGATATTTACACACATTATTTAACTTGAATGGTTTATCCATTTCTCCTTAGGGCATATGACTATTCTATTGAAGATGCCACGTATGGCTATAGGTTGAGTTCTTAGTGACCTTTACTAAATACTTGTTTGGATCCCCATGATATCTTGATCCTATGATCGTCACTATCTTGAAACATCTTCTTGAAATGGGTATGAAACTCCTCAATAATTCTTCCTCTTAACTTTGTATACTATCTTGAAATATTACTTTAGCCCTATAATGGTTGTAGGTCACTATTTGGATTGGTCTTAGCTAAGTGATTGGATGTTTGGAGTGGTTTTCAACTTGATCACTTGATGAGTTTACATTTATTGTTCAATAGAATCATAGATAATCATGGAACACCACAAGAATGACCACTTTGCCCTTATGTTCCATGAGCTTAAAACAAGCCTGTGGTTTCCATGATTGTAGGTGGGCTTGTATAAGGTGTATGACTATATAATGAGTGTTTGGAGTCCTCATTTAATACTCCTTTATGAAATAATGATGATCCTAGTCATCATTTTCTTGAAACATTAATAACCATTAAATTCCTCTATGTCATCATTAACTTGAAAACCCTTGTACTTGAGATAGGCCTACCTTTAAGCATGGATGTAGGTGTATGCATAGATATGAGCAATGATTGAGATGTTTAGAGAGTTTTGAAAACACACAAAGTGTTCATGAGAAAGTCTCATATGATGATCTCTTTATAAATAAAATACTCTCTCTTGAAGACCTATGTTCTTTAGGCCTTTTTTAGAACCTAATCCACCTTATTGGTTGTAGGTGTCCTCACAAGTGTATGTAGGTCACTATTTCCTCCTCTTAATCCCTAATTAAATCTTTACATGTCTTTATTTATATATCCCCTCGATTTTATTCATCTTAATACCTAAATATGCATTGTGGTGGTCATACTTGTCTCCAAAAGCCTAGGAAGGTCTTCAAACTTATGAAATCATATGAATGTTGTAGGTGTGCTCTTACTCAGGCCTATAGCTATGCATTTAAGACACTTAACATGATTATTGATGAATGCCTTAAGATTTTATGACATGATATAGGTTTTATTTGGATTAAGAATCATTCTTTCATTGCTCATCTTCACCCATCCTCATGCCATAAACCAAAACTTTCAAATACCATGCCTTTTCTCTTTATATGATGATTGTACCATGCTCCATTGTATATATATGACTATGTTTTGACCTTAAGGAAGGCATAAAAACCATGGCATAATCCTTGTTTTTCCCTTGATGCATCTTGATGAGATGGTGTGATTTGAGGCCTTGAAAAGACACCTTTTAGTATATCCTTCCTTTTTGTACTTCATGAAAGTTGTTGACTATTGGATACTATTGTAGGTGTGCTTTTATTTGGCTCTAGATGATGATTTCAAGATGTGCATGACCTTTTTTGAGTAACCAAGATGCCTTTTACCTATTCCTACCTCTTCCTTATGATTAATGGTGATATGAAAATGAGTGGAAATGGGTGGAACCATGAATGAAGGATGAAAATATTGAATGGAGGTGGAAATGAGTATGAACATAGTAAAATATGGCTATGCAAAACAATGACCATGGAGGTGAGTGAAATGGAGTGATAAGAGGACCATTTGTGCATGCCAAGACTAGATTGAATGGTCAAATGGAATCATAATCCCATATTCTACCTTGTGAATTAGTTTGGAGGCCATTAGAGGAGGATAACAAGCCAAATTTGAAACCTAGGAATATGCTAGGTAATTTACACAATGCTAAGAAACCTTAATTTTTACTAATTAGGGAATTTGAGATGCTTGAAAATACAAATATGGATTTTGTATTAATATTTTGAATAATATCATGGGAAATTTTCATGAATAACATATGAAAACATGAGGAAGATCCTTGCAAACTTAAACCAAGAAGTTTCTGAAGCTCTTTCTCTCTCATAGACCATACAAATCTCTTTTACATGCTTGTACAATGTAGATTTGCACTGAGTATCTTCTTGAGATTTTTATGACCCACAAACATGTTAAAGTTACCTAAAGAATATGATGGAAGTCAAGTACATGTTCCAAGGAATCCTTGTAAACTTGAAATTATTTGAAATGATGCCCTGAGAAGGAGAATTTGTAGAAAATTGGTTGCCTTCATGGATGAAAGACTGCTAATGAATACCCTAAATTCAAATGGATGATTCATTAGGGAGAGATATCCAATTTGAGAACCACTTACTCTAGTAGGAATCTCCCTATGTCTAATTTCTTTAGTAAAAATTTTAGACTTGTACCTTCTCTCTCCTAATTGTACCAACTGCAAACCTGAAAGGCAATCCTTATGTGTAAAGAAACCAATCATCTATAGGGGACTGGTTTTGGGAATTTTTTGCCTCAAATTTCCATGAAAGTTTTCATGAACCTATACCATGACTTGTTTCAGTTGTTCATAGCCTCCACCATATGGATTTTTTATTCTTCATGAAAAATGCATGATATGGGTTTTTTTGCCTTTTATTGAAACTTTAGTCTTCCACCACCAAAATTAGAATGTAATAAAATATCCACGAGTGATTTCATGTATTAGGACAAATATTTAATCATTTTACACTTTTAATTGCCAAAATTGGCACGTGGGAACCCCAAAATAGCCTTTTTCACATTTGAACTTGCATAAAGTGGCTTCTTTCAAATATGATACTTTATGAATAATATAATGTCATGTATATGAATGTATTTAATTATATTTTGACTATTTTAAATGCCTATTAATACCATATTTTACATTTAAATACTAATTTTTGTCCTTTTTTGGTAAAATAACATAGTTTTTTTCAAAGAACAACTAACATTGAATGTCAAATAATCATGGCATAGCCTTCTGAAAGGATTCAAATGAACTTTTAATACATTTTAATCATATTTTTATGTTCATATCTCATTTCATACCTTCATAGTACCGAAATATATGGGAAAAATTCATGACAAGTCACCAATTATCTTCTTTTGCCATCTCCTTTAGAGCACTTTTAGACCACAAAATCACTTGAAACTCTATCAAAACCTCAAAAAGATGCTTGACATTATGAACATGACACTGATCAAACTCACTCTTCACATGACAAATGAGACACTATGATGACTATGGAAATATTTTGACTACATGGGTTGGGATATGACCTTGACAGGCCAAATTACCAATAGTTGCTTAAAGGGAGAGTTTACCTTAATCTCTCTAAAAAAGGATCTTGCCTCATGAATTGTCCTTTGTTGGTGGAAGTTATTGAATTTTGAGTAAGCCTAATGTTTTCCTTCTTGTATACTAGGCCTAGTAGTAACACTTGAACATTAAGAGAACTTTTTTAGTCAAGAGAAGGTGATGGTTGATTGGTTTTAAACCAATAAAATTCCCATTGAAAATACTCAATGAAAGCTACAATGCATTGAGCTAAAATGAACTTGAGACAATAGTGACCTATAGTAGTGAGTGAGACTATGGTCTCAAGGAATGATATGAGATCATATAGGTGTAGGATCATCTTAATGAAAATGAGAAGGATCAAATAGGGTGAAGTCCAATGTTAAGGCATACATTATCATGTACAAGAATCCCATGATTTCCCAAATGAAACATCTATAATATGACTATAGACCTATAGTGTGTTGATAGTGAGAGACAAGAAGCATGGTCTATAGGCAAAAAATGTTCATTCATGTTTGAAATGACCCAATGATATCAGAGGAAATCAAGAGAATTTGATGTAGCACTCAAACACAAATGAGCATCTACAGGGGTCTCATAATTTCCCCTAAAGTTACACCTATAGACGAACTAAATTAGCAAACCAACCTAGTAAATGGAGAATGCAGGTTTGGAAAAGTTGGAAGAGGTAAAGTGAATGATCACATAAATAATCACTCCCATAGTGATTATAAAATACTTCCATGTGATCTTAATAAGTAAATAAATATTTTAAAGAAAGGTTTAATAAGCAGGCTCTAACCTCATACACAGTCAACCCTACACATAGTCATAGTCTTAAGCTAGCGTGGAGTGTTTGAAATGTTTGAAGACCCTAGAAGTATGATATGGATTTGAAAATTTGTATATAAGGTCCTCATGACCCAATATATCCTTATATGGTCTTAGTTAGGCTAAACAAATAGGGTAAGTACCCTCTATTTTATTTCAGACAGAGGGCACTCCATAATTAAGACCACCCTACATGCATAGTGTGTGAATGAATAAGGGATGAAGGGAAGAGATTTAATTGATGGTTTGAAGATGTAAAAATTTGAAATGAAGATAAAAAAATGGTATAGAATCACTCACATTCAATGAGAACACCTATAGGTGGTCATACACACAAGCACACAATCTAGGTCTATTAAGCCTAAAACTAGGCCTAAACCCTCAGGGTGCCTTAATTAAACCCTTAGGGTGCCTTAATTATTTCACATTACCACATTATCCTTAAAAACCATTTGATGACCTTAATATTAGAGTGGAAAGTCTATAAGAACCATCATTTTGTAGAGAAATAACTCAAATTGATCAATTTGGCTTAATTTGGTCTCAGGCCTATTCAAAACACCCAGAAGGAGCTCGAGAGCCATATTAAATTGCTCATATATATAAATATAGTGTGTATGGTCCCTCAAGGATCTATGAATATTTGAAATGGGTCTTACACCTTATCTCAATGGAATTTTTTTGGAGGTTAAGCGTCTAGATTTTATGAATCATTGCTAAGAATCTAGACTACTCAAAACCCTCCTAAAATCCTTGTACAAACCTAATGGATAATAAATGAATTGGAATAAATCCAAAAGTGTTAATATTACCTAAAATACTATTTTTATATCTCTATCACTCTGTTAGGATCTTTGACACTTAGTCAATCTATACCATCACTTGTACAGACAAGCCTAATTTAGTCTTTTCGATAGGTTTTGATGTGTTTGACAGGTAAAAAGGGGAATTGATGAATGAACATAAATTTTGAAGGTGTTTAGGTACTTTTCCAAACTCATTATACTCATATCTCATCTCAGATAAGAATGGAAACCTCTATGCTAATCCATTCATTACAAGCATTCTTGGACAAACAATGAGAATGAAAAGTGAGTGCATAAGTGCGATGGTGAGGAGAGTGACTTTGAGTATATTAAGGTATATTTAATAGACCAAAAGATAAATATGGATTTTAATTTTCATAACACTCTTTAAATGCATCTACTTGAACAATTGCATGTCACTTAAGTGACAAATGCATGAATCAAGGCTAAAGGGCTATTGAACAGTGTCTACAAATAGTAAACAACAAGTGTCCATGAGGAGTTAATTAGTTGAGGGGGATATGATGACTATCACAACTAGGATTCCACCTTATCAATCCATTTCATATTTTTAAAATACTCTTAAGGTGATTTATGACCATCAATTGGACTCATCATCGAACAAGGTAGTTTCAAGAAGGCTAATTAAGGTCTCTATGCAAACTTCAAGAGAATGATGAAATTATAATGGACACTTGTATATAACAACTTTTTGACCTCTCTTCTACTTAATTCTCTTTAATTTTAACTAGTTTCTAAGTCTTAACACTTGGCCTTGTGACCCTTCCACTTCCCTTCTCTCTCCTCTCTCATGCTCTATATATGCAAGCTTTTTGGATTTGTAAAACATCCACACCTAGTATGGTAAATCCTTTCTAGTTTGAATACTATATTTTCCTTTGAAATAAATATTTATAATCTATTTTTGAGTTCATAGATTATTTTATAAGTGTGTGAAGTAGTCAATAGTGAAATTACAAGTGATAATTATCTATCATTGTGCTCTCTTTACTCTTTCATGTTTGGTACAAGTAGTTATCCATCTAACAGGTCACATGAAGTATAGATAGTGTATTTGTCAATATATAAGTGTAAGGAGTAGAATTAGTGTCTATAAACTGACCTATTATTCACTCACCTTGAGAATTACAATACATATCACCTCCATGTTTTAAACACTTATGTTAGAGCAATCTAGGATGTTGAGACTAGTATTATGAGTCATGTTTCATAGTGCAAGCGTATGGTAGTCTAGCAAAAATAAATCTGGTGTATCAACTCATTAACATAGGTTACTTTTGTGTTCCTTATATCCCCCTTTCATCCAAGCAAACAATTAGTGTAGGTGATAAGATATCAAAGACTAATCTAGGGAGCTAGCCCTTAAACCTAGAGGTTTACCTCTGTTATAAGAAACCCACAATTTTAGAGGTGATCCAATGTTTCACTCAATATAGAGAAGGCTTGAACAACCTATCTAGGGTAAAAGATTGATTGATAACAAGTACCATGCTATTTTCCATGACCAACATTTTTATCAACATAGGTAGGCATTGAAGGAACTTACCATAGATTCCTCTAACAAATAGGTCTTACACATATTTGAAAGCTAAATAAATTTTTACATCAAACTCCATGATATAACCATCAATTGTGGTCTAGTTCTAGTAGTTCACAACATGGGTCCAATCACTATCTAGGATTCTTAGTCTATCTACCTTATCTTCTATCCAAACTATACTCATGTCTTTCATGACTAGAAAAAATAATGCTCTAGTCTTGACAACCACATAGCTAACAATATAGGTAATTCGCACCAGAAGATTTCATAAATCTCTCTATATATGTGTTCTTGAATTATCTCCTTTACAATCACTTTAAATCTTCTTGCTTCTTCCTCACAAATTTATGGATTATCTCATCCAAAAAAAATTATAAATCTCTCTGTCCTAGTAGCCATCTCAACATTTTGAATAAAACTTCCATGCTCACTACACCATTGTTAACAGAGGTTCCTAGAAAACTCCATAACATGCTAATTATAGGATAACTTGTATCATTAATGACAAAGCAAAGCAGTGGTTGTAAATTTAGAATGAAGAATGCCATTATTTACCAAGTAAAATTCATATTAATTAAGGAATGAAAATAAAGTGTATACATTCCATATGACATAAATATATTAATAACATTTTAGACATCTAACTCACTACACACATATCAAAAGTAAAATATAGATAGGAAAACCATAAGAACAGTGTATTAATCTCTATCACACATCAGAACCAACATCTATAACAATCAAGTATTGTATATAAAGTATTTTAAAGTTTTGTCTCTTCATATTTTAGCCTTTTTATACACCAAAAGGAAAAACTCTTTCCATTCTTCCATCTATTACTTATGTCTATAAGGTCGCATAAATACATAGGATTATAAAAAAGACAAAATCATACAATTCACACATGTGTCCATATATTATAATTTGTGATTTTAATTCATCTTATTCCTCATCCAACACCCATTGATAAATGGGTATTTAGGGAAGCTCAACATCATGAGCCCACTAACCCTTTTTTAGCAATCTCATTCCAAGGGTGAAAAAGGGTGAAGTGATAGGGTTTGATCAATCAATGAAGAGTAATAGCCTACATCTTAGATTTTAATACATTAATATAAAGGCAACATAAAACCAAAAATAATGAAGTTGGTTGTATCTAGATCTAGTCATTATTTTATATTGGACACTTGTGTTACTGTCAGACACTAACATTGATGGTGGTGTCTAGATCTGACAAAAATGTCTACAGCCACAAAAGTGCAATTTATAGAATCTGACAATTAATCTAGAATATTGACCCTACATACTTTACACATGTTTTTATTCCATATCTTCTTGTACATAATAAACCATCTAAGTAAAATTATTTCTTATTTATTGTAATATCTTTCAATAGCTATAATTTACTATTTTTAGTATTCTCAATTGTATAAATTCAAAATATTATTTATTTGAGTTTTAAATTATTTAGCATGCTATATATTAGTTTATCACCCTTGTGTTATAACTATTTCTATATTTCTTAACTCTAAAACCCTCACATACCTAAAATTTAGGGTTAAACAAGTAGTTGGTTATTGAGCACATTATTATAAGTAAGTGGGTTTTATGTCTATATATAACATGCCCATACACTTGATCCAACTAGTTAGCAACCTGGAGGAGATAGATTATAATAATTATTCTAGGAGATATTTATACTTTCAAAGACCAAAATTTAGCAGGTAGATATATGAGGATCTATTGCAATGTATCTCATTTGAGATGTGTCATTATCATTTTGTGTGAAAGCTATATTTATAGCCACTAAAATTTAATAAAATAACATTGTTATTTCACTATTGAATTAATTTTAATTATATATTTTGTGTAATTATGAACGCTATGGGGTTTAATACATCTCTTTATTGAGATCCCTAACCATGACTACATCATTTGGCATCAGAGTAAACTTTCTTCTTTGTAGGTGGACACATGGATAAAAGTACATTTTCCATATTTATAACTATGGATAAAAAGAAGTGAATTAATATTATATCATAAGTTTTGTGTATATTTTTTAGTGATTTGTATTTAATTTTGAGGAAATGATACACTGATTAGGGTTCATTATGAGAGTGTCAAGAGTTTCCAGAGTGTCAAGACTTGAAAACTTGGATAGATTGATGATATAAATGCAATATCATTTAGAGATTATGGAAACCACACATTGTTGAGGCATTGGGGTGGTGGATGATAAAAATAGTGTTGAAGTTTCATAAAAATCACCTAAGAACCACATCGACAAAACTAAAGATATTTTTTTGTGTGTAGTTGAAAGGATTACTAGTAAGTTGAATTTTGACCCTCCTAGGTATTCAAGGAGTCTGAGTCCTCAAAAAATCATTGATTGGATAACTAAATTAGATAAATAATTTGAGTATAAAATTATATTAACTAAGAAGTTCAAATTTGCATGTGTAAAGCTGAAGAGTCATGCATCCTTATGATGGGAGTGTGTGCAGGCAGAAAGTCTCCATACATTTAAACACAAGATCAAGACTTGGATTGACTAGATGAAAATTTAAAATCTAAATTCCTACCTTTTGATCAATATTTAACATTTTTTATTAAGTAAAATTTATGACATAGGGAGATGAGAAAGAAACTTTACACCTAAGAGTTTTATAAACTAACCATCAGAGTGGGTCATGTTTAAGATGACACCGATAAGATTTGAAGGTCCCTAAATGGGCTATAAATTTCCATTTAAGATGAGATATGGTATGATCCTATTATGATCTATTGAATAAGCCTATAAATATATGATTAATATAAAGGAGAAGTTGTCCCATATAAAACAAGGCATAAAATGAGGGAAAATAAAATTTTATTAGATGTGAATATAAGGAATCAACAATAGAGGTTAATCTATGCAAGAAAGAAAAGCCAATACTTCTCATCTCAATGATACTAGTGCATAAAAAGGAAAATTATATTTTATAAGAGGTAAATAATCCTATTGAATAGGTAGAGGAAGAGGATTTGTGGGTATATGTTTTAGATGTGGTGAAATTCGGCATAGAGCTTTTAAATGTCCATATACGCAAAATGGAGGTATTAGGATAAATGATGTGATTTCACTTATCACACAAGTATATGAAGAAATTAATGTGTCTAATAATATAAAATATGAACTAAAAATTGGAGAAAGACTCATGATGAATAAGGTGTTTTTGAAACTAGGAAAAGAAAAGAATAACCCTATATAGAGGAAGATTTTATTCAAAACCATTTATAGATCTGGAGGTAAGTGTTTCAAGTTAATTTTTGATAGTGACAATATAAATAATCTTATTTTGAAATATATGGTGGATAATATTGGTCTTAATAAGATTTCACATCCAAAACCTTATAGAGTGTCTTGGTTGTTGAAGGGACATTAGATTCTCGTGAATGAGAAATATAATGAAATTACTTAGATCAAGACAATTAAAAAAAATGGATATAAATATAAATGCCATGATCATAGTAACAAAAATATAGCATAATAATGAGAACATAATGATTATTTCCACAATAGTAATTGACAATAAGAACAATACTTGATAAATAAGACTGAGCCACTTTAAAGGGGGAACCTTCGTAACCATACAATAAGAACATAATTCATAATATGATACTTAAGTACCAACCAATAAATCCTATATATACCCTACTTAGGCTATGGTTACTCCATATGATGACTCTACTAATAATATGAGAACATTGAGAATTGTGACATGATAAGATAAAAAGTGATGTAGGCCATAGATTATCCACACATATGCCTAGACACACTATAAGTTAAGGGCATAGAATTTCCCTCCCATTCAAAAAAAAAATTCCCTCAATGTTGAATAAATATGGATGACATTTTAGGAATTATTCATCCTCCCATATTACATCCTCACTCTCTATACTCTTCCACTTGATCAGATACTCCTTAATCTCCCTTTTTTGCAGTCATTTAGTGTATGTTTAAAGGATCTCCTCAAGTTACAAAATGACTTTGCCTTCCTCATCCATCTTTGGTAACTTAGTTTGGGTGGATACTTATTGTCAAATTAACTTATTTAATTAGGATACATGAAATATTGGATGTATGTGTGTTGACTAAAGTAGCTCTAACTTATATGTGACATTACCATTTTTTGCAGAATTTGATTAGGACCATAATACTTAGGATAAAGTTTTTTATCCTTTTTTTGATTTTAGGAAATTTTATTGTATGTATTATGTGTATAAAGACCCAATTTCCCACTTCAAACTAAATCTCATTATGGTGTTGATTCACTTATTGCTTCATTCAGTTATATGCCATTACCGAATTATCTCTTAAACTAGATAGTACCTTCTATTGGTGTTGAAGGTGTTCCTCAAAAACTTGAAACATTGGTTGAACTCCAAAGTATGAGGTGATGTATGGGGGTTGATTTCCATAAATAGAGACATTTTGGAAGATGTATGGAAGGAAGTTTTATACAACCATTCTGCTAGTGGCAAATAATTAAACCACATTTCTTATTTATTTGATGTAAAAATAATGGGGATAACCCTATAGGCTTTTATCGACCATATTTATTTTCCCATTATATTTAGGATGATATAAAGATATATGATCCAAGCGAGTACCCAAACATGAGAATAAATAAATCTAAAAATTACTTGTAAAGATAGGATAACAATCACTTACTATGATCTTAGGGGTACCATGTAGATTTTGAATTGTATCATGAAAAGTACCTACTACTATACTAGATACAAATGGCTAAGACAATGCAAAAAATTGGAATATTTTGTGAGCCTATCCATAAATACCATGATAAAAAAATTTACCCTCAAACTTTGACAAATGTATTATGAAATCCATGGAAATATCCTCCCACCTTTCACTAAGAATAAATAAGGGTTCTAAAATATCTAGGGTCATAATAGTCTCACCCTTGTTTTTCTGATACACCATGCATTCTTCCAAAAAAATTGATAGGTTTTAAAAAATATTGAATGCCCCATACTATAAATGTATGAATATCTATAAGGATCTTGTGTTTGAGGGTATAATTCATGCATAGGTAAAATCTATATTTATACCATAATTTATTCCCTTTCCCCTAAATTTTGTATGAAACATTGAATATTTTTAGAGCTACTGAATCAAAATCTTTGTATCATTTTTATTTCCCATTCTGATCTTGCCTCATCTATCTAATCTACCACCACATGGACATTGTGCATAATAATGCCTCTGTAGATTCATCCCTCTTGGATAGTATATATATGACTAAATTATCCTTTCGTTTCTTATATATGATTTCAAAATGACCTAACATTTTATCATCTATTTTTTATATTCTTTAGATGAATACCTCTATTCTAAGAAGCATTTTAGGCTTTCATGATTAGTTTTCACTTTATAGTGTTTGTCCATCAGATAAGGTCTCTATTGTTTGATTACATGAATAATAGCCATCATATCCTTCTCATAGATAGGATTTACCAATTTTTACATTTGAATTTATGACTCTTATATGCAAGTGTTGATCCTTACTATATGAATATTTCCCCCATTCCATATCTAAATGCATCACATTCAATAATGAAGGTATCTAAAAAATATAGGGTATGCAAAACTAGAGTGGAGAACATGGCCTCCTTTATATTCTCAAATTATTTGGTGGTAGATTATTTACAATGTAAATATTCCTTCTTCAATAAGGTTATGAGTGGTGTTTCCATGGTTCCATATTTTTTTTCAAAAACTAGTGATAATAACCTATTAGCTTTAAAAACATTAGATGTTTTGAGGGTTTTGAAAACTTTCAATTCTATCATGGAATTGATATTATTAGGGTTTACTTTGATGCCTATATGTGACACAATATGACTCAAGTACTCTACATCCAATAATCAAAAATCACATTCAGAATGATTGGCATAAAGTTGATGTTGTTAAAGAATTATCAATACCTGATTCACATCCTACAAGTTTTATTTCCATGTTTTACTGTATATTATTATATCATTAGAATATAAAAAGATAAATTTATTCAAAAAATGCCTAAAGACAATGTTCATCAAACTCTATAATGTACACGGTGCATTTTTGAGACCAAAAGGCATTATGAAAAATTCACAATGGCCTTCATAAGTTCTAAAAGTTATCTTATGTATATCCTCATCTCTTATTTGAATTTGATGATAACCTAAATGAATAACCAATTTTTTAATGTAGAAAACACCATATAATTCATTTAACAAATCATTAATTACAAAAATAAGGAACTTTTCTTTGATGGTTTAATTTTTGAGTTCTCTAAAATATGGGTACATCCTTCAGGTATCATCCTTCTTATGCACCATTACCATAGGAGATGAATTTGTAATTTAGTTAAACTTAATAATACCTACCTCTAAAAATTCATGTATGATATTTTCAATATCAAACTTCTATAAATATGGGTACTTGTATTGTCTAGTTTTGGGTGATTAACTCCCTAGTAACAATAAAATTACATGATCATGATCCCTTTATGGTGGTAGTCCTTTTGGCATTGCTTAAGAAAAAAAAAGTGTTTATCAATAATATTATGTATATTAGGTTATGTAGACATATTTTTTGGTTGTACTTATAAGGAAAATTATTGTGCTATAAACCCATATAATCCCTTTTTGATAATATTTTGCATTTGATGAGCAGTAACTAGTTGGGGAAACTTTGTATGCAATCCTCGCAGTTAAAATGTCATGCCTTAAAAATGAAAATACATGAACAATTAATAGAAAACAATATCTATATTTACCAAGGTTATGATCCATTGGACTCCCAAAACTATATCATCCCCACCCATGGGAATAACAAACATAGGACAGTCTAGCTTGTAATATCCCATGGAAATTTTGATATTGTGGAATTTCCTTGAACAAATGACTATGCCTCCATCTCCAATCATGACATGAATTTTTAAATCTAAATAAATGAAAAAAATCAAGTGTGTTTCCAACTTATTATTGATGAAGTTATTTGTACTCCCTAATTCAATCATTACTATCACCTTTTGTATCTTGAGAAAACCCACAACCTTGAGGGTTTGTGGAGTAATAATGCCTAAAAGTGAATGACATGAAATAGTTGGCTGAGAATCTTCAAACTCATCTTATAGATCATCCTTAATATTTCATCATCCTCTTTGTCATCATTGGCCCCTTAAAATTAGATCAATTTATTCTCAACACATTTATGTCCTTTGTTATATTTTCTATCACAAATAAAACATAACCCTTTGTCTTATTTCTCTTCATTTTTTTGAGGAGCCAATCTGGTAGGCTAAGGGAATGATTTTTTTGGAGTAATGAACTCTCTTTTGATAGTGAAACCCCATTGTTTGACCATATATCCTTCCTCTACCATACATGAAAATACCATGAAATTTGATATTGAACTTAGATTAAACATGTGAGCATCAAGTTGGATGTTATCCTTGAGCCCACCTAATAATAGGTCATTTAGTTTATCTTTTATGATGTCATATATTTGTAAAGATAGGTTATAAAACTATTGAATATAATCCTTGATAGTCCCTAATTGTATCAATATTTTTAAATTTCATAAATAGTTTTTTGTAACATAATTATGGTATTGCATCTACAAGGGATCAATAAAAATTGATGGGGTAATAATGAGGCCCTTATTTTTATTTTGAGCACATAACCATCTATACTAAACGAAATACTTTTGTTCTAGATATAGGGATGCCATGAAAACATTCTATGTAAATGGGGTTTGATGTAGATTAACTAAATCTACATTTGATTTATCCAAGTGACAAGATCCTTACCATCAAACTTGCACACTTCCACTTTTGGTACCATGTTATTAAGATTAGTATTTGAGTCCTATTATTTTGGTTGGAATAACTTGAGTGGATTGGTGGATAATTATTAGATGATAGAGTCACTATAAAATGAGCCAAAATATATTCCAATGTCCCACTCATAGTGATTAACTCTACCTTCATTACATTTATGTCCCATTTAATCACATCTAGATTTTATTTTTTCACCAATTTTTTCACATTTGTGTGGAGTTGGGTAACTGTTGGCCAATTTTGGCCTACTTATAGAAAATCACCTAGATGAATCATTTTTAGAAGTCTTGGCATGGTTTGATCAAGATGAACAGAGTTCTTGATGAAGTGGATGATCAAAAAATGACTTGCACAAGTCTAGAGAGACCAGACCATCATGGTACATCACACAAAAATAAATGAGTTACCTTGATTATGAATTTAATAATTTTAATTAGGAGGCATTTCAGAGTTGAAATATCACATGGACATGAGGTTCTTCATACCTTGAACATTCTCTACAAATTTTGTGACTTGATGAGTTGTTTATCTCAAGTCATAAACATTCAAAGATGAATTATCAAAATGGGACATGCATGGGAACATCAAGTTAAAGCTAAAAAAATAAATGTTTGAATTATAATGATCCAAGGATGAATGCACAGCTAAAAAGTGGAAAGATCATAGGTGTCTAGATGAAGATTTAATGGTGCACAATGACTGGCAATGTTAGTGGGTATGAAAGATCCAACGGTGTGATATTCATTGTACAAAAGTAGATCAATGATAAGTGGTGGGTCAAAAGGTTAGTGGATCCTAAGATAAAATACATGGGTGACAAGTGTCTTAAGCATGTTAAACTAGCAGAATATCTATGTCTCACATTCATTCATTTAGAGAAAGATCAATGATACATGAAAGGTCAAGAAGTCAATGCTCCTAAGGACAAATATGAGAACACCACATGGTGAAAGCATATAAACTATCTAGGACTAACTACAGGACCCACAGAATGAATGAGGAGCTAAAAAATATCATGATCAAGGAACCAAATTAAGATCAATGGCTAAAATTAAAATTCAAAAGCTAAGGGACTTTAATGGAGAGCAGAAATGACCTAAGGTCGAACTAGAGCAAATATTTCAAGGGTATGCCATAAAGGTAGACATGTTGGACAAAGGATTTCTCCACCCCAAGTAGGTAAAATACATAAATTCAATATCAAACATGAAATAAGTTATCAGGAGTAGAACCTACAAAGTCATCTAACGCCATTAAAGCCCTATAAATTTTTCAAGAGCTTCTAGATGTAGGTTTTACATCTTGTTTAGATTCAATAAACCCTAACCTATGGATCTTCATTTACAATCATGACTATATGAAAACCAATAGGGTGGTTGGTTTTAATTCATATAGATCTACATTCAAGATTTATAAGTAATGGTATAATGGTGACTACAAAAATAATGTCAGAAATAACATCAATGAGCAAACTCATGTAACTGCCTAATAACATGAAGAACATCAAGCATGATTCAGGAAGACAGTGGGGCATTTAGCATTTCAAGGTCCTTAGGGACTTGTTCTTATTTGATGGATTATGACTCAACATCCTCGAATCGATGCTAATTAATCAAAGGTGGTTGGGTCACATTTATTAAGGGTAATCTGTTCAGTTCCCTCTCTCTCCCCTTTTTGCTATATATGCTCTTTTTCCCATTGAAAAGGGTTGACTCTCAAATATTTTTACTATAACATCTATTTGAAATAATAGAGACTAAATTCCTCCATATTTAACCTAAATTGAAGTGTGTCTTATGAATTTATTGGTGTGGTTAAGTGAATCCATGCTTTATTTTGCCTCTGTCTAAATTCCCTCACCTTCATGAAGTATTTGGTATCTCCCAGAGGTCATTTTAAGTGCATAGATAGTCTATTGATTATTTTTTGAAGTGGGAAACTACCCTCCCATACTAGATTAATAGCCAATCCTTCCCTTTTAGTGAAACATATGTGGAATATTTTCAAAGAGTGAATTAAGTGATGTTTATCAGTCTTGAAAGTGTTCTATAGTGTGTCTTATGCAAGCATAAGTGTTAAAAAAATTGGCATATCACCTCCTTTTTACATGTTTTCATGCAATTAGTGTCTTTTCTCTCCCTTTTCCAAGTTAGAGGTTAGTGTAGGTGATAGATCCAATAGGAAGATGACCTTCTCCAGAGGCTCAACCTCACCATCGAATACCCACATATTGAGGTTGTTCACATTTTATGGCTTAATTAGAGGGAAACTAAAAAAATTCCCCCCATGGGTGAAAATTATGACCACAACAATTTATGGCATGCTTGGTGGGACCCAAAGACATTCTCTATAGATAAAGTTTGGAGCTAGGGATAAGTAGTTACAATAGAGGAAGACACTTTTTATCATCAAAAGCTAAAAGTTCTTCAAGATGAAGAGCTCATAGCATCATCCAAGCAACACTCTCATACCATAGGTTTGTTAAGCATAAAATATACTGAGAAGGTGGGGGTGAATCAGTATATTATATATATTTTACTTAATCTAATTTTTTATTTAATCCACTTAATTATACATTCAATATATGCAATAAAACTAAAAAAATAACATGCACTACACGAGAGAGAGAGAGAGAGAGAGAGAGAGAGAGAGAGAGAGAGAGAGAGAGAGAGAGAGAGAGAGAGAGAGAGAGAGAGAGAGAGAGAGAGAGAGAGAGAGAGAGACTAGATTTTTATGTAAAAATCCAAATTGGGAAAAACCACGGAGAACAATCTCAAGTATATAAATGATCACCAACTCAAATTACAAAGTTTTCAAGCACCAAATTGCAGGATCACCAACCCCTTTGCCGAGCACCAACCCACAAGAGCACCAACCCCTCTTATGTATAGAACACAACTATCTCTCAATGTTACTTACTCAACAAATGATAGAGATCTACAATATCTCCTAATTTTCTCTCCTCTTTTATTATATAAAACAATTACAAAACCATGTACTCTCTTGCATATTAAAAATGTATTCTCAAATCTTTATTTATAGCTTTCCAAATGACCTTTGGCATTCACCCTTTGTAACCCTTCAATCCTCATGGAAAATGGTGCCAACCTTGCATGACTTTTCATATCCTTGCATTTGAAAAGTCACATGGTGACCCTTCATAAGCAAATGTGTCCTTTCCTCTTTTGTCTTTATCTTGGAAACCTTTATAATTCCTTAAGGTGACTCTTCATGGAAAAATGCACCATACCCTCTTTTGTCTTCACTTGGTGACTCTTGGAATTCCTCAAGATGACTCTTCATGGGAAAATTCATCCCATTCCTCTTTTGTCTTTACTCTATGACTCTTTAAATTCTCCATGGGCCTTCTTTTGACTTTTATGCAACCAAAAATATATTCATTAATATTAAATAAATATTAACACACATTAGCCAAGATATGAATATTAAAAACACCATTAAATTTTATGGGGCCTTTATCACCAATGCTAGACCTTTGACATCAATGAAAATATTTCCAACAAGGTTACTACAAGGTCAGATAATAAAGGTATTCCCTTTGAATTCATTGAGATGCATTCTATTTTATATAAAAGAGCAAAATTTAATAGGACAAGACCTTATCCTTAGAGTCAATATTCATCCCCTGGTCATCCTATTATTTTAAGAGGTGAAATTCTCCCTACCAAAATGGCTATCAAAAATAAAGTATTTGTTCCATTCAATAGAGGTAGTCCATTAAACTTAGCCCAGTATGATGATATTCATGTGTCTTCTCTTAAAACCATCCCATTATTTTCTATAGAAGATCAATTACCTACTACTGAGTACATATAGGATGTTGCCAACTTTTGTTCAGTTCATAATATTGTTCAAGATAATGTAGCTATTAGACTACTCGATGCTTCCTTCAAAGGAAAAACACCATAGTGGTATAGAAACCTTCCACTAAATTCCATATCTACATGGGATGATTTAAGTATAGCCTTAGTCATACAATTTGAAGACAAATCTGATCACCTATCCTTAGTTGAATAGTTGACTACCATTCAAAGATACCCCCATGAGTTCATGTTTGATTTTAACCTTAGATTCTAAAAGACATGGACTAGAATACCTACATTAATTAGTCCATCACCATAATATGATTTCTTATATTATCTAAAAGCCCTTAATTCTAATATTAGTGTGATGATATAATCTGTGCATGGTATTACCTTGCTAGATGCCTATGAGGTTGTTATAAGGGTAGAGAATAGCTTGATACAAACTGGTAAACTTTCTCTAAGGCCTCTAATTCCTATATTCCAAAAATTGAAGCCTATTCCATTATTTCAAGTTCCTTATATTCTATTTATAGCCCCAATTCCATCCCAATAAAGAGCAAATTGCAATCCTTTCTAGTCAAGCTAGTGAGATTGAAGAATTAAAAAGTATGTTACAAGCTTTTGGGAATGAACTAGTTCAACTCAAGAGACAAAAGTACCAGGGTAGGCCTTATCAACAACAAAACCAAAACACCTATCATCCCTTCTATAATCAAAGGCCTCCTTATCAAGGGTTCAGATAAATTAGACCACCCCACTAATCATATGAGTCATAACTCAAGATAAAACATATGCAACCCTTAATCCTAATATACCCTCTATTTCAAGAGATATTATTCCCACACCTCCTCAGAATAAATTGATGCAAGATGTAGGTTGGCAACCTTCTAATCCCAATAATGCTCAAAATCAAGCCTTAGTGCCATAAAATATTACTATGTCACAAATGTCACTTGAAGAGTTTTCTCTTTAAGAAAGTCAATACCAAGAAGCAAGATTGGAATCAAAAGGCCAAATGTAACAATTTCAAGGGAAACCTAATGCCATTAATGTAAATAGGTAGATGGATGATCATATAACATTCAATCAAGTTGAGACCAACAACATAAATGGTTAAGATGTAGCTCTAACTAGAGCTAAAAGAAGAGCCATTGATGTGGTTCAATATATAAGCAATGCTTTAATTGATCCTAATGTTGTCCCTCAATAGAATATCAAAGATAAACATACTTCCCTTGCATCACAAAATAGTCAAAATGTAGAGGTTAGGAAAGTTCCTTAGGTACCTATAGTCCATGAGCAACCAGTGATTCAAAAAGTACAACCAAAGGCTAGTGGAGTCCAATTTAGCATAGTAGATCAAATGAAGAAATACATTGTCAAAATTATGATGTGGGATTCCCTATATATTATAGGATAAAAGGATATGCTCATCCAAGAGCTTTATGCTATAAAAGTGTCTCTAGAACCAATTGAAAAATAAGGTGTTGCCCTAACTAATTCAAACAAGCCAACTAAATAACAAGATCAACATGCACATAAGGTGGTAAGGGTAGACAAATATTAAGTATAGTCAATTAAAACTCCTCCCTTCTACCTCTCTTTAATATTTGGTGACATTTTAGTTCATAATTGTATGGTGTATAGTGGAGCCAGTAGCACTGACATGCCTAATCAAATTGTAGATAAGCTTCATCTTATCTATGATCCAAATACTAAGGGTGTGTTACAACTAGATAAGTCACCAAAAAATATAGTGGTCATCATCAAAGATATTAAATTAACAATGCATGCCTGTCCTAATGTTACCATTTATCAAGATGTAGTTGTAGTGGACTTACCTCCCTACTTTGCAATGTGTCTTTCAAGGGACTTCACTTCAAAAATTGGAAGATACTTATTAGCTGATTGGTCATTTTTGAGGTTCAAAATTAGGTATGGTACCAGGGTGACTATGTTTTTAACCTATTGCATGCTTCCATTTGGAGCCATTTATGCCAAATATGGTGAACACTAATTATGTTATCTTAGATGAAGTGCTAGAAAATAGTGAAGTGGAAGCTGAGTCACCTTTATATGGAATTCCATATTTATTTCTTGATGAATGGGCCTCTAATTTACATGAAGATTATCCTTATAATCTAATTGAATAAGGACTTCATGTTTATTGCCTCCATGAGAATGATGCACCAATTCTAGCCTTGATGAAGGATGATGAATCGAGTGATGACTTATGGAAGTTATACTTTGATGGGGTAAGAAACAAGCATGGTATTGGTACTAGAATGATGATTATTTATCCATCCAAGTAAATGTATTTCACTTCTCTAAATTTTTATTTTGGATGTTTAAAAAATGTTACATAATATGAGGCACTGGTCCATGGTTTGTAGTGGGCTAGAAAGATGAAAGTCAACACCTTACAAGTCTTTGGTGATAGTGAACTTGTAGTTCACCAAGTAAGAGGTATTAATGTATGTAAGAATCCATTGCTTAAGTCTTATAATCATAGAGTATGGGACTAAATTTAATACTTTCAAGCTTTTGATATTCATGTCATATCAAGAAATGAGAATAAACAAGCAGATAGATTGGTTGTTATTGGGTCATAATTTAGCATCCTAAATGATATAAAATTGAAAAGGTTTATTCATAAATTAAGGTGGTTTTAAGACCTATTAAATACAACCATGATAATTGGCAAGTGTTTTAAGATGATAAAATTATCAGGTTCTTACAAGAAGAGATTGAGTTTTCCTTAAGGAATCAAGAGAAGTTATTATAGCAATATGGTGGTCAGATTGTGAAATTGAAGACAAATAGGTTTCCCAAGGGGTTGGTCACACTTGAGAACACAATTAGTAGGGATGATGTTTTGAGAAAAGAAAAAGCATCTTTTTCAACCGAAGAGGAACACTATGCCAATGTGGAGATTGCAACTGGTAAGAAATTAGAGTTGGGTAAGGTGTGCAGTCCTATTGAGAGAGAAGATTTCATTGAGTTACGTTCAAGTTTTGCATATGTATTTGTATGGAAGTATAGTGACCTCAAAGGATTTGATCTGAGTCTAGCTCAACACACCATTGAGTTAGAAGATGAAACTAGGCCAATAAAATAGAGACAAAGACCTATCAATCTAAATCTTGAGCATTTGATGAGAGCTGATCTACATAAGCTCATTGAGTTAGCTGTAACATTTCTAATTAAATTCTCAACTTGGGTGGCAAACCTTGTTCCAGTATAGAAAAAGAATGGTGAGATCAAACTATGTGTTAACTTTCATGATTTAAATAAGGCTTCCCTTAAGGATCACTATCCTTTACCATCCATGAAACAAATTGTATAGTTGGTTTCAGGTTCAGAAGGGTTTTCTTTATTTAATGGATATAGTGGTTACAATAAAATTTTAGTCAAGGAAGAAGACCAATTTAAGACAGCCTTCATAACCAAGTGGGGGATATTTGCATATAGAAAGATACCCTTTGGTTTATCCAATGTTGGAACAAATTTTTAGAGAGCCATGGATATGGAATTCTAGGTAATTCATAACAAGTTTATACTTGTTTATCTAGATGACATAATAGTGTTCTCAAAAAATGCATATGAATACATGGCTCACTTCAAGAAAGTGTTTGAAAAGTGTAGGTAGTTTGAGATATCTCTAAATCCCAAAAAGTGTGTCTCCTTGGTTCATGAAGGTAACCTTCTTGGATATGTGAATTCAAAGCATGGTATGATTATATATCCTAATAGGATAGAGTCAATTCTTTCACTTTCCCTACCCAAGCACAAGAAATCTTTACAAAGCTTCTTAGGCAAAATTAGTTTCATAAGGAGATATATTTTCAGACTTTTCCACTTTAGCTAAGCCACTCATAGCCATGCTAAATAAGAATTAGAAATTCAACTAGACCAAGGAAGGAGTAAAGAGTTTTGAAGAGATTAAGAGATCCATAACCAGTGTTACTACACTCTTGAACCCATATTTCATAAAGGATTTCATCTTATACACTTATGTTAACATCGACACCATTTTAGGCATCCTCATAAAAAAAAATCAAGAGGCTTTAAATTATGCAATATCCTTATTCATTCAAGGCTTGGAAGAATATGAAATAAGGTACTCTTTTGTTGAAAACCATGTACTTTCAGTTATAAGGTCTCTCAAGAAGTTTAGATACTTGTTGTCTAATAATAAGATACATCTGATGTTTGCCCATCTAAGTATCAAAGAATTTTTCTTGAACAAGGATATAAATGAGAGAAGAGCTAGTTGGATAACCAAATTAATGGATAATGATGTGGATATCAAGGTCACAAAACTTGTGAGAGGTAAGAGACTTTGTGAACATCTAGCCCAAGAATTACAAGAGGATAATGGGGTGGTTATGATGTCAAATGATGAAGTTGTAATTGATCACACCTCACCTTATATCTAGTTCCAAGACATGATAATATACCTCCAAGATGGTATTTATCCTTCCCATCTAATTCCTTCAAAAATAAGAAATTTTAAATTGCTATCAATTCCTTTTATTCTTGTTGATGGTACCCTATTGAAGAAGAATATCAATGGAATGTTGCTAAGGTGTATAGATTCAATCCAAACATAGATATTGCTTGAGAATTTTCATGATGGACATGGTGGGGGTCATTATTATATAAAAACCATAGCCCTTAAAATTATGAGAGGATGTTACTATTAGACTATCTTATTTACTGTTTGTCATGTATGGGTCAAGAAATGCAAACAATGTGCTATGTTTGTAGGAAAAGTCAAGCTTACAGCCCTACCCCTCCAACCAATTATAGTGGATCATCCCTTTGTCTAATGGGGATTGGAATTTATTGGTATCATTAACCCCCCTTCAATATTAGGTCACAAGTGGATACTAACTACCACAAATTACTTCCCTAGATGGACAAAAGTAGTGGCATTAAAGGAAGTAAACGAGACCAATGTTTTAGATTTATATGAAGGTTTGCTTAATATATTTGGAGTTCATTCAAATATTATTTTTGAAAATGTTATGGCTTTTGTGGGAGCCAAGATCAGCCAATGGGTAGTTCAACATGGTGTCTTTCTCAGCACTTCATCAAATTATTATCCACAAGGTAATGGCCTCGTTGAGTCTACAAATAAGAACCTATTAAATATCATAAGGAGAAATACTAAAGATAATTAGAGGTCATGGCACCTCAAGCTGAAGTCATCTCTGTGGGTTGATAGGATCACCTACAAAATATCCATATCCAATTCTCCATATAATTTGGTGTATGGTAAAGAAGCGAGATTGCCTATTTTTCTTAAATTCCCTACTTTAGAACTAATGCATCAACTTGAGCTATTAGAGAATGAACCAATGTAGATTAGGTATGCTAAGCTAATGGAACTAGAGAAGTTTTAAATCAATCCATATTGGCCATGGAAGCCCATCAAGCATAGGTGAAGAGATCCTTTGACAAAAGAGCTTCTTCAAAAAGTTTCAAAGAAGGAGATTTGGTCCTCAAATGGGATGAGGGCAAAGCTAAGCTAGGAAGGAACACAAATTTTGACTCTCTTTGGAGTGGTCCATACACAATCTCTAGTTGCAAGTCGCACAATGCCTTCCATATTGCAAAGATGGATGGCAAGGAGTTTCCTATCCCAATCAATGGGATACATCTGAAACACTGTTATTAAGGAGCTAGGTTCCATGTACAAAGTTAGTTTGTCTTGTTTTCCTCCAAGTGTTATTTTAACACATTATTTTTCTTTGTTTTGTCCCAAATAAGTGATTTGTTCACACAATTTCTTTGTTATATTAGTTTCCCTATTTTCTATGTTTCCTTCCTTGCCTTGGTGGGATTGTTATCTTCTTTAAGTCAAATAGGTTTCTTGCAGTCTTGGACTAGAATTATTTTTGTTCATAAGTTCACGAGTCCATGAATAATCTAATTTCTCAAGAATATTAGGCATGCTTCCTAGATGAGTAGCTAAATATGTTGGCCAATTTTGGCTTACATATAGAAACTCACTTGAATGGATCAGGTTTGGAAGTCTTTACAAGGTTTAATCAAGATGAACAGAGTTCCTTATGAAGTGGATGATCAAAAAATGACTTACACAAGTCTAAAGAGACTAGATCATCATGACACATCACAAAAAAATGAATGAGTTAGCTTGATTTTTCATTTTATAAGTTCAATTGAGATGCCTCTCAAATCCAAAAGATCAGATGGACACGAGGTTCTTCATGCCTTGAACATTATCTACAAAATTCATGACTTGATGAGTTGTCTATCTCAAGTTATAAGCATTCAAAGATGAACTAACAGAATGGGATGTGCATGGTGTTAGGAATAAGTGATTAATTATGCAATAACATGCAACATAGAATTCATTCCTTAGAATCATAACATCAGAGACATATGAAACAAAATTCAAATCTAAGGAAATACACACATAACACTGATATAACATGGTTCACTCAATGTGGGATACGTCCACCAAGAAGCCTCTATAATATTATAAACAAGTGTACAAGATAACTCTCAACAAGAAACCTCTCAGAAAGATAAATTTCTCCAACCTAAATTCACACCAAAATTCCCAAGATGCTAAGATACACCTCAAACCTGATCACATCGACCGAAGAGAGAATACAAATCTCAAAATGAGATACAAAATGCAATGCGTAATGTGTTTCCCCTCACCCCTATTATAATTTCCAAAATCCCTTGAAAAATTTACCATACCATGGAGATAACCATATCCCCACCAAATAAGGGAGGTTATAACCACCTAGGATAAACATAATCCCTTGATTCTCTCAACACCTTACCCACTTCTCCATAAAACGTACCACAAATGTGAGAAGTGGTTAGCATACTCAAAAAATACACCCCGCCATTTTTGAAAGTAAAAATTACATGTTAAAATTTCCCTGATAATTTTATTTTTACCTTTAGGGGTGTTGAAATGGTCTCCACATTCAACAATATCCCACTTGGAGTTCATTTCTCCTTAAACAAAATTTAACACTCCTCCATGATCTTCACAAAGACCAACCAAAGATAAACATAACCTCAACTTCTCCAATGTGACTACCTTGGTCATCATATCCATAGGATTTTGGCTCGTATGTATCTTTTCTAGGTTCACCATGTTTTTCTCCAAAGATATCCTAATGAAATGATACCGCAACTATATGTGCTTCATCCTCAAGTGAAAAGTGGAGTTCTTTGATAAATGTATAGCACTTTAACTATCACTATATAATCCCATAACTTCTTAATTATGCCCCAAATCATTAAGTAACTATTGTAACCAAATCATCTCCTTGTTAGCCTCTATAACAACAACATACTTAGCGTCTATGGTTGATAAAGCCATAACCTTTTGTATCTGGTAAATCCAACTAACTACTGTATCCCTGATAGTATATACATAACCTATCATACTCCTCTTGCTATCAACATCCCCATCCATATCCGAGTCCACATAACCACACAAAGTGGTGTTTGATCTACTAAAACACAATGTTGTACCTATGGTTCCTCTCAAATATCAAAGAATCCACTTCACTACTTGCTAGTGCTCATAACCTGGATTACTCATGTACCTACTTACTATTCCCACTACATGGGCAATATCTAGCCTAGTAAAAACCATAGCATACATCAGGCTACCAACTGTCAATGAGTAAGGTACCTTGGGCATATTTATCTTTTCTTCTTTTGTCTTTTGACACTGCTTCTTTGATAATCTAAAATGGCCTGGCAAAGGAGTCCCAATTGGCTTAGCATCTTGAAAACTAAACCTATCCAAAAAAAATTCACATAATCTTCCTAGGATAAGATGAGATTCCTCTCCTTCCTATATTGATTTATCTTCATACCAAGGATTTGCTTCACTGCACCCAAATCCTTCATAGAAAAGGAATCACCAAGATGTTTCTTGAGTACTTGAATCTGTTGCATGTTATTTTTGGCAACCAATATGTCATCTACATACAAACATATGATAATATAATTACCATCCTCAAATATTTTGATATACATGCAATGGTCAGAATGACACCTGGAGTAACCCTGTTCCAACATAAAATTATCAAACTTCGTATACCATTGTTGTGGAGCTTGTTTTAGGCCATATAAGCTCTTCTTTAGTTTTCACACCAATTTTTCCTTTCCTTCAACCTCATAAACCTGTGGCTGATCCATATATAATTGCTCCTCCAAATCACCACGAATGAATGTAGTCTTCACATATATTTTTTCTAAGTTTAAATCCTCTACTGAAACTATACCAATCATAGTTTTAATAGAAGTCATCTTACCAACATGAGAAAAAATCTCATCAAAATCAATACCTTTCTTCTGTACAAAACCCTTGACCACCAAACACACCTTGTACCTTTTCCTTCCTTCATCCTCTTCTTTGATTTTCTAAACCCACTTGTTTTAAAATGCTCTCTTGCCCTTGGGTAGCTTCATCAAATCCCACATCTAGTTATCCATGAGATAACTATGTTCCTCTTCCATGGCTTGCTCCCACTTCTTCCTAACATTTGCCTGCATTACTTCCTTGAAACATTTAGGGGCTCTTCTTACCCCAAAAGACCTTCTTATTGCAAGAGTTTGGGGTTCCTATGTAGGAGGTTCTTTAACTATCTCTTTGGACACCTTACTATTCATAATATCATCCAACACTATGTACTCTTTTTGTTCCTATTCCTACAACTAATCCTTATACATGATTTTTTATTTAAAGATAACATCCCTAGACAAGAATATTTTCTTGTCTCTAAGAATCCAAACCTAGAAACCAAAGTCATCCTCACCATAACCAATAAAGGTGCATCTCTCGGACTTAGCCTCTAACTTGGTCCTATCTTTCTTGACAACATAAATAAGTGCATCACATCTAAAGACCCTAAGAAAAGAATAATTAACTTTCTTACTAGACCAAGCTTCCTTAGGTATGCCTCCATCCAAAGGCACTAAGTGTCCTCTATTAATCAAATATACCACTGTGCTAACTGCTTTTGCCCAAAACATTAGGGGCAACCCTGAATGTAACCTCATGCTCCTAACATGCTCCATGATTGTCCTATTCATCCTCTCTGACACTTCATTCTCCTGTGGAATCCCTGGAACTATACTTTGCCTACAAATTTCATTCTATGAATAATAATCATCAAATGTTTTACTACAATACTCATATTCATTATCCGACCTAAGACATTTCAAATTGAGACCTATTTTATTCTTAACCAAAGCTTTCCATCTTTTGAATGTTTCAAAAACATCATATTTCTTCTTAATGAAATAAACCTAAACGTTCCTAGTTACATCATCAATAAATGTAACATAATAATTTGAACCACCAATAGAAGATACCTAAGCTAGCCCCCATACATCTAAGTGAATCAACTCCAAATTATTTTCCTTATTCATAGGTCCTACCCTCACAAACTTAACTTGCTTCTACTTCTCATACACACAATCATCATAGAAGTCTAAATAAACCTGTTTTAATATGAGAAACTTGTCTTTCAAGATCTCCATACCCTTACAGCTCATATGAATAAGCTTGTAGTGCTACAAAGTTGCATCTCCATCTACAACAACTAAATTACAGTGATCAACACTACTAGTCAAGTACAAAGTTCCAAATTTATTACCTCTCTCAACCATAAGATCACCCTTGGTAACTTTCCAAGAGTCTGTTGTAAATAACACCGAATAACCCTCACTATCTAATTACCCTGCTAATATTAAATTCCACCTTAACTGTGAGACATGTCTGACATCCTTTAGTAGCCATGTGTTCCCATTCTGTATATTCACCTTAACACAACCTTTCCCTACTACATCATTCATCATCACCAAGATAAACATGCCCAAAATCTACTTGAACATAATTAATAAAATGATGCCTATGTGGGGTGGCATGAAAAGAAGCCCCTAAATCTAATACCTAAGATTCAGAAACATTATCCAAGGAAAGAATTAAATCATCATGACTAATAGTACCTATTGTCATATATACCTCCTTGGTCTCCTCATGTTTGGTCTTCTTGTCCTGAAGTTCCCAACATTCCTTCTTTATGTGTCCACTTTTCCCACAGTGCCAACACACCATATTGGCTCTAGATTTAGATCTTCCCTGAATCTTTGAATTTCCATGGTTTCCTTTACTTATATCCTTATGTCTCCCTCTAGTTTCCATCATAAAATCATTCCTTGAAGATGATTCCTTAGTTCTCTTCCTTCACATTTTCTCACTAAGAATCACACCTATAACATCCTCAAACTTTAAACTTCCCTTAGCAGGGATGACATTACTCACAACCATAACTAGTGTATCCCAATTATCTAGTAAGGAGCACAAAATAAATAAATCCTTAACTTCATTTTCAAATTTAATACCAACAGAAGTTAGCATACTCACAACTGTATTAAAATCATTCAAATGATCAACTACAGAACCATTTTCAGACATTTTCATATTAAATAACCTTTTCATCAAAAATATTTTATTAGAGTTAGAGTGTTTTTATATAACTCACCTAATTTTTTATTTAGACCAAATGTGGTCATCTCCTCTAAAATATTGAAGGCAATCAAAGATGCAAGGCACAACTGTATGGCTCCTAGTGCTTTTCTATCGAGTAAATTCCAATCTACCTGATCCAAGCCTAAAGGTTGGCCTGCTTCCCCCATCAAAGGGAAATGAAGATTCTTATGAAACAAGTAATCCTTCATCCACATCTTCCATAATCTAAAAGTCTACCCATTAAATTTTACAACTCTAGATCTTCCATTATTTGTCTTAGCTCCCACTCAAGTTAATATCTTTCCCTATGATTCACCACTTTATCAAAACTACTAAAGCTAGCTCTGATACTAGTTATTAAGAATAAGTGATTAATTATGCAATAACATGCAACATGGAATTCATTCTTTAAAATCACACTAGCAGAGACATGAAAGAAAATTTAGATCTAAGCAAATACGCACATAACACTGATATAACGTGGTTTACCCAATCTGGGCTATGTCCACCAAGAATCTCTCTATAATATTATAAAAAAGAGTACAAGATAACTCTCAAAAAGAAACCTCTCATAGAGATAACTTTCTCCAACTTGAATTCACACCAAAATTCTTGAGATGCTAAGCTATACCTCAAACCTGATCACACCGATCGAAGAGAGAATACAAAGCATAAAATGAGATGAAAAATTCAATTCTTAATGTGTTTCCCCTCGCCCCTATTTATAATTTCCAAAATCCCTTGAAAAATGTGCCATATCATGGATATAACCATATCCCCACCAAATAAGGGAGGTTATAACCACCTGGGATAAACATAATCCCCCGATTCTCTCAACCCCTTACCCACTTCTCAATAAAACATGCCATAAATGTGGGAAGTGGTTAGCATAATCAAAAATACACCCCACCATTTTTGAAAGTAAAAATTACATGTTAAAATTGTCCTGGTAATTTTATTTTTACCTTATGGGTGTTGAAACAGGATCCACATTCAACAATCTCCCACTTGGAGTCTGTTTCTCTTTGAACAAAATTTAACACTCTTCCATGGCCTTCACGAAGACCAACCAAAGCTAAACATAACCTCAGCTTCTCTAATGTGACTACCTTGGTCATCATATCCATAAGATTATGGCTTGTATCTATCTTTTCTAGCTTCATCATGTTTTCCTCCAAAGCTAACCTGATGAAATGATACCACAATTGTATGTGCTTCATCCTCAAATAGAAAGCAGAGTTCTTGGCTAAATGTATATCACTTTGAATATCACTATATAATCCCCTAGCTTCCTACTTATGCCCCAAATCATTAGGTAACTATTGTAACCAAATCAACTCCTTACTAGCCTCTATAGCAACAACATATTCAACCTCTGTGGTTGATAAATCCATAACCTTATGTATCCACAAAATCCAACTAATCATTGTATCCTTGATAGTAAATACATAACCTATCATACTCCTCCTAATATCAACATCCCCAACCATATTTAAGTCCACATAACCACATAAAGTGGTGTTTGATCCACCAAAACATAATGTTGTACCCATGGTTGCTCTCAAATATCAAAGAATCCACTTCACTGCTTGCCAGTGCTCATAACCTAGATTACTCATGTACCTACTTAATACTCCCACTACATGGGAAATATCTAACCTAGTAAAAATAATAGCATACATCATGGTACCAACCATCAATGAGTATGGTACCATAGACATCTTTAGCTTTTCTTCTTCTATCTTGGGACACTGCTCCTTTGATAATTTTAATGGCCTACCAAAGGAGTCCCAACTGGCTTAGCATCCTACTTACTAAACCTCTCCAAAACTTTCTTCATGTACTCTTCCTAGGATAAGATCAACTTCCTCTCCTTCCTATCCTAAGTTATCCTCATACCAAGGATTTGCTTTGTTACACCCAAATCCTTCATAGAAAATGAATCACCAAGTTATTTCTTGAGTATTTGAATCTGTTGTATATTCTTTCTTGCAACCAACATGTCATCTACATACAAGCATAGGATAATATAATTACCATCCTCAAATCTCTTGATATACATACAATAGTCATAATGACACATGTAATAACCCTGTTCTAACATAAAATTGTCAAACATCTTATACCATTGTTATGGAGCTTGTTTTAAGCCATACAAGCTCTTCTTTAGTTTTCACACCAATTTATCCTTTCCTTTGACCTCATAACCCTGTGGCTGCTTCATATATAATTCCTCCTCCAAATCACCATGAAGGAATGTAGTCTTCACATCTAATTGTTCTAAGTGTAAATCCTCTACTACAACTATACCAAGCATAGTTTTAATAGAAGTCATCTTAACAATAGGAGAAAAAATCTCATCAAAATCAATACCTTTATTTTGTGAAAACCCCTTGACCATCAATCGGGCCTTGTATCTTTTCCTTCCTCCATATTTTTCTTTGATTTTGTATACCCACTTGTTTTGTAATGTTCTCTTTCCCTTGGGTAGCTTCACTAAATCCCACATCTGGTTCTCCATGAGAGAACTATGTTCCTCTTCCATGGCTTGGTCCCACTTCTTCCTAATATTTACCTACATTGATTCCTCAAAAAAATTTGGTTCTCCATTGTTAGTAAATAAAAAAAACTCAAATATGAGTAAAAACATTAAGGAGTTCTTCTTACCCTAGAAGACCTTCTTACTATAGGAGTTTTGGGTTCCTGTGTAGGAGGTTCCTAAACTATCTCCTTGGACACCTTACCATTCATAATATCATCCAACACTATGTACTCTTTTTTTTATTATCCCTACAATTGATCCTTACACATGACTTTTTATTTAAAGATAAAATCCCTAGACCAAAATATTTTCTTGTCTCTAAGACTCCAAACCCAAAAACCAAAGTCATCCTTACCATAACCAAAAAAGATGCATCTCTCAGACTTAGCCTCTAACTTGGTCCTATCTTTCTTAGCAACATAAACAAATGCCTCGCATCTAAAGACCCTAAGAAAAGAATAATTAATTTTCTTACCAGACCAAGATTCCTTAGGTATGCCTCCATCTAAGGCATTAAAGGTCCTTTGTTAATCAGATATACCTTTGTGCTAACTACTTCCACCCAAAATATTAGGGGCAACCCTACATGTAACCTCATGCTCCTAGCACGTTCCATGATTGTCTTGTTTATCCTCTTTGACACTCCATTTTCCTGTGGCATCCCTAGAATCATCATTTCCCTATAAATTCCATTCTATGAACAATAATCATCAAATGCTTTGCTACAATATTCACCTCCATTATCTGACCTGAGACATTTCAACTTGAGACCTATTTTATTCTAAACCAAAGATTTTCATCTATTTAATGTTTCAAACATAGCATATTTACTCTTAATGCCATAAACCCAAACTTTCTTAGTTGCATCATCAATAAATATAACATAATAATTTAAACCACCAAAAGAAGATACCTGAGCTAGCCCCATACATCTGAGTGAACCAACTCCAACTTATTCTCCTTCTTCCTAGGTCTAACCCTCAAGAACTTAACTCACTTCTTCTTCCCATACACAAAATTGTCACAAAAGTCTAAATCAACTTGTTTCAATTTAGGAAACTTGTCATTCAAGATCTCCATGCCCTTCCAGCTCATATGACTGAGCCTGTAGTGCCACAAATTTGCATCTCCATTTACAACAACTAAATTACAATGATCAACACTACTATTCAAATACAAAGTGCCCACTTTCTTACCTTTCTCAACCATAAGCTCACCCTTGGTAACTTTTAAAGAGTCTACTATAAACAACACCGAACAACCCTTACTATCCAATTTCCCCACTGATATTAAATTATGCCTTAACTATGGGACATGTCTGACATCCTTTAGTATCCATGTGTTTCCATTAGGTATATTCACCTTAACACAACCTTTCTCTAAAATACTTCATGGTTCATCATCACCAAGATAAACATGTCTAAAATCTCCTTGAACATAATTAGTTAAATGATGCCTATGTGGGGTGGCATGAAAAGAAGCCCCTAAACTTAATACCTAAGATTTAGAAACATTATCCAAAAAAATAATTATAGCATCTTGACTAATAGTACCTATTATCATATTTACGTCCTTGGTCTCCTCATGTTTGGTCTTCTTGTCCTAAAGTTCCCAACATTCCTTCTTTATGTGTCCACTTTCCCATAGTGCCAGCACACCATCTTGGCTCTAGATTTAGATATTCCTAGACCCTTTGACTTTTCATGGTTTCCTTTAATTTTGTCCTTTAATCTCCCTCCAGTTTCCATCATCAAATCATTCCCTGAAGATGATTCCTCCGTGCTCTTCCTTCACATTTCCTCACTAAGAATCACACCTATAACATCCTCAAACTTTAAACTTTCCTTAGCAAGGATGACATTACTCACATCCATAACCAAGTTATCCCAACTATCAGGTAAGGAGCACAAAATCAATAAATCCTTAACTTCATCTTCAAATTTAATACCAATGAAATTTAGCATACTCATAACCATATTAAAAGCATTTAAATGATCAGCTACAGAACCATTTTTAGACATTTTCATATTAAACAACCTTTTCATCAAAAATATTTTATTAGAGGTAGAGGGTTTTTCATATAAATCCCCTAATTTCTTCATCAGACCACATGTGGTCATCTTCTCTAAAATATTGAAGGCAACCGAAGATGCAAAGCACAATCATATGGCTCCTAGTGCTTTCCTATTTTTAAAATTCTAATTTGCTTGATTGATACGTAAAGGTTGGCCTATTTTCCCCATCAAAGGGAAATGAATATCCTTATAAAACAAGTAATCCTCCATCTTCATTTTCCATAATCCAAAATTCTACCCATTGAATTTTTCAACTCTAGATCTGCCATAGCTCCCACTCAAGCTAATATCTTTCCCACTCAAGCTAATATCTTTCCTTACGATTCACCACTTTAACAAAACTACTAAAGCTAGTTCTGATACCAATTGTTAGGAATAAGTGATTAATTATGAAATAACATGCAACACAGAATTCATTCCTTAAAATCATAATAGTAAAGACATATGAAATAAAATTTAGATATAAGCAAATACACACGTAACACCGATATAATGTGGTTCACCCAATGTGGGCTATGTCCACCAATAATCTCTCTATAATATTATAAATAAGAGTAAAAGAAAACTCTCAATAAGAAATATCTCATAGAGATAACTTTCTCCAACCCGAATTCACACTAAAATTCTCGAGATGCTAAGTTACACCTCAAACCTGATCACACCCACTGAAAAGAGAATACAAAACACAAAATAAGATGTAAAATGAAATGATTAATGTGTTTACCCTCACCCCTATTTATAATTTCCAAAATCCCTTGAAAAATTCACCATACCATGGAAATAACCATAGCCCCACCAAATAAGGGAGGTTATAACTACCCGAGATAAACATAATCCCCCGATTCTCTCAACACCTTACCCACTTCTCCATAAAATGTACCACAAATGTGGGAAGTGGTTAGCATACTCAAAAATATACCCCACCATTTTTGAAAGTAAAAATTACTTGTTAAAATTGCCTTGATAATTTTATTTTTACCTTAAGGGTGTTGAAACGAGCTCCATGGACATCAAGTTAAAGTTGTGGCAAATAACTATTTGCATTCAAATAATCTAAGGATGAATGCATGATTGATAAGTGGTAATATCATGGGTACATAGATGAATATATAATTATGCAAGATGACTAGTGATGTCAGTGGGTTCAAAAAATCCAACAATGCGAGATCCATCATGCAAAAGCATATCAATGATGATCGGTGGGTCAAAATATTAATGGATCCTAAGAGTAAATGTGTTGGTGTTAAGTGTCTTAATCATGTTAAACTGGCATAAGATCTATGGCTCATGTTTATTCATATAGAGAAACATCAATGGTGCACAAAAGTTAAATAAGTCAATGCTCCTAAAGACGAATGTGAGAATGCCACATGGTAAAAATATTAAAACTAACTAAGACTGATTATAAGACCCATGGAATGAATGAGGAGCTGACAAATGTCATGATCAGGTAGCCCAAATTAGTATCAATGGATAAATTTAAAATTTGAAAGATAAGGGACTTAAATGAAGAGAAAATATGACCTAAGGTTAAACCAGAGCAAATATTTCAAGGGGATGCCACAAAGGCAGACACATTAGACAAAGGATTTTGCCACCTTGAGTAGGAAGAATACATAAATGCAAGATCAAACATAATCTAAGTTACTAGGAGTAGAACCTATAAAGCCATATAATTCCATTAAAGCCTTGTAAAACTTTCAAAAACTTATAGATATAAGTTTTATGTCTCATTTAGATTCAAACAACCCTAGCATATGGATCTTCATTTGTAATCATGACTATATGAAAACTAATAGGGTGATTAGTTTTCATCCAAATAGATCTATATTCAGGATTCAAAAGAAATGATAGAATGGTGACTGAACAAAGAATGTTAGAAATAATATAAATGAGAAAACTCAAGTAACTACATGATAACATGAAGAACATCAAGCATGATTGAGGAAGATAGTGGGGCATTTAGCATTTCAAGGTCTTTAGGGACTTGTTCCTGTTTGATGGATTATGACTCAACATTCTTCAATCAATGCTAATTGATCAAACGTGGTTGGGTCACATTTACTAAGGGATATTTGTTTATTTCCCTCTCTCTCCCCCCTTTTTTCTATATATTCCATTTTCTTTCCCATTGAAAAGGGTTGACTATTGGATATTTTTCTTAGAGGTAGAGATTCTTATGCTTTGGCTATGCCAAATTTGTACTGTAACTCCTATTTGATATAATAGAGACTAAATTCCTCCATTTTCAAGATAAATTGAAGTGTGTCTTATGAGTTCATTTATGTGGTTAAGTGAATCCATGCTTTCCTTCGCCTCTATCTGAATTCCTTCACCTTCATAAAGTATTTGGTATCTCCCACAGGTCATTCTAAGTGCATATATAGTCTATTAATTATATTTGAAGTGGATAAATACCCTCCTATGCTAGATTAATAGTCAGTCCTTGCCTTTCAATAAAACACTTATGTGGTATCTTTTAAAAGAGTGAATGAAGTGATGTTTAGCAATCTCTAAAGTGTCCTATAGTGTCTTATGCAAGAAAAAGTGTTCAAAACATTGGTGCATCACATCCTTTTTACATGTTTTCATGTAATTAGTGTATTTTCTCTCCCTTTTCCAAGTCATAGGTTAGTATAGGTGATAGATCTAAGAGGAAGTCGACCTTCTCCAGAGGCTCAACCTCACCATAGGACACCCATATCTTGGGGTTATTTTGATTTTGTGGCTTAGTTGGAAGGAGCTTCAAAAAATCCCCCCATGGATGAAAATTAAGACCAAAATAGTAAACAACTTAGAAACCCTTGATTTATAAATTTTAAACTCCATGACCTCTTTCCTAGTTATTTTTCATGGACTAGATTTCAATTTATTGCAACATTAAGTGTTTGGACCAGTAATGCACAAACTCTATGGTTTAGGGTTCAAAAATTTAGGAAGAAGGGTTTTGAGGTAAAAAAAGTGTACCAGAGGCTTATACCATTGTGACCACCTCACCAAGATGAATCAAATGATTTTTAATTTACACAATGTTGAAAAAAATATACTTTAAAATAAACTCAATAAATACTATGTTGATAGAAAAAAATCTTTTTGGGTTACAAGTTATGTTTTTTGATCCTTTAGCTGACAGATGTTAGTTCTAAAAAGCAAAAAAATATGCTTCAAAACCTTACTTAAATCAACTATCTAATACAACTTTTAATGAAATTACTTAAATAGATCAAGAAAGTTCAAAACAATGGATGTAAATGTAAACACCACAAGCAAATCAATAAAAATATAGTGCATGAATGAGAACAAAATGAACATATCCAAAACAATAATTGACAACATAACAAAATACTTGATAATTAAAATTGAGCCACTTCAAATGGGAAACCTTCACAACCATGCCACAAGAACATAATTTTTAATTTTATGCTCAAGACCTAATCACTACCTATTATATATACCCTACTTAGGCTATGGTTAATCCATACACCAAATATACCAACAATATGATAGCATAGATAAATGTGACAAGATAGGATAAAAGATGATGTAGGCCATAAATTAGACACACATATCCCTAGACATATTATAGGTTATGTGCATAGCAAGAAATTTATAGTAAGTTTTCATATTAATTCCTATAAGGATGAAGTTATATGTCATATAATGTCCATGGGTGTTTTCAATGTGTTACTTGGAAGGCCTTGGTAGTTTTACATAAGGGTGAAACTTGATGAATGCACAAACACATATGCATTAATTTCAAATGGAGTAAACTTACTTTAAATAATTTAAAGGATAAGATAAAGAAATGGAAAAAGTCCAATATTTTCATGATTTGGGGAAAGTAATTCTTGAGAGAGGTGAATGAATGTGAGTGTTATGCATTCATACCAAATCCCACATAATTTTTTGGCATAAGAAAATCATAAAAGATACTTTTATTTGAAGTAAAGGATATGTTGAGTGAATTTGTATAGTTTGTTTCCAATGATCTACCAAATGGATTTCCACCCATGAGGAGTGTAAATCATTTCATGCATTTGATTCTAAGTTCATGTTTACCGAAGAAAGAGGCATATAGGTTGACACCTAATGAGAATGTATAGGTGTAGAGATAAGTTTAGGATTTGTTAGATAAAGGGTTGATAAGAGAAATTTTGAGCTTGTGTGTAGTTTTATTATTGTTAGAACCTAATAAAAGCGGTGAATGGAGGATGTGAACTAACTCAATAACAATAAATAATATTATTAGTAAGTACATATTTTGAATACTGCACATGGATTATTTTATGGATTAATTAAGTGGAGTGAAATAATTTAGAGTGATTAAATTGAAGAGTGGGTATCACCAGATTTACATAAGGGAAGGTGATGAGTAGAAGAATATGTTCAAAAATTAGGAAAGATTGTAAAAATGGTTAGTTGTGCCATTGAGATTGATCAATGGACTGAGTATGTTCATGAGATTCATGAATGAAGTGATAAAACTATTTTTAGGTAAATTTTTCATTTTATACTTGGATGAGATATTGATTTTCATTATAACATGGAAAGAACACTTAATGCATTTGAGATAAGTGTTGCATCAGTTTTGAGATGAAAAATTGATAGTAAATTTGAATAAATGTGGCTTCACAAATTATAATTATGTTTTCTAATATCCCAAGAAGGTTTGAAGATGGATCCAAAAAATGTGTGAGTTACACTTAAGTGGTTTTCACCTAGGAGCACATTTGAATCATGAAGCTTTCATGTACTTATGATTTTTTACAAAAATTTCATTATTAATTTTAGTGAGACATGCATAAATATCATTGAGGTCATGCGAAAGGATAGAAAAGAGTTTATATGAGGCATTAAAGAAAAATTTAGCTTCTAATACATGAATAAGAAAATTATTGAGTAACTAGTGATATTGTTACCATATTTCATTTAGGTATTTCAAGCATATTATGATGTGAATGGCACATATTAGTAGTGATGAGTTAACAAGGTAGACCTATAATTTAATTCAATGAGAAAAGGAATGGTGTGAAGAAAAAAAAACATTAAATGTATGATTAAGAGTTTTATGCCATAGTGGAAGCACTCAAGAAGTGGAGGCATTATTTGTTGTCTAACACCATTTGTGTTGAAATTGTCAATCTTACTCGAATTGCACTCAAATGGACATTTTAGGTAAAAATCCATCAAACATCCTAAATGGTTCGAACTTGTCACTTACAAGTGAAAATTTAGGTCAAATTATCCCTAAATAGGGCAATGCATTTTATGGGCCAACTAACTTTGATCAAATCATTTTGAGTCAAAATGACAATTTCACCATTTAGTGCTCTGGATCACTCTTTTCTTTTAATTCATTAGTACATGTCATGTGCCTTTGTTATTTGGTGTTGGAAAAATCCTAAATGGTAATATGGTTCCAACGCATCTAACTTCACCTTATAATTTCTCTCCAGTCAAATTATAACCCAGTAATATGACTTTCTGACTATTTTGATTAATTAAGGACCAATTTTCAAATAATTACACAAATGTTGATTAACTTTGTTTAAAGCTAATTAGTCCAAATCAAAAGCTTAAGTGGATTTTCCATGAGAGTTGTTGAGTATTTCTTTTTAAAAATTGATTTTTATTAGCTACATCATCAGGTGACCTCATTTCTTGGGAAGACATCCCTAGGCCATAAATGCCACAAATATCAAGATTATGGGTCACCCATGCCTAGTTAATGCCTGCCATGCCTATGTAATGATTGTTTATCTTGAGGATATTTATGGATTTAATTCCAAATATTATGATTATTTTCAACCACACACCTTCATTTTAAGATGGATGGTTGTGGTTGATCTTGACCAAATCCAAAATTTTATAAATAGGAGGCCTCACAACATCATTTCTAAGTTAGTTTGGTGCAAGGTTATTATGCTCAAATATCTTCAAAGCTTGAATATTGAAAAGTTATAATGCTAAATTGTTTCCAAAAAGCTTCATTGATAGGCTAGTTTAGTGATTTGGAATCAAGATCCTAAAATTTTATAGAGTGTTCTTCAGGAATTGGAGTAGCTTACCACCATTGTTGACAAAGACCAAGGATGCTTGATAAAGGGAGAACATGTTTTTGAGCCACATGGGCATGGTGAATCCATTTGGGAAGGTAATATGGTGTTACTTTATTTCATTTGTTTCTTTCTATCCTTTGTAATTCCCATAGGAATAAATAGGCTTGGTTAGTTAGTTCTTTATGCATGTTTCATTATTTATGGACTAATGCTTGAATAACTTGCTTTGTAATCTTCTCTACATATTGGCATTCCTGATGGGACTAGACACATCTCACACCTGAAAGAGATCTTTTTGAAACTCTAAAATATTTATTTGAGCTCTTAAAACTATTGAAAATTGATCTTCTAACTTTATTTTGCCATTTTTGGTTTCCATGGTTTTTATATAGTAACTGATGTCGGCAAGAATATCAACATCAGTTACCTACTTAACTGACGTTGATTAGATCTCCATTAGCCAAAGTAACTAATGTCGGTGGTATTAATCGATGTTGGTCACTGTGTTTTTCAAAAAACATAGACCCGAGAGCTACTTTTCCAAAATTTATTGTTTCAAACTCAAAAGGGCTTCAAAGCTAAAGGATATGATGACATTTTTACTGTAGGAACAAGCTTTTGATTTGATAAAAACATGTTTAAATCACCTCTTTTAAAAATCAAATAGGAACTTTGTTTTGGGTGTTTAACAAAGAATTTAGATGTTTTGGTGAATGTTTTCAAAGTTTGCAATTAAGACCAAGGGGTCAAATGAACACCACCAAACATTTCATTTGGGTTTAAAATTGAACACACTTGTCAATTATTGTTTGCAATAGTTGTTTAGTTAGATTTTTTTGGCAAAAAGAGGAATGTTGTGTGTATGTTCTTCCATTTTTCCCTATAGGTAACCCTTAGAATCAAAATCACCATTCCTATTAAAAATAGCCTAGTCCAAGGCTTAGAAAGAATATCGCCTAAAGCACTCCCCAAAAACTCATCAAAGTTTGGGTGATCTTGAAAATGACCCTAAAATCTCTCTATTTTATGTTTTATTTATTTTCATGCAAACTTGGCTTGCAAAGGGGATGGCATTACCTCCCACAAGTTTTTTAGGCAAGCTTTGACCTAGGGTTTCACCTCTCAACATTGACTTTATATGACTCCTTTGGAGTTACACATGGGACGTATCTGCATTTGGACATCGCACTACACTGAGCAGACAACAAGATGTAGTGGTTGTAAAAAAGACTAGACCTTTTTACAACTAGATAATGCCGTGATCACCAAATTTCCATGCTTGTCTTTTGCATCATTTGATGTGAAAATCATTATGTAATTGATTCCCCTAGAAAGATCAAAACCTTGATAACTTAGTAGACCCCACTTTGCCATACCTTGTCAATTTATACTTAAGATGTTTATTTTTTGTCATTAGCTTACTTGGTCTTGATTTGTGTCTAAAACTACTTGTCAACCCAATGAACTTAACCAAAACACATTGTCCTCAATTTTCTTGAATAAGGGAGGCATTACACTATCCAAATGGAAAATTCATCTTTTCCTTGTTCAAATTGTTATCAAAATCTTTGTGTCATGTCATCCATTTTGGTGTAGTCATACTTCCCAATTGAGTCTATATATTTTACCCAATTTTTTTAAATCCTTCATTTGTAATCCACATTCAAAATTGAACCTTTCTGAGTTCCAAGGGTTGGTGCATCAAAGTGGGTTCACCATTTATGCACTAAGTTTGTTTTAACTTGGGTTTAATTTTCCATTTAGATTGAAGGTCATTTATTAAGACTCAAAATCATATTATCATCTTGGTAGACTCAAGTCATCTTATGTATCGCTCATGCTTTGGGTCCTAGAACATATTTTATCTTACTAGAATCATGTGGTGACAATGTGCTGCCTATTTGGTCCTAGCTTTATACTTAGTGATTTGTGTATGTTTTTACATCTTGAGTTGCTTAGTTCATTTTGTCTTCTTCATAATCTAGAGAGCTTTCCTCTAAACTCCTAGGGTCAACTTGTCAAATTTGAAGCTAGATTTTGCAGTGTGGGTGTATCATAAAGATCTAGGCTTTGGTGTACTAGTTTTCACCTTAGGTCTTTGAGTTACCTTACTCTCTTCCAATCGATATGATTTAAACTTTACCAAAGGTTGAGTAAACTTTTGAACCAAATCTTTTAAATTGTGCATGGTTTCAAACCACCCTCCCTTATAGTCTCATTGGTACCTTGGTTATTTGTTTTGAAAGATAGCTAAAGCATATTTTGATTGGTTGTCAAACATTGGCGCAAAGTTAGTCAAACACACAGAATAACTCTTTTTAGACATGACTCAAAGGTTCACTCATAGTGGGGCCTCTTATGGCCTTAGCTATGAGGATGAGAAATTTTATGATAGTCAAGATAACCCCATTATTTTTTATGATATCCCCACAAAAGTAGGATTTTAAGATGATTACAATGAATATCAACCCCAAGAAGATCAATATGAAGCCCTTCTTAGATTGATAGAATCAAGTGCTAGACTACCTTCTGACTTTCCTAAAAAATATTTGCATACCTTAGTTAGAGAAGGAGAAAAATGATAACAAGAGCAAGCTTTTGCACATATAGACATACCTTCTTCCTTTAAAGGAAAGGAAATACAAATAGAGTCAAAACCCAAAAATCTAGATCTTCTAGCTAAGATTAAGATAATAAGTCAATGATATGCAGATCAACTTATCTCAAACTTAATTGATTCCCTAGTTTCCACTTCAATTCATAATAATGCTTCAAAATAACATGGAGATATGGTTAAAAGTACGCAACAAGTATTGGATGAGAACATTACCATAGTGGCTCAAGGTAATCTAAATGAATAGTTAAAGTCATAAGAAACCTTACAAAGTGATCCATTTGATACAAAACATACATTATTCAATCATCAAGAACCTATTATTACTTTACAAACTCAAAAACCCAAACATTTAGTTCGAATTGAGGAAATCCTTTAAGACAATTTGGCTAGTTATTTTAAACCAACCCAAATATTGGTAAATAAAAATAGAAATTTTCAAAATCAACAAAGTGCAAAACAAACAAATTTAAGGAATGTTTGACAATCCAAAGATCAACAGCCTATGTTCTCAACTCAAGCAGTAAATTACAACCAAATCATGGATCGAAAGGTATACACTCCCTATAGATCCACACAAAACCAGGGGCACATTCCACCCCAACAACAATAAAACTAGGGCCACATTCCACCCCAACAGTAACAAAACCAAGGGCACATTCCACCCCAACAACATATTATCCAATCCACAAATGCACCAAACATGCAAGAATGCAATTCTATGAAGGAAATTATCCAAAGATTGGAGACAAATAATAAATTCAAAAAGTATAAATTTGATGAGATATGCCCATATCCATTTGGTTTATCTATTCTCAAAAATCCCTTTCCACCTCATTTTGAGGCACCCAAATTTGACAAGTACAAAGGGAAAGGAGATTCGCATGAATACATACAAGCATTCTTTGTCTTATGTCAAGAGGTTGCTTATAGTAGTGAGTACTTACTATGACTATTTCTATGAAGTTTAGTGGGACAAGCTCTTGATTGGCTACTTAAAATACCCAAGGGATCAGTTACAAATTGGAATGACTTATCAAAAAAGTTTTTTAACCATTTTTCATACAACATAGAACATGAATTAATTGTTTTTGACTTATGCAAAGCCAAGCAGCATGATGGTGAAAGTTTTGTTGCATATCTACAAAGGTGGAGAGCACTAGTAGGTTGTTTTCAACATGATATGCTAGACAAATAGTTGGTTGATATCTTTGCACAAAATTTTCATCCTAAAGTTGCACATAATCTATGATTAGCTTGTGCTAACTCATTTGAAGAAATTATTGACAAAGGAGTGCAGATTGAGAAAGATCTTATTGTTAGAGGCCTTGTTAAGATTTTTGCATAAGGTCAAGAGTCTAATAAAACTAAATCACCAACTTAAATAGTTATGTAGGATAAGCCGAAGGGCTTTAGCAAAAATAATAACATGGTTGGAAATGGGGTGATAGAAACAAGACATGTACAAATGGTACAAACTATGCCTCCTCAAAATGTACAATTAACTCCCTCAAATCCACTACCTAATTTTTAGAGATAACCTCCATGAAGGATATTTCATAAAAATTTTAGAGTCTTTAACAAGTTAGGAGAGTTGTTTGAAATAGTGTTACAAAATCTCATTGCATCTAATTTAATTATATGGCCCGTATCAAGGCCATTTCCTCAATATCAGCCAAAACTAGACTGGTACAAAAAGAATGAATGGTGTAACTTTCATCATGTTATTGGTCATGATGCATATCATTGCATTTAATTGCAACATATTATTGAGGAATTCATTGAAAATGGTGAGCTAAAAGTTAAATTAGCCCCTAATCATGACACAAATCAAGATATGGGAATCTACAAAGACCCCTTTCCTCGACATGATCCACCACTACCAAAAAACAATCAAAATGGTCATAATCAAGGACAAAGGTAGAATCAGAACCAACAAGGTTAGAATCATAATGAGCATAATCAAGATCATGATCCCCACACTAATAATGTGGCTTATTACAATATGCCTTATGATAACAATAACACTATGGGACACATTTTTGTAACCCACATTGCCACTGTTACTATGACACTGCATGGCTAATTCATGTTCCTCACAACATGAGAACCATCATTATAGGGTCAACACCCTCTCCCCCTAGTAATACCATGTTGAGTTTACATCATCATGTTGCTACTTTGTTTACATGTTACTAATCCTGAACAATAGTACCATTCTTCTAAAGGTTCATCACTGACCCAAAATTATAGTAATACCATTAATCACCCACAAATCACCATCCAAGGTCCTTTGCCTCAATGTTCTAATTATAATAACTCCTTGCCACCTCTAGGTTGTGTAGTCACAACTAGATGCCCGTGAGTTACCATTCAAGGCTCTTCACCTGCTTCTTTCCATAAACCCAATGAAAACACTATGCTAACGGTTCCAAAGCCAAATATTTTCCCAACAAAGACCAAACTAGTTTAATCCACAATTCAAAGGCCTTATAGTATAACAGATCAATTAGATAAAAACCTTACACAAATTTTCATATTAGAACTCTTGCAGACATATGATGTCCATCAAACCATCTTCAATAAGATTTTACAAGAGTCTATTATACCTAATGATATAAACCTTAATTAGTTCTAGAACTTAGTTAGACATTTATCTTCATTTTTTCAAATCACATTTGATCAAAAGGACATGTCCACCCTTGGCCCAAACCATAATAACCCACTCTATATTGAGATAATCATTATGGATCACAAGATCAAACAGGTTCTTATAGATAATGGTTCAGGGCTAAACATCATACCTCTTAAATTGGTATGATGATTAGGTTGCATGGATAAAGGCATTCAACCAGAAACTATTACAATCAAGGCTTACAATAATGTTGAGAGGGAGTCATCCAGTATAATTTGGTTACCATTCATGGTTGGGTTTATTTCTCATCACACACTATTCCATATTGTGGATATTGAGATTTCTTATAACATACTTCTTAGTCATCCTTGGATCCATGAAGTACAGGTAGTTTTATCTACACTTCACCAATGCCTTAAGTTTCCCCATGATGGGTTCAAGGTTACTATTCCCATTGATCAATAGCCATATCAATACTACAAACATATTGAAACTAAGTTTAATAATTATAACTATTGCCTAGGTTCTGAATTCATTACAAAGAAGAGCAAAATGATCATTTCTCCTCCATCTCTATCTAATTATATAGATCCTGGTGATCTAGCTTCCACTTTGGCTGATCCATTTCCAATAGCTCTGGCCAAATAGATTATTATTAAAGACACAGGCATTTTCATGTACCATCTAAAGGATGTCCTCCATATTGAAAAATTACCAAAATCTCCTAAAACATTTGGTAAGCCTAAAACCTCCCAGACTCCTAACAGACCTGATCAGATTTAGCAACCAAAGAAGAAGCAACCAAAACCTCTTGTAGTTTTTGTACCTGCATTTTCACCAAATAAATATTGATAGGCTTTTACCAAGGGAGATTGGTTATATTCTAAGGGCCTTGTGGATTTTTTTCATAATCCAAAGTATCCTATCCCTAATAGGATAATAGATCATCTTGACTATATATGGAAAGGCCTTGGCCCATAGGCATAAGGAATTTTAGAACTCTTCTCAGTTGGAGTTATCAATTGGAATCATGTTCTTAGATTTAAACCATTAGAGGATGACCTCATGACATTTAATAGTGACTCTTCTAAAGGGACTAGTAATGAGACTCCTAGCATCAACATAATGTCCTATTATAGCCTTTTCGATGAGCTTGTTGATTTAGATTTGTTTGATTCAAATGCCATATTGACCATAACACCTATTGGAGCTTCCCATCCTAAAGGAAAAATCTATACTATTGGAGCTTCCCATCTTGAATCAAAAATCCATCCTATTGGAGCTTCTCATCCTGAAGCAAAAACCTATCCTAGTGGTACTTCCCTTCTTGAAGTAGGACATTATATCTTTACCATTCATGCTTCCCATCTTGAAGCAAACCCTCACTGTAACCTATGCCTTTGCCATCCCAAACTCATTGATTTGGATCAGTAAAATTTGATCATATGCCTCGATGAGTTTCAAAATGAAGAATCAATTGCAAAATACATGGGCCTATGAAATGCATTCCCCATTAGTGATCATAAGTAGGGTTTTATTTTTTAATTAAATTATTCTACCTACTTTGGAGAGAAGGCAAACTTTCTTGGTCATAATAAAGAACAAACATCGATAAATTTAGGTGAAAACCTCTTTGAGGCACTTGTTGATTAGGGAAAAATTAAATAAAAAGACAAGCCTTTGAGTGAAAACCTATTTCAGGTGCTCCCAAGTGGTAAAGTTTACTCATCCCCTCAAGACGTAAAAATTCCATCTAGCCCAAGTTCCATAGTTAGTACAAGCATCTCTTTAGAACAACACCAAATATTTGAGCATCTTACTCTTGAGTTTCTATAGGTCTTTTCCAATTGGCCTTTACTTAAGAAGGTAGATTCTAATTCTTTATATTATCTAGATCTTTAGGAGGAACAACAAGAAGATATAGTAGAAGAAGATCATGACCATCCATTGCCTACAATTCTAGAAGATGGATCCACACTCCTTATGGAGAGCACAACAAAATTGAATTTAGGAACCCATGAGGATCCCAAAAATGTTTATCTTGGAGCTTCTCTTACTGAAGTAGAATGTGAACATATTATATCCATTCTTAAGGATTATATAGACATCTTTGCATGGTAATATTCTGACATGCCATGCCTGGATCTAGATTTAGTTGTGCATCATCTTGTTGTCCACCCTGATGATAAATCAATAAAGCAAAAGTTGAGAAAGATGCATCTATGCATCACCCTTTTGGTTAAGGTCAAGCTGGAAAAAAATTTAGGAGCTAATTTTATAAAACCACTAGACTACTCTGAATGGATTTCTAACATAGTGCCAGTAAGTAAAAAGACCTTAGGCATAGGTGTTTGTACTTATTTTCATGATATCAACAAAGCATGCCCCAAAAATTATTTTCCTCTGCCCAACATCAAAATGATTATTGACTCAACTACTGGGTACAAGATTTTATCCTTAATGGATGGATTTTTTTGGTTATAATCAGATCAAGATAGCCCCTGAAGATCAATATAAGACCATGTTCACCACTCTGTGGGTGACATTATGTTACAAAGTCATGCCATTCAGTTTGAAGAATGTTGGAACCACACATCAGTGTGTAATGATTGGAATCTTCCATGACATGATGCATGACATTATCAAGGACTATATTGATGATATACTAGCAAAATCATGAACAAGAATGAGACACCTTGGCATTCTATAAATAATATTTGAGAGGCTTCATGCATATAAAGTCTACTTGAATCCTAAGAAATGTGTTTTTGGAGTCACATTAGGAAAATTGCTAGGGTTCATTGTATCACAACGAGGGATTGAAGTCAACCCTAAAAAGGTCACCACTATTATGGAAATGCCTCCACCAAATAATCTTAAATAGTTGTGAGGTCTACAAGGCAAAATCCAGTCTATACACAGGTTCATTTCTCAACTAGCATATAAGTGCCACCCAGTCAAAGTTGAAGCTAGTTTTTGTAGTGTGGGTGTATCATAAAGATCTAGGCTTTGGTGTACTAGTTTTCACCTTGGGTATTTGAGTTACCTTACTCTCTTCCAATCTATACAATTTCAACTTTACCAAAGGTTGAGTAAACTTGTGAACCAAATATTCTAAATTATGTGTGGTTTCAAACCACCCTCCCTTATAGTCTTATTGGTACCTTGGTTATTTTTTTTGAAAGAGATCCAAATCATATTTTTATTTGTTTCTAAAAATTGGCCCAAAGTTAGTCAAACACACAGAACAACTCTTTTTAGACATGACTCAAAGGTTCACTTGAAGTGGGGCCTCTTATGGCCTTAGTTATGAGGATGAGCAATTTTTTGATGGTCAAGATAACCCCATTATTTTTTATGATATTCCTACAATAGTAAGATTTGAAGATGATTAAAATGAATATCAACCCCAAGAAGATCAAGATGAAGCCCTTCTTAGATTGATAGAATCAAGTGCTAGACTACCTTTTGACTTTCCTACAAAACAATTACATACATTAGTTAGAGAAGGAGAACAATGACAGTAAGAACAAGCTTTTGCATAGATAGACATACCTTCTTCCTCTAAAGGAAAGGAAATACAAACAAAGTCAAAACCTACAAATCTGAATCTTCTAGCTAAGATCAAGATAATAAGTCAACGATATATAGATCAACTTGTCACAGACTTAAATTATTTCCCTAATTGCCACTTCAATTCATAATAATGCTTTAAAATAACATGGAGATATGGTTAAAAGTATGCAATAAGTATTGGATGAGAACATTACCATAGTGGATCAAGGTAATCTAAATGAATAGTTAAAGTCACAAGAAACCTTACAAAGTGTTCCATTTAATATGAAACATACATTCTTCAATCATCAAGAACCTATTGTTACTTTACAAATTCAAAAACCCAAACATTCAATTCAAATTGAGGAAATCCCTCAAGATAATTTGGCTAGTTCTTTTCAACCAACCCAAAGATTGGTAAATAAACATAGAAATTTCCAAAATCAACAAAGTGTGAAACAGCCAAATTTAGGGTATCTTTTACAATCCAAGGATCACTGGCCTATGTTCTCAACTCAAGCAATAAATCAGAACCAAATCATGGATCAAAAGGTATATGCTCCCTATAGATCCACACAAAACTAGGGGCACATTCCACCCCAATAGAAATAAAACCAGGGGTACATTCCACCCCAACAACATCTTATCCAATCCATAAATGCACCAAACATGCAAGAATGGAATTCTATGAAGGAAATTGTTCAAAGATTGGAGATGAATAATAGAGTCAAAAATTACAATTTTGATGAGATATGCCCATATCCATTTGATTTATCTATACTCCAAAACCCCTTTCCACCTCATTTTGAGGCACCCAAATTTGACAAGTACAAAGGGAAAGGAGATCCACATGAACACAGACAAGAATTCTTCATCTTATGTCAAGAGGTTGCTTATAGTAGTGAGTACTTACTATGAATATTTTCATGAAGTTTAGCGGGACAAGCTCTTGATTGGCTACTTAAACTACCGAAGGGATCAGTTGTGGATTGGAATGACTTATCAGAAAAGTTCATTAACCATTTCTCATATAACATAAAACATGAATTAACCATTGTTGACTTAAACAAATCCAATCAACGTGATGGTGAAAGTTTTTCTACATATCTACAAAGGTGGAGAGCATTGGTAGGTTGATTTTAACATAATTTGCCAAACAAATAATTAGATAATATCTTTGCACAGAATTTGCATCCTGAAGTTATGCATAATCTACAGTTAGCTTGTGCTAACTCATTTGAATAAATTATTAACAAAGGAATGCAGATTGAGAAAGCTCTTATTGCTAGAGGCCTTGTTAAAAAATTTGTGCAAGGTCAAGCATCTAATCAAACTAAATCACTAGCTCAAATAGTTATGTAGGACAAGCCTAAGGGCTTTAGCAAAAATAAAAACATGGTTGGAAATGGGGTGACAAAAATAAGACATGTATAAATGGTATAGGCTATGCCTCCTCCAAATGTACAATTAACTCCCTCAAATCCACTACCTACTTTATAGAGACAACCTCCACGAAGGACATTTCATAACAATTTAGAGTCTTTAGCAAGTTAGGAGAATCAGTTAAAATAGTGTTACAAAAGCTCATTGTAGCTAATTTAATTATATGGCTAGTATCAAGGCCGTTTCCTCAAGTTCATTGAAAACCAGACTGGTACAAAGAAAATGAATGGTGTAACTTTCATCATGTTGCTAGTCACAGTGTATATTATTGCATTCAATTGTAACATATTATTGAGGACTTCATTGAAAATGGTGAGCTAGAAATTAATTTGGCCCCTAATTAGGACACAAATTAGGATATGGTAATCTACAAAGACCCCTTTCCTTGACATAATCCACCACCACCAAGAAATAATCAAAATGGTCACAATCAAGGATAGAGGCAGAATAAAAACTAACAACAAGGTCAAAATCATAATGAGAATAATCAAGATCATGATCCCCACACTAATAATGTGACTTATAACAATGTACCTTATGACTATAATAACATTATGGGATGCATTTTTGTAACCCACATTGCCACTTTTACTATGATGTCACGTGGCCAATCTCATGTTCCTCATAACAAGAGACCCATCATTATAGGTTCAACACCCTCTCCCCTTAGTAATACCATGTTGAGTTCACATCATCATGTTACTACTCTGTTTGCATGGATTACTAATCCTAAACAATAGTACCATTCTTCTAAAGGCTCCTCACTAACCCAAAATTATAGAAATATCATTAATCATTTGCAAATCACCATCCAAGGCCCTTTACCTCACTCTTATAATTAAAATAACTCCTTGCCACCTCTAGGCTATGTAGTCAAAAATAGATGACCATGAGTTACCATTCAGGCCCCTTCACCCACTTATTTCCATAAACCCAATGAAAACAATGTGCCAACGGTTCCAAAGTCGAATACTATCCCAACAAATACCAAACTAGTTCAATCCATAATTCAAAGGCCTTATAATATAATAGATCAATTAGATAAAATCCCTATGCAAATTTCCATATTAGAACTCTTACGAACATCTAATGTCCATCAAACCATCTTCAAAAAACTTTTACAAGAGTCTATTGTGCCTAATGATATAAACCTTGATCAGTTCTAGAACCTAGTTGGACATTTGTCTTCATTTTGGCAAATCACATTTGATCAAACAGACATGTCAACCCTTGGCCCAAACAACAATAACCCACTATACATTAAGATAATCATTATAGATCATAAGATCAAGTGGGTTCTTAAATATACTAGTTCATGGATAAACATCATATCTCTTAAATTGGTACAATGATTGGGTTACACAGATAAAGACATTCAGCCAAAAACTATTACAATCAAGGCTTATGACAACATCGAGAGGGAGTCATCCAATACAATTTGGTTGCTAGTCATGATTGGGTCTATTTATCATCACACACTATTCCATATTATGGATATTGAGCTTCCTTATAACATACTTCTTGGTCATCCTTGGATGCATGAAGTGCAAGCAGTTCCATCTACTCTTCACCAATGCCTTAATTTTCCCCATGATGGGATCAAGGTTACTATTCCCACTAATCAGTAGCCATACCAATACTGCACACATCTTGAAGCAAAGTTTCATAATTATAACTATTGCCTAGGTTTTGAATTCATTACAAAAAAGAACAAAGCCATTATTTCTCATCCATCTCCATCTAATTATATAGATCCTAATGATCTAGCCTCCACTTCAGCTGATCCATTTCCTATAACTCTGGCCAAACAAATTATTATTAAAGATGCAGGTATTTCCATGTACCATCTAAAGGACATCTTCCATATTAAAAAATTACCAAAATCCCCTAAAACATTTGGTAAGCCTAAAATCTCCCAGACTCCTAATAGACCTGATCAGATTTGGTAACTAAAGAAGAAGCAACCAAAACCTCCTATGGTTTTTGTACTTGTAATTACACCAAATAAAGATTGAGAATATTTTACCAAGGGAAATTGGTAATATTTTGAGGGCCTTACGGATTATTTTTAGAATCCAAAGTATTCCATCCCTAATAGCATAATGGATCATCTTGACTATATAGGGAAAGGCCTTGGCCCACAAGCGTAAGGAATTTTAGAACCCTTATTAGCTGGAGTTGTCAATTGGAATCATGGTCTTGGATTCAAACCACCAGAGGATGACCTCATGACATTTAATAGTGACTCTTCTGAAGTGATTAGTAATGAGACTCCTAGAAGCAACACAACGTCCCATTATAGCCTTTTTGATGAGCTTGCTAATTTAGATTTGTTTGATTCAAATGCCATATTGACCATAACACCTATTGGAGCTTCCCATCCTAAAGCAAAAATCTATCATATTGGAGATTCCCATCTTGAAGCAAAAATCCATCCTATTGGAGCTTCTTATCCTGAAGAAAAAACCCATCCTAGTGGTACTTCCCTTCCTAAAGTAGGACATTATATCTTTACCATTGGTGCTTCCCATCTTGAAGCAAACCCTCATTGTAACCTATGCCTTTGCCATCCTAAACTCATAGATTAGGATAAAAAAAATTAGTCATATGCCTCGATGAGTTTCAACATGAAGAATTGATTACAGAATACATGGGCCTACAAGATACATTCCCCATTAGTGATTATATGCAGGGTTTTGATTTCTCATTAAATTCGTCCACCTACTTTTGAGAGCAAGTAAACTTTCTTGGTCATAATAAAGAATAAACATCAAGATGTTTAGGTGAAACCTCTTTGAGATACTTGTTGATCAGGGAAAAAGATAAGCCTTTGGGTGAAAACTTGTTTTAGGTACTCTTAGGTGGGAAGTTTGCTCATCCCCTTAGGATGTAGAAAGTCCATCTAGCCCAAGTTCTATAGCTAGTACAATCATCTCTTCAGAACAACATCAAATATTTGAGCGTCTTGCTCTTGAGTTTATAGAGGTCTTTTCCAATTAGCCTTTACTTGAGAATGCATATTTTGATTCTTCATATTATCTAGATCTTTAGGAGGAACAAGAAGAAGATATAGTATAAGAAGATCATGACCATACATTTCTTACAATTATAGAAGATGGATCCACACTCCTTATGGAGAGCACAACAAAAGTGAATTTGGGAACCCATGAGGATCCCAAAAATGTTTTTCTCAGAGCTTCCCTTACTGAAGTAGAATGTTAACATATTATATCCATTCTTAAGGATTATATAGACATCTTTGCATGGGCATATTCTGACATACCAAGCTTGGATCTAGATTTAGTTGTGCATTGTCTTGTTGTCCACCCTAATGCTAAACCATGTTAGGACCCGGAAGCACCATTGATTACCAAGCAACTAAACATGTGGAATTTAACTAGAAGTATAAGTAACTAGAATTCAAAAATAACACAGAATATGAGAGACAATACCCAATTGTATTAATACTCTTCCAGAAGGAAATACAACAAAGAAGATGCCACCTTCTTCCTTACACACCTCTAGGGCTCCCACACCTCTAGGGCATAAACAGTAAATCTCTTCAAGAGCTCACTTTCTCAATTATGGTCCCAACACACAACTCAAACACAAAGTTGGTGTTCACCTCCAACCAGTCAGTATCCACTACTGCCAGTACCACTAGTCAGTATCACTACTGCTAGTACACAAGTACTCCATGTACTCCAAATCTAAGTATACACACATACTCTAAGTAGATCTCCCATGAACTTGCAACAACCTGCAACTCAAATGATCTTACTTTGGAAGGAACTACCTTGCCTTCCTCTTTGCTCTCCAACCGAGTACACACTGTACTCCAAGTAGATCCCACCTGATCTTGCTCCCTGTTGTGTTGTTGTCACCTTGATCCTACTGCCACCTACAGATCAACCTAGTTCTACACACCTACAAACCTAGACCTCTCACACACATACACCTGCAGATCAATGATCTTACTTACCATGCAGATCTCTAAATGTGGCCTTGCACACCTACTGACCAAGATCCTACATACATGAATAATCCTTTTGATTCTCCAAACCAACACCCATACTTGGCACTATGGCACTAAGAGGAACACACCTTGCTCTCTTCACTCTGAAGGAGCTAGTATTTGCTCTCTTACTCTCTAACACACTTTACAATACAGCCCATGAGTCTATTATATAAATCTCATGCAAACAATAATTAGACACCTAATTACAATAATTAGATCCACAACTTCAAGTCTAAAATTGGCCTTTGACATGCAAACAACTAGTTCATTAACTAACTATCCGTGAACTAGCAGTTCTGGAACCGCACAGGCAACCAACATCAGTCCCTGTCTACCTAGAGGTGACTGACGCCGGTCGATCCATGATCAACATTGGTTGCTCTTCTCACTGTATATGATCGATGTCGACTGATCAGATTGACATCAGTTACTCTGCAACTCAACAACCTCCTCCATGTCTGCATCAGTGAAGCTTTTAGCTCCACAACCTAACAATCTCCCACTTAGAGATAAATAGTTGCACTATACCTGTACATGTACCCCATCTAGTCTATTTCTTGACTTGTATCCCTCTTCAAGCTCAACCTTGAAGACCAACCACCACAACACCTGTGGTGAACCTCCTATCATCCAAGTAACCTGTCGCATCTGCATCTACAAACACATGTAGAAAAGAACTTGACCCTGCATAGCATGTGCTCCAAATTTTCTGACAGCACCCACTACTTGGGCAACCTCAGGTCTAGTACACATGTACTTAACCTCATCATGTGAATCAGGACCCTATTCTGTAAATTATCCAACCATCAACGTGCTAACCGGTATCACACAATCATCTGGAGATAAAATCAACCTGTGATCTCCATGTCTCTAGAACACACTTATGCCAAAGAATTTTGCTCCTTCAAATTCTTCATGACACACCTCTGAACTAACTTTACCTTTAGCTCAAAAAAAAAACCTGTATGTGCAACCCTACATCAAAGCAAACACACAACATACAGTAACAGGATGATGTTGCGACTCATCATCCACCTGGTAAAGAAACCACAGTAGTTACAATGACATTGACTAAAGCCATGCTTTGTCATCCACCTGTCAAACCTGTACCACTGTCTTAGAGCTTCCACAAGACCATATGACTTGGCCTTCCATCTCACGTATCCATTATATTTATTCTTTAACTAAGAAATCCATTCATCTTTTAGTGCTTTTATCTCGACTGGCAACCCTACCAAATCTCTCGTTTGGTCCTACATCCTGTTCATGCCATGCTCCCACTATTTCCTGGATCCTTCCTGCTCTACAGTGAGCAATGAGTGTAAACAAGAGGAATAATGAATTTGAGGCTTAATTACCCTTTTAGTCCTCCATATGGGCATTTGAGACTCCTTGACAGCTTGCTGTCTGCCTAAAATCCATTACAGTGATCGACCTCGATCACCACACAATTTGCATCTGACTGATGTCAATTCCCATGTGACTGTCCTTTCTGCCAACATCAGTACTCTGACTAATGTTGGTCTTACCTAGTCACCGATGTTGGTTCCCTTATCGATGCCGGTAGCCACCCTGCCCGACACCACCGACTCTAGTCTGCACATGACCGACATCAGCACCTGTCTATTTGACGTCGATTCCCTCTGACCGACGTCGATAATTGTGTTCACCTGTGAGTGATGACTTTTTACCCACGAGATCTCTTTAGATCAAAACCCTATCCAAACTACTCTGCTCAGAGTTATCCAGTCCCATCCACTGATATCTGTCTATCATCTCCTCCAAGAACACTAAGGCTTTCCAGTTCTTAAGTCTATCAAACACATCTATCTTTCGCTTAAGAACATGCATCTCCTTCTTGCTCATGTGACCAAGCCTAAAAAGCCACGTCTTCGCAACAAAATAAGAATCAGTAATATAAGTAGATAGATAAAGGATACTTACTTTGTTACCACCAGCTAATTCAAGTGTATCTGCTGTGAGAGTTCTTGTGCATCTCTCATCACCCAACTTTCTTGAAGAAATTAGCCACATCTTCAAGACCAGGACCTGCATGACCTCCTTCAACACCCATGTGTTGGCTGCCTGCAATTTTAGCTTCACTTCCCCTTTGCCAATTCTTTGACAAGGCACACCAGCCCCTAAATAAATCTTTCCAAAGTCTCCAAAGACCTGAACATGGAAAAATACTCTATTTCGAGCTGCATGGAAAGAGGCAACAGAATTTATAAAACAAGATTCTACTTTATCCAAGGAACATCCCAGAGCATCCTGTGCAACAACAACTACAACATCTGCTTCTTCAATTCCTTCATGCTGATCTTGAACCAACCAACAATATTTCTTTACCTGCTCTTTCTTTCCATAACACTGTAATTAACCATTCATGCTTTTCAATTCCTCCATTCTTAGTGTACTTTCTTCTATTGTTGCTATACTCCCACTCAATCAAAAACCCCTAAGAGTGACCTATAACCAAACACAAACCTGCTCCTTGCAACCTTAGCTCTAATACCAACTGTTAGGACCCGAAAGCACCATTGATTACCAAGCAACTAAACATGCAAAATTTAACCAAAAGTACAAGTAACTAGAATTCAAAAATAACACAGAATATGAGAGACAATACCCAATTGCATTAATACTCTTCTAGAAGGAAATACATCAAATAAGATGCCACCTTCTTCCTTACACACCTCTAGGGCTCCCACACCTCTAGGGCATAAACAGTAAATCTCTTCAAGAGCTCACTCTCTCAATTACAGTCCCAACACACAACTCAAACACAGAGTTGGTGTTCACCTCCAACTAGTCAGTATCCACTACTGCCAGTACCACTAGTTAGTATCACTACTGCCAGTACACAAGTACTCCACATACTCCAAATCTGAGTATACACACATACTCCAAGTAGATCTCCCATGAACTTACAACAACCTGTAACTCAAATGATCTTACTTTGGAAGGAACTACCTTGCCTTCCTCTTTGCTCTCTAACTGAGTACACACTGTACTCCAAGTAGATCCCACCTGATCTTGCTCCCTATTATGTTACTATCACCTTGATCCTACTGCCACCTGCAGATCAACCTGGTTCTGCACACCTGCAAACCTAGACCTCGCACACACATACACCTGCAGATCAATGATTTTACTTACCATGCAGATCTCCAAATGTGGCCTTGCACACCTGCTAACCAAGATCTTACATACATGAAGAATCCTTCTGATTCTCCAAACCAGCACCCATACTTGGCACTGTGGCACTAGGAGGAACACACCTTGCTCTCTTTACTCTGAAGGAGCTAATATTTGCTCTCTTACTCTCTAGCACACTTTACAATACAGCCCATGAGTCTATTATATAGATCTCATGTAAACAATAATTAGACACCTAATTACAATAATTAGATCCACAGCTTCAAGTCTAAAATTGACCTTTGACATGCAAATAACCGGTTCATTAACTAACGGTCCATGAATTGGCAGTTCTGGAACTACACAGGCGATCGACGTCGTTCTGTGTCTGCCTAGAGGTGATCGATGCCGACTGATCCATGACTGACGTCGATTGCTCTTCTCACTGTATATGACCGATGTTGGCTAATCAGATCAACGTTAGTTGCTCTACAACTCAATAACCTCTCAGCAACCTCCTCCATGTCTGCATCAGTGAAGCTTTTAGCTCCACAACCTAACAAACCAATCAAGCAAAAGTTGAGAAATATGCATCCACACACCACCCTTTTGGTTAAGGTCAAGTTGGAAATTTTTTTAGGAGTTAATTTTATCAAACCATTAGACTACTCTGAATGGATTTATAACATAGTTAAAGTAAGTAAAAATACCCCAGGCATATGTGTTTGTACTGATTTTCATGATATCAACCAAACATTCCCCAAAGATGATTTTCCTCTGCCCAACATCAACATGATTATCAACTCAACTACTAGGTATGAGATGATATCCTTAATGGATGGATTTTCTAATTACAATCAAATCAAGATAGCCCCTAAAAATCAGCATAAGACTCTATTCACCACTTCATGGGGGACATTATGTTACCAAGTCATGTCATTCAATTTGAAGAATGTTGGAGCCACATATCAGCATGTAATGATTGTCATATTCCATGACATGATGCATGACATTATTGAGGACTCTATTGATGATATACTAGCAAAATCATGAACAAGAGAGAGACACCCTAACATTTTACAAAGAATATTTGAGAGGCTTCATGCATATAAAGTCTACTTGAATTCTAAGAAATGTGTCTTTGGAATTACCTCAAGAAAATTACTAGGGTTCATTATATCACTACAAGGGATTTAAGTCAACCTTGAAAAGGTCACTGCTATTATGGAAATGTCTCCACCAAACAATCTTAAATAGTTATGAGGTCTACAAGCCAAAATACAGTCTATACATAAGTTTATTTCTCAACTAGCAAATAAGTGCCACCCATTTACCCATCTCTTAAAGAAAGGGGTAACATTTTAGTGGGATGAATATTGTTAGATAGCATTTGTAAAGCTTAAAACATACTTGGCCAATGCACTATTCTTATGACCTCCAACACAAGAATAGTCATTATTTCTTTATATATTAGCCATGGAACATGCATTGGGGGCACTCTTGGCTCAGCATGTTGATCATGGTAAGGAACACGTGGTTTATTATTTAAGTTGCACATTAGTAGCCTATGAACATAATTATATGCCTATTGAGAAGGCATGTTTACCTATGGTGTTTTCCACTTAGAAATTGTGACATTATATGCTAAATAACAAAACTATTATTATCGCTAAGGTAGATCCTCTCAAGTTCCTCTTATCTAAAGTATCCCTTCAAGGATGCATGGCTAAATGGATTATGCTCCTTAGTGAGTTTGATATTGAATACCAGAATCAGAAGGCAATCAAAGGATAGGTTCTTGTGGACCAACTTGTAGAAGCTCATATTACAACCACTCAACCTCTCAACTTTGACCTTCCAGATGATTCTATCATGATGATAGAACAAGCATCATAAGAACCTAAATAATGGACACTCTATTTTGATGGATCCTTCACATCTCGAGGGCCTAGAGCTAGCATATTGTTGATCATGCCACAGGGGGATTTGATCCCAAAAGCATTCCATATATAACTTTAGTGTACAAATAATATGGTTGAATATGAGGCATTGGTTATAGGGCTCCATCTTTCCATACAATGGGACATTTAAAGCTTAAAGGTCTATATATATTCGTATCTAATCATAAATCAGACTACTGATCAGTATCAAACAAGATATGACAAGATTTTTCCTTACAAGTAAATTTTTGATAACCTTAAAACAAATTTTAAATTTTTGTAGTTTGATAAAGTTTCATGAGTCAACAACAGATCAATCGATGCCATGGTAACAATTGGTTCCATGATTCAAATGCATGGCAGTGCTAAAGAGTATCAATTTCTAATTGAAAATTTTCTTTAGCCATCACATATTATATTAGATTTAGAGAGGATATGCACCATTGTTGATCCTAATCCCTCACCTGAGCTACCATGGTACCAATATTTTTATAACTATTTCCATAGCCATGTATTTCCTGCCAACCTTTCCAAAAACCAAAAAAACTTTTCCTTCATTGCTTAACATGTTATATCCTCCTTAGAAACATGCTTTATCAAAAAGGCTATGATGGAATGCTTCTTTGTTGTTTATCTTTGGGAGAATCCAAGGTGGCACTAAAGGAGGTTCATGAAGGAATGTGTGGGACCCATACCAATGGTGTAGTCCTAGCAAAGAAATTTCTCAGAATAGGCTATTATTGGCCCAAAATAGAGATAGATGCTTTTAATTATGTAAATAAGTGTGTTCCTTGTTAGCAACATGGTAACTTGATACATACACCTTCCTTACCATTGTAGCTGATTATAACACCATGGCCATTCTCAACATGGGGTCTCAATCTCATTGGAAAAATTAACCCAACATCTTCAGATGGCCATAAGCACATTTTAACTAAAATCAAGTACTTTACCAAGTGGATTGAGGCCATTCCTCTCATTTATATTACCAAAAAACAAATATCCAAATTCATTCATTACCATATCATCTGTCGATATGGCATCTCAGCCCGTATTATATGTGATAATGGTGGATCCTTTATGAACCAAGATGTGAAATCTTTTTATTAAAAATTCAAGGTCAAGCATAAGAAATCCACTCCATATAACCCACAAGGCAATTGACAAGCTGAGGCATCAAAAGAAAACTATTCTAGCCATCTTTAAAAAGATTGTCAATGATGCTAGCCATAATTAGCACTTACGACTTTTTCCTACCCTCTAAGCTTATAGAACCAATCATCTCACCCCAACTAGAGCTACTATGTACTCCCTTATTTTTTACACTGAAGGTATCATCCCAGTCGAGATTGAGATCTCATGATTAAGAATATCACTAGAGCACATTGAAGATGATGAAGACTATAGAGCCTCACGGCTACAAGAATAAGAACTTCTTGATGGTAAGTGGTTGGCTACCCTAGAAAACTTGTAGGCCTACCAAAATGGATTTTGAAGAAGCTACAACAAACACATTCTCCCTTAAGAATTTGAGATTGGTGACTTAGTTTTAAAAGAGAACCAAAAGAACATGAATGTTGAACCCAAAAAGAAAGGCAAATTTCAGCCTAATTGGTTAGGACCATATATTGTCACAGTGAACTATAGATTAGGAGCATACCAATTGCCTAAACCTAATGGTGAAGAATTTTCATAGCCCATGAACATCATACACCTTAAGAGGTTCTACTCATGAATAGCATTGAACCATTGTCTATAAGACCCCTGACTTGGGGGCAACTTGTGTTGTCATAATTTTATCCCACCCTTTTATCTTACCTTGAACACATTTTATACTACCCTGGTCCACTTTTCATGAATCCCAATAGTAAAGGCTTTGAAACCTTGGCACTATGAACACATTCTTCATCCCATTATGGATTAATCTCTTCAAGAATCATATTCTTTGTTATGTCTAAGTCATGTTATAGGCTTGAACACTTTTTTTTCCCTTGACCAATTATGATCTCAATTATATCTCATGAACATCACGACCATCTTCAGCAGCAGTTCTACAAAGTAGCTTAGCCAGGACAATTTTATGTAGCTTCAAATAGGTGAACAGTCACATCTTCTCTGTACAAGTATTTTTTGATTTTTTTTCAAGAACCTCGCTCTCATTGATTTACAATCATGGGCCATTGTATCCAGCTTAGCTATTTTATTGGAACCTCTACTCTCATGACGTGCATCTCCTCAACTAGATGGTCCAACCTTGTGCATATTTTATCCCAAAAACACCAAAAACATTATAAATACTTTGAAAATACCAAAAACATCTGAACATGATCCACAAAAGAACAAAAAACATTTTCTCACACTTTTGTACATTTATACATTCCCATTCCACCATCCCACGCTCTCACCATTTTGTGAGCAACTATTAATTTTGAATGCTCTCACCATTTTTTGTGATCGACTGTTAAGTTTGAATGGTCTCACCATTTTTGTGAGCAACTGTTAATTTTGAATGCTATCACTATTTTTGTGAGCAATTGTTAATTAGGAATACTCTCATCATTTTGTGAGCAACTGTTAAGTTTGAACGCTCTCTCCATTTTACAAGAACATAAACACCAGTTCATTTCATCTTATCCCATGCACTTGTAGTTTTGCAAGATCATTCTTTCTTGTCTCATTAGTTTCTTATTTTCCAAGCCATTTTCATTTGTTTATCATATCTTCCATTTCTTTTATAACATTAATAAAGCTATTTTGATCATCATTTTTCTTTTATCCAATTTCTTGGGAGAACTACATTTGGCCTAAAGTTCATATTAGAACATGCATCCATAGAACTATGTAGATAGCATCCACTTGTCTTATACATTTGGAATCAGATCGACCAACCCCTTAATTTTCTTCTCTTCCCCCATTTATTCGTTCATTGTTCCTCTTTAATTAGGGAATAATTATTATGTCATTGTTCTTTGTTATGTTGTGGTGGAAAGTAACACCTCTACTACACATGCATAAACATTTGTCTTTAAAATACACTAACTTGGTTTTTGTTTATGTCTATTTTATTGTGTTTTCTTGGTGTTTTGTTGTGCTTTCACACCTCTCCTTTTATTTTATCTCTTTTCTCCATTCTTGGTCTTATTTTTCTATCTTTTTTGCTTATCTCTTTTGTGTTTTAGAACATCTTGATGATTCACATGGATCTTGATTGTTTATATCTTGATCTTATGTTATTACATTGTTCTTGAGCCATTTTGATTATTATTGGTGTCTTGTTTTTTTGTTTGATTTTGCTTTTCTCTTTTGTGTTCAAGAATGCCTTGATGGTCCACATGGATCTTGATTATTCATATCTTGGTCTCATGTTGTTAAGATATTCTTACCTTTTGTTTTTAAATGTTTTTGTTCCTACTTAAGTCTTGATAGATCATATATTTATTTTAAGTTAGGTTCATTTATGTTTATCCTTTTCTCTGTCTTTTGCTTTTTTGTTTAAATGTAAATCACTATAACTCTGGTTTTGGTCATTATTTTACCATTATCCTTAGTTATAGGTATTCACATTTGAACTAGCTCAGTGCAATTGGAATATTATGTTATTCTAATTTATTCATACTTATGATGCCTAATTTATTTTTCTATAGCAAGCACTTTGTGCTCAGGTCTCATAGTCTTAACGTCAACATCAGCTCTGATGAATGATTCTCAAGAACACTTTGCAAAACCTAGGCTCATGATATGGAATTAGGCTTCTAGGTAGCATGCATTTTAGTACTCAGATCTATGCTTAGATGTGTATCTCTTCACACACATTATGAGTCTAATCAATTCATAGTCATTTTTCCTCATTTCTCATTCCATTCTCTCCCAAACTTGCGTGAACTACATTGGCCTAAAGTTCATGTTGGAACATGAGTCCATAGAACTATGTAGGCAACGCTAAATTTCTATTGAGGTCAACTCGGATATCTCCATTCTTATTTTCATCTCTCATCACTTTTTGCATTCTCATATGCTTGGTTTTATATGGCTTTCTAAGCCATTATACCATTGCATGTATGTTTGCGCCCACTCGTTTTAACCTATCTTTTTGGTTATATCCTTGAGTTATTTTTCTTGCTAAATTGCCCATGTTGGGGCCCAACATCTGAACCATGTCTGATCAAATCAGCTTTACAAGGGAAAAATCATTATTTATTCTTTATCAATGATCAAGATTTGCCCTATTAGGGCACAACTATTTTATCATGATCAAATCTGCTCTATTGGGGAACTTCTTATTATCTTCTCTTTGAAGACCCCATTCTAGTGGTGCTTCCCTTCTTGAAGCAGAACGTTCTCCCTTTTCCTCTAATTCCAAGCTCTCCACATTAAATCCCATGATGGTAATATTTTAGTTTGCAACTTATCTTGACATTGATCAATGTCGTAAGTGTGCAACTTGTACTCTCAAATTAGGTATGTTTTTAGTGTGTCCCTTAAATTTATGGATTGTATCTTTCCCATTCCCCCCATATCTAGGGCCTATTATACCTCTCATTATATTTTGATCATTGATGGTAATCACATGTGCAAGCATTATCTCATTTGGATGTGATCTATTCCATGGGTTAATCTCTCACTTTTTCTCTCTTTTTGAGAGTCCATCCTTCTCTTTCATCCTAGTATGTCCTTTCGAGGGGGCATCATGGGTCTATCTTAATTTCTTCTTGACAACTCTTTTCTTTGAAAAGACATTACTTTGCCTGAATGTCTCACTACGCCTTCTCAAATAGGGGCAAAATGTAGTCATCCAATTCCTAACACCATTTATGTTGAAATTTTCAATCTTAATCGAGTTGCACTCAAATGCAAATTTTAGGTCAAAATCCATAAAACACCCTAAATGGTTCAAACTTGTCACTTACAAGTGCCAGTTTAGGTCAAAGTATCCCTAAATAGGGCAATGCATTTTATGGGCTAGCTAACTTTGATCATATCGTTTCGATTCAAAATAATAATTTTGCCATTTAGTGCTTTGGATCACTCTTTTCTTCTAATTCATTGGTACATGTCATGTCCCTTTGTTATTTTGTGTTGGAAACATCCTAAATGTGAATACAGTTCCAATGCATCTAATGTCACCTTCTAATTCCCCTCTATTCAAATTACAACATAGTAATATGACTTTCTAACCATTTTGATTAATTAAGGACCAATTTTCAAATAATTGCACAAATGTAGATTAACCTTGTTTAAGGCTAATTATTCCAAATCAAGAGCATAAGTGGATTTTCCATGAGAGTTGTTGAGTTTTTTTTTTTTTTTTAAATTGATTCTTATTATTTGCATCATCAGGTGACCTCATTTCTTGGGAAGACATCCCTAGCCCATAAATGCCACAAATATCAGGATTATGGGTCACCCATGCCTAGTTAATGCTTCCCATGCCTCTTTAATGATTATTTATCTTAAGGATATTTATGGATTTAATTCCAAATATTAGTATTATCTTCAACCACACATCATGACCTCAAGGTGGATGGTTCAGGTTGATCCTGACCAAATCCAAAAAATTATAAATAGGAGGCCTCACAACATCATTTCTAAGCTATTTTGGTGCAAGGTTATTATGTTTAAATATCTTCAAAGATTGAATATTTCAAAGTTATAATGTTGAATTGTTTCCACAAAGCTTCATTGATAGGATAGTTTAGTGATTTGGAATCAAGAGCCTAGGTTTTATGGAGTGTTTTTGAGGCATTAGAGGAGCTTACCATCATTGTTGATAAAAAAGGATGCTTGATCAAGGGAGAACATGTTTTTGAGCCACATGGGCATGGTGAATCCATTTGGGAAGGTAATATGGTGTTGCTTTCTTTCATTTGTTTCTTGTTATCCTTTGTAATTTCCATAGGAATAGATAAGCTTGGTTAGTTATTTCTTTATGCATGTTTCATTATTTATGGACTAATGCTTGACTAACTTGCTTTGTAATCCTCTCTACAATTGTTACCATATTTCATTTAGGTATTTCAAGCATATTATGATGTGAATGGCACATATTAGTAGTGATGAGTTAACAAGGTAGACCTATAATTTAATCCAGTGAGAAAAGGAATGACGTGAAGAAAAAAACATTTAATGTATGATTAAGAGTTTTGTGCCATAGTGAAAGCACTCAAAAAGTGGAGGCATTATTTGTTGCCTAAGGAGTTTGTGTTGTATACAGACCATCAAATAGTGTAATTCATAAACAGTCAATGAAAATTGAACCAAAGACATATGAAGTGGGTTTATTTTCTACAGAGTTACACATTTTTGTAAAAGCACTGAAGTGGTAATCTAAGTAAAGTTATATATGTGCTAAGTAAAAGGTGTCTATTATTGAGTGAGATATGAGTGGAAATCATGAGAGTTTATTAATTAAAAGAGATGTATGAATAGGATGAATATTTAAAAGATGCATAAAAATCATGTGAAAAACTAATGAGCAAAAATAGAACATTGTGGTTGGAGTATTTTGTGCAAGAAATATTATTGTTATGAGTAGCATAATGGTGTATACCTAGAGGTTCAATGCATGATAATTTCATCAAGGAGAAACATAGTGGAGGATTATCAAGTCATTTTGGTTATGAAAAAACATATGGATAATTGGATGAGAATTATGTTTGGATGTGATTGAGTGTGTTCATGCCAAAGTATGTATAAGAGTGTAGTGTTTTCTAGTTGGAAAAAGGGATAGTTCAAAATGTAGGGTTGTATCAACCATTGCTCATTCCAGAGCAACCATGGGAGGATATTAGCATGGATTTTTTTTTATGATTGTCTATAACACATAGAGGACATGATTTCATATCTTTGAGTGTGGCTATATCTGTAATGGTAGCACATTTTTTCTTGTTATAATACTAGTGATGCAACACACAATGTTACCTTATTTTTCAAGAAAGTTATGTGATTTCAAGGATTGTCACAAAACATAGTATTAGATAGAGATGTTATGTTTATTGGATATTTATAGAGGAAATTTTAGAAGCATACGAAAACCAAACTAAAGTTTAGTTCAACATATAATCCTTAAATGAATGGACAGGAGGAGGTAGGCAATAGAATTCATGGTAACCTATTGCGATTATTGATTGAAGGAAATCTAGGAACATGGTATTCAATTTTTGCACAAGCTAAATTTTCTTGTAAAAATTTAGATAATCAAATTAATGGAAAGAAACCATTTTATATTATGTATGGATCAAGTCCAGGAGGTGTTTTAAAATTGTGCAACATTAGATATCAGAAAATGGAGAGTGTTGAAGTAGAATATTTTACTAAGTATATACATAAATTACATCAAAAAGTGCATGGGTAGTTAGAAATAAGCAATGTGTAGTACACATAATGCATAAATGTCAAGAGAAAATAAGTGGAATACCAGTTTGGAGACTTAGTCTTTGTACACTTAAAAAAATAAATATTTATAAGGGGAACTGATAACATTCTCTAAATTTATTTCTTTTTCCATATTTGTTCACCTTATTACTCACTTCAGTTTGTTCTCATTCTACCTTGGGTTACTAATAGCATCTATATTAATTCCTAAATAACCAATATATAATTAAATATTTCATAGTTGTTTTGAAGTATATTCAATCGATCATACTCTACAAGTATACCTTTAGGTTTATCCTCCTTTAACCCTATTGGTCTTGATAAGATCAATGAGACTATTATTTATTTGACTAAGGTATTCTTTGTGGACCAATTCCTTATGTGAGAAGATATTATCTAGTTCAAACTTATCTCGTATTTATTCAATAACCCACACTTTCTATTTTCTTACTTGAATGAAATAAACATACATCTATCCAGATTATTTAAAAGATCTACAAACCTTCACTTTATAATCCTTATGTGAAATGATACATGGTCCTTAATAAATTTGAGCACTAAATTTTATGATTTAACATCAAATCTTACCTTTGAAATGGCCTTTGAAAATACATTCAAATTTTCTTTATACCAAATTCTGTCACCATATAAAATTTTGGAATAATTCTGTAATACTTTACAAGTATTTTGGTTCAATTTAGATGGTTCAGATTTGTTTTAATAGTAATAGACAAGATTGAATGAACCAAAAATCATTATGCAACCAATGCTTCCATGATGTCAAAAGAAAATGCCAAGGCAAACAAAATAACTTATCCAACTATAAAACCTGTATGGCTTCATTTAGACCAATGCAGAATTGTGATTTTTGAATTGGAATTATAATTCATTAGCATTATTTTCCCAATAAAATTGGGTGAATATTTCAAAATCCCAACTTATTATCTCTTTTCATTCTCTATCTCAATTTTACGTCTTAACTCCCATGTACACAAAAATCCATTTAAATCCAATTGTAGTACCAAGACATCTTGTTTACAAATTCATCAACTCAAATTACTATGTATGATTTGTTATTCACTCCTTATTATACTTATTTATAAGTTTGCAACTATCGACTCTTTGATCCCATCCACTCAGATTTCCACTTCAAACAGTCTTGCCTTCATTCCATTCTAAATTGTATATCTAAATTTATGTAACAATTTACATAATTATCAGTTGGTTGTATATGACTATTATTTAAATAGGAATATAATAAAATAGATGCATACTCTTGATTTGATAAGGTTTTATTTGTCTCCAACACTCAGTTCTGGTATTAGAAATTAAAGGCATAGATCGACCTCATCGACATATGAGATATACATGCTCAATTCAAACCTTTTTTAAGAGATAAAAATAATCTTCCTTACCAATTGAGGATATAGATTTGAAACACTACACATAATTCAATAATGATTTCCATTACCCAAGAAAATTTGTAAATTTGATTCACACATGGAGAGAAATGACTCTCCACTCAAAATCTTAGTTGAAGATTTTGATTTGATTTGTAATACAATTAGATATGGAGGTTATCTTCATAGAATTGAACAAGCAAATGTAAATTGAAGTGGAGTCTACCTATGAATTGAATAATCTATTGTTGTAAAAACCAATCCATTAACTAAACTCTAAAAAACACAGATCATTCGATGGAGAACTGAAGACTTCTTCAGGTTTTATTATACCAATTACTTATACATAATACTTGTCTCAATCAATTAGAAAATAAAGAAATCTAGTTACAAATGTAATATAATAAATTTATATACTGAGACAAAATTAATGATTGGAATCCAATTAAAAAACATAAATATATAAGCAATCCTTTGACCCAATCAGGAAATGAAAACTTTATTGACTCACTAATTATCTCTTCAGAGTAATTATGTAATCCTTTCCTCAATATCTTTATATTTACATAATCTGTTAGGAGAGAATATTATTCACTTTTTGCATTCAAAATGTTCATGCCATACAAATATTACATAAGTTTTAATACCCTCTTTCACTTTCCATTCTAATTTCACACCAACAATCTACATAATATTAACATATTTTATAGTACAATCAATCTCTCCTAAAATTAACTATGTAGGTCTAATAGACCTATATCAAAGAATCCACACTACTTGTTCTACTTTCCCATTCCTCTTAATATGCACATAGAACGTTTTTATTAGTATCTTCTTGATAGACTTAGAACCTATCTTTTCTCAACTAATGCACAAAGATAGGCTTGTTGTTAAACAAGAATATAAATTCTTCTCCTTAATATGGAATATGTTTATTTTACCTTCTCAATGTATAATTCTTCTTTCTAGAGACATGATAAGGTGTTTATCACTTTTACATAGGTAAATAGATATTTAAAACATAGTATTGACCTTTTAAGGTCATTATATAGGTCCTACCCTTGAAATTTTGATCACAAGGCTTATATGTCTCCATAAGGTGACTTCCAACCAACTTAATTAACTTATCATATACAAATTTACATTATGCCACTAATGCTCCTGCATCAGACTACTAGGCTAGAAAGATTTCATGAGTTCATGTTCATGAGTTTGTTTGCTATATAGCCCTTTATTATTTCATTAGATATTTACTCATCTTCATTCAATTTTCAACTCATGTATGTGGACATGTTCTTAACTTCCACATATGTTCTTTGTCTTCTTGGTGATCTTCTCTTCTTTCTTCCTCTTTTTATGTCTATCCTCTTAAATGAGGATACCAACTAATATCTTCCTCTTTTTATCTCTTTGAAGAGCTCTCTTTTCTATAAATTCCAACTCCTTTTCCAACAAAACTTCACATACATAATCCAATTCAATATTAGATATCAAAATTTAAGACCTTGAGGTCTCACTCCATCTTTCCTTCATTTATACTCATTGCTCAAATATGTCATTTGATTTGTCAGTTGAAACTCCTCCTTGAGACATCATTGTATCATGTCAACTACCTCTCTCTTCAATTTATATTTTAAGATCATTCCTTATAGTATATCCAAGATTTTAATTTCTTTTTGCATCTGTTCCATATTCTTATAAACAAAAACTTTGTTTTGTTGCTCATATAGAACCCTCCATCTACAATTTTCTAGTCAAAATATTTTATTTCCTTCAAGAGACCTTCATAAAAAATTAGAACAATATCATCATCATTCAAAATAAGACATTATTCTTATACATCTTTTATTGTCTCATGTAATACCAATGGTTCTTCATACTTTGAGTCTTCATTCTGCAGCTCCTTGTCTTTGGTTTCATAATCTTCATCTTTATCATCCTCCTGAGTTAGGATTGACTCTTTTTGTTTGATCGTATTCATGTCTTCATTATTAGAGACATTATGACAAGCCTCTTCTTATTTTCTAAGCACTCTTTTATGAAGTGTTTCATTTCCTTGATCCATGAGCATTGGATCAGAAGTTTCTCCTCCCTTCTCAACTTGCTTTCTTACAAATAAAACATCAAATGAAAAGGCTGATATAAAAACATTTGGCCACTTGGCCTCTTGAGTGGTTTGCTACTACTGATCTATCTTTTCAATGATGAGATCCATCTCATCTACTAAGTATCGATCTTCTTCAAGCTCTTCATTCCTGAGCTTCTCCTCTTTCTTACACTGCATCTTCAAGGCAACTTTTAACATTTGCCTTCTTCTTATATCTCTCATTTGTTCAATGGGACATTTCACTTTATTTTTCAACTCCCATATATACCATAGGGTTTTCATACACTCAACTCTAAGACTCACCAAATCTATACTCCTTTTCAATTCTTACAATTCTATGTGGAAGTTTCCTCCTCCTGCTTCTTTCTTTTTTCTTTCTCTCTATTCTGGATCTTACCTTTTACCAGTTCCTTAAAAACCTCTTTCACTATCTTTAGAAAGTATTCTTGATCCATTTCTCCTATCTCATCCAAGTCTTTTTCACATTGGCCTTTTGATGGTTTATCCTAGCTCTCTTCTTGGATCTTCTCTCAGAGTAATCACTTTTGCTCTCTTCTCTGAGCTTCACAAGCCCTTCACCTTTTCTTTTCAAGCCTTCCTAAATTTTTTGATTCCTTATTAGCATTTCTAGGATTTTATTTCCTTCTCCTTTACCTATAATAACCAACAACTAATCACTACAGCATTAGCACTGAAACAATTATAAAGAGCTTAAACCAAGCTCTGATACCAAAATTGATAGCATTCTCCAAATTTATTTCTTTTTCCATTTTTATTTACCTTATTACTCACTTCAGTTTATTTTGATTCTACCTTGGGTTACTAATATAATATAAATTACTTCCTAAATAACCAATATATAATTAAATCTTTCATAGTTGTTTTGAGATCTATTCAATTGATCATAGTCTATAAGTCTGCATTTAGTTGTCCTTCTTTAACCCTATTGGTCTTTATAAAATTAATTAGACTAGCCTTTATTTGAATAAGGTATTATTTGTGGACCAATTCCTTACATGAGAAGATATTATCTAGTTTAAAATTTATCTTGGATTTCTTCAATAACCCACACTTACTATTTTCTTACTTGAATGAAACAAACATACATCTATCTAGATTATTTAAAAGATCTAAAAACATTCACTTTAGCATCATTATGTGGAATGATAAATATTCCTTAATAAATATGATAACTAAAAATGATGATGTAACATCAAATCTTACCTTTTAAATGGCCTTTAAAAATATGTTCAACTTTTCATTATACCTAATTTTGTCACCATACAAAATTCTACAATGCTTCAAAAGTATTTCAGTTCAGTTTGGATGGCTCATATTTGTTTCAATAGTAATAGACATCAGTGAATGAACCAAAAATAATTATTCAACCAATGCTTCCATGATGTCATAAGAAAATGCTAAGGCAAACAAAATAACTGGTCTAGTTATAAAACCTATACAGCTTCATTTAGACCAATGTAGAATTATGATTTTTGAATTACAATTATAAGTCATTAACATTATTTTCCTAGATAATTTGGGTGAATATTTCAAAATCCAAACTTATTATCTCTTTTCATTCTCTGTCTCAATTTTACCTCTTAACTCCCATGTATACAAAAATACACAAAAATCCATTTAAATCTAATTGTAGTACCAAGACATCTTGTTTACAAATTCATCAACTCAAATTCTTATATATGCTTTGTTATTTTCTCTCTATTATACTTCTTTATAAGTCTACAACTATTGGCTCTTCGATCCCATCCACTCATATCACCATTTCAAATAATCTTGCCTTCATTTCATTCTAAATTATATATTTAAATTTATCTAACAATTTGCATAGTTATCAGTTGATTGTATATGACTATTATTTAAATAGGAATATAATAAAATAGATGCAGACTCTTAATTTGATAAGGGTTGATTTGTCTCCAACACTCAGTTATAATCTTAAAACTTAAAGGCATAGATCGACCTCATCGACATATGAGATATACATGCTCAATTCAAACCTTATTCAAGAGATAATAATAATCTTCCTTACCAATTGAGGATACAGATTTGAAACGCTACAACTAATTCAATAATGATTTCCACAACCCAAAAAAACCTGGAAATTTGATATTCACATTGACTCTTTACTCAAAATCCTAGTTGAATATTTTAATTTTATTTGTAACTCAATTATATATGGAGGTTGTCTTCATAAAATTGAACAAGCAAATGTAAATTGAAGTGGAGTTTGCCTGTGAATTGAATAATCTATTATTATCAAAACCAATCTATTGAATAAACTCTACAAAACATGGATCATTTGATGGATAACTAAAGACTTCTTTAGGCTTTATTATACCAATTACTTCTACATAATACTTGTATCAATCAATTTAGAAAGAAAGAAACCTAGTTACAAATGTAATGTAATAACTTTATATACCAAGACAAAATTAATTATCAGAATCTGATTAACAAACATAAAGACATAATAAATCCTTCGACCCACTCAACAAATGAAGACATTATTGACTTACCAATTATCTCTTGAGATTAATTGTGTAATCCTTTCCTCTATATATTTAAATCTACATAATCTATTAGGAGAGAATATTATTCACTTATTGCATTCAAAATTCTCATGCCATACAAATATTACATCAATTTTAATACCCTCTTTCACTTTCCACTCTATTTTACACCAACAATCTACAAAATATCAGCATCTTTTATAGTACAATCGGTCTCTCTTGCAAGTAACTATCTCAGTGTAAGAGACTTATATCAAAGACTCACACTACTTGTTTTACTTTCCCATTCCTCATAATATATACATAGAAGGATTTTACTAGTATCTTCTTGATAGACTTAGAACCTATCTTTTCTCAACTAATGCACAAACATAGGCTTGTTGTTAACAAGAAGATAAAGTCTTGTCCTTAACATGGAATATGCCTAGTTTACCTTCTCGACTTAGTATTATTCTTTATAGAGACATGATAAGGTGTTTGTCACTTTTACATAGGTAAATAAATATTTAAAACATAGTATTGACATTTTAAGGTCATTATATAAGTCTTACCCTTGAAATTTTGATCACAAGGCTTATAGGTCTCCATAAGGTGACTTCAAACCAACTTAATTAACTTATCATGTACAAATTTACATTATTCCACTGATTCTCCTACATCAAGAACTTATGACAAGTTAAAATGGAAGAAAATTTGGCCATGCAGAGTGTTGAATTTTTTTTATGAAAAATTCTTATGAAATTTAATTACCTGAAAGGATAATCTTTTTGCCTATTTTAAATTGGAAGATTTATGTTAGGTATGTGGAGCTAAAAGCTTCACCAAGGAGCATAGACAAACAGGTTCGGGTCTACACAGACGTTGGCGTCGGTCAGGAGCGACCAACGTCGGTCAGTTGCAGTTCAGAGGCGCCGACGTCGGCAGTATGGTCGGCCGGCGACGGTCACAGGCGAACAGGCAGGAACCGACGTCGGTTACCTGCGTGTCCAGAAAGCTATTTTCGAGGACAGAAGCGAGTGTTTGCATGATGAGTTTGAGTTGTAGACTCATGCTCGCATCTCTATTGTTAGCAATGTTATTCTTAGAGCCCTTGTTGAAGAGGCTTAACTGTTTGTTGTAAGAGCATGCTCAAGTTTCCTATTTCTATATGTAGGAGAGATCTTCTAAGCTATTGTATGATGATGTGAGAGTGTAATAGAGTACGAGTAGAACATTGTGAATGTTTGAAGGACTGTACTTTAGAGAGAGCTCTTGAGGAATAGAGATCTAGTGAGAGATCTTGTGTGCATCTGAGAGAGGTGTGGAAGAACAAAGTTCTTCATTTGTATTCCTATTGTAAAGAGTTTTTAATACAAGTTTTCAGGGTGTTTTCTTGTATATCTTGTTCTGTGCTATTTATCATTTTAGTTACTTATCTATCTGATTTATTTCCGCATTCATTGCTTTCATAAGTGTAATCCATTGTTGGTTGATCCCCAACAAGTGGTATCAGAGCTCAGGTTCACTAACAGGTGGTTCAGATCTGTGTAGTGTGTTCGGATTACAGGTTGCTCACAGGGATTTCTGTTTGAGTGGGAGAAGCAATGGCAGAGGAAAGTAAGTTGAGAATGGAAAAGTTTAATGGCAAGAACTATCAGCACTGGAGAATGCAGATAGAGGACTATCTGTATCAGAAGGATCTTTACTTACCGTTAGGTGGGATAGCAAAGAAGCCCAAGGACATGGAGGACGAAGAATGGGAAGTTCTTGACAGAAAGGCTCTTGGGTCTATAAGACTGAGTCTGGCCTCCACTGTGATATCTAATTTGTCACAGGCAAAAACTACGGTAGAGTTAATGACCACGTTAGCAAATCTATATGAAAAACCCTCCGCTTCAAACAAGGTATATTTGATGAAGCAATTATTTAATTTGCATATGCAAGAAGGTGGATCTGTTTCCAATCACCTGAATGATTTCCATGGTATTGTTAATCAGTTAAGTTCTGTTAATATTACATTTGAAGATGAAATAAAGGCTCTTTTAATTTTATGTTCTTTGCCTGAAAGCTGGCATGGCTTGGTAATGGCAGTTTCTAATACTGCTTCTGCTTCGAATATTTTAAAAGTAGAGGATGTGGTTAGTGTTATTTTGAATGAAGAAATTCGCAGGAAAAGCACAGAAGAGACTTCTGGGACATCCGGGAACGCTTTAAATCTCGAGAGCAGAGGAAGGCAAAAAGAAAGGAGCAAGAGGAGATCAAGATCTAAGTCTAAGGGAAGAGGCAGATCCAAATCCAGGAATGGCAGAAGGCCACAATGCTGGAACTGTGGAAAGTTGGGGCACATAAGCAGAGATTGCTGGTCAAAGCCTAAGGAGGATAATCAGCACGAAGGAAAGGAAGAGACAAAGGTTGCAGGTATTGCACAGGATGCTCTTATTTTCTCTTTGCATAATAACATAGAATCTTGGGTATTAGATTCTGGTGCGTCTTTCCATGCTACCCCTAACAGAGAATATTTCAGTGACTATGTCCATGGAGATTTTGGAATAGTATACTTGGGGGATGATGAGCCTTGCAAGATTATTGGCAAAGGTAAAGTGCAGCTAAAGATGCAGAATGGCAACACATGGGTGTTGAGGGATGTGATGCATGTTCCTAGTTTGAAGAGAAATCTGATTTCTGCAGGTAAGCTAGGTGATGAGGGTTGTACAGTAACTCTCACAGCAGATTCTTGGAAAGTGACCAAGGGTGCACTTGTTATGGCCAGAGGTAAGAGAGAAGGTACTCTCTATTTGTGTAATTGTATTACTAACAAATCTCCTTCAGTTTTATCTACTTCAGATGTGGATGCTAAATTGTGGCACTCAAGGCTTGGCCACATGAGTGAGAAGGGGATGTCTATCCTTAAGTCTAAAGGTATGCTTTCAGATTTGAAAAGTATGGATCTAGAATTTTGTGAGCATTGTGTGTTTGGAAAACAGAAAAGGGTTAGTTTTCTAAAGACTGGGTCTACTAAGAAAAGGCAGAAGTTGCAGCTTGTTCACACAGACGTGTGGGGACCGGCTCATGTATCCTCTATTGGCGGATCACAGTATTATGTTACATTCATAGATGACGCCACAAGAAAGGTATGGATCTACTGTATTAAAAAGAAATCTGATGTTTTTGAGACCTTTAAGATATGGAAAGCCATGGTTGAGAATGAAACAGGCAAAAGATTAAAGTGCTTGAGATCCGATAATGGTGGTGAGTTCTGCAGTCTTAAGTTCAAATTGTATTGTTACATGAATGGGATCCGTAGGCAAAGGACGGTTCCAAGGACACCTCAGCAGAATGGTATTGCTGAAAGGATGAACAGGACTATTATGGAGCGTGCAAGATGTATGAGATTGCATGCAGGGTTGCCCTTAGAGTTTTGGGCAGAAGCAGTTGATACCACAGTGTACCTGATCAACAGAGGACCCTCTACAGCTCTGGATGGTGGAATTCCAGAAGAGGCATGGACAGGTAAAAAGGTTGATCTTTCATATCTCAAAGTTTTTGGTTGTGAAGCCTTTGTGCACATAGATAAGGAAAATAGAAAAAAGCTTGATGCTAAGTCTATGAGGTGCACGTTTATAGGCTATGGCTCAGATGATTTTGGTTTCAGATTTTGGAATCTAGGAACTAACAAGGTAATTAGGAGCCGTGATGTTGTTTTCAACGAAAGAGTGATGTACAGTGATCAGACAAGGAAGCTAGATCAAGCTGGGCAGAGCAATAATGAGTTGGACGAAATTATGGTCCAAAATGAGCTCGCGGGAAAAAGAAATAATCACTTATAGGAAAACACAGAGACCGACGTCGGCAGGTTTGGAACCGGCGTCGGCAGTACAGAAACCGATGTCGGTCACACAGAGACCGACGTCGGCAGACCAGGCACCGGCGTCGGCCAGGAAGAACCGGCGTCGACCAGTAACAGGTCTACAGGTGGCCGAGGTCGGTCACTGTCAGAAAATTTGGGTGGACAGATTGTGGAAAATGAGTCCAAGACACCAATCAGGAGGTCTGAAAGGGTAAGTAAGCCTCCAATTAGATACTCTCCTTCTTTATATTATTTATTACTAACTGATGGTGGAGAACCAAAAAGTTTTGAAGAAGCTTTACAGGTGGAGTCCAGGAGTAAGTGGGAGCATGGCATGGTTGAGGAGATGGAGTCCTTAAGGGAGAACCAAACATGGGATTTGGTTGAATTGCCAGCTGGTAAGAGAACACTGAAGAACAGGTGGACTTACAGGTTGAAGGAAGGTGAGGATGGTCAGATGAGATACAAGGCCAGATTGGTTGTAAAAGGATTTGCACAAAAGCCAGGTATTGACTTTGGCAAAAAAATTTCTCCAGTTGTTAAGATGACTTCTATAAGGGTTGTACTGTCTTTGGTTGCTTTTGAGGATTTGCATCTCGAGCAGCTAGATGTTAAAACAGCATTTCTTCATGGAGATTTAGATGAGGAAATTTACATGGAACAGCCAGAAGGTTTCGAGGTCAAGGGTAAGGAGAAACTAGTGTGCAGGTTAAAGAAAAGCTTGTATGGCCTCAAGCAAGCTCCAAGGCAATGGTACTTGAAATTTGACAGGTTTATGACTGAGCATGGTTTCAGTAGGTGTCAATCAGACCATTGTGTATATTTTAAGAGATTTGATAACGGTAGATACATTATTCTATTGTTGTATGTAGATGACATGTTGGTTGCAGGGTCTCACATGCAGGACATCTCAGAGCTTAAAGTAAAGTTAGCTCAAATGTTTGCCATGAAGGATTTGGGAGCAGCTAAGAAAATCCTTGGCATGAGCATTAAAAGAGACAGAGAAAATCACAGGTTGATATTGTCTCAAGAAGATTATGTGGACAAGGTGTTGAAACGGTTCAACATGCAGGATGCGAAACCGGTAAGCACACCTTTGGCAGGACATTTCAAGTTAAGTAAAGAACAATGTCCCAATTCACATGATGAGGTAGAGTACATGAACAAGGTTCCATATTCTTCCGCGGTAGGAAGTTTGATGTATGCAATGGTGTGTACTAGACCAGATATTGCCCAAGCAGTGGGAGTAGTAAGCAGGTATATGGCCAATCCAGGAAAGGAGCATTGGAAAGCAGTACAATGGATCCTTAGATATCTGAGAGGAACCAGCAGTAGACACTTATGCTACGGAGGTTCAGATACCTCTCTACATGGCTATGTAGATTCAGATATGGTAGGGGATTTGGATGGCAGGAGGAGCACTACAGGTTATGTTTTTACTGTAGGTGGAACGGCAGTTAGTTGGATTTCTAAGTTGCAGAAGGTTGTAGCCTTGTCAACTACAGAAGCAGAATATATTGCAGCTACAGAAGCTAGCAAGGAGATGATATGGATGACACGGTTCATGGAAGAGCTTGGAAGGGAGCATGGAAGTTGCAGATTGCATAGTGACAGTCAAAGTGCAATCCATTTGGCTAAGAACTCAGCTTTCCATTCTAGAACCAAACACATACAGCTAAGGTACCACTTCATACGGCAGGTATTGGAAGATGGTGAGTTGAAGCTGGAGAAGATCCATACAGACATGAATCCTGCTGATATGCTAACAAAGCCGGTTACTAAGGAGAAGTTGAATCTTCATTCAACTTCTATTGGTCTTCATAATTAAGTTGAAGATGGAGGAGCTAGAAGATCTTGCTGTACAGGTATTGGTGCAGCTGGTTTATCTCCAAGTGGGAGATTGTTAGGTATGTGGAGCTAAAAGCTTCACCAAGGAGCATAGACAAACAGGTTCAGGTTTACACAGACGCCGGCGTCGGTCAGGAGCGACCGACGTCGGTCAGTTGCAGTTCAGAGGCGCCGACGTCGGCAGTATGGTCGGTCGGCGACGGTCACAGGCGAACAGGCAGGAACCGACGTCGGTTACCTGCGTGTCCAGAAAGCTATTTCCGAGGACAGAAGCGAGTGTTTGCATGATGAGTTTGAGTTGTAGACTCATGCTCGCGTCTCTATTGTTAGCAATGTTATTCTTAGAGCCCTTGTTGAAGAGGCTTAACTGTTTGTTGTAAGAGCATGCTCAAGTTTCCTATTTCTATATGTAGGAGAGATCTTCTAAGCTATTGTATGATGATGTGAGAGTGTAATAGAGTACGAGTAGAACATTGTGAATGTTTGAAGGACTGTACTTTAGAGAGAGCTCTTGAGGAATAGAGATCTAGTGAGAGATCTTGTGTGCATCTGAGAGAGGTGTGGAAGAACAAAGTTCTTCATTTGTATTCCTATTGTAAAGAGTTTTTAATACAAGTTTTCAGGGTGTTTTCTTGTATATCTTGTTCTGTGCTATTTATCATTTTAGTTACTTATCTATCTGATTTATTTCCTCATTGATTGCTTTCATAAGTGTAATCCATTGTTGGTTGATCCCCAACAATTTATATCCATATCATGAAGGGTAAAATAGTGAAAGTGCAAAAAAAATTGAATAAGTTGATTGGAGAGAACAGATGCCTAAAAAGTGCATGAGGAATCAAAAATGGTGATTGATTCTATAATCAATAAGTGGATGCATGATAAAGAGTATGAATAATAACTGGTAAAATAGAAGGACCAAAAAATTGAATATGTGACATAGGTAGTGCATCAAAATATAAAAAATAAGGCATATCAATAGTAGAGTTCTTATAATACACATAAGTAAGATCTCATGTTTCCTTTATTACCTGAGGTGTATGATGTAAGGGCATGTAGGTGCACATGTAATCCTACATCATCCAAAAACACTTAGTAAAAAATAGTAAATTTATAGTTTTCACATGTTATTTGTGTTATTTTGAGCCACTTTTGTGTGCATACAAATCATTTTAATTTTTTTCATATCCTTTGTGTGTGAAAATTTGTTATTTGTTATTTTTAATAAATTTTATTGTACATGTAGTTTTGGTACTTGTTGATAGTTACTTGTGAAAATTTTCATAGATTCATTTTGAAGGTATTTGTTCTATCCCATGTAAGTTTAAAAGGTCATATAGATAGAATTTAATTTTTAAGAATTATGAGTTCTAGTACATAGCCTTGTAATGTATTATGTAGGATGTTGGTGTGCAGTGTTACAAATATTGTGAAGTGTTGTAACCTAGCATGGTGAGGTGGTGACTTAGCATAACTTATTTTGTGTGTAGTTTATTCTGAGTGCATATGTTCTTGTGATGTGTTATGCATAAATATTCATCATAATTTTTAACCATATGTATTTAATTCCTTGAATCATGGAAGGTTGTTTCAGTTTCATTTAATCTCATTTTGTGATGTGCTTCATTGTGATGCCTTATCTTGTGATGTGTTATGGTGCTTTAATATTTTAATGAAGATTTATTTTTTTTGCACACAATTATGTGTTATAAATTTTTAATGAATATAGTGGGGTTTTTATCACATTCTTATAATTAGGTGGGTCTTGTGCCTATATAATGCATGCCCCTATGCTTGAGCCAGGTAGTCAGTAAGTTCAAGGAGATAAACTATAGTAATTATTCTATGAGATAACTATACTTTAAAAGATAATGAGTTAGTAGGAAAAGCTCTAAGGATATATTAAATTGCATCTCACTCAATTTTTTTGTGTTATTATCATTTTGTGTGAAAATTATATTTCCACATGTTGAAATATAATAAAAGAACAATATTGTTTTGTTACATTAATTTATAGCATTTTTGTTATGTGGTCTAAGGCATATCTTTATTGAAATACCTAACTATAAATACATCACCATGGTTAATAAACCATATCCTTATTTATTATTATATTATTCTTAGGAATATTTAATAATATTAATGTAAATACTAAATCTAAATTATATAGCATCTCAGTCTTGTATACTTGGAAAGTACTCATGGTTATACCCTTCAGTTCCTAGACCTTCCCACTATTGAAAGCCTAGTATCTGTTATCCCTTTTGCCTATTTATTATCTCTTAGTAAGACCATATGTTTATAATGACCAGGGATTCTATGTTTCTAAAAATTCTATAAACATGCTTATTATCATCCTCTGTAAGTTTGAAACATGTATCTATTTTTTATCTTCTCAAACACTTGCATCTTAGCTAGACACCTACATCGACGTAAGTGTCATATGCCAAATTTATTATCCAGTGCACTAAATTTATAAAATTTGAAATTGTAACATTTTCTTATGGGTGATCTAAGTGCTTTAATGTGAGATATTTCCTAAAAGGATTGGTATATATGCATGATCAATCCTCATTCATTCCTCACCTAGAAAGGACCTATAAACTCACAAAAAAACTTACCAAAAATAATAAATCAAGAATTCAAGTGAGAAAACCTTTCCTATTCTTCCCTAATTTAATATTAGTCATAAGGACAACCCATATACAGGTTTAAAGTACTAAAGGATCATCCCATGAGCCATATTTTCCAAGTTACAATCTAGGTCACTTTATGTGCTTACTTATCACACATTGCACCTTTATGCACACCCAAGCCAACACATAAGGGAGAAATACATAAGTCTAAGGCCCTATTTAGAGTATTGTCTATGTAGGTAGTTCCCATTGATAAAGGGGTCCTTGGGGAATCACAACACCGTGTACCCACTAAACCATTTTTCCCATAGTCACTTCAAGGGTGAGGAATCTATGGTTATGATCATTTAACAAAGAGAGATAACCTATGTGTGAAATTTGAACACACCAAATAAGAGGTGATATAAAACCTAGAGAGTTCTAGGTGGTCACATATAGATCTAGTCAATATTTTGTTCTAGACACCTACGTCTAGGTTACATAGGTGCATTGATGCAACCATCCATATTTGACGTAAGCATTTGAGACCATATAGTGCAAGTTTATAGAATATGATAATTCATCTAGAATACAGATCTAGTCACTTCCAACCTATTTCAACCCAGATATACATGTGCATAGTAAACCAAGTATTCTTGTTTTTCATTTATTTTAATATCAATAAATAGTTGTAGTTACTATTTTTTAGCATATCTTAGAAATTAAATTCAAAATATTATTTATCTGAGTTTGTATTAATTGGCCTAATATATATCTATTTATAATCCTTGTGCTTATTCATTTTTATATTATTAAACCTATGCTATATTGATCCATCTCAATTTAAGGTTAAACTTTTGGTGAACCTGCCTCTTTATAAAAACCTTAGCTTGTCCTACGGTGTTCAACCTTCTATGGTCTTTCATTGTTATATTTTTCCAAATTTATTATATCATTTGTATGCAACATAAGCATAACCCTATATTAGCTAGTGTTTCTATCAAACATTTAGAGATTCCTCATTGTCCACCTAAGATGGCTCAAACTAATGAATTAATCAATATTATACCTAATGAAGATGATACTAATGAAATTGAACCACATACTAAATAGGTTATCATAAAATATGCTTCCAATCAAGAAAGTGATTAGTGTAATGAAAATAATGAACATGAATAAATAAATCAAGAGAAAGTACAAGCTCTTTTTATTTTCAACATTGTATCCAAAAAAACCTTGAATATTTTGATGAGATCCTAAGAAACCATATTAGAAACTAAAAAAGTAAAAAGTGTATAGGAATAACTAGGTCCTATCGATCATGATATTAGAGCTATGATTAATCTTCATATACCAATAACCATCCCTATGATCACATCATCATTTCATACTTTTAATAGGGGAATGAGTTATGTATTTACACCTATTTTACCTGAAACAAATCCTACTATTAATACATCTTACATGGGAAACATTAACACTTCAACCCAATTACTGGGTTCAATTGCTATATCAACTCAAACTATGGGTACACTTCCCTAGGTGACTTCTCAAACTTCAAACCTTAGTGATCAATATGTGCAAGATCTTGTCAACATTGTAAAAAAATTGCAAACTAAGGTTACTAATATTGAGAAAAATTATACAAAATCACCTTTTGTTATTGATTCACAAGATTTGTTGCATAATATTTTTGCACAAGAAATATCTTTGCACCCCTTTCAAACTAATTTTTTTCACACTTAAGTTCACATTTCATGATGGCAAGGGTGATCCTAAACAACATATTTGATCTTTATACATGGCATGCCTTGATTATGCCTCCAAATGATTTTTTTTTTGCTAAATTATTTCTAAGGAGACTTAAGGATTACAATCTATGGTGGTTCTATGACCTACCAATCCAATCAATAAAAACACTCAAACCTCTTACAAATCAATTTATGGCACACTTCTCTATCAACATTATCAAAAAGCTTTCATATGCCCAAAATGTACAAATCAAATAAGGAACCAATGAACCTATTAATGAATAGTTCTTAAGATACAATACGATGCTGGTTAAAATGATCAATCCAATGACAGATAAATAGCTTCAAGACATATTCAATCAAATTTTGCTTTCCCCATTGAATGAGTCCATTATTTTTTAAAATATCAAATCTTTCAATGACTTATGCCATATTGTTCATGATCATGAAATGAAACTTATTTCATTGAAAAAAATTAAGTATGTATCAAACACACCAACTACATCAAATACCAAGTTTGCTATCAAACTAAGTTATAGGTTGAAACCCACAAAACCTAAAAATAAAACAACTAATATGGTCAATGTGGTGTCACAACCTTATCGACTTGTATTATCCAATGCACCAAGGATACAATTTACACTCTTAAATGAGTTTTTAGCTTAGTTACTTCCAAAGATTGTGAAATGTCACCTCATATCTCTCCCTCATTATATAGAGTTGATATGAGTCAACCTCTACCCAAAAGATATGATTCAAATGCTTATTATGACTATCACCAAAGATCTAGGCATTCTAAAAACTAGTGTTCTACCTTGAAGTATAATATCCAAGACCTTATTGATGACCAAAAGACTACATTTGATGATCTTTCAAAGGAATTGTTGACTATTTTGATCACAAATCAAAATAGGTCAACCCCCTATAGTTGAAAACTTAGATAGGGGTCTACTAGGGTTTACTTGTGTTCCATGGTCCTAGATAGGGGTCTTATAATGTGTCTTAACCTTGGTCATAATCAATTTTAGTCCTTAGTATGGTACAGATCCTACTTCTTCTGTTGTTGTGTTCCTTGATAACCCTTGGTGCACTACATCTTTTGGTAGTAGATTGAATTTAGTTGGTGAACTATTTTGCACTATAGACACCTCTAATAGTCTCTTTTTATAAGAGTTATTCTGGTGCATTCCAATGTTAATTATTTTTTGTGATCGAGTAGTGGATCTAGACCACTCATGCATATTGGAGTTCCATTGAGACTTTCAATTCTACCAACTAAATTTATATTTGATGGCATTCATTCCCTCTAGTGTACCTCTTCAGCATTATGTTTGAGTATTGAGCCATTTGCTTTTTTGGGACACTTTACAGCATATGTTTTTTGCTCTCTTGACTTTAGCAGTTGTTACTATTTTCTAGGTACCTATGATGATACATTTCATCCTTGGTAACTTTTTTCCCTAGTGTTTTTAGATTAGTTTTTTTTACAGAGTTAACCTCGTATAGAGTACCAATTCCTATTTGACTTGGTGGTTACAATGATTTGTCATCCATGTAGTCTGATGGAAGAGAAAAACTATGTGGGTTATATTATTCTTTGAGTAATAATGAGACTATACTGTGCATATTATTATTGTGTGTCTACATAATGTCTCCATGATTATTTGGTGGTGGTAATGGTGTTTTAGGAGTGGTCCTATAGAATTATGAGTTCATTCTGAACTCTGACACTTAGTTGGTTACATGTCATAAAGGTCATTTTTGGGTCATTTATGAAGCTTATATGGTTTTCCTACAGATGTAAGTTTTATAGAGTGTAATTCAATATCCCATGTGTCATAAAAAGTTAGAAATATTGTTTCATAATTGACAAAATGTAGGTGCAAATTTAGAACAAAAAAATCAAGTAGTTAGAGGTAGTTTTCAGTTAGTTGTATATTTTATGCAAGAGTTTTGGCACATGTGGAAGGATTTGTAGTGACCTGTCAGGTCCCTTGAACTAATTTCCATGATTGATTATATTTTAATGTCTCAAAAATGGCATAAAACCATTCCATTCTTCCATCACTCTCCTAGGTTGATAGAAATAGTCAGTCAATTTTTTGATGGTATGACCAATAAGAAAGGAATCAAGTTGAATACTTCTAAGGGATGTTATTAATCTTTATCTACTTCTATTTCATGGTGAGATTAAAAGTATTGGTTTCATATACTCTATGAACCATTGCCTAGATGGCATGCTACTCTTTTAATCTTGTTTATCCCATCACCTCAATGTTTCCTCTCTGTTTGCATTAGTACGTATAGACTAGGTGTTGCACATGTTTCTAAAGAGTGCAGACAGCCTTTCCACATGGTTCTAAACTCATTTTACATTGATGTATTGAAATAGAGAGGCAAAAGTACCTCATTATACTATTGAAATATTATATCATAATTTTCAAACCCAATTTCACCTATTGCAGAGTTATCTTTCTTATAGTAGATTTAAAACAGAGGTGGAATGTGTTTCCACACTCACATTTCATGGTCGTTAGTTTTCATTTGGAGGTTTTGGTCTCTAATTTATTCCATGTGAAGTGAATACCATTACACACATAATCAACTTCAACACAATTATCACCTATAATCAAGCCAACTTGATCATTAAGCAATCATATTCATGACACAGGGAGGTCTTAAAAATGGTATGAAGGATTCTAAGATGGAAATATGGAGATTAAGACATTAAAATGTTAATATATTGGTTATGATAATTGATTAAATATATTTATAGTCATATACTCTACCTTCACTTCCTTATATATTGTAATGACACCTACAGGAAGCTCATATAGAGATTTGAAGAACATTGAAATTGTATGAATTAAAAAGTGCAAAGGACAAAGAAAAAAACTATTCTAAGCTAAATTCTATCAATTAGAGTAGGAAATGAAATAAAAAACAATCAAAAACCTTCAAATATTAGATACAAGAATCTTCCATTATGTTTCAAATCTGATTTGTTCTTATCAAAATGTGGTACTCACTTCTCCAATGCAAAGGTGAAATGGACAGCGTTTGGATGCAAAAATAGATGACATTGATTCTCTTTGATTCTATTTGTGATATTTCAAGATTGTGATTGATTTCAATAGTTTTTATTATTTTCAATATTGGTGATATCTTTAAAAGAGAATTTTCAAGCTTATTTATAGAAGCTTGAATTACGATCCGATGGTGGAGGACCAATTGAAAATTTTCAAGGTTCCAAATGATCAAAGGTTGAGGATGAGTCCTCATCCATGAGGATATAAACTATTTCAACTAGGTGGAGCAAAAAGAGGGGTTGGTTAGAAGACTTAGTCAAAATGGAGTGACAACTCAGTGGAGGAGTCATAAGTGGAGATTTTCATAGATTTGATTGAGATGAGGGAGAGAAAAGTGAGAATGTTTGAATAGGTAAATTAAATAATTAAATAATTAATTTTTTATTATTTTCAACATTTGTGATATCTTTGAATGAGAATTTTCAAGCTTATTTATAAAAGCCTAAATTATGATCCCACAGTGGAGAACCAATTGGGCTTTTTCAAAGTTCCAAATGATCAACAATTGAGGATGAGTCCTCATTCATGAGGATAGGAACTATTTCAATCAGGTGGAGCAAAAAGAAGTTTTTGTTAGTAGACTTAGTCAAAATGGAGTGACAACTCAGTGGAGAAGTCATAAGAAGTGGAGATTTTCATGGATTTGGTTGCGATGAGGGAGAGAAAAGTGGGAATGTTTGAATTGGTAAATTAAGGAATTAAATAATTAAAACAAAGAATAAAATGTGCAAAATTGAATTTTTTTAAAGTATTTGAATAAATCAATTAATTGATTTTAAGAAGAAATATTAATTATTAAATTAATAAAAATGATTAATAAACTTAGGAAGAATGATTAAATAAATTAAGGTGTATTTTGACACTAAATGAAATATAGGTGTCTACAAAAATGAAGGTGTTGAATCTAGTTTGAAACTCCATTAAGGTCTAGGAGAATTGAAAGTGTCATTATGATAGTCCTGGAGTCATCATATTGTAGACAAACTTGAGAGTCATGCTCATAAGTTGATAAAGTTACTTCAAGGACATGTTACCTTAAACTTTCCAAAATAAGGATTCTACCTTACATTTGACCCTCTCATACTAGAGTTTCATGAGGTTTGAGTAGGTCTAAAAAATTTTATCATGTATACCAAACACATAACAATGCCTTGACATGACAATTAGTAGTTTGGTCATGATAAGTGTATACATATAAAACTGGTCACCAATGGCTTTATACTCGATTTTAGACAAATTCTTACCAATCATTGAACATCTAGACTAATAATTTATAAATGTCTTGAATTTAGTTTCATAACATGCAATTAAATCAATTTAGCCCAAAAATTAATTAAAAATAGCAATTTCACACATCATTTAATTTAAAACTTGCACAAATATTCAAATGCCTAAAAGAGATTAATTAACATGCAAATCCTAATCAAATCTTAATTGAATTCATTCATGATTAATTAAATGAATTATCAAAAAAAAATCAAAATCAAAATAATATCTTAAGAAATAATCATTCCCTTTTGCAAGCTGTCCAAAATCCAAAATATCTCAAACCATGCCTATTATATGCTAATCATGAGGTTTGGACACCTTTTAACTCTACTAGGGTTAACTAAGTAAACCTAGGTTAGGATTTAACTCATTCCAAGTTGATTTCAAATCCATATTCAAACATGGATTCAAAATCTAGGCTCAAACAATTCTAAACTAAGAAAGGGAAATGTTTCTAGGTCTTTTGTCGAAACACAGAGTCAAAAGCTAGGCTCAAACATACTGTACTAGGACTTTTGGCCAAACACGGTATCAAAATCTAGTCTTCAAAAAAATATGATGATGATATTTTAGTATAAAAAACTTGAAACACTTTGAAATAAACCTAACACATGGAATCAAACATAAACATGATCATTTAGTATAAGGCACAAGGCAAAAGGCACCTGGAGAAAGGTTGCATTCTCCCAAATAAAGGCACAAATATTGATGAGGATAGGCTCTATGAACAAAAAAACAATAGTTTTCAAATTTGGGTAATCAATTAACTTAAATTATGCAACCCAAAATAGAAATATTTGTGTATCAACCCCTATGAAATGAGGCCTAAATAAAAATCAATCAATGTTTGAATCCAAACTTGTAAAAGTTAATTAAAAACTCAATTATTGAAAACTTAGGCTACAGTTGACTAAACAATATAGACAAATTTGAATAGTATGACTATACTAAATAAAGATCCAATAAGGCTCAAATGATTAGTTTTCAACCAATGATAATTGAGACATAGGACAAAACAAGTCTTTTAAAACAAATTAGGTAGTGTAACAGCATTATCACTTCCAAAATATGTGATCAATGTTTTGTATAAAGGACTTCTAAAGTTTAGAATTTGGAATGATTTGGGTAGCACAATGGTACCCATTTCAAAAAAATGACACACACATTAACAAGTTTAGTAAAATTTTAAGACAATGTGTGTGACAAAATGACCAGCATAACGCTTCTTTGAACAAAGGAGTGATGTATAATTAAACTCGATTGGACATGGTTTAAGCAAAAAAACAAGTTTTAGTCATAAAATATCAGGTAATAAATGAATAAATGACCAAAATATAACTCAGTATAATTGTCTTGGATTCTATCAAGGTGTGGCAATGTGGGGTTGACTAAAACTTTCAAGTTTATGACTATCTAGATTGATCCCATGAGTACAAACTTTCACATTTGCACATAAGAGAAGCATCACATCAATTGGATATGTGTCAATTAACTTGTTATGAAAAGGTCTTGTCCTTTTCATAACCACTACATCCATCAATTACTCAATGTAGTGTGATGTCCTGATTGATCATACATTCTGGACCAACTTGCCACTAATGGACATGGTTTAAACGCTCAAACCATTGTCCCAGTAGGGTGATCCCAATTTATATACCACCCCCCATGGAGAAGGTTTAAAACACTATCATAAAATGAATCCCCAGGTCAATGCTTCCTTAAATAACTCATGAGAGTTAATGACATCCCCTTCATAAGCCAAAATGTCTGAAAATAAAACATAATTAGAAAGACTTTAGGTTTGCTTTTCGATCGCGTAATACTATGTGAGTTTGGGGAGAGCCTAGGAAACTTTCTTTCTACACCTTGGACTAAGCACCAAATGTAATGGAAAGGTGTTTTTTATCCCATGAGTTCACTATAGGGGATGGGAGGAGCATACATGCGCTATCCTTTTTGTGAAACAAGTAATCAACAAACATTGCATAAAAGTGAACGTGCTCAAAAGCATGAAAAATACATCTTTTAATGTTCATTTTAAGGCACTAAATGATCTAAAAATCCAAGTTATAAAAACCTTTGCAGTATGATTGGATCAGATTTAAAATAAAATAAAATATTTTAATTTCCAATTTCCCCTTTTAATAAATCCAAAAAATTAATTTATAAAACTTCTATAATTTAATAAACGAAATTGAAAGGATTTCTGATCATAAAGAGGAAATTAAAAAGAAAATATAACATAGAATATTTGTTTACAGGGTTCATAAAAATCTCTCTGAGTAAATAATAAAATTTCATACCAGATATCTATCTGTGTAACAAAATAAACCTCCCAAAGGTTCTATTATCTTTGTATTTAGATATCTCTGTCTACAATTTCCTCTATGTAAATCCACTGCTTCTCTACCAAAATCCTATTACTACCTATATAAAATAATCTGTACTTATATATTTCTCAGCTCTACTTGGCATTGGCTAGGCAATACCAAATTTCCCTAGGGTACTAACAATTTACCTAAATTAGGGTTTTTCCCATTTTGACAGCATGGCGTTGGCTCTCTGGGATTGCTTGCTACCTGTATTTGGTTTTGCTTTTTAACTAATTAAAACCAAAATAAAATTCAACATCATTAGTGTATAATTGAGCATGGATAATGGCATAGAATTAGTGCCAAAGCTTATCCATGCTATAATAAATATCAAATAATTAAACTTCACCACATATTAATAGGTAATCTATTAAATAATCTTTACCATCTATAAACCGTTTGTCATCAATGTTTCCACATACCACACCTATGAATAATCTTCAAGAAACTTTAAAGAATAAATTTCCACATATTTCCCAATGCAGTAATCATAATAATTATTCCCAAAAATAATGTGTTGCAATCAGTATCCAATGCCATAATATGTTGTCGTTAAGATCAAGAAAACAAGATTTGCATTTTTTGATTAATTCAAGATTACCATGTGATAAAACAAGAATCAAGATTCCAATGCATAAAGACATGAGTTTAATTTGAACATGCAATGTTTTTGCCAAGAAAATATTACCATGTTGAAATTGTTTCCATGCATTTGCTTTCAACGCCACCTAATTTCTTTTAAGAATATTCCACACATTTAACTTTGGCATTAAAACTTAGAAGTCCATGCCATTAAAAACATGTGCCCACATAAAATCTTTTTAAAATATTTATATGCATGGAGTTAAAAGTAAGAGATATAAATATTCTTTTTTTTAAATAAAAATTTAAATATGCATGTTTTAATAAAGACTATCACCTTTCTTTTAAAGATAATCTTTATAAAATGGTACATATTTTTATTTTTATTTTATGGAATAAATATTTAATTAAAAAACATATTAAAATATATTTATTAATTTTCAATAAAAATATTAAAATATATAAATATTTAACTAAATATTTTAATAAAAATATATTCATTATTAAATTATATATATATATATATTATTAGTAGTAATTTTTCAAAATTAATTATAAATGTTATGGGTAGAGGTGTGGCATTATTGGCTAGATAATGTCCTATCTACATTCATAACAATAATTAAATATTTTAAACAATTGATCAAAATCATGGGGTGGAAATCCCCTGGATCATTCCTCCCCACTAAGAGATTTTGGACCTCCAAAAGTTGGATTTAATTATCAACCAGGTGAAGTTATTTTTCCCTCACTTTCTTGATTTCCATCTATTTTACCTTATTTAGATGCAGCCCTTTCAAACCCACATGAAGATATTTTGTATCATCCCTTCGTGTAGTTTTAGTTGTCCTATCAATAATAACATCTTCCTGTAACTCATGAAGAGACTCAGGAGAAAAATCATCAACATTAAGAACTTGAATACCCTCATCTTGATCCATGATCACAGGAGGTTCATACAATTTTAAGTTTTCCACATTAACCATTGAATAAATTTGCATATAATAAGGTAAATCCAATTGAAAAGCATTTGTACCAATCTTTTCCAAAATCTTGAAAGGACCATACCTAATTGGTTTTAATTTTTTGCCTTCACCTTTCAGTCTTTCTTTGTTGATGTGAATCCAAACCTGATCATCCACTTTGAATTGATGATCAACTCTGTGTTTGTCATGCCTAGACTTATATTTAGCTTGGCTCTTCTCTAACTATTCTTGAATAGATTTCTAAATCATCTGAATACTCTAAATGAACATTTTAGCCTTTTCAACATCACTATTTCCATCCCCCACTAAGTTAGATTCATTTTCAAAAGATAAGTCCAAAGGAGACTTAGGCAAATAACCAAAATAAGTATCAAAAAGAGACTTTAAAGTAGAAGAATGAAAATCATGGTTATAAAAATGTTGCACATAATATAAATATTCATCCCATAATTTAGGATGTTTACCACAATACCCCCTGAGTAAATGTACCATTATTCATTTGAACACTTTTGTTTGTCTATCAATTTGTGGATGAAAGGCTATACTTTTATTTAGCTTGGTATCCATCAAATCCCACAAAGCTGACCAAAACTCACTAATAAGTTGATCATCATGATTAGATATAATAGAAGTGGGTAACTCAAAATGGATGTAAAAACTTTTTGAAGAATAAATGTGCAGTATCCTTGCTTGTAACCTATTTAGTACAAGGAACCAAAATATACATTTTAGTAAATCTATCCACAACCACATATAGATAATTATGTTTTCTTCATGACAAAGGTAAACCTCCTAAAAATCATAGAAATACTTTCTCAAGGACGGTTAGGAACAAGAAGAGGTGTATGCAATCCTAACTTCCGATTACTAGGTTTACTTGTATAACAAAGAATCCAACATTTAATATATTTAGATACATTTCTATCATACGGGGTCAATAGTAATATCTTTGTAATTGTGCAACTATTTTACCAATTCCAAAATGACCTAAAACAAGAGAAGTGTGTGCTTCTCTAATCATGTGAACTCTTTCATCCTATGGAATACAAATTTTTCCAAGATGATATAGCATTCCATTATGCACATGATAGTCAAATGCTTTTTCTAATTTACCATTTATCAAATCTTCATAGACATCTTTAAATTCAACATCTCTAGCATATTGTTCCCTATAACTTTCATTAACAAAAGGACTATGCTGAAAAATAGTATATGTTACAATAGGAGGTTTAAAAAGCATATCCACAACCTTATTATGTGTTCCCTTTTTGTACCTTATAACAAGATGGAACTACTCCAAAAATCCCATCCATCAAAAGTGTCATGATTGTTGTATCTTGGATTGTGATTGAAGGTATTGCACAGGTTGATGATCTATATGGATGATTATCTCTTTGCCCATCAAATAATGTTTCCACTTTTTCACACTCTACACCAAATCATACAACTCTTTATCATAAGTAAGATAATTTTTAACTACACTTGTAAAGGTTTTCAAATGAAAACACACTGGTTTTTAGCTTTGTATTAATACTACCCCCATTACATACCTATTAGCATCAGTTTATATTTCAAAAGATTACTATAAATCAAGAAGTGTAAGAATTGGGGTTATACTTATCTTTTCTTTCAAGGTATTGAACTATTTCTCATGCTTTCCTCCCCATTAAAAGACCTACTTAACACTTGTTAAATCATGTAAAGGAGATGCAATATAAGATATGTTAGCAATAAATTTTCTCTAGAAATGAACTGCTCCAAGAAAACTTCTAACTTATGTTGCATTATTAAGCCTTGGCCAATTCACTATGGCTAAAACTTTTGTAGGGTCTATTTTTAATGAGCCATTCCCTACAACATAGCCTATGTAAACCAAAGATGTTTTTTCAAATTCACATTTTGACATCTTAAGGAAAATTTTCTCCTTTGAAAAGTATCTAAGACTTTCCTAATGTGTTTAAGATGATCTTCCCATGTGTTACTAAATATTAAAATATCATTTAAGTTCAAAATTACAAAATCATAAAGAAATGGACTTAACACATCATTCATAACCTACATAAATGTAGTAGGTGCATTACAAAGCCCAAAAAGCATAACAAGCCACTCAAAAAGACCTTGCTTAGTTTTGAAAGTGGTTTTCCAACTATCAACATCACTTATTCTTATTTGGTGATAACCACTTCTCAAATTTAACTTAGTAAAATACTTTGAATTTTTCAATTGATCTAACAAATCATCAATACGAGGAAGAGGGTAGTGGTTTTTAACTATGATTTTATTCAAAGATCAAAAATCCATGCACATCTGACATGTACCATCTTTCTTTGATACCAAGATAATAGGCAAACCACATGGAGAGTTACTTGGCTGAATGACTCCTTTATCAAGTAACTCTATCACTTGCTTCTTTATTTCTTCATTCTCTACTACTGAAAACCTATACATGCCAGTATTAGGGAGAGAGGCATCCTACTGCAATTGAATCTCATGTTGGATTTCCCTCTTAATGGGTAAACCTTGTGGTTCTTGAAAAACACCATTGTAGTTAGAGATAATATTTTCTATTTCAAATTGATGTTTAGGATCACAACCCTCTAAGTCCTTGGATTTTTTAGTATATTTGGCTTTCAAAATCATGAGAAAAAAACTTTTACTTGAGTTTTACAAGTCTTTTCATTTATCCTACAAAGACAAGAGTCAAATTGGTTTTGACACGTTGGGTTGTTACTATGTATTCAATCCCATCCTTTACCCGCACATATTTGTTCTCTTCTCCATAAAGATTGCCTTTATATTATATAAGTAAGGACTTCCCAAAATAATTCTATAAATATCAAAAATAACTACATCTAGCTCTACTTCATCAATGAATTTAGAAGTAATAACAAACCTCAAGGCGCATGTTTTTATGACCTATAATTTTGCATCATCACACACCCATCCTAAGGGATATGGTTTAGTTTTGAGTCCTAAATTTTTAATAACCTCTTCAGAAATAAGATTATCTTGTGATCCACTATCAAAAAAAGTATCTATTTTAGTATGCTAAGATATGACTCTTACGTGGAAAATCTCATTTCTTTTTTTTTCAACATGTTTAGATTTAGTTTTGGAAGATGAAGTAATAATATAAGGTTTAGGGTTAGAAGAGAAAGAATTTGAACCTTGCAGATCCATAGCGGTAACTTTTGTTTCATTACCAAAATTTGATCCCAGGTCCTATTGGATTACAGCAGTAGCCTTTTTTTCTTTTTTATTCTATAACCTCTTTGGTTTGAGTTCTAGATGTAGTTTCCAGCACTTATCCTTATCATGATTCTTCTTGCAGTGATTATAGAAAGGTTCTCCTTCTTCTTTCTTAATAGGGTAATTAGACTTGCCCTTACCCTTTCCTTTACCTTTTCTTCCATTTTCAACTGGATTGTGAGATTTCTTTCCATATCCTTTCTTGGTCATCTTACCCCTAGTTCTATATGGATAGCTTGCACATAGAATTCATCAAGGTTAGAAGGATTAAACATGAGAATAGTATGTCTCAAATAAATATGCAAACCTCTAATATACTTCAATAATGTTTTTGAATTGTATAGACGAATGCCCAACATTAATGCCTTCTTTCTAAACTCCTAAGTATAATCCTATACACATTAACATTTATTCTATCTCAAAGTCTACCAATCCATAGTAGCTTGTTGCATGTAACCCAAAGGATAAAATTATTTTCTCAATTTAGAAACAAAATCATTCCAATAAGAAATTACTTTACCATGTTGCTTGAGATCTTCTTGAATCTTACTCTCCCACCAAATGAGCATTGTGCCACTTATACAGAGAGTAGCCAACTAAATCTTGGCTTCCTCTTTGATAATATTCTAAATCCTACATTATATCTCAATCTGCTTGACCCAGTTATCCAATTTCTCTACACCAAGCTCACCATTATAAATTGGCAAATCAAATTTAACTTCTAATTTCAAATGTGGGATAGTTTTACCATCTATAGAAGAGGAGGCCTTTTTGGAAGGTAAACATAAAAGAGAAATTTCTTCTCTTTCAGCTTGATCTTCCTTTGCTTCTTTTCCCTTTATATGTTCCTCATACATTTTCTCAACCATATTTTTCATGTTGAGAAAGGCACATTAGAATTTTGCCTCAAATATCTCTGCTCCCATATTTGAATAATGGCTTGCACGCCTTGCACTAATTTCAAGTGCAAACTCTAAAATTTCCCTTTCACCACATCTTGATCGAGCCCTAGTTAACATACAAGATTATTGTAATTCCCAAACAATGTGTTAAATGGCCTTGATCATAGGATATGATACCAAACTAATCCAAAAATCCAAGTTATAAAAACTTTTACAGTCTGCTTGGATCAGTTTTAAATTAAAACAAATTATTTTAATTTCTAATTTCCCCTTTTAATAAATATAAAAAATTAATGTATAAAAATTTCATAATTTAATGAAGGAAATTGAAAGGATTTTTGATCATGGAGAGGAAATTAAAAAATATATATAATATATAAGATTTGTTTACGGGGTTCACCAAATGGCTACATCTCCAAGTCCACTCTATGAGTGTTTTGATCTTATTAAAACTCTTTGAGACTGATTAAAAAAATCTCTCTAAGTAAATAATTTATTTCCATACTAGATATCTATCTATGCAAAAAAATAAACCTCCCAAAAGTTTTGTTGCCTCTGTATTCAGATATCTATCTACAATTTCCTCTATGCAAATCCATTGTTTCTCTACCAAAATTTTGTTACAACCTATATTAAATAACCTAAAGTTATATATTTTTCAATGATACTTGGCATTGGCTGGGAAATAAAAAATTTCCTTGAGGTACTAACAATTTTCTCAAATTGAGGTTTTTCCTATTTTGACAGTATGGAGTTGGCTCTCTGAGATTTCCTATTACCTGTATTTGGTTTTGATTTGTAACCGATCTAAACCAAAATACCAAAATGGGATTCAATATTTTTGCCGTATAGCTGAGCATGGATAATGGCATATAATTAACACCAAATCTTATCCATGCTATCATAAATAGAAAATAATTAAACTTCCCCACATATTAATAGGTGATCTGTTGAATAATCTTTGCCAGCTATAAACCCTTTATCGTCATTTTTTTTGCATACCACACCTGTGAAGAATCTTTGAGAAAATTTAAAAAATAAATTGCCACTTGTTTCCCAATGTAGTAATCATAATAATTATTCCCAAAAACAATGCATTGCAATCAATATCCAATGCCATATTATCTTGTTGTCAAGATCAAGAAAACAAGATTTGCATTTCTTGATTAATTCAAGTTTATCACGTGATAAATCAAGAATCAAGATTCCAATACATAAAGACTTGAGTTTAATTTGAACATGCAACACTTTTTTCAAGAAAATATTACCACGTTGAAATTATTTCCATGCATTTACTTTCAATTCCACCTAACTTATTTTTAAAATATTCCACACATTTAACTTTGGTGTTAAAACTTAGAAGTACATGCCATTAAAATCATGTACCCACAAAAAAACTTTTAAAAAGATTTATATGCATAGAGTTAAAATTAAGAGATGTACGGATTCTTTTTTTAAATAAAGATTTAAATATGCATGTTTTAGTAAAGACTATCACCTTTCTTTTAAAGATAATCTTTATAAAATGATACGGATTTTTATTTTTATTTTACGGAATAAATATTTAATTAAAAATATATTAAAATATATTTATTAATTTTCAATAAACATATTAAAATATATAAATATTTTAATAAAAACATATTAAAATATATTCATTATCAAATAATAAATATATTAAAATATATTTTATTGGTAGAAATTTTTCAAAATTAATTATAAACGTTGTGGGTGGAGGTGTGGCATTATTGGTTAGATAATGCCTCACCTACATTTGCAACAATCATTAAATATTATAAATAATTGATCAAAATCATGGGGTGGAAATCCCCTGGATCAGTAAAAATGAAATGTGTTGTGAAGTTGGCCCCTTTGGCATTGATGGAAACTTGCTAAAACATTGAAAAACATCTAAGGCATAAAAAATGAACTAAGTTCTTTTTAAATACCCAAAAGATGATGTGAACAAGATTGATAACATTTTCATATTTGATTAGGTTCATTATTATGTAGCAATTGAAATGTTTTCAGTAGGCTCATGGCCCCTTGGCATATTGAAAAATTCAAAATAACTTGCATAAACACAAACTAAGAAAAAACACAACCATGTTCATTTTAAGCACTTAAGTCCAAATGTTCAAGTTTAGCCTAATTTGTTTTAAACACCAATGTCCAAATGTGTAAGATCTAACATGTTCATTTTAGGACCCAATCTGTAATGTGCAAGATTAACTAGAGTCTTTTTAGAAACCCAAAATGAAATGTTCTCTAGTCAAAATAAGCAAATTGGTGTTTCAACCAATCCTTCAACCTAGAATTGTTAGATAATAATGCTCTACTTTAAAGCATTTTTGGTTTTGAGAAAAACAAGTAGAACATTATTAGATAAAACTAATAATTCACAACCAAAAATGCACAAATGTTATTTATCTTAATGTTATATGTTTTTTTGAGTTTTTGTGATAACATTGAGATGTTTTTCAATGTTTTAGCAAGTTTCCTTAAATCAATAAGGACTGAGATCGATTGTTTGTGAACCTGAAGGCAAAAAAAACATAATGCACAAATGTTATTTATCTCAATGTTATCATAAAAACTCAAAAAAACCCTACAATAGGATGATTAGATAAAGAAAACACAATTCAATGAAACCAAGAAACAATAATCAAAAACTTTAGAAAGATTCAAACTCTTATTTCAAGATTTTATGAAATAATTAAGCAACTTTAAGCTAAATTTGGTTTGAAAAAAACCATCAAAAACAGAGTCCATATGACCCTAAATGAAGCTCTGAAAGATGGCCTATTAGCTTGTTGTCTTAGGCTATGGGTTATCGGGCACAGTAGTGGCCTGTAGTGAGTTTAGGCCATGGCTTTTCACATAGAAATCCATGAACAGATTTTGACTATTTTTTTCACCTTCTTTGGTCAGTAAGATCAAATTTTGACATGACAAATGTTAGTGAAATGATCCAGAAGGCCTTAAGATTAACTTTGTGGGGTATAAGTCTCATCGCACATGCCATGTGTGATCAAAGAATCCAAAGAGGGTGGTTAGACCATATGTTAGCTTCACAATGAAATAAACTCAAAATGAAAACATAACACACTAACATTCATAACACTACCTTGCCTAAATCAAATGGAGGAGCATGGTGAAGAAACACAAATGAACAAAGCATAACTAAAAATGGAAAGAAACTTACACACAAATTCCTTACCAAATCCTTGAATGTTTCAAGAGGCTTCTTCATTTGGATTGCTTAGATTGTGTAAAAAAGGTCTTCATCAATGGGACTTGGCTATCTCCATCTCCTCTTAGCATCATGCTCATGGTTTTGGCTTGGATTATGCTTTGATATCATTTGAAAATGTCTTGACTTGGCTCAATTTTGGTATTATAACACTATGCATTTGCTTCATGAATCAAATCATTCATTATAATTCTATTATGTTCCAAGCTCTCTAAATTAAGAGCTCTATGTTTGTATTTATAGGATTTTAAATCAATTTAGAATGATTTAAATCCTAACCTAGGTTTGTTTAATTAACCCTATTAGAGTTAAAAGATGTCCAAACCTCATGATTAGCATGGAATAGGCATGGTTTGAGATATTTTGGATTTAGGACAACTTACAAAATATAATGACTATTTCCTAGGATATTATTTTGACTTTGAATTTTCCTCTTTGATAATTCATTTAATTGTTCATGGATGAATTCAATTAAGATTTGCATGTTAATTCATCTCTTTCAGGCATTTGAACATTTGTGCAAGTTTTGAATTAATGGTGTGAAATTGCTATTTTTAATTGATTTATGGGATAAATTGATTTAATTACATGTTATAAAATTGAATTTGAGATATTTATAAATTCTTAGTCTAGATTTTCAATGTTTGGTAATAATTGGTCTAAAGTTGGGTATAAAGCCATTGGTGGCCAATTTTAGATGTCTACAATAAGGACTATTTAGATAGGTTTCTCATCTCAAGTAGAACTTCATTATGGATTTTTAGTGTCATCTATAGTTATTGAAGCCTAAATGACCTTATAGTCCAATAGTGACATGGGAGAAGCATACTTTCATGGAAACTATTTCAGATTATATTCCCTGATTATATACTATAACATGCTTTTGGTTACAGGTCAGTCACCATTAAAGCACTCAAGTTGGATTCATGCAAAGACAAGGTGTGTTATACACACCAATGTATACATTTATTTTCCTTTAAACTATAAATTTCATTATTATATTAAAGGAGGGAATGTAATCCATACTAAATATGAATTATATAACACCTCAATATTATATATTTGGTAAGTACTTCTCATGGTTGTACCCTTTAGTTATTAGACCTTCCTACTACCAAAAGGCTTGCATATACCATATCTTATGCCTATTGTTTATATCATAGTCCAATCATATGTTATTCTAATTATGAGACCTTATATACTACTCAAAATGCTATAAACCTACTTATTATACAATTGATCTAGAATCTAGATATAGTCTACTTATAACTTGTTTCAACCCATATTTTTATGTGCAAAATAAACAAACTAAGTACTCTTGCTTTCCATTTATTTAAATATCAATCAATAATTGTACTTACTATTTTTAGCATATCTCAGCATTTAAATTCAAAATATTATTTATCTAGGTTTGCAATTAATTATCCTACTATAGATATGTTTATCACCCTTTTGCTTGTTCATTTATATATAATTAAACCTATGCTATATTGATCCATCTAAATTTAAGGTTAAATAAATAATAGTGTGTTTGGAAATGATATTAAATTGAGTTTTTATCTGATGTCCTCCTAAAATATATTTAATCTTATCCTCTTTAGAATGTAAAGATGAAAAAATATCAAAATAATTTCTTGATTCCAATTATTTTGACCCCTCTTCATACTAATTAGTTATGTTTCATTTACATCTAACCTCTTAAATAACTTCATAATCTACCTTTTGGGTTGTAGAAGATAGTTGTTGAACAAAATATGCAACTTTCTTTAAAAAAATTCAACAACTAGATAATTATAAAATAAATGACCATACTAATGACACATATGGCATCAAAACAACACATATAATTAATTATTTGAATCCAATAATAAAATTTCCTTTAATAAATAATAACTTATGTAAGTGGTTAAATAAAATCTAGTCAAACCTAAATTTTTAAACAATTAAGGTTAAACAGTTAACAACATGTTTAGCAATGATAGTAAATTGAGTTTTTGTTTGATGTGCCCCTAAAATATATATAATCTTATCCTCTTTAGAATGTAAAGGTGATAAAATATCAAAATAATTTATTGATTCCAAATTTTTGAACCCTTCTTCATACCAATTAGTTATGTGTTGTTTACATCTAACCCCATGTACACCTTCATAATCTACCTTTTGGGTTGTAGAAGATAGTTGTTGAACAAAATATGTAACTTTATTAGATTTTTTTTCAACAACTAGATAATTACAAAATAAATTACCATACTAATGACACATATGGCATCAAAACAACACATACTTATAATTAATTACTTGAATCCAATAATAACATTCCTTTTAATAAATAATAACTTATGTAAGTGGTTAAATCAAATCTAGTCAAACCTAAATTCTTTAAAAAATAGAGTAAGTCTTCCATATAGTTGCCTATGACTTCATTACATAACTAAAAAATAGATTGCCCATTCTTTGAAGATATTATTCATTCCAAAATTCAAATAAAAGCACATGAAGACAAATCCACACTCATACATACATACATACATTATATATATATATATATATATATATATATATATATATATATATATATATATATATATATATATGTATGTATGTATATATGTATATATATATGTATATATGTATATATATATATGTATATATATATATATATATATATATATATATATATATATATATATATATATATATATATATATATATGTATATATGTATATATGTATATGTATATATATATATATATATATGTATGTATGTATATATATGTATATGTATATATATATATATATATGTATATATATATATATATATATATATGTATATGTATATATGTATATATATATGTATATGTATATATGTATATATATATATATATATATATGTATATGTATATATATATATGTATATATATATATATATATATGTATGTATATATATATGTATACACATTAAAACCCGATGTGTATTATCTTAAATATATCCCCATTCTAATATCTTTATAAAAAAAAAGACCTATTTTCTAAAATCCTTTTTCAATCATCAATATGAGTTAGTTTTATAAATAAAAAATCCTTTAGGTCATAAACTTACCACATAGTTTCTTGTAAGCCTCTATATTTTCCTTATCCATGGAAAAAGATATGATCCTTGTAGAGGTAGTCCATTAAATTTATCAATGATTATATGTGAGGAATAATTATATGTGTAAGTGTCTAGTTTCCTAGAGTAATGTTTTATACATAAACCTATCTTAGAGAAGATGACATCATATCCTAGGATTTTATTCTTTTAGGACAAGTGATATAAAGGAATAAATATCTCAACAAAAGTTAGAACTTAAAAATGAATAAAAAGGTACATAAAAAGAAAGTATGAATTTAAAACAAAAACCATCTAACGAGGATGCCTTACTCCCCATAGATGGTGTTCAATGTGTAAAAATGTTGTTCTTAAAATAAATATAATGAATATATATTTGTGGAACCTACGATTTATTCAATTTTAGTGGCATAAACTAGAATCGAACAAGAAAGCATACACCACATAAATCTAAATACACTAGGGTTTTAGGATTTTTTATACATTATACTAACCTATGGTTTAATATTAAGTAAATCAGGCATAAAATAGATCCAAGGTTTCAAATATAGGAGAATACAATATAATTAACCCTATATGGTATAAGAAAATTAGATTCAATACAATATGAAACCCTAAAGGGCTAAAAGACAATTCAGATTCACCAAAATGTAATGCAATAAATAAAATACATTTAAATATGTATTTTTAACCCTAATTTGTATTAATTTATTAAAATAATTAAAATATAATTTTTTTAATTATTCAAATCATAACTTTTGATAATTAATCATATATTTGAATGTATTAGATAGAAATTGATTTGGAACCTAATCTTACTAAATATGTAGAGTATAATAAAAGATATGATACTTATCCCTTTCCTGTACTGTGCATGATTGAGATAAGTAGCAAGTAGAAAATCAAGATGGTGTTTAACCCTAAATTGATATTGGTCAATATAATTATAGGTTTAAGAATATAGAAATGAATAAGTACAATGGTGATAAATAAATTTATGGAAAACCAATTAATTTGTAAACTCAAATAAACAATATTCTAAATTTAAATATTGAGATATGCTAAAAATAGTAAGTAAAACTATTTATTGATATACCAATAAAATGAAAACAAGAGTACTTAGCTGGTTAGTTATGTGCATTTAGATCTGACATGAAATAAGCTGAAAATATACTAGATCAATGCCTTAGATTAGACCAATGACCTATGTATCAATGTAACCACCTTGCCTTTTGGCAACTTGATTTGAAAATATGTATCATTATGAACCATTTAAACTAAGATTAGGACAAATGTAAATCTAAAAGTTCATATATAGAGATTTTAAAGGACAAACTTCCCCCCAACCTTGGAGAAAATTAAATTTACCACCTAACATTTGAGATTAGCTCAACCATGCAACCTAATCATACTTATAACCTAGTGAACATGAGTTGATCCAATTCAACCCACACTATAAATATGGTGAGGTTGGATGATGTAATCAATTCCAACCTATAAACTTGGCAAGATTGAGTGATTTAATCACCACAACCATACCAATAGTAAATTAACTACTGAAGTAGATTAGCTCAATAACAATATAACCTGGTAAGCTAAATTCTATAGAAGTATTTTGAAATCTAAAACTGATTTTGATGTTGTAATGTAGGTGTTCTTTACATAGCATATGCACCTTATATACGTTTCATGCTAAAACCTGGGTATAAAAAAGGTAAAATGTATAGAATTTTATCATAAATGTGTATATGAATCATATAACTATTTAATTTGGATAATTTACAAGTGTTAAAGTGTGGAAAACATGTTTATAAAATATGGCCCCAATTAAATCTGAAACTGAGAACTAGTATAAGTGTGGATAACATGTTTCCATAACATGCCCCCACTATATATCTAAATATATGAACCATGAAAAATGTGGATAACATGTTTTTATAACACACCCCCACTATATATTTGAATCTATGAATTGTGAAAAATGTGGAAGCCATGTATCTATGACATGCCCCCACTAATATGCCCCCATTTTGAGGTGACAATAAGTATAAATTAGTAGTTAAATTACCTCAAAGGATAAGATAATTGTATAATTTGTGTATGAACCATGTAGTTATTGTCACTTTGAGTTACACCCTTTGAGGAGGTGTTTCAGGTCTCCTCACTCAATTGACACAATGGGAACTCCCTAAGGCTATGGGTGGCTTATGACTAAATAGAACATCTAGAGAGGGTTGGATCCCTTGATTCTATACCTAAACTAACACTACACCTACTTAAATGAAAGGAAAAGGGAAAGGGAGAAAGAGAGCAAACTGAAAATAAAATAAGGTGATACACCAGATGCTTTGATATTCTCCACTCATTTGAAGGTGATCAATGAACCATGGGATTTAAATACACATACACAACTCCTAAAATGGCCTTCTTGCATACGTATTTTAGTATGGAGATTATAACTAATACATCAATCAAGAGGGATAATCAAGAGGTCTAGAAGAACACACTAATGAAGTTTTTACACACTTAACCTTTGAAAAACTACTTAACACACACCATATGACCTACAAAAGAGATTTAAAACTACATAAAGGTGATAAAATGGGACACTAAACCAAGGAAAATTGAATCATCACATGATAAGATCAATCCCACATGAATACACATTAAACAGAGTCATAAAAGAAGTTCAAAATTAGTTATCTATTGATTCAAAAGGATTACAAAGGGAGCAATGCTTTGCCATACTCACATGGAAGATGCTTTCAATGTCCTTTTAAAGAGTAAATATAGGAGAATAAAGAGGAGAGAGAGAATGTGGATGTGTAGGAGGCTCATGATGGCTAACTTCAAATCATGAGGTCAGTTATAATATTAAGAAAGGTGAGAAAATAATCATAGAACCTTATCAACATGTATTGGTCTTATGTGATGATTGTTTCATGAAAATTAGTGTAGGTCTACTTCATTTCCCTCTATGGCTCACTTTTATTCCCTTGAAACTGACCTTCTATCTTGATTGAGGAGTTACAAGTCATACTTACATCTAACTACCCTTAATCTTCATTATATCTTATACACACTTGGGTAACCTCAAGTTTTATGTTATAGGGTTATGTTAGATCTATTTAGGGTTCTCTAAGAATTTTTTCAATGCTATAAGGTCTCTATGAGAGACACTTGATGGAAAAAATATTCCAAGACTCTTCTCTAGGTCTCTTAGAGGCAAAACATGGTTCACCTAACTATGTCACTCATCACTGCCTATAAAACCTTGGTGTAGAGTTGAATTATTATGAGAACAAACTTGAAAAGATTGAAAAATGACTATGTTTATCTTGAGAACTCCCATAACCATACAACTAGAAAACTACTTGTGCATAATTCCCCTCAAAAATGATTACAATCATGTGAATTAGCTTGTTTATGACTTGAAGAGTCATATAAGGGTGCCATTATGTGTGTAACAAGATGCTCTAAAGGTTCTTATTTCCATTAATTACCTTAATAAGGTTTGTAACTTCATCTCTTCAATGCAAGTAAGAGAACAGTCTTCAACTAGGCTTGGTTCTTGTTTGATAACCTATCATAGCACCTTGAGACCTTCTTGAAATGATTGAATAAGGTTACTAGGCCTTATCCCAAACTTAAAAAGCTTCATCAACTAGTTAATAAGCCCAAATACATCTAAACACTAGGCAAACCAGTCAAAAAATGTAGTTTTAGGCATCTTATATGTGTTTTTATCTCTGTACATACCAAAATATCAAACCAATAGGTTCTTGTGAGGTGTGAATATGTCATTTATGTGTTTTTAAAGCAATTTAGGTGCATTATATTCACTTATACAATCATTTATAGTTGTCAAACTCTCTTAAGGGCTTCTTGATAAGATTTAGATCGTTATCTCCTTAACGATTGTTTATAAAGTATAACCCCTTAATGGATTGATAAATACCATAAAATTAGATGGAATAAACCCTATAAACATCCCATATAACCATTTTTTCCCATTCCCTTAATTAGCTAGCTTCACATGTGAGGAAGATGACCTTCTCAAGCTTCCAGGCTTGTAGGTACCTATTTGAGATGAGTGTTTTGAGCAAAAAAGGCTTCAAATTGCTTGTTTATGATTGGAAATGTCTCCTATAGGATTGATAAAATCCATAGAAGGTTTTTAGGTGTTTATCCAAATATATTTACCCCTTAAGCTTCTTAGAACTTAATTTAGCCCATATTGAGGGTTTATAGGTAGTTTAAGAATTTTGACCCTAATAATCTTCTTTGAATGGTTTCTCTTTATCACAGAGGGTCTAATCACTCCTAAAATATTCCTCAATGTTTTAGACACTCATTATGAACCTATAACCTTCAAGTTTAACTCAAAACTTACATCTTATATTCATGTTCATACTTATAGACTTGACACAATCAAGCTGGGCATGCATGTTCATATTATCTTCTTGCCATTTTGTCCTTATTAGTACCTTGAAGAGGTTTGAGGGGGATTAAAAAGGTTAAATACAATGTGGACACCTAATTTTCAATCCCCATTCATGCTTGATAACACTTTATAACTTGCAAACTTGCTTATCATATAAAAAAGCAATAAAATAATGAGATTTCTTGTTAGTACAGGTATGATACATGGTTTATTATTTTGAGTTTGATGTTATATGGAATATTAGACACTGGGATATGCTTTTCAACCATTACCATTCATCCATCAATCTCAAACATGTTATCACAAGATAAAACTAAGGTTCTAGAGTTTTGTGGGGTTTTAGAGGCAATAAACTTCTTAATGATTGTTCATAGAGCTCTGCCCATTAAACTTAGAACTTTTGCCACACATTTTTAGGGCATAGGGATACACTATAACCCCTAGGATAGTTATTTTTGTTGTCTCTTCTCCTCTATGAACCACCTTTATGAAACTGACCTTGCTTCTCTTACATGTGAGCTGATGGAGGACTTGAATGATTTTGTCCCCAGTTTAGACCTATAAACACTATATAAGATTTATTTTAAGCCTAAGAAGGCTGGAGGAGATTGTAGTAGGCTCTTGTCACCTGAGGCCATGCTTCACTTGCCTAAAAACACCTGATCCAATGTAAAAACCTATATAATCTCATCAAAATGTGCCTTTTTTTGCTATGAAACCTATTCATTTGGAAATATCCCTACTATAGCTATGTATAATATATCAATAAAAATCTTCTTGACTTGATAGAATAATAGTGTAATGTATAAATACTCCTTTTTCCTTCCTTCCCATATGATTGTCAACAAGTGCAAAGTGGCCTAGAAGGACCTCCTTTAACCTATACCATGGTGTTGGCTATTCATACTTAATATCTCTCAAGGGAGTCACTTTGACTTGATAGAATAATAGTGTAATGTATAAATAATCCTTTTGCCTTCCTTCCCATATGATTGTCAACAAGTTCCAAGTGGCCTAGAAGGACCTCCTTTAACCTATACCATGGTGTTGGTTATTCATACTTAATATCTCTCAAGGGAGTCACTTTGAAACATTACAACAAGCAATAGGAAAAAATAAAGTGAAACCTTAATTTCCAAAAAAACACCTTAAACTTTGCTAAGGCTTGAAATAGCAATGTTATCTTCTTGACTTGATAGAATAATAGTGTAATGTATAAATACTCCTTTTGCCTTCCTTCCCAGATGATTGTCAACAAGTGCCAAGTGGCCTATAAGGACCTCCTTTAACCTATACCATGGTGTTGGCTATTCATATTTAATATCTCTCAAGGGAGTCACTTTGAAACATTACAACAAGCAATAGGAAAAAATAAAGTGAAACCTTAATTTCCAAAAAAACACCTTAAACTTTGCTAAGGCTTGAAATAGAAATGTTATCTTCTTGACTTGATAGAATAATAGTGTAATGTATAAATACTCCTTTTGCCTTCCTTCCCATATGATTGTCAACAAGTGCCAAGTGGCATATAAGGACCTCCTTTAACCTATACCATGGTGTTGGCTATTCATATTTAATATCTCTCAAGGGAGTCACTTTGAAACATTACAACAAGCAATAGGAAAAAATAAAGTGAAACCTTAATTTCCAAAAAAACACCTTAAACTTTGCTAAGGCTTGAAATAGCAATGTTTTATCTTACCAACTTTGCTTCTAAATTCATCATCCACTATAGAACACTATGTCATTTTGCAAGATCATAATATCAAATGCTTTCATCATGGATCAGACATACCTTGGCTTTAAAAATAACCTTTAACTCTCCAAAGTTACTTAAGATTTCAAAATTTACATAAGACCTTATTTAGACCTTGAAGCAACTTGACGACACCAAGACATGACACCATGACAAGATTCTCAACAAGCTCATTTATGAGGTTAGATGACTTAGATACCTAGTTTGAAGATAGACCAATCTATGGTGTCTAATTTGGCCAACATTTTTGGCAACATTTGGGGATTATTTGCCTACTAAACATTTAGACTAATGACCTTAAATAATCCATTGGGAATGGAGTCACTAAACACTACTTTTAAACCTAGTTTAGACCTTGAAACTTGAATAAAATACATTAGAACAAGTTGAGATAGCTGATATCACCTTCCAAACATACCAATAGAATAAATAACAAACACACTATACCTAAAGGAATTTAGGGAAAATAGAAGCAATAAATAGCTAAACAACATGTGCTAGAGACACTTGGAGAAAATAAAGAACTAGCCTACTATATACAAGGCTAAAAATACATCCATTCCACCTAGATCAAAGAAAAAACCTCTTAGGTATTCTCCATGTGGTAGATAGAATTGAATAACAAGTTATTATTTGGGCATTGTTGATGAAGGAGCATCAAGCATACAAACATCATTTTTATGTTTTTGAAACTTATATGCTAGTTAGGGGTCACAAGTGATATATTTTGGGGTGTAGATAAGTGTGAAGAATCCTCTAGGATCCATTGGTTATCTTAGGATTCACAATGAGTCATCAAGGGTGTGTTTGTGAGTATGTGGAGTTTTCCTTCTAAATTGTAATTTAAATTTCAAATTGTGAGACCCAAATATAAAGGGATCGTATGAGTTAAATGATGAGATATGGGGTTATGTGAGTGTTTATATGGTCATGAAATGTCATAATATATGACATTATATGTCTAAGTCATTAAGGTGGTGAAATTCAATAATCATGTTAAAAGAGTAACTACCATCCTTACGTTGAAGTTGGTCATGTAAGAGAGCCTTGTTTTGTAACTACCACAACCAACATATATATGTATGGTAATGGAATTATAGGATGAATGATAATTTTAGGAGATTATAATGAAGGTAGAGAGAGATTAGATAAGGAGAGATGAGAAAATAAAATAAAATTGTATACCTTTCAAGAAGGTAGTTGAGTCCTTTCATGGACTGTGTATGTAATTAAGAATGATTCATAGTGATTAAAAAAATGGTTATTATGTTTACTCTCCTTGATATGTATATGGACCACTCTTTATTGTATATTTTATTTTAAAATTCTTTAAGGCTATATACATACCATTGTTTGTGTAGTTACAGGTTTAAGTAATGGACTGTAGGTGATAATCAAGAAAGAAACTGAAGTTACAGTCAATAAAGAAGAAAGGAGTAAGGTATGTAAATGATTAGATTAATGATTTCTCTATTGATTGAACTTATATTTTGATATAAAAAAATTCATGGAGTAAAAAACACTACTTTAATCCCCAAATAACTAACTTGGCAACTTTGTTCTATGCCCTGTTCTTGGTCCCTTGAGGAAACCATTCTATTTGTACATATTTTGACATAAAGGAAAGATAGTGATGATTGATTTTTTTTTCAAGAGTTATTAATTGATTTTTTGGTGTGTATTTGATGATATTAAGGTATTAATAAATTTATGTTTCTATATAAGAATAAACTTTCATCACAAGAACAAGTTGTAAAGCACAGTCAATACCATATTCTTATTCAGTTAGTATGCAAGTGAAAGAGTGCATATGTTTGAATTAATGAATGGATATTATGTTGATTAATTATTATTATGATTTGAATAATAAAAAATGGTTGATAATAATACTTTTTAAGTTAGGAACTTCTTTGAGTATAGGCAATATATTAAAACCCTACATAATCAACTAAAGATGGCACAATTCTGAGTTTTGCCCATTAGGAGCCTTAACCAGATTGAATAAAGATTAATAACCATTTTAGAAGGTGAATATAGTCAATATAGACTTGTGGAAGGTCTTGGTATAGTCTGAATTGACCCAAAACTAAATAAATGGAATTTTGAACCCTCTTAGCTCCTATAGTCAACCTCATTACACTAACTAGGGTTTTGATGCAAAAAAACCTATAACTTGAATTCCAACTTGTGTAAAATGACTAAAATTTATAATAAAACATATTTTTACATGAGGAAACTAGTTCAATAGGTTTTATTTTGATACCATATGGTCTAGTACGTATTTGAGGTCTGAGCAAGTGAGATGAGGGCTAAAAGGTCTAATTGGCTAGGTGTTTGTAAAGGAAGTGGTAGTTATATAAATAGTTATACCTTGAAAATTTATGGGGGATTTTAAAAAGATATATGGTGCACAAATATGGGATTATTTATGTCATATGACTTGTATAATGCTCATACCAATGGAATTTGTGGAGAAAAAATCTATAAGGAGATAGGGTCATTTTTAAGTTTGAAGAGTGCAAGGGGATGATGGAGAGTGATTGAGAGATTAAAAATATTTTATACAAGTGTAATGTGATGAGGGAAAGTCATTAATGAAGATATTTTGTGTTCATGAAACCATAAACAAGATTTGGTGTGTTAAGTCATGAAGAAGAGTGACTAATGTGAGGAAAGTGATTGAGTGAATATATGAATATGAAACAGTGAAAAAAATGAGTGGAGATGATGAATGATAGGTATATAAAAGGTATAATGGAATTAATAAATGACTCTAAGGTGTTTAATAAATAGTTACAATGAAAGGAGGCTATAAATTCTAGTGAAAAGTTGAAAGACTCTTGTTGAAGGTTGAACCTAGTGAACCAAGCTAAGCATCAAGAAGTTGATCAAGCATGTTCAGAGCTAGGAATTAAATGAAGTTTGAATATTTTCCCATGTACCTATACATAATTTGGTATCAAATCAAGGTAATTTCTCAGTTCATTATGTTATGATTTATTTATTAATAATTGTCCATTTGAGATTGGCAAAGTATGCTATAAGAAATTGTATGAGATGAAATTGTAAGGTATTATGGGAGAAGAGTATGGTGAAGGTATGACCTATTAAGGTAATAATAGAGAAATTAAATCCCTTGAGTCCAATGAGAAGGACTTGAAACTAGTCAAAATAACTAGAGAAGGTAGAGTGAAGAGAGCATTGAATCTCAAGTGAGAAAGATAAGGGAAAGACTCCAAGAGAGAGTCAATAGAGAGAAGAAAAGTCCTAAACAAATGAATAAAGGAAGAGAATAATATATAAGAGAGATCTATGAGGAAATTAAGTAGCTTTCTAAGAGAGTGGTCTAAACAGGGCCTAGAAAGTGAAGGAAAATAAAAGATGGATGTAAAAGAAGTAATGTAAATGAGAAGAGAGTTGGGGAAGAGTTTGAAGAAGATAGAGCTCATGGCAAAGCTCATGAAGGATCAAAGAAGCTAATGGCTTGGATTCAATGTAAAGAAGAGGGTGAAGTGGCCACTAGAGCTACTTAGGAGAGATAGAAGGCATGAGATGAATGCCTTGAGGAATGAGAAGAATAAATAAAGTACAACCCATAGAGGCATTAAGGTTGAGGAGTTGCCAAGAGAGAAACATGATAAATAAGTTGAGAAAAGAGTTATAATTGAGGATAAAATGGAGAGAGAAGTGTCAAGAGAAGCACTTGAGGGAGAAGACTTGAAGAAGATAAGAATGTCTATGAAAGAGGCATTCATGGAGACTATGTGGTCTCTTATTTTATATTCTAATGTTTATTTTAAGTGTGTGTATGCAGGTATGAAGTAAATACTGATGAAGGTCAAGAATGAGACCTTAATATTGTGAAAAATGGGTCTAGGAAATCACCCAACAAGAGGAAAGAAGATGACAAGAGAAGAGAACTAGTTGTAGAAGACAACATGATGAACAATGAGGATTCTCAGCATGTTAAAGATGAGATGGAAGAGGAGTTCCATGATGCTTTGACAATAATTGTATTAGAAGTAAAAGAGGAAGATAAACATGAAAACATGAAGGCAAAACATTAATATATGAGAGAGAAGATGAGCTTGTGTCAGTCCTATATGGAGATAAATGAATGCTTAAGCATTGATTATGATTACACATTTGAGAAGAAAGAAACTAATAAATGGTTTGGATAAATGAAGAATAAATTACAGCCCTAAAATATGGTACAATGGCATGGGTATGTGGTGCCTAAGTGGCTCAAGTAATTATTTGGTGAAATATAGAAGGTCAACTTCAATTAAGAGGTCATGAAAGGCAAGAAAATAGGTGGAAGATAAGAGAAAAGAAGTGAAGGGAAAACTACCTCAAGTTGACATGACAACTTGTCAAGCAAAGAAGCATGAATAAGCTAAGGCAATAAACATATCTCAATACAAACAAATTAAAGGCAGTTGACATGACAACTTGTCAAGCAAAGAAGCATGAATAAGGTAAGGCAATAAACATATCTCAATACAAACAAATTAAAGGCAAAGTATGGATCATGAAGAGTATGGTAAGGTTGAAAAAAGATAAATTTGAAGGTATATCTCAAACAAGCCTGGGTAAAGAAGAAAACGGCAATGTTAAAAAGCAAATAGAAGACATGGTGAAAGCAAACAAAGATAAAGTGATGAATATGTAGCTGAGTGAGAAAGATGACAAATGTTAAGAGGTTAAGTGTTCACCAGATGTGATTTCTAGTGTCATTTTTGATGGTGTATTTGAAGTTGATTCAAATATTGAAGATATTTTGTATATAAAAAATAATAGCATTGATGAATGTTGTGGAAAGGCAAGGTGAAGATGAAGCACCTCATAGAGTGATTAATAAATTTGATATGAATAAAAATGAGATTTATTTGACTCTCTTATAAGAGAGAATCCAAGGATAGGTCAATGATCAAGATGCCCAAGAAGATGAACAAAAATATGGTCCAAATTTTGATGAAGATTGTGGAGAGATAGATACTCTCATGTTGGAGTAATTGAAGGTTATATAAAATATGTTAATTCCATTGAAAGGGATGAAATAATGTGAAAGAAAACAAGATAATCTCATGGATGAGATTAAATAAGAATCAGAAATGGAGCATCATAGTGAAGCAAAAAGAGTTATGTAAGCAAATTCATAAGCAAGTACACTAGCAAGTAAGCAATGGGATCATGATCAAGTCAAAAAGGTAATCTATTCCATGGATGAAGTTACAACATAGTTATTAGTTTATTTTCATAATGATGGAAAGAAAATAAAGTTCCAAACAACATTGTACCATGTTGAATATGAATTGGTTGAGAAGTTGTTCTTACAAGATAGGCAAGTTTGTGTGAAGACACATCAAGAGATGGAAAGGTATAATGAATAGGTAGTAAAAGAGAGTATTATTGAGAAAATGACAAAGGATGAGGTACCTATGATATCATTAGAGTAAAATTAATAAGGAACCATCATGTCCAATGATCAAAAACCACTAAAGAATCAAGAATCAAGTGAGAATAATGAAGATTTCAGCCATAGAACAAGAACAAGAATGAAGAGTGAGAACCATTGGTTAGAAACAAAGTATAATGAAGCAGCCAATACATCTCATAGAGGTAGAGGAAGAGTTGACAAGGTGAATAGATAAGACAAATAAGAAGAAATACAAGAGTCTCATGAGGCAAAAAGAGGGAAAATGGAGGAACAACAGTAAGATGAGCATTGAATATCCTAGAAGATTGAATTATAAGGCAAGAAAGAAGTTGTTAACACTTAATTTTTTCCATCTTGTGGAGTATGATGTAGGACCATCAACCATACAAACATAATTTTTGTGCTGTTGAAACTTATATGCTAGTTAGGGGTCACAAGTGATCTATTTTAGGGTGTAGATGAGTGTGAAGGATCATTTAGGATCCATTTGTTGTAGTCAGAGTCAAAATGAGTCATCAAGGGTGTGTTTATGAGCATGTGGATTTTTCCCTCCAAATTATAATTTGAATTTCAAATTGTGAGACCCAAGCATAAAAGGGTCATATGAGTTCAATTATGAAAGAGGAGATTAGGTGAGTGTTTAGATGGTCATTAAATACCATAATATATGACACTATATGTATAAGTCATTAAGGTGGTGGAATTCAAGAATATGTTAAAAGAGTAACTACCATACTTACATTGAAGTTGTTCATGTAAGAGAGACTTATTTTGTAACTACCATAACCAATGTAGATATGGATGAGAATGGAGTTTTAGGATGCAGTATAATGGGAGGAGAGTATAAGTAATGTAGAGAGAGCTATGATAAGGAGAGAGAGGGAGCAATGAAAATAAGATTGTATACCTTTCAAGAAGGTATTGGAGTCCTTTCATGGACTGTGTATATAATCAAGAATGATTCATAGTGATAAATAAAAATGGTTATTGTGTTTACTCTCCTTGATATGTATATGGACTATTATTTATTTTATATTTCATTTTAAAAGCCTTTAAGGTTATATACAGACCACTATTTGTGTAGTTGTAGGTTTAAACAATAGACTATAGGTGACAGTCAAGAAAGAAACTAAAGTTATAGTCAGTAAAGAAGAAAGGAGTAAGGTTTGTAAATAATTATCTTAATAAGTTATCTATGGATTGAAATTATATTTTGATACAAAAAAATTCATGGATTAAACAACACTACTTGAAGCCCAGATAACTAACTTGGTAACTCTGTTTTATGCCCTGTTCTCAGTCCCTTGAGGAAACCAATCTATTTGTTGATATTTTGACATAAAGAAGAGATATTTGTGATTAATGTTTTGTTAAAGATTTATTAATTTATTTTGTGGTGTGTATTTTATGAGAGGAAGGTATTAATTATGTTATGTTTTTGTATAATCATAAACTTTCATCACAAGAACAAGTTGTAAAGCACAGTTAATGCCTTGTTCTTATTCAGTCAGTATGCAAGTGAAAGATTGCATATGTTTGAATGAATGAATATATATTGTGTTGATTAAGTCTTGGTATGATTGGAATAAGAAAAAATATATATATAATAAATATTTTGAAGTTAGGAACTTCTTTGAGTACAGGTAGTCTATTAAAACCCTACGGAGTCAACTAAAGATGGTAAAATTCTAAGTTTTGCCCATTAGGAACCTCATTCAAATTTAATGAAGATTCATAACCATTTTTTAAGGTGGAAATATTCAATAAATACCTTTTGAAGGTCTTTATATATTATAAATTTAACAAAAACTAAAGAAATGGAATTTTGAACCCTCTCAGCTCCTATAGTCAACCTCATTGCACTAGCTACGATTTTCAAGCAAAAAATCTATAACTTGAATTCCAACTAGTGGAAAATGGCCAAATTTATAATTATAAATATTTTTCCATGATATCACTAATTAAATAGGTTTTAGTTTGATACCATACAACATAGTATGGATTTGAGGTCTAAGCAAGTGAGATGAGGGCTAAAAGGCCTAATTGGCTAGGTGCTTGTAAAGGAAGTGGTAGCTAGATAAATATTTAGACCTTGAAAATTTATGGAGGATTTTAAAAATATATAGAGTACCCAAATATTTCCTTATTTATATTATATTAATTTCATAATTTTTATACCAATGGAATTTGTGGGAAAAAAGGCTATAAGGAGATAGGGTCATTTTTGAGTTTGAAGAGTGCAAGGGGATGATGGAGAGTGATTTATAAATTAAAAGGGGTTAAGATAAGTGTAATGTGATTAGGTAAAGTCATTCATTAATATAGGTTGTTCTCATGAGACCCTAAACAATATTTGGTCTGTTAAGCCATGAAGAAGCGTGACTAGTGTGAGGAAAGTGAGTGAGTGAATGTAAGGATACGGAACAATGAGAAAAATGATTAGAGATGATGAATGGGAGGTTTATACAAGGTATAATTACATCAATAAATTACTCTAAGGTGTTTAATAAATAGTGACAATGAAAGGAGGCTATAAAGCCTAGTGAAAAGTTGAAAGACTATTGTTGAAGGTTGAACCTAGTGAACCAAGCTAAGCATCAAGAAGCTGATCAAGAAAGTTCAGATCCAAGAATTAAATGAATTTGAATATTTTCCCATGTAACTCTACATTTTTTTTTTTTGGATCAACTCTTTTTTTTATTGTCAATCCCTTTGGCTTGCCTCCCAATGGATTAGCTCAAATAAACATATTTCCTATATAGACAAACTCTTTTTTAGTTATTTGATCTTTTCATGTTTCTTTTCAATATTGATAAATCTTTCCAAAATTATCATGTTCTATTTCATATGAAAAATTTTAACCTCAGCCCTTAATGGCTCCTTGATACAATGTTCTTTATCTTCTATGGCATTTTGAGGGATGTCATTTTGCTTTCTAGCTATTGCACACTGCTCAAGCTCTTCAAGGAGCTCCAAATACTACCCCCAAGCTTCATCTAGGTCTTATTGAGATATGATTTTATCAACATATTATTTTACATGTTTTCCAAACTTGATAACTACCCTATCAATCTCTTCACTAGGAGGTGTAGGCCGGCAAAGATTCTTAATATCTTGAAGGAGCTCAAGGTATTGTTGACACTCTTCATTCATGTCTTTTCCTTGGTCACTTTGGGGAATGTCATATTCATCAAGGCTTGTTTCAACCTTAGTCTATAGTACCATGCCATCATCATCTCCTTCATCAAGGTCAAATCCATGCCAATAAGATTGATCCTCTTCTTCCATGTAGAATGGAAGCTCTTCTATCCAACAAAGGTTTAGCTCATACCCCTATTGGAATTTTTTAATTCTCAAGGTATTCATCTATCACACAAATTGGTAATTCCTCAAATAAGTGTTAGGATGTGAAATCACTATTCATAGTTACTATTCACCATCACTATTCATGTGATGAAGCAGTAGTGTGAGTTGGTAGTGACTGTGTGTATGAGCTAGCACCTTGTTGATGTGGCATGGTCCACATGAAATATTTTATTGATTAAAAGATTAAAAGAGATAAGTGGGGTGTCATTTCATGATGGGTGACCTTTGTAATCATGTAGGGAACAAACATCTTCACCCATGTGCTTGTGGGGCATAATTTGTCTATGGGTCCTTCTTAGTTGGAGTCAAAAAGATGATTGAGGCATATTTTGACTCATGTGAGTTCACATGGGTTTTAGGGACATTAACCACTATGCTTGATTGGAATCACATGTGAATTAGGGATAGCATATTTGAGTCACATGGAGGTAGGATCCTCAATTTAAAAGTGGGAACATCTTTTGACCAAGCACATATAAGGGGGACAATGTTTCCTATTCAAGAATAGTGAGGCCACATGGAAGGTGGAATATTTTCTTCTCTCTCCTCTTTATTCATCCTTTATTATCTTCTCTTAATTTTATTCTATTTAAGTATGACTCTCTTATGTATTGAGTTGAATCTTGAGAAAAATAAGCTTGTATTTTAGTTTGCTAAAAAGCTTTGCATAAGCTTGTATGCTTGAGAGAAAGTATTGTAAAAGGAGTGTGTTGTGAGGAAGCTTTATTAGAGAGGTTTTTTATTTTGAAATTAATATAAGATTATAGCTTCCATTTACCCCATGGTTTTTCCTTTCACCTTGCAAGGTTTCCATGTAACTACTCTTGTGATGTGTTATTTATGTTATTTGTTTTAGTAACTTATTTATTTTTGCATTGAATTTCTTGCACATGTTAGATATTATTCCTAACAATAAGGTGACATCTTATTCCTCTGAATCTTCATTTTCATTATGTTTACTATGCTCCATCAGGTCTAAAACAATGTGATTTCCTTGTGCAAACAATGATTGCTTTGAGTAGCCTCCTTAAAACATTTGGAGAGATCACTTGCTCTAAATTTATCATTAGTTTCTCCAAGACAACATTTACCAAAACTAGTACCTTACACAAGGATTATAAAAATCTTCACAACCTCCTCTTCATCATGAGAGTTGATGTCTCTTGCTTCAAGATTACCTTCTTCTTCATTGAAAGTGTGCCAAAAAGACTAATTTTCTTCCTTTTATCCCAAGTATAATCTGATGGTATAGTGAATACTACCAATGATAATTTCCTCATCACACTCACTTGAAACATTCCCTTCTTCCCCCAGATGATCTTAACTTGCCTTCCATACAACTATTCCTCCTTCAAAAAGGGAGATGGTGGGATGGAAAGAAGGTCCACTTGGTGGAATAGGAATAGAGAGCATTATGGGATGCTCTTAAATAGGATTTAGGGTTGAAGAGGAACTCCTAAAACTTGGGAATTTTTGGGTAATGGGATTATTTAGGAGTTCTTGGGGAAGATGAAAATATTCTTGTGCTAAGGTTTCTTCATTCTTCTCCTTACACTTAGCAATCAACCTCTCAAATTATGATACGCCTTCATCTTTATGAATAATTCCAACTTGAGGGATATGTCAAGGGTTTATTAATCTATAAAACTTCCTTTATTTTACTTATACAACCCTTTCATCTTGTTGATTTAGGATTGGTATGCAAGGGGTGTCCAAGAAGGCTTCCATGATTGAAAAGTTTGAGGTTATTGAGGAAAAATGGGTGGATTTTGCATAGGCATAAGCTCTTTTAGAGGGTTACGAGTCATAAATCTTGGAATTTTAAAGGAAGTAGACTCATTTTGAAGACCTTGTCTAAAAATATGGTTAGGAGGAAGCAATTAAGGTTTGGATTCAATTATTTGTGCTCTCATGGGTAGTTGATGCATTTGTTCATTGTAGCTTCATTTTCCCTAACTAGGGATTCTTCATTATATCTCTCCCATGACCCTACCTCTTACTGGTGGATATAAGCTTGATATGTAAGTTATTTTTGGTGCCTATTATTTTCCCTTTCCCTATCATTCTCTATACATTATCTCTCAAATTCAAATCTAATTTCTTTGATAATTTTCCAAGCTGATTAAAAAGAACATGTATTTAACAAGGTTGATTAGAAACATGAGAATGGGTGGGAGGGGGGTAAATATCATGGGAATATTGGTATCTTACTAGTTTATGGCTACTTCAGGTGAATCCATAAAAGTTCTCAACTTGATATGATGGATATGGGGGTATAAAAGATGTATTTCACAAAATCAAGGATGAAAATACATACCAATTAATGATCTTTAAGCACTTAGACAACTTAGACAAGTTGTAGATAACTTGGAGTCACCATTGGTGTTTGTGTAAATGCCTCTAAAGGCTTATATGTTGAAGAAAAACACCAAAAAATTCCTTAGTAGATGAAATTCTTGTTCCATCAGGCATGCCAAAAACTATTATCTCTTTAAGTTACACCCTTTAAGGAGGTGTTTAAGGTCTCCTTACTCAATTGACATAATGAGAACTCTCTAAGGCTATGGGTGGCCTATGACTAAGAAGAACCTCCATAGAGGGCTAATTCCCTTGATGCTACACCTAAAATAATGATATGCCTACTTAAATGGAAGGAAAAGGGAAAAGGTGAAAGAGAGCAAATTGAAAAGAAAACAAGGTGATACATTAGAGACTTTGATATTCTCCACTCATTTGAGGGTGAAAAATTAACCATGGGACTAAAATACACATACACAACTCTAAAAATGACCTCCTTGCATAAGTATTTTAATATAGAGGTTATATCTAATACATCAATCAAGAGTTATGATCAATAGGTATAGAAGAAGACACTAATGAAGGTTTTTCACACTTAACCTTTACAAAACTACTTGACACACACCATATGACCTATAAAATAGACTTCAAACTACATAGAGGTGAGAAAATGGGACCAAAAACCAAGGAGAACTAAATCATCACATGATAAGATCAACCACTCATGAATACACACTAAACATAGTCATAAGAGAAGGTAGAAATCAAGTATCTATTGATTTCAAAGGGCTTTCAAAAGAAGTAGGGCTTCACCATACTAACATGTAGGATGCTTTCAATGTCCTCTTTAGGAGTATATATAGGAGAATAGAGAGGGGAGAGATAAGGTGGATGTGTAGGAGGCTCATGATTTTTGACTTCCAATCATGAAGTTAGTTACAACATCAATAAAGGTGAGAAAATAGTCCTCGAACCTTCTCAATAGGCATTGGCCTTGTGTGATAATTGTTTCATGAAAAGTATCACAACTCTGCTTAATTTCCATCTATGGTTCACTCTTGTTCCCTTGAAACTGACCCCCTATCTTGATTGAGGATTTATAAGTCATACTTGAATCTAAATCCCCTTAATCTTCATTACACCTTGTGTGCACTTGGGCAACCTCAAGTTTTATGTTACATGGTTGTGTTAGATCTTTTGAGGGTCCTCTAAGGATTTGTTCAATGCCACAAAGTCTCTATGAGAGACAATTAATGTAAACAAGCTTCCAAGACTCTTCTCTACATATTTTAGAAGCAAAACATGGTTCACCCAGCTATGTCACTCATCACTACCCATAAAACCTTGGTGTAGAGTTGAATTATTCTAAGAACAAGCTTGAAAAGATTGGCAAATGATTGTGTTCATCTTGAGAACTCCCATCACCATGCAAATAGTAAACTACTTGTGCATAAGTCCCCTAAAAAATGCATTCATTCATGTGAATTAACTTTTTTATGACTTGAAAAGTCATACAAGGGTGCCATTAGGTGTTTACCAAGATGTTCTAAAGATTCTTATTGTCATTGATTACCTTAAGAAGGTCTGTAACTTCATCTCTTCAACGCAAGTAAGAGGACAGTCTTCAACCAGGCTTGGTTCTTATTTGATAACCTACCTCAGCAACTTGGGACCTTCTTTAAGGTCTTTCATAAGGGTACTAGGCCTTTTCCCAGGATGGAAAAGCTTCTTCAACTGGTTAAGAATCTCAAATATATCCACACACCATGTAAACCAATAAAAAATTATAGTTTTAGGTTTCTTTTCTATGTTTTTCTCTCCATAAGTGCCAAATTGTTAACCCAATAGGTTCCCATGAGGTGTTTACATGTCATTTAGGTGTTTTTAAAGAAATTTAGGTCCATTAGAGTAAATTAGGTAATCATTTACATTCATGAGCTCTCTTAAGGGATTCTTGGTAGTTTTTAGATCTTTATATTCTTAATGATTATATATAAAGTATAACCCCTTGATGGATTGACAAATACTAGAAACTTGGATATCATGGACCCTATAAAAATCCCATAAATCCATTTTCCCCATGCACCTACTCAGCTAGCTTCACGTGTGAGTTAGATGACCTTCTCAAGCTTGCAGGCTTGTAGGTGCCTATTCAAGATGAGTGTTTTGGGAAAAAAAGGTTTTAAATTGCTTGCTTCTGATTTTAAATCTCTCCTATAGTCATGATCCATTACCTATAATTTATATAGGTGGTTATCCAAATATATTGATCCCTTAAGCCTCTTTGAACTTGCTTTAATCCATGCCAATGGTTTGTAGGTAGTTTAAGAGTTTAAACCCTAATAATCTTATTTGAATGGTTTATCGTCATCATATAGGTTTTGAACACTCATAAAATATTCCTTAATTTTCTCTATGCTTATTATGAACCTCCAAATTTCAAGTTTAACTCAAAGCTTGCATCTTTTATTCATTTTCATACTTGCAGACTTGACACAATCAAGTTGGGAATGCATGTTCATACTATCTTCTTGCCATTTTGGCCCTGATGGTACCTGTTGACACTGGAGATTGCACCTGATGGCAAGAAAATAGGTTCCTACCCTCTCCTCGCAACATGGAAACTCCTCTCTCACCTATGGGATGGTGAAGTAGGAGAGGAGAGTCTCTAGTTAAGGGCTAGCTCCCTTTGATGTATCATTGTTTGTTTCAGGCAGTGCAAAATTACATACAGGCATATATATATACATCTATAATAAAAAATGGGGATGAAAAGGGAGAAGAAATGCTAGAAAACAAACCTAATCTAAGGAGGTGATACACCAAAATAAAGGTGATCTTCTCACACCTACTCTCAGAATCAAACAAAGACCACAAACATACACTCAGACTCGACAGGGAGACCAGGCTACAAGAAAATGGCAGGGAGGTTCTTGTGAAAACATAGGAACAGAGACTCACCAAGATGTTGTGGAATACATACTGTAAATGACTTCCTCTACTCTGTATCTCCAAAATGGAACTCTCCTCTTGTCACCTGCAGATAATGGTGCCTTGTGGATAACTGGTGTGTGGGTGCTGGAACTATGAGAGCATTAAAATAATGACTGGACACAACTCAAACACTCAGACATAAATAGAAAATCCGACCAAGAATAGGTAAAAATAGTCTTTATAGATTCAGGTAGAAATTTTAGCAAGGCTGTGCCTCACAAAAATTGCAAAAAGATCATTACAAAATGACAAGTATCAAATATATAAGGAAAGTCCAAGAGGCTCATTTGGCACTCTTTTTACAAATGGCTATTCATGAAAAGAAACATGCCACTCAAAATATTAATGAGCCATGTCCTCTATTCTGCTTTGAAGTCCGCATTTTTAATGGCAAAATGCGATTTGTCCACCCATTAAATGAAAAATGAGGAAACTGGTTACATTCTTTAGCTGCTATGTCCTCTCATGATCAATTCACTGGTACTATTTCACCTGCCAAATTCTCTTCTTCAAATTGGCGCCACTTGGGCTCAACTATTTACTTACTCATTCTTTGCTTGTCGCTCTATCCGTTTGCTCTTTACGCCATCAGGCAATAAATTGCCTTGTTTATGCCACTTGGATTGCTTGACTGCTCCTTGCCTTGTCATCTCCACTTGTTACTTGGAATTTGTCTTTTTTGCTACTCGGCCCCTTAAGTGAATTCCTTGGAGGGTTGCTACATTTTTCCCCTTTTTCCTCATGTTTGGCACCTTTCCAGATCGAAAACCCAATGGCTAAATGGCTTTGTTAAATTTGACATGTATATGGTCGTCTTTAGTTTGAAAACCAATGGCTCTTTTACTTGATTAAACTTGACGTCCTCTGGGATGTCATCAGGTCTACTTTATGTCTGTGTTTTCCTCTCGACACTCTAACTTTTGAAGACTCCCCTTCGGCGAAGGACCCACCCTTGAACCAAATCCATTGAACCAAAGGTTGGTTCAACGGTTCAAGGCTCAACCAATGCACACCAATTCTAAAGAAAGCTGATGAACTTCATTGAATCATTAAAGGTAAACTCTTGACATTGAACCAGGCCATGAACCAAACATATTGAACTTGTTAAACCCGAAAATGACTGGCATTAAGATAGCAGGGGAGAAGTTGACCGAGATTTTACCTGTGGGCAAAATTGGTCAACAGTACCTTAAATAGGTTTTAGGTGGATTAATGAGGATGAATAAAATGTGGAAAAATAATCCCCATTCATGCTTGAAAACACTTCACAACCTCCAAACATTCTTGTCATGTCAAGAAGCAATAAAACAATGAGATTTCTTGTTAGTATAGGTAAGATCCATGGTTGCTTGTGTTTTGTTTGATGTTATAGGTAATATTATACCCATAGGATATTATTTTAAACCATTATCATGAATCCTTCAAGATCAAATATGTTGTCACAAGAATAAAACTAAGGTGATGGGGTTTTGTACAATTTTAGAGGCAACATACTTCTTAATGATTGTTCATAGAGCTTTGTCCTTTAAACTTGAGACTTTTACCATAAATTTATAGTTCATAGGGATACCCTATAACCCTTATGATAATTGGTCTTGTTGTCTCTTCTCTTCCATGATCCAAATTCATAAAACTAACCTTTGTCCTCTTGCTTGGGACCAGATGGAGGATTTGAATGATTAATGCCTAAGCTTGATTTTGAGCCTAAGGCTGGAGGAAATTGTAGTAGGATCTTATCACTTGAGTCCATGCTTCACTTGGTTAGAAATACCTTATCCAACATAGAAACCTACATAATATCATCAAATGTGCCTTCTTTTGCTATAGAACCTGCTCATTTAGAAAGATACCCTATTGTAGCTATGTACAAGATGTCAATGAAGTACTCCTTGACTTGATAGAATGATAGTGTAATGAATAAATGATCTTTTTTCACTCCATTATGATCCTCAATAAGTTCCAAGTGGCCTATAAGTACATCCTTTAACCTCCACCATGGTGTTGGCTCTTCACACTTGATATCTCTCAAGGGAGTGTTGAGAAGTGTTATCATTGATGTCAAGGTTGATGCCATTGATGTCAAGGTTGATGTCATTGATGTACAGGTGCATCTAGTGAAGATGCATGGTGAGTTATCTTATAGATATGATCTTGTGAGCTCAATGTGACAAGGAATCCATGTGATAAGATACATTTGAAGGCACGAGAAAAATTGAAGGCAATTAATGTCTTATGGTTGCAATAAGGCATAGGTCAAGGTGTCAAAGGTGTTTAGGTGCATGGAAGAAAGATGTCTAGTAATAATAAGCTTGGTCATATGGTTTTATGTCTATATGAGGATTGGTAAGATTACTATCTTTAAAAAGAGAATGGTGTAGTGATATGAGTGAGTTGTAATGTCTTATATCTGCTTGGTTGATGTTTTGTTGAGTTCATGACATAGAAGGAATAGTTCAAGGCATCAAGTGCTTAAGTATCTTAATCTTAGTCATGGCATGAAGAGGCCTTGTGAGAAGGTATGAGCATCATGGCTTTGTGAAATCAGTACACATAGGCCTAATATGGTAATTTTTCCTAAATAAGGTTTCAAGGTATGAATGAAGGATGTAGATCTAAACAAGCATGGAGGAATTCAGAAGAGTTCCTTGACTAAGTGGTTGAATGATTTTTAGTGTTGGAGAAAGTCATTTGGGTCCAAGAGAATCAAGTTTTGGCGTTAAGAGATAGACCTAATGCAATTAGGTCTCCATGAGATCTAAAAGTGAAATGAGGCCTAATTGAGTCATGTCAAACCAAAATAGACATAAAAATCATTTTATTTATGTCCACAAGATGTCTTAATACCTACTATATGGCCAACCTAAGAGGTTAAGGGTGTGTGTCCACTAAGTGATATATGAACAAGGAATGGTATATATACAAGACAATTTTAGGCTTATTTGAGAAGGTAGTGTGTATGTGAATGATATAGCACATTATTGAGTATAATGAGGTCTTTTAGACCATCAGAGGAGTGTAGAATATCTATAATGAATATTTTATAGTGTGTCTACAAATGAATATCAAGGTCATATGACCTAATCAGTCTTGAAGAGACCTAGTTGAGCGAAGACCCCTAGAAGGCAGTGTGAAGGGTTGAAGAGGTGGTCATCATCTATTGGTTGAGAAATAAAGTGTTATGAAGGTGATAAAAACAATCAAATGGCTGAGTTGGTGTTGAGTCATCTAGGTGGTTGGTGCCTCCTTTCAAGTGAGTGCTTGTTAAAGCCTAGTTAAGTGGGTGCTTTACTAGTTGGGGTTGGTGTTCCATGTGGAGTTGGTGCTCTATGTGGAATTGGTACTTTAATAAATTTGGTTTTTGTCTTATAAGAATGTATTCCATTTATATATATCAATGGGTTTTCTTTCCCTTGAGGTTTTTCCACAAATTTGATGTGTTATTGTGTTTCATGCTCATGTGGATAGTTGCTTATGCATGCTAGATCTATATGTTTGTTTTAATGGTTCATGATTGCCTAAGTGTTATTTAAATAAAGGTTTTTTAGAATGATTCATCTCCCACTCTCATTAATTGTGATTTTAATAATAGGTATTAGAGTTTTGTCCTTTGAGGCAAGCCTAACATTTTTAAAGAGGTTCTTGAAGCATAATCATGTCTAGTCAACAAGTACAAGGAGGTTTCTCAGCCAATAAGGCTCCTCTCTTAAATGGAAATAACTATGCATTTTGTAGAATCATAATGAAGACATATCTAATAACCTTGGGTTATTAAATATAGTAATTTATTGTTGATGGTTTCACTCCACCTTCTACACCACCAGCTGATGCAGTAGGCAAGAAGGTAAATGAGAACAACTCTAAGGTAATGAATGTCATTCTATGTGGTCTTTTAGAGGTAAAATTTGTAAAGGTCATGCATTGTGATATAACCAAATGGATTTGGGAAAATTTTCAAACCATCTATGAAGGAGACACCAAAGTTAAGTTGGAAAAGTTGTAGACTCATTGTAGGTAGTTTGAAAGTCTAAGAATGGAGCATGAAAACATTGCATCATACTTGTTAAGGGTTGATGAAGTTATCAATGTCATCATAGGTATCAAAGAAGAAGTGAAATATTTTACATTTTTTTTAAATTTATTGAGATCCATAACTTCTAAATTTGATTCAAAGGTGTCTACAGTAGAATAAATTCAAGATCTAGATATACTTCAGATGGATGGGCTTCATAGAATCTTGACTGCTTATGAGATGAGAACAATTGAAGGAAGACCTCCCAAGAAGGAAGCAACATTAAAATCTAAGAAGTCAAAATCCAAGAAGGTCAAGGATGAGGTATGTTTATATATTGATGACAATGAATTGATAGCCATGTTTGCTAGTAAATTGAGGTTTGGATCTAGTAAGTACAAGGGTAAGTTTCCATTTAAATGCTTTAATTGTGGTAATATTGGTCACTTTGCATTTAAGTGTGCTAACAAGGATAAGACTCAGCATGATTAAAAACATGATGAACATCATGATGATGGAAATAAGGTCTATAAGCCTAAAAAAAGCAAGAAATATTTTAGGAAGTATGAAGGCAAGAAAGGGTCATTCAAGAACAAGATAAGTTTCTATACCAAAGAATATAATAGCTCATCTAATGTAAGTGACACAACTACATCTAATAGTGATGATGACAATAATGAGCATGACAATAATGAAACCTTATTCATATCAGAGTTGTGCAAGGATTTGGATAATGTGAATGCAATGGATACATGATCACATGAGACAAAGCAAATGCAAACCACAATGATGCTAAAGAAATTTGAAATCATACAAGGAGATAAATTACACAAGACAAATAGGAGAAAACCCAATATTTGATTAAAGGAAATAGGCTCAAATGGAGCATACAAAGAGGAGAGCACAAATGTAACTCCTCCTCAAGTGGTGGTCAAATCACCCCATGAATAGAATGTAACTCATCCATGAAAAGTGGTGACAAGTGCCCAAAATAGAGGAGTAACTCCCATACCCAGAATAGTCAGTCAAAGGAGTTACTTCTCTATAACACACTATGACAAGTCTATAACACATAATCTCCACATAAGCAAGCCTATCCCCCAAATGTAGAAAAACTCCATGTGCACAAAATAATATTCCTAATTAAATAAATTGGGAAAAATAAATACCTACACTAACACCCCCCCATAAGCACAGATTAGGTGGGTAGTGTGGAAATAAATAATGGGTCCCAATAATTAGGCCTAATTAGGTACCCATAAAAAAGAAATCTCTCATAAAGTAGAGAAAAGGAGAAAACCTATAGGAAAAAAATCCCCACCAAAAGAGAGACATAAAACAAAGGAAGAGGCTAGAAGGCCCCTAAAGATGATGTTATCCTTGATATAGATCACACCACAAGAAGAGCTCATAGATGAATGAGCTTGCTCTCGAGAAGGGTTTGGTGAAGATATCTGCAACCTACTCTGAAGACTGGCAAAATATCAAGTCAATGACCTGACCATGAATAAGCTCCTAAATAAAAGGCATGTGAATTTCAATGTGTTTGGTCCACTGGTGCTGAACTGGATTCCTGCATATCTATATAATACTTTGGTTATCATAATAGATGATAGTGGACTACTTAAAAGGAATGCCAAAATCACATAAAATCCCCTGAAGCCAAATAGCCTCAATAGCTATGTTAACATCTCCCCTATACTCTACCTCTATGGATGATATAGCAATAGCATTTTTCTTCTTACTAGACCAACTGATAGGATCAAAACCCAAAGAAAAACTATAATCATAAGTGGACTTGTGAGTCTAAGAATCACCAACCCATTTTGAATCTATAAATCTAACCAAGTCAACCTCTATGCTAAATCTATAGTGAATACTAAATCTATGAGAACCCTGTATGTAGTGCAAGATCCTCTTCACTACTTTCTAGTGCAACTCATGAGGTTCTTGCATGAATTTAGAGACAAGTCCCACTACATATGAAATAGTAGGCCTGGTATGAGTCAGATAAATGAGGCTACCAATAAGCTATTGATATCAAGTGGTATCAACCAATGGTGTAGAATAGTCAGCCTCAAGCTTGAATCTTGATAGAAAGGGAGTCAGATATGGCTTACACTCAGCTATTTGAAATTGAGTCAAAATATTGAGAGCATAATTAGGCTATGTAAGGGATATCTCTAACTTAGACTATGAAATCTTGATGCTAAGGAAGTAATGCAAAAGACCCAAGTCTTTCATGTTAAAACTATCTTGTATATATATCTTCACACTACAATAGTTGATGAACTCCTAGTGATCAAAATATCAACATAAAGTACCAGTATCAATAGAGAATCATCCTACTACAAGAATTAACATTGGGGTTTGAATGGCACCTGGTGAAACCTACTATAAGGAGGAAGGAATTTATCTTGGCGTACCAAACTTGAGGGGCATGTTTGAGGCCATAGATAGATTTCCTAAGTCTACAAACTAAGGATGAATCCTAAATAAACCCAGGTGGCTACTCTATGTAGATCTCCTCCTCAAGTTCTCCATGAAGAAAGGCACTCTTCACATCCATCTGGTACACATCCCAACCATGTGTTGTAGCTATATCTATTGTGATTCAGATCAAAGTCATCTTTGCAATGGGTGAAAAGGTCTCAGAGTAGTTAATTCTAGCTACCTATGAAAAACCCTTGACAACTAATTATGCCTTGTACTTGTCGACTGACCCATTTGTTATAAACTTGGTCTGATATATCCACCTACATCAAACTATCTTCCTTCTCTTAGGAAGTGAATTCAAATCCCAAGTGTGATTTTTTATCAAGGAATAAAATTCTTCTTGCATAACACTATCCCACTCAGGTATGCCTGAAGCCTCTCAAAATGTTTGTGGATCCAAAATTGAAGCAAATAAGGCATGTAGACCATTCTAATAATCTCCTCGAGTATGTCTATCATCTGTTGGATCCCCTACCCAAGCACCTGTACTCTCAAGTGTTTATCTGGCCCAAAGTGGCCTAGAAGTGGTTGAGTCATGTGCTAACTCCTCATCCTTTGAATCATGATTAAAGGAGGATATAGATGACTCTGCATCACTATCTTCATTGTCTGAACTAGAAGAAGAAGATGATGACTCTAGCTTAGGAACCTACTATGTATGATCTGAATAAGAAGATGAATCATGTCCAAGTAGATCCAATGAAGGAGAATAAGTGTCAAGTGTTGAGTCTCTAGGACTCTCCTAAAAGTGAACACTTCTCTCTATGAATAACTCATGTCTGGTTGGATGAAGAAGGTGGTACCCCTTGACACCATCTGGATAACCTACAAAGATGTAAGGCTAGGACTAATGTTCCAGAGCTTTGCATTTCTTCTTCAGTATATGTGTCATAGTTGAAGATTTAAAAACCCTAAAGTGTTCAACATTAGGTTTCCTTTTATCCCAATCTTCAAAGGGAGTTATACCTTTCAAAGATTTATGAGGAGCCCTATTCTGGGTATAGCAAACACAATTAATGGCTTCAACCCAATACTGAGGTTCCAAGGACTTAGAGTGAATCATACAACTTGCCATCTCTTTCAAGAACATATTCTTGCATTCTAAAACTCCATTCTATGAAGGACTATAAGTAACTATGCACTGCGAATCAATCCCCTTTGTAGTGCAAAACTACTCAAATATGTTAATGACATATTCTCCTCCATTGTCAGTTTAAAGAATATTTATATATTTTTTAGATTATTTCTCAACAAGAGCCTTGAAGTCTTGAAATTCTTCAAACACTTCAGACTTTTTCTTAATAAAGTATACCCATGTGTATCTCAAGAAATCATCAATGAAAGTGAGAATGTACTTAGCCCTTATAAAATATGGACTAGGAAATGGCCCAGATACATCAATATGTTCTAATTCCAATGCTTGTGAAGCCATCCAAGCTTTACCTTTGTCAAATTTTGCTTTGGGATGCTTCTCAAGAGAGCAACCCTCATAAATTCCCTTAGAAAATTGGACTCGAAGCAAGCCTATGACCAGTTATTTGTGTTAATTTATTCAAGGTAGCAGTAGTTGAGGTGGCCAAACCGCTCATGCCATAATTTTTTAACTCCATATGAGTGAGTCAGTAATGCAGTCAGAGAAGAATCAAGTGCAAAATGTGAGAAGGTGTACATCTTATCTTGGTGATCTACCCTACCCACTGCCACTATAGAATCATTATGCAACTCCCTGATGATAACTAAATCTGGTGATAACTCAACCCTTATGTGCTTGCCAATATGAGTGATTTGATATATGAATAGGAGATTGGTTGAAAGAGAAGGAACACTTAGAAAATTATTGAATCTTCTTACTTCCATTTCAATAGACCCTCTCCCTACAACTGGTATAGAAATGTCATCACCCAAGCTAATAGAAAACATGCTATAAGGCTCTAAGGAATAAAAATCAACAAGTGAGGAGCCCATGTGGTGAGAAGCACCTGAGTCAATAACCCATGAAAATGTGGAAGCTACAACTGTTACAATAGCCTTTTCCTTTTCTTTCTTGTTACATTTGCCCTTTTCCTTAGTAGATTATTGGGTTGATGAATTCTACTTGATAGATTTAGGAACACCTATGGTGTGCTTCTCTAGGAGATGAGTTACGTGATTTTTTCGGTTCTTCATGCACTTGTGTTCATCATGCCCATTTTTATTACAATAGGCACACTAAACCTTCTCCTTCTTAGGTTTTGCTTTGGAAGAGGAAGTTTCAGTGTTGGTCTTGGTAGAGGTATTTTCTTTCTTCTTCTCTTGATCCTTGTTCTTTTTCTTCTTCTCCTTAGTTGAAGTCTTTTCTTTATCATTTCTAGCAATCAAGGCTTGAGGTTTACTAGACTTCACTATGCCCATCTAGATCAACTTATCTTGCTCCTTGGTTAAGTCAGCAATAAAGGTGTCTAAAGAGGGCATTTTCCATCCAATGCTAAAATCACTTTTGGTGGCATGGAAGGTGGAGACAAAGACTGAATAGCTAGGACCTAGTTTGGTGAGAATAGAAAGAATAAGTTGGTCATCTTTCTTCTCTATCCCACACTATTTAAACTATAATCTCAATGCCTTAAACTTAGTGAAGAAGTCTTGAAGGGTATCAAAGTTACTAGGACTTAAGATAATGATTTCATTCTCGAGCTCGTGACCTCTCATCTCATCAAGCTTCCCAAACAATGTTTCTAAAGTGACCCATACATCATTGGGAATTTTAAAAGTTTCTAGGTGAAAAAAGAGATCAAGAGACATGGAAAAACTTAGCAACCTATAGGCTTCTTCACTATGATTTTTCCACTTAACTTTTTTAGCTTTTGTGTTAGGTTCCACTTTACTACCCATTGTTATCCTATACATTCCCTTACTTCTTAGAATGATGGTCATTTTGATCTTCCATTCATGATAACTGAAGGGAGTTAGTGGGTTTAATGAAATCAAGTCCATTTTATTTCCAAAATTAAGTGAAGTTTAGTTGTTGTAGGTTGTAGTTATTGAAAAAATAAAGTGCAAGAATAGAATAAAAAGTGCAAATAAGCTAGGTATACCCCCAAAAAATTTGAAATGTTGAACCCCCCCCAAATGTTGAAAGTACACACTCAAAAGACATCAAACTAAGCTGATAATACATCTAGATCAATCAGTGCAAGTCAAGAAGACAAGTTTATGCAAACAAGATGTCAGGCTCAATGGAAAATGCATCCAAGGTGAGACCTAAAAAATGGCACTTTATCAAGTAGTGAATTTTTAAAAAAAAATTAACCCAATGTGTGGGAAATAAAAAAACAAGCAACTTTGCAAAAAATGGCACTCAATTTTGAGTTACCATTTGCAAGATTTTAAAGTTTTAATTTCCTGTAAAATAGGCTTATTAATAAAAAATTGCACTTTGAACTTTAACAAAGCACTTAGTCAAGGGTAACCTAGCCTTCCAACCACTCATTAGAATTTACATGAAATTATGAATACATAGGTTTGATTTATGAGGGGGAATTGGCCTCGTGCCAACTCGGGCCTCACCCTACGTCTTTGTACGTCGAAGATACAAATTTTCAAAACCTCTAAATTGCTCTTTTAAATGCTAATTTTCCAATTTTACTTTAATTCAAAAAATAAAATGACTAATTAATGAATATAAGATCATAATAATGCTGAGGAAATTAGACAAAAGTAGATTTTACCAATTGCTTAGTAGAGAGTGGGCCCACCAAATGGGGCATTGGAAATAGTGGGGTGCTTAAAACCAAAAAAGGTCTGATTTTTATTGTTTGTTGTTGTTATGTAGAAAATGTACAGCAAGGATACCAATGAGAGGCTCCTCTCTCTCATTCCCTACTTCCACACACCATGCCAATCTCACTCTAACGCACTTCTTCCATGAACTTCTTTACTTCTTTTGAGACTTGCGCATGCATCAAAAAATACTAGAAAGGTCGATAATGGTGGATCAAAGGGAAATTTGGGAGAGGTGTTGGAGGGGAGGGTGTAAAGAAAGTTTGAGTGTGCATTAAATAACACAGGCCTTTCCCATGATCAAATTGAGCCAGTAAGGAGGACCATCAACAATCAAAACCTGAGTTTATATTCAAACCCATGAGCTCTCTGACAAGATCAGTGACTATCCAAGGAAGGTTGTGGATCATTTTGCATGTAGGCATGCTCATACACTTCAAAAGGAGAATGATCAAAACCTTCATATCTACATCAATGGTTGATATGCTAGTACAAACACAATATCTACATCAATGGCTGATATGCTAGTACAAACACAATACATGCAAACAACATAGTCAAAGATCCTATGCAAACAAAGAACCTCATGATTTCATAATAGACTAACAGCATAACTAAACATATGATTATCGAGGTGGCTCTGATACCATATCAAAGTTGTGTTAGGATCTAGATAATGTGAATGTAATAGATACATGATCACACGAGATGAAGCTAATGCACACCAAAATGATGCTAAAGCAATTTGAAATCATACATGGAAATAAATTGCAAAGGAAAAATAGGATAAAACCCAATATTTGATTAAAGTAAATAGGCTCAAATGGAGCATACAAATAGGAGAGCACAAATGTAACTCCTCCTCAAGTGGTGGTCAAATCACCCCATGAATAGAATGTAACTCCTCCATGAAAGGTGGTGACAAGTGCCCAAAATAGAAGAGTAACTCCCATACTCGAAATAGCCAGTCAAAGGAGTTACTTCACTATGAAAAGTCTATAACACACAATCTCCACATAAGTAAGCATATCCCCCAAATGTAAGAAAATTACATGTGTACAAAATAATATTCCTAATTAAATAAATTGGGAAAAATAAATACCTACACTAACGATTCATGGATATAGAAACAGAAAATGAGGGTTACTCAAAAGGGAAAGGTCTTATGGATGATGATGAATCAGATAAAGAAGAGGTTGAAGTGAACCTTGAGGCAAAATTAGTGAGTGCTCTAGAGGAGTTGAAGTTCCAAAGAAGGAAGAATCAGAAACTAATATCATTGTTTACAAATTATGCGGATCAAATCAATATCTTTGAAGAGAGACTAAGCATCAACACCAATTAACATGAGGAGATCATCAAACAATTGTAAACTCATATTGAAATTATCACTACAAGTCTTAAGACCAAAGATGAAAAATCAAGTTTGGAACATAAATGGAATCCCTAAAGATAAAACTAGATCAGGGATCAATCAAGTTGAAGACACATAAGAGATTTGAGAAGAGTACTAAAGTTCTTGGTGATATTTTGAGTATTTAAATGTATCTACATGACAAGATAGGTCTTTGGTTCAAATAAGATCAAAAGGAGAACAAGAAGATTCAAACCTCAAAGACCTATGTAGAAACTCTCAAATATGTGACTCTTAGCAATCATCAACAATTAAAAAACACCAACATGAAGAGACCAATTAGGTAGATCAATGCTTTCAGTGGTTATTATTTTACTTGTCATAACTTTGGTCATAGAGCAAATTATTGTAGAATGGTTTCAAGGAATGAGTTATTATGGAACCACGGGAGAAGGAGTGATATATTAAGAGGTATGTACATAAATGTTGTTTGCTACAATTATCACAATAAGGGACCCATTTCAAAAAAAATATATTAATGGATTTATAAGGCCCTCAAGACTTAACAAGGTATATGGAGCTCTTAGAGTACATGATAAAAATCAAACATTGGTATGGAAGCCAAAGAAAGTCAAGACTAATCATATTGAGTCCAATGGTCAAGATGGATTATTTACTAAGATAGAGCAAGGATAAGAAGTGAAGGAATGTCAAGAACACTTGTTATCTACATGTGTTGACAAGGTAGTCAAAGAGAAGAAGGACAATAAGGTGGATGATTTGAATGCTACAGTCAATCCTAAGTGGATTTTAAAGAAGAACTACCAGTCTCATGATTACAAGATAGATTATAAAAGTGATTTAGAGATCTTGTAATATCTTGAGTTCATGGATTTTTGAGATCCCTATGGAAAGGGGTGACTCTATTAGGCCTCATGGAGACACTCTTCTATCTACAAAAGCATGAGGTTGCAGTCAAAGAAAGACTCATCTTGAGAGGATTTTAGGCCATTTATGTTACAAGATATAAGTTGTTTTCCCTATAGCTTGTATGTATATGACAAGGTAAAAGGAGTTCTGGCACTGATTCTAGAGATTAGTTCATAAGGAGTCATGGTATGGATGAAAGTCTAAGCACAAGATTGTGTCTAGAGACATGGAATATGGATTGCTATGCAAGACCAATATGACCATAGGGACAAGTTGGATGTTTTTGATAGATCTTGAAGTGTGATGAAATCCTATGTATTTTATTGGTATTTGTATCAAAACACTTGAAAAATGTTAAGTATGGTCTGATAATCCTAATCACTCATATGGCGAGCTCAAGTAATGAAGGCAAATGGGGAGTTCCTAATTCTTCAGTTGATATGGTGGCCTAGTGTGTGATCAAAGATTTAAGTCATATCAGTCATGTCAAGGACAAGGTGAGTGGTCTTGTGATATGATTTCATTTGAAGGAGGTATAAGGGGTAGCATGTTCCTTTAATGCTTCATATTCTATTTATTGATCTTTTATTGTAAAAAGGTGTGATTCCATATAGCAGTGTGTGAAAGACTCTTTGTCATTAAAGTTAAAGTGGGAGAAAGACCAAAATAGGGGAGATGAGATTGATCAAGTTGTAGTGTTCTTTCCATCAATGATAAAGGGAAATTTTGTTGATAAGTGTTGTCATTAATGTCAAGGTTGATGTCATTGATGTCAAGGTGCATCTAGTAAAGATGCATGGTGAGCGATTTTTGAGATATGAGATTGTGAGCTTGATGTGACAAGTAATATATGTGACAAGATGAATTTTAAGGAAAGATATAATCTTAAGGCAACTAATGTCTTATGTTTTCATGAAGGCACAAGTCAAGGTGTCAAATGTGTTCAAGTGCATGGAAGAAACATGTCTAGTCATATGAAGCTTGGTCATGTGGTTTTAGGTCTGTATGAGGATGTGGAAAATTTTGGTCATTAGAAATAAAATGGTATAGTGATATGAATGATTTGTAATGTATTATATCTACTTGGTTGATTTTTTTTTGAGGTCATGACATGGAGGGATTAGGTCAAGGCATCAAGTGCTTAAGTAGCCTAAGCCTAGTCATGGCATGAAGAGACCTTTTGAGAAGGTATGAGCATGGTGGATAGGTGAGATGAGTGTACATAGGCATGAATGGATGTATGAGGTTGTTTTATCATGTATGTGAGTCATTGAAACACTCATGAGAGTTTCAAGGTGAGCCTACAAGGCTAGGACCTTCAATCTAGGTTTGCATTTAGACCTCTCTTTATCCCTGCCTAGCCTAATGAGGTATCATGATTTAATGTCAAGTCATGTGAAGGATGTATATCAGTGTTCAAAAATTTATGAGGTTTCTTTAGTATGTGACTGAGGTGGAGATTGCATGAAAAGAGGCATGAAGGTTAGTTTTAATTCCTAATGTGGTTTGTAGGTCAAGGTCTAGAGAGCAAAGAGAGAGAGTGTTGCCTAATGAGGGGTCATGATCATATTTCAAGGTGTTTGAGAACATGTAAGTGTTTTTATATGTGATTTATGTTGTTTTAAGTTTGTTCATGCAATTTAAGGTGATATTTTGAAGTACAAGGCATGAAAAGTTGTTCAAAGGTCTCTTGAGTGCTTAGAATTAAGGGTTCTCAACTCAAAAAGGATTTTTTTGTGTATATTAACTCATCAAAAAATTTCATGTGAACCTAATATATTTATGGTATATGGGGAATCATCTTAGATAAAAATTTTAGGAATTAATTTTTGTATTGAGGGGCAATGCTTTATGAATGATCGTTAATAGTGGAAATATGTTTAAACCCTCTTAGAACCCTAATAAGAACCTGATGTTGAAAATGTTGATCAAAAGTGATCATAATGGATTGGTATGATTATATATTATATTGGAATATCCCAGGTACCTTTAGGTGGTATTGGTTAGAGAAAGGAGAGAGAAAATGTTGAGTTACAGGATTGTTTCTGAAGAAGTTGTGGAAGTCAAAATTTGCATTGAACATAGTAAGAAAATAGATGGAAGAAGAAGATATAAACTCATGTTTCATGTCCATGATTTTTTTTTGATAGGTTTTAATCCTCAATTGTGTTAAACCAGTCATCCAAGTTAGCTAGTCACTAATAGGCCTAATGGAACAAATAGTGAAAAACCCAGGCAGTAGTGAGAAGAATCTAAATGTGTTATCATGATAAAATGATGAAACCAAGTGCATGGATATGTTTTTAAATACTTATAAGATATTTTAATTGTTGGAATAATATTTATAGGTCATGTTTATAGTGAAAAAGTTGTTCACAAAGTTGACCTGTCTAGTTCATATGAGATAGTGAGATATAAGGTCATGAGATTGGTCTACAAGACCAATATTTTCCATTTGACCATATGATATTTCTATCTAATAATATTATAATGACCTCATAGGATCATATAAATTCATCATAAGATACTAAAAAATTCTATATAGGTGTTGGAGGTCTAAGTCACCATGACTAGGTTTTGAGGTAATCTATCAGTTATGAGTGAGTGAGTTGCAGATGTGTTATTGAAGCCTTATATTGTGAATTGAAATGTCTAATAAATTTGGTGATGACCCTGAGATAATTTAAACTCTATGTATATACTTATTTTATCATATTTGAGTGTCTTAAGTATGTTTGATCTTTATTCTTTCAAGAGAGTTTTCTGGGCCACACAGGTCTAATCAGGCAATTTGTCCTAAAGAAGGTTTTAAGGTATGAACAAAGGATGCATATCTAAACAATCATGGAAGAGGCCAGAATATTTCCTTGAATAAGTGGTTGAGTAGTTTTTTTAGTGTTGGATAAATCCATATGGGCCCAATAGAATCAAGTTTTGGCATTAAGAGATAGACCTAAAGCAATTAGGTCTTCATGAGACCTAAAAGTGAAATGAGGCCTATTTGAGTCATGTCAAACCAAAAGGGACTAAAATATCATTTAATTCATGTCCAAAATATTTCCTAAGACTTATTATATCACTAAATTAAGAGGTTAAGGGTGTGTGTCTGACTAACTAATATATGAACAAGGAATGGTATATATAAAAGGTAGTTTTAAGCCTATTTGAGAAGGTAGTGTGTATGTGAATGATATAGCACATTTTTTAGCATAAGGAGGTCATGTATTCCATTAAAATATTTTATAGAATCTAATAAATATTTTATAATGTGTCAATATATGAATATTAAGGTCATATGTCCTAATCAATCTTGAAGAGACCTAGTTGAGCGAAGAGGCCTAGAAGGTAGTGTGAAGAGATGAAGAGGTGGTCATCATCTATTGGTTTGGAAAAAATGTGTTTTAAAGGTGATCAAATCAATCAGGTGGCTAATTTTTTGTTAAGTCATCTAGGGGGTTTGTGCCTCTTTATAAGTGGGTGCTTGTTAAAGCCTAGTTACAAGGGTGTTTGATTAGTTGGGGTTAGTGCTCCATGTGGAGTTTGTGCTTCAATAAATTTGGTTTTTGTCTTATAGGATTGTATTCCATTTTTAAAGATTAGTGGATTTTATTCCCCTTGATTTTTTTTCACATATGTGATGTGTTTTTGTGTTTCATGCTCATGTAGATAGTTGATTATGCCTGCTATATACATATGTTTGTTTTAGTGGTTCATGATTAGTTAAGTGGTATCAAAAGAAAGGTTTTGTATATTGATTCACCCCCCCACCTCTATAAATCATTTTGATTCCAACATGGAGTCACTTTGCAACATTGAAATAAAAAATAGGATAAAACAAAGTGAAATCTTAATTTCTACAAAAATACCTTAAACTTTGCTAAGGCTTGAAATGGCAATGTTTCCATCTTACCAACTTTGCTTATAAATTCATCATCCACTATAGAACACTATGTCATCTTTTAAGATCACAACATCAATTGTTTTCATCATGGATCACACATACCTTGGCTTGAAAAATAACCTTAAACTCTCCAAAGTTAGCTTAAACTTTCCAAAATTCCATAAGACCTTATTTAGACCTTGAATCAGCTTGATGACACCAAGACATGACACCATGACAATATTATCAACAAGGTCATTTATGAGGTTAGATGACTTAGATACCTTGTTTAAAGATAGAGTAATCTATGATGGCTAATTTGGCTAATAGTAGTATATCATAGAAACATGTCTAGATATATATATCATTAAAGTGTGAAGAATGTGATCACATCAAGCCATAAGATACATTATATAGATCATGGCAATGTCTAGATATCAATAATACAAGATCAATAAGCAATTAAGCACACACATGAGAGCACTCAAAATTAAATCAAAATACAATGGTCTGAAGAGACCTCAAATAAGGGGCATGTTTAAATGCCACATAATCAAAGGGACATGACTTAGTAAAATTTCCACAAACCTAAGAATGACATATTCAAATTTCCATACAACAAGCAATGACATATTAAAATGTTAAAGTAAACAAACAAAATCATAGGGGATATAAATAGTGGAGCATATTCAAATGTTCAACAAGCAAGACAAGACACTCAAGGAAGTGCATAAAAGAAAAGAGTAAGCAACCATCATAAACATAACATACTAGTCTTTGGATATATGTGTTAGCAAAAAATGTCAAGTACATAGAATATGAAGTACACTATGAAAGATATAAGCATGTATAAAGGCATGTGTAATTACATAAGCTCAATCATGATAATGAAAATTGATTGTAAAACTGTATAACCTATGTGTATATCAAGATCAAAGAATCAAATGCCCCACTGTCTAAATGACATTAGTATAAGGAAGGCCCAACATCCTTACAAGAATAAACCATGTATTTGTGTATGCCTCTATCACACTCAAATGATGTGTGAAACGCATGCATATAGAAAGTATTGATATGCCATCTAGTAACATGTAACCAACAACATAAATGTCAAAGAGCTAATATGACATGGAAAAGATGAATATATTTTTCGATTTTTTAATTTTTTAATTTTTTTGGGTGTTTTGGAATATTTGCAAAAAGATAACTATCCTATGATTTCATCCAATGGATGGTCATAGGTACCTCCCCACTAGAAACCTATAACAATAAAGTGATAGTACTACCAAGTAGCATGTATAAGTGTAATAATTGGTAATATAATATTTTTAATGATATGTGTATGTATAATAGGAATATATGGTTATGAGGAGATAATAGAATGAGTAGAGGTTTGTGGAACCCATCATTGAATTCTCTATGGATTCTTTGAAGTAGCATTAATAGTATTATGTTTATGTGCTCTGTATATCTAAATATGGAAAAGATGTCTAATGATCTCAAGATGAGGATGACAATCTAGAAAGAATGAAAGATGTGTAATATTTCTTGAATGAGATGTGCCATATGTGTGCATAACATAATTAGAAAATATATCATGATCTTATGGCAAGTTTATACTCGATATCTTTGGTTTACATTTATCTACATTTAGTTTCTCATTTTTTAGTGATGGATTAAATTGATAGGTACCAGGTCTTGTAGGTATGAATATATTATGTAGTATGTTACCAAGTAGATTAAAACATAGTTTTCTAAACTATTCATTTGAATATTGCTTACTATCTATATGAGTAGTAAATTTGGCTTGATTTGAAGAAATGTTTGTAGTTTCCTCCTTTGTATCCACATTTAGAACTTTATTTTTTCAATTATCTCTTGATTTTTGACTTCTTTTATTAGAAATCCTAGTTTAAATATTTGATGTGCACATTGCTCTTTTTTATGACTTTACCTTTTCTATCCATGTTTTATTCTTTAACTTGTTCTCATTTGTAGGTTCTTGTTATTTTTCATTGACAAAATGTATCTTTGAATGACTTGCTTGAGTATTTCCAATATAACCCAATCTTTGAAGATCATTTTAATTAGATGTTGAAATAGTATTAGTAATGCCTTGGGAATGTTTTCCCAATCATTGACCATGATAACAAAAAAAATTTAAATATTGCTTTCCAAAACCATAGTATTTGTAAAACTGGGTATCATTATTGAGAGGTAAATTTGTATCCTTTTCTTGATATGATTTTTATTTTTGAAACTCTTCTTGCTGTAATTTTGATGTTTATAACTAATTTTGCTATGAATTTTTATCTGGTAACCACATTTTTTGTTTTGATACTTGTGGTTTAGGAGAGGTGCTCATAATGTGAGTTGTGTTCTTTATTGATGTATCAATGATATGATCACCACTACCTTTATGACTTTGTGACTTTGTATTTTTTTATTTAATTCAAAGTAATAATTTGTATGATGCCCATGCATTATATGATATGTACAATAGTATTTAGATATTTTATAGGATGTGGAGGAGGTAACTTGATCACTTTGTTTTGAATCATTTCTCTTAGGATTTTACTTGGTATCTTAGTAAAATTTTATATAATACTTGAATCACTTATTTTAGGTGTGTTTCATCATAGTTTTGCATCTGGATAAGAAACATTGTTTGGCACAACATTGGTAGATAAAGATGCAAACACATGATTAACTCTAGCATGTTTTGGATTTTTCATGTATGTAATCATATTGTCTATTGATGTGAGCCTTGAACTAAAAAATGATTTTTATTTTGTAATGCTTCTATTTAATTACTCATAATTATGTTTTGATATTTTATGGCTTTATAAATGCAAACCCTAGGTATTTTAGATTGAATATGCATACATACATCATATACCTTATCCCCTTGAAGGAGTGATAACATGAAACTAGTTAGAGGGATGGTACCTATCACCCTTATTAGGGTTAGGATAAATAACTTACATTATTATTATGAGATTGTCTAAGAGGAGTTTGAGTCTTATCTTTATTAGTGTCATTCTCTAGTTTTATGGTTTTCATATTTCTAACAATGTATACAAGATAACAAGTATTGGTTAGATTGAGATATTGGAAGAGAAAGTATAAAATACCTCTAAGTAATTTTGAAATGGAGCCATTTGGAGGCCAAAATTCACAAATCAAGGAAGAATAAACTTGCAAGCATCTAAACATGAATATTGGTTGATCCAGAGGATTATGGTCACATTTTCATTGCTAAAAGGCTGGCTACAAAGACCGTAGCTGGTGGAGCCTACTTTTATAATGGAGGGGGACTCTGCCACCATATATGGATGTGGAGTAATTGGAGAATACCACATGGTAGGTCCTTAGGCCACCATGTGGCCTACCACCACATCTTCTATTTTTCAAGTTGTCAACCCAATTCATAGTGTAACCCAACTTAGCATGGTAACCTAACTCACATGTCAACCCAACTCGAAGTGCAACCCAACTTAGCATATCAACCCAACTCGCTATGCAACCTAACCTGAGTCTAACTCAACTTGATACCAACTCAAGTTATAATCCAAGTTATGTCTCACCAAACTTATCGATCTAACTCATATGCCAACCAACTTGTAGTTAGTGTAACCAACATTTAAACTAATTCAAGGCTCCAACAAAAGATCCATAATATGTGGCCAAAGCCACAAGTTAACTGATAATATCTAGGCTATTTTAAATCCTTTTAAAAGTTTATCTCTCATGAATATGGGATTTTGTTTATTCTTAAGATAGCTTACCAGGAGTTTGGGGATTCAAACCCCATTTTTTAATATAGAAGGCTCTTATCAATGGGTCAAGTGGAGATTAGAAGGGATTTGGATTCCTTTTCACAAAATTCATTGGATCAGTGATGGGATAATATATTTCAAAGTTTTGTTAGCAATAGAGGTGGTAGATCTAGGCAAGGGCCTTGAATGGGTGATAACACATCAAAATCATGGAGTCCCATATGAAGGAGGCTCTATAGAGCCTCAAAAAGGGAGATCTTTGCCTATTTTTAAAGGATATTAAATCCTTGGATGAAGGATACAAAAATAATGGATTCGTAGCCACACAGCTAGATTTGAATCAGTGGATAAAAGACCATAGTATAATGACTAAACAAAATACCATAATAGGAAATCTATTTTAGACAGAGGGCCATGATTAGAAAGGAAGAGGACTGGCAGAATGGGAGCTTGCATATGGAGACTAAAAAAAGGGTTGAGCTAAGAGAGACATTTTCATCTTGGTTCATTGGGCCAATAATCTATGATAGGTCAACCATAGATACATGAATAAAATTTACCATCATGCAGGCCCATATACTTGGCAGAAGCATTATATTACCTTGGCATAGAAGGATCAACTATTAAAAATAAAAGGCCATTGGTCAATCTTGATGTATTTATACAGAAATCTGAATTGATAAGGTGAGATATCATTGAGGGTAAGGTCAAGACATAATCCCAAAGGATATTATGTGGCTCATCAAACATATGGCATGACCATGTCACATAGTCCCGAATGGATGAGAGATGTGTAGGTTTCATTTGATATAGCATGAAATCCATTTTATAAGGGTTGTACCAAGAAAGGATCTAAATAAATTTCACTATTTAATAGCTCTTAAATCTTATGGTGAATGGTAAAGGATTCCATGACCCCATATGCATTGATTTGGGTTTGTCTTGATAACTAGCGACATAGTTTTCATTGAGAAGGTCTTTGCTTATTAACTAATCTTGGGATAGAGAAGTTTTAGGATATATTTGATAAAATTCAAGAGATCTATTGTACAGATATAAAGAGACTTTTTTTTATTTGAACATAAGCCAAGCCAGTATAGATTATGTTCTTCTATTGTTGGTAAAGCTCGTAAAGATTGAATGTCCTATTATTATAGTCTCAAATGGAGATGATTGAGACTATTAAATAAAGTCATTATCATCAAAAAGGAAGAGGAGATTATAATTATGTGGTAGTATCTTGTGAAGATATAGAAATCTAAATTGGCACATGGACCAAAAGAAATATTTGTTTATCTTGTAAAGCACTTGAGATAAATATAGTACCAAGAGATCATATGTATACATTATGATGTTACATGGTATGTAATTTTATACAAATTAACCTCTGATATTTTTATTTTTCTTCTATTATTGAATGGTCTATGACCATGAAGAAATATGAGTGGTTGTTAAGAGGAGGTATTATGCCTATTGGGTATAGGGCCTTCTAGCCATAGGTAGAGGTTATTTATGTCACAATGTGTTGATAGACATGGAGATAGAGCAAAGTCAATTTCTTCTACTCTATTGTGATAGACAAGGAAAAATGTATTTTGTGCCTCTCTATTGACATACAGAGAGACAAAGACCTGTGAATGTAATTTTTGATTGCCTCTATTTTATAAGGCCTTTGGCCAAGGAGGATATACCTATATAGTTACGAAGTTATTATCAAGAGATAAAAAGGCACTCCTATTTAATATTATGCCCATTTAAGAGTCTATAGATAGACTTGAATTGATAATTATCTGAATATATGGAGAAGGATGAATAGATGCTACAAATAGAGGAAAGACATTTGCTGAATGAATCAGAGTCTCAAAATTCCATTTCAACATTATATTTTAGGTTCCTTAAATCCACTTATAATGTAATTTGAAAAGTGTATAATTTCATCATTTTTATAAGGGATCATATTACAATTAAGCAATCCCAGAGACGTAGCCCAAATTATGAATGAACTTCATTATTACCTTTGGTGTCAATTGTATTTTTGGTTTATTCTATATTTTGTTTTAATTTAGTTTCAAATGGATTGATAGAATACTAGTAATAAAAATGAAAAGTTGTGAGAGACACAAAATCATAAAGTTTAAAATATGAGAAATGAATTTTACAAAGGTTTATGATTATTTTAATTCATTCCTAGATTTCTGTGACTAATTCTTTATATTCAAGGAATTGAGAATTCAATATTCATTTTCAAAAAACCATTATATTTGTATGGTTTACGAATCATTGGTAACAATAGGAGGGTAAAAAACCTAGGGTAAAGTTTTAGATCTGAAAATCAATCACAATAAATTGAAACCCTAAGAGGTTGGAAACCCTAAATCAAGCTATGTTTTAAAAGGAAGACTCATAGGTTGGGTTCACCAAAATTTTAACCCTAACTTGAGAGGGGTTAATATAGTTTATGGTTAAGAATATATAAAGGAATAAGCACAAGGGTGATATATAAATCTATAGCAGTGTGATTAATTTTCAAATTAAGATAAAAAATATTCTAACTTTAAATAATGGGATATGCTAAAATAAGTAAAACTATTGATTGATATAACAATGAAATGAAAATACTATTACTTAGTTGGTCAGTTGTGCATATTTATATTGGACATGGAATAAGATGGAAATAAATTAGATTAGTTCCCTGGATCAACTATCAGACTCTAAAAATTTGCACCCTGTAACCTCAAACACTTGCATCAACCTTGGATGGTTGTATCTATTTTTCTATCTGACTAGGAGGCAGATGTCTAGTATGAAATACCTAGTGGATATGTGTTGTCTTCGCTCTGGTCTACTCAGATCTAGATCATGGGTTGTCTCTCCTTATCAAATACGAAAACCCTAGTTCTTTATCTTTATAGTGACTATAGGAAGGATGTGCTAGTGGGATCATGATATCAAGCTAACCCCAAAGACCCCTTTATTAGTAGGTGCTAACTAAATAGAGACTACTATAAATAGGGACTCAAATTATTAGTTCTCCCCTAATGTGTTAGCTTGTGTGTGCATAAGGGTGCAATATGTGGGAAAAAAGTAAAATAGTTACCCAGCTTGTGACATGGCACATAGGACTCACGATATGCTCCTTCATTACTTTAGACTTGTAGATTTGTTTTCCCTATGACTAATATGGAAATAAGAGAAAATTGGGAAACTTTAGTGCTTGATTGAATGTTTTTAGTAAGTTACCTTGTGAATTGTTAGGTTTGTGCTAGGTGGTGAATGAATGAGGATTGATCTTATATATATACCAATCCCATTTAGAAATATCTAAAATTAAATCACTTAGGTTGACCAAAGGTATATGTTATATTTTCAAACTTGATGACTTTAGGGCACTATACACTTGCATTGGAACATGACACTTGTGTCTACATAGGCATTTGACTGGGATGAAGTGTATAGGAAGATAGAAAATAGGTACATGTTAAAAACTTGTAGAGGATAATAATAAGTATGTTTTTATCATTTTGATCATGATAAAAGGCATGTTCATCAGAATAACATTGGTCAGACTAAGATATAAGTAATTTGGTATAGAGAGATAGTGTATGTCAGACTTTTGTTAGTGGGAATATCTATAATCTAAAGGTACATCCATGATATGTATTTTCCAAGTATACAAGACTTAGTTATTATATAATTCAGATTTAGTATATAAAGCTAGAAATAAGACTATGAGTCACTCAATGTAGGTTTTGGATCTCTATGCACAACCAAAAATTGACATCAACCTCAAGTTAATAACTTATATTGATATGTTTCAAGATGGAATTTTCTATCCCTACATATTTTTCTTATATGTTTGATACACTCAGGTGTACCTATTTTTAATTCAGATTTATGTGTGGTCCTAAGGTTTAATCATATGCATGACACCTATAAATCCATCTCGTTCATTTAAAACCATAGGTCCAATTAAGGGGATAAAAATAATAAAAAATTAGGAAGTGTAATGGGATAAAATAACCCAAATCACACCTATTTATGATTAACCACTACCTATGTATCTAATACTTGAAAGAAGGAAGTCAACCCACACGTAGTTCTTCTTAGTGTGAATGTGTAATTATGAACCTTTTCTATATGAATGTACCTAGTAATCTAAATTTTTATACTTGATAATATTTGTTCTTGATTTGGCTTGATGTGATTTAAACTTGAATAATTCCTACTCTTAGTGACTAATTTTTGGTTTGGGAAAAATAGGGTGGTTTTGCTTAATATATAGTAGTGTATGATAGGTACTAGATAGAATTCCAAGTTACCTAATAATCTAATGTTTAATTTTTATTTATATGTAACTATTTTTGTAATATTTCATCCCATAAACATGTTATATAAATGGGTGGACCCATTGGAATGTTTTGATTTTGAAATATGACTATTTTTTGGGAAAAAGACAACCAAAAAAATTGAAAATTATTGTTAACCACCAAACAGCACCCTTAGGAGAAGATTGTTTACACCTTCACAAGTTTGGGGTAACATGGGATTAGTATAAGGCTATGGGTGACCTGTGGATGGACTAAACCTCTAGTTTTTGGGATAGATCCCCTGGTGCATCAATTTTAACTCAATTCCTAAAACTACTAACTTGGTGATGAAAAGCGATAGAAGATGATGCATAAAACAAAACCTAAGCTAAGGGGAGGTGATGCACCAACATATTTTTATCCACTCTAACAAATACTTAGTAAACACTTTGTGAATAAATAAAGGACTATTGATTGAAACATGTTTTCCAATGGGTCCTTAAGCATTATTACTTCACATGAATGTTGTGGTAAAGGGTTGAAACTTAAAGGTGATGGATAAGAGGTTTATTTTAAGGCACTACCAAGCAGATTGCACTTTAAACATAGTCACCAACACTTTGACACATCTTATGACCTGCATATAATAGTATCTTAGAAAATAGGTGAAGACAAGGACCTACAAATGGGAATAAAACTTCACCACTTCTACAGATCAACAAGTACATAACACACTAATCTAGTTAGGAAATAAGAAATAGTTCTTCTTATTGATTCAAAAGGTTTACAAGATACAATTTGGGAAAAGTTTCATCATACCCAATTGAGGGATCCATACAATGTAGTTAGATCCTCAATTTATATATCATGATTAAGAGAGAGAAGATAATGTGGCATGGAGACGGCATGAATGGTCGTAATTCACTCAATGAGCAGTTACAAGTAATCCCACACTTCTCCTATGCATTTCCTAGGTGATGAGTGGTCTTCAATGAGCCTTTGGGAATTGGATGTATATTTTTGGCCAAGCTTGACTCCATATACAAGATTATAATTCCAACTTGGTTAAATCCCTCTTATTTTTATAGTTACAAAGGCATAAATATGGTCTAATTAGGTCTCCATGAAGCATTAAGTAACCATCTTTCTTTTGCATGTCAATGGGCTTAAGACATTGCTCCATCCTCCATGATGGATATAAAATGTGATTTATCACATACATGAGGTAGTTAAATTGATGTTAAGACCCTAAATTCACTCCCTTGGTAGTCCTTTACACCAATAGGCATCTCCCTTAGTTGACCAAGTAGGCCTACTAGGCAATTAGGCCTAGTCTCTTGATGTTAACTGCTTGGATGACCATGAGACCTAAATAAAACCTTAAGAATAGGTCAGTGGGGATTTTTAATTTCTATAAAAGTGTATTATACCATGACTTATGTTTTCTAAGCATTGCACACCTACAACTCTACCTCATTTAGGTGACTAGGTCACCTCTCACTAGCATTTCTGGACTTGCCCTTTTGCTCAAAATTGTAGAAGCTTCTTCAGGGAGGTTTCAGAGTAGTTTTTTATTTGAAAAGGTTAAAAATGATTCACACTACCCTCCCCCATGATCTTCAAATATTAATATAACTCTGCACCTTGAATTCATCACAAAATCTTTCTAAAATAGTGTTTCTGATGGATCTGTACAACTATCTACATAGACCAATGCCATGAATATGACCCATTAATAGTGAATTATTATTTTTAGGTGTCTCCCAATCCATTTCAATGTATTTTAATGAAAAATACTCAATACTTCCTCCATCAGGTATCTATTAGGGTTTTAAGGAGGTTTAGAGGAGTTTGAACTCTTAGCGATTATTCATAGCCTTAAGGACTTGAACTATAAAACTAGTAATAAGAGAGTCAAGTTTACATCCCTCCCAAACTTTACCTAGTATTTGGGGTCCCCATGAAGATCCTCCATACTATTATGAGCACAAGAAGGTGCTCCTCATGTGACTATTTTGCATATTGTTCACCTTCAAGATAGTTTTAGGCCAAAATGACCAATTCCAATTTTTATTATATAAACCAATGTTGATTGCACATATAAAACTCCTTGAATTAAATATCCATGATAGTTTTAGGTCTTATTCAAACTTTATTATCTTCTAACCTCAGATTTAATAAGTCATGCCTTGATAAGGGTATTAGGCAAATAGGCCTAAAGGTAGGATTCTTGAGTTTTTCCTTCAAAATGGAGTTCTGAGGGTACCTAACCACCTTTGAGACTATGAAACTTACCACTTAGAGCCTTAGGATCATTTGTGTTGGCTTGGTTAAGCCCCTTGATTATTCTTTATGTACACATAGTCAATTGCCTAAGCACTTAGGCATGTTTGTAGGTGGCCATTAGATATGGAAACCCCTGTAGGTGGTCATTATGAAACCTTTATGACCTATTGATACCTCTCCTTCTTTAAAAACATATAAAACATGCATACTTTAATTATATGTACATAAACTTGGATCAGTTCTATTTAGGCTTGATCGGTACAACATATAGTCTACACATGCCAATTAGTGGACCATTTGGGTGCCCATGTGACCCAAGGACACCATTAAAACTATTTCAAGGCTCAACTACCTCATTTGAAAGCATTTGAGGGTAAAATTCCTTCATCAAGTCTTTATCATGGTTTAGGAAGGGTTTTAATGGCCTACCATCCCTACCATCTTAATGATGATTCATAGAGTATAGGTATCAAATCCAAAACTTATTTTCATGGATGTTTATCCCATAGACCCCTTCAAAATTATTGAATATATCTTGGTCCCATGCACTTTGTACAGTGAGTTGTGAGCAAAAGTTGGCAGCCTTCGAGCTCCTACTAAGCATTATCTGTGGGTTGCAAAGCTAAGGATTATTTATAATGTTAAGCTCCTGAATGTAACTCTTTCCTCCATGGATACTAAGTGCATAAGGGTCCCTAACTCACCCTAAGATTATTGGGCTTGATTCATCATTCCATGTGAGATATGAGTATTTGAGATGGCAGACTAGGATAGTGGAGCTTGAGAGGGGTGATAGGACCAAAATAGACACTTCCCTATCTTCCTCTACCTATAAGACCTTCTTTAGGACTTATATCATCCCTATACACCTCTTCATACCCTTAACCCTACCATAGGGGTTTGATTCACTCACCAAGATGGAGATGGGGTCTTGAGGGTTTAAGGAGGTCTTTAGGCCTTATACGCTTAGATTGAGTTTTAGAACCTTGAGTCACCTATAAGTGTATTGATGGATTTAATGTCACCATAGCATCATTTTCCATCTAATTTACACCTTCTACCCTTTTCCCTAGATACCCAAACTACCATCTCTGTCCCTCTCTTATGTAATCTTGTTATGACCATCATTTCCATGCCCAATCTGAGTGTTTTGGGTTAGTTATTCCACTAGAGACCTGAGTATTATTTTCTCTCCTTCTATAGTGATCATGGATTTTAAATATCATGTTACATGCTCTCATGTTTTGTGTCATGTCCCCTTTTCAATTGACATATTCTGAGTTCATGGTTAGCCTATTATGCGACCTTCGTAGGCTAATAAGATGGATAGAGGGTCATAATGGAGCTTGGCTCGACTTTGATTCATAGGATTTCTACATTTGATTTTCATTCAGGGTATTTCAGATACATTTGGCTTGAGCTCCTACTTTTTAGGGATATTTGATATGCAGCGGAGCGCCTTTATTATGGTAGGGTTATGTGCGGAATCACTCCCTGATTCACTAGCTTCGATCGGTTCGTCGATTCGACATGTATTGAGGGAGATATTAATATTTGATTGATTTAATCAAATATTAATTATTTAGCCTATTTTTAATTAGAAACCCTAATTCTAATTTAAGAAACCCTAATTAGGGCAAGCATATCTTTTTTGAGGGTATAAGGGTTTCTCATGGAGGCCATTGTTCATTAGCCATTGATTATTGATTATTGATTTTGAAGAATTTCTTCTGTGAAGACTGAGCCTAGGGTTCCAGGATTCCATTTGCATTGGAGAACGTTCCCTCTTCAGTGTGTGCAATTAAGAGGTTGTGAAATATCAGCTGATCTATTGCCAAATTGAGAGATAGCTTCATCCAGAAGTTATCACAGAATTTACAGGGTTGAGAGATAACTTCACACAGAAGTTATTACAGATATTCCAGGTATTTATTTATTTATGTTTTGATTCAATAAATTATACAGCTAGAGATCTTCTACGCTAGGATCATATATTTTCAGATCAGGGGTTGAAATAGGGAAGTTGTGCTTAATTGGCGGCCGTACGAAGTCCGTACAGGTCCGTACAACTCCATATAGACACCGACATCGGCTAACAGAGAACTTCCAGACACTGACATCGGCCGATTTGAGACCGACGTCGGCCGATAAGGACCTGCAGTGACCGACGTCGATAGTATATCGACCGACGCCAGCGACTGTGTGTTCGACACAGCAGGCTGAGACTTTCCAGAATTCAATTTGCACTTCCAAATTTGCAAAGCCAGGGTTTTCAAGACTGTATTTCATATTTATATGCATAATAGAGGGCTGTAATTGTAATAGTTTAGAAGGACAAGTGATAAGATCTGTGATTTACTATTGAAAAAACTATATTATTGTTATCATTCTGAATTTATTCAACAGAGATTATATCTTGGTTCAGATTTTTTGTGTCGCTATATTTCTTGTTTGAAGGGGATATTACAGTGGTATCAGAGCTAAATCCTGCCAGCCTGAGGGTCTATAGATCTTATGCAGCCACAAGAGTTGGGACCACACAGGTATAACACATGCAGCCGAGCCTTGCTTGAAGGTACCCAATTGTTAGATCAGAGACCGATCATCATGAGTGACAGACGTGAGGGCAGCCCACCCAGGGGCCACAGGTATGATGCTGATCAGGGCACCAGAGAATTTCAGCGTGCTATGATGACAAGCCAACAACAGATGACTCAGACACTACAGGCACTTATGACTATGATAGAGAGAATGAATGCACCTGATGGACAGAACGGGGACCAAAGAGATGACAGGAGTACTACGGTTAATCAGAGACCACAGCAGATTCACTCCAGAATAGCTGATAGACCTACACGCCCTTCATTTGTTCAAGAAGAACCAGAGGCACCAGCAGAGGAGGAGGCAGGGAATTCCCCATTTGCAGATGTTTACATGGCTGCAAATGATGAGTGGGACTTATTACCTCCTCATATCCAAGAGAGAACAACCTTTGATCATTTTGTCAATTTGAGGAGAGAGCACTATAGATTGGCTAGACAGGACAGGAAACCTAGAGTCCAATTCAGTGAGCTGAAGAAGGCTACCGGTAAGCTTTCTTTGACTACCTTTGACGGCAGTGGCAAGATGACAGTGCAATCTTGGGTTCATAAGCTTGACACCTTTTTGGCATTGAGACCAATGTCAGAGATAGAGGCCATAAAATATGCCACTTTGCACTTGGATGGAGTAGCACATGATTGGTGGTACCATGGTATGGTAACACTTCATCATAACCAAGTGACAGAGTACCAGGACTTTGTGGATAGATTGGTTGAGCGGTTTGACAGGAAGGATCCCGAGGTTTACTTTCGAGATCTGGCATAGTTGAGACAAACAGGTAACTTGGAGTCCTTCATTGGTGAGTTTCAGAGATTGGCAGTTATGGTACCCAATATTTCTGAGCGTAGATTGGTAGTTCTCTTCACGGAGGGATTGACAGAGCCATTGAGAGGGTGGATCAAAGCCTTTGATCCTCCTTCATTACAGGTAGCTATGAAGAAGGTGCGTAGTATGGAAATGGCAGCCCCATCCCATAAATTTAACTTCAAAGGTACTTCTTCATCTAGAGACCATAAGTGCTCCAACACAGATACAGAGAGACCGGATTTTAATATAGATAAATCAGGTGTAAAGAATGACTCAAAGGCCAATCCAGCAGCACCACCTTTGGATCATGAGGCGCTTAATGATCTATGTAGGAAGAAGCTTTGCTTCTACTGCAAAGGTCCATATGATATTCATCACGATTGTCCTTTGAGGCCTAAGGGCAAGGCGAATCGTATGATGTGGATATATTATGAGGATTCAGATTCTGAGGATTCCAAACAGCATAATAGTTCTGAGGGGGCAGAGGCAGAGGCTTCAGGGCCTAATGCAGAGGCAGAGTTAGAGTTTCACCTACAGGAGGCACGCATATCCAGCATTCAGTCGGATGAGTCATTCAGACTCCGTGGAGTATTGGCAGGGCAGAAGGTTATCACCCTTCTTGATATAGGAGCCACTCACAATTTCATAGATGCTAGATTTGTGGAGAAGCGTGGACTCACTACAGAAGATTTTGAGGGCATCAGAGTTAAGGTAGCTGATGGTCACACTCTTAAGTGTGAGCGTATGATTAGAGACCTCCCATTGCGCTTGAACAATTATGAGTTCAAGGCTGATTATTATGTGGTAAACATGGGGGATATTGACTTAGTCTTGGGTATGAAGTGGATTCATTCATTTGAAGAAGTTACTCTTCATCTCAAGGACATGGAGGTTCTCTTTGATGTTGATGGGAAGACACACATTCTTAAGGCAATACAGGGCAGCAGCTTCAGATATATGTTTTTTCATCGGATGGAGGTACCTATACCACATGACATGATAGAGAGCGATGATGAGTGCACATTGGCACCAACACAGGAGAGGTATGAGGATGAGCTTGGTCTTGAGGTGACTTCAGTTCAAGAGTTGTCACATGTGGTGAGGACTCAACTTTCTGTTACAGCTGGGTCACAGGTTGATGATGATATGACTATTTCTAGTCTTCACTATCCAGTCACAGATATTATTCAGGTAAGGAGTTTGCTTGCTGATTTTCATTTATGGATTGGATGTTGGAGTGCTTATCTTAGTACTATAGATGATGTGACATCATTACATGAGAGTTGGGATGGACATGGCATGGGGTTCGTGTTAATTGACAGTGGTGGAGATCCTAACTACATTTGGGATCCAGGTGGGTTGATTGATTTGTCATACAGTGATTGCTTGAGGGCAAGCAATTCCAGGAGGGGCGGATTGTCATGTCCCCTTTTCAATTGACATGTTCTGAGTTCATGGTTAGCCTATTATGCGACCTTCGTAGGCTAATAAGATGGATAGAGGGTCATAATGGAGCTTGGCTCGACTTTGATTCACAGGATTTCTACATTTGATTTTCATTCAGGGTATTTTAGATACATTTGGCCTGAGCTCCTACTTTTTAGGGATATTTGATATGCAGCGGAGCGCCTTTATTATGGTAGGGTTATGTGCGGAATCACTCCCTGATTCACTAGCTTCGATCGGTTCGTCGATTCGACATGTATTGAGGGAGATATTAATATTTGATTGATTTAATCAAATATTAATTATTTAGCCTATTTTTAATTAGAAACCCTAATTCTAATTTAAGAAACCCTAATTAGGGCAAGCATATCTTTTTTGAGGGTATAAGGGTTTCTCATGGAGGCCATTGTTCATTAGCCATTGATTATTGATTATTGATTTTGAAGAATTTCTTCTGTGAAGACTGAGCCTAGGGTTCCAGGATTCCATTTGCATTGGAGAACGTTCCCTCTTCAGTGTGTGCAATTAAGAGGTTGTGAAATATCAGCTGATCTATTGCCAAATTGAGAGATAGCTTCATCCAGAAGTTATCACAGAATTTACAAGGTTGAGAGATAACTTCACACAGAATTTATTACAGATATTCCAGGTATTTATTTATTTATGTTTTGATTCAATAAATTATACAGCTAGAGATCTTCTATGCTAGGAGCATATATTTTCAGATCAGGGGTTGAAACAGGGAAGTTGTGCTTAATTGGCGGCCGTACAAAGTCCGTACAGGTCCGTACAACTCCATACAGACACCGACATCAGCTAACAGAGAACTTCCAGACACCGACATCGGCCGATTTGAGACCGACGTCGGCTGATAAGGACCTGTAGTGACCGACGTCGGCAATATATCGACCGACGCCGACGACTATGTGTTCGACACAGCAGGCCGAGACTTTCCAGAATTCAATTTGCACTTCCAGATTTGTAAAGCCAAGGTTTTCAAGACTGTATTTCATATTTATATGCATAATAGAGGGCTGCAATTGTAATAGTTTAGAAGGACAAGTGATAATATCTGTGATTTACTATTGAAAAAACTATATTATTGTTATCATTCTGAATTTATTCAATAGAGATTATATCTTGGTTCAGATTTTTTGTGTCGCTATATTTCCTGTTTGAAGGGGATATTACATTTTGGTAACACCTTTTGAATAGGACTTCTCTTAACCCTATTTTCTAAACTCCTACTATCAAGCATACAGGTCTTTGTGTCTTGAATGTCCAATCAAAACTAGATAGCCACCTCAAACTTGTATTACCATCCTATGAGATATTGAGTAATATGGATTCCATCATCACCCTAGGGTTACCCTTACATGTTTTATGACATTGTCATTCACATCAATTAGGCACCCCAACTGATTAGGTAAACCTAGCTCATTATACATGCCTAATCCAATTAGTTTAGCTTATCCTCTCAGGTTTCCACTACTAACAACATGATATCTATACTTTGTCCCTCTTCCTAAGATCTCTTTTTCATGTGCCTATATCATTTCATATTCAATGTTGGAGACACACTGTTGGCATTCTTGTTTGTGATGGTCTAGGTGTGTGACTATCAATAGATCTCTCACATAGGACCATGAATAAGAGGGGGTCTTCCATACTATGTTAGATACCTAGTTTACCTTTCTTAAATCTCAATAATCCTCTTAAGGGGATAATATTTATAACATATGAATATTCCTTGTATCTTATATACTCAGTTGCACAATAGTTTTAAAAAACTCTTTGGAGACTAGGCTTAAGCATCATTTTATGAACTCGATCACAACTTCTTCAATAGTATCCACACTTGAATAGATCCTTATCTCACAATACCAATGGTTACTCATGGTATTATGTAAAATTTGGCCTTGATTTCATGCCTTGACTAGTTATATGGGCTCAAATCTATAGATGGTATTCATAGGCTCCTATGGAGTTATGAGTTTGGAAACCAAGGCCTACTAACAAGTGAAATGGCTTGATGAAACTATTACATAGTAGACACCCTTTGAGAGGGTTTATATGGAATATTGACTCTAGTTTAAGATCAATTATGGGGACCCTAGACACCCTTATTCATATATTCAACAAGGGAAAAAATTTGGAGTTGGTTAATCAAGCATATGAAGGGAGAAATTAAACTTGGGACTTTATGAATACCTTAAACTCTACTAATGAACCTTAAACTTTACTAAAGAGGTCTATGAAGGCATTGGAATGATAGTTTATAGTTTCTTGGCCTTGAGAGCCATAATGAAGCCAGTTCTTTGTGAGATAAGGACTCCTCAACATGAATACAACACCTCTACATGCTCCATAGTGTGTTAATGATCTGGAATATCCATCATCATGAAACATTATGTCCATATTTACACTGAAGGTCAACTTACCTAGGTAGTCTCATTTGAAGGTAGGATCTTGAAGGATTTGAAGGTTCACTTGATCATCATTGTGTTAAGGAGGCAAGAAGACCTGAATGACTTTAGGAAATCATCATTCAACCTTAAATCATTGCTCATTTTCAGATATAGGTATTGAAGGTCCTTCATCATCAAGGAAATATTGCTTGTAGTTTATAACTTATGACAACCTAGAGGTTTCTTACTCCCATGGACTCAAAAATTTGAACTAGGGGTGTATAAATAAATATAAGAACCTTTAGGACTTGTAAATGACATATACAACCACCATATTATTTAACTAGGCCAGAAACACACTAAAACTATTCTAATCCTGACCTTGTATGGATGTAGAATATTAGTTTGACTACCTTAGGTTATTAACCATTATTCATAAATCATGGTTCATCATTATAAAAACCACTGCTAAGAATCAAAAGGCCATTAGGCCCCCTTCCTCTATTCAAGAGCTTAAGTCACCATCTTCTCTCATCTATCTGTATTAAACAAGAACTTGAGAGGCTATCCAAGGTTGCCAAGGAGGACAATGGAAATTATGGGTTATTTTTTGACATTTTTTGACTTGAAACTCATGGAGTCACTTACATTATGTCTGCACTAAGTTCCCTCTGCATATCCTTGGCCTTTTTTGACCATGACTATACTATATGGATTTGTACTCGCTTGAAAACACCTGTAAAACACTACTTTCCTATATTTTCTCATGTTTTTAGATCTTGAAATGAGGGAAATTAGGGGTTAAAATGTATTTAAAATATGGATTACCAATGGAGGGAAGGTGAAAATCCATTATTTCCCACGTGTGGGCCCATTTAGTGTAAAATAAAAGTATTTAACTTACGAAAGGACACCTTTTTGCATATGAAACCATTATATCATGGGATTATGATGGTAATGGAGACATTTGAGGGAATAATTTATGGTTTTAGTGGTGTTTTGGGTCCAAAATAACATCATTCCATGGTTAGACACCCCTTTTGAAGGCAATGTACATGATCTCAAGTGAAAATTCAAAAAGAGATTACTTTAATATCTGTTATAAGACCTTAAAACATGATAAGGACCTAAACAAGGTTACCACACTCTCTTTATGACATCCTTAACCCTCTAATTTTCCCATACCCTTCCAGATCTCAACATACTTAGATGGATTAATAATAGACCATGAGTTGTAACCTTTGGGTCGTCTTTTTATATGAGTAAATTTAGATCATTAAAACCACTCCAAGACTTGTTGTCAACTCTTATACATTTTAACAAAGAGAGAGAACTTAACATGAGTTTAAATAGGGTGAAAAATACAACCATCATAGCATATCTTGACATAGCACCTCACTTGAACCTGTTGGCTTGACATGATGACAAGTGATCCCCTTTTTAAACTACCTTGACACTTCAAGAGACATAAGAGGGTGACCAAGGTGAGTTTAGGTACTAATGGCATAGGTTGACTCATTTATAAACCAAAGGGTAGACATAAGTCAACATTAATAATGACTTTTAAGGCTTGACCTACCTCCTAGTCAAGAGGGCCCAAGATCTCTTGTATATTAGTCATGCTTAGATGAAAGACTATTTGACTAAGCTGACACCTCATGATCAATACTTCGCAAACTATAAGGAATGAAACAAGCTATAAAATATACATAATAGGACACAATAAACATAACAAGGACACACAATAAGAAATTAATAAGAACACAAATAAGACAAGCTACTAATAAATCATGTGCCATAGCACTTGGAAGAAGGAAACTTAAACTACTATTTAAAAGATAGTTTTGTGTCTTCTAGTAACATTGCTTAAGGAACACCCCATTTATATGGATAGGGATTTCCTCACCACTAATCTTGTAAAATTATAAATAATTGTACTCTTACAGCTGGTATTAATGTATGGTCCACTCCAAAGACTATCAAACTATAAGTGCTTACTTGGTTTAGCCCAGTCTTCATCCCACTTGAGTAAAATGTCACCTTATTGGAAGGTTTTTGAATAAGCTCTCTTTTCAAATGACCTCATTACCTGATATTTATGACACCATGTATCATGCATAGCATCATTTATTTTCTCCTCCAGCTCCCTCAATTCATTCATCCTTACCTCCATAGCATCATTCTCCATGAGTTCAAGTTGATGTGTAAGCTTCGGTGCTTGTTGTTCAAGTGATATGGGTAGCCTTGAATTTTTTCCATAGACAAGAATATATGGTTAATTACTAGTATCAATCTTGGGAGTTATCTTATCTTCTCATAAAATTGTCTTTAAATTGGTATGCCACTCCCTTTGGTTATCCTCCATAATTCTCCTTATGATCCTAATTAGATTCCTTTTAGTGGACTCTGCAAGTCCATGCCCTATGGATATTAGTTGGAGGAAGTGTTTATGTAGATTCCATGGTTGAGATCCCATTCACTCACCCTTACACTAATGAAATCTAGCACATTGTTTGATATGATGGTGGAGGGTGTCTCAAAACTAGTTACTAGGTTATCATAAAATTCCAAAATTGAGTTCTCATTTGCCTCATTAAGTGATAATGCCTCCACCCACCTATTAAATTATTCCATAGCATTTAATACCCACTTATTTATTGCACTATATGTAGGTTTAATCATACCTACAAAGTCTAGGCCCCATTGCATGAAGGTTTGATCCATTTGGATAGGCTTGAGGGGCAAGGTAGATAGTATTTGCTTCCCTATGTACATAACACATTTTTGGCACTTCGTAACCTAAACATGGGAGTCTTTGAACAAACTTGTAAAAAATTAACTTACTCTTATGATCATTAATACTATAGTTTTGGATGCAAAATGTCCTCCTATATGCCCATCATGAAATTGGTCTAGGAGCCTGTCAACTTGGTCAGTTTCTACACACCTCAAGAGCATGCTATCAAGATCCTTTTTGAAAATAAATCCATAAATGAAAACATAAGATATGTATTTTATTCTTTATTTCCTTCTTTTCCTATTTAGACCTATAGTATGTTCTTCTATTTGAATAAATTTCACCATGTCTTGAGTCCAACTAGAAGGAGATGTAGCCACAGTTGTTTATGGGTCACTTTGCATTGCTAAAACCACTTACTTGTCCTCATTCGCATATTATTTCAAGTCTTCACACAGTCCCCTACCCCTTACCAACTTAGTGACCTTCATTTCTATGCCATATTCTATGCATTTGGTCACCCAGTCAACTCTCTTTTCACTCAAGTCCCAATTAAGGATGAAGTCTTTAATGCTAGGGTGAACCATCATGACATAGATTTTGTTATTAGACACCATGTGTATAAAAATTTTGAGGCCCCTCAAGACTAAAAGTACATGTTTTTGCACAAATTTATGTCTCTCTTCATATCCACCAATTTATTGACTAAACAAAGATATGGGTTGCTCAAGACCCTCACTATTTTGTTGCATAAGCATGGCATAAATAGTATCATTGGTTGAGAAGGTATGTAAGAATAAATCCCTTGAGAAATTAGGGTTGAGGAGGGTGGGTGCTTGGGAAATGGCCTATATTATGGCTTTAAAGATTTTTTTCCCTTCCTTAATCCATGTAAAATCTTTATGTTTCTTAATCATGAAGGTTAGGGGCCTTACCAATTTTGCAAACCTGGGGATAAACCTTCTAATGAAGTTGATCTTGCCTAAGAAACTTTGAAATCCTTTATTAAATATTGGAAGTGATAGAGAAAGGATTTCACTTATCATCTTAGGGTCTATATAAAGGCATTCTTTTGACACAATATGACCTCGAAGTCTGCCCTCATGGAATACAAAAATAAACTTTTTAGGGTTCAAGGAGACCCCACACTGCCTACATCTATGAAATATCAGACTAATTATGTCAAGTGATCTTTGGGATCCTTAGAAAAAACCATGATGTCATCAACATAGATGAGCACCATCTCATTGATGAGTCCTTCAAAGGCTACATCCATTTCCCTTTGAAAGGTGGCCACTGCATTGGAAAACCCAAAGGGCATCTTCTTATAAGCATAAGTGCCCCACTTGGTTGTGAATTAAATGTTGTGTTGGTCCTCCTCCTTCACTAACACTTCATTATACCTTGAGTATCCATCAAGCAAGGAGAAATGATGTGAGCTTGCAACCCTTTGGAGAATATGATCCATGGATGGCAAGGGGTAGTGGTCTCTCAATGACACCTTGTTGAGATATCTAAAGTCTACATATAATATTATCTTTCCATTATTCTTCCTTATAGGAATAATATTAGCCACCCATGAAGAGTTTTTTATGGGGAAGATGATGTTGGATTCAATGAGCTGTTGAGTTGTGGAGCTAAAAGCTTCACTAGATGAGCAAATTCAGAGGTTGTTGGAATTATGCAGTCACCGACATCAGTCAGGGGTTGATAGAAATCTATCGACATCAGTTATGGATCAACTGACATCGGTCATATGCAGACAGACAGAGACCGATGTCAGTCATCTATGCGTTCTTAGAATTATAATTTTGAGAACATTCAATTTGCATGTAAAGATTAACTGTTAGTCTTGAGTTCACTTTTCTATTTTTGGCTGGACAGATTTGAACCTTTGATTAAGAGGTGCATCTAACGGTGGAGAATGCATGGCTCATGAATCCTAGTTCTATATAATAGGGTTAGATCCTCATAGCATTGTCAAAAAAAAGTGTGAATCAATTCAAGGATTGAGTTGGTTGTAATTGAGAGAGAGAGAACTCTTGAGGGAAAGAGATCTGTACATTTGAGAGGTGTGAAAAGAGAGAGAGATTTCTTCATTGTATTTCTTTCTGGAAGAGTGTTAATACAAGATTGGTTGTTTCTTGTATCTCCTATTCTTTGTTGTTTCTGATTTCTAGTTACTTATTATTTCTGGTTTAATTCCGTGTTTAGTTGCTTATACAAAAGTAATCAATTGTGCTATAAGATCCTAACATGAGCTTGGTTAATTCTTTCTTCATGAGGATCTCAATCTTGGGGTTAATCAGTCTTTATTTTTGTCTCACAAGCTTAGCACTTGCCTCCAAATCTATGGTATGATGGGCCAAACTAGGGTCAACCCCCTTAAAATAATTTTATTCCCAAGAAAATATGTCTACAAATTCTTGACATAAATCTATGAAGGTTGCATTCTCCTCCTTTGTGTTCACTTTTCCTAGTTTGAGTAGCCTATCCTTGAAAATAGTGACCTTCTCATAATGTTCCTCCTTGGTTGATATGCTAACCTTATCCTTTATTAATTGATCATCCTCATTGAATATGTTTTCCAATGTCACTAATCGCTTAGGTATCCTTTTTGTCCTCAATTAGATAATCTGGTCATCATACTGCTATTGCAATTTGCCTTGGTTTCTTGAGCAGAATTCTACCTCCTACTGCAAGAAAATGTTATTTGTTCATCATTTTCAAATACCTACCAACTAACCTCATTGTCAAAGACTAAAGGTATGCATAATACCTTAATTTTAGACTATTATTTCATGCCCTTGACTCCACTTGGAATGTCATATTGTGCTCCTATGGCTTCCAACCGATCTGCATGTTGATTGGCTTCTCTTGGGATTGAGCAGATGTCAAAGGAATCAAAGTCTTCTATGAGGTCCCAAACTTTATACTTGTATTCCTTCAAAAGTGGATTCTTGATTTAATTATACCCTCTCACTTGATGCACTAAAAACTCACTATCTCCCATGGCTTGTGGTAGCTTAATACCCCTCTTTCTTCCCAATTGTATCGCATGAATGAGGACTTCATATTCTAATGTGTTGAATGTGTAGCTAAATCAGAAACTTATGGTAGAGAAGTATATTTGATTTTAAGGAGAGACAAGCATGACACTTTACCGACTTCCATTTTTTCACCTAGAGCCATCAAATAATAAACTCCACACTCCATTATGGTCTTGGCTTGGGCTAGTAAGAGATGGTATGACAACTACTTCCTCATGCATATAATATATATCCAAACCTGCCTCTTTAATGTTATTATATGGATCATAGCCATGATTATCTACCCCCCATTCATCAAGGAGCAAATCAAATATACCTTCAAGTGGTTTAATTGGATCTTGGTCATTGGGGTGTTCATCTTCATCTATGATAGTGCAATTGACATTAGAAAAATAGACATTTATGGCTCTAAATGGAACCTAGAGATAGGCTCAACTCTAATGGTGGCCTTTGTTCTATACCTGGTTCTAAATACCATATAAGATAAGTCAGAAGAGATAACCTCTTATCTTGGCATTGAAATCCCAAGACAAACATAAGGCAAAATAAGGAGGGAGGTCAACTACCACAACATATTGGGATATAGTACAATTAAGATAAGCAACCAAGATAATATTCAAGGCCTTAAGTACACCAAAAATATTAGTAGGAGACCCATCTATTTGTAAGACCCATTTAGAATTAGGTTCATACTTTAATCCCAACTTATTTACCATAGACTTAGGCATGACAGATATACTAGCCCCACTATCTATTGTACATTTATGTACTAGGGAGTCTCCTATGATGACATCAATATACAAAGGAGGGGGTTTATTTACCATAGGTGGTTAAGACTCATTAAGTTGATTGTTGTTGGCTAAGACTGCACCTAATTTTTTTACCTACTTGTCCAAGATGTGAAGTTTGGACATTTATTATTGGAGGAGATCATTTTGCCCAAAATGAGTAAGGTATCCCACATAGGTATGGTGACATGGGCCTTCTTCATCTGGTCCACAATATTGATGTGATAGCTAGTAGCCTTTGACTAAAACTTAGGAGTATCAGTATCATTTGGAGCTTAGATGAATTGGGGTATGAATGGACCTATGTAATTATGCCCTTTCCCATCTTAAACTTTCTGAATTGGTTAAGTCTAAGGGTCTATATTTTTTTTAGTGTCTTCTTGAGATGGTTGAGATGATGGAGGATTTATTCTCCAAACTTCTAAATCATCACCAACTGCTCTTCTTTTATCCCGTGTATGGCCTGAAATGGGATTGTCCACCTTGGTTGCACCCCCAAGATGATTGGTTGCACATTGTTCAAAATAATTTTTTCCTTCTTAGAATTTGACAAAAGTATTCTATGATGGTACCTTGATCCCACTCATTCTTTGTTATTTTGACATTTCAGATTGAGTCATGAAGGGATTCTCTCCATGTTGCATAGAAGGACCTTCCTTATGTTGTGTAGGAGGCTGACTATCTTGCATTAGAGGGGCCTAATTTTGTTTCATAAAATAGGCTTGACAAGATTTTACACTTGGAATGATTGACATATCATGTGACTATCTCCATTATGTATACCATTGACCTCCTTGAGCATAGTTTTTTTGAGTTGGAACTAGTGCTCTAGAAGTGCTAGCAAAATTGGGATTAGAGCTACTATAGGGTCTTGCTTGACTAATCTACCCTTGACCTTGTGGACTAGGTGGATATGGAGGAATTTTAAATTGATAGAGATGATGGGGGGCTTGATAGGGTGCTTGGTAAGGTCTGTTGTTCCCAAAATGAGCTTCGCTCATTTTTGCAAACAACCCCCTACGAAACTTGTCCGTTTCGTCTTGTCTCTCTAAGCTCGTTTCTTTTTTAAGCTTTTTCTTTTCTTTTTTCCCTTTCAGAGTTGGTCTTTCTTTCACTTTTTCTGCAAGGGTGGCGAAAATCGCCGCCCCTGCACTTTTTCTGCAAGGGCGGCGAAAATCGCCGCCCCTGCACTTTTTCGTTTTCCGCGCAAGGCATTAATGGCCCTGCGCGGCGGGTTGTTGGGGTTGGTTTTTCAACCTTTATAAACCGATTTGAGCCTCTTTTCTTCTCACTTCCTCCTCCTCCCCTCCTACCTCTTGCACCTGAGCGCTCCAAGTGACTTTGCGAAGTGCCAACTCGCGGATCCGACTTTGTGGCGCGCGCATTTTCCAGGTAGGGTTTGTTTTTAAGTTTTGTTTTATTTTTATTTTTATTATTTTATTTTATTTTTGTGTGTGTGTGTTTGTTTTTCTCTTCTTCCCCGCGGCCTCGAAAGGGCGGCATTTCATTGCCGCCGTTTCGCCCCTGCTTTCTTCCAGCAAGGGCGGCATTTCCTTGCCACTTTTCTCTCCCTGCAAGGGCGGCAATTTTCGCCGCCCCTGCTCTCTTCCTTCCTTTTTCAACTAACTCCCAGATTTTTTTTGGGTTGTCCTTTTTACATTACCTTTGAAAGAAGAGAGGTAGATGCTGTTATACCACCCTCGTATGTTATTTTCTGCTTAACTATATATTCAGCACGTAAATATTGATAGGGAACCTCCCCTTGATGAGAGGAGAGATTTACCTCGTCCTGATCTGGTAAAGCCACACTCCTCGTAGTGTAAATCTCCCTTATGCTGTGGCTGATATCCCCATTTTGTCATCAGTTAGTTGACGACAAAATATTCACCCAATAATTTTTTGGCGACTCTGTTGGGGACTCGGATGTGCAGTCTGAAACCTCAAGTTTTAGATTGAAGCAGTCCTTACCCTTCTCCATTACGTAATCTGGCGACTCCGTTTCATGTCTTACCCATTATCATTTTAGCTTTACCAGTTGCCTCCATTATATTATCTGGTCTGCAAAACCAGAGCTGCTGAGGAGAATGCACATCTTGGAGCCTCAAGCTTCAACTTGAAATTCTTTCAGTCCCGTTTTCTTTTTAAAAATCTGGCAACCCCACGCTATACCAGAAGTCAGAGATCTAAGGGTGTTGTCGACCCTGTGTTTGAATTAGCACAACAAAGTAATTTTGATCTCTTTCCTCCATCATCTTCTCTTCAACGGTCCAAGAGTTTTCCTTCCAGCATTGTCAGGTCACCACCACAAGGTAGAACCCCTTTTCCTGTTGTCAATCGCCGCCTCCCTATAAACACTCCACCAAGGTTTGTTATCCCACCTTTTCATCCCCTTATCATAATGGCTCAAGGCCCGTGGGGTAATTCTTTCGGTCCCCTTAATTTAACCCCACCTCTGCATGAACTACCTCGTAGTTCTAGAAAAAATTTCCCTAAGTTTTTTGGTGATGGAAAGGTTCATCCCGACGAGCATATTGCCGCTTTCTCTATAGCATGTGGCGTAATTGGCGTTGAATTTGAAGATGTGGCGGTGAGACTTTTTGTGGAGACTTTGCAAGGTGCTGCTGCGGATTGGTTCTATCACTTGCAGGCTGGGTCAGTAACAAATTGGGATACGCTCAAGTCCAAATTTGAAGCTCGGTTTAAACCCGCTGAAGATGCACACGCTTTGTTAGCTCAGCTAACGCAGATGAAAAAAGAGTCCCCGAAACCCATGAGGGATTTCATAGCCAAGTTCAACAAATTAAGGAATCGGATTCCTACTGTGGCTCAACCCACGCCGGAGAATCTCAAATGCTTTTTTATCAACTCTCAGCTCCCTGAAGTAAGTTTTTTGTTGAGACGAGCTGGCCCTATGGACCTAGCCCTAGCTCAAGGATTGGCCACCGAGATTGAGGACGATCTTATCCTGGCAGGCAAAATCAAGAAAGATGTTGGTAAAAACAAATACCCCTCATCGGTTGAAAGTTCCTCCACGGGCACTACTGATCCTATGATGCAAAAATTAACAAATGAACTGATTGCTTTAAAGAGACAAATTGCTCAAAGCCCGTCTGCCCCTACCTATCGAGATGCACCCAGGAGGACATTTTAGAATCAGCCATATCAAAATAATACTGCCCGAACCCAAGGACAATCGAATCGCCTACCTCCCCCTTCAGGGAGATTAGCCATTGAAGCAGCACCTACAAATTCCGCGGTTGGATACCTAGAAACTGAGCACGACCTTTCTTTTCAGCCGCAGTTGGATCAATCGAGAAGTGCTAACCTCTTTGGTGAACAGGATGAGGAATTAGCTGGTGACTCCAATATCGGTTTCCTAGATTACCAAGATGAAGTCGGACAATAAGGGGAAGATTCAAAGGAAGCTTATGCTGTCTTTACCAGGTCTCAAAATCAATTGGCTTCACGCACTGACAAAGAGAAAGCAGTTGACGAGTTTCGGCCAGCGTTTTCCATTGCCCAACGCGGGACTCCATTACCTCTGCAATCAAAAGATCAGGTAACTCATAAAAAGGTAAATGCTCCCGGTCACTTAATATCCTCCCCTCCTACTACTCAGGCCGGTGAAGAACTTGTCAAGGTCCTTGATGAGGGGATTGCCCCTTTTTCTATTGTGACCACCTTTCAATCATTTGATATTATTGATCATGCTAAAAAAACTAAGATTCAAATGACGGAGTTTGAGTATTTGAGAGCTAACCCAGAACAGCTTGATAGGTTAGCAGAATATGTTAAAAATAAAGCTGTTCCTGTAGGACCAAATCCTTCGAAAGTTGTTCCAGATCTCCCCAAAGACAAACCAACCCAAAATAATCTGGTTGTGACACCCCCCGTCGCTCCCAGAAAAATAGAACCTTTTTATGTCTCTCTGCTTATAAATGGTTTCAAATTGAGCAACTGCATTATAGACTCTGGGGCTTCAGATAACGTCATGCCTGCAAAAGTGGCGGATTCCCTCGGCCTGACTTTGACCAAAACTTTTGGGAGGTGTTTTTCCATGGAAAATAAGCAGGTTCCCCTCCTTGGCCAAATAAAAGATGCTCAATATGCTTTTGCGGCTTTTTCAGAGAAGCGAATCAAAATGACAGTTCTAGTGGCCGACGTCCCAGCATCTTACGGCATCTTGCTTGGACGGAATTTTTGTAAGGATGTTGGAGGTGAGTTAAGCATGGACCTATCAGAGGCCAAGATTCCAGTTCAAGGTGTCATGAAGAAGTTGCTTCCTGAAAAAGAAGCCAGGTACGTAGTTACCCGTTCCACAGCACCTGAAGCTCAAATTTTATTTGAGTCATCGGGTATGGGCACTTATTTCTTATCCACTGACGAAATCCACGGCGCCCTGGAGGAAACTCCTACGGATAATGATTTAGGTTCGATTTCACCTGACGCTAGAGGTGGAATGTCTAAACAAAATGAACACACAAATCAACCCTTTCCCCAGAATGGGAAAGTTTGTGAAGAAAAAACCATGCCTGATGAGTTATGGACCTTAGAGTTTGACGGCAGTTGCTCTTCTACTGGATCAGGAGCCGGAGTTGTGTTGGTATCCCCTCAGGGAGAGGTTATCCCTTTTGCTTATAAATTACAATTCAACAATACTAACAACACAGCTGAGTATGAATCCCTTTTGCTTGGACTACAGGCTGCCAAAGAAAAAGGCATAAAGAAAATCCATGCCAAAGGGGACGCTGAATTGATAGTGTATCAGATAAGGAACCTCTATCAGACCAAAAATGAGAGGTTGTGCCATTATCGCAATCAGGTATGGGATCAGATTAAGGATTTCGACGCCTTCAATATCTCTGCCGTTCTGAGGGAATTCAATGATCGAGCAGACGCATTAGCTGTCTCTGCAACTCTCCTGATTCCCCATCCTAATTTCAAAGGAGATAAGTATACTATTGAGTTGGTTTTTCGACCAAGTGTACCAGACAATGTTGACCACTGGCAAGTATTTAATGACGATGATCAAATCATCGCTTTCTTGGAACAAAAAGACACTTTCAAACAATTGTGTTTTGAAGGCAGCAAGCCCCGGGAGTATGGACTAATCCCTGAAACCCAGGCCCATACAGGTGAAAATTTGCTGCAGCTGAAGGGAAATAAAATTCTCAAAGGTTTAGTTTCCCTAGAGAAGTTGTTTGATGACCATGACCGGTTTGTCAAATAACAACAAACAGATTCAAGTTCTTCTTCAGATTTTGATCAAATCAACTTGGGAACCAAGCACGACCCTAAGATGGTAAACATTGGGAAATGCTGCACTTCCAAAGAAAGGTTTGAGCTTGCTAGTTTACTCTGTCAATATAGGGATGTGTTGGCCTATTCTTATGACGACCTGAAATCTCTCAGGCCACATGACGTCCGCCATGACATTCCCCTGAAAGCCAATTCTGTGCCTTATAAACAGAAATCTAGGGAATATAATCCAAAAATCTTAGATACTATTTTAGCCGAGATACAAAAGATGCTGGATGCTCAGATTATTTTTCCAATCCATCACTCAACATGGGTCGCTAACATAGTACCCGTCAGAAAGAAAAATGGTGAGATTTGAATCTATGTGGATTTCAGAAATTTGAATCAGCTGTCCTTAAAAGATAACTACCCCCTTCCCATTATGGATCAAGTCCTACAGATGGTAACAGGTTTGGAAATGCTATCAATGCTTGATGGTTTTTTAGGTTATAATCAAGTGGAGGTCAGAAAGGCAGATCAACATAAGATAGCATTCACCACACCCTGGGGTACTTTCGCTTACCGCAGGATGCCTTTCAGTCTGATAAATGCAGGTGCTACTTTTCAAAGGGCTATGGATCTCGCTTTCAAAGATATAATGGGAAAATTCATTGTAGTATACTTAGATGATCTGACGGTATTTTCAAAACAGCATTCTGAGCATGTTCACCATTTGCAAAGAGTACTAGAGCGCTGCCGTCAAAATGGCATCTCGTTAAACCCAAAGAAATCTATTTTCAGAGTAACTGAAGGGAAGCTTCTCGGACACGTAGTGTCCCGAGAAGGTATCAGAATTGATTCAGGAAGAGTTAGATCCATTCAGGAACTTACTCTACCTACCAGCAAGACTGCAGTTCATTCTTTCTTTAGAAAGGTCAATTTCCTTAAGAGATTTATTCCTGAATTCGCCGAAAAAACCCGTCACATTGTCGACATGATGAAGAGCAATGCCACATTTAGGTGGACTGTCGAAGGCAAAGCAGCATTCAAAGAAATTAAAGAAGCAATTGTAGGGGCACCAATCTTGGTTTGTCCGGACTATACTAAAGGTTTCAAAATATATAGTTATGCCTCTGAGCATACACTATCAGCTATTTTGGTTCAGCCCAATTCATAAAATACAGAATCTCCTATTTCGTTCATGAGCTGCCCACTCAAAAATCACGAGTTGAAATATTCCCTTATGGAGAAACACGCATACGCCGTGGTCAAGGCTGTCAAGCATTTCAGGTTTTATATCCTGAAATCTCACACTGAAGTCCTCGTACCAGATACAACAATAAAATCTATTTTGACTCAGCAGGAGTTCGGCACAAAGAGGGGTAACTGGATTGCCAAAATTCAGGAATTCGATCTGGACATCAAACCAACCAAGCTCATACGAGGACGGGGCCTTTGCAAATTGATCGCCGACAACACTCCAGAGGAATTAAAAAATGAAGATCAAGATATTAAAAGCGTGCCCACAGTTCTCTTTGTCGCTACTACTGATGAGTGGTTTTCTGACATTGCTTATTTTCTAACATATGGTGAATGCCCTCCTCATCTTTCTTTTAAAGAAAAGCGGAATATTAAATTAAAAGCAGTTGGTTATGTTCTATGGGACCATGGTCTTTACAAAAGAAACCTGGATGGGGCATTTCTTCGTTGTGTTGATAAAGCTCAGCAAGAAAGACTTTTAGAATCTTTCCACAATTTGGCCTGTGGAGGACATTTCTCTGCACCGGTGACGGCGCACAAGATTCTACGAGCGAGATACTTTTGGCCTACGCTTTTTCAGGATGCCTACAAATGGGTGCAAAAGTGTGAGCTATGTCAGCAATTTGTTGGAAAACCCAAGCTACCTACTTTACCCCTCAGGCCAGTTGTGATCGATGAACCGTTCCAGCAGTGGGGTATTGATTTCATTGGTGCCATTAACCCATCTTCAAGCGTCGAACATGATTATGTCCTCACCGTGATAGACTATTTTACTAAGTGGGTGGAGGCCAAACCAACTAAACATGCTACATCTGAAGTAGTATGCACCTTCCTCAAAGAAAATATCATCTCCAGGTTTGGGGTTCCACTAAAAATTGTGACGGATAATGCGGCCTGCTTTTCGTCACATGAAATCACTCAATTTTGTTTCCACTATGGGATTACCTTGTCTCACACTTCAGACTATTTCCCCCAGGGAAATGGACAAGCAGAATCAAGTAACAGGAACCTGGTCACCATCATCATAAAGTTGGTGGACGACAATCAAAGAACATGGCACAAAGCTTTGTATGATGCTTTATGGGCCGACAGGATAACACCTAAAAGAGCTATAGGTATGTCACCTTTCCAACTCTTATATGGACAAAATACTGAAATCCCCATCACCCTTGAACTACCAGCACTCAGGTTAACCAGAGCAATCGAAGACTCAACCTTTGAAGGCTCGGTTGACAAGCGTATCATGTATCTGATGGAGCTGAATGAACAACGAGTTATGGTGGTAGACCGGATCAGGGAACACCAGAATCGGGTGAAGGCGCTTTTTGATAAAAGAGCTAAAGTGCCTGAGTTCCAAGTCGGAGATCAAGTCTTGTTATGGGACAAGCGGCGTGAACCGAAAGGGATGCACGGCAAATTTGACTCCCTGTGGAGGGGTCCGTTCACCATTCGACAGCCCTGTGGTGAAGCTAGCTTTTTGCTGGAGTATAAAGATGGAACGCCATTTACACTACCTCATAATGGGCAGCATCTAAAGCTTTTCAACCCTTGAAGCTTGGATGAGTCCATTTGTAAATATGTGCAGTTCTTTTTCTTTTTTTTATCTTTTTTCTTTCGCTCGACTCCGTAGCCCAATGGCTTGGATGAAGGCACTTAGAGACTGGTTTCTACTTCTGCTAATCTTTTCGATTGAGCAGAAGTTCCCCAATAGGAGCCAGTTGTTGTTCCCAAAATGAGCTTCGCTCATTTTTGCAAACAACCCCCTACGAAACTTGTCTGTTTCGTCTTGTCTCTCTAAGCTCGTTTCTTTTTTAAGCTTTTTCTTTTCTTTTTTCCCTTTCAGAGTTGGTCTTTCTTTCACTTTTTATGCAAGGGCGGCAAAAATTGCCGCCCCTACACTTTTTCTGCAAGGGCAGCAAAAATTGCCGCCCCTGCACTTTTTCTGCAAGGGCGACGAAAATCGCCGCCCCTGCACTTTTTCATTTTCCGCGCAAGGCATTAATGGCCTTGCGCGGCAGGTTGTTGGGGTTGGTTTTTCAACCTTTATAAACCGATTTGAGCCTCTTTTCTTCTCACTTCCTCCTCCTCCCCTCCTACCTCTTGCACCTGAGTGCTCCAAGTGACTTTGCGAAGTGCCAACTCGCAGATCCGACTTTGTGGCGCGCGCGTTTTCCAGGTAGGGTTTGTTTTTAAGTTTTGTTTTATTTTTATTTTTATTATTTTATTTTATTTTTGTGTGTATGTGTTTGTTTTTCTCTTCTTCCTCGTGGCCTCGAAAGGGCGGCATTTCATTGCCGCCGTTCCGCCCTTGCTTTCTTCCAGCAAGGGTGGCATTTCCTTGCCACTTTTCTCTCCCTGCAAGGGCGACGATTTTCGCCGCCCCTACTCTCTTCCTGCAAGGGCGGCGATTTTCGCCGCCCCTGCTCTTTTCTTGCAAGGGCGGCAATTTTCGCCGCCCCTGCTCTCTTCCTGCAAGGGCGGCGATTTTCGCCACCCCTGCTCTCTTCCTGCAAGGGCGGCGATTTTCGCCGCCCCTGCTCTCTTCCTTCCTTTTTCAACTAACTCCTAGATTTTTTCTGGGTTGTCCTTTTCAAGCTTTTTCTTCCTCATTTTCTGTCTCTTTGCCCATCCTGACCTTTTTAAGTGACCTCCTGTAGCCCGTGTCACTTGAATTGCTCTCCCCATCTCTCACTCTCCTTTCGACTATGGCTGCAGCACCTTCAGCAAGCTCCTGCACGCCTGCTCCCGTTCAAACGAGATCGTCCCCCATGACGGAAGCATCTCCTTCAAAGGCGAAGAAGATGAAATACAGATACCAGGGTGTCTTCCCACTCATAGCAATCACCTCGAATGTCGATGACATTCGAGACACTGAGATCGGCCACGTAGATATGGCCGAATTTCTGGTACGAACCAAAGCGACCAATCCCAGCACTGGGATAAAGAGAATTATCAAGAGTAACATCCACCTGGTGGCCGCCTTCCCAATAGCAGCTCATCATGCAGAATTCGTCCTTCAATGCGCGCACTTCTATGACAAAGAGACCAGATGAGTCTCGGATGCCAGTGGCAGCATGATCATTCGGTTGGACCCTGAATTTATCGACAAAGTCTTTTTATGTCCACCAGCCACCGAAGTGACCCAAATCGACTTCGAGAATGCGCAGAGGGAGTATGACAAAGACCCCGAGAGGGAAAAGAGGGTCATAAACCATAAGTGGTCAAAAACCCCAAGGGCCGGCCTATCCAGATGGCCGAAAAGCTTCCCCAGAAGCGACTTCATTGAAGAAGTTGGTGACTTAATCACCCTTCTCAGCAGAGTACGGGGCCTCCCGTCCTCTTCACAATTCCATGAATGGATGTATCCGTTCATTAAGATCATTCTGCAAGGCAAACAGGCTATTTTCTGAGGAGAACAGATCAGCAACGCTATTCACGAGTAGCTGACCAGGGTACAGACCTCCTTCAAATTCTACATGACCTCGTACCTGGTCTACATAGCTGCTGCCATGCGATCTTTCCCGGGCCTAACCACCGAGGGGGATAGGAAGACCACCCCAGTCTATTCATACTATTCGTAGCTGACACTTCAGAGCTCAACACGTCATTTCAGGCGAGTGAATGATGCATTCTTTGCCATATTTCTATGTCTCTTCGATCCTCAACTGGAGCAGAAGAGAATGTCAGACGAGGCTTGGACAGTAGTGAACAGTTTTGGCTGCATGTTCCTCCAGTTCCCTACATTTTCTTATCTACGGGTGGGTTTCTACCAAGGATACCCTTATATGCTCCCCAGATTCCCTTCAGACAGGTTGGTCCTAATGGAGCTTTGCCGGCAACTGGCCGTCGTACACTCAAAACAGATGGAGCTAAAGAGACCTGGTTTCAAGTTTCCTATCCAGATTGGCAGATTTTCCATTGCTACATCGACTAAAGCCAAGGTTATGGAAACAGAGATGCAGATGGTTACCGTCAAATCTTTCAAAAGATGGGAAAAATTTGATTACAGAGGAGTCAAAGAGACGATTCGAAGGAAGACTCAGTTTCACGAGCCTATGATTGAGGACATCTGGATAGATCTAAGGACAGTCGAAGAGATAAGAAAGATGGACTATTGCCGTCTCACGCTAGAGCAGATAGAGTACCTCGGGCTTGCAGAGATCCCTTCAGGGTTGATTGATGATGGGAATATAGTGAACAGCAGATATCTGACAGAGAAGGTCACTGGTTCCCCTCTTCCTCCAATCAACTGGTCTCAAAAAGAGCTGACTTCTCTAAGGAAAAGATTCAAACTAGTATTGGCTAACACCAATAGTTGGTTAGCAGCAAATGGAATCACCCTAAAGGAATTCATTACAGGGTCAGAGGTCGAATATCAAGTAGAGATGAAGAGAAAGGCAGAAAGCCGAACCAAAAACAAAGACGACGTCCCTTCATCTTCTATACCTCACAAGCCTAGGATCGTCTTTGTATCCAAGAAGCCTAGGTCAGAACAAGAACCTGAGGCAGCAGCCGAAGAAACCAAAGGACAAAGTCCCGGGGTACAGGCAGCTCAACCGATGGGGTCGACAGAACAACCTTCAGAACGACCAGGTGTTGGGTCTCCAACCTCAATGGAACAAGTGCGGTCGATCCAGGGCTCCTCTCCTCCTCTTCATTCTCCTTCAGTGCCCACTTTTCCTATCTCTCCCATTAGCGTTCCATCTTCCAGAGCTGCTTCTCCTTCCAAGGTTGTTTTTGGTGATCCGCAAGATCCTTCAGCAGGTTCACCTCACTCTTCTGCATCCATTCCAAGTTTATCATCTCCATCTTTCAACCTGCCACCAAGCCTTGTGCCTAATCCTAAATCAACAGTTGGCACAGTCTCGCCGGTCACTCCAACTACGACTACTGTTACCACTAGTAGTGTGGAGGCCGCTATCGTGACACCGGCAGAAGCAACTATTGTTACAACAGGTACTTCTCTCCCGCCGTGGATGTCTGCTTTCACACCAAAGAGAAAGAAAAGGGCCATCTCCCTAGAAGAATTTGATTTCGGCAAGATTGTGCCGGCCAAAACAAAAGCTCCCAAGAAGCCAAAGATCCTTTCCAAGTTGGTCGAGGAAAAGGGGCAGAAATTTCTAGAAATTGCCAAACCCCCACAGGACGCAACCCTTGAGGGTTTTGAAATGAGCAGTTATTCCTTTTCTCGTGTTGAACTGGGCAAGGTTACACACGAAGGTGCAAAGAGTGATCTTCAGTCAGCAATGGACATTATGGTCCAAAAATTTGACAAAGAAAAAGAGATGAAAGATTTTTATAAAGCCAAGGCTGAGCAGTTAACGGCAGTAATCAGAAGATTCACCATCCCACCTGAAGCAGCAACTCCAGAGGCCTTTTCCGTGGATGATTCAGTCATTCAAAAAGCTGAAAAGACTTATTTAAAGGGAAAAGTGATGGAGGAATATATTGACCGAATACACAATCAAGGAATCTCTTTGCTATCTGAGGTTGCAGAAAGAACAGGGAAAATGAAAAGGTTGAAGGCTCAAGTAGACAGTTTTGTTTCTCTTACCTCTCAAGAGATTAATGGCTTGGAGAAAGATCTCAGAGAATGGAAGAAAATGGAAGGTCTAAAAAAGAGTACCCTGATATCTATCGGTGTTATCCCCAACAAGGATTCATATGTTGAGATCAAAGAGGCGATGATTTTTAGGATCCAGGTACTCAAAGATCTAATTGATGATCTCAAAGCTTTTAAAGAAGCTAGTGATAAAAGTGACCTAAGCTTGTTGAACAAATTAGAAGAGCTACCCTGCGACTTGACCTCTAAAGATCATCAGTTCCTTCCAGCAGATGAAATGATTCATAATTTCGAAGGGATGATCCAGAAGGATTTCAAAGGATCGTCTTTCTCAATAACTTCAGTTGATAGCATTCTGGATGCTCAGTTGACTCTGGAAAATTTAAGATCCAGGTTAACTGGCCACTATAAGGCCATCACAGCATTAAAAGACGCGTTAATCAGATCAAGGGTCGTCTCCAACAGCGCAGTTGCACCGGACAGCATAGGGATCCAGGCATCGATCACCATGTACGATGCTCATTTGAAGAAGTCTGGTGGCAAGAACTGACACTTTCTCTCTTTCTTCTTCTATCCTTAGGCATTTCTGTTTTCTACAGAATGCATGCAATTTTGTAAATTGTAATTACGAATAAACTATTTTGGAAAATATCTAAAAGTCAAAGATGAGTCATCTTTGACCAAGATATTTTGTATATTTTATTATTTTTCTGTTTTTGAGGATTTTCTCCCTATATATAGTGGAGACCTCATTTGTAAATGATCTTGGAAAATTCAATAGCAAACACTCTGCTGAAATTGAAGCAACTTTTGAGACTTTGTGCTCAAATTTGTAAATCATATTCTGTTGAATGAATGAGAAGCAGGTTATTTCAGACTTTGTATTGAGATTGTCTGTGTTATTTAGGAAATAATTCTTATGCCTTTTTCCTGGTAACATCTTGTTTATCTGATTTAATAAGCAAGTGGGTGTGTTATTATTATCTGAGGGCGCTTCTAGAGGGTAGAAGATAGACTTTGTGCTGCTTTTACCTTTGAGATTCTTTTATCTTTTGTAGTTTTAGGTGAAGACTTTGTGCTTCACTTTATTCTACGGTTATACTTGTTCCGAATCTGTGGAGAAGCTACGGAAGACTTTGCGCTTGCGTGAGCGTTCTTGTGACTTTGTTACTACAGGTGATTTCTTGTTTTCTGTTTAATATCATTCCTGAAAGAAGAGGAATGCTGTTAGCTTAAAGACTAAGATTTTCCCTCTTTTGTCCTTCATACATTACCTCTAAAAGAAGAGAGGTAGATGTTGTTATACCACCCTCGTGTGTTATTTTTGCTTAACTATATATTCAGCACGTAAATATTGATAGGGAACCTCCCCTTGATGAGAGGAGAGATTTACCTCATCCTGATCTGGTAAAGCCACACTCCTCGTAGTGTAAATCTCCCTTATGCTGTGGCTGATATCCCCATTTTGTCATCAGTTAGTTGACGACAAAATATTCACCCAACAAGGTCTATGAGGTGGAATTCATTACCTTTTCAAGGCCACTATCTTGTTGCTTTGTGCCTTGATCAGCCCTTCAATCTTACCCAATCTATCTACCTGATTAACATCTCCCTAAGCATGATTAGTTGATGCTAGTAGGGGAGCAATGGTAGGCACAAGTAGTTGTATCTCTAGGAACAAAGGCATGAGGGGTCTTGGGATAAGCTTGCTTGTTTTTATTAGGTAGTTTTTTGCCCTTATTTCCACTTCATAGGCATCTAATAGTGTGTTCCCTCCCATGGACTATATCATGACTACCACATCATATTTGAAGGCTCTCAAATAGTACAAAAAGGCATAGTTAGGGGTCAGATTGACTACCATTGGGATCATATCCTACATCTTTTAAAACCTATAGTTTAAGTCTACCAAAAACTCTTGGGGAGCCCTTTTGATTGTGGTGAGTTATTCTAATAGAGACAAATGGTCACTTCTATCCTAAAAATGCTTGCATAGGTGTTCCCCAAATTCATCCCAGGTGTTAATAGAAGTAGGTGTCAAACCATATACCATTGAAGTGCCTTGCCCCTTAAATAAGTAACCAATAACCTCATTGCCACCTTTTCTTGGGTCATAGTGTGAATTGAGCATAGGTTGGCTATGTCTAAAATGTGCTCAACAGGGGTGGTATATTTTTATCTTATGAATTATGGAAGGCTCTTGAGTACAGTAGTAGGTATATCATAAAATTGGTTCAGGTTTAAAGGGTTTCCACCATTAAAGGGAACAAAATATTGATGTCTAAGCCTATCCATTAGAGGTGCAGGATTTGTAACAGTCTTTTGTTGAGTAGGATTAGGGGATTTAAGGGGTGTAGGATTAGGATTAGATTTAGAGTACCTTTTTCTCTTATCAAATTCCAAAGATAAATCAACAAACTAAGCTTCTTTACCTTTTGATGAAGACCTTGTGACCACTTTTGGCATGAAACTTGATTGTAAATCTTCCACTAGAGTGCTTGAACCTAATTAATATCATCAAATGTTAGAAGTGTATGCTCTAACTTAGTTGAATATTGGTCCCATTAGGTGTGCCATAATTATTAACCACCAAACTGCACCCTTAGGAGAAGATTTTTTATACCTTTACAAGTTTGGGGTAACATGGGATTAGTCCAAGGCTATGGGTAACCTATGGATGGAATAAACCTTTAGTTTTGGGGATAGATCCCATGGTGCATCAATTGTAACTCAATTCCTAAAACTACTAACTTGGTGATGAAAAGAGATAGAAGATGATGCATAAAACAAAACCTTAGCTAAGGGGAGGTGATGCACCAACATATTTTTATCCACTCTAATTGATCCTTAGTCAACACTTTGTGAATCAAACAAGGACTAGTGACTGAAACAAGTTTTATAAGGGGTTCCTAAGCATTAGTAATTCACATGAATATTGTGTTAGAAGGATAAAACTTGAAGGCGATGGATAATATGTCTATTTTAAGGCACTACCAACTAGAATGCACTTCAAACATAGTCACTAACACTTTGACACATCATATGACCTACATAGAACAAGATCCTAGAAACTAGGTGAAGATGAAGACCTATAAAGGGAAATAAAAATTTACCACTTCTTCAAATCAATAAGCACATAGCACACTAAGCTAGTAAGTAAATTTGAAATAGTCCTTATAGATTTAAAAGGTTTGTAATATACAATTTGGGCAGAGTTTCATCATACCTAGATGAGGGATCTCTAAAATAGCCTTATAGCATAAATTTATAAAACATGAGTAAGAGAGAGAAGAGAATGTGGCATGGAGAAGGCATGAAGAGGTCATGAATGACCATAATTACTCAATGAGCAGTTACAAGTAGTCCCCCACTTCTCCCATCTGTTCCCTTGGTGATGAGTGGTCTTCAATGAGCCTTTTGGGCATTGAATGTCTATTTTTCCCCAAGGTTGACTCCATAAAAAGTATGATCATGCCAACCTTGTCAACTCCCTCTTATTTCGACAGTTAAAAAGGCAAAATTATGGTCTAATTAGGTCTCCATGAAGCATTAAATAACCATCTCTCTTTTGCATGTCAATGGGCTTAAGAAACTGCTCCATCCACCATGATGGATATGAATAGTTCCTAATATCCTAAATGAGGTAGTTAAATGGATGTTATGACACTGAATTCACTCCCTTGGCAGCCCTCTACACCAATAGGCATCTCCCTTAGTTGACCAACTAGGCCTACTAGGCAATTAGGCCTAGTCTCTTGATTTAATTGCTTAGATGACCATAAGACCTCAATAGAACCTTGAGAAAAGGTAAGTGAAGATGTTTCAATTATATAAAAGTCTATTTCACCATGAATTATGTTTTTTAAATAGTACACACCTGCAACTCTACCTCATTTAAGTGACTAGGCCACTTCTCACTAGCATTTATGGACTGACCCTTTTGCTCAAAATCGTATAAGCTTATTCATGGAGGTTTGAGAGTATTTCATGATTTTAAAAGGTTAAATATGCTTCAAAATACCCTCATACATGATCTCCAAATCCTCATATATCTTTTCACCTTGAATTCATCACAAAATCTTGCCAAAATAGTGTTTTTAATGGATTTGTATAATTGTTCATGAAAACCAATGCTATGAACAGGATCTCTTTAGAGTTCACTATGAGTTTCAAGTGTCTCTCAATCCATTTCAATTTATTTTAATGAAAAATCCTCAATATTTCCTCCATCAAGTCTCTATTAGGGTTTTAGGGAGGTTTAGAGGGGTTTGAACTCTTAGTGATTGTTCATAGCCCTAAGGGCTTGAACTGTAGAACTAATGCCAAGAGAGTCAAGTATACATCCCTCACAAAAATTTCCTAGTAGTTGGGGTCTTCATGCAGATCCTACATACTATTCTGAGCACAAGAAGGTGTCCCTTGGGTGATGGTTTTGCACACTGTTCACCTTCAAGGTAGTTTTAAGCCAAAATGACCAATTCTATTTTTTCCTCTACAAACCAATATTGCTTCCACATCTAATTTGAGGTCTTATTTAACCTTTATTACCTTCTAAACTTAGTCTTCAAGTAGTGATCCATTGAGAAGGGTATTGGGCCAATAGGAATAAAGGTAGGGTTCTTGAGTTTTGCCTTAAAAATGGAGTTGTGAAGGTACTTGGCCACCTTTGATAGTATGCAACCTACCTATTAAATCCTAAGGATCATTTGTGTTGGCTTGGTTAATCCCCTTACTTATTATTTGCCTACACAAAGTCAGATGACTAGGAACTTATGCATGTCTTCAGGTGGCCATTATATATAGAGACCCCTATAGGTGGTCATTGTGCAACCTTTGTGACCTCTTGATACCTCTCCTTATTTATAAACATGTAAAACATGCATACTTTCTTCAATTCTATGCACATAGACTTGGAACAGTTCTATTCAAGCCTGATCCATACAACATATAATTTTCACATGCCAATTAATGGACCATTTGGGTTCCCATGTGACCCAGGGAGACCATTAAGACTATTTCACAGCTCAACTACCTCATTTGAAAGCATTTGAGGGTAAAATTCCTTTATTAAGTCCTTATCAAGGTTTAGGAATGGTTTTAATGGCCTACCAACTTAATGATGGTTCATAGAGTATAGGCCTCAAATCCAAAACTTATTACCATTGATGTTTATCCCATAGACCCCTTCAAAACTCTTGAACATCTCCTAGTCCCATGCACTTCATACGGGGAGTTATGAGTGAAATTTGGCAGCCTTTGAGCTCTTGCTAAGAATTTTGTGTGGGTTGTAGTGTTAAGTATTGTTCATAGAGTTGATCTCATTAATACAACTCTTTCCTCAATGGTTAATAAGTTTATAGAGGTCCCTAATTCCCCCTAAGAGAATTGGGTCTGAGTCATCATGTCATGTGAGATATGAGCATTAGAGTTGGCAGTTCAAGATGGTAGACTAGGGTAATGGAGTCGAGAGGTGTCATAGGACCAAAGTAGCCACTTCCCTACCTTCTTCTACCTATAATACATTTTTTAGGAACTTTATCATCCCTATACACCCCTTCATGTGCTTATGCCTACCATGGGGGATTGAGTATGTCACCAAGATGGAGATGGGGTTGTGAGGGTTGAAGGAGGGTTTTAAGCCTTATAGGCTTAGACTAAGTTTTAGAACCTTGAGTGACCTATAGATGTATTTATGGTTTCAATTTCACCATAACATCATTTTCCATATAATTTATACCTTATGCACTTGTCCCTATCTACCCAGACCACCATATTTATCCCTCTCTCTTGTAGGCCTATTATGACCATCACTGTAATGCCCAGTCTGAGTGTTTTGGGTTAGTTGTTCCATCATAGACATGAGTATTCTTTTATATCCTTATACAATTCTCATGGATTTGTAATCTCACGTGATATGATCTCATGTTTTGCTAACATCTTTTGAACAGGTTTTCCCTCAACCCTATTTTCTAAACTCCTTTTATTATCAAGCATACAGGCCTGTGTGTCTTGAATGTCCAATCAAAACTAGACAACCACCTCAAACTTATATCACCATCATATTATATCCTAATTAATATGGATTCCATCATCACCCTGGGGTTACCCTTATATGTTTGTTGACATTTCCATTCACATCAATTAGCCACCCCAACTGATTAGGTAAACCTATCTCACTATACATGCCTCATCTAACTAGTTTGGCTTATCCTTTTAGGTTTCCCTTGATAACAACATGATATATATAATCTATCCCTCTACTTGAGATATATTTTTCATGTGTTTATAGCATTTGATATTCAATGTTAGAAGCACATTGTTGGCAGTCCCATTTGTGGTGGTCTAGGTGTGTGACTGTTAATGGAGCTTTCACACAGGACCATGAGTAAGAGGGGGTCTCCCATACTATGTTATAGACATATTTTACCTTTATTAAATATAAATAATCCTCTTAAGGTGATAATATTTGTAATTTAGGACTCTTCCTTGTATCTTATAGACTCAGCTGCATAATTGTTTTAGAAAACTCTTTAGAGACTGGGCTTGAGCATCATTTTTTGAACTTAGTCACAACTTGTTCAATAGTATCCATAGTTGAATATAACCTTATCTCATAGTACCAATGGTTCCTCATGGTATTATTAAACATTTGGCCTTGATTTCATGGCTTAATCTTGGGTATAACGGCTCAAACCTATAGGTGGTAGTCATAGGGTCCTATGGACTTACTAAATTTAGAAACTAAGGCCTACTAACAGGTGAAATGTCTTGATGAAACTATTACATAGTAGATGCCCTTTGAGAGGTGTGATATAGATTTTTGACTCTATTTCAATATCACTTATGGGGACCCTAAACACCCTTATTCATATACTCAACAAGGTAAAATATTTAGAGTTGGTTAATCAATCATTTGAAGGGAAAAAATAAAACTTAGAACTTCACAAATACCTTAAACTCTGCTAATGAACCTTAAACTTTATTAAAGAGGTCTATGAAGGCATTGTAAGACTAGTTCAAAGTTTCTTGGCTTGAGAGCCATAATGAAGCTAGATCCCTATGAGATAAGGACTCTTCCACATGAATAAAACACATATACATGTTTGATAGTGTGTTAATGATCTACAACAACCATCACCATGAAACACTCTGTCCATATTTGTATTGAAAATAAACTTACATAGGTAGTATCATTTGAAGGTAGGATCTTGAAGTATTTTAAGGTTCACTTGATCATCATTGTGTTAAGGAGGTAAGTCCTGAATGATTTTAGGAAACCATCATTCAACCTCAAACCACTACTCCTTTTTAGATATATGTATTGAAGGTCCATCATCAAGGAAATATTGCCTATAGTTTGTAACTTGTGATAACCTATAGGTTTCTTGCTCCCATGGACTCACACATGTGAATCAAGGGTGGATAATGCAATGGTAGGACCTTTAGAACTTATAAAATACATATACAATTACCATTTTTTTTAACTAGGCTAGAAACACACTAAAACCATTCCAATACTGACCCTATGTAGATGCAGAAGAGTAGTTTAACTACCTTATATTATTAACCATTATTCATAAATTATGGTTAATTATTCTAAAAACTAATGCCAAGGATTAGAAGTCCACTAAACCCCATTCCTCTATCCAAGAGATCAAGTCACCATCTTATCTCTCTGTCCATAGTGAATAAGAACCGAAGAGGTTATCCAAGGCTGCCAAGGAGGATGATGGAAAGGAGGTTAAATTTTTAACCTTTTTTTACTTTAAACTCATGGATATACTTACATGATGTATGCACTAATTTCCCTCTATATATCCTTAAACTTTTTTGACCATGATCATGTTGTATAGATCCGTACTTGCTTGAAAACACTTGTAAACACTACTTTCTTGCATTTTCTTAGGTTTTTAGATCTTGAAATGTTATTGGTGGGTAGGTGGAGGGAAATGAGGGGTCAAAATGCATTCAAAATAGGGAGTACAAGTGGAGGGAAGGTGAAAAGACATTATTTCCCACGTGTGGGCCCCTTTAGTGGAAAATAAAAGCATTTGAGTTATGAAAGGACACTCTTCTGCATATGAAACTATTGTATCATGGGATTATGGTTATAATGGAGAAATTTAAGGGTGTAATTGATAGTATTAGTAGTTTTTTTGGGCCAAAATAACATCATTCTATGGTTAGACACCCCTTTTGAAGGTAATGTACATGATCTCAAGTGAAAATTCAAAAAGAGATTACCTTAATATCTTCTACAAAACTTAAAACATGTTAAGGACCTACACAAGGTTACCTTACTCTCCTTAAAACATCCTTAACCCTCTGATCTTGCCATATCTTTTAGGCTCTCATCATATTTAGATGGATTCATAACAGGCCATGAGCTGTAACTTTTGGGTCATCTTCAATATGAGTAAATTTAGACCATTAGGACCACTCCAAGACTTGTTGTGAACTCTTGTACATAATTGACACAGAGATAACACTTAACACGAGTTCAAACAAGGTGAAAAATATAACCACCATAACATATCTTGACATAGCACCTCACTTGAACTTTTTGCCTTAACATGATGATAAGTGATCCCCTTTTTAAACCGCCTTGACACTTCAAGAGACACAAGAGGGTGACCAAGGTGAGCTTAGGTAATCATGGCATATATTGACTCCTTTCTAAACCCAAGGGTAAAAATAAGTCAAAAAGTACCATTTGAATATGAATTTTTTATCTAGAAGACAAGAATATTGATTTGATGATCTAGAGATGTTTTAGTATGATAGTTTACTGGTTTAGCATAGACTGGAATAATTCATGAGGTGTCTAATATCAACTTGAAAGGATTGGACCCATAGATAACATGTGGATGTGAGAAAATGGTAGATTAGAGGCATATATGTGCACAAAATCCATGTATGGTAAATTTAGGTCAAAATTTACATTTCAAAGTGTCTAATACCATATTTTACATCTAAAAATACCCCTTTTTATTCAAGTATTTAAATTTAATACAAATACTAGAGTATAAGTATAAATATATACCTAAGTGTGTATAACACACTTTGTCTTTGGGAAAAATATCCACATGTAAAACTTTACTCCATACAAACTTGAAATGAACATGGAGTAGTCAATATATAAAGAGTGAAATTTGAAATGTATAGTATAATTAAAATTTTAAAAAAAATTAAGAGTAAGGAAGGACTACTCTTATATGTGGGTGAAACTGTGTTTCCTTATAAATTATTGGAGATGATGCTTCCTTTTTAAAGCATTGGATAATGGTTCCTCTTGTTGAACCATTGGATAATTGAAGGTGATCAAAGCCAAATTTTGTATAACTATGCAAGCCCATGGGTTGGGAAGACAAATTCCCAAATCCTCATTAATATGTATTAGTTCTAAGATCGTTGAGCATTGTTGAACCTCAACTACACTAACTCAAATAAGTAATCTAGATCTAATATTGAACCTCAAGATGGTAATGTGAGAACTACATAATGGGTTATCTATGAGTAGTGCTAAGGTCATTGAGCATCACTAAACCTTAACGTGCATTACCTTAAATACATGAATAAACCCCTGTAAACAAACTTATATATTCAAGGTTACTCACTACTCAATTCCATTTAATTGTATTTGAAAATAAACAATTATAACAATGTTTATAAAAAAATGTGCATATGTGCATCAACTAGGATCATGCCTCACTGAATTTGTGCTAACTAATATTTAAATAGTATATATGTTCATGAACTAATATGATGCCCCACTATGTCAATGGATATAGAATGTTATTTATCTATTTTCTAGAATATATGAACTTGTATCTTAAATGTATTTGTATGTGAGAATATGTAAGTTTTGTAAAGCATGTGCACCTACATGGAATATACACTCAAGTGTATCTAAATCTATACTTTATAGCTCATGTCTCTCTGAAATGCATTAATATGCACTCATAATTTTTATCAATGTGTGAATATTTGTCTCATACATGAATTCAACGGATATCTAAACCACTTTGAATTTTTTGAATCTGATAATATTTTCCAAAAATATGATTTTTTGTTCATAGAGGCTTATGTCTCTATGACATGCCCATTAATATGCCCAAATTTTTAAGTGATGGGTGAATTTTATAAGTCACTCATCACAAAATAAAGAGTTAAATGTATCATTTCATGTATAAATATACATTAATGTATAGTCATGTCAACATGTAGATAATATGTCATCCTATTAATTTATATGTCATCAAGGCATGTATGTAACATATGTAATGCAATGTATATAAGTTTCATGTCAACATAGATGTATTAATTAAGTACACAATAGTAATCATCACTGATATAATAACTAAATAAGATTACATAGTAAAGAGGTGCATGATATAAATCACTACACCACACACAAATGGAAAGGTGTGTGATATGGATCATGGCACCTAAAAAATTATAAATCTCAACAAGCTCGATAATATCAAAAATAAATTACATGAAATAACACTCAATATCACACAAAGTATTAGGGCCACAATCAAGGGACATAAAAATGTCACAAACAAGAAAGGCCAAGGACCAAAATCAAGGAACATTAAAATTTTGCAATAAATATGGGACATAAACATATTACACACAAGGGACAAATTAATGTCATATCAAACAAGTCCAATAGCCACACATAATAGATAATCAGTGGCTAGCCTATCATACAAGAGTATTAACATCAATGAAGCATAGAACAAGAGAAAATTAGTATACATTATCCATGTATATCAATGTCACATAAGCACATAGTAAAGTAGGATATCCATGTAGCATTGTGTAAGATATGAGTAACTAGCAAGACATGTGTAAGTAATGTAGGTAGGTAAACATGGTAAAAGGCCATAAAAATATATAACTTGTGATAGTGTGACCTATAGAATAAGATAGCCCTAGCATTGACATGGGCCCTAGGCAGAGGAAAGTCCAACATATATGTGTCCATGTATGATTTGTGTATCTTTCATCACATTTATATACCATGAAATGCATGTGTATGATAGTAGAATTCCATCTACCAAATATGTGATATATAGATAGTTTAACTAGCCATAATGTCATGCTTAGGTCTTAATTTTTTAAATTTTATAATTTAATGTTTTTGTATTTTTGAATTATTTAAATTTTATGTATTTTTGGAATATTTTGAGAAAATATGTATGCTAGTTAAGGATAAAATCAATGGGATGCTCATATGTAGGTCCTACATATCTCAACCGCCATTTATATGTTAGGTCCTTTTTTATATCATTGTGAAAAACTAGGAATTATTGGTTTGAAGCAATAATTTGGCCTTTGCCTTTGTCACTATAATACTAATTATCAATATCATCAAGATTATTTATATTCATCTTTTACATATACAATAGGATATGCTAATCCAATTACGCCATATTACGTAATTAATTTTAATAATTTTTTATGTTCTTCAATATGTTCGTCATCAGTAAGATCTTGTGTCTTAGTTGTAACTATGAGAGAGCCAAATATTATTGAATGAGCACTATTCATATACTTTGTGGTATTATTTTATCCCTTTTTACTATGCTTGAATTAGACATAGTTTTTGATTCCTTAGAAACCATGATTGTACCATTATATTTTTAGGAACATATTATTTTTTAACTTCCTTCTTGGGAACTACTTTCTTCATCAAATCTAAATTATTAGTTTACTTATTCTCAATCAAACCTTATTTCATAGGGGTGTATTTCATAGGTACACTTTCTTGTTTAGTCTTATTTTTATTTTTATCTTTAAATCCCAACACCTTTCCGTATGATTCCCATGCATTCTATGATAAGTATAATAATATTTGGATTCCCATGTAGGATGTGTTGGACACAAAGTCATCAAGTTTTTAAGAATTATATTCCTTAGAATTTCACTTATATTTATTATCATTATGTGAAATTTTTGACACATGAGTTGTAGATCCTTTTATTACTTTTGAACCCATACTTGAAATGTAAGTTTTTTTCCACATAGGTTTTAGATGGATAACCAGATATATAATTGATACTAGTATGCTTCGAATTTGTGATATTTTCAATTTTTTCCTCAAGTGATGTAATATTTAAACATATTTGATTTTTTAATGCCTTTAGGGACTCCCTCATAATAGTTATTTGGTCCAAAATAACCACACTAGACACAATACTAGCCATAGGTTGGAAATATTCAATATTCATATAATATTTGTTATAAGTAGGCACATCGTAAGTCAGATATGCTTATGAAATATTCTTGTTTTCTTGAATATAATGGTTTTAAAACGGATCATAAAAGAGTTTTATTTTTTTATCTCCATCAGGTTTTGTTATTGCATAAAATGTTACTTTTGACTTAATAGATTACTTATTTTGATACATTATATTAGGAGAATTAGAGATATATCAAAGTTTATTCGTGGAAAGGAGCTTAAATTCCTAACTACGCATAGTATGGTATAACTTGTCAAAGGACTTGATTTTCTTGAATAATATGGACTTACGGAGTGGCACAATAAAGTTTTTCTTGAATATGTCATGTAACTCATTGTCTGCCATAGGATTGGTCATCTTAGCTAGCATGATCTTATAAAAAAATACATAATTGTGGATAGGTTTATTGGGTTATTTCTTAATTTTGACAGTACGAACATAAGAAAAAATTTCACTAATGTTGACTTACAAATGTGTTGAAAACTAATTGTCCAAAGGTTTGAAGGCCCACACTATTTGAAAAGGAAGATTATAGAACCATGTTACTGTATAATATTTTAGACTTCTTAGAAATAGTTTGGTTAATAACTAATTATTAGATGCATAATCTAAGCATGTTGGGTGGAAATATATAGGGTGTTTTTTGGGATCACCTTTACCGTTGTCTATTGGAATTCTAGAAGATAAAAATTATATATGTAAGGGGAAAAAATCAATCTCCATGGATAATGGATTATGGAGCAAAGTAGGCAAATCCATTGAATGAATATCTCTAGAATCACCTTTCTTAAACTATAACACCTTATCCTTTGGAGATAAAATATTATACTCGAGGGAACGTACAGTACACAAGGTTGATGATGTAATATGAATAGTCATAATAGGATGGGAATAGGTCATTTGTGTAGGAATATGCATGTAAATATATGGGAAGTCTTGTGTTTCCCCTCCACCTTAGGAGGACATAAGAGATATAACTAGAGGTGTTTGTGTAGGAATAGTACTAGTAATATAATTCTCAATACCTATGGTGGACTTAGCACTTCCAAAATGTAAATTAGTATCAATGAGTATCTCATGTTGATGTTAATTATTATGTTCATTATAAGCAATTTTAGATTTAATATGCATACAAAATCCATCAAGAGGATTCATGGGAGGTGAAGGGGGATGAATAGGAGGATTGCAACATTTAATTTAAGGAGAGGAAAGAGAATCAACATGATCATGTGTATCATCTACAAAAGAAGAAAAAATGTCATATTTTTTTTTTTAATGATTAAATTCTACAGAGGAAATAACATCACTTTTTTTGTGAGGAAGGGGCATGCCCACATGTTCAATGTTATTAGGAGTATCAATATATGGAGACATACTGTTGTAAGGCAAAAAATCATGAGAATCCAAATGTATATCATTTATGCATAGTGTGATTATATTTTTTTCATTATGTGCAATGTTATAAAATAGTATATTAGGTAATTTACTATTGTTTTTCTCTTTTTTCTAATGTATAATTTAGAGAAGAATGTAAAGAAGAAGTAGGGTAACTAGGTTCTCTTATTTCATAATTAGTTTGTTCATTTCCTTCTGTACTATATTTATAATTATTGTATCAATACTATTCATAATCATAGTCATAATCATTTCCTTCACAATCATATTCCTCATGTATGTAATTATCATCATTAATAATATATTTTTGGTCATTAGTCCATTCATTATCATAAATATAAGGCATGGAATGGATAGACAATTTAAGTTCCACGGGATGAAGGATACTAAGGGTTTTATATTGGTCACTTATTTTAATGTAACAAACCCTAATAGATAAATTAAGAAGAATAAAAACCTACTCGTAATAGGAAAGCAAGCATAAAATCAATGTATTGATAAGGGTCAAATTAATAACCAACCACTCCAAAAAAATCATGATGAATTTTTGGAAACGAAAAGAGGTTTTTGATAAAATTCAGTAGATAGATGAAACCCATACATTATTTTGAAAATAGATTCACCCTATCCTTTAGGCCAAACTTACTAAAAATAACAAATTACAAATTTTGGAAAATATGTATGGCAAACAAAAATAGGCTTTTTATCCATTCAATAAAACTAACAATAACTCAAAGCATTTTTAAAATGGACATGTTTTAGTCCAAATATAAACCAATCAAGGAATAACCCTAATAGAAGGAAACTTAATAAGATAATGAGCATGAAACCTTAGGGTAGAAGGGGAAAACATCAAAATTTCACCTATGAAATTGTAGACTCTGAAATTTAATTATCAAGTGCTTGAAAATGTTTAATCTTGGCATCCTTACTTTACTTGGTCTATTCACCATTCCATTAACTTGAAATTTCTATGAGAGCCTTCACTATTCTACTTACTACCTTAAAATCACTAAAAAAACTATTCAAACATCCCTATTCTGCTTAAAAATTCATGTTGGCTAGGTTCTCATAGTCTCTAGCCTTCTGGGACAAGATCGTACTAGGTCAAACATAGTCGCAGCCCAACCTTATCTACTAGTGTGGCCTTATCTCTCATGGTCCAATGACAACTTTTCAAATTTGAGACATTTCATATTAACTCTCTTGTTATTTTATCAAGGTTGGTTAATTGAAATATTATAAATATTTATATTTATAATCACATCAAGGTCATTCAATACACATCTGGAAATCACTTAGCAATTATACTACACATCGACCAAAAGGGCACTAATCTTTCCAATTCTAGTTCTAATTTATTATAACAATCATAGACTAAGTTTGAAGTATTTTATTATAGTTCAAGGGTATTAATTTTCAATCATTTAAGTAAATTTATTATTTACATCTATATATCAAATATCAAGATTCACACACTCACTCTAGGAAGGATAACTACATCATTCGAAGACCATTTTCGGATATGTAGGTAGCACTCAGATTATGCAAAGTTTTTTGAGGATAACTTGGATATTCCCCTTACCCATTTCTCCCTTTTTAAATTATATATATATAGTTTATGTTCGTGAACTAGGTTTTATTATTGTCGGCACTTTTATGCATCACATCAACATCTATTGATTATCAAAATACCCTTTTAGATAGTCGTATGGGCTCTTATAGTAAAATCATTTACATAACTGACACATACACATCCACAATCAATAAGCAAGGTTGTAGTGGGGCCCTGTCCACCTTAGCATAGCCCTATCCCATTACATCACATAGTTGAATTTTTATTTATGATAGTTCAGAGATCTTTCTAGCCAGTTTTACATTAGAGATCTGGATGTATAGTCAACACAAACTAGATCTCGGTTAGGTTTTTATATTCTATTGAAAGTTACTATTTATAGTTTCTTTCATTTTTTGTATTTTAAATTTATTTTTTATATATTTATAATCTAAATCAATAATTCAATAGTTAAGTGGTTTTTTACATTTCATTGTTAAATCAAAATAACCATTAAACATTCTGGTGAACCCATAATTTTATTTGAACACTGTTTGTTATTTACTTGATTTTTGTCCTAAGATTTCATATAAATTTCTATAAATATTTGACACTAAAATAAAATAATCTTCAACCTTGGGTATAAATCTAACAACACGAGTCAATCTTCTTCAACTTTGGATATTAATCCAACATTAAATAAATTATCTTGTTTCCTTGGAAAAAATATAACACTAAAGCATTTTATTTTGACCTCAGGTTGAAATTCATTGATCTCTATACACAAAAGGATTTCAATTTTTCTTCTCTTTATTTTTTATTTATTGTTGTTTAGTTTTTAATAACTATATTTTGGTAATTGTAAAACTACATGGAGAGTTGTCATTTTTGGCTAAGTGGTGAGTTATTTTACCAACACCATGAATTGAGGGGTACACTCCCAATACTCAATCCCTAGACAATGTTATACATGGATTTTAGTTTCCTTATAGCTCATGGTATATTGTAAATTCCTAGGGTCCCTTACTTATAGCATAGGATCCCTTGTTTACACCATAGAAATCCTATTTAGCCATTTGATTTGTGGTGCAAATGAGAGGAACATATCACACAAGGAAGTTATTCTCACCATACCATTAGAGATGTCATAGTGGGCTACATGAACATTTTAGCTTTTGTAGTTAGTTCTCTGAAATATTAAGCTAACACTAATATACAAATAAGAAAGTATAATTAAGAATGCACACATTCATTCAAACCCCTACCTAGATTACCTATCATACCTTTATTTTTTCTTGTATTGTATTCATAGTCATTATCTATTTTATAATTTCAAAATTACTTGATAGCAATACATGTTTTACTTATCTCATTTATTGTATTTAAATTAATTATATATATCATGGATATCCAAAGTAAATATGCTAGTGATGTTCATCCTCTAGATAAGTTTTTTTAATTTAGGTTAAGGTGGGGTTTTGAACTAGGGTCCCCAGACCCTAGGATATGTACAAGTAGAAGAGAGACAAAGGTCTAACAAAGACCAAACTAGAACAAGGACTAAATAGGAGCAGAGATAGGCAAAGTATAGTCAAGAAATCAACATAGTAAAATGAAAGAAACCAAGGCTTAGTCTAATTCTAAACTACCAAATACATCCTCCCAACATGTTTTCATCTTTTTAAGATTTGCATCAATCTGAAACAATAGTTTATCTTTATCCATGACATTTTGGGATCCACTACATTAGCCCTGCTTACCTTTCCCTTTTTCAATCATCTTGGGCTCAAATAACTCCCCAAGATGAGCACAAATATTCTCAACATTCTGAGTACCCTCATACATATTACCCTTATTACAATTCACTAAAAATTTGATATTATTTCAAAGTTTCTCATTCTCCTGTTCCAAAATCTCCACCCTGAATAAGAGACTTTGAAGTTGTTGGATCTGAAGATATTTGGTTCAACCTTATGTTTTCTTTTTGTAGGAAATTCACCTTACCTTTAAGCTCCATGATCTCTCTCATAAACCAGCGCATTATATATTTTTGGAGATCTAATTCTCTAGATATGATGATGAATGGAAAAATCACAATAAGAAAAAACTTATGGAATAAGGATATGAGGATGATTATGATTTTGATCATGTAGAAATCAATAGACAATTGATTTTGATAATGCTTGGGAACGTGAGTCCATAGAAGCAAATTCACCCCTAGATTCTTCTTTGGTTTCACCTCTAGATTCCTCATTAAAGTCACCTCTATATTCATCTTTAGTGTTAGGACCCTTTGTCTTAATCATATTTTTGTAATTTTTTTCCTTAATAAAAGCTATGGATGCATATGATTTTAAATACATCCATCAAACCCATTGTAACAATCCCACATTTATAGGGAGTAGTAGTTAAATAGTGATAAGTCATCTAAGAAACAATAAGAGTCTAAAATAGTGATAAGTCATCCATGAATTGTATTAAATTGAGCTTGTTCAAAGGAGGTTCGCCTTTCGAAGAGGACAATGGTAATTATAATATAATTCTACTTTCCTTTAATATAATCAGTCATTTTTTATTTATTTTATGATTAAATTTTGCATATTTGTAGTCAAGTTCTAATTTTTTACCTATCATATCATTTAGAGCCATCCCTAGATCATTATTTGGTTTCACCTATATATCCATCTTTAGAGTCACTCCTAGATTCCTCTTTAGAGTCGCCTGTAGATGCTTATTGGGATTCATTTCTAGATTCCCCTTTAAAGTCACCTCTATATTCCACTTTAAAATCGCCTATAAATTATTCTTTAGAGTAACTCCTATATTATTCTTTGGTTTCACCTCTATATTCATCTTTACACTCACTCCTAGATTCATATTTAGAGTCACTTCTGGATTCTTCTAGGGTTTCACCTCTAGATTCCTCTTTATAGTCACATCTAGATTCCTCTTCAAATTAACTTCTAGATTCCCCTTTGGTTTCATATTTAGACCCTTCTTCAGTCACACTTCTATATTCCCATTTCATTTCATCTTTAGACTCTTCTCTGGTTTCACCTCTATATTCCTCTTCAGATTCATATTTAGTTTCCACAATGGATTTACCTTTTGATTCTACTCAAGATCCTTCTTTACCTTCTTCCTTGACTCTAATCTAAAGCTAAAAGACCATTCTAAAAATGAATATATGCTCTCTCTTAAATTTCCACTTACCATCAAAAAGAAGGAACCTTATCCTTATACACCTAATTTCTCTATTAATTTTTCCAGTGTACTGCATTGCATTCACACTTATAAAATAAATACATATTAAAAATGCATAAATAAGGATGATGTTATTCATGAAAAAAATTACGCTTCTTACCTTAAAATGCAAACAAATACTAACAATATTGATATAATTTATTCTTCTTTACAAATAGTGGATATTGAGCCTACATGTCAGATCCCTTCTCCCTTGTCAACCAATGAAGATGAACTTCCTTCATATTCCCTTAACACATCACAAGATACAATTGGAAGAAATGCCATTCATTTTAACACATTTTGTGATGATGCCTCCAATTCACCTTCATGCTTGTCTTCACATGATACTACTCTTACACCACCACAATGTCATAATCTTAGCATCAAGTTATCACATGATGACAATGCATCTATTGATAATGATAATTATTTCCATGTTATCAATCAAAAAGAATCAAGTGACTCATATATATCCGATGAATCTCCCAACCTAAATGAAGAGCCTATCCTTATACCTTCTTATCCTATTATAAATAGTGTTCCATTGGCTAAATTTAAATATATAATGCAACCCTTAAATGAACCTTAACATGCCTTCCCAAGAATTTATATCTTTAATGCATGTTGTAGGTTCCTTGAAAGATAAATTACATTGCTTATCCTTAGATAGTAAATCTTTACATGTTTGGGTTGACTCCAATGTCATCTATGGTAACCCTATTGTGCATAACATTTTGTATACACCTTTACCTCCCAACTTCCAAATGCCTACATTTTATACATTTGATGTAACTTGGAACCCTTACCTACATCTTAGATATTTTTGTGAAACAATGAGTGGCTACAATGGTATTCTCATGTTATTACAATTATTTCCTAAATTATATTAGGGTGTGCACTTGCTTGGTTTCATTTCTTCCCTAGTGGATCCTTAGATACCTATGTATAATTAGAGGAAGCTTTATTGATACAATATATTCGAAATAAGGGACCTAGAGTCACTTATTAGTGATTACCTTCTATACATCAAGGAAAATTTGAGCAAGTTTGAGATTATACCTTACAATTCAAGACATGTATACGTCAATTCATTTATCAACAAACTGATTTCTAAGTCTAATATAATTTTCTTAGAGGTATTATTTATCCCCTAAAATTTAAGTTAATTTATCATACATGTGGGTCATTCTTAACTCTTTGTTATGAAACCTTAGCATTAGAAGAAGAATTGGATCTTGTTCAAGTATCAAACAACATGGATGGAGATATTGAGTTACATCAAGATGTTCCACAAAATGAAATCCAATAATCTAAACTTGGAGCACATATTTCCAATAAAGTGAAAGAGTTAAAATATAAATTATCTTCTAACAACGCACACACTACAAAACTCCCTAATAAAAAGGCACACTTCGCTTTTCATAATCTAGTGCATAATGTTTGAATCCACGTTGGAACAAGTAAAAGTCCTACATAAATGAAAGGCATTAATTCTTGAAGTTATTAATCATACTTATTCCTTTACATCAAGGAAGGCACAACCACTCAAATTTGCTTTCAATGATCACCCATGTGATATTTTGAATACATTACTAGATAATCATTTAATCAAATTACTCCCTACTTATTATCACCCTCCTCATCATTTGGAAAAACTTAAGGGACAAACTTTTATACTTATCATGGCATCAATCAACATCATGATAACTACGTTTATGTGTTACAAGAAAATTTAAAGGATCTTTAAAATAAAATAATTGTCTCATTTCAAAAAATCAATAATAATCCCAAAAAATCCTCATTTGTATCTTCAAAATGTCCAAATGTTAATCAAAACATCTATCAACAATATTCAACATAAGATACAATGGTTTCAAAATATTTCATAGTGGAAAACATCGCTAAAGACACTATTGATAGTTCTCAAATTAACAATATCAGAAACAAAAAAGAATTAAAATGAGAGGTTTCTAAGGTAAAAGGTTTACAAAATTCAAAAGTGTCAATGAAGTTGCCTACACTAGTATGGATTCTTAAGTCAAAGTCATTTCAAATTGAGCATAAGGAAATACATTTGCATAATGATCCAACTATTACATGTGAAAGTAATAAAATAATAATTGAATATTTTGCATTCTTTTTCCCATCAAGTTGGAAATTTACTAATTTTAATGCTCAAATTTAAAAAACAAGATAACATGAACTAGTTATAAGTCCATAAATTCGTACCAACATAACACATTTTAAGCATACACAAATTAATTTGTCAAATATATATTAAAATCCCAAATTTTGAGCATTCTTCTAACCCTTGGATTCATTTTCACTTGCCCTCTTGATTTTCAAACGGCTCAAACTATCCAAAACACCTATCTTTCAATGACTTCAATGCACATTATTTATAGCAATCCACTTGTTTCATATTGAATGTCTATCATGTTATAAATTCCACTAAACTCACATGATCACATATTTCTACTTTTACATGCTACATGAGCACATATATATTCTTGCCCATTTGGGGCATGCACATTCTTATATATATCATCATTTTTTATACATTGATTTGAGTCTTTTACATATACATTAGTTGCATATTGCTTGGCTTCCTTATCTCCACACTATGCTTTAGAACCTTGTTGTGGATCATTTGAATCCCTCCCATTTATTCTATTTTCAAAACCTTGCTTCTTGATACTTTTCAAATAATTTTAAATTCCAATCTTGAAAATGTTCAAATATTTCAAAAACTTCAATTTTTTTTCAAATATGGTAAAACTTCCAAAAAAATTGTCAAAAGTAAAAAAAAAATCAAAATATTTTTAAAAATTCAAAATCAGAGCCTTAAAAAGCATATTCAAATGTTTCTAGCTTACTTCTTTACATATGTTATTTATTTCATGTTAATTAGATAACATATTTTAGATTTTCAATACACACCACTTTTCATGAGGTATGTGAGTGTGATACAAGACATACTATTACATGGTTCTTTGATGTTAAATTTCTCTTTTTACCCAAAAACCTTGCTACGTTAGGGGAATCTTTTTGTTCTTCATGACCACTTTGACAGGTTGTATCTATCCATAACCTCTCTACATTTTTGAGCCATATATCATACAAATGTTTCAATAATCACTTATACTATACATTATGTTGCATGGATAAACTATTTTCTAACAATGATATTCATATATGTGGTTTATATAGACTAATCTCAATTGATTTATGCTTATTTTCAAAAATTATTACATTATGTAGATACTCAAGTCTGATTTTACATGACATTATAGTCTTGTACATTTGAAAAACATTGATCATGGCTCAACCCTTCAGTTTATGACCTTCCCACTACCAAAAGGACTCGTGTTCACCATCTTAGTATGCCTAATTATTTATCCTATAGTCTGACCTTGATATTCTAATGACATAGATCATATGCAGCCCACGTATTCATAAAACCTTATTTATATCCTACTCAAGTAGTTACATAGAATATACAACTTTCTATCCTACATGAAACTACCATCCATATTAGGACATTAGCATTGATGCTAACATCCCAACTCTGATGCTAGTGTCTGTACCTAAAAAATAATAAAATTTTCAAATCTTTCGACACATATGGGTCGGCCTATGTGTTTTATTTAACCCTCATGTGAGATAATTTCAAAAGGTGTGGTATAAATACAAGTAAAATACCATTCATTATGGACACCAATCAATATCAAGGAAGCTCACACTACACTAGTGAAAATCATTTTCAGAACTAAGCTATACTTTCATATTATTATCTATTTCCAAATCACTCATAAGAAAAATATTCTTACAAGTCTAAAGCATTAAAATAACATACCATGAAAATGATTTTTCAAATTACAAGCTAGATCACTACTTGCATTCACATATAGCATATTGCATAATTATTCACACATAAGCCCGCAAAAGAGGGTAACTACATCAGTCTAAGGCCCTATTTAAATTATATGGCTATGCAAGTAGAAATAATTAATATAAGAGTCTTTGAGGTCATCTAAAATTTAATTGAACCCACTAAGCCCTATTTTTTAAGGTGGCATGCCCAAGTTGGACAATCTAGGGTTTTGAAAAAAACACTGATATCTAGAACCTGTACACATGATCTAAATAGAGAATTTGCAAGGTGATAGTAAACCTTAATAGGTGCATGTAGTCATTATATAAAATTACTTATATTATGTACTAGATATAAGTGCCAAAACTAGGACACTAGCATTAATGGTAGTGTTTAGATCCCGATGGAAGTGTCCAGGTTAACAGAGAGCTCATTTATAGATTCTGAAAAATCATAACAGAGTATCAACCTATCTCCTTTTGCACTTACATTTTTAAATCTACCTGCACATCAATAAATAAGCTAAGTTTTTTCATCCTTCGTGGTTATACATTAAAATTATCATTTTGGTGTTGGACTTTCTATATCTAGCATATTCTCATATTCAACATATTTATCAGAATATTATAAATATGAATTCATTTAATTGGCTTGCTTTTGTAATAGATTACTCCAAGTTGATTAGGTTATTCTCCCTTAACCTAATTCCAAAAAGGGTTAAACATTTGATGAACTTGACCTCTAAGCCTTCTTGTACAAACCACAACTTACTCTAGGGTTTTCATCTTTCTATAATTCTAGATTGTTATGATTACTTTCCATATATGATTTTTTCAATTATTATTGCCATATTTATTTTTCATTTATAATAAATGACAAATGTTAATAACAAATATTGTTTTGAAACTAAATATAAGGATGCATTATTAGTCACCTATATATAAATGAGGAATTAATTGTTACATTTTTGTATGTTACACAAGAAAACATCAGTAAACATGCTAAGGTTAATGCATCCACATCTAGTGATGGTGAATCATTAGGTGGTACTCTAATAGATTCAATCCCATTATCCACCCCCCATCGAGAACACCATAGATTCTTACATATAGTGGGGGCATAGGATATATTTTCAAGCCTTTGTTCCCTAACGATCAAACATATACTGCTACATCTTCCATGGGAAAAATCAATACTTCAACTCGGTTACTATTTTCAATGCCTAAATCAACACAAGTAGTGCTTACATCTCCTTTGGTGACTTCTCAAATATATAATTTTAATCCCAATAAATCCACTATGCAAACTCTTCTCCAATTTATTCAAACTTTGGAATCTAAGGTTACAAATATTGAGGAAAATGCTTTAAATTCTACTTATGTTATTGATTCACAAGATGTATTAAATAATCCTCTTGCACTTGAGATATATTTGACTCTTTGTCAACGAATTTTGTAATTCCTAAGTTCACACTTTATGATGGCAAGGGTAATCTTGAGCATCATCTCTAATCTTTCTATGCAACATGCCTTGATTATGGTTCCAATGATGAACTTTTGAAAAAATTATTTCCAAGAAGCCTAAAGGACTATCCTTTGAAATGGTTCTATGATCTACCAATTCGATCAATGAAAGCATTCAAACCTATAGTGGATCAAGTCCTTTCATATTTTATAATCAATGTTTCTAACAATATGTCATATGTACAAATTTCCAAGATTAAGTAAGGAAGAAATGAACATATCAATGAATATGTTTTGATGTCAAGACAATATTGGCAAAATGACAAATTTAATGGTAGATAAAATGCTTCAAGATATCTTTGAGCAAATTTTTCTTGCCCGAATACATGAGTCTATGGTCTTCAAAAACTTCAAATCTTTTGATGACTTATGACATATTGCCTAAGATCGATAAATGAAGTTTATTACATTGAACAAGTTTAAGTATGTAGCAAACATATCGAATGCATCTACTACCAAGTTTCATATGAAACCAAGATATAAGGTCAAACCTATAGAGGATAAAAATGAAACAAAAAAAATGGTTAATACAGTGTCATAGCAACCCAATCAGCTCATATTATCTAATGCACCTAAAATAAAATTTACATGATTACCTAAGTCTTTAGTTTTGCTCCTTGAGAAGCTAGTGGAGTGTCGTCCCATATCTCTCCCTCATCCCTTAGAGGTTGATACGAGTCGACCTCTACCAAAAGGATATGATTTAAATGCTTATTGTGATTATCACCGGTGTGTTGGTTATTCTACAAATAGATGCTACAAGTTGAATCACAAGATATAAAACCTCATAGATATCAAACAACTCACATTTGATGATCCTCCAAAGGATTCAAGATCACACCCTAGTGATCATCAAAACTAGAAGATATTTAGCAATCTATTACAAGATCATTTTAAGGAAACACCAAAAGTGAAAATGGCATATCATTCACATCCTCCTTCACCACATTAAGGTCATGCATTATACTAGATTATTGTCACACTTACATGCACAATATCTCCTATGGTTCAGAGGCCTTCATTACATTTGATGACAGTGAAATTGTGAATATTGACTCAGATCTTCATTCATTGTTTATTAGAGCACATATTGATCATCAACCTATACATAGATTTTAGGTTGATAATGGTTATAGTGAGAATTATTTACCATGAAATTACTTACATATTTGGGATACACACATGATGATTTATACCCTTCGACGAATATGGTCAAAGCATTTGATGGGAAAGCAAGATTGATTTGCCTTTACATGTTGGTCCAACACATGTGACCACAACATTTTTAGTTATGCCACATATGAGAGTCTAGGATGACCTTGAATTCATAATATTTGCATAGTACCCTCCATAATACATAGATGTCTCAAGTATATTCATGCCAACAAGGTAATCATAGTTTCAAAGATTCAATATGAACATCCACAACAAAAAAACAAGTTTATTCCAAGATAATTAATTATATAACCTATTGAATTAATCATGAGTAAAAGGGTTAGCAAAAGTCAATCCACTTTCTTAGGTGGCCGATACTTGAAAGGCCATTGCATCAAAGATACTTAATGGACTCCACGGAATCCTCATCTACACCTACACAACCTAGCCAATTACTAAGAGTAAATCAACATTTTTCAGAGACAGTAAAAACACCCATAATTACAGTTACACCAAAGAAGTCACAAAGCACTAAGAATGGGTTCCATGAAACACTACATCTTCTAATACTACTTCACAACCACATAGTACTATGAGGAATAGGTAGACTATTGTAGATTCTGCAGTTCCATATTTGACACATATACATGATCATTGGTAGCATGACTAGTTTGTTTTATCCTATCTGGAGTCTAGAAATCCCTATGAGCATCCCTTAGATGGGATAATCAGATAGCCTTATCTTTATTAAAATTAAAATATGTAAAAATACAAAAAATACAAATAATCAATAAAATACAAAAACATTCAAATAAATACAAAATAAAAAAATACCTAGAATTTACATGTTTATTAACTTTTGCATATCTTGTTTACGTTATGTTAGTAGATATCATATCATTTCCTTTATATACATAGATGTTTCATGGGTACTTGAGTGTGATACATGTATACACTAGATCTATGATACCTGAGCCTGTAGATGTTGGACCTTTCTTTCAACTGTATGACACGCTACATTGGGGTATCTACTTCTAATGATCTTGATTAATACATGTTCTATTATTTTGTGATCACTTTATATTATCATGTTGAGCTTATATACTAATGCTTACACATGCCTATACTCATGCTTACATATTACACAGTGTACTAGATATGCTATGCTACATGACATTTTACTAAAACATGTATGTAGGGACTAGTATGATATACTTATGTTAGTTGTTTATATTTCACCTAGTCATATTCTCACATGGCTTACTTGGGTAACTTCTTGCTTGCTAAATTGTCTTGATTGTGGAACATTTTGATGGGGAATCAAGAACAACAACAGCTCTGATCCCACTTGTTAGGATCTTGCTCCTCAATAAGAGCACAATATGATTACCTTGTATTAGCAACTAAACATGCGAAATTAACCAGAAGCAATAAGTAACTAGAATTCACAAATGACACAGAATATGAGAGACAACACAAACTGTATTAATACTCATCCAGAAAAGAATACAATGAAGAGACGCCACTCTCTTCCACACTTTTTAGGCTTCCCACACCAAGTGTACAGTAATTCTTCTCAAGAGTTCACTCTCCTACCAAAAACGGTTCCAACACACAACTCAAACACAGAATTGGTGTTCACCTCCAACCAGTCAGTAATAACCCTGCCAGTACACAAGTACTCAAAGTACTTCAAGTAGATCTCCCATAAACTTGCAACAACCTGCAACTCAAATGATCTTACTTACACATGTAGAACTTCTCCTTGATCTTGCAACAACCTGCAGATCACCCTGTTCTTACAATTGAAAGGATCTTCCTTGCCTTCCTCTATTTGCTCATCTGTGGAACTAGAAGGAGCTACACTTGCTCAACTCTAACTAGCACTCTGGCTATCTAGCACACTTTACAATACATGCCAATGGGTCTATAAATAGATCCCACACTAAACAATAACTTAGACTCTTAATTTAGACACGCAACTCAAGACTCGAAATAGCCTTTACATGCAAACACTCGGTTCAATGAACTAACTGTTCGTGCAACGAACAGTTTTGGAACCGCACAGGCGACCGACATCGATCCCTGTCTGCCTGGAGTTGACCAATGTTGGCTAATCTCCTGCCGATGTCGGTTGCCCTCTGCACTGAATATGACTGACGTTGGTTACATTGCCGACGCCGGTATCCCTGGAACTCAGCAACCTCCTCCATGTCTGCATAGTTGAAGCTTTTAGCTCCACAGCCTAACACATTTAAACATGTTCCTTGTTTGTTGGCCATAATGCCACTAAGTGTTGTTTCTTTGGTATGTGTAAATTTGACCATGTCCTCACCTTGAGTGTGTGGAAGGGCATTTGTATGCAGTCTCCTTAGACATTTTATGTGTGAAATTGAGTGCTCTTTTGTGTGTGCTTGATTGTTCTATGAGCTTGTTTTTGTTACTCCTAGATGTTTCCATGATCCATATCATGCATCTTAGAGCTTATTTTGTTTGGATAATACAAGCTTCATTGATATAACTACTTGGACGTGATACTACTATATGCTTTATTACTACATGATATATATATATATATATATATATATATATATATATATATATATATATATATATATATATATATATATATATATATATATATATATATATATATATATATATATATGTCATGGTTATCTTATCCTTTTGAGATAAGGTGACTATCACATTGCATTCCCCTCACCTCAAAATGGGGGGGGCATATCAATGGAGGCATGTCATAGAGACATGAATCTACACACATACTTTTGGAACAATAGGAATAATTTGATATATTTTACATGATTTAGAAATACACTTGGGTCAGAATCTTATACACTTGGCACCAATTTTCATAGATTTGATATAGAGCTATTTAGATTTGTGTTAGATGTTATACATAGTTTATAGAGCAGAGGTTAAATTTTGACAGATATTTCTGCTTGATACACATTGGAGGTAATTATGCCATGTAAATGCACCAACTCACAAATACATATCCATATTATATGTATTTATGCACCAACCTTACCAATATGTATTGATTGGGCCTTTGTATGTCTATAGCAGTTGGTTCCCTTGAGTAGTGTAGTCGAGACTCACCTCCCTCAATGGCCTTGGCATTACTCCCATTTTTTGGTTTGACATGGTTACACCATTTGACCTTTGCTAGATTAACTATATTCGCTAGATTATGTTTACATTAGAATTGTGCAATTGAGATTCAGTGCTCTTAATGGCCTTGGCACAACTCACCCTTCAACTAGATTTGAAGCATGATCACACTCCTATTCTCCTCTTCACATCTTCAAGGTTCATTTTTTAACCTTTCTCTCCAATGCTTCAACAAGGAAGCATCATCACCAAATAAAATTACCAAGGGGCAACATGGTTGCATCGACACAGGTGTATTCATTCCTTTCTCTCTTTAATTTCAAGTATTTCGATTGTTTATTTTCATATTATATGCACTAATTAAACTATAACATGCTCTTGGTTGAAGGTAACACACAAATAACAAATTCAAATAGGGCTCAAGTCAAATCAAGGTGTGTTTTACACACCAAGGTATGCATTTCTTTCCTTTAAACCTAATAATTTCATCCTTATGCATTACTAGATTAAGGGTGGGTGCAAATGTAGATACTCAAATCTGATTTTACATGATATGTTAGTCTTTTACACTTAATAAATATTGAGCATGGCTCAACCCTTCAATTCATGACTTTTCCACTGCCAAAAGGGAATGTGTTCACCATCTCACTATGTCTAACTACTTATCCTATAGTTTGACCTTGATATTATAATGACCTAGATTACCTATAGCCCATAATATGCATAAAACTTTATTTATATCATATGTAGATAGTTAAAGATCCTTGCCAAATTTATATCATGTAGAAGACTATTGTCCAGATTATAACACTAACATTGATGATAGCGTCCCACCTCTGAAGGTAGTGTCCCTACAATCTAAAAAAATATTTTTGTAAATATTTTGACATGTATGTGTCAGCCTATGTGTTTTATTTAACCCTCATGTGAGATCATTTCAAAAGTTGTGGTATAAATACAAGCAAAATACCATTCATTGAGGACACCAAGAAATATCAAGTGCACACTACACTAATGAAAACCATTTACACAACTGAGCTAATAATTCCCTATTCTTCCCTATTTCCATATCATTCATAGGATCAGTCTTATTACAAATCTAAAACATTCAAAGAATAGCCCGTGAGTAGTATTTATCAAGTTACAAGCTAGATCACTACATGAATTCGCATATAGCATATTTCAAAAAAAATAAACACAAGCCCACATAAAGGAGAGAACTACATCAGTCTAAGGCCCTCTTTAGAGTGTACATGGATATGTAGGTAATGTTCATTGATAGAGAGATATTTGAGGTTAGTTTGACTGCACTTGAGCCCACTAACCCCTATTTTTCAAGGCGACATGTCCAAGTTGGATGATATAAAGTTTTGAACAAAAGACTAATATCCAAAACCTATGCACATTATCCAAACTGAAAAACTACAAGGTGACAATGAACCCTAATAGTGTAGGTGGTCATTCCATAAAAGGACATGTATTCCATACTAGATAGAAGCATCAAAATTGGGACACTGGCATCGATGGTAGTGTCCAAATCCTGATAGTAATGTTGATGTGAGTTTTATTCACACCACAAAAAAAATTTATGAGGTATCCTCTGATGTTTTAGGATTAGTGAAAAGTATTCACTCCAAGGCATGAGTTTCAGGGTATTAGGTTTTGTAAAGACGTTGTTGGTGGAATAATGGTGAGTGAGGTAGTTTGATTACCATAGATGGGTTAGCTATGGATGAATCTAAATCTACTTGAGATGGGTACACTGATGATGGTTCTAACCTAAGGTGAGTAGTACTTTAAAAAACTTAAAAAAGGGGAAAGATAAGGTAGAAAAGGAAGCTTTTGGACCACATTAGATGAAACCTTTCAAGACCAGAACTTGAACTAGAGGTTGGACAGACAATCAAAGACCAATATTTTTTGCATGTAACTATAGCACACCAATAATCAAACATGATTAGGATTCAAAGCGAACCAAAATAAAACATACTTAAACACATAAAATCAAAGGTTATCGCATTTGTTTGATTGTAATAGCACATCCACAAGGGGAATTATGATTCATATGCCAAAGGTATTCAGATCAGTTATAGATTAATATGAATGACTATATATAAAATAGATAACTCATACACAACCAAAAGATTAAGAACCCTGAATGATAGAACTTATTACACAATCCACAAGTTAGATAAGAATTAGATTTTACACATCAAGACTAAAATTACAGAACTCTGATTTTTTTATTAATCTTAACAACCAAAATTCTCTTCCTTTTGGAGTAGGAGGATACAAGTATAAATAAGATTGTGATGGGGAAGGCTTCATCTCTCAAGTGAAGTCTAAATATACATATATGAAAATAACACTACATGATAATCTCATGCAAAGTGTGCATGCACAACAATGATTGCTCAAAATAGAATCCCTCATATAAAATAGAATATATACAAACTAAATGAATTAGGAACTAACAGTTCCATCTCAATTAGTATATATATAACGTGCTAATGCAACACTTTTAAAATAAGAAAACAATGACATATCCAAAATGGACACTAAGTCGGTAGAACTAAAGTTAAAATTGGCATCGTTATTAAAGTAGATACTAGAACTACAGATAAACCTAAAGTAGCTATGGTTATGGTTACTGGAAGTGGCACATAAACAAGCGCAGATTGAGTATGTACTAGTGTATATTTAGTAAACTGAGCACTCTAGGGTGGAATAGTCATGGCCCCTACTGCTGAAGTGGCTTGCTTGGTTGCTTCCATATGTAGGTAAAGTGCATGACTTACCTGGAATTCTATGTCAATGGTCTCAAAATTAACCAGTGGCTTCTTGAACAACTGAGAAATCTTGTTCATCAACTTCTGGTGCAAAACTAATGCAGATTTGACTCCTGCATGAAGTGTCTTGGCTCCAATAATTTAGTCCCTAAAAAAATTACCTAGTTACATAATTTCATCGTTAGTCCTATAGACTATCCCATCAATCTCATCTCAAAATCTATCGGCCACAATTCTGAGTATTTTTTTAAAAATAGGCTTAGAGACTAATTTCCCATGAGTGATGACCACCACAATGACTCTTGGATCCTTAAAAATGGACATTGCCTCTCTCTCTTGATTAGCAAATTGTTGAACCAGAGTTTACAGCTCTTGATTCCACTTGAGCAAGCTATCTCTCTTAGCTACAATGAATATATGCATGAATGTAACCTCAGATGTTATTAAATTTAATTGTGTGTATGTTTTATTCCTAGTGGCTTGGCTCAAGAAGTGAAGCTTGCCATCAATGTTATTTATTTTATTAAACAATTGCAGGATGTCTCCCCATTTGGGTTGTGATGTGCTAATTGCAGACCTTATTAACTGAATTGTATCATCCAACTTCCTGGAAGTTCCCTATAAGTTCTCAACAATTTATTTAGGAGCTTGGATTGTACTCCTCTCTGGTGCCCTCTGAATTGCTTGATCAAAACCTCTAATTGTTTCCTTTATAACCCCTCATGTAGCATCTACAAAATTGTAAGGGTCTTTTTTGCACCTATTCGAGTTTGAAGGATTCACCTTCCTTATATTAGTTAGAGAGAAGATGTCTTTTCTTTGCTCTAGCTCTATATGTTGCCCCTCTACAACCATAGTTTTCCTCTTCAATTTTCTCATAATGTTAGTTTATCTGTCAAAATAAAACTTGATTGTGGGCTTCTCAGTTATTACAAGGTCTTGCCTCCATGTTTCATCCTCTTGTTGCAGTTGCCTGGTCCATGAAAGAATGTTCAATGCAGCTTGTTGTTTTGTTTGCTCTACTTACCCCATAAGAGTAGTTGAAGGGGATTGTTGATGAGGAAGCATAGTAGTGGGGGAAGATGTCCCTAATATAAGAAAAAGAGGCATTGCCTTCATCCAACTATTAACGTGATTTTGGATGGGTGTATCTATGATGTATTTAGTTTTCCATGTTGCTCTTTAAACTACAACTATATGTGCCATTGTTTGTGCAGCACGACTAATAGTCATTACTATTTCTGTAGATGGCCTAAGAGGGGTGATTTGTGCAACAAAAATAGAGGTAGGCACTAGGTTTTCAAAATGTAGCCCTTTGCTTGGCCTTGGGGACTGAGGATTGGTTCCCCCAAAGAATGAATTGGTCATTGGGGTGTTCGATAGGTTTTGCAAATAGTTTTTCACTAAAGTGTAGGCAACCCCATTAATTATAGTGGTAGTGGCCATAGGATTCATAGTAGTAGGTTGGGTTGTAGTAGGTAAAATTAGCAGTTTAGTTACAGCTTGGGGCTAGTTTATTTGACCAAAAGAATGAAAATAATTTACAACACCAGTTGTATTTATATAAATTGAAGAAGTGGCTATAGAATGAGGACTTGGAGGACATACAACTTGGGGAGAAATAGCTAGAATAGTTGTCATTGCAATAGCCTAGGGTGGAGAACTCAAAGGTATAGTTGATGTTGCCTTCTATATGTATGTCTACAATTTAGATTATGTATCTTACTTTATTTCTCCTTCTTTATCTAATAATGGCTCAGTTTCTCCTGAGTGAGTACTCCCTTCAGTCAACCATTCATTTTTTTCATCTGATTCTATCGTCTCATTGATTGACCATGATTCTTTGGTGTTAGGCCGTGACACCCATTCATCCTCAATTTTTCATATTTTATCTTCTTCCTCACTAACATAAATTGTGACAGTATCTAATCTTCATGTACCCCTTATTTTATCCTCCCTCTCCTTATGGAATTATGTCTTTTTATCTTTCACTTCCACCTTTTGGGACAAAATAGGAGGGGTCTTGAACTTCCTTGTATATGTAAGTATTGGTTTGGTAGTAGTAGAGGTTGACCCAGTAGAAGGTGGAGTGGAAGATGAAAGAATCGTAGTGGTGGTAGATGGTAATAGAGTGGGAAGGGTAGTCACCACTGGGGGAATGATAGGTGGTGATGATGATTAACTAGGACACTGGGGCATTATCATTGGTGGCATGGTCACTACAGGTGGTGAGGATGGCTACCCAGTAGGTTGAGGCATAACTAATGGTGGAGACAAAGGAGGAGAAGTAATAGAAACATGAAATAATAAGGAATACTTTATTTATTATTGTCAATGGAGGTAGCGGCAACATGGAAAATAGTCCAACTTATGTGTTGGGACTGGTAGATCTCTCCCCTTCAATTAAGCATTGTGGAGAAGCAACATCAATTGTATGAGAAGGGGAGCTTGGAGTGGCCCCAACTTATTCTTCAGTATAAGATTACCAAGATGGGCCATCTTGTTCTTGTATCTCTTCTTCTTCATGTGGAGAAGGTCCATGAATAGGTTCACAAACCCATTCTTCCTTATCAATCCTTTTGGCATCACGTTCAATAATAATAGGATCATATTGGATCCTCTATGCCACAATTATGGACATGTTGACCCTACACATTCTCATAGATACCTCAGTATCATATTTTGCATCCATGAATACACTGTCATGACTATAGGACTTATGTCCATATTTGATTCCGACTTTTCTAGCATATTTTTTGATATACTCTCTAACATTTTTCTTAGGGTCCTAATGTCTGAAGGATGCCCGCATAAAACTACAAGGTGTCATGATCTTTCCAACCAACTAGAAGTGTTCCCATTTTATGTAATGCATCTTGCCAATGCTGAGAGGGGTTGGATGGAAGTTGCTTGCTTAGCCTTTCTCAAATTTGTATCAATGTTATCAGCCAATTGAGCAACAATTTTGTGCTCAGGTAAATACAAAGGGTGTGCCTTAGTACCTTCAACCCTGATTACAGTGAAATCATGATATAGCGAGTAGTTTCCCATTTTTCCAATGGTTTTCTTTATAGGGTCAGAGAGCCTAAGCATATTCTTCCTGTAGAGCTTGATACACCATTGGGTAGAAGGTTTTAGTTATCCTTTTCATATTCTTCCTAAACCTTTGTACATGGAGGATGTTAAATTCATCACAAATCCTATTCTTGGTGTATTATGTGGATGGTTGTTAGGGCTCATCATATGATAGATGCACAATTGCAGTCACAATGTCCACCACATAGGACATCATGTAAAAGTTACCATTTGACAAACTTCCTAAATTTGTGATTTTCTAAATCAAATTGGTGCTGATAATCTCGCCCAATGCTATGACTTTGATTGAGGTCAGGATCATGTCTAGTAGAGGGACCCATACTTCGTTGACCCATGCAATGGTTGAAAATCCATATATTTTGTTCAACGAAGCCATGAAAATTCCCACCCCTACCTTGAAGGCAACAAGGGGAATAGTAGAGTTAGGGTCATGAACCACGAATTGTTTGGGTTACCAGCCCTTTCCAGCAACTTGTTGCTAATTTTGTTGGCAAGGAGCCATGAATTAATCATGTCTTACATGTATGTCATTTTAGGCATAGCGAGCGATCGTACCTCTCAAAGGCATTTCCATTGATATATGTGACTAGTAATTTACTAAGTCTAAAGTGTAATATCTTCTAGTAATGTTGTCATTCAAGAGTAAATCACAAAATATGTCAATGTAAGGCATTACCTCTGGTTTGGCCACTACATTGTGAAGACCAATTGTTTTAATTTCCAACAAGTCATCCATATATCTCTGGGTGAAAATGGAAAGGTGATCCTCTGCTTTATAAGGTTCAACTGCTTCGACCTCATCCCAAATGTTTGAATAATGTTTGAACTAATGGTTCAAGGCCGTTGAATCAAATGTTGTGTCACTGTATTCGTTTGGACCTGCAATTGAGTACGTAGAAGGAAATGGAATGCAATAAGCGAAAGCCATTGAATCTTTAGTCTGCAAGATCTATCTCATTGAAATTTTGTAATCGTTTGATCACAATGGAACTTGAATTTGTAGTTTGCAATTTGATAGCTTGAAGGCAATGTGACTAGAGTAAATATGGCACCTCAAAAAATATTGCTTTGGTTGTGTTGGCCTCAAGGATTGAATGTATTGATTCACTGCTTCATGTGAATTAATGTCTGCAACGTCTTTCACACTTTTCCCATCTAGCCTTTCATTTGAATTTTATTAAACCGACTTCCATGGCTTTTATTACCCCGAGGCTTTTCCGCTTGTTCCGAGATGCTTAGTCATCATAAGATGATAGATGTCTCTTTTCCTCTCTTTCAAACTTAACACTGGTGTTCCTGTTGTTTGCCTTTGTGGCTTTGAAGGAGATGTGTAGGCGTGTTGTTATTTCACTCGTATCTACATTGAGGTTCACTATACTTTGTTCTTCTAGCCACATGCTAGTGGGATGGTGACAAGTGGTAGGATCTTGGTGATCTGATTGATAGTTAGACTTCATACCCTATGCATAGATTGAGGGATTTTGGATTAGCGAGATGTTGGCACTTAGATGACTCTCAGTGATCCGCTTGTGTGGGACTATCTGTACAAATCTTTGTGATGATGTCACCTACAGGTGGTCAAGATGATGACACATGGATGGCTCTCGGTGACCCGATTACACAGGACTATCCATAAAAATATTATTGTTTGCATCACCTTCGGGTGGACTTGCACTTTTAACTTGGGCTCCAAGTGAGCGAAACAATTCTACATGACAAGGATGAGCTCCGAGATGGTCCCGATAATGCCTAAGTGTGAAATAGTATGTTTAAAGACATAATAAAGGCAAAGATCTTACTAAAAGCAAAACACATCAGTGCAGTTATCTACATAATTCACAAATCAAACCATGTACGTAAGTATTAAAGAAAATCGAAGGTGAAAATTAAAACATGTAGTAGGGCTAATGCACAACTTTGATTCTCCTGTAACTTTGAAAATACCCTGCAAACGATTGAAGTGAAACCTTGCGAACTACATTAAGCAAACAATTGGAAACCAAGAAAGGCACAAGAATTCATTTTTGTGCCCATGTCTTCTTTTCTACTTAGATATGTAATCCCATAATCACAAAAAAAAAAAAGTGGGGCAAAATGTAAACACTTAAAAAAGGCCCCTTGCGAATTTAGTAGTCATTAAACTTAATGAATTTAAGGTGTTTGTGTACTTGTCGATTATTGGTCCAAATTAGGCATTATTAACACGTTTGTGGACCTTCATCACGCCTCCACTCCTCTGTAATATCCCCTCCAAAATAGGAAATATAGCAACACAAAAAAACTCTGAACCAAGATATAATCTCTGTTGAATAAATTCGGAATGATAACAATAATATAGTCTTTTCAATAGGAAATCACAGATCTTATCACTTGTCCTTCTAAATTATTACAATTGCAGTCCTCTAATATGCATATAAATATGAAATACAGTCTTGAAAACCCTGGCTTTGCAAATCTGGAAGTACAAATTGAATTCTGGAAGGTCTCGGCCTGCTATGTCGAACACACAGTCGCCGGCGTCGGTCGATATACTGTCGACGTCGGTCACTGCAGGTCCTTATCTGCCGACGTCGGTCTCCTGTCGGCCGATGTCGATATCTTGAAGCTCTCTATCCGCCGATGTCGGTGTCTGTATGGATTTGTACGAACCTGTACGGACTTCGTACGGCCGCCAATTAAGCACAACTTCCCTGTTTTCAACCCCTGATCTGAAAATATATGCTTCTAGCACAGAAGATCTCTAGCTGTATAATTTATTGAATCAAAACATAAATAAATAAATACCTGGAATATCTGTAATAACTTCTATGTGAAGTTATCTCTCAACCCTGTAAATTCTGTGATAACTTCTGGATGAAGCTATCTCTCACTTTGGCAATAGATCAGCTGATATTCCACAGCCTCTTAATTGCACACACTGAAGAGGGAACGTTCTCCAATGCAAATGGAATCCTTGAACCCTTGGCTCAGTCTTCACAGAAGAAATTCTCAAAATCAATATCAATAATCCATAGCATAATCAACAATGGCCTCCATGAGAAACCCTTATACCCTCAAAAAGATATGCTTGCCCTAATTAGGGTTTCTTAAATTAGAATTAGGGTTTCTAATTAAAAATAGGCTAAATAATTAATATTTGATTAAATCAATCAAATATTAATATCTCCCTCAATACATGTCAGATTGACGAACCGATCGAAGCTAGTGAATCAGGGAGTGATTCCGCACATAACCATACCATAATAAAGGCGCTCCGTTGCATATCAAATATCCCTAAAAAGTAGGAGCCCTGGCCAAATATGTCTGAAATAACCTGAATGAAAATCAAATGTAGAAATCCTGTGAATCAAAGTCAAGCCAAGCTCCATTATGACCCTCTATCCATCCTATTAGCCTACGAAGGTCGCATAATAGGCTAACCATGAACTCAGAACATGTCAATTAAAAAGGGGACATGACAATCCACCCCTCCTGAAATTGCTTGCCCTCAAGCAATCACTGAATGACAAATCAATCAATCCACCTGGATCCCAAATATAGTTTTTATCTCCACTACTATCAATTAACACGACCCCCATGCCATGTCCATCCCAACTCTCATGTAATGGTGTCACATTATCTCTAGTACTAAGATAAGCACTCCAACATCCAATCCATAAATGAAAATCAGCAAGCAAACTCCTTACCTGAATAATATCTGAAACTGGATAGTGAAGACTAGAAATAGTCATATCATCATCAACTTGTGACCCGACTGTAACAGAAAGTTGAGTCCTCACCACATGTGACAACTCCTGAACTGAACTCACCTCAAGACCAAGCTCGTCCTCGTACCTCTCCTGTGTTGGTGCCAATGTGCTCTTGTCATCACCCTCTATCATGTTATGTGGTATAGGTACCTCCATCCGATGAAATAACATATATCTGAAGCTGCTGCCCCGTATGGCCTTAAGAATATGTGTCGTCCCATCAACATTAAAGAGAACCTCCATGTCCTTGAGACGAAGAGTAACTTCCTCAAATGAATGAAGCCACTTCATACCCAAGACTAAGTCTATATCCCCCATGTTTACCACATAATAATCAGCCTTGAACTCATAGTTGTTCAAGCGCAATGGGAGGTCTCTAATCATACGCTCACACTTAAGAGTGTGACCATCGGCTACCTTAACACTGATGCCCTCAAAGTCTACGGTAGTGAGCCCACGCTTCTCCACAAATCTAGCATCTATGAAATTATGTGTGGCCCCTGTATCAAGAAGGGTGATAACCTTCTGCCCTGCCAAAACTCCACGGAGTCTGAATGACTCATCCGACTGAATGCTGGATATGCGTGCCTCCTGTAGGTGAAGCTCTAACTCTGCCTCTGCATTAAGCCCTGAAGCCTCTGCCTCTGCCCCCTCAGAACTGTTATGTTGTTCAGAATCCTCAGAATCTGAATCCTCATAATATATCCACATCATACGATTCGCCTTGCCCTTAGGCCTCAAAGGACAATCGTGATGAATATCATACGAACCTTTGCAGTAGAAGCAAAGCTTCTTCCTACGTAGATCATTAAGCGCCTCACGATCCAAAGGTGGTGCTGTTGGATTGGCCTTTGAGTCATTCTTTACACCTGATTTATCTATATTAAAATCCGGTCTCTCTGTATCTGTGTTGGAGCACTTATGGTCTCTAGATGAAGAAGTACCTTTGAAGTTAAATTTATGGGATGGGGCTGCCATCTCCATACTACGCGCCTTCTTCATAGCTACCTGTAATGAAGGAGGATCAAAGGCTTTGATCCACCCTCTCAATGGCTCTGTCAATCCCTCCGTGAAGAGAACTACCAATCTACGCTCGGAAATATTGGGTACCATGACTGCCAATCTCTGAAACTCACCAATGAAGGACTCCAAGTTACCTATTTGTCTCAACTGTGCCAGAACTCGAAAGTAAACCTCGGGATCCTTCCTGTCAAACCGCTCAACCAATCTATCCACAAAGTCCTGGTACTCTGTCGCCTGGTTATGCTGAAGTGTTACCATACCATGGTACCACCAATCATGTGCTACTCCATCCAAGTGCAAAGTGGTGTATTTGATGGCATCTATCTCTGACATTGGTCTCAATGCCAAAAAGGTGTCAAGCTTATGAACCCAAGCTTGAGCTGTCATCTTACCACTGCCGTCAAAAGTAGTCAAAGAAAGCTTACCAGTAGCCTTCTGCAGCTCACTGAATTGAACTCTAGGTCTCCTGTCCTGTCTAACCAATCTGTAGTGCTCTCTCCTAAGATTGACAAAACGATCAAAGGTTGTCCTCTCTTGGACATGAGGAGGTAATAAGTCCCACTCATCATTTGCAGCCATGTAAACATCTGCAAATGGGTTATTCCCTGCTTCCTCTGCTGGTGCCTCTGGTTCTTCTTGAACAAAAGTAGGACGTGTAGGTCTATCAGTTGTTCTGGAGTGATTCTGCTGTGGCCTCTGATTAACCGTAGCACTCCTGTCGTCTCTTTGGTCCCCGTTCTGTCCATCAGGTGTGTTCATTCTCTCCATCATAGTCATAAGTACCTGTAGTGTCTGAGCCATCTGCTGTTGGCTTGTCATCATAGCACGCTGAAATTCTCTGGTGCCCTGATCAGCATCATACCTGTGGCCCCTGGGTGGGCTGCCCTCACGTCTGTCACTCATGATTGTCGGTCGCTGATCTAACACCTGGGTACCTTCAAGCAAGGCTTTGCTGCGTGTGTTATACTTGTGTGGTCCCAACTCTTGTGGCTGCATAAGATCTATACACCCTCAGGCTGGCAGGATTTAGCTCTGATACCACTGTAATATCCCCTCCAAAATAGGAAATATAGCAACACAAAAAAACTCTGAACCAAGATATAATCTCTGTTGAATAAATTCGGAATGATAACAATAATATAGTCTTTTCAATAGGAAATCACAGATCTTATCACTTGTCCTTCTAAATTATTACAATTGCAGTCCTCTAATATGCATATAAATATGAAATACAGTCTTGAAAACCCTGGCTTTGCAAATCTGGAAGTGCAAATTGAATTCTAGAAGGTCTCGGCCTGCTGTGTCGAACACACAGTCGCCGGCGTCGGTCGATATACTGCCGACGTCGGTCACTGCAGGTCCTTATCTGCCGACGTCGGTCTCCTGTCGGCCGATGTCGGTATCTTGAAGCTCTCTGTCCGCCGATGTCGATGTCTGTATGGATTTGTACGGACCTGTACGGACTTCGTACGGCCGCCAATTAAGCACAACTTCCCTGTTTTCAACCCCTGATCTGAAAATATATGCTTCTAGCACAGAAGATCTCTAGTTGTATAATTTATTGAATCAAAACATAAATAAATAAATACCTGGAATATCTGTAATAACTTCTGTGTGAAGTTATCTCTCAACCCTGTAAATTCTGTGATAACTTCTGGATGAAGCTATCTCTCACTTTGGCAATAGATCAGCTGATATTCCACAGCCTCTTAATTGCACACACTGAAGAGGGAACGTTCTCCAATGCAAATGAAATCCTTGAACCCTTGGCTCAGTCTTCACAGAAAAAATTCTCAAAATCAATATCAATAATCAATAGCATAATCAACAATGGCCTCCATGAGAAACCCTTATACCCTCAAAAAGATATGCTTGCCCTAATTAGGGTTTCTTAAATTAGAATTAGGGTTTCTAATTAAAAATAGGCTAAATAATTAATATTTGATTAAATCAATCAAATATTAATATCTCCCTCAATACATGTCAGATCGACGAACCGATCGAAGCTAGTGAATCAGGGAGTGATTCCGCACATAACCATACCATAATAAAGGCGCTCCGCTGCATATCAAATATCCCTAAAAAGTAGGAGCCCTGGCCAAATATGTCTGAAATAACCTGAATGAAAATCAAATGTAGAAATCCTGTGAATCAAAGTCAAGCCAAGCTCCATTATGACCCTCTATCCATCCTATTAGCCTACGAAGGTCGCATAATAGGCTACCCATGAACTCAGAACATGTCAATTAAAAAGGGGACATGACATCCTCGCCCCACCCCCCTCTCTCTATCTTTGTTTCCAAGAGTATTGGGCATTGTATCTAGAGCACCATTAACATTCTAGACATTCAAGATTGTAACATTAATGACACTCCTAGGTCTTTTGGTGGCCCTTTTAGCCAAGGGGCCCATGTCTTGTGTGGTCTTGCTTATTCGTTTATAGTAATTTCTTCCAATTAACGTGCCAATAAGGAACCTAATTTGAATTCAACTCTCTATAGATACATAAACATTATAGTCCATTATCATCTAAAGAAGAAATATAGAGAATCATATAGCACCTATTTATTGTTCACAAGAATTTATTGGGCACTTATTGAAGCACACAAGTTTATATTAGACATGGACTACACAACACTAGAGTTTGCATGTTTTGGGACTATTTAAATTATGAGGCTTGTTGTTTTTGATATTGTTATTATCTAGGGCACTGACAAATATCAATATAGTTTTGTTATTCTATAGTTTACCATAGGAACATCTTTTCCTTGTGCTTTCAGGGATTAATGTCCATCTAGGGTCTTATTAAAGAATTTTATTTTTTAAGTGATCGAAATTGAAACACAAAAAATTGTGAGGTTATTAGAGACCAAGACTAGACAAACACAATCATGGAGTCAATTGAGACATGCTTGTCCCTTTTTTGGGGCATCCTAATGATGTGTACATTGTCTGGAGTGGGATCAAAAGTGGGATCGAAGTTCTTTAGAGGCTTCTTTGTTCATCATATAATTTATGGGTTAGATCTCTGTCATTTTGGGGCACATATTTCCATCATCATATTATGATGATTGTTACCAACTATAGCAATGAAATAAAAAACCCTAATCCGAATTGAGAATTCAATTTGGAGAACACACCAACTACTAGGAAGTAATGTGTTATAATATAACAAAGCCTTCTTTATTAAATTAACATATTTTTAAGAATAAAAAGATGTTTTAATGCAAAATAATAATAGTTTTTAAAAGTAAAACAATCTTTGTAGAAGAGATCTATACCACACATTTTGAATTACAATAAGGTAGACCCCTTGTTTTATAACTTAACAAAACTTAGAATAAAACACTACCTTAAAGATAAACAAAGTTAATAATAGCCATTGAACATTCATAGGTGTCCAAATAGGAAAACACCTAATAATAAAAAAGCTACTAGGATAAGAATCGCTAGTAATAGTCATTTGGAATGGCCTCCTTTGTCAAGGTCATAACTTTTTTTGGGTATATTTTGATTTCAAGTCCATCTACATTTCTGAAAAGCTCAACTCATTATCTATAAGGTCACACAAATAAATCTATGATGAGGCCGCTCCAAGCTCCCAAAATACTCCAAAGACCTCTAAAATTGTAATTTATGCTATGCCAAAAAAAATTGGAAAATTGCAATTTTCCAAAATGACCCCAAATTGTTACATAGCGAGTACGATTCATTATTAAGGTCAATGCTCCTAAACCGTGCATGGTCACTCCTCTTCGGATTGGGAATTGATTAATTAGGCATATATAACTACTTTGGAGATGTTCTAATTGTAATTGGGGATTTGTGTTGCAATTTAGTTCTAATTCATTTGTCCATATTATACCCATGTACAACTGAGTTATCCTTCCCTTTGAACAGAGTTCTTATCTATCTAAATCAATTAGTAGCTATCTACTTTCTATTTTGTAAGTAATAATCGTGTGTATGACAACTATCAACAAGTGTGTTTTATGCACTATCACTATCATTACCATATACTTTGCCAATGAATGGGTTAAGAGGATAGAGGGTTATACCCCACCATGACTCCCCGACCCCCTACTAACATCCCCAGCTTGTAGGCCTTCTCTTGTCTATGGTTATCTTGTGATGCAAGACTTTTATTACTATAGTTTACAAAGAAAATGGCATGTCCCTCATAAGTCGAGGATTGCATTCCACTATAATAACACTTAACATCTATCCTTAGAAAATTTTCCCATGCTTCGAGTTGCTGCTATATCCAAGAGAAATCCTTCATGATGGGAGAAACCTCCTCTACTGTCAATGAAAATTAATTGCAGACAAATTCTTCATGATGGAAGAAACCACCTCTATTTTCATTGAATATTAATTGAAGACAAATTATTCGTGATGAGAGAAACCACCTCTACTTTTATTATAAATTAATTGAAGACAAACTCTTCATGATGGAAGAAACCACCTCTATTTTCATTGAAGATTCGTTGAAGACAAGCTCTTTCCTGATGAGAGAAACCACACCTGTTTTCATTGAATACGAATCTTTCATGATGGAAGAAACCATCTCTATTTTCCACCTCTACTGTCATTGGAGATTAATTAGATATTTAACTAGACTCAACTAACCATTCTATCCGCTTAAGCAATTATATGCTATCACAATTACTTCAAAGGAAGAGCCCTTGGAAATATCAGGCAGACTGTTAATGGTAGAACTTGAAGTGGTATAAATGCCACATTCTTTTGATCTTTAGTTTTTGCAAATATCATGTAACCCAATACAAATGTTACCCATAAAACTTTTCAAAAATAGGTTCTACCTAAATATAATCCTTTTAGGAAACACACTTTTGCAACCCGAGATGTCTTTTCTTTCCATTCTCGTTACTTTATCCAGAGGATGTTTGTGTTGCTGAGTTTTTTGGCTAGTGACACGTATATACCCAGAAGCGTTCTTTCAAAAACTATGAACTGCAAACGCTTTAAGTTTCTGACACGTCTACAGATTGACACAATAATTCAATTGCTCTACAAAGCATATGCAAATTGATTCCATGAATGCAAAGCTAGCCCCTGAAATCGTGAATTATTTGACCGAGATATGTACAATTTATAATCAATTCAACTGAAGCAGAAGTCTTTAGATCTTATAGGCATAAACGGAGCATACACAAGCATGATATAAACAACGAATCCATGTTATAATAGGTATTATCATATTTAATTAAATCACAAATGCATAGCTCCTGCAATACCAACAGCAGGACCTAAAACGGTTGTTGGCATCAACACATTAATGATGGTGCCAACAATAGGTCCTACAAAAGGGATCTTCTTGACAGTCCCTTTAAATATGTGGACCGCCACAATGCCTCCCACCATGAAAAGCCCCAGCCTCTTACCCCTCTCTAATGCTATACGCTTCAAGAGTTTTCTAGCTATCTCATCAAACTGCTGTATATCGATAGGCTGTTCAATGTTGAGTGTGGAATCCCTTTGCAGCAGTGCATCAATGTCATCCTGTGAAACAGGCCTAAGGCACAGTTTCCCTGCCTTTGTGTCAAGCTCATTTGCTATTCTCTGCAGAACCACAGCATAACAAATTGTATATTAGAATTGATAGAAATTTGGAAACATTTCATGAAAATTGTTTCAATGTTTCTCTTACAACTATGGCAACGTCCCTGCATAAACATTAAAAAATACATTTAAGGAAACATATTTTAGGAGCCCATAAAACTATTATAACCTCTCAAGTCAACAGTGTAACACGCACGGTTGAAAGCTGGGAAAAACAAAATTACAAAGATCTATTAACCAAGAACCAATTAAACACTGGAATTGTAGTTAGAATAAGCAAACTAAAAAAACAAAATGCAGCTATGCGAAAAAATGGTTCAAGATCTAGCCTTGCCTGCTCCCATCTGGTTTGCAAGAGCAAAAAGTACCAACATGGCATGCTTGAGTTCCCCGATAGGAAAGAGCTCAAGTTCCCTGTTACTGTGTGCAGCTTCAGCAACGATGGAGCATGTTGAATTAACAAGAACAGCAATGGTGCCCCATGATTCCTACCATAGCCTTAGTCCATTCACCATTTCATCTTTGCAAGAGCATTGATACAGACAATATGTTGCATGTTGCATGCTTTAACGTGTCTGGAAGATAACTATTTGAATAAATAAAATAGGAACCTTGGAAAAGACAATCATTAATACAAAAGCTAGAGTCTTGTGTGCCGCATATGTAGTCGATGTACAAAGACCAAAACAAGAAATGTGAAAGTCAACTTATCTTTAGGTCCCTATTTGAGAAGAATTTATGTGATCGTCAAAAGAATCAAAACTCGTAGTCATTTTATAATAAAATCTATGGTCAGAAACTTTTATGTTCCCACTCCATAAAATTAAAGGACAGTTTCAAAAAGAGCAAAAGAAGTATTTAAAAGTTTCCTTCTCTTTTTTGGAAGACATGAGTCAAAGCCGGCAAGGGAGTATCAACATATTTTCCAGAACACGGGGGGCCTTAGGATCACTGGGACTTACATCTAGTCCATGTAGCAGAAGAGCTATGGGAAGAATCCATGCCAGAATTCAGCAAGTGCTCCAATTTACCATTAGACACAGCCCAAAGAATAAATTTGCAATATATATATATATATATATCAATTGTTATGAGCCGTCCGTCTAAGTTCCTTGAATAAAGAACATGGACTGCTGAGGAGAATACCGCACCTCTCTCTCTCTCTCTCTCTATTCTCTTACAAACCTTGGTACAAGAACATACAGTTCTCTCATGATATAATGAAAAAGTTCATAACGACACTCTACTAACAATTTTCACCGATTTTCTAAATGCGAAAAAATTGATCATTGTCTGCTTGCCAATCAACAGTTGTTATGAGCCATTCACAATTACCCATACAATCGTCATGTACCACCCATGCATCTTTAACTAGTTCAAACATCTTAAATATATATATCTGAAATGTGCTGAGAGATATCAATCTCAAGGTTCTTATCTTGAATTATTCACTTACCACATTGATTTAATAATTTCATTACCTTCTCTGCTAATTTTCCACTGACTGGTAACAAATAACATCAATCTAGCTACACCATTGTGTTGGGCTTGAAAAAATCTTTTTGGGAAAATAAAAAGGGCTCCAAACTCCACCACATGGCCAAGATATTACAATTTTTCGATTGACTTCTCCAAGCAAAAATAAAAAACTTTTAAGTGAGTCAAATAGAAGTAAAATTGAAGGTTGAAATTTCCTTGTGACGGTTAAATGAACGTCAAAATTAAGATCAAACATAATTGTGAACAACTCACTCTGTTACAGACCCTTGCTGCTATTGTAATACAGCTATCGGGTAACTAAGTGTGAATTCTGGCTACTGATAACAGGTATTATCTGCGAAAAACATGAGATTCTCTTCCTATCATTATTCACAATCTTGACCATCATACCTTTATAAGTAGTCGCAATCAGACCGCATTTCTGTAAATGTCCACTTTTTGTCCCATAGTATCATAGTATCACATAATCATTGGAGCAAGTGTTAAGTTTTCATTTCAAAGAATTATCATTGTGTCCATAGAGTCCTTTCTCTCACCCCTTAAAATTTTTGACTTGGACCTTTTGTTTCATGTGCTCGGTCTTCATTCCTTAAATTTTCTATCCCTGGATTCCGTTATATCCATTGCATCAAGAATTTTCGTAACACACTTCTTCTGTCAATGTAGAGCATGAGCCAAGAAATATTTGATCAGTTATATGATATCCCAATCATACCATACATGTACTTTGCAAGAGAACACAGGCATTTCGAACTCCTCTTGATGCTAGCTTTCACCCTAAGAACTTTAAAATTTATATATTCTTAATAATATCTGTTACTTCCTTCTGATTTTCAGGCTTCTATCACAGCCTTTGTTTGGCACAAGGGATTTTGTTCATATCAGCTTAAATAAACAAACTCAAGCACCGTTTAATAATAAACTCTTCCAGAGTTATAGAAGTTCTATCTTTTTGTACTTTTAACCTGTTAGTACCTATCTTGTCCAGGGCCAGTATTAGATATCTACCAATTGATGGTCTTGTGACAAAATCCAGGTTAACCTTTGCTTTGGAGCATATAGGCATCCATGGATTATATTTTCCCTATAAATTGCACTTTTTTAAAAGATTCACTTGTTTCAAAGTTTTATGTTGCAAAGATTTGCTTCAATGTGAACTTGACAAGTAAACAGTGAGAACAAGAAATCTCTACACACTCAATAACCAAAAGGGTGAGATGCATAATTGTCAGGGTGAGAATCGCAGTTGATGATTTGTCCTGACAGACTAAAATTTCTTAAAACAAAAAGGTGGGAATGCATGGTTGCATAGAGGGAGTACAATGGTTGCTTGCAAATCAAGTAAACTGACCACACCAGGAGATGCTTCACTCCCCAACAGATCTCCATGCTTTACCACCCTTACCTGGATATAAGTTCACAATAGGAAGACTTTCACTCATTCTGAATGCTCCAGTACGCATGTCTATTGACATGAATAGTGTCCACAACTCAGGGGCTCCAAGCAATCAGTCTGCTTTATCACTCTGATTCAGAATCTCTTTCAAATATCATTGCAAGAGCAACCCTATGTCATCTTTGTACCTGCAGGTTGATAATACTCTTAACTCCTATGGAAGCAACTCACAAACCAACACAATGGGAAGTTCAATACGACAACTGCATTTAAAAATAAAACACTGGTCCCTGGACTGCCATGTGCCCAAGCACCCTAATTCGTTTGCCAGAAATTTTTAATTAACAAACGATTTATGCATTCTTCTTAATTTTTGGCTTCCATATATATCTAAAATTGACAGAAAAAATATTCTCAAAACTGAACTGCTTACCCCTCCATATGCTAGCACCAATTCCTCTAGATACCATATGCTAGTACCAATTCCTCTAGATACCATATGTGTGATTATCCTATTTACAAGCTCGCTTGAAACAACCTGCAATTTCTTTTGTGTAAATTGGCCTGATCAACATTTGCAAATTGGTTCAATTGCTTGTCATATTCCGTCTATGATTGATATGAACAAAAAAAAAATAGTTTTCCATGGACCAACTAGAACTCGAACCTCAGATGTTCCCATGAATATGCTCAGCAAGATGGGGTGCTCTACCACTCGAGCTATAGGCCCTTTTGTACTTTAGGGAGTAGCTTGTTTTCTTCCACCAAAATTTGGCCCTTATTAACTGTTATATTATTTATATATTGATATTTATCTTTTTAATAGCCAAGCCTAATGGAATTACATAGATCAGACGTATAAGTTGATATTATGATAGTTGCTCTCTTCAATCTGGAATGGTAAGTGTTGGTGTGTTGAAATGTCCAATGGATTGCGCCCGCATTTAAAACATAACATGGGATCTCTACTCAGTGTGGGACTGCTTTTTGTGAAGAACCTCAAAAGCTAGTTGGTTTTGTTTCCTATCCTAGTACTAATCTACGTAAACTAAATGCTCGAAATGAAACTTGGAGGGCAAAAGGAAAGAGAGAAATAAATATAAAACACAATGATATACCAAGAAGGAAATGGGTTGATCCCTTTATCTAAACAAACACAGAACTACTAATATGCAAGAAAAGAAAGTAAACACAGAGAAAAGCAATAAAATGCAAGAGGTGAGAGAGAAGCAAAACAAAGTGGATGGGTGATCGCTTACAATCTAATGAAACCAAAAACTAACAAGAACAAGAAAATTACCAATAAGCCAAGATCTTGAAACAATACTCATAATTGATTCGTATTGATTCCTTCCAATAATTACAAACCCAAACCATGCTTAAATAAGCCTCAACTCGGAATTTAGAGTGGACATGCAAAAATTCTAAAAAAACTAACGTCTAAAATAAAAAAATTATTTTTAGCAACTGCTATTTTTAATAAGTCACGCATGCAAGCACATGCAACTCTAAAAATATCCCGAAATATTCTAAACACTAAAATTAGTCTATGGGACGAAATTCAACTGAAGTTGACTTTCAGTTCTAAAAATATACAATTTCTAAAAATAGAAAAATCTCGAAAAAAATTATTAAACTGAATTTTTAGACCCTATTTTTCTGCATCATTCTCCTCTGGTTGAAAACAACTCAGCTCCCACAAGTTGTCTTGATTGTACTGCTGCCATTTGTCTTTGTCAATCTTCTTCAGCGCCCATTCTGTAATCCAAGGGTTGTCTTCTTGCTGCAATCCTTCCCACTGGACCAAATACCTGTTATAATTCCCTTGCATTGTGCTCATTGACTACATATCCAAAACCTGCACTATCTTGTCTTTTTTCTTTGGAACCTATTGTTGCCAATTCACTTCTTCATCTTCGTCACCTTCACCATCTTCTTTGTGGAATTCATATAAATCTGAAACATTAAATACTAAAAAAATATCAAAATTGTGATAAACTCATCTCATAAGCATTGTCATTGATTTTCTTCACAATTTTGCATGGTCCAATTTTTTTGTACTTCAACTTATTGTATGTGTCTTTTGGAAATCTCTCTTTCCTCAAGTAAACCATTACCAACTCTCCTTCAAATACCTTGAATATTCTTCTGACATCCGTTGTTGCTTTATATTTCCCATTACTTTCTTACTACTTTCTTCTTACTCCTTGTAACTGTTGCATATGCTCTGCAAACGCTTCTGCATAATCACTAATTCGATCTGCAATTGGCAATTGTACCAAATTTAAAATACCCATAAGATTTCTTCCATAAACAATTTGAAAAGGTGACTTTCCTGTTGATCTATTCACTGAACTGTTATATGCAAACTCAACTTGTGGTAAAGCCAAGTCTCATTGCTTTGGCTTCTATCCCACTATGCATCTCAATAAATTTCTCGAGCTCCTATTCACAGCTTCTGTCTGTCCATCTGTTTGTGGGTGATATGCACTATTGAATTGTAGCTTAGTACCCATCTTCTTCCACAAAGTCCTCCAAAAATGACTTAAAAATTTTGTCCCTATCTGAAGTAATAGTTTTTGGAACACCATGCAATCTCACAATATCCATAAAAAATAACTCTACAACTCTAGTGGCATCATTGGTTTTCTTACATGCAATGAAATGAACCATTTTAGAAAATCTGTCTACTACAACAAAAATTGAATCGTTACCTCTCTGTGTGCTTGGCAATCCCAACACAAAGTCCATACTCAAATCTAACCATGATCCTCTTGGAACTGGTAATAACATGTATAGTCCAGTGTTTTTTGCATGTCCTTTAGCCACCTAACATATTCTACACCTTGAAACATACCTTGTCACATCTCTCTTCATCTTTGGCCAAAAATGCTTTTCTTCCACTAAAGCTATTGTCTTCGTCTTGCCAAAATGTCCAGCCAAACCACCACTATGTAATTCTCTTATTATATTGTCTCGTAGAGACCCAACTGGAATGTATAATTGTTTCTCTTTGAAGAGATAACCTTCTTGAATAAGATATTCATCATAAATAATATTTGCCCCACCTGTTAATAGATTCTTGCACTGTTCGACTATCTTGCCAAAATATGGATTAGTATCATATAATTCTTTAATAGCTTCAAATCCAATTACTTCACTCACCATAGTAGTTAATAACGCTACTCTCCTGCTCAATGCTTCAGCTACCTAATTCTATTTTCTTGATTTATGTTTCAACACAAATGTATATCCTTGCAAAAAAAAATCCACTTTGCATGCCTACTATTCAACTTTTTTTATGTATTCACATACTTCAAAGCCTCATGATCTGTAAATAGCATATACTCCTTAGGCACCAAATAATGCCTCCAATGTCTTAATGCTTGTACAATTGCATAAAGTTCAACATCATAAGTAGAATACTTTGTTCTTACCTCATTCAATTTCTCACTGAAATATGTTATTGGCTTTCCTTCTTGACTCAACACAACACCAATTCCCACAAATGAAGCATCACAATCAACCTCAAACACTTTGTTAAAATCCGGTAATGCTAAAATTTGTCTTTCTATAATCTTCTCCTTCAAAATTTCAAAACTTTTTGTCACTAATCTAGTCCATGCAAATGCTTTACCTCTCATGCAATATGTTATTGATGCCACAATACTACTAAAGTTTTTAATAAATTTTCTGTAAAAAGTTGTTAAATCATGGAAACTTCTTACCTTTGTAATGCTTTTTGGAATAGGCCACTCAACAATCCCCTTTATTTTTTCTTCATCCATTTTCACACCATCTATATAAATCCCAAAAATACCAAACTGTTCTGCATAAACCTGCACTTCAAATTTGCATACAACTTCTCCTTTCTTAACAAATCCATTATCATTCTCAAATGTTGTAAGTGTTCTTTAGTCTTACTGAATATCAAAATATCATCAAAATAAACAACTACAAACTTACCAATATATTCTCGTAGCACTGTATTCATCACCCTCATAAATGTGCTAGGTGTATTAGATAATCCAAATGGCATCACCATCCACTCATATAAGCCATCTTTAGTCTTGAATGTAGTTTTCCCCTCCTTCACGAATTCAAATCTGATAATAACCACTCCTTAAATCAATCTTGGTAAAATAGTTTGCTCCTGCAAGCACATCCATCATATCATCTAAACAAGGTATAGGAAACATATACTTTATTGTAATTTTATTAATTGCTCTACTATCCACACACATTCTCCATCCTCCATCTTTCTTTGGAGTTAGCAACGCTGGTGTTGCACATGGACTCATACTCTCTCTTATCACTTTCTTCCTTAGCAATTCAGTAACCTGTTTATTTAATTTTGAATTTTCTATTGAACTCATCCTATTCGTTGCTTGATTGGGTAGAGCTGATCCTGGAATCAAATCAATGTGACGCTAAATATCTCTTTGGTGGTAAACCATCTGTTAACTCATCAAGCATAACATCTGCATATTCTTTCAACACTCTTGTTGCTTCTGTTGGTATTAGCGCCATTTTTGTTTCTTCATTCTTTGCTACTAGTGCATAAGAACCTACTACCTTCATATATTGGATAAATTCTTTAGTACAGAGCATGTTTTATGTCTTCTCTTCCTCTTTAAGAGGTAATAAAACTACCTTTGTACCACCTTTCCAAAAAATGTATGTGTTCTTTGCTCCATCATGAACTACTTTCCTGTCAAATTGCCACAGCCTCCTTAATAACACATGACAAGCATCCATCGGAATAACATCACACCATATTTCATCGTTATAAGTTTTTCCTATAGAAAACTTGATTAAGCACCTTTTATCTGTTATAACCTCATTCCCTTTTTTAAACCATGAAATACGATAAGGGTTAGGATGCTTTTCACATTGCAAATTTAGTTTCTCAATCATTTCTTTAGAAACCATACTTTTACAACTACCACCATCTATAATTACTTTGCATACCTTTCCACCCAAAGTACATCTTGTTCGAAAAATATTTGATCGCAGCCATGCATCACCACCTTTTTTATTCTGCACTTGATCCTTCTTTGGAGCGATCATGGTCCTTCTCATCATGAGATTCTCTCCTACATCAGCTGGTGCAACTTCAGTATTTCGCTCCTTTATTTCAGCCTCAACTAGATTTACTCTTGGACAATCTTCTTGCCTCCTTTCTTGATCTTGATAGTGTGGACACTCAAACGCTTTGTGCCCTTTTTCTCCATATCTATAATAGACATACGATCTACGCTAATTCAAAAACCATCCTCTAGCACCTCCATAACCTCATCCTCTCTGAAATCCTCTTCTTCTTTGTTGGTATTGAAACCTTTGCCTATTATCATCTTGTCTTTTTACACCACGTGACAATTCACCTTTATTGGCATTAAAGCCACCTCTGAGGGTATTAAACCCACCTCGTCCCCTTATTAAAGGGAATCCACCTCTTTTTGGACCAATAGATGTCCTTCTCAAATTCTATCTATTTTGTTTTTCTTCTGCCTTCAAAGCTAATTGATAAGCCTCCTCCATGTTAAGTATTCTATGCATGCTTAATTCATCTTGAATAGAAAATTTTAAACCATTTACATACCTTGCAGCCATCTACTCTTCCATTTTATCATGCTCCACTCATATAAAAAGCTTGTAAAAATTCATCTGTATACTCTTGTATATTGTGATCTTTTTGCCTCAAATTCTGAAATCTTCTGTATAAGGTTTGTGCATAATCCACAGGAAGAAATTTCTCCCTCAGCGTCTTCTCCATCTTTTTTCACGAATTAATATTCTCTTTACCTCTTTTCTCTGTCTCTCTTTCTGCAGGAGATCCTACCAAATCATTGCATGACCTTTCAATTTTGTGCATGCAAACTTTACCTTCTTGTCTTTTCTCATAATCTTCCACTCAAAGAACTTCTCCATGCTATTCATCCAATCTACCTCTGGTTTTAAACTACCTTCATAATCTGGAACATCAACCTTGAATCCTTCATTTCTTCCTTCTAAAGCCCGAACCATCCTCTCTTCCATCGATGGTGGTTGCTCTTGTTGTTCTTCTTCTTGCTAAATTTTTTCATTACGATCTGTATTTTCCTCATCACCACCTTGTCTTCTTTGCTGATTGGTGATAACCTTTGTTAATTGTTGAACTTACCTCTGCAGTTCTTATATAGTCCGGTTCATCTGCGCAACGCCTCCTCGTCCTCTTCGCATTCTTTACTCCTCCAAGATTCGAACTTGCTCTAATTCCAGATAATGAAACCAAAAACTAACAAGAACAAGAAAATTACCTATAGGCTAAGATTTTGAAACAATACTCAGAATTGATTTGTATTGATTCCTTCCAATAATTACAAACCAAACCATGCTTAAATAAGCCTCAACTCGAAATTTAAAGTTGACATGCAAAAATTCTAAAAAAAACCAACATCTAAAATAAAACTTCTATGTTTAGCAGCGGTTATTTTTAGTAAGTCACACATGCAAGCACATGCAGCTCTAAAAAGATCCCGAAATATTCTAAACACTAAAATTAGCCTATGGGACGAAATTCAACTAAAATTGACTTTCGGTTCTAAAAATATACAATTTCTAAAAATAGAAAAATCTCGAAATTTTTTATTAAACGGAATTTTCGGACCCTATTTTTTTTGCATCACAATTACGACCACTATATTAATTGCAAGGTAATACACAGAATACACTCCATGACAATGAGAGGTTCGACAGAAATCTTGCACAACAGCAATAACGCTTCCGACCAAGGAATCCACTTTTTTTACAATGAGAGAACTTTGCCCCTTTTATGGAATGAGGAAGGAAGATGAGAGCGGGAAAACAATTGCAAAAGCCTATCAACTAGGTCTGAGAAGCAAACAAACATGTACTCTTTTTCTATATGATTTTGCACCTGTCAATTTCCTAAGGCAGCTTTCTAAACTGTAGCTCTGAGTACTCTGTCTCCCCATATCAATACTTAACATGGCCTATTCCTCTACTTTTTCATCCACTTGCATGCTTGAACCTGATTATGCGTTATGGCCCATATTGTCCTTGTGAGCTTTGTTCCTGCTTTGCCCACTCTCTGATCAAAGCGACTTGATGATCCTTTGCAAATCAGAGTTTTGATGTTTTCACAGTCCATGAGAATGCAAAAAGGATTTATGGGTTAAAACTGTGTACCAATTATAAGATTTACCTGATGATGTAGTGATTTTAAACGCGTCGATAAAATAATTGGTACACAGTTTTAACCCAGGTCCTTTGCAAGTTGAGCAATCCTTTAATCGTGTCATAACCATTAATATTAAACTGATCAGAGTTGATGAAAGCTGTTGAAGTCTTTGTTGGAATAAAGGACAGTATGGAAAGTCTCAATTTTTTAAAATCGGAGCAACTGGATGCTTTATTTAAAAGATACAGCCATTGAAACATATCCAGGTCACTTCCTTCCTTCCTCTCCATTGCAGTCTTGACATCCTGATCCAAGGGCCGGAAAACAGCGCTATATGGTTGATCCAGCGGTGTGAGGCAATCCTAGGTGCTGTCATTACCTCCATCTTTGACAATATCTCGAACCATCAATCTTTATGATGATCAGATAATAGGGGATGTTTCTTTCAATCCTTGTCATCTTCGTCCACCCTTGCCACGTGACCTCCTTTGCCTTTTTAAAATACCCTTGTGAGTCCTTTTCTGCGCATCGTTATGAAATTGAGCCTTTGTCTTTAATTGTAGACAGATCAGATGGTTTGAGAGGCACGGGCAGATCGACGACTCGAGGCAATTTATGGTGCTGATGTTGATTACCTTTATGTGGATCGGCTCCTACCATTAGATCAAAGATGATCCACAGTGGGAGATTCTCGCTAGACCTTTTCACCTTGAAACCACAATTAAGATCTCCATGACTACGGCAAAATGACTAAGGAAGCGAGTGAGCCTTAAGATCCTTTTTAAAATACCCTTATGAATCCTTTTCTGTGCATCCTTGTGAAATTGAGCCTTTACCTTTAATTGCAGACGTTGATTACCTTTATGTGGATCGGCTCCTACCATTGGATCAAAGATGATCTACGGTGGGAGGTTCTTGCTAGACCTTTTCACCTTGAAACCACAATTAAGATATCCATGACTAAGGCGAAATCACTAAGGGAGCAAGTGAGCCTTAAGATCCTTTTTAAAATACCTTTGTGAGTCCTTTTCTGTACATCCTTATGAAATTGAGCCTTTACCTTTAATTGTAGACAGATCAGATGGTTTGAGAGGCACGGGCAGATTGACAACTCGAGGCAATTTATGGTGCTGACGTTGATTACCTTTATGTGGATAGGCTCCTACCGTTGGATCAAAGATGATCCACGGTGGGAGATTCTCGCTAGACCTTTTCACCTTGACACCACAATTAAGATATCCATGACTAAGGGAGCGAGTAAGCCTTAAGATCTGGAGACTGAAATAGATCCCATAAAGAGAATTGTGAGCAAAAGGACCCTACTAAAGATTTTCTTTTGAATTTGAAGCCTGCTGAATAAGGCTTATTGCAAAAGTTTACTTACTGAAAACAAATCAGCCTGAAGGGTAGATTTCTTTGACAATAAGTATTGCTAATATGGTTTCAATACCAGTTAATAACCAATCAATAAAGTATTGATCGTAAAAGCAGCATAAAGAGGGCACTAGAAGTAGCTGTCATATAAGTCGTTAGACATCTCAAAACCAAAGTGAATCTTAGGAATCGACACTCAAGATCTGGTCGGAAGAGACCTCAGAGTATTTCATAGCCAGGCTAAATAACAGCATGACAGCCAGTGGAGTAAAAGCATGGCCTATTAGGTTTGAGAAAAATATAAGTTGCACAGATAATCCAGAAATATGAGAACCAGAATTATGGCATATCATTTGACCAAGAGTGCTTCATCGCAGTAGAACCATCATAAGTGAGGAAAACTGTAAGATACCTTTGCAGGAATGAACCAACTTGGGATTAGCTCACAAAGTGTTTCAAAAGAGTTTTGCACCTTGAAGCAAGGAGCTCTGTCAGTTGAAAACAATTAACAATAATTTATGAAGCTCCTGAAATATATTGTTTACATGAAAGATATGAAATTGAAGATCAGTTGATTTGACAGTTACAAACACTAACAGAGATTCTAAATCATGATCTGAACTCTGGAATCAAACACACTCAAAGTTATCTGAAAGGATACGAACTGTGAAGTTAAGGGCATCAACAATACTTGAATAAACAGGAAAAAACTACGCTACAGGATCAAAAGAAACCACCAGAAAGATAAAACTTGTAAATATCGAGAAGGATCATTGACCATGTAAACAGATCAGTAATGAGAAGAACCAAAGACTACAAAGAATATATCAAAAAGCAAAAGGTGAAGGTTTCCAATTGGCTGTATATTAGTGAGATTAACAAACTGACTGTCAGGTTCCCATGCAATCTGCAAAACCTATAGTTTTCTGTTATCTCATCTGTCCCAATTCTAGTCAAAATAGCAAAAGCAACAATCTTCCAAAACATTTGAATAAACATAGCAGAAATGTAAATTCTTAAGATCCATTCCAAAATAAACCTAAAACAAGATTAAACAATTGGATGTAGAAATCTTTCTAGATACACAAACGGAAATTGCTCATGTCACATCTCAAGCTTCCAGAACCTTTGAAGCACCATAAAAAGCTTCCGTTGACTTTGTGTTTTATTTAATATCAATGGGAAGAAACTGTTTTTAATGTGGGCTGAGAGCAATCCTTTTGTTTGTTAATTTTAAAAACTAATAGAAGGACTAAATGCATGGAAATCATAGTTACCATGTTTAAACAGTTTGTGGTTCAATAAGGGGGAAGGCTTACGAAAGTTCAAGTTTTCAAAAAAAATCAAAAAATGTTAGAAAAAAGGATCATTTATAGTTGCTTTCATGATGCTTTTTTGTTCTAATCTAGAAAACAAAGCATTTGTTGCTATACAAGTTGCTTTCACTAAAAATTTCAGCAAGACAGTCTTGGTTACAGATCATGCAGCTGTTTTTCTCAATCCTTATTTATTATCAATATAATAATTCTTTTGTTTATCAAAATAACTGATGCCAGAGTTGGCAATTTTGTTTATCAAAATAATTGATGCCAGTGTTGGCGATTCCAATGCTGATGCATAAATGGAGCTTACTGTTCTAAATTCTAATTATCTTTGTAATTACTAAGTATTCTTATATTATTATTGAGGAATATTTCCTCATCAATGATGACACAGCATAGATGGAATAGAGCCTGACAGAAACTTTGATGGAACAAAGTGGCAGATGTTTCACCAGCTCACATGATGCATTAATGTATCTCCACAGGTGTAGGAAGGTTGGCAAGTCTCAGTCTACTCCCGAGATTTGTCATAAGGTCAAAACCCAGGAAGATAGAAATTTAAATTCCTACAAGATGGGTCTCAATGTCTCATACACCAAATTGGCTTGCTGGCTAGGCTGGGACCTGGCATTCAAATTGAATACATCTCTTGTTTACTCTCTCATGTCTAATAGCAAATACTGTTAAATTTGGTCATTTTCAGATCTGAGGGATGGTTCATGCTGTCCCTTCAGGAAGCACACTTAATCGATGATTTCTATCCCATCTCTCCACATGATTGGTTGTCTTCTCCATTTTCTAGAGAACTTTGGAGAATGAAGATCATTAAGGTCCTCCCCGACTGGAGTTTCCTTTTATCTCTGCAACTCACAAAATTGAGAGAAAAAAAAAATCAGTAGCTAGTGTAGATGAAGGGTAATGAAAGAGAGGCGGTAAATATCAACTACTCCTGCTCTGGACATTCTGATTGTCTATGCTACTCCATTACGTCTGTGATGTGTATGTGGATGTGGATGTGGATGTGGATATGGATGAATAGTTCATACCTCAAAAAAGAAAAGCTTTACTTTGTGCGGAAGAATTGAAGCTGCCTCCCAGGCAGAATTTAAAAGCAAGAATTGTGACCTTAATGCCATGCTCTAGTCTAATTAATCAGAAGCAGGGTAAAGAAATTCTGAGGAAGAGGAAATAAGATGAAGGCTCTTCTCTCAACCCCATGTGTCTTGAAGACCAGTTATCTGAACCACTCACAGCCAGGTCCATAACATTTATACTGCATAGTTAAGAATTTTCCAGTTTCCGTGATTAGCCATAGCTATTTGACAGTTCAAGCCTGCAAACAGGTCTGACGCATAGCGGAAGACAAGAATTGCTCACACTGAAGCTGTCCTGTTGGAGGAGAAGACAAAGGAAATGAGAGCTCTCGTGGATCTATGGGTTGCAAAGTTTGTGAAATGAACACTTCCTGTTGAAATATGTCCTGCTATCTTGAAGTATAGCTTGGTAAACTTAGTGAAGAACGAGAATGGTCCTTTCTATGTTGAAGTATTCTCTTGTTTATTGAAGACTTGGCTGGATTATGATATGAAGCATGCAACTCAAGGTCTTGCCCCATGATGTTGGTTATCTCTTCCATTGCAACCCTTTGGATATATCTGTTTTTTGAAAAAAAAAACTGTCTACCTGGTTTTTTAGTCTGCCTCTCAGGCTACATTTGGACCATATACATATACTAGCTGTGTCTCTTTTATCTGTAGGCTGTCTTACTGATATTTAGCTGAAAGCTAATACGATGGCCATGCCAGATACTCTATTTTGATATGTACAACTCTCTGAGCCAGTTAATTGTTTGATAAAATTTAATACTTATCAAAAATACAAGTTTGGACAACCATAGAAAGTAATAATTGAAACCAATAAATCAATGGAACCAGTACTCCACCCATCTCAAGCCCTTTTCATTAAAGTACTCTAAAAACCATTCTTAGTTGCGGAAAGCAGTAACATCCAACCTCAGCTTTTCCATTTAAATTTAAATGATTTCATCAACACCACGGCTCTGTACCAAGCAGCACCAGTAAACTGACTAGTGAAATAGTTAAAAATAATGAAGCGTCGGGTTTTCACAAAGGGTACAGACTACTTTATTTCGCTGTGACATTCACGATATGAATCAAGAGATCCTCACCCTCCTCCACAAATTGATCCACTGAATTAAGCGTTAAAAAACAATGTTCGAAACTGCAAGAGGCTATGAGGAAAATCTTAAGGAGAAGCTGACTTTGTCATACCCACTACAGTATTACTAGAGGATATTCATCCAAATGTGTTTTCAAGTACAAAGTTATGAGTTCCATTCTCACCAATTTTCAGTGTCTTCACACTGTGGCAAGCCTAACCCAAGTCCTTGGGTATGTGTTAGTAAGTAAAAATAAATATGGGTACCTTGTTGAAGACCCTGGATTTTTCTTTAACTTAAGGACTCGTATCACAATTATGAAGTATGAAGCTCAAGGTTATGAGTTCAATTCAGGCATACTCATTGATTGTGCATAAGTGGCCCCTGACTTTAAGAACATCTAATTATATATTACCGCTTAAGACTGACCATTAACTGTATCCAGGAATGAGCCTTCAATAGCATCAAATGTATTGCATTACATGTAATTTTCCAAACAAAAAATTCACAATATCCCTCTTTCAAGCAACAAAATAAGTAAAAGGGTGCCTCTAAGAGTTGAAACTGAATACTATTTCAAGCTACATACATCTCCATTAGCAACTTCCCTACCAATCCTATATTGCCAAGAAGAATCAAATCCCCTTGAGATAATTCATTGTTTTGAACCCTGTCTTCTGGCTAATGCAATCTGTTCTTTAGGTTTAGAGATCTTGATTACGTAGTTTCGGAGATATAAAGGAATATTCATGCTGAATAGGTTTCATTTTTTAAGAAAACCTGAATTAGAGTAGCATTGAAGTGTGTTAATGGTACCAGAATCTGAAGTTGGACAATTTTTTTAATCAAAAAATGAATCAATTTGGCAATTGGACCCCACCCAGATTGGGTAATCCACTGCGTCTATTGCAAATGAGAGCAAATGAGAACTGAGCTCGTGACCACCTTGATACAACCAGATTTTTAAATGCAAACTCATTTGCAAAACATAATTTAAGACTGGAGCGGGTAAAGTTTGACTGGTGGAGGATGCTTATTCATCAAGGTTCAATTCTAAACCTAAATAAGGGATGAAATCGAATTTAAACCCTGAGAGAATTTGACAGAGTACATACCCCCGCAACACCTGGATACCAAGGGGTTGGTTTATTTTTATTTTTATTTTTATTTTTTTAAAATAATAACTTAAGGGCAAACACACTTGTAAAATGTAAGTCAAGAACAAACACACTTGTAAAACATGATTTAAGGGCAAACCCGCTTATACAACACGAGTCAATGGCAAACTCACTTCTAAAACACAATTTAAGGGCAAACCCACTTCTAAAGATTTCATGGAAATTGAATAAAATCAGGACTAAAAAAATTCAGGGAAAAAAGTTCAATAAAATCATAACCAAAATTCTCAGGAAAGAAAAGAAGTTAAAGGCTGGTAGAAGAACCTACCTGTACAAACAACTGAAGAGCCAGCAGTAAGTGTGCAGGCGGGAGATGGGCATCGTCGTTGGATTGAAAGCGAACAAAGGCCGATCTGAGCGCTGTGAGATAGCGAGGGGATGCATCGAGGAGCTTGTCAACCCTCGCAACCCACTCTGGAATACCTCCCTTATTAACACTCGCTCCAATTTCGCCCATCTAAGTGATTGGCTGTCAGCTTTTAACTACGGGACGGTTGGTGAAAAGTTTTTTGGCAACGGAAAAAACGTTTTGCGAAGCTTGTACCTAGCCAGGTGGGTTATCTATTCAAATCCATCTCGGTGGTTATGTAACAAGGACGGTTTATGTTAAAAAAATTATGGCGGTTTATGGGAAAAAAAAGAAAGTATGGGGGGACGTGCCCTTAGTAGAACTTTCTAACTTGGGGTTATGACATTAAAATTAATTCATTTCTTTACTCATCGGATTATCCGGACGTTGTTTGATTTTGATAATCATATTATTGATCTTGTTAATTTATATGTATTCAATGATGTGATGGAACGCACTTTATTTTGATGATGGTTCATTGATGCCATTGTTTGCACTACTAGTTTTCTTCAAATATATGGTAAGCAAGTTGTTATCTTTCGACAACTCTTGCATCATGCCACAAACTGTGAGCACCTTCGGATATCACAAGAGCTTGAGGCTTCACCTTTTAATACTCGCCTTCAGGGTCAAGCAACCCTTTGGAGACATAAACTCTGAATTGAAGAGACATACAAAGCTAGAGGAGCACAACTCAGAGCTAGAATACATCGGTTGAAAGTTGGAGATAACATGACCAAAGAATCATTCTCTCCCATTCAGTCTTGACATGTCGCTGACAAAATTAAAGCCATTAAAAATGCTTCGACCAGATTTACCAAATTCCCTTATATCTTGTAAACTTTTGTAAATCATTATCATGGTGTCTTTCCAGCCCACCCTTCCACTCTTGCTTGTGAAGCCACACTCTCTCAATGCCTTGATGTTGTCTCGTGCAATCTCTCTTAAAAACAAAGAGTTTATGTGATAGACCTCTTAGCTTGAATGATATTAAGGAAGTTGTTATGCAAATGACTAATGACAAAGCCCCAAGAGTTGATGAATTTATGTGTGAGTTCTATCAAACCTTATGGAATATTGTGGGCCATGATCTTCATAAAGTTTATTTTGAAGTTGTTTTGTCCAACTCTTTGGGCTCTCTCATCAATCAAGGTAACATCCAGTTTATTCTTATGGTTGGGCATCTTGAAGGTATTACCAACTGGAGGACTATCACCCTTCTTAATGTGTCTTATAAAATTATTGCTAAAACTCTTGTCGTCATAATTAAACACCTTCTCCTCTTAATTGTAAGGAGTGAGCAAATAGGGTTTATTCAACATAGATACATTCTAGACAATGTCAGTGTTGTCTAGGAAGGTATGATATGGGTTAGGATTTCCAATCAGAAGACTTTATTTACCAAGATCGATTTTGAGAAGGTGTATGATCAAATTGAGTGGGCTTTCATTATAACAATGCTTCAGGCTCTTGGGTTTGGCTCCAGGTTTGTGCAAGCTGTCAATATGCTTTTTTAGGATGCTAATTCTCATATCACTACCAATGGTACTCAATCTTGGTGCTTTGAGCTTCATCGCTCTATCAGGTTTGGTTTCCCTCTAACTCCATCTCTTTGTGTGTTGGTTGTTAAGGGATGTAACTATCTTTTGGCTAATCATGCTTCCAGGGCTTTGGTAAAGGTTATTTCCCTCCCCAATTCAGACCATTATCTTATTGATGGGCACTTTACATATGACTCCTTTCTCACCGATCAAGAGGAAGAGGATTCTATTAAAAATGCTATGGAATGCTCGACACTTTATGTTTTACTTTTGGGTCTTCCATCCAATGACAGAAGACTCAATGTTGTCCCTAGTCCCTTTTTCCCAACCTCCCTGGTTAGAGGGATGTCATTGAAATGGATTCTCCAAGGAGTTCAATTTAAATTCCTTGGCATTCCCTTTGCATTAAGAGCTTCCTCCATTGATTTGTGGTCTTATGTGGTTCAAAGGGTTGAAAAAAATAAATCCTTCTAAATCACCAAACCTTTGACTTTAGCAAGGAAAATTTTGATTTGCTCTAAGGCCCTGGCAACTACTCATGTTTATTACTCTTCATGTTAGGCTCCTTCTACTACCTCCTATGCTAAGTTGGAAAAACTCTTAAGGGGCTTTATGTGTTCCAACTCTAAAGACCATCATGGTTTTCATAGTCTCTTGGGCTATTTGTTGTTGACCTAAAGAAGTTGGTGAGCTTGGGCTTATTGACATTAAACTCCAAGGTCTTACCTTTAGTGTCAAATGGATCATTAGAGGCTTGGAAGGTGATGAAGCCTAGAAAATTTTGTTGAGACATTACATATCTCAAGGACTCCCTCTTGGCAGAAAAACCTGACAAGGGATTGGATTACACAACCTTCTCATTACCCATGTTCGTGTTAAGATGGATGACAATTTTTTTATGCAAAGTATCTAGAAAGCTTAGGAGAGGTGTAAACCTCACCTCGTTTGGGTGGGGGGAAGGGTTTCAAAATGGTCTTTCTCTAAACTATAATTCCCTGTGGTGATCTCTTATGCTTAATTATCACAAAGTTCCCTTTGATATGGTCCCCTGGATCAAAGGTTTGACATTGTTCAAAAAGGGTATTAAAATGATTGGGGACTTATTTAGCAAGATAAATCAGGATTGGCTCTAATGGAATATTGTGAAGGCTAAGTTTAATCTTAATATTGAAGATATATAATCTATTGTTGAATTGTAAAGTTCCATACTTGAGGAGTACTTATACACAATTGGTGTTACTTCCCTTACGCCCTGGTAGAAAGATTGGCACCGGCCTACAACTATGCCCTTTACTCGTTATTCTCCTTGTCTAGGGTATAATCTATTGGCTCCTCAACACATTGAAACTAAAACCCTCAATCATAGATGGAATCTTAGATCTCTTCCTTCTATTTGGTCTAGAAGGTTTGCTAATATCTGGACAACTCTCATTGAGCCTAAGAAAGCCCATTTTTTGGGTGTATTCTTTACCAATGTTTCCTTGTTGGTAACTGGGTTAAGCACATAGGGGTCTCAAACCCCGTCTGCCCTACTTACCACCTCCCCAAAACCTTTACACACCTTATTTGATTTTATTCTCACGCTCAGTCTACTTAGAGATAAATTCACACCCTCTTCAAGCTTTTTTGCCCTGAATTAAACCCCTAAACACCTTTTTTGGTTTTGTTCTCATGCCCAGTCTGCTTGGAGATGGATTCATACCCTATTCAAGCCCTTATAGCCTGAATTATTTACTTGGAAAAAGGCTCTCTTGGAGGACTATGCCTTGTTTCCTATAAGATACAACATATTTTGATAGATTTTACATGTTGGCATTATTTTTTAGATTTGAAAAATAGAAATAAAACATGTTTTAATCATGAAGATGTGGAAAGGAGCTTTTATAGGTAACAAGTTTATGATTTCTAATGTTACCCTCCAGACCTAGAGTCAAACAGATAAAGTTTGGTTGGAGTTACATCATTTGTAAATTCTCTTGGACAATTGAGGGAATTCTCCATGTGCTATCAACCATGAACCTCTTGATCTCTCACACCACCACTCTCCCCCTTAGGGGCATGGGTGTGGGGTCGACATCAACGATCTTGTAGTCAACGGTGTCACAATTAGAGGAATCCCTCTACTTGCTTCCATCAACACTACTTGCCCTACGGTAGGACTGATTAATATAAGACTAATTTCCTCAACTAGCTCTTGCCATATCATTTGTCAGACAAGATGAATATGAAAACAAGCAACATAATGATGGTTGGGATCAATTACCAGTCGATGAGGATACCCCTACTCAAGGAGGATGGAAAGAAAATTCACAAGATCCTCTACCTCCTCCTCCTCCACGTGTCACCATGTTTGTTGCTACTACTTAATGAGCTCCTTGTTGTTTGTGCTTTTTTTACCCTTTTTTTTATTGATGTGCACTTGAATTAGATTAATTTTGATTTGTGTGGCCTTGGGTTGGCCCTTTTTATAATTTTATATTTGTGTAATTGTGTTTTTGAGCTATTTATATGTTATGGTCCTAGTGGGTGGACTTCACTAACACCTCGAGGTTTTGGTGTAGCGGTTTGTTACATGTGGTATCAGAGCCTCCACTCGGGTTCAAGTCACAGAGCGGGTGGCTACGCTGGCATGGCAGTGTTTGTCTAGGGCTCATACACGTAGGGAATCCTGGTGGTATGGGCACAAATCCAACCCAGAGTCCGGGCTTTGGAAGCATGGTGGGATGTTATGGTCCTGGTGGGCGGACTTCACTAATGCCTCAAGGTTTTGGGGTAGCGGTTCGTTACATTATAACAACTTCTATTTTTAGTAATTAAAACCCAACAACACAACAACATCAAAAGAGGGAATAAATGAACAATTGATCAATTAAGCATGTAACCTTACCATCATTTTGTCCCTTATAACTTCTCTTTAAGATCTTCAAGCGAATTCAAATGCCAAATTGATTGAGAGTAGATTGCTTGCCTTTGAGCTTCAAAATGACTCTAATGGCTTCCTTAGATTATTGAATGGCTTGGCAAGAGTATGATGATGCTTTGAAATGGTTGATTATGAGAGTATAATAAGGGCTTATTTATTTCCAAGTTGATTTGGCCATGGCCCAAGCATGGATTTTATAAGACGGTGGAAGAGATTTTTAGGGAATTTTAAATTATTTAGAAGCCTCTAGTTTAGAGACTTTTAGAATCTTAGAAGAGTTTCTCTAGTTCTAGATGTTTCTTGACTAGTTTAGGGGATAATGGGGGATTAGATAGAGAATAAATAAGGTTTAGGATTCATAGGGATGTAGAAGAGGCTAGGGTGGTAGAGTAGTTAGGGGGTAGTTGAATAAATAGGAATTTTATATTTGCAAGTGGGTTAGTGGGTAGATTAGTGGCTAAGGAGGTTAGTTAGTAGGTTAAAATAGTAATTAATTGGTTATAAGGGTATGAAAAGGTTTATGGGGTGTAGGAAATATTGTGTAGGAAATTAGGATATTGGTTAATTGATTTTTAGCCAAATTAACGAATTTAATAGGATTATTGAGATGAGCGAATGTAGGTGCATATAATACTCTTCCTAAAGCTTGTTTAGTTCGATGTGGTTTTGCTTTTAGGATGTGACTTTTCTACCCTTTTTTTTTGTATGACTAGTATTGTATTATATATTGTTATATTAATAAAAGTGTGATTTTCAATCAAAAAACTAATTCATTTGAAAGTTTTATTTTTTTAATTACATCGAGAGATATTCTATAATATAGTAAGTGTGACCACTTTTAATTTCAACCTTAAATTTGATATTTATTTTACTATTACTTTTTAAAAAATTCATTTAAAAAAAATGATCGACATTATCATACAATATTAACTTTTATTAAAAATATTATTTTATGAATTGACACTATTACAATTTAAAATCAGACCAATATTATTTTACCATATTAAATTTTGTTAAAAATATATTTTTATGAACAAATAGTATGGCAAGTTAAGAACTTAAAATGCATATTTTTTAATTTCATCCCACCCTCCAACATCGCACATTAATTTTCTATTTTTTTGACATGTTGAGGTTGTAAACTTGTAATAGTATATCATGATTATCTATAATGCTAAATTTCATTCCCATTTGCTCCATGTAGCCCCAAGTCCAATGAAGAAATCTATTTTTTGGTATGTACAGTAAAATTGATTGTTTTTATTTAAGTTTCAATATTGATGTGTGTTTGCAAGGAATCATTTATGCTTCTGTCTAAAACTTGTAAAATATATTTTGAGTGGTGTTGGAGCTAAGTTTTCAAAATCTATTAAATGGTACTTATAAAATCAGGGTCATTACTATACTAAAAAAATGATTATTTTGATGAATTAATAATTTTGTTGTTAATTTTTTTTCTTCGGTGAGTGTATAACTATAGTTTGAGAGAAGAAGCATTATCTTCTCATGATGGTAATTATGTTGTAGCAACCCCAAGGAACAATATTTGTTTACAAATTTAATTATCTATAACTGAAATAAAAACATAGATATATTTATGTTTGTAAACTAAATTTGATCGACGTATAAATCATAAATTTATGTACAATTGTTTGTATTAAATTACACTCAAAATGATTTATAAATGCAATATAAATTTTTAGCACATCAAACTATTAAAACAAATATGTATTCCCTTTTGTGTTTCCATTCTTTATTATGATTTATATGGACAATGTTGAATAACAAAACTTTTTAGATCCATTTGAACTAGACATATTATATAATAAAATTCTAAAACTTGAATGTTCGCTAAGTGAAGTTTATATATATATATATATATATATATATATATATATATATATATTTAAATTATTATTATTTTTAATTAAATTATTTATTTTGGTTCATATTTTGTTTGTTATACACATTTCTTTGGTATATACAGTTGCACCCAGTAATTATATATAAAATATTTTTCTGTCATTTCAAAATTTTCCATAATATATATTTTTTCTTATTTTAAATTAATGATTAGCTAACATACATATTTTAAATAGATCTATGTAAAAATTACTGAGAGCTCGAGGTGCCCCATTCCATTTAATTTTTTTAATTTATTTAAGATATGTATATTAGTTTATATTTTTCCGTTAACATATTGAAATATGAGCAGAGATGCTAACATTCTATATAATCAATGATTCCATGCAAACAATACAATCAAAAAATAGAAAGAAAATCATATTTTAAAATAAAAAATTTGAAATATATTGAAAAAATACTATGAAATATTTAAAAATGATGTAAATATGTTATACATTGATGCACTACATATCACAATATCATTAGTTATTATTATAAAATAGAAGTTAAAAAAATAATATATAATTAAATAATATATTTTTAATTATAAAAATTATATGTTTAAATCCCGTTTTAATTATTATTATATATTCTCTTATTAAAAAAAAATCAAATATTAAAAACAATTTATATTTATTATATATATGTATGCATGTATTAAGAGTGTTTTTTTACCTTGCATCTGTATCAAAAGAATTGAGTAATAGAATAATGTTAACTTGTTTTTTAATCTTTTCAAAAAAAGTGGAGACTAAAATTATGCAACATGTGTACATTAGACACTACAATAACTTTAATGATATATCAATTAAAAATGGTAAAATGTCTTAATAATGAAGATACTTTTTTTTATCGTTTTTAAAGTTTATAGATCTTTCCGATATCAAAATAACACACAATTATTTAATATGGTTTGGTTTGATGATATTATCATCAACACATTTAACCAACCAAAATACCAACTAAATTTATATACTAAAGTTTTTATATCAACAAGTTACTATAATATATTCCTCCATCATTCACTGTCTTAAATTTTTAAAGTTAGAACACCAATTCGATTAATCAACAAAAAACCATATACATAATACCTACAGTTAGTCAATCAAAATAATATCAACCTCCTCTCACACTACGTCGACCACTTGTTTGGTCTCTGCTTACAAACCTTCCCCTGTGATTGTGAACCCTGAACCATTTGTCCCTGTGAACAATCACCAGCGTTCGACTCAACAATCCCCTTCGCTTTTTCTACCAAAGAAGCCTCAAAAGACGTTGTCTTCTACAAATTTAACTTCGTCTTATGGCTCCCCTGCACCTTAGAAATTAACCTCTGCTTCTTCCACTAAAAAGGACATTAAAATTGGCTACCGACAGAGCCACATAACAACGAAGACACTTACTTTAATGTTTTATATTTATATATTAACATGGATCAATAACATACTCATTTCAATATAAATTATAGTTAACCATTAAAGATATAGAGACAATGCAGATAAACATGGAAAATAGGGCTCGAAATGAACCGATGCTTGTTGGAAAGGAAAGTTCTGACCCAACTATCTCAAATGTTAATCAACAGAAAAATTTATGAGATTTTTACCTTATTCATAGATGCAATCGATGGGTAGAAAAGTTTGTCTTATCATGTGAAAAGATATGAAGGACTTGTTAACTCAATTATTGAGTTAAACTTAAGCATCTTGATATAAATTTAGTAACATGGTAAAATCTAATGCATCTCAAGTTAAGAAAATGAGAATTGAAGAAGTAAATGACAACGAGACAATAAAAGACACTATGTAATATGTTAATCCCTATGTTTAAGTTCTGAAAATAAACTAATGTGATCAGTGCACTGATTGTTAGTAAATAGTTTTCTAATTAGATTTAGGTGTAAGAAAGCACTATTTCATCAAAATTTTATTTAAACACTTAATACATCTGATTGCTTTAATTCGATGGATATGTATATCCATTTATAATAGAGAATGACAACGCTGAGATAGGGGTTGATTACCTACTTTCATGTTATACACATCTTATGAAAAGGTCAATAGATAATTTCTTGCTTTAATGGTGTGAACATCTAAGACGATTGTGATGTCCCATGTTCGAATCAACCCCACATAGTTGGAATCAATCATCTAAGACATTGAGAAGAAATGACTGCAAGAGTCTCACTTCTACTCGACTTCTTTCCATGATCATAACATAAAATTGTTTAACATTCGATTAGACATAAAAACTGTCGACGAATGTATTGTTTTGTGTTTGATTAGACACAAAAACAGTCCTCCAAAACCATTGAACATCTTCAGAGTTTTTGTCTCATATAAAACGATAAACGAATCTAAGAAGTGGGCACCCCAATCGAAACGCCTCCTGCATAATCAAAATAGTTGCCTTAATCACTAAACATGGGTGTATTTGGGTAACCATTGCCGTTGAATTTTAAAATTTCGATATGACGTGTATGTTTGATCTCTTTGGTTATCCAAACCAAATTATTGGCATTACCTGCGGATTTTTCAGATTTACAGTGCATTTTGCTATTATGGCCTGCCTATATTACATTCCAGGCTAAGCTAAAAGTTTCGGCCATTTGTTTTTAGGTTTAGATTATGGTTTGCCAATTGCAGTGGGGAAGAATACCCTCTTTATCCTTTTAGCACAATTTCAATGCGCAATAACCTCGGTCAAGGGCAAAGGCGCTTTGGCAGGACGTTACAATGGGAATTACAAAAATCCTTGCAAAACATCTTAATTCCAAAAAAATCCAGGCAACAAGCAGGCTATATAGCTCAGCCTCTGCCTCATCCTCGACACCCATTGAAAAAATTCTGATAGCAAACCGAGGTGAAATTGCATGCCGCGTTATTGGAACTGCCAGACGATTGGGAATAAAGACAGTGGCAGTCTACAGCGAGGTCGACAAGAATGCCCTGCACGTAAGCCTGGCAGATGAGGCCGTGTACATAGGTCCTGCTGCCGCCCGGGCGAGCTACCTGAACGCTGGGGCAATTCTCCATGCCGCCCGGCGCACCAGCGCCCACGCAGTCCACCCGGGCTATGGCTTTCTCTCCGAGAGCGCCCCATTCGCAGAGCTCTGTGAAGGGGAGGGATTCAGGTTCATTGGACCCCCTGCTTCTGCAATCAGAGACATGGGTGACAAGAGTGCTTCCAAGAGAATTATGAGCCAGGCTGGGGTTCCTGTCGTGCCTGGCTACCATGCAGCCGGGCAGGACCCTGAGCTTCTCAAGTCCGAAGCCGATAGAATTGGCTACCCGGTGTTAATCAAGCCTACGCACGGAGGAGGTGGGAAGGGAATGCACGTTGTCTCGGCCCCAGGTATGTTTGTTTTGCTTTACATTGTGTTTCAGACTTATATGTTTTCGGCCTATCTTTCTGACTTTTGATTTTTCATGGAACTCCTTTCGTTGATAGGATTTAACTTCCTAAAACTTGTTTTACAATGTGCTTGTTTTGGTTAGAGTAGTATAGTGAAACGAAATCTTTATCTAGTGGGATATGCCCCTTCGTTTGTAAACTTCCTGTAATTAGAAATCTGTATTACATCACAGGACAGCCACCACAAGTTAGAGAAGGCCTACAAGCATGGCTCCATATTAATATTGAGAGGACGATGCTAATACGTCAATGTGGCGACTTTCACCCAAAGCCGTGCTTCAAATGACAAATCTTTTGGTACCTGTAATGTCTTATATTAAATGCTGATTTTCAACTTTTAACAGACTTGTTTACAGTGTGTTTCTTTTTTTTTTTTTAAAAAGAGGGGAAAAAAATTTATTCAATCCAAAACGAGATACAAGGCAAGAGCCACAAGCTCAATAAAAAGGAGAACCGCCAATAAACTAAACAACAACACTGCATAGTTCTGTCTTCCAACAAAACTCTCTCCAAAATCCCCAGATAATTAGAAGGTAACTCATTCCTATCACTGATATCCCAACCATCCCCTTTCTCCGAGGCCCACTTCGCCAAGCAGTCAGCCACGCTATTCCATTCTCTAGGGATATGATAGAAAGAGACAGATTCCAAGGAGCTGCAAACACTTAAAATCTGTCTGACCATCGAAGCTAAATGCCAACTAACACCATCCAATCTCTAGTTGTTCAACATATCCACAACAATCTGAGAGTCAGACTCACATATAATCCTCCTCCAGCCAAGAGAGCAACCCCGCTCGACAACAATCTTAATAGCAAGGGCCTCCATCAGGTTATTAGAGTAATGCCCTTTGTAGCCAGAGTAGCAAAAAACAACATCCCCATCTATACTTCTACCAATACCTCCAATACCCGCATGCCCAGGATTTCCACGAGAAGATCCATCAGTATTAATCTTCAGTACCCCATCTGGAGGAGGCGCCCACTTCCCATCACGACAGACCCGTTTCTTGACACGATGTGGCATAATGCCAGCAGTGCAACCCCTACTATAATCACCCAGGCTCAGATCCCGCACAATCGCAACATCCCTAGGATCAATACTTTCAGACATATCACATTTAGCAGAAAGTCTCCTGAAGTCTACTAATAATCTTCGTCCACAGTTGACCACTATCTAATCTGGAGTCACAAAAAACTCTGCGGTTCCGTTCCAGCGAAAGATTCCAAAGAATGAAAATAGGCCCAATGCTCCAGGCCACCTGGAGAAAAGGCGTCTTCGCAGGAGGCCTGCCCAGGCTCTCCCAAAACTCAATAAGAGAGGAAGCATGAATGCAACCATGATGCCAAGCCTCCCACCATCTGTGCCAAATCTCACGAGAAAAAGGGCATTGAAAGAACAAGTGGGAAGAACATTCTTCTCTGCACAAACAAAGAAAACAAATGGACGGTCCTTGAAACCCCCGTTTGCGAAGATTCTCCCAAGTGAGACATTTCCTCTGGGCAACCAACCATAAAAAGAAGTTACACTTGTGCCAAGAAAAATTGTTCCAAACCTTCTTCCACCAGGGCACCTCAGCAGGACCATGTAAATTCCTCTCAAGCACAACATAACCTTGAGCAACAGTATAATTACCTTTTGGGCAAGACTCCAAGCCAACTTGTCCCTCTCATTCAGAGAGCTGCAAAGCCTGCCCTTCAAGACCTTACACAAAGCAGCACGATCCTCATCAGACCCACCCACAGGCCACTCCTGCGGATCCTTCCAACAAAACACCCCCAGTTGACCAATGCGCTTAACTGTTTTAAAATGCTCCACCTTAATCCAACCAGCATTAGAGAACACCTGGTAAAGAGGCAGAAGCTGAGGAAGACTAGAGAGAATGGGAGGGTGACCATCCCAAGAATCCAACAAAAAAAGAGCATCAGAGCCCTTATTACATATCCAGAAGAGCCCCTTCTGAACACGCTGAGCTCCCTTCTTAAGAGTATCGCAAATGCAAGAACCTTTGCCCAATAAAGCAATCCGCGGCACGTCCTGGCTCTCAACTCCAGGAACATATTTGAAAGCAAGAATCTTGGCCCAATCCTGATCCTGGTTGTTGCACCATCTCCAGTATAGCTTAGCCGCCAAAACTGTAACCACAAGAGCCACAGACCTAATGCCAAGGCCTCCAGCATGCTTCAGCCTACAGACAGACTCCCACTTGACTAAACTCCACTTCGAGGAAAGGAGGTTACCCGACCAAAGGAATTGCTGGGAAAGAGCATCAAAATCCCTCACAAAGGAGGCAGGAGGAATCTGCACACAACACCTATAAATAGGGAGAGACTGCACCACAGCTTTTAGGAGGATCACTCTACCCACAAAAGAGAGCCATCTGTAAGTCCAATGACTAACCTTAATTTGGAACTTATCCAAAATCCCTTGCCAATAATCTCTATGCTAAGGTCCCAGAGCTAAAGGAATCCCTAGGTACATCAGGGGAAGAGTGCCAATTTGGAATCTAACAATCCTGGCAATCCTATTCTGGATGAGTTGAGGAGTATTGAAGAAATAAATGGAAGATTTATCATCATTAATACTCTGACCAGAAGATTTCAAGTAGATGTCTAAAGTTCTCCTGAAATTCACTACCTCACTAATTATGGCCAAGCCCATCAGTCTAGTATCATCCACAAATTGAAGATGAGAACAAGGAGGGAGATCATTATTCCAGTGCCAGTTGTGAATAAGACCCTGTTGCACCTAAAATTTAATAAATATACCAAGACCCTCTGCCATGATAATGAAAAGATAAGGGGATAGAGGGTCCCCTTGCCAAAGTCCCCGAGAAGCACTAAACCAATCTGAAGATTCCCCATTGATGAGAACAGAGAAGGAGGATGAGGTCACACAACTGAGAACCCAACTCACCCATTCCTCTTTAAAGCCAAAGGTCAAGAGGATATTTTGAAGGAACTCCCAGCTCACCCGATCATAAGCTTTAACCATGTCAAGCTTAAATAACATCACCTTCTCCATAGAGGAAGCCATAGAGTGAATAATCTTTGTAGCAATTATGACACCATCTAAGATTTGTCTCCCTTCCACAAAACTTCCCTGCTCAATAGAAATCAAAGCACCAAGGGGAAGTTTGATTCTATCAGCAATCAACTTAGAGATGATCTCATAGACAACATTGCATAGAGCAATAGGCCTGAAATGATCCATTTGATTAGCCCCCTCCTTCTTAGGTATGAGAGCCAGAAAAGTAGAATTCAAAGACTTAAGCATTTGTTTGTTCCAAAGAGATTCCTAAACCACCTTAAGGAGATCAGACTTTATTATTTCCCAAATTTCCTAGAAGAACTCAATCAGAAACCCATCTGGACCAGGAGCTTTAACTTTTTTCATACTAAACACAACTTTCTCCAATTTGGGTAACAATATTGGACACAAAAGAACCCCGTTCATCTCATCTGAGACCAAGCAGGGAATACAATCCAAAATAGCCCTCTCCTCAAATCTAGTAGCAATATTCTCCCTAGTAAAAAGGTTAGAAAAATAGTTGACAGCTTCCCTAAAAATTTCACCACAGGATGAGAGTTGAGTCCCATCACTCAAGACAAGATTGGAAATAGAGTTCCTCGGCCTATGGGCCTTAACCGAGTTATGAAAAAAAATCATGTTCCTATCCCCCTCCTGAAGCCAATCAATCTAAGATTTTTGCTTCCAAAAAATCTCCTCTCAAAGCTCCCACTCTTCTAAGCCCCTAATGGCAAAGCACTGAGCATTCAAAATGTCAAAGGATAGCCCATGGTCACGAATTTGATGAGTGACACTATCCATCTTGGACTGAGCAACAAGCTTCTGAGCCTACAGGTTCCCAAAATATTGTTTATTCCACCTCTTAAGCCTATACTTCACATGTTAAAGCCATTTACTGAAAGTGTACATGGCCTTCCCATGGGCAGGAAGCCCTTCATACCACTAATGCATCACAAGATCTCGAAGAGATTGATCCCATAACCACATCAATTGAAATTTGAAAGAAGGATTTTTAGTGACCTCATAAGAGGAAACATAGAGTTTGATAGGCCAGTGATCGGATCCCCTCCAATCTAAGATTTTAGAACTGGTAGTCCACCTGCTGCTCATCCAATAATAGGAAACCAAAAATCTATTGAGCCATTCTAAGATAGCCTCATCACCACACCTCCTATTATTACAAGTAAAAACTCCATTGCTTGGCTTCATGTCAACAAGGTTAAGGAAACCAATATTATCTCTGAACAAAAGAGAAGAAGGATCAAGCCTGGCTACCCCTCCTCATTTTTCATCCATACTAATAACAACATTAAAGTCACCAGCCAAAATCCATAGGAGAAATGGGTCCAAAGAATAGACAAAATTGATATGATCCCAAAGATGTGTCTTACCTAAAAGATCAGTAGGAGCATAAATATTGGAGAAAAGACATCTTTTGCCAGTTTCAAAATTGAAGGCAACCATAGAGATGGAATACCGACTAGAAATCCACCATAAGGGGGAGACTTTCCTCAGGTTCTAAAAGCAAGCCACCCCCCCAGAACTGCCCAATGCCCCCACCCCCTGCCAGTAGCCTTGGGGCTAGATACGCAAGGCACAATTATTCAAACCATCCACTGTAAGCTTAGTTTCCTGCATAAAGACCACATTCAAAGCCTGAGACTCGATTAATCTGTGAACAGCCTTTTGCCTAGGGATGTTGTTCAACCCCCTTACATTCCATGATAAAATGAATCATTTAGGGGGGTGGGAGAAGTGGGAATCAATGGGTTTCACAGACCCAGACTCAACCAAAGTATCACCCATAATCTTAACCTTCTCTTGATCAGTCTTCCTTCTGCTCCTTGACTGTTTATCTAGAGGCCCCTTTTTAAAGGATTTTTTTTGCAAGCCTAAGGCAGGAGGAGCCTTAGCTCCCTTCATAGGATCCTTAGCTCCCTTCCTTACTTGGGGGCAAGGATCCAACCTAGCAGTACCCACCAGAATCTGTGACTCCTGGATGCCACCAATATTTTGAACTTGAGAAGGCAAGTCCAAAGCCAGCTGAAAGACCTGTTGAACCCTTGATGATAAAATTAGCTCCTCCTTCATTACTTCCACCTCTTAAATCTCTACCTGACCCTTAACCCCATAAGAGAGCTCAACTGGGTAACCATCCTCTTGGACTACACTATCCAGAACCTATAACCTATTAAATGTGTCATCATTCTGTCTATCACTACAAGATCTCTTCTTGACTTTGCCTTTATTATGGGATTTAACTGAGATAAAACCCTCCTTATCAATAGGGCCATTAAACACCGGAGTTTTTCCCTTGTCCATCCTAAGAGGTCCAGAGGCAGACAAGGGGAAAGATTTTAGTCTGGGACAGTTGTGGTGTAGATGACCATATTCATGGCAAATTTTGCATCTAAATGGAAGGGTTTCATAATCTAGCTATTAGATCCAGGTGGAAGAACCCATGCAAATTTCCATAGAGTCAGGTAAAGGATTATTCAAATCAACTTTGACACAAATACGAGCAAAAGAAATTACCTTACGTTCTTGAGTCTGTGAAGCCAATCCAACAGGTTTCCCAAGAAGCAAAGAGATTGAGTGGAGGATATCTTCCCTCCAAAATTCCAATAGAAGCCTCAGCAAATGAACCCACACAAGGACCCACAAAGGGATCTCTTCAGTAGAGTTGAAGCCCATATGCCAAGGCTTGATGAAGAGCCCAACCTGGTTAAAGCAATAAGGGCCACCTTCAAAATCCCTATTCCTGTCTGACATACTTAAGAAAATAACCAAGAAATAGTTGTTTGCCACTAAAAGAATCTTCATATCTCCTTCCGGGTTCTAAACCCGACATGCCCAGGATTCCAACACAGGAAGAGAAAGATGAAGGCCCAAAAATTTGCAAATGAGAGCATGCTTGCACCAGTAATCAACATCCTCTAAAACCTACTCAAGTTGAATAACCAAAACCAGTCTATCTGCTGATCTCTCCAAACATCCATTTACTTTTTTAATTTGAAACGACCCTTTTGAGGTACCCTCTCCAGAAGGAGGAAACTCAGTCTGATCCTTATTACTAGCATGCATCAAAGAGGATGGATCCACCTCTCCATATCCAAGGAAGAAGCAAGAACCTGATTCTCCATGACTATACAAGCTCAAGCACCAATCAGAAGAGGGAGAGAGGCAAGGCAGTCGTCCCAAATGCCCCAGCCGCCATGGACCCCCCATCCAAGAAACCCACGCTCCAGGCAGCGCCATGAAAAACAGACAGGAGGAGATCAGACCCCTGTCCAACCCCCTCTAGACCCCGCAAACACAGAAACCCCCCCCCCCCCCGCGCGCGCAAAACGTCCAGCCGCCGCGTTCAATCGACAGGTGCAGCAAAGCTAGGGCACGCGGGCCCTAGCTCGCACCACGGCTGTGCGAAACTCCATCCGTAGCCCCTGTTTCCTCCATCCACAGTGTGTTTCTTTTTTATTAAGTAAAATAATTTATATTATATCGCTTAAATACTATTACATTGTAGAGCCGTCCAGGTCAATAACAATAAATGCAAACTATAGTTTTATACAAAACATACAAAATGTTACAGTATGAATATATAAAAACAGACTCAAAACTGATAATCGTGTAACAACCCAACCAAGACAATTGAATGATATTGATGCAAACGGGAATGAGGGGGCCAAGTGAATGGCTGCCTTATTTTCTAACGGGTGTTACACTTCATCACTCTCAAGGACATAAACACAGACACAAGACTTAGAGATGGAAACCAAAATGCTTTCTTTATTCAGTATTCAGTGATGTTACATAGATTCACACAAATACATACACCCTCCCTTTCCCCAATGGCAATGACCATGAAGAAGACTCACCTTAGTTCAATGTCTTGGTTACATGAACATACATCAACTCAGCAGGCTCTTGGCTTTGCATCTCTCACTCTTTGAGTTTCAGTCAACTGTCTCTCTATCTCTCTTTCAGCTCTACTATTCCCTGGAGCTAGAATCCTCCCTTGCTTGCTTTGATTGAATCCCCTAAAGTGACTCTCCAACTTTCTTCCAAAACTCCTCTTGAATCTTGGTGGTATGAAACTGACATCTTGCCAACCTCTTTGAATTCCCTTGTCTTGAAAAATGGTCCACACATCGTGTTTTCTTAATCTGCACAGGTACTTGTTGTATTTTCTCATTACAGGCAAAACTGTTGGTTGGTGTAGACTGTTGATTTTGTAGCCGCCTTCTACATTAAGTGGTGGTTTGTCACGCTCCCAAGACAAGGTCATTCTGACCAATGGGAGATGATTGAAACCATCCTCCTTTCACTTCATTGCCTCGTGGGACTCTTGATGATGCACTTTGGATTGAATTTGATCTTCTATCATGCACACAATGTTGTTGCAAGAGACAAGAATTAGCACCATACAAAACAAAAGTGCACAAGAACCTGAACCCATGTTTTTGGATGATACAAGATTGTTTGTGAACCCAAATGCTCTTGCATTAGACACCTAGGGTAAATGAAATTGCCCATGAGTTCATGCTTATGAATCTCCCGTGAGCTCCTTAATAGTTTTTCCTTATTTTGCATCTTCAGATGCACTCATCCAAGTCACGTCTTTAGCTGCTATGTCTTTCCACTCCACCAAGTACTTTTAGTACCAATCTGTGCATCCAATACGGCTTCAACCTCCTTCTTTGCCTTCTAAGGCAATTGCTATTTCCAATCTACACTTGAAGAATCTGGACTTGATCCTTCTCCACTTCTCTGTCCCTCAAAGTAAGGGTACAAATCTATAAATTGAAGATAGGTGAAATATGCACTCCATCTAATACCTCTATTCTAAGTCACAGGGTTCACTGAAAATATTGGTAAAAGTTCGGAGTTCACCGGATTTAATGCGCATGACCAAAAAATCGATCAAATTCATTGTGTTTGACGAATTTAATGCACAAACTGACCCAGACAAATTCGTCATTTCAAGTCTGCGATTTCAACCCTCTTTGAAGGGTTTTTCAACTACTTGTTTCCACTGCGTACCTGTGTCGTGGAGGACCCTGCATTTGACTGTGTCATTGCTGCTGTGGAGTGCCGTGATTGCTGCTGTGACTGCTGAGGAGTGCTCGGCACTGCGCCGACTGGTTGAGTGTGTTGAGCGGTGGTGACTTGCTGAGTGGGAGCGGGAGAGAGGTAGTTTTTTTTTTGTGTGTCTATCTCTAATAATCATAAAGTTAGGTAAATGAAATTTTAGCCTTGAGGTTTTTTTTTTTTCAAATTGTTTTTTTTCGTTTTATATAATATTTTAATTTATTTTATTTTTAATTTGTTATTATTTTATTTTTATATATTAAACTCTTTTTTAGATATTTTACTTTTATTATGTTTTTGTTTTTTAAATTTATTTACACTTATTTTTTTCATTTATTTTAATTATGTATAATTTATTAAAAAAATTAAATATTGTTTGTATAGTTCAAATTGAGACATTAATTTTTCAAGAAGTATCTTTAATACCCTAATTTGACTTAACATTTAGTTTTTCAAGAAGTATCTTTAACACTCTAAATTAATGTATTTTTATATATTTTTTATGTTTTTCTATAATTCAAATTTAATGGCAATTTTTTTTCGAACTTTATTCATTGCCAAACTTGAACCGAATTTTATACTCATCGAACTTGAACTCAAACCTTGTGACTTAGGATCTATCTCATATGTATTCACTAAGAATCTTCACAAAACTCTACAAGGCCCAATTTTCTTCCACTTGAGCTTGTTGACAGCTCCCTTGGAAAACCTTTCCTTATGCAAATGCACCAAAACCATGTCACCAACTTGAAAAATTTGGTCTCTCCTTGTCTGATCAGCATGCATTTTGTACTTCATGCTACTTTCTTCAAATCTTCTTTTCACTTCTTGATGCACATCATGCATACTTCTGCAAATCCTCCACTTCGACACTTCTCATTTTCGTTGTGCTTCCCAATCACAAACTCCTCAAGGACTGCAACCATACACAAATTGAAATGAACCCATTGCTGTACTTCTGTTCACTTAGTTGTTGTATGCGAACCTAGCTTGTGCTAGTGTCACATCCCATTATTTTGGCTTGTCTCCAACCAAGCATCTTAGCAAATTCCCAGGATTTTGATTCACTACTTCCTTTTGCCCATCCATTTGAGGATGATAGGCTGAACTGAAAGCTATCTATATGCCTAGTTTTCTTCACAAAGTCCTTCAAAAATGCTCAAAAAATATTGCATCTCTATTTGATACAATGCTTCTTGGCAACGCATGTAGTCATACCACTTCTTTGAAAAAAATATTTTAAAATTGGTGACATCACTTGTCTTTTTATACGCTATGAAGTGTGCATCTTCGAAAATATATCGACAACATAAAAATGGAATAATTAACTCTATGAGTTCTTGGAAGCCCAAGAACAAAATCCATGCTCAACTCTTCCCATGGCCTCTCCGGAATTGGTAAAGGTTGATACAACCCGGAATTCTGACATTTTACCTTAGCATGTTGGCAAACTCTACATCCTCATATGAATTTCTTGACATCCATATTCATCCTTGACCATTAGTAACATTCCTTCAATGGCGCCAATGTTTAATCAACACCAAAGTGACCAACTTGTCCTCCACCATGTTTCTCCTTCAGAAAATTCTCCCTCATTGATCCTTGAGGGATGCACAACCGCTTTCCCTTGAATAACAAACCATCTTGTAACAAATACTCCGGCAATGGAGTTATATCCATACTTGTTGGATTCATACATGCTACCCATGCATTTCGGAAATCCAAATCCTCCTCATATAACTTCTTCATTGAGTCAAACCCAATGGCTTCTACTCTCATCTCATTCGCTATGAGAACTCTTCTACTCAATGCATCTAAAACCTTGTTAGATTGACCACTCCTATGTTTCAAAACAAATGAATAACTTTGAAGAAATTCAACCTGCTTCATGTGTTTTTGGTTCAACTTGCTTTTGCTGTTTATGAACTGCAATGTTTGATGATTTGTGTATAATACAAACTCCTTGGGGAACAAATAATGCCTCCATTTCTCGAGAATTTGTACCATAGCATAAAACTCTTGATCATAAACTGAATACTTCTTCTTGGCTTTAATTAACTTCTTATTAAAGTAAGTAATTGACTTATTTTATTGGTTTGATACTACACCTGTGGCTGTCCCACTTGCATCACAATCAACTTGAAATACTTTGTGGAAATCAGGCAGTGCTAATAAAGGTTGTTTTCTTACCTTCTTGTTCAAAAACTAAAAACTATCCACTGCTGCAATAGTCCACATAAACTTATTTTTATCACCCTTCATGGCCTCCATAATAGGTGCACATATACCGCTAAAGTTTGTAATGAATTTCCTATATAAATTTGTCAACCCTTGAAAACTTCTAGCCTCAAACATAGTTCTAGATGATGGCCATTGAACTATTGCTCTTAACTTTTCGGGGTCCATTTTTAACCCTTCTTTTGAGATCATAAATCCCAAATAAATCAGCTCTTCCTTCATGAAGCTGCACTTCTTTAAGTTGACCATCATTTTGTCCTCCTTCAATCTCTACAACACCAACCTCAAATGCAACAAATGCTTTTCTTTTGAATGACTGAAAACCATAATGATATCAAGATAAACAATGACAAATTTACCCAAATAAGATTTCAGCACTTCTTTCATGAGTCTTATGAATGTACTAGGTGCATTTGACCACCCAAATGACATAACAAGCCACTCTTACAACCCATCATTTGTCTTGAATGTGGTTTTCCATTTATCACCTTCTCTAATTCTGATTTGGTGATACCCCCTCTTCAAATGTATTTTTTGTGAAGTACCTTGCTCCACTCAAACAATCAATCAAGTCATCTATCTTTGGAAATGAAAATTAATACTTGATAGTGATCTTGTTTATTGTGATAGAATCTGTACACATTCTCCAATCTCCACCGTTCTTAGGTTCCAATATTGTTGGAATTTCACATGGACTTAAAACTTTCTCTAATTAAACCCTTCTCCAACATGTCATTCACTTGTCTTTTCACTTTTTCAATTCTCCATAGGAGTCGACCTATATGTTGCCTTGTTTGGCAAACTTGATCTGGGCACTAGATCCATATGATGGCTATTGCTTCTCATAGGTAGAAATTCATCCGATAAGTCTTTTGAAACTTTATCAACAAACTCATCCAACAAATTCGGAACTTCAAAATAAATATCACTCACCTTGTTTGCGATCACAATTTGCATAGGCTTGAGGATGATGAGCACAAGCTAATACTGAGAGGGGGGGTGAATCGATATTATATATTCTTTTCTTTTCTAACACTTAATTACTTAATCCAATAAAGATATTCAAAGCAATCAAATCACAACACAAGATAACACAATGCAAAGTGACACCAGATATATGTGGAAATCCTTTTAGGAGAAAACCACGGAGAAATCTTTCTCAATATAAATATTCGTAGGCACCAACCTACCGGAACACCAACCTCAAAAACAATTTTGTAGGCACCAACTTACAGGAGCACCAACCCCTTTCACTGAGCACCAACTTATCAAGAGACACCAAACTCTTCAAAACGAAGGCACCAACCTTCTCACAAAAATCACTCTTCTATCTCTGATTTGTTAACACAACGGCTGATAGAACACTACTTTATCTCTTTTCTATTCGATCTACACTTGAGTCTTTATGCTGCTATGCTCTGCCTTATACTTGTTGGATTTTTCTTTTCAATATTCTCACAAAAATCTGCTTTCAAATACTTCTGCTCTTCTTTTATTTCTTCCACTTTCGAACTTACAAATTTGCCACTCGCTATGCATTTATTTATAACCCATGAAATCCCACAAATTAAGGTCGTGACTCTTCAAATGAAAAGGTCCATTTGAACGGTCACAACTCCTCCAAATCAGGGTGGCCAAGGTTGGGGACCATTTTAGCCTTAAAAACTGCCTTGAAATTTTCGCCATAATTATCTCTTTAAGCCCGTTAGACATAGTCAATTTATCTTTGATTCCACGCAAATATATGACTGTTATTTGCATGATTAATTGCCTCAATCAAATTAAATATTCTTTATTTAATTTAATTCTTGTATCGAATACTTCGCCATTAATCAGATTCACGATTATCGTTTGACATCAATGACAATATTTTCAACAATCTTTTCCTTTGTCATTGATGGCAACCACGCACTGAATCTGCTCCCCCTTGCTGTATTGTTTCTTCTATCAGAGATCTTTTCTATAACTCCTCCTTTCTGTGACTCCCTCTTTCCGCACTTCTCCCTCTTTGACATCAATGGCAAAGGGACTACCCAAGAGCTAGATAATGCAATGCTTAGCTCCCCCTTAATCAATACTTCCCTTCAATGGTAGGAAGCAAAAGAGATTACTCCCAACTTCTCACGTAGGTATTCAAATGTGTCCTTTGGAAGTGGCTTGGTAAAAATGTTCGCTATCTGCTCTGTGGTGGCAATATATTCCAATTATACCTGCTGTTCTGCAACTTGCTCTCTCAGAAAATGGTATCTGATTGGAATGTGCTTTGTTCTGCAATGCATCACTGGATTCTTTGAGATGCTGATAGCACTAGTATTGTAGCAGTATATTGAAATTAGATGATCATATTCTACCTTGATGTCTTTAAGGGTCTGCTTCATCCAAAGAATCTGAATGCAACACAATACTGTTGCTATGTACTCTGCCTTTGCTGTGGATAAGGAAACTGAATTTTGCTTTTTACTTAGCCAAGACACTAGGCTATCTCCAAGGAAAAATGCTCCTTTGCTTGTGCTTTTTCTGTCATCTAGGCAACCTGCCCAGTTTGAGTCTGTATATGCTACCAAATTGAAATCCTTCCCTGTAGGATACCACAATCCATAGTCCAGGGTCCCCTTTAGAAATCTGACTATCCGCTTCACCGCTTGCACATGTGTTTCTTTAGGAGCTTCCTGATAACGTGCTACCATGCCCATTGCTTGCATAATATCCGCCCTGGATGCCATTATGTACAAAAGACTGCCAATCATTTATCTGTAGAGGGACTGATCTATATTCAACGATTCATCATCCTTACTCAACTTGTTTTTTGTAGCCATAGGCATGCCAACCGGTGCACAATTTTCCATTCCAAATTTCTTTAACATTTCTTTAGCATACTTGGTTTGGGAGATGAATATTCCTCTACTGGACTGAGATATTTGCAATCCAAGAAAAATGATAGCTCACCAAGCATGGACATCTCAAATTCTTTCTACATGTCTTCGGTGAATCCTTTGGACAACTTCTCACTATCTCCTCCAAATATTATATCAACATAAACTACAACAATTAGCTAATGCTCACCTTCAGTTTTGATGTACAAATTGCTGTCGGCAAATCCTCTCTTGAATCCTTGGTCTTGTAGATGCTTGTCAAGTCTTGAATACCAAGCTCTGGGGGCTTGCTTTAATCCATACAATTTTTTCTTCAATTTGCATACATATTTGCTATCTTCTGATAGAAGGAATCCTTCTGGCTGCTTGTACACTTCCTCTTCTAATTTACCATTCAGAAAAACAGATTTTACATCCATTTGATATACTTTGAAGTTTTTGAAAATAACATAGGCAAGAAACAATTTGATTACCTCTAATCTTGCCACAAGAGCGAAGGTTTCTTCAAAGTCAATACCTTCGATTTGAGCATATCCTTTGCATACCAATCGAGCCTTGTTTCGCGTCACTTGACCATCCTCATTTAGTTTGTTCTTGTATACCCATTTGGTGCCGATCACATTCTGATCCTTCGGTCTGGGTACCAGCGCCCACGTCTCATTCTTCTCAATTTGGTTGAGCTCTTCTTCCATTGCTTTTACCCAATGTTCATCATGGCTCACTTCTGAAAAATTCTTAGGCTGTATTTTAGATAACAAAGAAAAATTTACTTGTTCAGATTTTTCTTACAATTCTTCTTTTGGTCTGTACTCCAACATCTATATTACCAATGATTTGGCTTTCGGCATGGTTTTTCTGAACGAAACAGGATGGTGCTTTGGTGTCTTGTCATTCATCTTCATCCATTTCTCCTTCAACATCTTCAATGATATCTGGTTTGTCTAATGGATCACTTGCCTTCTGAGTTTCAGTTTCATCTACTCTGACACTGGGATTTTTTACAATAGTTTGCGTTCTCTTGTTATAGCATTTGTAGGCCTTGCTTTTGGTGGAATATCCCAGAAAAATTCCTTCATCGGCTCTTGAGTCAAATTTTCCCAAATCATCTTCGGTCCTCTTAATAAAGCACTTCCAAATACTTTGAAATATTTGACGGAAGCTGGTCTTCCCATCCATAACTCGTATGTGGTCTTATCATTGTTGACTCTGATCTGCCCTCTATTTAGGATATATATAGCTGTGTGGACTGCTTCTCTCCAATATTGTCTGATAACTTGGATTCGTTCAGCATTGTCCTAGCCATTTCTTGGACATTCTTGTTCTTTCGATCTACTACCCCATTCTGTTGTGGGGTTCTTGCAGCTGAGTATTGTCTTTTTATCCCATGGTCTTCACAATACTCAATGAATTCATTTGACATGAACTCACCTCCTCTATCTGACCTTAAGCATTTGATCCTTAAACCGGTTTCATTTTCAATTAATGCTTTAAATGCTTTGAATTTGTTAAAAGCCTCAGAATTTTCTTTCAGAAACGCAACCCATGTCATTCTAGTGTAATCATCAATTAGCAGCATAAAATACCTCTCACCTTGTATACTTTTCGTTCTAGTGGGTCCACACAGATCTATATGAATGAGCTCTAATTTCTTCATGGTGGAATATTCCTTCGTTTTGAATCTTGTCCTGGTCTGCTTCCCATGCTGGTATTGCTTACAAAGCGTGCTTGATGGCTTTGTTATCTTTGGAATGTCCCTTACAACTTGCTTCTTGCTAATATTCACAAGGTTATCAAAATTTATATGGCCCATTCTTCTATGCCATAGCCAACTTTCTTCAACTTGACTCAGACAACACTTTTCTCCTTTGACTTCTATAAGCATGTATAGATTGTTTGTTATCCTGTGAGCATCTGCAATTAGTTCTTCCGTGCCTCTTTTTCTGATCTCGCAACCTTCAACAAAGAACTTGAGTGTGTATCCTTGATCACACATTTGGCTAAAACTTAGAAGATTATGCTTTGACCCTTCTACATATAACACATTCTATGTTTTGGTTCTTCCATTATCTAGACTAAGCGTAACTTTTCCTGTTATTTTGGTTGTAGTGTTGTCTTCGAACTTCACCGTGCCTTCATTGACCCCTTTTAACGAGATAAATTTGCTTTTATCTCCAGTCATGTGTCTCGAACATCCACTATCAATGAACCATTGTTGTCCATCTCTAGCATGAAATGCTATTTGAACGATCATGGATTCTTCTTGCTTCTTCTTCTAGGTCTTTGTTGGTTCTCTTTTCTTTATCACTGGAGCATTGAACTTCTAATCTTGTATTACAGATTTGAAAACACTTCTACAATAGTGTGCTATATGTTCATAGTTGTTGCACTTGTAACAGACTATAGCTTCTTCATCAAAGTTTGATAGGGGAGCAAACGAATTGTAGCTTCTGTTCGAAGCTTCATAGGGTTTTTTGTCTTTGCTCTTGACTTCAATATCCTTGGCTCTCTTTCTACGATCTAATTTCTTATGACCAAAATGATTGCAATAATAACAATATCCATCAAAATAATTACCAACCCTGGTTTTATTTGCATATCTTGGAGCAAGTGGTCTCCTGAAGTTTTGTTCTCCTTTGCTTTCTTTGTTGATAGAGCTGGTTTTTGTATTCTGGCCTTCTTCCTTCTTGGTCTCCTTTTTCACAGGTTCTTTAAGAGTTTCAACGTAGCTTTTAGCTTTCTCTTTTTCCTTCTCATATCCAATTCATGACTTGTTAGATGGTGATCTTTGACTCTCCAGAATATTATTCAAAACTTGGGTGCTTTTCTCAGATTTCGAGTCACTTGCTATTTTAGAATTCACCTTTTCTAGATCCCTTTTTAACGCAGCAATCTCAGATTCACACCTTTCACAGTCTTCTCCTTTCTTCTTTAGCTGATCTGTTAGATCTTCAATTTTCTTTGCTTCTTCGATTTGGACTTTTAGATCAACAATTATCTTCTTTGATTCCTCAAGACTTTGTGATATTCTGGGTTCTGAGTCCTGACTCTCTTTTTCATATTTATGAATTAGAAGCTTTTGTTTCATGTTCTTTTTCTTAAGATCCTTTATCTCTACTAAGGCACAAATAAGCTTTTCTTCGATATTTACCTCGCCTTCGTCTTCTTCCTCCGAGTTGTTTCTGCTTGTGGAAGCATTGTCGTCTATGGTCATGAACAATGTTTCCTCATCATCATTGTCAGAATCACTAGCTCCAATTTCCTCGGATGAGCAATAGTTCCTCCTGGAGTATAAGCTTTTCTTTTGTTTCTTAAATCTCTTCTTGTCTTTATTTTGCTTGAATCCCTTCTGGAATTTTGGTTTGCTCTCCTCTTCATCATTATTGTCTTTATCCGGGCACTTAGTTGCAAAATGACCAATTTTACCGCAATTAAAACATTTGAATGGTAACTTACCTTTATATTTGCCCAAGCCTTTCTTCAGCTTTCGAATGAATAGAGCCTCATTTTCATCTTCTTCACTGCTTGAGCTATCACTTGGCTCAGGTTCCTTGACTTTCTCTTTTTTGATGCTTTGAACGTTGCTTCTCTTTTTGATGGTCTTTTGGATTTAGTCCTCATTTCATATGTTGTGAAGTTTTCGTGTAGTTCATCCATCTTTAATTTATCCAGATCTTTCATTTTTTCAATAGCAGAGACTTTTGCATCAAACCTCAATGGTAAGGATCTCAGCGCCTTTTGGATGATTGTAGACTCTTCCACGGTTTCTCCAAGTCCTCGAATAACATTGACTATTTCATCAACTCGGAGCAGGTATCCTGCAATGTTCTCTTAATCCATCTTTAAACTCTCAAATTGTTTCCTATGAGTTTGGAGTTTTGCTTGTCTTACCTTGCTATCACCCTCATAGATAGTTTTAAGTTTTTCCCAGATCTCTCTTGCAGAATCACTTTGCATGACTTTTACAAATTCCGATTCTGAAAGGCTGCATAGGATAGCATTCATTGCTTTAGCATTGTTCTCGTTAGCCTTTGTTCCAGTAGCGTCTATTGGTGGTGTTTGTGGCGTTTGGTATCCGGTTACTATTGCTTGCCAAATATCGAACCCAAGAGCCATTAGATATCTCTTCATTCTTATGCTCTAGAAGGCATAATTTGTGCCATCAAACAACGGTGCCTTGTTAGTGGAAAATCTGTTCTAAACTTGTGATCTAGCCATGTGTGCTTGTACGATCTACCTTTTAGTTGTTAAGCTCTATCTGAAGGAACCCGCTTTGATACCAATTGTTGAGCACAAGTAATACTGAGAGGGGGGGTGAATCAGTATTATATATTCTTTTCTTTTTTAACACTTAATTACTTATTTCAATAAAGATATTCAAAGCAATCAAATCACAACACAAGAGATCACAATGCAAAGTGACACCAGATATACGTGGAAACCCTTTTGAGAGAAAACCACGGAGAAATTTTTCTCAATATAAATATTCGTCGGCACCAACCTACTGGAGCACCAACCCCAAAAACAATTTTGTAGGTACCAATCTACAGGAGCACCGACCCCTTTCGCCGAGCACCAACTCAACAAGAGACACCAATCTCTTTAAAACGAAGGCACCAACCTTCTCACAAAAATCACTCTTCTATCTCTGATTTGTTGTCAACACAACGGATGATATCTCCTTTCGATTCAATCTACACTTGAGTGTTTTCGCTGCTATGCTTTGCCTTATACTTGCTGAATTTTTCTTTTCAATATTCTCACAAAAATCTGCTTTCAAATATTTTTGCTCTTCTTTTATTTCTTCCACTTTCGAACTTACAAATTTGCCACTCGCTATGCACTTATTTATAACCCACGAAAAATCACAAATTAAGGTTGTGACTCTTCAAATGAAAAAGTCCATTTAAATGGTCACAACTCCTCCAAAATAGGTCGGCCAAGGTTGAGGACCATTTTAGCCTTTAAAACTACCTCGAAACCTTCGCCATAATTATCTCTTTAAGCCCGTTAGACATAGTCAATTTATCTTCGATTCCACGCAAAGATATGACCGTTATTTGCAGGATTAATTGCCTCAATCAAATTAAATATTCTTTATTTAATTTAATTCTTGTATCGAAATACTTTGCCATCAATCAGATTCACGATTACCCTTTGACATCAATGACAATATTTCCAACAAAAGATGAAAGCAAAACATGCATTCTCTTTTCTCTCCTTCAAGAATTGCTTACTAGAAACCAACAAAGCTTTGGCACTACTGTCCACCTTGTCTCCTCTTTCCTTCAATGGATTCAACATGAACCTCTTACCATCCTTCATAAGCGTGCAAGTGTTTGCTCTACCATCATGCATGACTCTTCTATCAAACTACCATGGTCTTCCCAAAAACACATGATATACATCCATGGGTATTATATCACACAGAACTTCATCCTTATAAGACCCAATTTGAAAAATAACCATACATTGTTCATTTACTTGCACTTGATGACCTTTAAGTAACCAAGAAACTTTGTATGGATTGGGATTCACCAATATTTTCAGTGCAAGTTGTTTTAGTATTTCCTTTGAAACTAAGTTATTTGAGCTATCATTATCAACAATTATCCTAAAACACTTACCCCCCGCTTTGCAAATAGTCCAGAATAAGTTCTTTCTTTGCACCGGTTCATTTTCTTCCTTGGCTGGTTTCAACGGCACTCTCCTCATTGTAAGAGCTTCACCACGCTTTGGATCTTCCATATGTGTTGGGGATCCAATGCTTTCTTCATGTATATGAGAAATACGATTGCTTGCTTCATTCCTATTGCTGCTGTTTTGGAATGTCTTGGGGCATTCAAATGTTCTATGCCCCACCTCTCAACATTTGAAGCACTTACCTATGAATCCTCCACCTCTTCCTCTTCCACAATAACGTCTACTTCTAGAAGATTTATGTCCCTCTTTGGGTATGATTCTGATTTTGTGAAGTGCTTTCTTCACCTTCATGAGTATGCTGTCCTCTTTAACTATTTGTGTGTCTTCTTCCTCTTAAGAACCTTCCTTTACATAGAGTTCATTTGCTGCCTCCTTGGCAACTTTTCCTTCGCCATCAATGAACACTAGTAGTCTTTTTCCACCAACTTCAACTTAAACATTCCAAATTTATCTTGAATGGAAATACAAAGTCATTTACATACCTTGATGTCTTTTCTTGATCATCTTCAATATGACCACCACAAATAGTGAGTTTTTAGAACTCTGTGTATTCTGTTACACTCAAACTTTTTTTGCCTCCAGTTATGCAACTTTTTGAACAAACTCAGCTGATAATCCAAAGGCAAGAAATTACCTTTCGGCTTTGTGATCATCCTCTCTCAAGTTTTGATTCTATCTTTACCTTTTCTCTCCCTTTTCAACTGCACATGCTCCCACCACAAGGATGTCTGACCTTTCAGCTTGGTAGAGACAAACTTCACCTTCTTGGGGTCCTCCATTGATTCATTGTCAAAATATATTCTATCTCCATGATTCAATCTATAAGGTCTTCAAGGCTTAAGCTTTCTCCGTAGCAAGGAGTGTCCAACTTGGGTTTGCTTCCCATCTTTACAATAGCTCTGAGAAATCTACTTTGAGGTTCATCTAGTATCTCTTCCACTTGAATCTCGAGTTGTTGCCTCTTCAACACCACTTACATCCTCAACAATAGTTCTTCTTCTTTGTGTTATCTTCATTGCATTCAGTCTTATTTGTATTCTTCTCATCATTTCTACCAAGTCTACAATTCTAGGTGGCCTTCCTCCTCTTCCTCTAAGAGAATGTCTTCTATGTGCCATATCTTCTTACCACAATGCAAGCTTCTCTTTCACACCCAACAACTTGACCATTAAGAGTCTCACATACACAACCCAACAAGGAAATCCTTGATTTGATACCAATTGATGTAGAAGGGAATGAGGGGGCCAAGGGAGTGGCTACCTGACTCTCTAGCGAGTATTACACTTCCTCACTCTCAAGGACTCAAACAGAGATACAATACTCAGAGATGGAAACCAAATCATTTCTTTATTCAATATTCAATGGTGTTACTTAAATTTACACACATACATGCAATCGTCCTCCACCTTATAACTCTGAAGAAGACTCTCCTTTGTCCAATGACTAGGTTACATAAACATACATCAACTTAGTAGGCTTACACCTCTGCGTCTCTCACTCTTTGAGCTTATCTCTTTCTCTCTCTCAGCATTGCTATTCCGTGGCACTGGAACCTTTCCGTGCTTGTGTAATGTCCTCTTTTTTGAATTAATTAAATCGAGGACCCAAAGCTTATTTTTATTCCCTGTAGGCTAAGGGGAAATTAATAAAGGGGAATAATTTACTAATAATTGATCAAGTTGTCCAAAAAGTTACTTTAAGTTATAACTTTGGAAAATGACAATTATTATTGAATAAAGCCAAAAGTAATTATTGAAGACATGGCCAAAAAATAATTAATATTCATTAATTGAAAAAAGGTAAATATTAAATTAAAAAGTAATTCTAATTACTTTAGGGTTAGGGTTGGAATGGAAAATGAATTTATAAAAAGGACAAGCGGGGCAATGAAGAAATGATTATTGAAATCATTCGAACAAAAACGCAACCTTTTTCCCAGAGGAAAAACTTGTAGCTTCTGCAATTATTTAGAGGACGAAAAACCTCATATTTACAGGTATGAGGATGAAACCCGTCATACCTATTTGGTAATTCCATTAGATTACAACGATGCTACTAGTTTCAGAAAATATCAGTTTCAGAGGCCCATTCAGCTAGGGCATCGCATTTCAGGAGGCAGAAAAAATAAAAATAAAATAAAAAAATTGCAGATCCGTATGGATCTGTACGACATCCCTACCGCGGCCATTTTCAATCAAACAGGCAGCTGTACAACTCAGCAAGCTGCTGTACCTGCTGTACCAGCAAAAACAATTGATTTGGAAAGATTTTCAGATAGGGTTTGTGCTGTATTTACACTTTACCAGGGTATTTATTTATTTGTTGATGCCCGTATGAATTGTTTACACTTGTTCCAGCTTTTTTTTAAAAAGAAAATAATTAAAATTTTCCAAGATTCAGTTTTTCATTTGAAAATTCAGTATATTGTTTAAAAGGAATATTTCAGCTTGCTGTGCTTGAATCCCATGAAGTGGCTCCAACTCTCTTCTAAAACTCCCTTTGAATCCTGGTGGCCTGACACTGACTTCCAACCAACCTCTTTGAACTCCCTTTGTCTTGGGAAATGGTCCATATATCATGTTTTCTTGATCGTGGCAGTTACTTGGCATATTTTCTTAATGCGGGCGAAACTGTTGATTGCTGCAGATCGGTGGTTACGAAACTGCTACATTAAGCGGTTGTTTTGAAACCATCTCCTGCATTAAGTGACAATTTGGTCATGCTTCCAAGAAAAGGTCATTAGGATTAATGGGAGATGAATGAAACAATCCTTCCTTCACTTCCTTGCCCTATGGGACTCTTGATGATGTATTTTGGTTTGATGTTGATCTTCCTCCATGTGCACAATGTTGTCACAAGACGACAAGTCGCACCACACAAAACAAAAGTGAACAAGTGTATATAAGAACCCGAACCCTTGCTTTTGGATGATGTAAGATTGTTTGTGAACTGAGATGCTCCTACATCAATTACCCTAACAATAGATCTTTCCGCATTAACTATTGTAGCAAAATTCTGATCAGCATCTCTGATTCCATACAAAATTCTGAAACCTTCTCTTGCTAGAAGATCAACACCATCATTAACTCTATTATCTGTTGCTTTGTTAAGTTCTCCGAAAGTGTGATGAAAATTTATTTCTGTTAAGAGTATTCTTGATGGCCTGAGCTTTGTCCACTCTTGCACTGAGTCTCCAATTATTACACCGTGCTACCTAAAAGAGATAAAAAATCATGAAAGTCATTTTATTATTGGCATGTAACTTTCAACAGGCTTGCTTTACACGCTGCTCCTTTTGATTGTTCATATAACTGTTTTTATTGATAGCATTCAACTTTTAAACAACATTGCTTGATTGTTTATGTAACTCCTTTTATCAATGGCATTGAACTTTCAACAGCCTTGTTTTTCATTATATTTCTTTTGATTGCACTGTAACTCATTTTGATTTTATTAATGGCACTTAACTTTCAACAGCCTTATTTTACTTAAGCTTAAGGCTTAGATGTCTTTGGTCTTTCTTTTCTCTGACTTTTGATTGTTTATATAACTCCTTTTATTAATGGAAAACTCCTTTTATTTATGGAATTTAACTTTCAGAGGATTTTATGGATTCTTTACATGCCGCACGGCGAGAGGCAGCTGCATCCTTTGGCAACGAAGCTGTGCTTTTGGAAAAGTACATTGCCCGGCCACGGCACATTGAAGTGCAAATTTTTGGAGACCGACACGGGAATGCTGTGCATTTGTATGAGAGGGATTGCAGCGTGCAGAGGAGGCACCAGAAGATAATTGAAGAGGCCCCGGCGCCTAATGTTTCAGAGGAGCTTCGATGCCATTTGGGGGAAGCGGCCGTGTCTGCTGCCAAGGCGGTGGGGTATTATAGTGCTGGCACTGTGGAATTTATAATGGATACTCAATCGGATGAATTCTTTTTCTTGGAGATGAACACTCGTCTTCAGGTGAGCCAAAAATTGATTTCCTAATACCATGCAAGTTGTTTTTTCAAGAAATTCAAAAATTATATGTCAATTTAAAATCAACAATACCTTTTTCACCAGATTTTTCTCAGCAGGTACTGCTGAGTGAGAGAGATTATTAATGTGAAAATAAATTCCATCATAGAGTTACGCCACTTTATAAAATAGCTTGCATATAAACAGACATCACATACAAAAAATTCAGTGTCCTAAATCTTTTGCACACAAATCATCAATGAACTGCTTCAATTATCTCTGGCATTTCTTGAATTTTCTTTAATCAGTTGTCAGTGAGAAAAATCGAGAGACTTTTACCGAAGCTTCCTTTGTAAGTACACTTCAACCACAGACAAACTGCTACTTGGCAACAAGGAAAGTTCTGGTATCCCCTTTCCAATACCTGCTCAAAGTCTCTTGGGAAAATTGGCCTCTGCTGTGGTTTTCTTCCCTGAGAGTTTTCCCCTGCAGCTTTCATGGGGCTGTCAGCACAGTGAAAGTAGGAGTGGCAGCCCTTTCCATGGAACCCCACCCTTAGCTTCAAATTCTCTTAAAATTTTAAAGAAATTTGGAGAATAGCTACACCTATGGTATCACACCCTTAGTCTCAGTTTCTATCAAAATTCTGTATTTTTTATTTACATTTTTTTAAAAAAATTTGAGAAATGTTTTTTGATTTTGTTGTTGAAGAAAATTTGCCAAGTTTTCCAATGTTCTAAAAGTGTGGTTCAATCAAAATTTCTCTACCTCAGGTGGAACATCCTGTAACGGAAATGATAATTGGCCAAGACCTTGTCGAGTGGCAGATCCGGGTTGCAAATGGGGAGCCCCTTCCACTTGGGCAGTCCCAAATTTCCCGGTCTGGGCATGCCTTTGAGGCACGGATCTATGCTGAAAATATTCCTAAGGGATTTCTGCCTGCAGCTGGTGTTCTGGATCATTACTGCCCGCCTGTGGTTTCCCCAACTGTGAGGGTTGAGACTGGAGTTAGGGAAAAGGATACTGTAAGTGTGCATTATGATCCTATGATAGCAAAACTGGTAGTCTGGGGAGATAACCGAGATGCAGCTCTGGTTAAACTCAAGGACTGCCTGTCAGACTTCCAGGTTGCTGGCGTGCCAACAAACGTTTCTTTCCTTCAGAGGCTTGCCAGGCACTGGGCATTTGCCAGCGGTCAGGTTGAGACTCATTTTATCCAGCACTTCAATGGGGATCTCTTTAGTGATGAATTGGTAAAAACTGAGCTGGAGAGTGCTAAATTTGGCGGAGCACTAGCTGCTGCTTGTATCTGCATGAGGGAACAAGCCAAGAATGGATTGTCTTCATTGTGGTATGCTTTTTCAGCATTTCGTATCAACCATGAATTTAAGCGTGGTTTCCAACTGAAATGGAAGAGTGAAACAATTGATATGGAGTGGGTGCCTGTGGGATTTCTCGTAACATATGAGAAAGATGGCACATTCTCCATAGAGATTGAAGATAGCGATTTGCCGAGTGTGAGAGTTAGAGGAGATGTTGTTGCAGTTATTGGGGGAGGAAAGTTGAAGTTGCATGTTGATGGGCTTAGCATGAATGTGAGTTTGGCAGTGTATTTAAAGGATTCTGTTGAACACATACATATTTGGCATGGTAACCATCACCATCATTTTACTCAAGATATACCGATGAGACATCAATCTGAAGAGGATTTTGTGGGTCAACAAAATAAGGGATCTGATGTAACCACTACTAATGTTAAAGGAGCAGTGATTGCACCCATGGCTGGATGCATTGTGAAGATTCTTGCAGAACAGGGGACAATGGTTAGCAAGGACCAAGCTGTATTAGTTTTAGAAGCCATGAAAATGGAGCATGTTGTAAGGGCACCACGTCAAGGTTATGTTCGAGAGTTGCAGGTTGTCATTGGGCAGCAGGTTTTTGACAACTCTGTTCTCTTTGTTATTGAGGACAAGTAACATTTAAATGCATAACTATTTATCAAATTTGCATGGTTGGTGTGTTGATGATAGTGTTTACAAATAATTTCAGGTTTTGACCACAATGGGAAAGTTTTGGTAGAAACCATCTGAGGACTAGAAATGTCTTCTGATCTTAATGCACATCTTGCACTTTAAAATAAAATGAAAACGTGCTTTCTAATGACTTGCATATTTTCACGATGTTGACTCTTCTGCAACTTTGTAAACACACTAAACAATCATTGAGTGCCCTCAATAATATCTTTGCATTTGTTTTCTGGGTTGATGTCATCATCTATTTATGTGCAATCCTATCCAACTTCTATAAGAAGGAAACAAAAGTTTAGCACACCCTCAATGATCTGCCAAAACAGCTAGAAATACAAGGAGGATTTTCAGAATAGCAATCCTATGTAAGTTCTAGATAGAAGGAAACACAAGTTATGATTTGTCAAAGCATCTTACAAGGAAGATTTTCAGAATAGCAACTCTTTGCAACTTCTAGATAGAAGGAAACACCCCAAGTTACAGTTACAACCGCAATGATCTGCTAAAGCATCTAGAGATGCAAGGAGGATTTTCAGAATATAGCAAACATCACACAAATATGTACAAGATTATGGAATATAGGCCATTAGATATCAACCATTTTGGCAGTAACTCACACATGCAGTAGGCTGCCCTCACAAGAAAATATGATACAAATACACCTAGGTGCATCTCTGCAAAAATCGGGAAAATAGGTTTAACAGGAATGGACATTGGGTAACAATTAGCCATTTAATGCCCTCATAGTTGTCTGTTACCCTCTCTCCCAACTTGACCCAACATCATGGCAAATGTCTTTAATTAATCTGAACCACATGTTACAAGCCAACAGGGCCCTTAAGGTTGCACCCAAATGGTAGTAATTTTTTCTCTCAGATTTCCTGATCAAGGAAGCCCACTGAAAAGAAACGATATTCCAGTATGCATCAGAACAGAGTATAGCATGGTGTGGGTTTACAAGATGCGAGTTCATATTGAATTGAATGATCCCTGAACAAGGGTTGATCCTCTCACAAAAGTGTATATTTAGCCTCTAAAATTTGGTATGATGGAATCCATCCGTGTGGAGGATCAGGGACTGCCGTATATTTTCAAGATATGCAATTCATACAACCCATTTCCATAACAGATTCTCTTTCATAAACAAGATCCATGGAATTTTGTATATGAACTGGGCTAACAATACTAACAATGAAATTCTGTCCGAGTATATAGACCGAGCCTACTCTTATGTGGAGCTAACCATACACAAAATTAACCCCCGACAGCTACCAATAACAATTTTTAAGGGCCTATAAGTTATCTGCAGGACTAATCGTGGAAGCACCAGCAAATCGATAGCCCACAACAACTACCTAAAACAATTTCAAGAGTCCAACAAAATGTGAAGGTGAATAAGATTAGCTATAGCCATCAAGATATATGGGATGCAAGGACGGGAATGTATTTTGAAATAGGGTACGAGAGCATATGAACGAAGGTACCACTATATTACATTTAATTTTTAAATATAGTTTCCTGGAGATATGGGTGCAGGAATGGAGTCTCTGTGCCTAACCTGAGTTTTCTGGCGACTGAATTTAGCTTATTTACACAGAAAGTTCTGAAGCTATGATAATGTGCTACAATGTGGAGTATAATGCATGTCTGCTTTCACTTCATTGCCATAGTTACTATCTTTAACTCAACTGGTTACACTTATGGATCTGTATTATAATAGATATTTGAGCCAGTGTTTGGGTTTTGACATTTTATAATAGACAAAAGCTTGTACAAGAATATAAAGATTGGGGCTGGCCAATTGATTAGAGAATTTATTAGCAGGGAATTCACATTTCCATGTAAGGTATTTACGCACATGGGTATTCCCCTGTTAGATTATGGCTTCTAAGTCTGTTCGTACATTGTTTGAACAGAAGTCTACAGGAAAAGATGGACACAATACTCTAAGACAACGAGAGATTAACTTTAGTTTGAACATGTTTATGGATTTGAAAATGAATTTTAATTTTTTAATTATTTTAGAACATAATGTTTTGAATTTCAACCATCCTGCTGTCAGCCCACACTGAGTAGCAGGTGGGCATGGCGATCACTTACAAAGACGGCAAGCTTTTCTAACTGAGTGGAACCTTGACATCAATGCAGCAGCACCCTTTGTGCCACTTCTCTGACCAGATGATGCCCATCCCGCACACGAACATGGCATAAGCAGTGATTGTGATGCTATATATATATATATTTTGTGCATGCCATAACAGACAACATTCACATGGAATCACTGAATTACATAGAATGTTGGCTTCCCGGTCCATATTTCGGAAATAAACATATAGCAGATTGCAATGATGAGTAAGCATATATCTAAATCAGTGAGCTCCTTCGGCTAAGCAGCCACGAGTAAAGGGCATCAATGCCATCAAAATCACTCGAGGCATGATCTTGATCTTAACCGCTTGACTTTTTGTGTTGGGTAACCACAGGGATTTGTACCCTCATGGATGAATATAAGCAACTATCATCCTCACCAATCAGACTACAAAGCTTTCGGTGTGATGCTATATTTTTAGAAGGCAAAATTATTTTGCTTATATTTCAATCTTAACAATGAATTATTTCTCACTACCTGTTCATTGAGTGTAGAAACCTTGTTTATTGGGTGGAGCCAACAAATCAATTTTCAAAAACATTTGAAAAAGTGTTTTCGTGACATATTACCTTTAATGGATGAACTTTCATTAAAATTTCTCCCACGGATATGTTCTGAATAGATTTACCCTACATGGCTTTTTTATGTTTTGTAGCTTAAAATTAAAAGTAAAAATATCTAGGTATTCGGAACCCGAAAGATCAAGCCATTGGGGACGTAAAAAAAAATTAAAAGGTTTAAAAAAATTAAAAAATTGGGATGTCCCCTCCAAGTCCCCAAAACATTTGGGATGTTACTAAAATTTAAGGGACACGTCGCCACATAACACTGATACATTTGTCCCAAGATGCCCGAACTTCTCAAACAATTTAAAACTCATTATTTGGTGCATTCTAAGAGTTTCGCTTTTTATACATTGGGCAAAACCAATCCAAAGATAACTTGGACTTCGCATATATCACAAAACTTGAAAAGAGTGAGGAATGTACTAATGATGGTATATACATAATGTTGTTGCACGCGCATTGGTGTCTGCATATCATTAGAAATGGAGGTTAAGCGATTTGTGTATGCTATATGTTAACATCATAGTTACTTAAGTCTTGAGAACAGGGGGTGTGGTGATGGGTTTCCAATTCAATAAAAAATTCCCTAAATTTTTGGGATGATAGGTTATAACTATCATTATTATGTATAAATATTAATATATCAATATTTTGACTCAATGAAATTTAAGGGTTTAAATTTTATTAAGTCAGAGATGTTTTTATTGAGGTGTCAATTCTTTTGATTCGTCTTATATGAGACAAAAATCTTAAATATGTTCAGTAGTTTTGGAGGGTTGTTTCCGTATCTAATCAAATATTAAACAGTGGATTCGATGTCTAATCAAATGCTAAACAACTTTACGTCATGGACGTGGAAAGAAGTCGAGTAGAAGTGAGACCCTCACAACCATTTCTTCCCAATGTCTTGATGATTTATACCAACCATGTGGGGTTGGATTCGAATGTTGGACATCACGATAGCACAACAGGAAAGCCCTAAACATGCACAACACGAAATAGGAAATCACCTATTGATCTTTCCATAAGATGCACACAACATGAAAGTAGGTAAGCATCACTTGTCTTAGCGCTATCATTCTCCATTGCAAGTGGATACACAGATCCATTGAATTAAGCAATTAGATGTATTAAATGTTTAGGCAAAATTTTGATGAAATGGTGCTTTCTCACAACCAGACCCAGCTACAAAACTATTTACCCACAACTAACACACTGATCACATTATTTCATTCTTAGAACTTAAACATAGGGATTAGCATATTACACAGTGTCTTCCATTGTCTCATCATCCTCTGTGTCTTGAACTCTCATTTTCTTAACAACTTGAGATGCATCAAATTTTACCATATTACTAGGAATTTGTATCAAGACCTCTGATTTTAACCCAGTATTTGAGTTAACAAGTCCTCCATTTCTGTCCACGTGATAAGATAAAATTTTCTGCCCGACCATTGCATCTATGAACACAGTAAAGTTCTCATCAATTTCTCCGTTGATCAACATTTGAGATAGGCGGGTCACAACGTTCCTTTCTAGCCAACGCCAGTTCACCTCAACACTTGGTTTCCATGCTCATCCGTGTTGTCTCTATCTCTTTAACGGTGAACTATAATTTATATTGAAATTAGTATGTTATTTATCCACGTTAATGTATAAATATAAAACATTATTTTTTTAGTTATTTAATTTATAATATTTAATATGTAATATAATACAATTTTTCGAGCAAATTATTAATAATTTTTAATAAATGATAATAAAAAGATTAAAATTTTGAGTGTAATTTTTATTAAAATATTAATAATATTTTAATATACAATTATATATAATATAATAATATTCTATAAAATATAATATATTAATAATAAATATAAATATATAAACATTTTGTGAAGCGAACGTGTGTAATTTGGTAGTCATACCTCACTCAAAACCCATCACCACCGACCCTATCTCACCTTTTGTGCACAAAGTGTTAAGAAAAATAATTGTATATTTACGGTGGAGGTGACGATAGAAAATGAGCTTGTGTTCCTTGGTACATGGTGCTAATGTGATGTGCAAGGAGGTTAGTCGAATTGTGATGGTGAGGGGAAATGATATCCTACACCAGACTCGGGTTTAGGGTCGCTGTTAAATTTACATGACTTGGACCCATTGCAAAGGGGTACATAGCTTGTAGGGGGCATGGTCTTGGAGACGATATTTTGTGATTATGTAGTACCTCAGTCCTCTACACTTGACAAACTCAGACTTCAATTGTTCCTCTTAGTTCTACACATGCCTTGCTTCCGCAAGCCTTGCATCTGCTATATCTTATGCCCCTTGAACTATTTCTTAATCCGATCAACTTTATATTGATGACACATACATCATATCTTGTCTAGAATGCTTAAAATATATTTATCTTACACCTCTGCAAGTTATGACTTTGTACCTGCTCTCTCCCTAGGCACTAACGTCCAAGATATACAGTAGTGTCAACGTTACTGTCCTACCTCGATGCAAGTGTCTAGTGCCCTAAAGTCATCTAATTCACAAATGAAATGTATTACAATGGTTGGTCTAAGTGATTTAATGCGAGTTATCTCCCGATAGGAGGGATATAAATATAATATCAACCCTCATTCATTCCTCACTTAATGATCAGACCAAAAAAGCATTCAAGAGGCACTCAAGTTACCAAAAGTTTTTATATTTTGTGTTATTTTGATACCAGTCAAAAGAACAACCCAACTACCGGTCTGAAGTACTAAAGGAGCAGTCATAAAGTCATATTTATCAAGTTACAAGCTAGGTCACTATTGTACTTGCTTTACAGACATTGCATGATTTACACATAGACCAATACGTAGGGGAGAACTGCATGAGTATGAGGTCCTCTTTTGAAGTATTGACTATGTAGGCAGTGCCCTTTGATAATAGGGTCATTGCGGGTTAGCTCGACACTGTGTCCACTAATTTTTTTTTCCAAGGTCATATTGAAGATGAAAAGTTAAGGTTTTGCCATTTCATCAAGTGCGACAGACCATGACTCGGATCTGAATGCACTAGAGCGAAGGCGAAGCCAAATCCAAAATCATCTGGGTGGTCGCATTTTGTTTGAATAGATATTCCATACTGAACACTAGCGTCAAACTTAGACACTAGCATTGACACAACCATCCCAGACTGATGCAACTGTCTAGAGAGCCAAAGACACCAAATCCATAATCTAAAAACTATTCTAGAACTGTCTTCTCGTCTACTTTCTGTCTATACCAGATCTAGATCTGTATTAACATTAGAACTAGCTAAATACTCTCTTTTATGTCATTTCTATATCTAACATAGCTGTCATATCTATTAATAGTTTATCACAATTCAATAAATTTAGCATATGGTACATCTGAGTTTAGCACATTAATTGGCCTAATATAGATTTGATATTCATCTTTGTGCCGTATCATTTCTATATCCTTAACTCTATCTACCCAAGTAGGATTCCACAATCCAAATTAGGATTAAACATTTGGTGAACCCGATCTTTGAACATCAAACCTTAGGCCATTTAGGGTTTTTTGATTTTTTTGATTGTTGTATCGTATTTCTAATTTTAAACTTTTTATTTGTGAAGCAATGGAAAATGTTGGTGTAAAAACCCGATTCCAAATGGAGGATCAAGAAGCATTGATTACTCATCTCAACACTAACAATGACTTAATAGATGCATTTTTGTATGTTACAAGAGATGAAATAAGCAAACAAGATAAAACTAGCGCTGTCTCACCTAGTAATGGTGAATCCTTAGAAGTTACTATAACTCAACCCACACTTATCAATCCATCTACATCTAATGGGAGCACAGAGTATGTGTTTCAATCTTTGTTTTCTGAAACTACTATTGATACATCTATGATGAATTTAATTGTTGTTTCAACACAAATACCGGTTTCAATACTTGTTACACCTCAAAACATGTTTCCATACCCTATGGTGACTGTTCAAATTGTTAATCAAAATCCCACTGGGCCTACAATGCAATAACTCCTTCAAGTCATAAATACCTTGCAGGACAAGGTTACAAACATTGAACAAAAGACTTCAAAGTCTTCACATGCCATTGACTCGTAAGATGTGTTGCATAACCATTTTGCACTTGAAATCTATTTATATCCTTTGCCAACTGGGTTTGTTGCATCTAAGTTCACATTTTATGATGGCAAGGGTGATCTTGAACATCTTTAAACCTTCTATGCAACATGCCTTGATCATGCTTCCATTGATAAACTTTTGACCAAATTATTTTCAAGGAGCCTCAAGGACTATGCTTTGAGGTGGTTTTATGACTTACCTCTTCAATCTGTAAAAGCATTCAAACCTTTTGCAGAGCAATTTTTGACACACTTTTCTATTAACATTACCGAAAAAGTTTTTTATGTTCAAATTGCAAAAATTAATCAAGGAACCAATGAACCAATCAATGAATGTCTTGAGATAGAAGATAACGTTAGCCAAAATGACCAATCCTATGGTAGACAAAGAGTTGCAAGACATTCAAACAAAGTTTACTTGCTCCTTTACATGAGTCCATTGTTTTCTAAAAGTTTCAATCTTTTGATGATTTAGACTGTATGCAATCAGAAATATATCATGTCTATAAATCAATCCTGACTCAGAGAAGATAAAGCATACCTACACTTTCGATTGAGAATACATTTGTTAAGAGGGAGCATGACCAATATGGGGATCTACTAAACCTGATTAGGGAATCACTTGTCACAATACACCATGCTAAGAGAGGTTTCAAAGCCTACAATTTAATACAATCATGTAACAACCCTAAAAGAGTCTTAGGTTTTATGTTCACTCTATATCTAATAAACAAGAAAGTAATGTTAAGCACAAGCTTATACTGAGAGGGGGGGGTGAATCAGTATAAGATATTTTTTGACTTTCGACTATTAATCTTAAATTCAAAACCTCAAATTACTCCGCAATTAATATGTTCAAAGCAATCAAAGAATACAATGCAAAACCACACAATGCAAATAGACACAGATTTGCGTGGAAACCCTTTCGGGATAAAACCACGGAGAAATTCTCTTAATATAAATATTCGTAGGCACCAACCTACTGGAGCACCAACCCCAAAAACAATTTTGTAGGCACCAACCTACAGGAGCACTGACCCCTTTCACTGAGCACCAACTCAGCAAGAGACACCAATCTCTTCAAAACGAAGGCACCAACCTTCTGAGAAAAAATCACTCTTCTATCTCAAATTTGTTGTCAAAACAACAGATGATAGAACACTTGCTTTATCTCCTTTAGATTCGATCTACACTTGAGTGTTTTCGCTGCTATACTCTTTCTTATACTTGCTGATTTTTTTCTTTTCAATATTCTCACAAAAATTTGCCTTTAAAAATTCTGCTCTTCTTTTATATATCTTTTACTTTCGAATCTACTCTTTTGCCATTCGTTATGGACTTATTTATAACCCACGGAAAGCCACAAATTAAGGTCGTGACTCTTCAAGTGAAAAGGTCATTTCGAACGGTCACACCTCCTCCCAATAAGTCGGCCAAGGTTGACAATTCCGTCAACATTTCCGTCGACAATTCCGTTCACTTTCGTCGACATTTTCGTCAACAATTCCGTTCACTTCCGTCGACATTTCCGTTCACTTATGGCCATCAATTCTGTTCACTTCCGGCAATCAATTTCATTCACTTTCGGCAATAGTTCATTTGACATCAATGACAATATTCCAACAAGTAAATTTAATCTAGTGCTCACCAAAACTTGTGGCACAAAGTGGGGGTTAGAAATAAAACAAAACAAAACAAAACATGCACATAAGACATATTCACGTCAATGTATACATAATTTTAATGCATGGGAGAGAAGCACAACTGCATTATCTATCTACTCTTACAAAAGATAAATAAAGTTAGGAATACTTATATTTGAAGATGAACCCGTCGAGCCTCAATCTCTTCCTTGGCCAAGGTGCTTCACAAGAGATTGTTGTAGTATGTAAGGATAACAAAGACAAATCGGCTCTAGGCTGCACAACCTATCTATGCATCTAAAAGACTTCTCTACAAGACAAGATCCGTATCTCCAAAGAAAGTATGGAACCCTAAGCTTTATTCCTCAAGTAGAATGGTCTATAAGTAGATGTTCATTCACACTTATTCTTCTTCGCTTCTTTTCTTACAAATGGTTGGAAATGAACTTGTATATACAAGCGGTTCTTGCCCTTAATCCTTCTGAATATGTTGACTATACAGGGTCGACCCAGTTGACACTATATATTTTCGAGGGATAATTCACTAGGTCTCGAGATAGGTCAATCAAAGGGCTAACAAAGCTCTTAATGAAAAATGTTCCTAAATAGTACAAGGTTGATCCAGTCGACCCTGTATAGTAATAAGATGTTGAAAATTGTATAGGGTCGACCCAGTCAACCTAGTACAGTCAACTGGTTGAAAGGGGGTCAAGGCAAGAGCAAGGAGGATAAAACATGGCAAATGACTGGAATGGGTAAGGTTGAGAAGAATAAGCTTAACGCAAATGATTTTTAGGAGATGAGTGTGTAGATGGCAAGTGGCAAAAGGGATAACAAACTTATGAAGCACCAATGGTCTGCCCACTCCTTTCCTGGTGCACCCCTTAAGACATGCACTTAAAGAGATTGAGACTCGATAGGTCCCTGCAAGATACAAAGTGTCAGTAATCAATAAAAGTTTGAAAATATTATGTGTATACATATGCCCCACTCAAAGCTCATCACGTGTCACGTAAGTGCAACACGAGATGGTGCTTGGAGAAATAGAACATTATAACACATAATGCTGATGCTAAGTAAAGTGCAGTAAGTAGCAAATAAGATAAAGGAAATAAAAAAATTGAAAAACACATACCTTTACTTACCTTAATGTTGTAGATAAAGAAGTAGATTGCAAGAGATGTAAAGGAGTCCAATGTGAAGAACACTAGGTGAAACTATAAAAGTGCAAAAAATAGCCAAAAATAAGATTTTTTGGAAGATAGGTATATGAGAGTGATTTTTTTTTTCTACATCATCACAAATTCAATGCATTTTACAATTTTAAAAAATGGATGAGTAGAAACAGAGATAGAGACAAAAGGAATCTCTAGGAAAATAATTGAAGAATTTTGAATTTTGAAAAGTGTTTTTAAATAAGGGGAAAGAGAAGTCATTTGGTTATTTTGACTTGTGAAAAGAGAAAAAAAGAGCTCTGAAGACCAAACGAGCTAGGGTGATGAGGAGACGACATGATAGACGAGGAGGGGCTCCAGGTGCGGCAACAGGTGCACTACAAGGATGCAACTATGAATCTTAAGTCAATTTTTGAGTATTTTAATGAATTAAGTGTATTTAAAAAATATATATATATATTTTTAGCATTTCTAGATGTCAAAATGAAACAAAATTAGATTCTATAGGTAGGAAAAACTAATTAGGCAAATGGGTTTGAAGGAATTAGGAAGCAAATCGCAATAAGACAATTTTTTTTTGAGAATGCAAGGGGTCAACAACGAAAAACAACTGGGTCGACCTAGTTGACCTAGTACACTAAAAATAAGCAAAATCCACACTACCAATCTAGTAGGTATGTGCCGACCCTATACATTTTACAGACTGTCGACCTAGTACAGTTTGCCAATTGATCCGAAAAGTCCAGAATGACAACGTAGTACGAGAGAGGGAAAAATAAGAGGGTTGACTTAGATTTTTAAGTCAATTAGGCCAAAAATAAGAAAATTTTGGTCAAACTAGGTTGACCAAAGAAACCAAAATTGTATAAAAAAACATGCAAAAGGTTGAAAGAAGGCTAAAATAGCTCGAAATGACCAAGGGCAAAAAGGATCGAATAGGCTAAATGTAAGTAAAAATGAATGAATTAAAGCAGTTTAGGCTTGTTTTTTATTAAAATTGTAAAAAGAATGTATTTTGACTATACATGACATGGAGGGTCTAATACATCTTTTGTTGTTTCTTAATTGCAGGGACGACCCAGTTTTTGGAAATTGGTAGACGTGTCTTGACTATCGGATCTACTGGAGCGTCTGACCATAGATGATAAAGCTAGGCTAGTAGCTGTAGGCCTAGGAGGGAGATGGGGGTCCCTTGTGAGGGGAGCACTCCATGACGTCTTGGATGAGACTCTGTAGTCGTATAACCCTACTGCATTAGAGGACCTTAGTGTACCGTTTGCCCTAGCTCAGGTGAGTTGGTTCAGATTAGCAGGGGAGGCAACAAGGCAAATACGAGTGTAGAGAGAGAGGATACAGCCACCAATAGAGATGGGTGCAGACGAGATACAAGTATGGTAGGCCTTGGTAGAGGAGAGAGCCGCACATTTGGCCATAGTGATGCAAATGACATAGGCACATATGGTGATGTAGACCTAGTTGATGTAGGCACATACAATGACCCTGACCGAGTTGGTGCAGACACAGGGGTAGATAGTGCATCTACAGGGACAGGTAGAGGGACTGAGATCTCAGACGGTCTCCTTACAACATACTATTCGGAGGAGTTAGATTGAGGCCTCAACAAGCAACATCAACAAGTAGCGTGGCTAGGCCATGAGATAGACATGATGGAGCCCAACCATAGTGCTGGAACATTGTATACAGTTGTACTTGTATCAAAACTCATGATATATATATATATATATATATATATATATATATATATATATATATATATATATATATGCTGTATCGGTTTGACATATTGATGTTGATTGTACATGTTATTGTCATTATGGTTGTGGTTGTGGATGCTTTGGATATATTTCTTTCTAGCACATGTATTTAGTTTTTGTTGTATATGTTATAGGAAATATATGAGACGTGGTTTCTTTTCTAGCACTATGTAGAACACATGCATGGTTAAAAAGAAACATGCAAAAAGACTTGGTAAAATATAATCAATCAAAAAATGTACTACACACTATTTAAAGTTGGGAAATGTGTAATAACAAGAAAATGACTACGTATAAAGAACAAAGGGATGGTAAAAAGGAATTTGTTCTTAAACCAAAGTAAAAGATTTTTGCACCAAATTTAAACAAGTAAAATCATACTAAATCGCTTTGGGAAGTATGAAAACAAAGTAATAAAATGGAAGGTATGTAAAAGGGCACACATGGTATAAAAACAAATTAATTAAGTCAATCAATCATACTATATCACGTTGGGAAGTATAAAATAAAAACAAAATTGGCAAAAGATTGGTCTTAAATTTATCACACTAATTCATGTTGGGAAGTATGAAAAATTCAAGAAATGGTTCTATTCTTACATGCATTTGGAAAATGAGAAGATAACGTGGAAAAAGAAATGAAGTAAGCATAAAACACACTAAATCAAGCTGGGAAGTATGTCAATGACGTGTAACTTCATAATCGATCACATCTTATCTCATATTTGACACATCTATGTTTGTTTGTGATTTGTATTATTAGAAATTTTTGTGAGGAATTGCAGGTCCTATCCGCGGTCTTACACTGCAACTTACAAAGAGAACACCACTAGGGTGGAAAAATCGAGACAAATCGAGTAATAAAGGATGTGGGTAATAAAAATGAAAAAGACGATAATTTGTGAGGATGGTCGGGTCCTATCTGCGGTCTTATAATGCAACTCACAAATGAAATCTTATAGGGAGTGATCAGTAGACAAAACAATAAATGTCAAGAGGAAATATGAGGGATATAAGGAATGTAAAAAGCAAGACTTAGGTGTTTTATGAAAAGACCTTAGGAGACGAGGCATACTAAGGACATGAGAAGACACTAAGTGACTAGTGACCATCAATGTACAAAGGAAACCTGTTCGTTATAGATACAAAGATTTATAGACAGATAAGTGTGCTACTAAGATCAACTCATGAAGGTAGATTGGTACAAAGAAAAGTAAAATGGATCTACCTTCCCACGACGTGTTCCCTGTTCTTCAGGACCCCTTACAAAGTCGTCGGTCTACTGCGAAGATTGGGTACTTGCGTGAAAAACTAGGTAGCACTAAAATATTTTTTTATTTTTCTCTTTTAATCTACTAGCCTACCGCACCCCAAAAGACCTCGGCTCTATCGTGAGACCAACTGTGAAGTTTGAGCTTCGACTAAAAGGAGATGTGCTTTGAATCACGTCTTTTAATATGATTTAATTTTTAAGAATATTTTTTCCTTTTATATCACTGCCTTTAATAAAAATGATTTGGCTTTTAACTTTTTATGGCTTTTCAAGATTCCTCCTCCATACGGATTTGGAATGATCAATCTTGAGAGATGTAGTGATACACACGAATGAGCTTTAGGCTAAGGCTAAAGGAAGCTAAGTAACCAAAGACAAAGACTGACTAAGACACTTAGGTTTAACAATGAACTAGCATGTGGTCTCAAGTCTCAACCGTGTATATGCTTTATTTGCGAAAAAGGAAGAAGGGAAAAAGGAGATCCAAATTGGACCGATGAAAGTATAATGAGATACATTGTTTGCTAATTGATCACATGGTAATAGGAGACAATGACCAAAGGGAACAAAGTTTGTATAACCAATTCACAATGACAATTATCTGTGAAAAATAGAGATAAGAAAACAAACAATCATGAAGACACAGGAAGAGAGTTTTGAGAAAAACTCAAGAAAGAAAGAGAAAACAATGATAAAGAAAGACAAACATATGCAAATATAAATGATAATATAAGCAAGATATAGTACCAAAAAGTAAGATCACTATATGAGAAAAATATTAATTTGACACAGTGTCAAATAATATAACAGAGAGATAATAATTAAATTAGAGCACACGTCCAATCAAAATGTAAATGTAAAGGCACCATACATGTGCTCATAAATACTGATAAATCTGTCCACACACATTATCTAAGACATTAGATAAATCTCTATAAAGCTAGATACGAAATGTTGCTAATGTCTCATCAATCTTCAATGAAAATTAGGAAAAGACATCTAATCTCCTCAATTGAAAAATTAGGAATACTCGACGGATCATGCTGAGAAAAATTAGGCAAGGGATTCTCGGGAGAATGCATGAGAGTGGGCTCTATGGGAGATGCAGGAATCACAGGTGGAGAAGGATCCATGGGTGAAGGACTCACAGGTGGAGAAGGATCCACATGTGAGGGAGGTCCATAGGTGAAGGAATCACAGGTGAAGGCACAAAAGGTGATGAAGGGACCACAGGGGGGATGGAACCACTGGAGGTGGAGCCATGAGAGAAGGAGAAGCCTTCTTGCGGGAACGACCTATGGGAGGAACGAAAGAAGGTCCAAGAATAGCTAGAAGGTGATCCTTAAGGTGTTGTTGAAGGACGTGGCAACGATCGATGTGATGGGTGCCACATTGGTGCCATAAACAATACACCTCACCATACTTAGGTATATATTCAGGTAGAACTTTCAAGGGAGGTGTGGCTTTGTCTAAGGAAGAGAATGACACAAAGTATCAATATACTATCGCAACTTGCGACAATGGGCAGAAGAATGGTTATTTGTCCCATGGAAGCAACATATATGCTTGTGAGTGGTCTTAGGAGAAGCACTCACAGAAGAAGGTATAACAAGAGTGGAAGAACCCAGAGAGGACTCGTCGGCCCATTTGGTGGGAAACAGAGCCATCTTAGGCAAGTGAAAAAAACCATCACCAACGGAAGGTGGTGATGGAGGAGGAACAAAACTAGGCTCAACGAAAGGAGAAATGGGATGAGAAGTAGGGGTAGAATTAGTAACAACAGGAGCGGGAACAAGCTCAACTATAACATGAGCAAGAAAAGGCTCAACTATAGTGAGAGTGGGAATAGGCTCTGATAAGGGCTCTACTGAGGGAGGAGTGAGATCTACAGAAGGTCTAAGGAGGGTTGCAATAATCTCAGGAGTAAACCAACTATGGTGATTAGGGAATCTAGCAAAACGGTAAGGCCGAGTCATAGCACGATCCGTGAGCATACTCCTATGAAGCTTCTTAAGAACTAGAGGTTTTGGTGCCATCTCTACCCTGCGATAAAGAGGAAAAATACTAAAATTAGGGACTGCAAATGAAAGAAGATAAAAAAGATACATAAAAAGACTCAAGTAAAGAAGAACTATAACAAACAATCTCGGCATCACGGGCCTGTACAAGACCGCCTAAGAATGGTTCATCTAATGAATAACCATCATCGTAATCTGGGGTATGAAGATCAATGACACAAGTAGGGATGACCTTGTCATCCGAGGAAGTGTGGTGATTAGAATGTCGAATCTTGGTCAAGACTACAGGAAAATCATCGCAAGGAGGCTTGCAAGAAAGAGGTTGTAAGGAAGCAGGAAGCTGCGAGATGAGATGAGGTGAGAGATCAAAAGTTTTAATATTTAGGTTAATCTCATCGAGCTCATCATCTTCAGAATCTAAGAGGTTAGGAGGAATGTTCTCGATGAGTTTGAGATGCCCATTGTAACCTTGGGTTGAATTAACAGGAAAATCAAGACGCTGAGACTCACGAAATGGAATGTTATGTAAATGTTTAAGAGTGGGATCTTGAAGACACCATGCTAATGGAATTTTTAAAAAATTCCAAGGGTTAATATCACCTTGAATCCTATAAATGGCTCCATTATGAAGGAATTTTATGCATTGATAGGGGGAAGAAGCAACAACTCTCATACAGTGAGTCCATGGCTTACCAAGAAAGATGTTATAAGAAAGGGGAAAGTTAAATATTATCACCTTCACAAATGGTGACAGGTGGGACAGTAATGGGAAGCCACACACAACCTAGAGGAGGCATTTGCCTTCTATCATATCCTTGGCAGGTGCTGCGTGTAGACTTGAGATTGCATTCTAAATATCCAAGGGTCTTAATGAAGTCAACGAAGGCAATGCAGGTGCCAGAACCCTCGTCAATCAATGCACGCTTAACTTCGATATTGCCTATTTTAACACTAATGAATAAGGGAGAATCATCAACACAAAGCAGAATCTCGTCAGGAATCATAGAAGCTAAAAGAAATTTTAAGGAATGAGATCATAGTTTCATCAACGTTGATAGACATCTCTTCACATTGTTGTAATATACTATACTCAGATCCAGATAAGGCTGCTTCCCATCTTGCTAGGGGAGGATGAGGGACATTCATTTTGAATAATAGTTGCATAAGATGATTTCTATGACGTGAAGAAGTCCTCATAAGCTCAAGAATGGAATCTGGGATGGGAAATTAGTGAATTCCGCGATGGGATCCCACTCATCACAACCCATAAGAAGGTTGTTAGATATATGTGCATAATGATTAAGGAGGTCCTCAAAAGGAGGAATGGAAGTACATTATAATTTTTGTTGATAAGAAGAAGAATATTTGGAACAAGGTTGCAAATTATGTTGTGATGATGAAGTAGTTGGTTCAAGTTGATTTTGAGAATTGGAAAAGTGTTAGTAGAAATTTGAGTATTATTAGTGTTAGAAGATGATGGAAGAGTGGTAAAAATAGAAAAGGAAGTATTATCTAAGGGAAAATAAAAAATTAGATCGTCAAAAGTAATAAGGTCATCTTGCCCCAACTCATTTAAATGAGTTGGAGAAGAATCCTGGATAACACGATATGTTCTGGATGGAGTGTAGATAGGTTGAGAATCGATAAAAGCAACCACCCTTCACATATTAGTCATTCTAACCACATTCTCTTTGGAAGTGGGTTCAACAAGACTATCTACATTATTGGTGGAAGGGGTGGCTTTATCTTGATTGTCTTGGATAGGTTGATGATTAGGAAGAGGGTCTTTGTAGATAGCCAAATGAGCATTGGCTTGATTTAAGGCTTGAGTTTTATCAGGTGTTTTATAATCTTTAAAAATAATTTCATAATCTTGTTGACGCTTTCAAATGATAGAATCTTGATCAAAATTAGGACCAAGAAGAAAATCTATATCTAAAGTTCAAAGTTGTCTACAGGTCTCCTGAGAATGACTCCAACTAGCATGAAACCAATAAAACTTGTTAGGACATACCATGATTTCATAGGATGAGTAGGGTCAAGATCTCGTGGAAGAGGCCTAGGTGGATGCTTAAGCAATTCAATTGAGGATAGAGGTTTATGGACATTAATGTTGTTTGGTGAAGATAAATGAGGATTGGTGTATTGTTGAGAAGGAGGAGTTAGTTCCGACGAAGGAGTAGGAATGACAACTTGAGCATTGTGAATGGTGTCATAAGAATCTGTAACACCATCATTAATAACATTAGAATTTTTGTTCTTAAGTAAGAGATGAGGACCCGTAGAAGGTTGGGGTGGCTCGAATTGACGCATAAGGAAATCTTGTCATTTAGCTTGGTCAATAGCCTCCTCCAATGTATGTGGAGAGATAGTGTGGACCCGATATTGAAGTTTAGGAAAGAGGGAATTGGTAAAGAGATGGAAAAGATTATCATCAACCATGTTATGTTCACATTTGTTTGACAAAGTTTTCCACCTTTTAACAAAGGCTTGTGCAGTTTCGTTTTCAAGTTGTTTGCAATTTATGAAGTGGGCCAGTGTTTTCCACCTTTTAATAAATTGTAGGTGTGATACCTCCAATATCAATGTTATAAATTTGAATAGTGAGAGGTTCATTTTGGAGATGTTTAATGGTTTTGTTGACCAAAGGAGGTTGAGGAATGAAATTGCCTTGAGAATCTCGAGGAGGAGGGGGAACATTCTGGTTATGTGTGCACCAAGCCATTGGTTGAGGATGAGATTGAAGATGAAGAAGATGGTTTTGCATTCTCATCATTTGATTTATGTAATAAGCTTGAAAGGTACTCATTTGACTTAGTGTTTGTAACAATAATTGATGTGTTTGATTAACATTATTAGAAGCATTTGAGTTGGTATTAGTGGCTTAGGTACCACTATTGGTGTTGATAAGAGCTTGAGAGGAATTATGAGAATGTGAGGCACTAGTGGCAAAATTTTCTTGTGTAGCAAAAGATGGACTAGTGAATGGTTGAGAAGAAGAAGCACCAGTAGCATGATTGCCTTGGGTAGCAAACGATGCACTAGTGGAATGATTAAGGATAGTGGATCTTATGAGAGGCCCATTAGATGTTAGTGGATATACTAGGCATGAAGGTGGAAGAAGTGAGAGAAAAAGAAGTCATGGTATGAGAAGGGTATAAACATCAAAATTTTGCACATGCATTTCCAAGTGTCGTGACCCCTAGCAGACCCCTTAGACCTTTTTTTCTTACCTAGGTCTATGCTCATCAGTTTAGCTTTACTAGGCCTAAACATGGCCCTTTAGGCTATTTTGACGTTCAACCTTGACTGTCGACGATCAGGCTAACCATCGATGGTCAGCCCAATTGTCGACAGTCAGGCTCAACCACATCAGCGTCTACATGCAAACACCATGCAAACTACCAACTACCTTTTCTAAATATAAATCATCTGAATCTCTTTGCGAGGCATTGCATGGACGAATTATAATAAGAAGCCCCAGTTACACTTCCTCTTGAACCTTTGGCCCTTGCCTATAAGAAGGAGAGCGCTATAAGAGCAAAAGCATCTGCAATTATTATCAGGTGCTTATGTACTCAGAGTTTTCTTTTGCAGGTCAACCAACTTCATCCACGTTATCAAGACATTTCGTTAAGATTCAACTTGCTATCGCCTCTCAACTAAGATTCTGAACACCGTTACTCTGCTGAAATTAAGCTAGATCCTGCCTATAGGTCAACTATGCCAATTACTCATCCAACCCCCTTTTGGTAAGACAAGATCTTGTTTGTTATTATTCATGTGCTTTATTTCCTTTTCACAATCACTTTATCCTTTTGCCCAACCCCTAGAATTCATCTATGAATCCCGTCAATCTGCTATTGATCAAACCCAGTTTTGGACATAGTCAACCATCGACGATCAGCCCAACTGCTGACGGTGAGGCCTAACAGTCGACGGTCAACCTAACTGTTGACAATCACCTGTGGTAGAAAAAGCCAACAAGCGAATTTCACCTCCTTTGACTGACCCAATTCACTTTTAGGAGTTTTTGATTGTTCACAAACCCCTTTCAGACCCTCTGAGCCATACCTTGACCCATTAACACTAGCACTAATTAGTTTATCACTAATTTGATCATTCTAGCATATCTCTTTATCAAGCAACTCTTGTTATCAGTTTCAATACCTTTTGATCATTGATGCAAGTACTTTCTTTCTATTTTATTAACTTAATTTCTCTAAAATGGTGGATTGACAACCCCTAAGGAAGCTCTCACTTCCGGGATCTAGCTAGTGCTAGACAATCCACAAAATTACTTGTCTAACCCACAAGTTTGCTTTAGTGATTTCTTACATGCAGGGCTTCCTCCCAAGCCAAAAAGGAGCTCTTCACAATCTTCTTATTCAACAAACACCTCTTTTATTAGGTATTCCTACCACAACCCGTATTTATAGTTTTACTACCTTCTTTTGAATAATAGCAAAATTTGAGTGAAACATTTTGACACGCCTGGTGGGACCCTCTTCTCTACTTGGGTTTTCTTTTTATCTTCATCTGTATGCTTTTTTCTCTATTTGTGCTCATAATTGAAATCAAAATTTCATTTAGGTCTAAAAATACTACATCCATTGATTCCCTGCTTCTTCTAGCTCACTTAGCTTAATTAATGACATCAGGATTAATTGTAGCACACTTATGTTACACAACCAAACCACATAATCAATCAAACATCATAACTCACTCGAGACAAGGTTTGATTGGGATTTCATCATCCGGTGGATCACCTTAACCTACCCGGCAATCCTACTTGGATTTCATCACCAAGAGGAGAACCAACTCAGCTCTTTGGTTGAGTATAAACTCTGGATATCAATATATATTGGTTAAGTACTTGACGCCCTTATTGCGGCGAGATTGTGAAGTGAGGGGGTGGGCCCCAATACCAAGCCACATATTGATTCTAATATAGATTCTTTTGAGCACCTAAACAACTTGAAACCAACCATAGACTACTTCCATAGTACGTGATCTACAAGCCAACTTCCATCACACATTCTCATAAACTAAGACATAAGCCTAAAGCAATCTTAAAACTTACTTCAGGGTTAAATGTACTTTTTAGTGTGTTCCTTAATTTCCTTGACTATTTTCTTTGTCTTCTTTTTGTTTGAGCGGTGAGTCTATTCTCTTGCATTGTCTCCCACTTTTTGTATGGTTCTCACTCGTCAGCAACGAAGAGACCTGACAGGACAAAACCTATCACCTAAATCGAACTCCTCTATCTCCTCATCTATGGAGTACGTCTCTGAGGTGGAAGATTCACCTTGTCCGTTGGGATGCCCTACTTTCCCTCAGGTATTTTCCCAAGGAGACATGGACTTTACCACCTTTTTATACAACAATCCAGTGGCCCTTCAACACTATCTTAACACCTCTTCTCACCATATCCCGGTTTCAACTCCACCTCAAGACCCTCCTTACGACATGCCATCCCACCGTATGGAGGGTATCCCTATTGCCACGGTCACCACCCAACCTTTGACCACCTAGGCATCTTCATCTACTAACCCCTTTGATGCTATGACTGAGAACCAACCTATCCAACCAACCGTTACCCTTACACCATCCACCCCTACTAATGACTCCTCTACCTTGGGGACAACCCAATCGTCAACCCATCATGTCCCACTTGTAGCTGGGACACCCACCACCGACGTCTCCAACGTCTCCTTTGTCAAACCTAGCCCATCGGTTAATACCTCTTTATAAAGCTTAGGAGTACATATCCCTTCTACCTCACCACCCATTAACACAAAGGTCACGACCACCCCCTAATTACCAATCCAACCACAACTCAACCTACCTCAACATCCTAACAATTACCGACATCATCTAACTTTGGTTATACCCCTAACCTGCAAGGGTATATATCTACTACCCAACCACCAGTAGCTACCTATCCTTATTTGTCATCTACCCAACCTCCCATAACCTCTTATCAATATGGGGCCATCTCCCAACCTCCTGTCAATTATAAATATATTCCCCAACCACAATATACGTCTTATAACCCCTCAGGCCCACCACCTCAAACAGACTTAATGAAAATAATCATGGACAAAATGTCAACTCTTGAGACATCCCTTTCGGGAGCCCATAACATTTTATCTTATGACCAAATTTGTAATGAGCCCATTCACCCTTCGGTCCCTATCAGACCTTATCCAACCCAATGAGAGCTTCCAAAATTCACCAAGTTTAACAGTAAAGAATACCCCCAACAACATTTAAGAGAATTTAGGCATTCTTGTTACATGATTGCCTACGACGATGCCCTACTTTTGTGCACATTTCCTATGTCTCTTTTTGGCCCGACACTAGACTGGTATAGTGCCATTACCAAACATTCCATCTTCTCCTTTAACCAATTAGCTCAAACCTTCTTGGATCACTTCTCAATCAACATATCCAATAAAGTCTCTATCATTGACCTTTATTCCATTTGCCAATTTGAGGATGAGTCTATAGCTGATTTTGTGGCTCATTGGAGAAGCTTGATCAACCAATTATCATTCTCCTTGCCTCAGCTTAAATTGATCAATATTTTTGCCCGTACTTGTGCCAAGCACATTTCTTCCACACTTCGTATCCAAAGCTTCAGAACTTTTGATGAAGCTTTTACCATGGCACACAAGTTAGAGAATTGGGCTATAGATGAGGGTAAACTGAAGTTATGAAACAAGAACTCTACCTTCAAAACCAACAAAGTGTCTTCCTCCAAATCAAGTAATCAAGCTAACTTTAGGGCTAAGAATAAGGAAACTGCGAATACAGTTGTCCTTAAGGCTGCCCCACTAGCTACTGTCAATCAACAAAAATTTCCCAATCCCTCTAACCAAAGCTCGTGGAACCCAAACCAAAGCACCCAAAAATAGTTTACTCCACTTGGAGAATCTTATGCCTCAGTTTTGGAAAAGTTACTAAATGCTAGTCTTGTACAACTTCCACCCATCAAGCCTCCCCCATAGTTTGATTCTTCTCGTCCAATGCCTACTTGGTATAATGAAAATGACCTTTACGCCTTTCATCGAGTGATTGGACATGATGTCAGTCGATGCAATACTTTCAAGAATGTTGTTCAAAGCCTCATTGAGAAGGGGGAACTCGCGTTGGATAACCCCAATGCCCCTCAAAATCAGGCCCTAGACATCTTCAGAAATCCCTTTCCCAACCATGCCCCTGTCAAATATGAGGACACACAGGCCGAATGCTCTCATGATGCCCACACAGTCAACATGGTCCATGATACACCTACACATGAGAATCCAACCATCCAATCTACCCACTCTTCCCCCACCTCACTTATAGAAGTAGAAGAGTCATCTTCCCCTCCTTCAGATATTTAACCGAAGGAGGTTCCTTTTTCCCTAGCCACACTCATAGAAGCTTTGGAATCATCACCTTCCACCCCAACAAGAATATTTGGACAAGTAAACGTTCTTGATTTGCTGCCTCCACCAGTTAACCAACAAAACACCACTCATATGTATATTATTCCTAAAGGAGAAGCATTTCTACCGATACCTCCCATGGAGGAGCCATTTATCTCAGCCTTACTTCCCTCACCTTAGGAAATCAATCAACCTACCAACCAACATCCCCAACCGACAAGTCTATCTCTTGCACCTACTACCCACGAAGCAAAACTAGTACACAAACCTTTTTCCACATTAGTGCAGAAATTGGAATTTGCCTTGAAACCAGATATGGATCAATCTACCTTTTGGCAACATTCAGGGCTCTCTTACATCAATAAACTTGAACCTTCTAACACACCTTTAACCAACCAATCTATCATCTTTCCACCACCTCTCAAACTAATTATAACTTGTCCCAACCCCTCACGTTCCCCACCAACCAATGCAATCATACCTCAAACAAGCAAGCCACCAAACAAACCTATTACAAACCTCGATACCTTTCCCATACAGAGTTTGGTCTACCTAGCTCTTAAAGTGGAGCTGACCCCATCTAAATCTCCACCTAAACCTCGACCTGAGTCAACTAAATGAGCAAAACCATCGAATAGCCACATGCCTAGAGTTTTTCCTTCTTCTGCCTTACCCTCTATCTTGGGTCCTCATTCATCAACTCTACCCAAAAAGCAAATTCCTTTTAACATATGTCATCCACCGCTACTGGTTACACCAGCTCTATTATTGTCTGATACACTGGTTTTTACCGAACTACTGATGACTAAACTATCAACCTCAAACCCTCCAACCACTAACATGCTCACACCAAAACAATTACCTAGAAACATCACCTCACCCAAGCTTTCTCTTACCAAACCCACTCCCATGAAAACACCCTACTTACCACCAAAAATGACAACCCCTAGGCCTTTCCCACCTCTTGTTGAATCTTATTCAACCATTTTTCAAAGGTTGTTACAATCTTCACACCTCACCTTACCTCCTATTAGAACCTTTGACCCTCTTGGTTTGAAACTGGCTTGGTATAACGACCCTCAAATTTGTTCCTATCACAAGACACCTGGACATGACATGGATAACTACAAAACTCTCTAAACCGTTATCCATCAAATCTATGACGAGGATGATCTCTTACTAGAAGAGCTTCCTTTGACCCCTCTACCAAGGCAACCACTGGCTATTTGCCAATGTGTACCAGATCCTCCACTCTCACCTCAGAATGATGGAGAACCTACCCAACCTCCTATCACATCATTCCCCTCTATCCATACCATCAACGTGGTCACACGATCACAACAAAGGGATAAAGGGGAAACTAAGGTGTCCATTCCATGGACATACCCACCTACTCATCCTAAACTGAACCCGACCCAACCCTCTGCATCCTTAGCTCTACCCAAAGTAACCATCTTAGGCACCTCTGAGGGTAATCCTTTTGAATCCATCAGGAGGATCATTCTTAAGCAATTTCACCAAACTCTAGCTAAGATGAGCCTCTATGAGCTCATTTACACCTCACCTCACCATCACCAGGCCATGATAGAGGCTATGTAGGCTATTGAGGTCAAATCGGGATACTCCCAACATATAGAGGCCTTCATCGATGCTCTCTAATTCTCTACCCCTGTCACCTTCAAGGACTCAGAGATACCTTCCATCCACCCTGAAGACCCAAATCAACCTCTTTTCATCATTGCCAATATCAACCAAACCCGCGTCAAACAGGTTATGATCGATGGAGGAGCCAATATCAGCATCATCTCTTCCCATGCGTATGACCAACTCAAGCTATCGGACAATATTATGTTCAAAACTTCAACCGTCCTTAGATCCTTTTATGACACTATGACCACTACCTTGGGCACTGTTGTCCTTCACATTCAGGTAGGACCTCACAGCTTCTCAAACTTTTTTATGTGGTCGAAGGTGAATTCAAGTACAATGTTTTACTAGGGAGACCTTGGATCCATGCCATGGCTTGTGTACCTTCCATCCTCTATCATTGTGTCAAGTCTGAACACAAAGGTCAGGTGGTTACCATACAAGCCGACCCTAGCCCTTTTGTAGCATGCAATATGACCTACCGACCTAACGATGTTCTTCTACCTCCATCCAAAACACCACAAAATCCACCACCCATGGAAGCCGAAGCCATTGCTTTCCCTCTTACGAAGGCATCTACCACTTCATCTATTTTTGTGGACCAAATACCCAACACTAATCCCTTGGAGTCTACCTTCCAACACCTTACCCTTGGAGAATACTGTCTCCTTACCCTGAAAGCCCTCCTTACTCCCCAAGAATATGGGAAACTCAACCACCACCCAGGTAATGACCTCAACATTGGAGCCATTGTCCCTTTAGGGCCTCCCAACTGTCAAACTCACTTCATCTATGGGGGAATCGACAAGACACTTAACGTTGCCATTACCCACCCTTCACTTCAACCATTTGCCTCTAAATTCTCTTACTTGGATAAACCCGACTTCGCCAAAGTATACCTTCACAAGTGTGCCTGGAAGGGATTTGGTTTAGGATGGTATGATCATGGACCACACATGTTGACCTCGATTGAGACCCGCAAGCCTCATGAGAAACACGACCTCGACTTCATTCTAACCAATAAGAAGAAAGCCAACAAACCTAACACTACCATTATTATAGAAGATAACCCTTCCCTACCAACATCCCCTCAACCTGAGAGTGAGGATGAGGACCTCATCCCACCCAACTTTTTTTTTTCTCAACATGATTACCCTCAACCCCCTGACTTACCAAAAGGAAGAGGCACCCATATCCATCCCTTTGAGCCATCTTGAACTTGTGGGAGACGACTCTCCTACCATTAACACCATTTAATGTCAAGATGATGATGTTATTCTCACCTACCTCAATGCATCAGACTCCTCTATCCACAAATCTTTACCTCCAAAAACCTCAACCATGTTGAATGAATCAATCATGGACATTGACATAGGCACTCTGGACAACCCCCACATCGTCAAACTTGTCCAAACTCTCACCCCTGAGGAAGTACAGGACTACTCGACCTTTGTCCATGAGCGTAACATTATATTCGCTTGGTCATATACCGATATGCCTGGTATTGACCGGACCATTTCCACCCACAACATCATCACGTCAAACCTATCAGACAAAAACTTCATCAAATGCATCCTCATATAGCCCTCCTTGTCAAAGAAGAGCTCCAATGCCTCCTTTCAGTTAACTTCATTCAACCCATATACTATCCCCAATGGGTTTTAAACATTGTACCTATCACTAAAGTCATAAGAGGACTACGTATCCGTGTGGACTTTCATGACCTCAACCTCGCTTGCCCAAAGGATGAATTTCCTCTACGTAGCATTGACCAACTTGTTAATCTTACAATAGGGCATGAGATGTTGTCACTGATGGATGGATTCTCAGGTTATAATCAGATCCTGATTTCCCCTAAAGATCACCACAAAACTACCTTCATCAACCCATGGGGGACTTTCTGTTATAGGGTCATGCCCTCTAGCCTTAAGAATGCTGGCATAACTTACCAACGGGACATAACATATATTTTTCATGACTTTATCCATACAATCATCGAAGATTATGTGGATGACCTTCTCAAGAAGTCCAAGCTTCGCAAAGACCATTTAGCCGTCCTAAAATTATCTTTGAGTGAATTATCCATTATCACGTCTGCCTTGTTGAACACAATTATCTACTGAGAGGGGGGGGGTGAACAACTACAACTAGTTGATTAAAACTTTTAGAGGAGATATCAATTCATATGCATATTAAAAAATAGTTGCAGAGATCACACACACACACAAAAGCACATTACTCAGATTTATACATGGAAAACCCAAAGGGAAAAACCACGATGAGAATAGCTGCTAGAATCTACTGTTCTAATCCAACCTCAGTTAAATCACCTAACTGACAAAACCACATTGGTTACATTCAAGGACACCTATCCTTAGGAGACACCAATCCTCTAACTAAGCACCAACTTAGTTTTTCTAAAGGCACCTACCAATCAAAACTATGGAGCTACAACTCCAGTGTACAAGATAGATTCATGAAAGAATCCATTTCTATTTCTCAGTTACAACTCTGGTCTGTAACTGCTCAATCTCTACACATTCTCTATATGCTCTTTCTTCCTCTCTACCTCATGCTTTGTTCATTTTCTATTTGCTTTTTCTTCCTCATTGCTCATGCTCTGTTCATTTTCTGTGTGCTTTTTCGTCCTCTCTGCTCATGCTTTGTTCATTCTCTATGTGATTTTTCTTCCTCTTTACTCACTCTCTGTTCATTATCTATGTGTTTTTTCTTCCTCTCTGCTCATGCTCTGTTCATTCTCTATGTACTTTTTCTTCCTCTCTGCTCACATTTTGTTCATTCTCTGTGTGCTTTTTCTTCCTCTTTGCTCACATTTTGTTCATTCTCTGTGTGCTTTTTCTTCTCTCTGCTCAATCTCTATCCCTCTAACTTTCACTGTGTCTGCATATATCTTGAGTTGACACACTTCAATTTTGGTCTGATAGCACCTTTTTCAGTTGTGACAATAGCAACAACTAAAGCAAGTTACAATGTTCAAGATGTCGTATATGTATGGACAATGAGTTTAGGGTTCCACATCTTCAATTGCATTCACACTTCAACACCCCTTTTCTGGTTCTCATTCAATATGACTTTGACTTATATGCTTTCCTGTGTCTTGGTTCATGCAACACACTACAATGGTCAGGGCTCTTTACTATGTTTGGCAACTACTGGATTCAGGCCATTACTATGCCATTTTCTTAATTGATGATTGATCAGTTGGATCGATCAATCTCGTGATCCATGTAGACTTTTCAAGCTCACCGTTTGTCTGGTCATGTCTTTAAATGAGGATTATTCATCTTGTCTTTGGCACCAATCACTATCTATCTTGAACCGTCAGATGTATGCACTATTTCTACATAACCATCGATCTCTCTTGTATTAACCATCGAGCTCTTTCTCGCATCTCGATATCTTCTATATGATTGGTTCGCTTTCTCTCCTTTCGATTGTCTTAGACATGCTCGATCTTTATCTTTGTCTATATGCCTTTTAGGAGTTTGTCATGAAAGCCTTTGAGCTTTTTCGAACTGGCCTTGTGTCCTCCGCAATTATCTTTCAACACTTTCAAGTGACCTTGCTCTTACAATCAAACTACCCTTCGAGATTTTGTAAACTGTCTTTCTGAACTTTTTAAATGTCCTTTCTTCATTTGAACTATCCTTTGGACAAATTATCACGGGTTTTTGTCAAAGTCCCCTTTGGAACAATTTTCGCGGTTTCTGTTTGAGTCCCCTTCGAGACAATTTCCATGGGTTTTTTTCAAAGTCCCCTTCAGAACAATTTTTGTGGGATTTTTGTCTGAGTGCCCTTCAGGACAATTTCTGTGGGCTTTTTGTTTGAGTGCCCTTTGGGATAATTTTCGTGGGCTTTTTATCCTAGTGCCCTTCGAGCAATTTCCTCGAAAGAATGTCTAAGTGCCCTTCGGGACAATTTCCATGGGTTTTTTATCTAAGACATTATTTCTTCAAGATTTTTGTCCAAGTGCCCTTTGGGACATTTGAATTGCCCTACAATTCTTTGCTTGCTTGTTTAGGACACATACCCTTCAGGAGTTCGTAGAGTACCTTTCAACTTTTTTGTAAAGGTCCACATACCCTTCATCGTTTTGCAAAATATCCTTTGGCATTTTTGTAAAGGTCCACTTACCCTTCGGCTCTTTTGTAAAGGTCCACATACCCGTCGGCCTTTTGTAAAATACCCTTCGACATTTTTGCAAGCGTCTACATATCCTTCGGCTTTTTTGTAAAGGTCCACATACCCTTCGGTCTTTTGCAAAATACCCTTCAGCATTTTCGCAAGTGTCTACATATCCTTCAAATTTTTTGTAAAGGTCCACTTACCCTTTGGATTTTTGCAAAAATACTCTTTGACAACTTTTGATCGGATCATTTCCTTCAGGACTTTCCTTGGGGATAATTGTCCCGAAAGAATTCCCAGGCGAACTCATTTCCTTCGGAAACTATGTTGTGGACAACTGTTTTGAAAGAATTATCTTCACCAATATTTTTGAACGAATTTCTCGAGTCAATTCTCCCAAAATAATCCCCAAGCTTGTAAAATTGACTGTGATTAGATATCGTTCAACTACTTGGGAGGCCTACTTTGCACCTGCATAACTTTTGCTCCTTTCATCTGCATGACTTAGAACTTGGACCACAAGAAATAGGCACAAACTTGAGTAGGCTAGTGTGATTATTTCCTCCAGATGCTGCCATAAATGTAGTCACCAACAAACTATGTACCAAGCCATACTCAACAAACTAGCAGAGGCATACATATGACTATTCTGGGAATTCAAGGTGCACATACAATCTTTGTGAGGACTCTACAATTGATTTGTTCAGCTCAACACAACTCAACACCTTTGTCATTAATGCTTGATAGAACATTCATCATTTGACATCAATGTCAATATTACAGACAACAATCTCCTTGTACACCATGACACTCAAATTGCCAACAATCTCCCCCTTTGTTATTGATGGCAAAACATCCTCAAGTTGACTACCCTTCTTCATTCCTTCATCATTCTGATTTCTCCCCCTTTGACATTAATGACAAAGAGTCCATGCCATAATATTTCAACAATTTGATCCTTTCCTGGCATCTTGGTTGCTTTGATCCTTGGACCTGACAGGCTAGAGCACTTTGAGAGAAATTCCCCCTTAGGTAATGGCACATTTGCCTAAATCTTACTAGGACACATTCAAATCTGATTCCTCTGGCTCTATTATTCCACCAAAGATCATGTATATAGCATTTGTCTGAAAGACCAATCAATAAGTGACATATCTCTCTATAGATGGGCATAATGATCTAGAGCCAACACACCTGTGTCTCCTCCTTTGACATCAAATGGCTAAGGGACTGCAACTGTCTCTCCTGATTGCCTTTACTCTTAATCCAAGAGTTAATAATGTTCCTTCAATGCTCCCCCTGGACTCATGCCCTATCACTAGTATCTAGTGATGTGATGTAGGAGCAATTACTGCCAGATTTTGTCTCATGGCATCACTTGAGCATTTACAGGTCTCCATACATAGTCTTATGATCCTAGGACCTGACTAATTACAAATCTTTTCACTTTGTTTATGCATGAGGATTTAGTATATTGTCTAGGCACCTAACTTGGTCTCATCAAGTCATCATCTCAGCATTCTTGAGTCAACATTTGTAGTAGACAACATCTTTTCTTTCAATTATGACTGCAACTTTTCACATATGCTCCTTTTCACATCATGCATGGATCCTCAAACCATTTAGATTCTCTGAGTTAGTTCCCCCTAACTCCATGGTATATGCAGCTTGTCATCTTTAGAACTCAAGATTTTCTTTGTTATGTAGCATAAACCAGTCTCATCCAGCATCCACCACAGGTCATACAAAAATCTCCTTTATTCTGAGCCTTGTTGATCCTGACAGACTGAACAATTTAGCTCCCCCTTGCTCTACTGACCTAATAATAATCAATTCAAGACTACTCAACATAGGATCATTTACATATCAATATAACATTGGTTTGAAAAGACCAATCAACAATCTTCATATCTATATATCAGTTTATATTATGATCTTAGAGCAACCATACTTGCTTCCCACTTGGAAGTCTCCATATCCTGACTTTGGAACTAGAGTCCATGAACACATTGTTAGCATACTCATTCTATCCCATCAAACACCATATTCATAGCACTTGACTCATCATGGCTCACCAACTTCAACTGGGAGCACTCATTCCTACCTTCAGCACCTTCTGAAGAACACTAATTTTTTCTTTACTTAAAGGGGTCTCTTAAGAAGCATAGATAGAGACACCTTATTTCACAATGTTTTAGAATAGTGTGAAACCAGTGGTTACACATAACTCCTCACAGTCCTTCTCCTCCTTATTCTTCTTGTTCTTAGGCTTTAGAGAAGTGACATGCTCATCCATCAAACTGTTCTCCTTTCCTTTAGGATTGGAATACATGGAGACAATATGGATCCATGATACACTTGTTCATTTGATGAATCTTCCTTGTAGCTACAAATCTCATCACTAGGACCAAAAGATTGACACTTTATGCTTGTTACTTGCTTTACTACAGTTGGGTGTTCACTTGAATCTGTGCACACCCTTGATCTGTCTTTAGTCAATTTTTTGGGCTTCTCATTGAGCTTTGTCTTCTCCTTCTCAACAATGGTAGATGTTGAGATCTCTTGACCCTTTCCAGCCTCTGTTGCACTCTCCACCACATCAACTAGATTGATGTGATCCGCAGACTCATCATGTTTCATGCTCACCACCTTTGGTCTCCATGAACTGATCTACTTTCCTTTTTGAGCTCTAGGAGCCTGGATAACCTTGTTCTAACTTGTAGACCTTTGCTTGCAAAACTTGGCCATATGTCCCTCGTCATGGTAGTTGAAGCACTCACCCTTGCTCACATTCTTGGTCTCCTTGTGTGTCTTGTTAGGTCTTCTTTTCTCCTTCTTAGAGGCTTGTGAACCTTTGTTCACATTTGGAGGCATACCTTTCTGCACTTTTGATCTCGCAAAGCTTGCTCTACAATGTTTAGCTATATGACCAAAATTATTGCACCAATAACACACTACATTTATATCTAACAAGGATGCAACTGAATTTTTGCTTATGAAGTTATTTCTCCTTGTAGGTACAACTCTACATTTACTAGCCTTATGACCAAACTGATTACAACTATGGCAATAACTATAAAAAGATGAAGAATACCTGGTCATAGCATTAGGCTGCCTTGTTGATCTTCTTCTCTTTGTGTAACTCGCTGCATCAGTTACATTTGTCTTCTGCATCTTCTTCGAAATTGCATAGACAGATTCTTGGTTCTTCTTTGCCTTAGGCTTCTTCTCTCCTCTAGCCTTTTTCTTATCAACATTGCTTGTATTTAACTCTGCTCCATTGCAAGCTATCTCCTTCTTGGATCCTGATCCCCCTGCTTTGAAGTTGTCATACAACTTAGTAGATGCATTTGTCATGAGACTCTTTCCTTTCTCATAGCCAAGACCAGATCTTTCTTTTGAGGGCTTTTGTGAGTTGAACAATGCATCAATAATGTCTAAACTTCCTTTTAGTTTCAGACTTTTGTCAATTTGATTTTTATCCTTCTCAAGCTCCTTTCTCAGGGCAACTATTTTTGCCTCTAGCTTCATACATTCAATAGACTTGAGGTGTAGTTTAATCTTGACTACATATTTTGTTCTTTTGTGCTCTTCAATGTGAGTATTTAAGTTCCCCACCTCTAATCAGACTCTTTAAGACTCTTGGATAAATTTTCAATTTCCTTTTGTCCAATGTTTTGTTTTGAATTTTCCTTCCTCAAACTATCAATTTCATCTAGGGCATAGATGAGTTCTCCTTCCAGATCTACTTCTCCTTCCTCTTCTTCATCCCATTCTTCAGCATCATCTTGATTTAGATCTTTAGAGGTTGATTCTATAGCCATGAATAGAGATTCATTTCCCTTAGTTACAAAAGCAAAGTGATGATCATCATCCAAACTCTCACTGTATTTTGTTGACTCACTATTTTCCTTTGTGTATAAGCTTTTCTTGTTCTTGATGAAGTTCCCCCTTTCGGAATAGTGGGGCTTCACTCTTTTACTATCCTCTTCTTGCTCATAATCACTCTTTTTTCTATACGGACATTTGGCATCAAAATTTCCTATTCTACCACAATTAAAACATTTTAAGGGTAACTTACCTTTGTATTTTCCAAATCCTCTTTTTAGTTTTCTAACAAATTTGGCTACTTCCATATCTATGCTCTCAGATCCAGATTTAGATGCTTCTTCTTCCTTTGTCCACTTGGAAACATTGAATGTAACTTCTCTTTTGGATGAGTCTACATCTCCCATTCTCATCTCATAGGTTTTGAATGTTCAATGCAACTCATCAAAAGTGAGTTTGTCCAAATTTCTTGCTTCCTCTATTGCAAAAATTTTCGAATCATATCTTGATGGCAGCGATCTGAACACTTTCTTGACTATAGTCAACTCTTCCATTTCTTCACCAAGACCTCTGATAGCATTCACTATTTCCTACCCTGAGGAGGTAGTCGACAATATTTTATTCTTCATTCATCTTAAGACTCTCAAACTGCCCTTTGTATGTTTGTAGCTTGGCTTGTTTCACTCTGTCATCTCCTTCATAAATACTCTTTAACTTGTTTTAGACATATTTTTCACTCTAAGAGTGCATAACTTTGATAAATTTTGAGTTTGACAGTCCATAAAGAATATCATTCTTTGCCTTGACATTGTTCTCATATGCCTTCTTGGTAGCTAGATCAGTAGGAGCTATAGCAGGAGCTGTATATCCATTTACTATAGACATCCATACATCAAATCCTAATGAGGACAAACATGCTTCCATACATCAAAGCATAGTTAGATCCATCAAATAGAGGTGCTTTGTTAGAAGAGGATCCTTCTTGACTGGCCATAGTGTTCACTAACCAAGATCTATTTGAACCGATTAAGCTTCTTCCTAAGGAACCCTAGGCTCTGATACCAATTGTTGAACACAATTATCTACTGAGAGGGGGGTGAATCATCAGAACAACTTAAATTAGTTGATTAATTTTTTTAGAGGATATATCAATTCATATGCATATTAAAGAATAGTTGCAGAGATCACACACACACAAAAACACATTACACCAGATTTATATGTGGAAAATCCAAATAAAAAAAACCACGATGGGAATCGCTGCTAGAATCTATTGTTTTAATCCATCATCTACATATCCTTCAACTTTATTGTAAAGGTCCACTTACCTTTAGTTTTTGCAAAAATACCCTTCGACAACTTTTGATTAGATCATTTCCTTCGGGACTTTCCTTTGGGACAATTGTTTTGAAAGAATTCCCAAGCAAACTCATTTCTTTTAGAAACTATGTTACAGATAACTGTTTCGAAAGAATTGTCTTCACCAATATTTTTGAAAGAATTTATCGAGTCAATTCTCCCAAAATGATTCCCAAGCTTGCAAATTCGATTAAGTGTTCAAATACCATTCAACTCCCTGGGAGCCCTACTTTGCACCTACATAAATTTTGCTCCTTCCATCTGCATGACTCAAAACTTGGACCACAAGGAATAGGCACAAATCTGAGTAGCCAGGTGTGATTATTTCCTCCATATGCTGCCATAAATGTAGTCACCAACAAATTGTGTACTAAGCCATACTCAACAAACTAGCAGAGACATACATATGACTATTATGAGAATTCAAGGTGCACATACAATCTCCATGAGGATTCTACAACTAATCTGTTCATCTCAATACAACTCAACACCTTTGTCATTAATTCTTTATAGAACATTCATCATTTGACATCAATGACAATATTACATACAACAATCTCCTTGTACACCATGACACTCAAATTGCCAACACGCCTCAATCTCAAGAAATGTATTTTTGGGGTCTTATCAGGCAAATTTCTTGGCTTCATCATTTCCCTTCGAGGAATCGAAGTCTATCTAACCAAAATTAAATCCATCCTCGAGATGCTATCTCTAACCAATCTTAAACAACTCCATAGATTGCAGGGGAAACTTCAATCCATTCATCGTTTCATCTCCCAGCTCTCTGATCGGTGTCAACCCTTCCACCACCTCTTAAAAAAGGATGCCTCTTTCAAGTGGAACATCGATTGTGAAAAGGCCTTTGATGCCCTCAAAGAGTACCTACTATCTCCACTTGTCCTTACACCTTACAAGGACGACCAACCTTTCTACCTCTATATAGACCACTCCCTAGGGGCAATGCTTTCCCATTGGGATGAACAACATAAAGAGCAAGCCATCTATTACATTAACCGTGCACTGGTCGAATACGAGACTCGATATACACATACTGAAAAACTGTCTGGCCCTAGTCTTCGTGGCCACCAAACTTCACCACTCCTCCTTAACCACAAATCTTTTGTCATAACTAATATCAATGCCCTCAAATAAATATACTCCAAACTATACCAAAACTAGTGTATGGCTAAGTGGCTCATGCTTTTAGCTGAATTCGACCTTGAGTTTCTCCAACAAAAATCGATTAAGGGGCAAGCAATCACCAACCAACTAGCCGAGGCACCCCTAGCGGACAACCAATCTCCCCCTCTTACATTTCCAGACGAGTCCATAGCTAGCTTATCTCAAGTGGATTTCACCAATCAAGTAACCATGTTCTTCGATGGTTCCAAATGTCCCCCTTATCGGTGAACCACTTCCCTTATCCTTTAAACTCGACTTTGAATGCACCAACAATGTCGCTAAATATGAGGCCCTATTAATATGTCTCCAAACTGCTTTAGCCTTAGGAGTCAGAACAATCAATATCTTTGGTGACTCCCAACTTGTGGTCAACCAAGTTATTGGCATTTACCAGTGTAAGAATGAGGTTTTACAATTGTATAGGCAACTAGTTATAGAACTCCTAGCCTTGTTTGAACATTACCATATTCAAACCACCCCATGATCTACCAACAAATTTGATGATACCATGGCTTCGCTTGCCTTTCAGATCCCATTAGCACCCTCAGACTCCAAACTATCAGTCATTGTCCATCACCTAATCGAGCCCTCCTACACAAATACAGACACTCCAACCATATTTAGTGTGGAGGAGATCCTACCCGACCTTTGGTACCAACAACCTTCGACTTCCTTCACCTTGGCATAATTGCCAAATAAAATTGATTTTATTTTTCAAGGGAAAATGTATTTTTGGGGTCTTGTCAGGGAAAATTTTTGGCTTCATTGTTTCCCTTTGAGGAATTGAAGTCGATCTAACCAAAATTAAATCCATCCTCGAGATGCTACCTTTGACCAATCTTAAATAACTTCGTAGCTTGCAGGGGAAACTTCAATCCATTCATCACTTCATCTCCCAGCTCTCCAATTAATGTCAGTATTTGGTCATCCTTAGGAGGTGTAAGGACAGGTGGAGATAACAGGTACTCTTTGATTACATCAATGGTCTTTTGGCAATCGACATTCCACTTGAAAGAGACATCCTTTTTCAAGAGATGGTGGAAGGGCTGACACCGATCAGAGAGTTGGAAGATGAAGTGATGAATGGATTGAAGTTTCTCTTACAAGCTGCGAAGTTATTTAAGATTGATCATAGGCAGCATCTCGAGGATGGCTTTAATTTTAGCTGGATCGAATTACAAGTTGGCTCTTAACGAAATGGCTTCATAACATGGATAATGCTAGTTGACTGAAAAAATAAAACTCTGAGTACCTAATCCCCTGATAATATAACTCTTACATATATTATCATCCACATAGTCTAGCTATTCCATTAAATAATCAATATTTTCAATCAAATTTTGCTATTTTTCAAAAGAAGGTAGTAAAACTGAAAATACAGGTTGTGATAGGAATAATTGATAAAAAGAGGTGCGTGTGTTGAATCAGAAGATTGTGAAGAGATTTTCTTTAGCTTGGGAGAATGACCTGCATGTAAGAAAACGCTAAAGCAAACTTGTAGGTTAGACAAGCAGCTGGGTGGATTTCCTAGCGCTAGCTAGATATTAGAAGTGAGACCTTGCTTAAGGGCTATCAATCCACCATTTTAGAACAATTAAGTTAATAAAACAGAAAGAAAGTACTTGCATCAATGATTAACAAAGCATTGAAATTGATAACAAGAATTGTTTGATAAAGAGATTTGCTAGAATGATCAAATTAGTGATAAACTAATTAGTGCTAGTGATAATAGGTCAAGGTATGGCTCAGAAGGTCTGAAAGGGGTCTGTGAACAATAAAAAACTCCAAAAAGTGAAATGGGTTAGGCAAAGAAGGTGAAATTACCTTGCTAGCTTTTTCTGCCATAGATGACCATCGATGGTTGGGTTGACCATCGGTGGTTAGACCTGATCGTCATGATTGCGCTGATCATCGACTGTTGACTGTGTCCAAAAATAGGTTTGATCAACAATAGATTGAGGAGATTCAATAATGAATTCTAAGAGTTGCGCAAGGGTTAAATTGATTAGGAAATATAAATAAAACACATGAATAGTAACAAATAAGGCTTGTCTTACCAGAAGTGGGTTGGATGAGTAGTTGGCATAGTTGGCCTGTAGGCGAGATCTAGCTTGGTTTTGACAGAAAACTCTGAGTACTTGAGCTCCTGATAATAATTGCAAATAATTTTCTCTTACATCTCTCTCCTTATAGGCAAGCGCCAAAAGTTCAAGAGGGAGTGTAACTGGGGATTCTAAATATAATTCGTCCATGCAATGCCTCGCAAGGAGATTTGGATGACTTATATTTAGAAAAGGTAGCTCACAGTTTGCATGTAGAAGTTTAGGCGGTTGAGCCTGACCGTTGATAGTCAAGGCTAAACGTAAAAATAGCCTAAAGGGCCATGTGTAAGGCTAGTAAAGCTAAACTGATGAAAATAGGCCTAGGTAAGGAAAAAAGGTCTAAGGAGTTTGCTAGAAGTCACGACACTTGGAAATGCATGTGCAAAATTTTAGTGTCAACATATGTTTCACTCAAATTTTTATATTATTCAAAAGAAGGTAGTAAAATTGGAAATACAGGTTGTGGTAAGAATACCTGATAAAAGGGGTGCACATGTTGAATCAAAAGATTGTGAAGGGTTCATCTTTGGCTTGGGAGGATGACCTGCATATAAGAAATCACTAAAACAAACTTGTGGGTTAGACAAGTATCTGGGTGGATTGCCTAGTGCTAGCTAGATCTTAGAAGTGAGAACTTCCTTAGGGGCTATCAATGCACCATTTTAGAACAATTAAGTTAATAAAATAGAAAGAAAGTACTTGCATCAATGATCAAAAGGTACTAAAACTGATAACAAGAATTGATAGAGATATGCTAAAATGATCAAATTAGTGATAAATTAATTAGTGCTAGTGCTAATGGGTCAAGGTATGGCTTAGAAGGTTTGAAAGGGGTCTGTGAACAATCAAAAACTTCAAAAAGTAAATTGGGTTAGGCAAAGGAGGTGAAATTAGCTTGCTAGCTTTTTCTGTCACAGGTGACCATCAACAGTTGGGTTGACCATCGGTGGTTGGGCTGATCGTCGATGATTAACTGTCCAGAAATGGGTTTGATCAACAATAGATTGATGGGATTCAAGAACGAATTTTGAGAGTTGGGCAAGGGCTAAATTGATTGCAACATGGAAATAAAACATGTGAATAGTAACAAACAAGGGCTTGTCTTATTAGAAGTGGGTTGGATGAGTAGTTGGTGTAGTTGGCCTATAGACGGGATCTGGCTTGATTTCGACAGAGTAACGGTGGCCATAATTTTGGTTGAGAGGCAACGACAAGTTGACTCTTAACAAAATGGCTTGATAATGTGGATGACGTTGGTTGACCTATAAAAGAAAACTCTGAGTACTTGAGCTCTTGATAATAATTACAGATCCTTTGCTCTTACAACTCTCTCCTTTTTATAGACAAGGACCAAAGGTTCAAGAGGGAGTGTAAATGGGGATTCTAAATATAATTCATCCATGGAATGCCTTGCAAGGAGATTTGGATGACTTATATTTAGAAAAGGTTGATAGTAGTTTGCATGGTGTTTTCATGTAGAAGTTTGGGAAGTTGAGCCTGACCGTCGATGGTTAGCCTAATCGTCGATGGTCGAGGCTGAATGTCAAAATAGCCTAAAGGGCCATGTTTAAGTCTAGTAAAGCTAAACTGATGAAAACAAGCCTAGGTAAGGAAAAATGGTCCAAAGGGTCTGCTAGGGGTCACAACACTTGAAAATGCATGTGCAGAATTTCGGTGCCTACATTTTGCCCATTTTTGATGTGTGGTTTGAATCAAAAACCTACAAAATAAAAATGGAAGTCGGGTAAGGTCAAGGTTGCCTTGAGTTAGGAGGAGGTATTCCCCCTCAAATTGATATGTGATGAGGTCAAACGAAATCGAGTCGAGGTTTGATAAGTGGTAGTGTGAGATGTAGAACCTACAAATAAAAAATGACTAAGTGTGATTGGGTAGATCATGCAAAGACTAAAGTTGCCAATGTTAATAAATAATAAGGTTGGTTGAAGAAGAGAAGTGACCAATGTATCGCGTGATTGCTGTAGGCATGGTAGTGGGATACACCTGTTAGTCTCTAAGACAAATTTAGTGTTTTGCTGGGTATCTAAGGCAAGAAGTGCTCCCATGAAAACAAAAAATGGGTCAATGTGTGATGGGTATCCGAGGTAGGAAGTGCTCCCGTGAAAACATACATGATCTAGTTGTTGCACTAGGTGGTGCAAAAATACAAATAGGTAACCTAGCAAGGTCGGTCGATACGGTCAAAATGACCTAGATAAAGTCATCATAATACATGCGCATAGTTTGGGTAATAGGGTTGTCGTCGAGGTGGATGTAGGAAAATGGGTGGGTTAGGGTATGGCCAAGCTGAATCCACATGTACTAGGCAAGTAAACACTACCTACATAGTGAAGGGGATTCAACATCCTACAACAACTTCAGGCCGAATGTAGTTCTTGCTAATGCGATATGTTTGTTTTGAGAGAGAGCTGATATTAATACATTGTCACATGTATTATTTTTTGACTATTCGATATATATGATATATCACGTTTGATGTTTTATGTGATGCTCATGTTTGTGATTTATGGTTATGGATGCTCATGGTTTATGGCTATTGGACTTAGTAGTTATGGCATGTGATGTGTAGAAAGTTTAATTATGATGTTATAATTCTATGCATGGTTAGATATGATATGTTATGTATGGATACATGTTATGGCTCTCATTTATGGTTATGTGTATTGAATGGTGAATGGTATATGCTATGATGTTTTGCTTATTGATTTGATTTATGGTGTAATAACATGTTTAGAAACATACACGATGTGATGGATAGGTGAATGTTTGTGGTTAGATGTTATATGTTTACATTGTGCTTGACTCTTTGGTGGATAGATGATGTTGCTTGTTGACATAGTTTATGATTTTTGGTATATTGTTTGTTGTTCATGTTTATAGGCTTACATAGACTAATAAAAGATATGAAAAAGAACACGTCTTTTCATAATCAAAGACCAACACGAAACCCAAAATTGAATTGGCTTAGTGAACCTAAGCCTTTCAAAAGCTTTGCATTAATATGCCTAGGTTGATAGATATGGATCCTAATAACATTGTGTCAAGTAAGCTCATAGTCCCATGCATATAGTATGTGAAGGGATAAATGGGTGAAATTGGAATCGTTAGCGAGATTAGTATGCCTTTTTTGTAGGTGTCCAGAGAGGTGGTATAAACAAGTCTATGTCTATATATAAAGTGTAGACTGATCGATGCGAGAAGTCTACAAAGGAGTGCTGATTGCATTTTTCCTAATTTTTTTGCTATTTAGGAGATCCGTTTGTGGCTTCAAAAAAATTATTGCTTTTGCTCTTTTAATTGCTTTTGAATTTTACTTGAGGGTTGGGGAAGCTGAACAATGTAGAAAGCTTCCAAGAAATTGCTAGCTTTGACTAATGCTTTATCATGCCATCCTTCAAGGGAGCAATACACCTTACCTTTTTCAATTTTAGAATCAGTTTCCAACAGCTGTCCTTAAAGGGAGTAGTCTGTGGATGCTAATGACGACGAGTAGTTTTTTTTTTTCTATTTGATATTGCTTTTGATTTTTTTTGAGTTGGCTTGACATAGACCTGTTCATACATGCTCAATGGATTACCTTTATGAAGGAAAAACTAATTTGACATGGGGTGTTAGTAGGTGAAGAGGAGGTATAGGTAACAACGACCCTGGGAACTGATCTCAAAGAGAAGGGAAGTACTATGAGAATCATGCCATGGATAGAGCCGTGGTATCCAAAGTTCAAGATTAGGATGTAGTTGTAACGGATAATCACATGATTCAGTTTTACCCTAAAAAAAAGAGGGAAATGAATGTGGTTTCAAGGGATGAGCTTAAGTTAGACAAATGATGATTGTAATCCCTATCTAACAATAAAAAGGATGCATATGCGAAGCATTGATAGGCTCAAGTTCTGGTTTGACTTTAAAAGAGGACAAATGATAAGCCCATGATCCATACTTATGGGTTATGATGGAGGGTCCAAGCCAATTGAAGGCAAATTTGCCCCTTTTGCTTTTCTCCATATTAGTGACATGTTGGTTTTCCTTGAGGATACGATCTCCAATGTTGAATTCTCGGACTTTCAGGTGTTTGTTATAGGCTCGTTTGATTCATTCTTGGTAGACATGAAGATGGGAAAGGGCGTCTAAATGACGTTCATCAAGTAGCTCAAGTTGAGCTAAATGTTCTTGACAATAATCATCTTCTGAAATGAGGTCACACAAAGATATGCAAAGAGAATGTATTTGGATTTCAAGAGGCAAGACAGCCTCATCTCCAAAGATGAGAGAAGGGTGTAGCACCAATGAGGGATCAGATGCTAATATAATATGCCCATAGGGCAAAGGGGATGTGCAAGTTTCAATCCCGACCTAAGGCATTGACCATTTTGGTAAACATGTTGTTAAGGATTTTGTTAGAGGCTTCAGCTTGTCCATTTGCTTGTAGGTGATAAGGTGATGAAAAACTAAGTTTAATACCAAATACGTCATAAAGGCCTTGAACTTGTTTGTTTTTGAAAGATTTTCCATTGTTGGTGATGATCTTATGGAGAACAACAAAACAACAGATGATATGATGGGTGATGAATTTGACAATCTTTTCCGCTTTAGTTGAGATAAAGGGAATAACTTCCACCCATTTGGTAAAATATTTAGTTGTGGTAATGATAGAATGATGTCATTGTGAAGAGTGGGGGTTGATTTGACTAATAAGGTCTAGACCCCATTATGAGAAAGGCCAAAAATTTGCAGACACACAAAGGTTATTACTAGGTGCATGATGTCAATTAGCATGTTGTTCACACTTGACACACTTTTTCACTTAATCGCAATAGTCTTGGTTAAGGGTAGGCCAATAATAGCCCAAGTGGAAGATGCGCTTGGCCACAATGAGGCCACTAAAGTAACCCCCACAGATACCATCATGTGTCTCATTGATGGCATGATAGGCTTTTGGCCCATGGAGGCATCGGAATAGGAGGCCATCTAAGTCTAGTTTGTAGAGGATTCCTCCCATAATGGTATAACAAGAGGTGCTTTGAATAAATTCCCGATGGGCATTCCTGGAGAGGCTAGAGGGAATTATGCCAAGCTGAAGGTAGTCAAAGGTTTGTTGGTACCAAAGGTCGGACATGATCTCCTCCACACTAAAGATGGTTGGAGTGTCTGTTTTGGTGTAGGAGGGCTCAATTAGGAAATGGACAATGACTGATAGTTTGGAGTCTGAGGGTGTTGACAGGATATGAGAGGCAAGCGAAGCCATGGTATCAGTAAATTTTTTGGTAGATCATGGGATGGTTTGAATATGGTAAGGTTTGAATGAGGCTAGGAGTTATATAACTAGTTGCCTGTACAATTGTAAAACCTCATTTTTACACTGATAAATATCAGTAACTTGGTTGACCACAAGTTGGGAGTCACCAAAGATATTGATTTTTCTGACTCCCAAGACTAAAGTAATTTGGAGACCTATTACTAGGGCTTCATATTTAGCCATGTTGTTGGTACATTCAAAGTCGAGTTTAAAGGATAAGGAAAGTGGTTCACCGATAAGGGGGACAAGATCAATACTGGCTCCCCCACCATGCTGACATTTGGAACCATTGAAAAACACGGTTACCTAATTAGTGAAATCTGCTTGAGATAAACTTGCAATGGACTTGTCTGGAAATGCAAGAGGGATAGGTTGCTTATTTGATAGGGGTGCCTCGGCTAGTTGTTCGATGATTTCTTACCCTTTGTTCGATTTTTGTTGGAGAAACTCAAGGTCAAATTTAGCTAAAAGCATGAGTCACTTATCCATATGGTGGTTCTGGTATGGTTTGGAGTGCATGTATTTGAGGGGGTAGGTATTGGTTATGACAAAAGTTTTGTGGTTAAAGAGGTAGTGGTGAAGTTTGGTGGCCATGAAGACTAGAGCCAGATACAATTTTTTGGTATGTGTGTACCGAGTCTCATATTTGACCAGTGTACAAATAATGTAATAGATGGCTTGTTCTTTGTGTTGTTCATCTTAATGGGCAAACATTGCCCCTAGGGAGTGGTTTATGTCAACGATATAAAGGTAGAAAGGTTGGTTGTCCTTAGGAGTTGTAAGGACAAGTGGAGATAGCAGGTTCTCTTTGAGTGCATCAAAAGCCTTTTGAAAATCGATGTTCCACTTGAAAGAGACATCCTTTTTCAAGAGGTAGTAGAAGCACTGACACCGATTAGAGAGTTGGGAGATGAAGCGATGAATGGATTGAAGTTTCCCTTGCAAGATGCGGAGTTGTTTTAGATTGGTCGGAGGTAGCATCTCGATGATGGCTTTAATTTTGGCTAGATTGACTTCGATTCTTCGAAGGGAAACGATGAAGCCAAGAAGTTTGCATGATAAGATCTCAAAAATACATTTCTTGGGATTGAGGTGGATGTGATAATGGATAAGTCACTCAAAGATAATCTTAAGGATGACTAAATGGTCTTTGTGAAACTTGGACTTCCTGAGAAGGTCATCAACATAGTCTTCGAGATTGTATGGACATGGTCATGAAAAATATATGTCATAGCCCGTTGGTAAGTTGCGCCAACATTCTTAAGGCCGAAGGGCATGACCCTATAATAGAAATTCCCCCATGGGGTGATGAAGGCAGTTTTGTGGTGATCTTCAGGGGCAATCAGGTTCTAATTATAACCCAAGAATCCATCCATCAGTGACAACATCTCATGGCCTGTTGTAAGATCAACAAGTCGGTCAATGCTAGGCAGAGGAAAGTCATCCTTTGGGTAGGCAAGGTTGAGGTCACAAAAGTCCACACAGATACATAGTCGCCCTATGGCTTTAGTGATAGGTACGATATTCGAAACCCATTGGGGATAATCTGTGGGTTGAATGAAGTTAATCGAAAAGAGGTGTTGGAGCTCTTATTTGACAAGGAGGGCTATGCAAGGATGCATTCAAAATAGTTTTCATCTGACAATTATGGCATCATGAGTGGTGATGATGTTGTGGGTGGCAATGGCTAGGTCAATACCAAGCATATCGACATATGACCAAGTGAATGTGATGCTCATGGAGGAAGGTCGAGTAGTCCTATAGTTCCCTAGGGGTGAGAGTTTGGCCAAGTTTGGTGATGTGTGGGTTGTCTGGGGTGCCTACGTCAATGTCCATGATTGATTCATTCAACATGGTTGAGGTTTTTAGAGGTAATGATTTTTGGATGGAGGAGTCCAGTGCACCAAGGTAGGTGAGAATAACATCATCATCTTGACACTGAATGGTGTTAACAGTAGGAGAGTCATCTCCCACAAGTTCAGGATGGATCAAATGGATGGATATGGGTGCCCCTTATTTTTGGTAAGTCAGGGGGCTAAGGGTAATCATGTTGACAAAAGAAAAGTTGGGTGGGATGATGTCCTCATCTTCACTCTGAAGTTGAGGGGATGTTGGTAGGGAAGGGCTATCTTCTATAACAATGGTGGTGGTAGGTTTTTAGACTTTTTTCTTATTGGGTAGAATGAATCTAAGGCCATGTTTCTCATGAGGCTTGCGGGTCTTGATCAAGGTCAATTTGTGTGGGCCATGATCATACTGTCCTAAACCAAATCCCCTCTAGGCACACCTGTGAAGGTATAGTTTGGCAAAGCCAAGTTTTTCCAATTAAGAGAAGTTATAAGTAAATGGTTGAGGTGAAGGTTGGGTAATGGTAACATTAAGTGGCTTGTCAACTCCCCCATGAATGAAGTGAGTTTGACAACTGGGAGGTCCTAAAGGGACAACGGCTCCAATGTTGGAGTCATAACTTGGGTGGTGGTTGAGTTTCCCATATTCTTGGGGAGTAAGGAGGGCATCCAGGGTGAGGAGACAATATTCTCCAAGGGTAAGGCATTGGAAGGTAGACTCCAAGGGATCAGTGCTAGGTATTTAATCCACAAAAATAGATGAACTGGTAGATGCCTCCATAAGAGGGGAAGCAAAAATTTCAACTTCTGTGGGTGGCAGCTTTTGTGGTGCTTTGGATGAAAGTAGAAGAACATCATTAGGTTGGTAGGTCATATTACATGATGCAAAAGGGCTAGGGTTGGCTTGTATGGTAACCACTTGACCTTCATGTTCAAACTTGACACAACGATGGAGGGTGGAAGGTACATAAGCTATGGCACAGATCCAAGGTCTCCCTAGTAAAACATTGTACTAGAATTCACCTTCGACCACAAAGAAAAGTTCAGGGAAAGTGCGAGGTCCTAGCCAAATGCGAAGGACAATGGTGCCTAGGGTAGTGGTCATAGTGTCATTAGAGGATCTAAGGGCAGCTGAAGTTTTAGACATGACATTGTCTGATAACCTGAGTTGGTCATAGGCATGGGAAGAGATGATGTTGATACTGGCTCCCCCATCGATCATAACCCATTTGACGCATGTTTGGTTGATATGGGTAGTGATAAAGAGGGGTGGATCTGGGTCTTCAGGGTGAATGGAAGGTATCTTTGAGTCCTTGAAGGTGACAAGGGTGGAGAATTGGAGAGCACTAACGAAGGCCTCTATAGGTTAAGAGTCTCCCGGTTTGACCTCAATAGCTTGCATAACCTCTATCATGGCCTAACAATGGTGAGGTGAGGTGGAAATGAGCTCATAGAGGCTCATTTTAGCTGGAGTTTGGTGAAGTTGCTTAAGAATGACCTTCCTAATGGATTCAGAAGGATTACCCTCGAAGGTGCCTAAGATAGTTACTTTGGGCAGAGTTGAGGATGCAGAGGGTTGGATCGAGTTTGGTTTAGGATGATTAGGTGGGTATGACCATGGAATGGTCATCTTGGATTTCCATTTATCCCTTTATTGTGATCGTGTGACCACGTTGATGGTATGGATAGAGGGGAATGATGTGATAGGAATTTGGTTAGGTTCCTCATCATTCTGAGGTAAGAGTGGATGATTCGGTATGCATTGGTTAATGGCCAATGGGTGTCTTGGTGGAGGGGTGAAGGGAAGATCTTCTAATAAGAAATTATCCTTGTCGTAAAGCTGATGGATAATGGCCTAGAGAGCTTTGTAGTTATTTGTGTCATGTCTAGGTGTCCTGTGATAGGAACATATTTGACGATCGTTATACCAAGCAAGTTTCAAACCAAGAGGGTCATAGGGTCTGATAAGAGGTAAGGTGAGGTGCGAATATTGTAACAACCTTTGAAAAATGGCTGAATAAGATTCAATGAGAGGTGGGAAAGGCCTAGGGGTTGTCATTTTGGGTGGTAAGTGGGGTGTTTTCGTGGTAGTGGGTTTGGTAAGAGAAAGCTTGGGTGAGGTGATGTTTCTAGGTAATGGTTTTGGTGTGGGCATGTTAGTGGTTGGAGGGTTCAAGGTTGATAGTTTGGCCACTAGTAGTTCAGGAAAAACCATGTATCAAGAAATAATTGGGCTGGTGTAACCAATAGCTGTGGACAACATATGTTAAAAGGAATTTGGTTTTTGGGTAGAGTTGATGGATGAGGACCCAAGATAAAGGGTAGGGCGAAAGAAGGAAAAACTCTAGGCATGTGGATATTCAATGGTTTTGCTTGTTTGGTTGGCTCGAGTCAAGGTTTGCGTGGAGGTTTAGACGGGGCCAACTCCAATTTAAGAGTTGGGCAGCCCAAAATCCATATGGGGAAGGATCCGAGGTTTTTAATAGGTTCTTTTGGTGGTTTGGTCATTTGAGGTATGATTACTTTGGTTGGTGGGGAATGTGAGGGGTTGGTAGAAGTTTTGATTGGTTTGAGAGGTGGTGGAAAGATGATAGATTGGTTGGTTAAAGGTGTACTTGAAGGTTCAGGTTTGTTAATGTAAGGGAGGCCTAAATGTTACTAAAAGGTGCTTGATCCATATCTGGTTTCAAGACAAATTCCAATTTCTGCACTAATGTGGAAAGAGGTTTGTGTACTGATTTTGCTTTGTGGGTAGCAGATGCAAGAGATAGACTTGTAGGTTGGGGATGCTGGTTAGTAGGTTGATTGACTTATTGAGGTGAGGGAAGTAAGGTTGAGATAAATGGCTCGTCCATGAGAGGTATTGGTAGAAATGCTTTTCCTTTAGGAACAATAGCCATAGGAGTAGTGTTTTTTTGGGTAGTTGGTGGAGGTAGCAAATCAAAAATGTTTACTTGTCTAGATATGCCTATTGGGGTGGAAGGTGATGATTCCAAAGCTTCTATGAGTGTGGCTAGGGAAAAAGGAACCTCCTCTTGTTGAATCTCTGAAGGAGGGGAATATGACTCTTCTACCTTTGTATGTGAGGTGGGGGAAGAGTGGGTAGATTAGATGGTTGGGTTCTCATGTGTAGGTGTATCATCATAGTACCTTATTTCCATCGACAGTTGGGCTTATCAGAGTTGTGGATTTAGTGTTTTGTTGGGTATCCAAGGCAGGAAGTGATCTTGTGAAAACACCAAATGGGTCAATGTGTGATGTGTATCTGAGGTACGAAGTGCTCCTATGAAAACACAAATGATATGGTTTTTGCACTAGGTGGTGAAAAAATACAAATAGGTAACCTGGTAAGGTTGGTCGGTGCGATCAAAATGACCTAGGCAAAGTCATCGCAATACATGCACATAGTTAGGGCAATAGGGTCATCGTCGAGGTGGATGCGAGAAAATTGGTGGGTTGGGGTATGGCTGAGCTGACTCCACATGCACTTAACAAGTAGATGTTACCTACATAGTGAAGGGGATTCAACATCCTGCAATAACTTTAGGCCGAATATAGTTCTTTCTCAAAGGGTAGTGTTGAGGTTGATTCTTAGGTCAATAAGTCATCAAGATTTCACATAAAGCCATGTATATTGGTGGATTGCCAATGGTAGCGATGTAGGTGGTCCGTGATGTTAATGATATGTATATGATTTTTGATTCTGCCCTGCGTGCCGATGTAGCAAGATGTATATTTTGAGAGAGATGATATTGATACATTATCACATGTATTATTTTGACTATTCGATGTATATGATATATGACATTCGATGTTTTATGTGATTTATGGTTATGTATGCTCATGGTTTATGGCTATTAGACTTAGTAATTTAGACATGTGACATGTAGAAACTTTAATTATGATGTTTTAATTCTACTTATGGTTAGATAGGATATGTTATTGATGGATACATGTTATGGCTCTTGTTTATGGTTATGTGTATTGAATGGTGAATGGTATATGCTATGATGTTTTTCTTATTGATTTGGTTTATTGTGTAATAACATGTTTATAAGCTTACATGATGTGATGGATAAGTGAATGTTTGTGGTTGGTTGCTACATGTTTACATTGTGCTTGGCTGATTGGTGGATAAATGATGTTGCTTGTTGACATAGTTCATGATGTTCATGATTTTGATATGATGTTTGTTTGTTCATGTTTATAGGCTTACATAGACAAATAAAAGATATGGAAAAGAACATGATGCCTTTTCATTAGCAAAGACCGACACAAAACCCAAAGTTGGATTGACTTAGTGAAAATAAGCCTTTCAAATGTTTCGCATTAGCATGCCTAGGTTGATAGATAGGGATCCTGATAACATTGTGTCAAGTAAGCTCATAGTCCCGTGCATATGGTATGTGGAGGGAGAAATGGGTGAAACTTGAATCGTTAGCGAGATTAATATGCCTTTTTTGTAGGTGTCCAAAGAGGTGGTATAACAAGTCTTTGTCTATATATAAAGTGTAGACTGATCAATGTGGGAAGTTTACTAAGGAGAGTCGATTGCAGTTTTCCCAATTATATTTCCAAGCACTGGTAACAAAAGGTACTCAATTCATCCAATTATTATCAGGAGCTCAAGTTCTCAAAGTTTTCTTTTGTAGGTCAACCAATGTCATTTGCATTATCAATCCATTTCGTTAAGAGCCGACTTGTCGTCACCTCTCAACCAAGCTTCTGGGCATTGTTACTTTGTCAAAATTAACCCAGATCCCACCTATGGGTCAACTACGCCAACTACTCATCCAACCCCCTTTTGGTAAGATAAGCTCTTGTTTGTTACTATTCATGTGCTTTATTTCCATTTTGTAATCAATTTAGCCTTTGCCCAACCTACAAAATTCATCTGTGAATCCCATCAATCTGCTGTTGATCAAACCCAATTTTGGACACAGTGAACCGTCGATAGTCAACCCAACCACCGACGATCAACCCAACCATCGATGGTTACCTGTGGTATAAAAAGCTAGTAAGCTAATTTCACCTCCTTTGTCTGACCCAATTCACTTTTCTATGTTTTCAACCACTCATAGGCCCCTTTCAAATTTCTTGATCACATCTTGACCCATTAGCACTAGCACTAATTAGTTTATCACTAATTTGATCATTCTAGCATATCTTTTTATCAAGCAATTCTTGTTATCAATTTCAGTACCTTTTGATCATTGATGCAAGTAATTTCTTTCAGTTTTATTAACTTAATTATTTTAAAATGGTGGATTGATAGCCCATAAGCCAAAATATGGGTTGTGGTAGGAATACCTGATAAAAGGGGTGCATGCGGTAACTTGTTATAATTCTTACCACATAAGTTTCCCCCTTATCATCCTTTGTACTCTTTTTGATCATGTCCACCTCAATCCCAAGAAATATATTTTTGGGGTCTTGTCAGACAAACTTCTTGGCTTCATCGTTTCCCTTTAAGGAATGGAAGTCGATCCAACAAAAATTAAAGCCATCCTCGAGATGCTAACTCCACAACTTGCAGGGGAAACTTCAATCCATTCGTCACTTCATCTCCCAACGCTCTGATCGGTGTCATCCCTTCCACCACCTCTTGAAAAAGGATGTCTCTTTCAAGTGGAACGTTGATTGTCTAAAGGCCTTTGATGCACTCAAGGAGTACCTGATATCTCCACCTATCCTTACACCTCCTAAGGATGACAATCATTTCTTCCTCTATATCTCCACCATAGACCACTCACTAGGGGCAATGCTTGCTCATCAGGATGAACAACACAAAGAGAAACCCGTCTATTACATTAGTCTTACACTTATCGAATATGAGACTCGATACACAAATATCAAAAAACTATGTGTGGCCCTAGTCTTCGTGGCCACCAAACTTTGCCACTACCTCCTTAACCACAAAATTTTTGTCATAACCAATATCGATCTCCTCAAATACATGCACTTCAAACCATACCAAAACTAGCGTATGGCTAAGTGCCTCATGTTTTTAGTTAAATTTGACCTTGAGTTTCTCCAACAAAAATTGATTAAGGGGCAAGTAATCATCAACCAACTAGCTGAGGCACCCCTAGCAGACAACCAACCTCCTCCTCTTGCATTTGTAGATGAGTCCATCGAAAGCTTATCTTAAGCGGATTTCACCATTTAGGTAACCATGCTCTTTGATGGTTCCAAATATCAATGTGGTGGGGGAACCGATATTTTCCTTATCTCCCTTATCGGTTAACCACTTCCCTTATCCTTTAAACTTGAGTTTGAATGCAACAACAATGTGTCTAAATATGAGGCCTAGTAATAGGTCTCCAAACTACTTTATCCTTAGAAGTCAGAACAATCAATATCTTTGGTGACTCCCAACTTGTGGTCAACCAAGTTATTGGCATTTACCAGTGTAAGAATGAGGTTTTGCAGTTGTACAAGCAACTGGTTATAGAACTCCTAACCTCATTCAAATGTTACCATATTCAAACCACCGCACGATCTACCAACAAATTTTTTGATACCATGGCTTTGCTTGCCTCTCAGATCCTATCAGCACCCTCAGAGTCTAAACTATCGGTCATTGTCCATCGCCTAACTGAGCCCTCCTACATGAAGATAGACACTCCAACCATCTTTAGTGTGGATGAGATCCTGCCCGACCTTTGGTACCAAAAAACCTTTGACTACCTTCACCTGGCATAATTCCCTCTGGCCTCTCTAGGAATGCCCATCAAGCATTTATTCAGAGCTCCTCTCATTATTCCATTATGGGAGGAATCCTCTACAAACGAGGCTTAGATGGCCTCCTATTTTGATGCCTCCATGGTCTAGAAGCCTCTCATGCCATCAAGGAGACACATGATGGTATTTGTGTGGGTCACTTTAGTGGCCTCGCTGTGTTCAAGCGCATCCTCTACCTAAGCTATTAATGTCCTACCCTTAACCAAGACTGTTGGGATTATGTGAAAAAGTGTGTCAAGTGTCAACAACATGCTAATTTACATCATACACCTTATAATATCCTTTGCGTGTCCATAGATTTTTGGCCTTTGTCACAAAGGGGTCTAGACCTTATTGGTGAAATCAACCCCCACTCTTCACAACAACATCATACTATCATTACCACAATTGAATATTTTACCAAATGGGTGGAAGCTATTCCCCTTATCTCGATTAAAGCTGAAAACATTATTGAATTCATCACCCATCATATCATCTGCCATTTTGGTGTTCCCCATAAGATCATCACCGACAATGGCGAATCTTTCAAATCTTTCAAAAACAAACAAGTTCAGGGATTTTGTGACGTATTTGGTATTAAACTTAGCTTTTCATCACCTTATCACCCACAAGCAAATGGACAAGCCAAAGCTTCTAACAAAACCTTTAATAACATGCTTACCAAAATGGTCAATGCCTCAGGTTAGGATTAGCACTTACACATCCCCTTCACCCTAGAAGCATATTGTACTAACATTTGAACCCCCACTGGTGCTACACCCTTTTCTCTCATCTTTGAAGTCGAGGCCATCTTACCTCTTGAAATCCAAATACCTTCTCTTCACATATCTTTGTGTGACTTCATTTTAGAAGACGATTATCATCAAGAATGTTTAGCCCAACTTGAGCTACTCGATGAACATCGTTTAACTGCCTTTTCCCATCTTTGTGTCTACCAAGAATGAATCAAATGAGCCTATAAGAAACACTTGAAAGTCTGAAAATTCAACATTAGAGATCTTGTCCTCAAGGAAAACCAACATGTCACTAATATGGAGAAAAACAAGAGGGGCAAATTTGCCTTTAATTGGTTTGAACCCTACATCATAACCCATAAGTATGGATTAGGGGCTTATCGTTTGTTGTCTCTCGAATGCAAACCAGAACTTGAGCCTCTTAATGCTTTGCATATGTGTCCCTTTTATTGTTAGATAGGGATCACAATCATCATTTGTCTAACTTAATCTCATCCCTTGCAACCACATTCATTTTCCTCTTTTTTTTAGGGACAATCGACTAAAACTAAATCATGTGATTATCCGTCACAACTACATCCTAATCTTGAACTGTAGATACCACGACTCTATCTATGGCATGATTCTCATAGTACGTCTCATCTCTTTGAGATTGGTTCTTATGGTATTTGTTACCTCTACCTCCTCTTCACCTTCTAGCACCCCATGTCAGTTTAGTTGTGCCTTTCTAAAGGTAATCCACTGAGCATGTATGGACATGTCTATGCTAAGCAAACTCAAATAAAATCAAAAGCAATATCAAATAGCAAAAACAAACTAGGGTCATCCTTTGCATCCACATACCGTTCCCTTGAAGAACAATTGTTGGAAACTCATTCGGAAATTACGAAACGTAAGGTGGACTGCTCCCTTGAAGGATAACTATCAAAAGCATTTGAACTAGCATATAAATCTAGACCACTTCCTTGAAGGGTGGCTGGATAAAGCATTATTCAAAGCTAGCAATTTCTTGGAAGCTTCCTGAATCGATCAGCTTCCTTGACCCTTAAGAAAAAGTCAAAAGCAAAGGCAAAATAACAAATGACCCTCAAGCAAAGGCAAAAGAATTTTGAAAGTCACAATCGGCTCTCCTAAATAGCAATAAAATTGAGAAAACTGCAATTGGCTCATTTTAGTAGACTTCCCACATCGATCAGTCTACACTTTATATATAGACATATACTTGTTTATACCACCTCTTTGGACACCTACAAAAAAGACATACTAATCTCGCTAACGATTCCAGTTTCACCCATTTCTCCCACCACATACCATATGCATGAGATTATGAGCTTAATTGACACAATGTTATCAGGATCCCTATCTATCTACCTAGGCATGCTAATGTGAAACATTTGAAAGGCTTATTTTCACTAAGTCAATCCAACTTTGGGTTTCATGTCGGTCTTTGATAATGAAAAGGCATCATGTTCTTTTTCATATCTTTTATTAGTCTATGTAAGCCTATAAACATGAACAAACAAACATCATACCATAATCACGAACATCATGAACTATGTCAACAACTATCCACCAATGAGCCAAGCACAATGTAAACATGTAGCATCCAACCACAAACATTCACCTATCCATCACATCATGTAAGCTTCTTAACATGTTATTACACCATACACCAAATCAATAAGCAAAACATCACAACATATACCATTCACCATTCAATACACATAACCATAAACAAGAGCCATAACATGTATGCATCCATAACATATCCTATTTAACCATACGTAGAATTAAAATATCATAATTCAACTTCTTACACATCACATGTCTAAACTACTAAGTCCAATAGCCATAAACCATGAGCATCCATAACCATAAATCACAAACATGAGCATCTCATAAAACATCGAATGTCATATATCATATACATCGAATAGTCAAAATAATACATGTGACAGTGTATCAATATCAACTCTCTCTCAATATATACATCTCGCTACATTGACGCACAGGCTGAAATAAAAAATCATATACATATCATTAATATCATATGTCAATCAGGCCCCTCGAACACTCAGACCACCTGCACTACTACCACTGATAATCCACCAATATACATGGCTTTATGCACAATCTCAATGACTTATTCACCTAAGAATCAACCTTAACACTACCCTTTGAGAAAGAACTACATTCGGCCTGAAGTTGTTGTGGGATGCTAAATCCCCTTCACTATGTAGGCTGTCTCCTTACCTAGTGCATGAGGAGTCATCTCGGTCATACCCCAACCCACCCATTTTATTGCGTCTACCTTGATAACAACCCTATTCCCTGAACTATGAGCATATATTACGATGATTTTGCCTAGATCATTTTGACCGCACCGACTGACCTTACTAGGTTACCTATTTGTATTTTTGGATACCCATCGCACATTGAACCATTTGGTGTTTTCACGGGAGCACTTCCTGACTTGAATACCTAGTAAAACACTAAATCTGCTTTAGAGACTAACAGGCGGATCCTACTACTATGCCTACATCAGTCACGTGATACATTGGTCACTTGTCTTCTTTGCACCAACCTTGTTATTTATTAACATTGGAAACTTTAGTCTTTGCATGATCTACCCTATCACACTTAGTCATTTTTTATTTGCAAGTTATGCATCCCACCCTACCACCTACCACTTATCAAATCTTGAGCCTATTTTGTTTAACCTCATCACATCCCAATTTGAGAGGGAATACCTCCTAACTCAGGACAACCTTGACCTTACCCAACTTCCATTTTTGTTTTGCAGCTTGTTGATTCAAGCCACACAACAAAAAGGGGAAAAATATAGACATTACAAATTTGCACACTCATTTCCAAGTGTCATGACCCCTAGCAGACCCTTCAAACCTTTTTTTCTCACCTAGGCATATTTTCATCAGTTTAGCTTTACTAGGCTTAAACATGGCCCTTTAGGTTGTTTTGACATTCACCCTCGACTGTCGATGGTTAGGGTAACCATCAACGGTCAACCCAACCATCGATGGCCAGGCTCAACTGCCTAACCTTCACCATGCAAACACCATGCAAACTGCCATCTACCTTTCTAAATATAAGTCATCCAAATCTCCTTGCGAGGCATTGCATGGATGAATTATATTTAGAATCCTTAGTTACACTGCCTCTTGAACCTTTGGCCCTTGTCTATAAGGAGAGATTTGTAAGAGCAAAAGCATCTGCAATTATTATCAAGAGCTTAGGTACTCAAAGTTTTCTTTTGTAGGTCAACCAACATCATCCACATTATCAAGCCATTTCGTTAAGAGCTGACTTGCTGTCACCTCTCAACCAAACTTTTGATTACTGTTACTCTACCAAAATTAACCTAGATCCCATCTATGGATCAACTATGACAACTACTCATCCAATTCCCTTTTGGTAAGACAAGCTCTTTTTATTACTATTCATGTGCTTTATTTCCATTTCAAAATCAATTTAGCCTTTTCCTTAACCCTCAAAATTCATCTATAAATCTCATTAATCTACTATTGATCAAACCTAATTTTAGACATAGTTAACCATCGACAGTCAACCCAACCACCGACGATCAGTACTAACCGTCGATGATCAACCCAATCATCGATGGTCACCTGTGGTAAAAAAAGCTAGCAACACCTCCTTTGCCTGACCCAATTCACTTTTCAATGTTTTTGATTGTTCACAGACCCATTTTAGATCTTTTGAGCCATACCTTGACCCATTAGCACTAGCACTAATTAGTTTATCACTAAGTTGATCATTCTAGCATATCTCTTTATCAAGCAATTCTTGTTATCAGTTTCAGTACCTTTTGATAATTGATGCAAGTACTTTCTTTCTGTTTTATTAACTTAATTATTCTAAAATAGTGGATTGACAACCTTTAAGGAAGCTCTCACTTTCAAGATCTAGTTAGTGCTAGGCAATCCACCCAACTACTTGTTTAACCCACAAATTTGCTTTAGTGTTTTCTTACATGCATGTCATCCTCCCAAACCAAAGATGATCTCTTCACAATCTTTTGATTTAACGTGCACACTCCTTTTATAAAGTATTTCTAACATAACCTATATTTCCAGTTTTAAATTGAAAATCTTTTGAATAATAGTGAAATTTGAGTGAAACAAAGGGGTCATAATTGAAGGAAGAGGCTAAGAATCAAATAAAGTGGTACCCCCAAATCCAGTTGAGAATGTAGGAGTAGGTGAATGATGATCTTCAACTTGACCACTAATCATAAGATTGTAAATGGTAGAAGGATCCTTTCCTCGATGTTGATAAAATTCAAAGATAAAGAAGAGCATTTCAGGGGTATATTCTAATTCGGGTTGGTCTTTTAATGAAAATAGAGGACTACGTTATGAAGGTATTAGAAAGAGTCCCATGGTTCATTGTGCGAGTGACAATATGAACATTACTAGTATCCAAGAGAGGAGCCCTACTCTGTCTATAGGAGACCCTATAAGGATTGGTAAGATTCGTCATGTCTGTTGACTGCAACTTAGTATTATCATCAAATAAAGAGTCCATGATGAAGGGAAAAAAATAGATGAGAAAATAGGGAAACATGAAATGACAGAAAATGTACAGGGTCGACCAGGTCGATCCAATATAGTAAACAAAGATTGAAAAAAGAGGAGACAATGTTTGTAAACTGTATGGGGTTGACTGGGTCGATCTAGTACAGTGAACAGAGGCTGAAAAAAGGTACAGGGTCGATTGGGTCAACCCAATACAATATAAAGGGAAAGTAAGAAACTTATGGCAAATTTGTGGACTGAAACAAGATAAGTTTTTCAAGTAATTTGAAAATAAATAACTAAAAAGAAACAAATAGTCAATTGAATTAACGTAGGCCAATCTAATTGAAACACACAACACAAAACTTTGCACCAACACTGGCTAATGCAAGTTTTTGCAATACAAAATACAATTGAGTAAAGAGCAAGAAATCAACTTAAAAAGTAAAGAGTTAATTCATTGGTCAACATGAATGTTTATTAGATTATTAAAATATGATTTTAAATGTGATGGGAAGTTGGATATAAGCAAAGCACTATAATGACAATCTAAGGATGATTTCATGTAGTTTGGGTTGAAAGGGACTTTAGTGGCAATGATACAAGTTTGGTATTGGGGCCTACCCCCTCATATCACATACCATAACGATAAAGGTGTCGGGTGCTTAGCCAAAATATACCATTAATCATGCTTTATACTTGACCAAAGTATCAAGTCGGCTTCCCCCTTAGTGATAAAATCCAAGTAGGGTGGTCTTGGGTAGACAAATGTTAAAATGCTTATTTAGATTTTGTGATTTGGCTGTGTGTGCATAAAATAGAAAATAGTGAAACTAAATGATTAATTGAAAACCACCTAATTAAGGTATGTGATCTATTCTAAGCATGTAAACAACAAGAAAAGAAAGTGTGAACTAATTACTAGCATATACGGTGAATTCCAACTTTGAAACATGGTACAATGTTGATATGGTCAACAATGTATGCACAAAATACAAAACATTGTCAAACCTATACTATGAAAGCAAGTTCTGAAAATGAATAGGGTCAATAGAGTTGATCTAGTTATCCAGAACACAATACACGAAATTGGGTTAGTAGGTTCGATCTAGTTGATTGTGTTAGGACAGTTTTAAAGACTACAAAATGTGAAAGGAAAGACCATAAAGAAAAAGATAGAGAGAGAACCTTGATGGATCATAGATGTAGAGAATGAATATTGTTGTTCAAGAACCTTGATATATGCTTGCAAATTCTGCTAATTGGGTCAACTAGGCTGATCAAGCTTTACAGAAACTTGCTGCTGAGTGTCTGAAATCTATAGGATAAACTGGGTCAACTTAGTAGTTTTATTGGATATCTGAAAAGCTAAAAAACTGTACTGAGTCGACATAGTCGATCCAATATCATGTACCTAAAATCCTACACACAAAAGTTAGATACTGGGTTAACAAAGTTGATCAAATATGACAAATATATGATAAAAATAATGATGAAAGAATGAAATAAATGAAATAAGATGAACAAATCCTGCAAGGGTTAGTTCACGTCGGGTTCACCAGAATGTATGTAATAAAAAATGTATCATATTTATAAATCAATCTTGGCTCGAAGAAGTTAGAGCTTACGTACACTTCTGATTGGGAATACATTTGTTAAGAGAGAACATGACCAATATGGGGATTCACTAAATGCTATTAGGAAATCACTTGACATAATACACCATGTTAGGAAGGGTTCCAAAGCCTACTGTCTAACACAATCACGCATCAACCTCAAAAGAGCTATAGTTTTAATGTTCACTCTATATCTAATAAATAAGAAAGTAAATTTAATTTAGTGCTCACCACCACTTGTGGCACAAAGTGGGGGTTAGAAATAAAATAAAACTAAACTAAACATGCATAGAACACATATTCTCATGTTGATGTATACGAATTCCTAATGCATGGGAGATAAGCACAACTGTGTTATCTATCTACTCTTACAAAAGAGAAATAAAGTTAGGAATACTTACTTTTGAAGACGAACCTGTTGAGCCTCAATCTCTCCCTAGCCAAGGTGCTTTGGAAGATATTTTTTTGGTAAGGATAATAAAGACAAATTAGCTCTAGGCTACACAACCTATCTATGCATCCAAAAGACTTCTCCACAAGACAAGATCTGTACCTCCAAAAAAATTATGGAACTCTAAGATTTATTCCTCATGTAGAATGGTCAATAAACAGATGTTTGTTTGTACTTATTCTTCTTCACTTCTCTTCTTACAAATGATTAGAAATGAACTTTTATATATAGGTGGATCTTGCCTTAAATCCTTCTGAATATGTTGGTTGTACAGGGTCGACCCAGTCGAACCTGTATGTTTTCAAAAGATAATTCACTAGGTCCTGAGCTAGGTCGATCGAATGGCTAACAAAGATCCTAATGAAAAATGTTCTTAAATAGTACAGGTTTAACCCAATCGACCCTGTATAGTAATGAGAGGTTGAAAACTGTATAGGGTCGATCCAGTCAACCTAGTACAATCAACTAGTTGGAAGGGGGTCAAGGTAAGAGCAAGGAGGATAAAACATGGCAAATGACTAGAATGGGTAAGGATGAGAAGAATCAGCTTAGGGTAAATGGTTTTTAGGAGATGAGTGTGTAGATGACAAGTGGTATAAGAGACAACAATATTATTAAGCATCAATGGTCTGCCCACCCCTTTCCCGGTGCACCTTTTAAAGCATGCACTCAGAAAGATTGAGACTTGATGAGTTCTTGCAAGATACAAAGTGTCAGTAATCAATACAAGTTTAAAAATACTGTGTTTACATATACCACATTGTATGAAACTGTGAAATGAAGCTTATGTCATTGAATAAGATCAAGTATGTAACAAACACACCAGCTACATCTACATCTAGTACAAAATTTACAATCAAACCAAGTTATAAGGTAAAACCTCCTGAGCCTAAAAAGGAAATAACCACCATGGTTAACACAGTTGCATAATAGCCTAATTGGCTTATCCTGTATAATACATCAAGGAGATAATTTACACGTCTACTTGAACCTCCTGCTTCATTACTCCCACGATTTTTAGAGTGTCATCTTATTGTTTTTGTAAATTTTTGCATTTTTTTTAAATTTTTTTATGAGAAAAGATAGAAACACAAGATGAATGGTGTGTACCTAGTAAACATGCGCTCAATGATGACCAGATGAAGAGAGAACTCCTTTTTATCTTGGAAGGAATACTTGCAATAAGACAACACTACCACAAGCTTGTTGGTTAGACAAAGATGCAGGGTGGACCGCCTAACATATGCTAGATCCAAGAAGCTAAAGCTTCCTTGGATGGCTGTCAATCCACTCCCCTAATAACAAATGAAGATGATAAAATAAAAAATATATAATTGAATTTAAATTAATGATAAAGTAAATGCTAAGTACAAAAATAAATTAAATACTTATTCAAATAAAAATGACTAAATCTAGCACATGCTAAAACTAGTCAAGGTAAGGCCATAAGCTAAAGCTTCCTTGGATGGCTGTCAATCCACTCCCCTAATAACAAATGAAGATGATAAAATTGAAAAAAATTAATTGCATTTAAATTAATGATAAATTAAATGCTAAGTACAAAAATAAATTAAATACTTATTCAAATAAAAATGACTAAATCTAGCACATGCTAAAACTAGTCAAGGTAAGGCCATAGTTTTGGGGTTTGGGTAAAATGGTAAGGGTCAAAAGGATTATTTTGTTGGGTTGGGTAAATGATCAAGGTTGAAAATAGACAAAAGGGTAAATGGATAGATGAGTCAAAGAAGAGAATATGTCAAGTGTGTCAAAGAGGTGAAAGAGGTCAAGTGAGGAATATGGGAAAGAGGCAAAATGAGATAAAGGGATAAAAGGGTAAATGGTAAGATGAGGAAATGATGAAGACAAGAATGGTTAAGGGAGTGAAAAGGTTAAGGGAAGGGATACCAAAAGGAAATAAATAAAAAAAATTGAAATAACAAAATAAAATATTACCTCAATGTTTGTAGACGCTTATTGATGAAGATGGTTTGTTGAATATTGTTGATGAAGATGTCTTGAGGCAATTTCGGCAAAGCTTTGTTACTTTGAATTTTTTTTCTCCAAGATGTGGAAGAGTAATGACCTCCTTGAAATAGATGAACACCTGCAATAAAATCTGGGCAGAAATACTCTAACTTTTCAACCTCCTCCTTGGGTGAAGGAGAGGTGGGGTATTTATAGTTTTTTTTGTGAAGAAACATGCCAAAAGAGGGCATCTTGGAAGTATGGCACATTTTTCCCCAAGGTCAAGGATGAGGTTGGTGGAATATTCCTATGGGGGTTGTGAAGTCTCCCTACCTTGCATGCAAGTCCAAGTTTAAAAGGAATTGTGCACATGGTTTGAAAATGGGACCGAAGACTTTGTTACACCCTTATTTATCCTCATTTATGAATTTTAAGAGTTCTCCCACCAAATATGGTGCCATTTTTCAAGGGGGCATGGGTTAGTCAAGGTGAGGTGGGAAAAGATTCCAATTTGGGCTGATAAGTCTCTTATTGGGCTAAGAAGTTCAAAATGGGGGCTCTTTTGTCTCTCCTAAGGTGTGAAAGGGATAGGTAAGTCAATTTTGAAGGATATTTTTATGTGAAAATGCAAAACCAAGTCAAATGACTTACCCCTGAGGAGAAATTGGACCCATTTCAAGTGGGGACCCTTGTGATGCTTAAGTGAGGTCAATAAGCATCTTAGAAAAATAGGCTAAAGGTGGGGTACCAAGCCATGTCACTTTGCCACATCATTTTGCCATGTCACATGCCATGTCATTTGTCATGCCATATGCCATGTCACATGCTATATCACATGTGATGTCATTTACCATGTCACTTTCCATGTCATATGCCATGTCATAATGAATAGTGAAAGTGGGTCCCACAATAAATAGTGATGATGAATAGTGTTTTATGAATAGTGATTTCAAAAACTATTTTTGAATGGTGTTTTCAAATAATAATTTTTGAATAGAAATGGGTAGAATAGTGACTTTGGTTAAGTTAGGAGGGTGGCATAAGGGTTTAGGAAGGTTTTAGAAGGATTTAAGGTGGCCTCGAGGCATTCAAACACCTAGAATTACAAGTGTGCAATTTTCTAGTGTCTACATTTTACCCCTTTTTGTTATGCGGCTTTGAATTAACAAGTTACAAAAAAATAACAAATTGTTTGGTCGAAGGTCAATGTGCCCCGAGTATGGGAGGAGGTGTTCCCCCTTAAACCGAGAGTCAATGAGGATAGGTCGAATCGGGTGTAGTTTTGATAAGCAATTGATGGGGAAGCACTAGGTGGTATCGCAAGGTAGTGGGGCATGTGAGATGCGAATAGATGCATAAAATGCGACTAAGCATGGTAGTCAAGATTACACAAAGATGAAAGCTACCAACATTGATAAAATAAGATCAATGCTAAGAAGACAGGTGACCAATATACCACATGATCATAATGCTACCAACATTGATAAAATAAGTTCAATGCTAAGAAGACAGGTGACCAATATACCACATGATCGTTATTATGATGGTTGGGTACACTTGTTAGCCTTTGTAACAAAAGGGGTAGTGTCTGTGTGGGTATCCAAATTCAAGAGTGATCTTATGTGTGGGTAACTGAAATTGAAAGTGATCTTGTGTAAAACACTAATGGTCAGGTCATGTACTAGGTGGTGCAAAATATTAAATCTTCAACATGGCAAAATTGGTTGGCATGATAAAAAATACTATGACGAGGGCATCGTAAAACATGCAAATAGGTCGAGTAAAAAACAACCAACATCAGGGTAGATGTGGGCAAGGTGGTTGGAATGGGGTGGTTGAGCAGATGCCATATGCACTAGGCAAGTGGACGCTGTCTACATAGCTCCATGGACATAATGTCCAAAATGAATTTCAAGCCTAATATAGATCTTTTGAGGTTGGGAGTGTTGGGTATCTAGTTGCCTCAATATGAAAAGGTGACGAGTTCATAGATAAAAAAGGTCATAATAAAATAAAGGGGTAATAATTCTAAAATTTATTCCACCAAAAAAATGGAAGAAATAGGCTGTAGGAAATCTGGTACTACTTGAATTGTCATAGTAATCCGACCGGGTCTTTCATCACCATCCAAATAAGTCGTCATTGTGCATACTCCACTATAATGTCTTGAACATGCTATGGAAGGGGTATGGTTCAATGATTTGGGGAAGCAAAATAGCAGAGTGGGTAAGCGAGTCACAATGAAGATTTGTATCCTTGACGCTTGAGCCAGTGGGGTGTTGAAATAAGCAAGCATTGAGTTTTGAAGGAATTCTAAGAAAGACATCAAGGGGATTTGCAATAAAAAAATATTAATTGGTTGAGGGAGTAGGTTGTGTTCCCACACAATTATTTGAAATCTCCCATTTGAAGATGGTTTTTAGCTTGATTCCAACATTGATGAAAGAGCAGAGCAAAAGGGATATAAAATGAGCAAGACTCGGGGGATGGGGAAGGAAACTTCTTCAACAGCTGGCGGTGTTTGCGCATGTTTGTTGGTCACATGACTTGCGAACGAGGTAAAAAGAGAAAGCACTAAAAAGTGTCAAGCGAAAAGTGCTAAAGGGTTGAGCAGGAGATGAATGAAAAGAGAAGCATCGAGGCAACCAAGGGGATGAAAGGAGTCAGGCATGGTCATATGGATGAAAAACAAGGAGTGTCAGGTAATGTTGAAGAGAAAAGGAAAATAAAAGGCAGAAGCGAAGAAATGAAAAAGATGGAGAATGAAGGATGGCAAACTCGACGGTCGAGTGGCCACGAAAGGCTTGAAAACAAGTCTAAAAAGATTGGGAAGAAGGATTTGGTGATGAAAATGAGAGAAAAAGAAAAGGGAGACATAAGGGGTGAAAGGATGAGATGAAGACAAGGGATGAAAATCAGGGATGACAAGAAAGAAGAATTGAAGCGGGGATACAAAACATAGATACTCCGACATATGTAAAAGATAAGTAAGTACCATGATGGAAAGCAAAGAGAAATTAGAGATAAGAAGAAAAGGGCAATTATGGAAGGCTTCTCCAGGATAAATGCCCAAAGTGGGGCTAGAAGAGGAGGAAAGAAAAACGCTAACAGAAAGACAAAATGGTGAGATAAGGAGGAATGAAGTGGAAGATGTGACAAGAATAGGGGAAACAATCAACAAGGAATACATCCAGGATGAGGCAGAACTGGTGAGGAAATAAAAGGGAACAAAAGGAAAGGGGTGAATGTTGAGAGTATCTGGACATAAATTAGACAGAGAAGGGGAATAACAGACATGTCTGGCTAAGGTGGCAAAGAGTAGGTAGGGAGACAAAGAGGATGCAACGTAGTTCGGGGTGAAAGCATCAAAGCAAAAGTGTAGGAAGGTGACAGGGAGGCCAACAAAATAGAGGAGACAATGGTTAGACAAGAGATAAGGGTGGAGAATTGGGAACACTGTCAATCCTTGTGTTAAAAGGGATTGACAAGCTACAAAAGTGATTAAAATAGATTGACAAGCTGAAAAAAATGGCAAACAAGGCAAGTGGCATTAGAACCCAATGGCACTAAGAAAGAATGTTTAAGGTGGTTTTGGCTTATGATGCCCTAGACGAGGGGCATGGTTAGTGAAAGAAATTAGTTATAAAATGAGGAGTTAGTTGTTAGTGGCTGAGCTGTCCGTGACCGGTGCCTACATAGTCAAAATGGACATTAGGCCAATGTAGTTTGATTAAAAGGATGGGTGATGGCTTGCAAATGGGATGCCCTGATTTGAAAGACCAAAAATTTTAGGTTGGTTGGATGCAAAATTGGCAAGAGGTCAAAACTGGTTAAGGTTGGTTTTGGTTTGCTCGTGGTTGATGGTTAAGGGAAGGAAAGAGAAACGTTAGTGGCTGAGATGCTTGTAAGCGATCTCTACATAGTCCATGGACATCAGGCCAATGTAGTACCAAACAAGGGTTGGGTTGGTGGTGTCCAAGTGTGTTGCCCCAATTAGATGAACCACATGCGTTGGTTTGGGCTAATGGTAGAGGGTTTTGGTGAAACAATGGAGGTGTTGGGTTATGGTGAAGGTAATGGTGAAAGTGAATGGGGTAGGTTGGTAAATCGTTACCACAATGATCCCACATTTATTAGGATGAGAGGCATGGATGGGTAAGGTAGGGTAAATAAGAAGGGAATACTAGGCCTAGTAACACAAACGACCTTCAATGGAAGTAATCCAAAGAAGAGGTGTCTTTGTTAAATGGTTATGCCAACTGAAGTTGTGTGAGGTTACAAGTGAAGTGGTAGTAGCTATCACTATGAGCCAAGTTTTAGGAGATGGTTTTCTATTATGATCTACATAGTCATAATAGCAAATAATCTTCACCGCCATGAGCTGAGTTTTATTAGCTGTAGAGGAGAAATGACATGTAAAGAATTTCTTTGACAGCTAGGCAAATTCTACAAGTTAGAAAACCAGTAGCATGGTGAGCAATAGAGGACAATCTGTCCTACTCAAGAGCTGCATTGATGGGCTGGGTAGAAGGTGTCCTTATATGCATCCCCTATTCCTAAAATGATAATCGCCAGAGGCCCTTTGATCAGGTAGCGATGTGCTGAGGGATATGTAACATGTAACTAGATAAGATGGTTGCACATTCGCTGAGGAGGATTTGACAACTGACACAAAAGAAAAGATTACCATGCCAATGATGATAGTCACCGAAAAGAGATGATTAGAATATGGGCCCATGGTGGTGCCGTGAGATGACTGATTGGATTGATAATTACGTGGCCATGTGAAAGGTTGGTGGACACACTTGCATCATGCCGAAAGACATTGTGCAAAGGAATGAATGATGTCATAAGATGCTTGCATCAATAGAGTGGATAATTGTGCCTACAAGAAAGGATGATCAGATGGTTATGTTAAAGCAAGGCTTTGGTGATGAGGATGCATCGCTAATTTCTTGGTTGCATAGGTCGCTCAGAATGCTAAGAACAAAGGGAGTTGCAAATGGCAGACAATGGGAGGAATAGTGGAGAGGAAGGGGAACCTCCATGTCCTAAAATAATTAACATGGTGAATGTCTAGATCTACCAAATACTTTAACACACGATGGAGATAATAGAAGTGCTGCTAAACCATTAGGAAGAGGTGAGACATCCACAACTTGAGCTGGAACTGGAACTGCTACCTCTTCAGTGGCAGATAGGTGAGAAGTGTACTGTGCTCGGTGTGAGGCTGGAAGCCATGCTATATGGTGCATTCATGGAGGGAATTTGCACTGCTTGAGGGGATGCACGTGGAGGCAACAATAGATGGTGCCTTTTCTAGCTGAACAACCAGAGGAGGGCTATGTAGCGAGGGCACTGGGTGAACAAAATGAAAGATGTAAAGCGGAGCGTGATTGTCACCCTGTGAAGATGGATGCAAGAAAGGAGAACAACTGATCCCCTTTAGTGGCTATGGAGATAGTGAATATTGTTGAGGGTAGCTCTGGGAGTAAGCAAGTGAAAGGAGGGATGATTATAATCCCAGAATCACCAAAGAATCATCTAAATGCGAAGCAAGGAGGACAAGGTGCAGATAGTTAGATAGCTTTGTAAAAGCCATGTGACTTCTTGCACCTTAAATAAATAAATAACTAAAAGATATTGCATAATTTGTTTGTAAATATATACAAAATGCTTAATGTGAATTATTCATTTTGAGGTTAGATTTACATAATGATGAAAATGATGGGAAATGGTTAGAATTGATAAAAAACATTTAACCATGCATTTGAGAGATAAAAAATGGGGCCTGATGTTTCATCGTTGGCAAGGATCAAAAACAAAACCCAAAAGTGAGATAGACCTAATGAACATAATCCTTACAAATGCTTCGGATTAGCATGTGTTTGTGGATAAAACAAGTTTCTTGATCCCCTGGTGTCAAGTAAGCTCACAATCCCTTGATTGAGATGAAGAGGGGAAATACAAGTGATAGGCAGAGTGAAGAAGGAAAATGTGAATGGTAACCTTATGTGGATCAATTTGCCCCTTTTATAGGTGACCACCGAACTATAACAGACTCGTCCATGTCTTATGATAAGTGTAGACTAATCGATATGGGAAATCTACATGTAGAAGCCGCTTGCAACTTCCATCTAATTATGTTACTTGCAAGCCGATTGTGGCTGACGATGGGTTTTTTTGAGTTTTATTAGTTGGGAAGCTGATCGATGCAGGAAGCTTCCAATGAATTGCTTTGTATTTTTGTCAAAGTTGACTTAGCCATCCTGCGAGGGAGTGGTTCAAGTTTATGGGCTTTGTTTTTAATGCATGTAATAGCTGTCTTTCAAGGGTGCAGTCTATTTTTTTATTTTATTTTTTGTTTTAAGTAAATTTGAATTTATTTTGTGTGGTTGTCCTTCGAGGGAGCAATCTACTTTTAATTTTGAAGCAATTTTTTTGATTTTGATTTTGGGGCAACTGTCCTTCGAGGGAGTAGTCTGTGATGCCAAAGAGTGTGATCCAAATAATAATTTGTATTTGCAGAATAATTTTGATATTTGTAGACATGGACCAGTCTAATTATGTTTGTGTGTTTCCCCTTTATAAGGATGAAACTTGAACACAAGAAGGTTTGTGAAAGGAGGGGAACTGAGGAACAACAAACCATGGGATCCCATCGTGTTAAAGACATAAAGTGTCCATGAGAACCACGCTATGGGTAGAGCCGGGGTACCCATACTTAGGATTGGATCATGACTATGATGGTTAATCACACGGTTCTGTGTTGTATTCAATTGTTCTCAGAAAGGAGAAGAGGAATATGAAAGGTAAATATCTCATAATCTAGGGACGAGCATAAGTTAACATGCAAATGGGTTAGATTCATGTTTTAGCAAAATAACTGATGCAAATGTGAAACATTGAGAGGCTTAGGTTCTGGTTTGCCTTCAAGGGAGGATAAACAATAAGCACCTGATCTGTACTTGTTGGTGATGATGTATGGTTTGAGCCAATTAAAATCAAACTTTCTCCATTTGCTTTTCTCCATATTGGTTACATATTGGTTTTGCTTTAGGATAAGGTTTCTAATATTGAAGTTTCAAGGTTTGAGGTGCTTGTTATAAGTGTGGGTTATACACTCTTGATAGATGCAGAGGTGGGTGAGGGCTGCCAAGTTGTGCTCATTAAGGAGCTCAAGTTGATCTAAATGATGGTGACGAAAGTCCTCTTCAAAAATGATATCTTGCAAAGAGATGTGAAGAGAGGGGATTTGGACTTCGAGGGTTAAGACTGCCTCTGCTCCAAAGATAAGAAAGAAAGGGGTAGCACCCGTAGAGGTTTGGATGCTAGTGTGATAGGCCCATAAAGTGAACGGGATGTGTAAGTGCCACTCCCGACCCGAAGCACTGACTATCTTAGTGAGCATTTTGTTAAAGATTTTGTTGGAAGCTTCTACCTGGCCATTGCCTTGAGGGTGGTATGGTGAAGAAAAGCTCAACTCAATCCCAAATGCATCACATAGGCTTTGAACTTGCTTGTTCTTAAAGGATTTGCCATTATCAGTGATGATTTTATGAGGGACAGCGAAGCGACAAATGATATGATGATTAATGAAATCCATGATCCTTTACGCTTTGATCGAGATGAGAGGGATAGCTTCCACCCACTTGGTGAAGTAATCAGTGGCTATGATGATGAATCTATGTCACTATGAAGAATGGGGGTTAATCTCCCTAATAAGATCAATCCCCCAATGGGAGAAAGGCCAAAAGTCTTGAGATACCTGGAGACTATTGGTTGGCGCATGATGTAAATTAACATGTTGTTGGAATTTAACACACTATTTTACATAATCGCAACAGTCTTGGTTGAGGGTGGGCCAGTAAGAATTAAGGCGAAGGATACATTTAGCGACCGTTAGGCCGCTAAAGTGTCCCCCACAGATCCCATCCTGTATTCCTTGATGCCATGGGAAGCTTCCTGACTACGTAAGCAATGAAAGAGGAGACTGTTGAAACCATGTTTGTAAAGGATTCCCCCTAGTATGGTGTAACGAGAGGTACTCTAACAAAGATTATTCAGGCGTTCCGAGAGAGGCCATGATGAACGATGCCTAGGTGGAGGTAGTTAAAATTTTGGTCATACCAAATGTTGGATCAGGATTTATTCACATTACAAATGATAAGGGGGTTAAAATGGTTGTAATAAGGTGTGGTAAAATGGTGAATGGTGACAAATATTTTGGAATTGGAAGGTTGAGAAGGGATCTGAGAAGCAAGGAAAGCCATTGTATTGACACATTTATTAGTAGATCGAGGAATGGATTGGATTAGGTAATGTTTAAATGATGCTAAGAGTTTGTTAACTAAAAGTTTATATTTTTGCAAAACATCATTCTTACATTGATAAGATCCATTGACCTGGTTGACCATGAGTTGGGAATCACCAAAGACATGGATTATCTTAATTCCCAAGCTTTGAGTAGTTCAAAGACCTATCACTAGGGCTTCATACTCGGCCATATTATTGGTGCATTCAAAGTCAAGTTTGAAGGAGAGAGGAAGGGGTTCGCCATCGATAGGGATGAGAATAACTCCAACACCACCTCCTTGTTGATAGTTCGAGCCATCAAAGAACATGGTCATTTGATAGGTTATGCCATATTCCTAAAATAGGGTCATGATGGACTCGTCTGGAAAGGCAAGAGGAGGTGTTTAGTCATTGGTTAAAGGAGCTTCTACTAATTGGTCAACGATGACCTACCCCTTAATCTACTTCTGCTAGAGGAATTCAAGGTCAAATTCAGCTAGGAGCATGAGCCACTTAGCCATATGCTATTTTTGGTATGGTTTAGAGTGCATGTATTTGAGTGGTGGGTCGGTATTAGTTATGACAAAGGTTTTATGGTTAAGAAGGTAGTGGCAGAGTTTGGTTGCTATGAAGGTTAGAGCTACACATAGTTTATTGGTATGGGTATATCAAGTCTCATATTTTACAAGTGTGTGGCTAATGTAGTATACGGCTTGCTCTTTGTGTTGTTCATCTTTGTGAGCCAACATTGCCCTTAGGGAATGATCAGTGGTAGAGATATATAGGTAAAAGGGGTTGTCATCCTTGAGGAGAATAAGAACTGGTGGAGAGAGAAGGTATTCCTTAAGGGAATCAAAGGCTTGTTGGCAATCCTTGGTCCACTTAAAGGAGGTATCCTTCTTAAGGAGATGGTGAAAAGGGAGACATCTATCTAATAATTATGAAATGAAGCACCGAATGGATTAGAGTTTTCCTTGTAGGCTACGAAGTTGCTTAAGGTTGGTAGGAGGAGGCATCTCCATTATTTATTTGACCTTTCTAGGGTCCACTTTGATTCCTCGAAGAGAGATGATAAAGCCAAGAAGCTTTCCTAATAGGACTCCAAAAACACATTTCTTGGGATTGAGTCTAACTTGGAAACATATTAGGCATTCACAGATGATGTTGAGATCTTTAAGATGATTGATATTTGGATTTTCCCAAGAGATAATTAACATAATTTTCTACAATCATGTGGATGAGGTCATGAAATATGTAGGTCATGGATCATTGGTAGGTGGCACCAATGTTTTTAAGCCCGAAAGGCATGACCCTATAGCAAAACGTTCCCCATGGGTTGGTGAAGGCAATTTTACGCTAATATTCTTGAGCAATCAAGATTCGATTGTAACCCGAAAACCCATCCATGAGAGATAACATCACATGGCTGGCTATAAGATCAACAAGTTGATTGATGCTAGGCAAAGGGAAGCCATCTTTTGGGCAAACAAGGTTAAGGTCATGGAAGTCAATGCAAAGGTGAAGTCCCCCTATGGATTTGGTGATGGGAACTATATTAGAAACCCATTGGAGAGAGTTGATGGGTTGAATGAAGTTTATCGATAGAAAATGTTGAAGCTCTTCTTTGACAAGAAGGGCTATGTGAGGATGCATGCATCAAAGCTTCTACTTGACAGGTTTGGCGTCATGATGAATGACTATGTTATGGGTAGCAATGGTGGGGTCAATCCGAGGCATATCACTATAAGACCAAATGAATGCTATGCTGTAGTCTCAGAGGAAAGAAGAGAAGTCCTAAAGTTCCTCAGTATTTAGTTATTGGCCCAACGTGATGATGTGGGGGTCATCCGGGGTGCCCAAGTTGATATCGGTGGTAAATTCATTCAACATGGTTTGGTTCTCTTGAGGAAGATATTTATGGACGGAAGAATCCCTCGCACTAGGGAAGGTGAGATTAGAGTCATCATTCTAATGATGAATGGTATCAATGGTAGGAGAATCCTTTTCAACCATTTTGAGATGGATGAGGGGAATGGTTTTGGTTTGGCCACCTCCATGATAAATTAAGGGGCCGAGGCTGACGGTATTGATCAAAATTTTTTTTTGGGGGGGATGATTTTATGCTTTTCAAGTGGGGAAAGTAGTTTTGTTGGGGAGGATGAGCTGTATTCATCTATGGTGGCAATGGGTTTGGTTGATTTGGCAGATTCTTCAGGTGGTTTATAGCCCAAGCCAAATGATTCATGAGGTTTCATAGTTTTGACATAGGGTAACTCATGAGGTCCTTGTTCATAGTGACCAAAGCCAAATCATTTCTAGGCACACTTATGGAGATATAATTTAGCAAATTTAGGTTTGCTAAGGTAGGAAAAGTTTGGGGTGAATGGTCGGGTGGATGAGGTAGTGGTAGGAGCTAAAAGTGGTCTATTAAGTCCCCCATAAACAAAATTTGTTTGACAGTTTGGGAGCCCAAAAGGGATAATGGTTCCAATGTTGGGCTCATAGGAAGGGTCATATTTGAGGTTCCCATATTCTTGGGGAGTAGGGAAGGTATCCAAGGGCAAGTGTTTATATTCCCCAAAGGAAAGGTGTTGGAATGTGGTTGTCATAGGGTTTTCTACGAAAATATGAGAAGAGGGGATAGATGAGGTAGTGGAAGCCTCATCAACATTAGGTGTAGGGATGTTATTGGTTTTGGTTAGTGAGGTTATGTTGTTAGCAGAGGTTTTTGAGGTGGATGAAGGAGGACATCATTAGGTCAATATGTCATGTTGCAAGACACGAAAGGATTAGGGTCAGCTTGGATCATCACAACCTATCCTTCGTGTTCAAACTTGACACAATGATGTAGGGTGGAAGGAGCACAACCCATGGCATGAATCCAAGGATGTCTAAGTAACACGTATTGGAATTATCCTTCTACAACATAAAAGAGCTTAGGAATAGTTTGAGGTCCTACATGGATATGTACGACAACTGTACCCAAGGTAGTAGCCATGGTATTGTTGAAGAAACGGAGGACTGTTGAGCTTTCAGACATGATGTTCATAGGTAACTGTAATTGGTCATAAGCATGGGAAGAGATAATATCGATGCTAGCTCCTCCATCAATCATCCCTCTTTTGATTTAGGTTTGATTGATGTATATGGTAATGAAGAGTCGGGGATCAGGATCCTCCAAATGGATAGAAGGTATTTCAATATTTTTGAAGGTGACAAGGTTGGAAGTTTGAAGGACACCAACAAAGGCGGCTAGAGCTTCAGGGTCATTAGGTTGGGCCTCGATGGATTGTAAGGTTTCTATGAGTGCTTGGTGATGATGGAGAGAAGTCGAGATTAACTCATACAAGCTTATCTTTGCTGGAGTTTGGTGGAGTGGTTTGAGGATAACTTTCTTGATGGATATTGCATATGGAGGGTTAGATGGAGAGGCTCATAAGATAGATACTTTGGTCTTGTTTGAAGATAGAGAGGGTTGGGTATTATTTGTTTGGGAGTTTGAGGAGGGGTAAATCCATGGAATGGATGCCTTAGCCTTCCCTTTATCCTTCTATTGGGCCCGAGATCGGGTGACCATGTGAATAGTGTGGATAAGGGGGTTTTTTGGATTGGGTGGTTGCTTTGGTTCCTCCTCTTCATCATTAGGTAATATTGAAGGTTGGATGGGTTGATTTGGTGGTTGGGTTAGCAATGGGGATGAATGATGTTTTTTTGATAACAGATCATCATTTTCACATAAGCAATGAACAAGTGCTTGGAGAGATTTACAATTCTTGGTGTCATGCCCTGGTGCCCTATGGTATGCACATATCAGGTTATCATCGAACCATTTTGGTTGAGGATGTGAAGGGTTAAAAGTTTTGATAGGTTGGAAAGGCTTGATACGTGGTGAGGTTATGGAAGAGATTTTTAACAACTTGAGTATGACTTTAGTAAAGGTGGTAGGGGTTTGGTGGCTTTTGGTTTGGGTGTCGAGGTAGAAGATTGTTTGGAAATAGGTTTGGCAATAGGTGCTCTTAAGTTGTTATGTTTTCTCGATGGCTTTGGTTTAGGTAATATGGTTGATGAGCTAGAAGGAGAGGATGGTAAGGTAGGTAGCTTAGGTATTGCAAGTGTTGGTAGGAGAGATGTTTTATAAAAGAAGTGTGACGGTGTAACTAGTAGAGGTGGTAGGGTTTTGGTATGAGTAATGGGCTTCATGATTAAGGTAGAGGGATGAGGACTTAAGATGGAGGCCAAGGTTGAAGGAGGTAAAGTTCAAGATTTTGGGTTCTTTTGTGGTTTTATTGCCTTGGTTGTTTTTGTTGGTTTTGAAGGAGGTTTAGCTACTTTATTTTCTTCAAGTGATTGAGGGTTGGTTAGTTTAGCAGGGGTTTTAGATGGTTGGGTGGAGGTTTTATAAGTAATTGGTTGGTTCACCAAAGAAGGGGTTGGGGGTTCTGGGTTGGTTTTCTTACCCTTGTCTTGGCTTATGGCAGAAGGTTCCGTAATTAAAGGTTCAGTGGATGAGGCTATCTTTTCTTTTGAGATAGCCTTCAAAGAGGGAACACATGGTTCTATAATAGGGGAGATAGGTGTGGAATCTTCTATTGAAGGTTTGGGTATGGTTACTCCTTCTGGTTGGGTGTTCAAAGGTGTAGAAGGTAACTCTACTTCTTTCATAAGCAGAGGGGAATTGGTGGGTTGATGAGTAGGTTCTTTGTCATCGAGCGTGTCATGAACCATGTTGATGGTATGGGTGCTGGGAGAGCATTCAACGTTATTGCTCTCATTTTTGGTGGGAGAATGGTTTAGAAAAGGATGTCTAAATATGTAGAGTGCTTGATTTGCTGGAGCATTGGGGTTATCTAATCTAAGCTTCCCCTTTGTTGATGAGGGACTGGACAAGATTCTTAAAGGTGTTACATCTGTTAATATCATGTCCTACGATCCGATGAAAGACACAGTTGTCATTCTTATTATACCATCTTGGCACAGGGTGAGAATGATCAAATTGTTGAGGTGGTTCAATCAATGGAAGTTGAATGATGTTGGATTTTAACAATTTTTCCAAAATAAAAGCATATGGTTCTCCAAGTGGAGTTAATTGTTTCTGATTATTCCACATTTGGTTTCTTTGGTTTGAAGGATTTGAGGAGTTATAGGTTTGGTTCCTAGAATTTAGTTGGTTGGTAGATGGTAGAGGTGCGGCTTTGAGGACAATAGCATTAGCGGTCGCTTTGTTCTTGGTATTGTTATTGGTTAGGTTGTTGGGTTTGGACGAATAGGGCTCATTGGGTTTGTAAGTTAAGTTTTTATTTTTCAAATTTAACTTTCCTTCTTTAATGGCTCTATTTTCTAGTTTATGAGCCATGGTAAAGGCTTCATCAAATGTCCAAAAACTTTGGACATGCAACATGGAGGAAATGTGTTTTGTACATGCTCAAGCAAAAAGCTCTATGAGTTTTAGTTGAGGTAAAGGGAAGGAAAGTTGATTTATTAAGCTTCTCCAATGAGCGACAAAGTTAGCAACAGACTCATCTTCATATTCCCAGATAGAGTAGAGGTTAGTAATGGAGACTTTCTTGGAGATATTGATTGAAATGTGGTCCAAGAATGTTTGGGCCAATTGAGCAAAGGAGACGATAGAATGCTTAGGCAAAGCACTATACCAATCTAAGGCTAGTCCTGCTAGAGACATGGGGAATGTACGAAGAAGCAAGAAGTCGTCATGGGTAATTAGGTAACACAAGTACCAAAATTCCCTAAGATGCTGCTGGGGGTCCTCTTTATTTTGGAACTTAGTAAATTTTGGGAGTTCCATTTGGGAGGGTAGACATGGATTGGGATGGATGGATGGATGGGTTCCTTATATATTTGGTCATAGGAAAGGAGGTTGTTAGATCCTAAAAATGAAGATTCAAGATTGTTAACTTTGTCGATTAACATCTTGACCAAGTTAGTTTAGGGTTGGGTTGGGGGAATGGAAGAATTGATAAACTAATAGGATGGTTGGAAAGAGGGAATATGGTGGTAAGAGGTTGATGATTGTTGAGGGGGTACCCCATAAGAACTTGTGGGTACAAATGAAGAGGTAGGGGGATATATATGGCTTTATGGGTTAGCCACATATTGATAATAGGTGAAAGCTATTTGTTGGGGAACAATTGTGGTTGGGGGAATGGATGTATGAGAGGGTTGGGTTTGAGAGGTTACCTAAGTTTGGATGGGAGGAAGTGTTTGGGGTATAGAAAACACCATGTTTTGAAGAGGGGTGTTGGTTGGTTGGATAGTGGTAAGAGGGGAAGAGGAATGAGCGGTGGAAGTTTAACCCATGGTTGGTAGGGTATTGGTGGAAAGGGGCACACTCACCTCCGTGTGAAATGATTTAGTCAGGGTTGAGGGTGCTTGAGCAGTAGTCAGGACATTCGATTGGGTTTGATTTGTTAGAGGGCCATGAGTTAAGGAAGAAACATGAGAAACGGAAGGTCGGGTAGAGGTGACACCCATCATGAGGTGGTGCCGCATGTCGTAAGGTAGATTCAAGAGAGGGATGGAAGAGGTTCGGGCACGAAGGGCCAAGGTGGCAAGGTAATGCTGCAAGGCCTCCAGGTTATTATCTAGATAGATAGTAAAGTTATCATCCCCTTCAGGGACCACCGAGGGTCTATTAGGTGAATGAGGCATATGAGGAGAATCACGGGGTGTTGCCTCGATGTCTAAGACGTACTCCATGGGTAAAGATGAAGAAGGAGGTGAGGGTAGGTTGGTTTGGTTTATTGCCTATATTCATGTTAAGACCATGTGAGAAACCAAAGAGTGGAAGTTGAACCTCGTACCTCAAACAAGAAGCAGTTGAAAAAAGAAAAGAAATCAACATGCTCTAGAGAACGTTAAGCCCTGGAGTTTTAATTATCTATTTTTGGCTTAAGCCTTAAATGATTATGAAGGGAATTGGCTTAAAAAGGTCCTAAACAGAGCCATCTAAGTTTAGTTTCAAGATGTTTAGGCACTCAAGAGTCAATTCTGCACTGAATCGGGTATGTGGCTTGGTACTGGGGGCTTGCTCCTTGCACTTCACGAATCTGAAGCCGAGCCGGGCTGCTTAGCCAAAATATACTATTTTTTTAGAGTTTATACTCCACCAGAGAACATAGTTGGTTAACCCTTTGGTGATTAAATCCAAGTACAAAAATTGGGTAGGGGTAAGGTTGCCACTTGGTGATGAAATCCAAGTTAGACCTTGTCTTAAGTATTGTTTTGGTGTGTTGATTATGAAAGTGGTTCGGTTTGTGTGTGAAGAAGAAAAGTGAATCTATGATTAATTTACCTGTTTAATTAAAGCTACGTGAGTTAATTAAGCCAAAAAACCATGAATGCACTTGATTTTAAACCAAAAAAAAATTTCAATGTCTTTGAATGAGCATAGAATAATGCAAAGGTTTATTCTATGCCAAAAGAAATTTCAGATTCCAAATTGATGAGAATAGAAGAATGCAAGGATTTATTTTATGCCAAAATAAATTTTGGATTTCAAATTTCATTTGATGAGCATAAAATAATGCAAAGATTTACTTTATGCTAAAATGAATTTCGGATTTCAAATTTCATTTGATGAACATAAAATAACATAAAGATTTACTTTATGCCAAAGGAAATTTCAGATTTCAGATTTCATGAGCATAAAATAAAGGAGAACATGAAAATGCAAACTATGAAAAATTGAAAGAAAAGGGCACCTAGATGATGCTAGGTCCCACTAGGCGTGCCAAAATGTTTTTGTAAATTTTCATAAGATGAAGGGTGTGTCCTTGTTAAACATGTGCTCTCTGATGACCAAACAAAGAGAGATTTTTTTTTTGTCTTGGAAGGAATACCTGTAATAAGACAACACTACCACAAGCTTGTTGGTTAGACAAAGATGGAGGATGGACCACCTAGCATATGCTAAATCTAAGAAGCTAAAGCTTCATTAGATGGCTGTCAATCCACTCCCCTAATAAAAAATAAATATGATAAAATAAAATAAAGGTAATTGCATTTAAATTAATGATAAATTAAATGCTAAGTACAAAAAGAAATGAAATACTTATTCAAAGAAAAATGACGAAATCTAGCACATGCTAAAACTAGTCAAGGCAAGGCCATAGTTTTGGGTTTGGGTTAGATGGTAAGGGTCAAAAGGATTATTTTGTTGGGTTGGGTAAATGATCAAGGCTGAAAATAGACAAAAGAGTAAATGGATATATGAGTCAAAGAAGAGAATATGTCAAGTGTGGCAAAGAGGTGAAAGAAATCAAGTGAGGAATATGACAAAGAGGCAAAATGGGATAAAGGGGGAAAAGGGTGAATCGTAAGATGAGGAAGGGATGAAGACAAGAATGGTGTAGGGAGTGAAAAGATTAAGGGAAGGGAGGTCAAAAGGAAATAAATAAAGAAATTGAAATAACAAAATAAAAGATTACCTCAATGTTTGTAGATGCTTATTGATGAAGATGGTTTGTTGAAGATTGTTTTTGAACTTAACAGGGGTAAAAATATATTAAAAAACGAAAAGACCAAAATTACAAATCATTCTCCTGGTTCACCAACTGAACCAGCGCCTGAAACGTACTAGCCGAGAACATACCCGGGTCAGTAATACTCCACATGGAACCATTCTCCGAAGCCCATTTGGCAAGGCGATCCGCAACACCATTCCATTCTCGTGGAATATGTTTGAAAACAACAGAATTCAAAGAGGTACTTAAATGCCTGATCTGAAGAATAATGAGATTCAAATGCCAATCTATTATACCAGCATTACTGTTATTTAGCAAATTAATCACCACTTGCGAATCCAATTCGCAGATGATATTGTAGCAACCTTGTTGACAGCAGAACTTCAAAGCTTCCAGAATCGCCATGGCTTCCATGAGATTGTTTGTGTGGCAGCCTTTGTAAATCGAGAAAAGAAATTGTATGCAACCGAGACTATCTCAAGCAATACCCCCAATTCCGGCCTCTCCTGGGTTCCCCCGTGAGGAGCCATCCGTATTTACTTTGATAAAGCCAGGTTCAGGGCGGGTCCAGCGTCCTTTCCTATTAACCGGGCGCATTTTAACATTCAGCCCATGCTGCGCACCACAGCCCAGCGCCAAGTCATTTCCAGGTTGTAGACTCATACCCAGCTGCTTAAGTTGACCGTCCACCTCATCATTCCAGTCCGCTCCCTCCACACACTTAGCACGCAATGTTTCCTGCAAAGAATTAAGAATTTTGGACCAAAGCTGGCGCCATTCTAGGCGCTCTCCCCTGAAGACTCTCCTATTGCGCTCTAACCACAAATTCCATAATATGAAGGAAGGGCCCACAGTCCAAGCACTCTGCAGCAGGGAGTTCCTAGCAGGCGCAGGGCCCAATTGATTCCAGAATTCACTCAATGAATGAGCATGACAGCAGGGGGCGCCCCAAGCCGCCCACCACAAATGCCAGAACTGAGTAGCAAAGGGGCATTGGAAGAATAAATGCTCCCCTATCTCCTCACTACTGTGGCACAAAACACAGACCGAAGGCCCCTGAAAGCCACGTTTACATAAGTTATCCCAGGTCAGGGACTTGTTGTGAGAAAGAGTCCACAGAAAAAAATTACATTTGGGCCAAGAAATTTGGTTCCAGACTTTTTTCCCCCATAAGAACTGATTACGATTAAAAGCTTGCTTAATCAAAAGCGCATAACCAGACGAGACAGAATACTGGCCAGTTGTATCTCCCCCCCAGGCAAGAACATCTCTGCCCTGAAGATAATTGCATTCTCTAGACTGAAGGATATGGCTTAACTCACTTCTAGTCTCAGCAGATCCTCCCAGAGGCCAATCAAAAGAGTTTTTCCACCTATATCCAATAGCCATGCCCAAGCTGACAGCGTCCTTATAATGCATCACAATATCCCAACTAGCTGAGATAAAGATATCAGCTAGAGGCTGTAACTGAGGATGAGAAACTAACAGAGGCGGTTCCCCATTCCAAGAGTCTTCCCAGAACAGAGCTTCAGTCCCACTATTGCACACCCAGAAAAGACTCTGCTTCACCAGCTGCGCTCCCACCTTAAGAGTGCTCCACACCATCGACCCTCTACCAGCAAGAGGAAGTCTAGCCATGTCATGAGGCTCAGTGCCCGCGAAGTACTTAGCAGTCAGAATTTTGGCCCACAGGGCAGAATGGTTAGAGCACCACCTCCAGTATAACTTAGCGGCCAAGGCTTGGCTGCCTAAGATAGCTGAGCGTAGTCCCAGGCCCCCTCCTTGCTTTGGTCTACAAACCATGTCCCAGTTGACGAGACTCCATTTAGTGTTCTGAAGATTCCCACTCCAAAGAAATCTCCGAGAGAGGGCATCATATTCTTTAAGGAAGTAGACAGGGGCGGTTTGAATCATGCACCGATAAATGGGCAGCACCTGAATAACAGATTGCAAAAGAATAACACGACCAGCAGTGGAGAGCCATCTATGGGTCCAATCGCTGATTTTCCGTCTTAACTTGTCCAACACATTCTGCCAAAAAAGCCTGGGCTGCCGCCCCACAACAATGGGAATGCCTAAATAAACAACAGGAAGAGCTTGAATTTGGAATCTAAGAATGGCAGCGATTCTTCTCTGGATAGATTCAGGGGTGTTGAAGAAAAAAATGGAGGACTTGTGCTCATTGATCCTTTGTCCCGAAGCCTCCAAATAGTTGTCGAGGGTGTGACGGAAAGCTTCAGCTTCACGGATCCGAGCTTTACCAGCTAAAATAGTATCATCGACAAATTGGAGATGAGTCAAGGTAGTAATGCCATTTCCCCAATTCCAGCCCTGAAGGGTACTCTGAGCAACCCGAAACTTGAGAAGCCGTCCAAGCCCCTCAGCCATAATGATGAACAAGTATGGTGAGAGCGGATCTCCTTGACGAAGACCTCTCGAGGCCCCAAAAAGTTCCGTAGGGGCTCCGTTAATAAGAACCGAAAAGGAGGGCGTCATAATACAACTGAACACCCAGCTGATCCAATCCTGATTGAACCCAAAAGCTAATAGGACTTTGCTCAGAAATCTCCAGTTGACTCTGTCATAGGCTTTGGCAAGGTCAAGCTTAATAAACATAGATTTCTCTTGAGAAGTACTCATAGAATGGATTGCTTCAGCCGCAATCACCACTCCATCCAAGATTTGCTTACCAGCAACAAATCCACCTTGCTCCTCCGAAATAAGGCGAGGGAGGAATCCTTCCAGTCTTTGAGCAATGATTTTGGAGATGATTTTATAAATAACATTACAAAGCGCAATTGGCCTATACATCTCCAGCTTATTAGCCTGTTCCTTCTTAGGAATAAGAGCCAAGAACGTGGCATTCAAAGCTCTAAGCATTTCTCTGCTGGAATACGATTCCTGTATCACCTGCATTAAGTCATGATTTATAACTCCCCAAAAATCTTGAAAGAATTCAGCCGGGAATCCGTCAGGACCGGGGGCTTTACCTGACTTCATGCTAAAAACAACCTCTTCCACTTCTGGCAAAGCAATTGGCCGCATAAGGCGTTCATTCATTTCCTCATTCACCAAAGAAGGAATGCAAGACAAAACAGTATTTTCAATCCCTTCAGCTGGTATAGGATCACTAGCAAACAGTGCTGAAAAGTACCGAACAGCTTCTTTGCTAATAGCTTGGGAAGAGGTTAGGCAACATCCATCCTGAGAAACAAGAGAAGTAATAAAGTTCCCATTGCGCCGGGCCTGCACAGACTTATGGAAGAAAGCCGTGTTCTTGTCTCCCTCTTGAAGCCAATCATTGCGAGCCTTCTGCTTCCAGTAGATCTCCTCCCTAAGCTCCCACTCCGCTAAGGCATTGGCAACAGTAGCTTCTTCCAGACGAAGCTCCTCCGAGAATCCGCATTCTCTTATTTGCCTGGTTATCTTATCAAGCTGCTCTTGTGCCATCTTTTTCTTACAATGTAGATTCCCAAAACTACTTCTATTCCATTCCTGCAATTTCCTTTTAACATACTGAAGCTTTTTAAGAAATGAATACATAGCTGTACCATACGCTGGCCCTCCCTGTCTCCACCACTGCGCCATGAGATCATGAAGGGATGTATCTCTAAGCCACATCATCTGAAACTTGAAAGGAGGCTTTTTGGGCCTTTCTATAAAGCCTATGGCCAGCTTGATAGGCCAGTGATCGGAGCCCCTCCAGTCCAAAATTTCGGAATTGATAGAAAAAGCACTAGATTGCCAAAAACAGGAAACTAGAAATCTATCAAGACGTTCGGCAATGGCAGCGTTACCTGTTCTTCTGTTGCTCCATGTGAACACCCCATTAGAGGGTCTAACATCGGATAAGCGCAACGCTTCCACATTGTGGCGAAGGCAGTCAACAGAGGGACCCAGCCGATTTAAGCCGCCTCTTTTTTCCTCAAGACTCATCACCGCATTGAAGTCTCCAGCAACTATCCACGGCATGAATGGGTGAAGGAGACGAATATAACGAATGTGCTCCCACAGCTGCACTTGGCCAGCAATATCAATAGGGGCGTAGACATTGGTAATAAGAAATCTTTCCCCGGTATCAAGAGAAGAAGCCAACACAGTTAAGGCAGACAAGTTGCATATCCAATGAATAGGTAGAATTTTCCTTGGATTCCAACCCACAGCTAAACCTCCGGCACTACCGCAAGCACCTATACATTGCCACTGCCCGCTAGGCCAGACATTTAACATACAAGTTGAAAAAGCTTCAACCGACAATTTAGTCTCCTGAATACAGAGGATATCCGGAGAATTGTCACAGACCAAATTACGTAGAGCCTTTTGTCTAGGGGAGCTATGCAATCCCCTTACATTCCATGACAGAACTATCATTAGGTTGGTTGAGGGAAGTGCTCATCCATAGTTTTGACCACTCCAGTTTCCACCAACAATTCACCAGTAAGTTTCAATCTATCTTGATCCTTTCTTCTTCCAGCTTTGGAAGGAGCAGCCGAGTTGGCTTTCTTGAATTGTTTTTGCATAAGCCCAAGAGCACTGCTGGCTCCTTTTCCTTTTTTACCAGCGTCCCCTTCTTTGGCCAAATCCGCCTAGCTCACTTCCTTCTCAGGCTGCTCATACTGAGCCTCAGATGGACCTCCCTCCTATTGCAGAGAGCAATCAAAAGGTGCTTGTCCCTGCCCATTAAGAGTTCCATTGACTTCAGAGGCCTGTCTAGGTTGCACCATCTCATCCCCCTGATCCTCCATCGGGATGCCATCTTCAATGACCATACAATCTAAAGCTTCGAATCTATTAAACCCCAGGTCTACTTGTCTCTCAGTATTGCCATGCCTTGGTCCCCGACCTCTTGCTCACTTTTTGACAGTCGTGAAACCATCCGTTCTTACTTGAAATTGTTCTCCAGACCCTTGCGCTAAACTTGGAGACAAAGCATTTTTCCCTTTATCTGATTTATCAGGTAAAGATTTGGTGTTTTCAACCAAACTTCTGCGCCCATTTCCTTTCCCAGATTCAGCTGTAAAATTCATTCCAGAATTTATCCCAGTGTCATTGGTTTTGACCGCCAAAGGGCATTGCCGATGAAGGTGTCCATAAACATGGCATAATCGGCATCTGAAGGGGATGGATTCGTAATCAAGCTGCTGTATCTAAGACAATGATCCCATGCAGATTTATACAGAATCTGGTAGCGGATTGTTTAAGTCCATGTCCACACAAATTCTTGCATATGAAATAATCTTCTTGTCAAGTGACTGGTGTGCAATAGCTGTTGGCTTACCCAACATTGCCCCAATCTGTCTGAGGATATCTTCCCGCCAAAATTCCAGCGGAAGCCGCGGAAGACGGACCCAGACTGGGACACAGGCTGGGAGTTCATCATCTGAGTTGAAACCCATGTGCCATGGTTTAAGAAACAGGCCCACTCTTTCATAGAAGTAGGGCACTCCCTCAAAAATGCGATTTCTATCAGAAACAAAGGAAAAACTTACCAAAAAATATCCATTTCCTGCCAACATGAGGTCAAAATCTCCTTCAATGACCCAGGAGCGGCGAATCCAGGATTCTAATGCTGACACAGGGATTCTAATACCCAGAAACTTGCAGATTAGGGTGTGTGCAGACAAATATTCCACATCTTCATGGACTGCTTCCTGTGGGATGACCAATACAGGACGGTCTTGGGTCCTCAAGAGACATCCATTGACTTTGGTTAGCCGCGAGTGCTCACTGGTATAGAAGTGTTCCTGGCCCGTGAAAGTTTGCCCCAGGGGTCTCTGCCACTTGCCTGGGGCCTGTCAACGGACCTGCTGTTCCTCCTTCGCGCGCAGGCATCTTTTCAGGCCAACCTAATTCTTCCATAACTCAACATCGTTTGTTGAAGATTGTTGATGAAGATATCTTGAGGCAATTTCGACAGAGCTTCGTTACTTTGAATTATTTTCCTCCAAGATGTGGAAGAGTAATGACCTCCTTGATATTGATGAACACCTGCAATAAAATTTGGGCAACAATACTCTAACTAATAAACCTCCTCCTTGGGTGAACAAGAGGGGGGGTATTTGTAGTTTTTTTTGTGAAGAAACATGCCAAAATAGGGCATCTTGAAAGTATGGCACATTTTTCCCCAAATTCAAGGATGGGGTTGGTGGAAAAATCCTATGGGGGTTTTCAAGTCTCCCTACCTTGCATGCAAGTCCAAGTTTAAAAGGAATTGTGCACATGGTTTAAAAATGGGACTGAAGACTTTGTTACACCCTTATTTGTCCTTATTTATGACTTTTAAGAGTTCTTCTACCAAATATGATGCCATTTTTCAAGGGGGTGAGTCAAGGTGAGATGGTTGAATATTTCAATTTGGGCTAATAAGTTTATTATTAGGGCTAAAAAGTCCAAAATGGTGGCTCTTTATCTCTCCCAAGGTGTGAAAGGGGCAGATAAGTCAATTTTGAAGGCTATTTTCATGTGAAAATACAAAACCAAGTCAAATGACTTACCTTTGAGGATAAATTGGACCCATTTCAAGTGGGGACACTTGTGATGATTAAATGAGGTCATTAAGCATCTTGGAAAAAGGGGCTAAAGGTGGAGTACCAAGCCATGTCACTTTGCCATATCATTTTGCCATGTCACATGCCATGTCATTTTCCATGTCATATGCCATATCACATGCTATGTCACATGCCATGTCATTTTCCACGTCACTTTCCATGTCATATGCCATGTCATCATGAATAGTGAAAGTGGGTCCCATAGTTGATAGTGATGGTGAATAGTGTTTTGTGAATAGTGATTTTAAAAACTATTTTTGAATGGTGTTTTCAAATAATACTTTTTGAATAGAAATGGGTAAAATAGGGACTTTGTTTAAGTTAGGAGGGTGCTAGAAGGGGTTATGAAGGTTTTAGGAGGATTTAAGGTGGTCCCGAGGCATTTAGCCACTTAGAACTACAAGTATGCAGTTTTCTAGTGTCTACATTTATATCTCTCCCTCCTATCGAGGTTGATGTACATAGACCTCTACCTAAAGGATATGATGCAAATTATTATTGTGACTATCACTAAGGTCTTGGGCATTCTACAGACAAATGTTTTACTTGAAACATAAAATTTGAGATCTCATTGATGACCAACATATTACATTTGATGATCCTCCAAAGGAATCCTGTTCACAGCCCGTTGATAACCATAAACATAAAATATTTAACAATCCTTTGCAAGACCATTCTAAGAAGGAACCAAAAGTCTTAATGGTATATAATGTACATCCTCCTCCATCATATTATGGACATCCACTAGGTGGGGTTATTGGTATTACACATGACATATACCTCTTATGGTTCATAAACTTGTCATTTCCTTTGATGAAAATGAAATGAAGGATGATGACTTTGATCTTCATTCTGTGTTCATTTGAACATACCTTGATAAACACTCCATACACAATGTTATGATTGATAATTGTGTAAGCAAAAATGTTTTCACCATGACATTACTTACACACTTAGGCTATACTCATCATGATTTACACCCCTATACCAAATCAGTTAGAGCATTCGATGGGATCTCTCAGAAGGTTCTTGACAAGATTGATCTACCTTTACAAGTTGGTCCCGCATATATGGTTACTACTTTCTCAGTTATACCTTATACAAGTGTCTTCAACATGTTGAATACACACTCTTTGAGTAGTACATTCTATAGTGTACGGGTGTGTTAAGTACATCCATGACAATCGGGTAATTTTAGTTTCCAGTATTCCATATCAGTATCCTCTTAAACAAGATAAATTTATACCCAGGCAATTAATTATCAACCCTGTTAAGGCTAATCCACCATAAAAGGGTAAGCAACAAGTAATCCCCTTTATTAGGTGGTCGATACTTGAAAGAGCCTTACATCAGAGACAGATGGTGGGTTTCACAAAATCTTCGTCTTCTATGCACCATATTCAGATATCCAAAGCACCTAAACATATAATTACTATTGCTATTCCAAATAAACTATAGAGCACACAGAGATGGGTTCCAAGAATCCTTATTCCTTCTCTTGGTACTTCACGATCTTAGAGCCCTACTGTACATACATCAAGCATCATAGATACTATAGTGATAGATATTTCACCTATGGATACCATTGATTTCTTGCACCATGTTGAGTGGGAAGATACCTATGATCATCTTTTGGATTAGATCATATGATGATCTTGTTTCTTCAAAAATATATATAAAAAAAACATTCAAAAATCCAAAAACATTTTCGGCACCTACATGTTCGATTAACTCCTTGGCATCTATGTGTTAGTTCCATGTTGAGGGTAGCATCTCATTTAATTCTACATACACATATATAGGCATACACAGATACATGATACACTTATGGATGTTTGGCTTTCCCTTTACTCATGTCACCAGGACATTGGAGGCATCCATTTTCTATAATCTTGATACACACAAGTTATATGATTTGATGATCACTCTACATTATCATGTTTGAGCTTACACATGTACTTACACATGCCTTATCCATGTTTATATCTTGCACATGGTACTTGATATGCTATAGACTTGATATTTTTTGTTAACATATTTGATCCATTAGCTACTATGACATGTTTATGTTGGTTGCTTATGCTTTTCCTTTACACACTTCCTTAAGTGTTTTGCCTTACTAGTGTCTTGCTTGTTTGAGCATTTGAATATGCTCCATTATATGTGGTCTCTTTTACTATGTATACTTTCATTTACATTTGCATATGTCATTGTTAGTTGTATTGTTTGCCCCAAATTTTGGCTAAGTATTGTCCCTTTTGGCACATAACTGACATGATGTGGAAGGTCCATGGCACGAAAGGACCACGACGTGGAACTAAATAGGTGTAGAAGCACTGTGGTGCGGAACCTACAGGGCACATGAGGATAATGACACAAACAGACTAGCACAGGAGGACCCAGTCAAAGAAGAATTAGTCACGAAGAACTTGAGGACTTAGGACTCGAAACTAAAGTAGAAGACTACGGAAGTACATGAGATGCGGGAGCAGTTAAGGGAACAATTCATACGAGACACCAATACCTTATTCATATGAAGTTTTGTACCGGCCTGAAAGGAGAGAAACACATGATAACAAAGATATAACATAGAGCATGGATATAGGGGGCACAAAGGCCCAAATCCTTAGGAGGAGAGTTTGTTGAATGAGATGACTCCCTGTCTGTTGGGAGTTCGTTGGATAATTACTTGAGTCATTAATAATTGTAAACACTTGGTCAAAGATAAACAAGTATAAATACCCTTGTTGTAAAGGATTACATGAATGATGATGATGATGACGATGGATGGATGTATTGTTAATGATGATGTTTGAGATTAATATATGAAATTGTAGGTTTTATCAAAATTCTTGTGTTCATGATGAATGATGTTGTGTGAGTTATTTAGCATGAATTTTGGCTCATCTTTTCTTCTATAAGAAGTAACTCTGAAACTAAAATGTTGCTAATCTATGTAATTATGGTAGTAGAACCTAGAAATCCAAGGATCATAATTGTCTATCTTTTCATTTATGGAATATCTAATTGAATATATGTTTGACATAAAGAATATAAATAAGGATTAATATGCAATAAAAACTTACAGGAACTGGTCTTAAGCTGCGCGCTTCGGGTGAATGTGCAAGACCTCAATTTTGCATGAAAAGACCAGTGCACTAGCTTGTTGGGATAGACTTTAGTGCTAAAAATATATTTACAAAATAAACCCCAATATTTTGGTTTCATTGCTGAGGCCTGTAGCATTTGCTGCTCAGTCATGGAAAATGTTTGAGTGCATTAATCTTGAGAATATATAACAATGGATTACCAGTGTTGAAGATAACTTTGTAATTACCAACCTTGGACCAGGAGTTTCAACATGGAAATGGGTAGAGTAGAATCTCTATAGTGCATTGTCTAAAACCTTCTTTGTTGAGATCCTAGTTCACTTACACGCTTGGTTCTTTGCATATGCTCAAGGACGGTCTCGAAACCTTGGGAGAAGGTAGTCTTGGCCCTAGAGCGACAGAGATTTAACCTGACTTGGAACCCTGTGGACTAGAGCTTTTAATGCATGGTGAAAGGGAGTTTTAAATAGCTACATTTTACAATATGTTGTAACCACCTATTCATGTCCTAAAGAAACCAAGTTCCAATTTCTTTGAGAATCGTGTGGCCATTACATTAGACATTTTGCTTTAGAAATTAAGAAGTTATTTGTTGATTTGGGACTTGAGACTATGCCCATGGAGAGCTAAATCTTTCTGTGCATGAGCCACACAATTGGAAAGGTAGTGGAAATGACTTGGTAAAATATTATGGGTACAGAATGGTAGCTAGTTAGTAGTCATTGTGGAAGCAAAAGTATGATGGAGCTCGACAAAGGATTATGGGAGTTAGTGGCATGGTGCTGTCAGGATCCATATGGAAGTAGAGACACACAAAGAGGACCCCACCACTTTTGAGCTGTGCCCTATGCCTCTAATATCATACAAAGGAGAAACTAGCTAGACGAAAGTAACCAAAGAACCAAGTTTAAACCACCAAAGCTCCCCAACCATAGTGCACACTCATTGTCTTGAATCAGACAAAGTACACATATGTAAGTGGGACACAAACATTGTAAAATTGGAGACTGAGCCAATAAGGGATATTGAAACTCATCCATTTGACATACATACAAATTTAACACTCTTTTTCCCCCTTCAAAGTAATTTCATGGCATAATTAGGGATGCTTGGAGGCCTTGGCCCTCAGAGTGGATAATGTATAGGCCCAAACTTGGTTAATCACCATGATACCATGCTCCATACCATGAGTGCTACATTTGGAGGCACTGGAGGTGGACTAGGTGGAGGCATAGGAGGAAGTAGTGGACTTCCCCTCACGGGACAGGGGCTGGAGGTTCACAATAATCACTAGTTCAAGCACCTCAACCAACAATGATGTATTACAAAATGATGCTTCACTTACAGGAGTATTGAGGCATGGAGAATGTAGCCGAGCATGTCCACAAATGTGAACTTATTTGGAGAGCGTGTGGCATCACCTCTTCTGAGTGTAAGGCCACAGTTTACAACTATGATTTTGGAGCACATGCATAACTGGTATAGGAAGTTTGACCCTCAATAAGTGGTGGTCAACTTTGATCAACTTAAAGCAACCTTCCTTCAATAGTTTGACATTCTTGAATTTGAGCAACAAAGTATAGCCATATTGAAGTACATAAAGTAGGGACTTACTAAAATCATGCAAGAGTATGACACAAGGTTCAAAACGTTGTTGTCTAAACTATCATTTGATATTAATGCTGCTCAACATGCACAATGGTTTATGGGAGGATTGTTACTACCTTTTCAACAAACCTTATCTCAAAAGACTTTCACTAACCTGTACAAATCCTTGGAAGCTGCCCTCCATGTTGAAGCAGTTGGAAGTGTCGATAGCAGGATCAATCCATTTATAGAAGCTCAGATAGCTTTAATGGTGTCACAGCTTGAGAAGTTAACAACCAATAGTGTACATGATAAACACAATAGTGTTTGGTGCATTGACTATAAATCTGAAGGGCATACACGAAGCAACTATCCACACAAGAACATTCACGCAGTACTTAAACAAATGCGTGAAATTTTTCATGAAGAGCATGATGTACGCTCTTTCTCACTTGTATAACAAGAAGCTCACTCAAAGGTATTTGATTATTGAAACATCTGTGATGCATATACTCATGACACTAATGACTACCATTTTATTAGTGACATTCATGAAGCAAAAGCACGCGGCATGTGCCAAAACTCTATAGCAAACAATTAGGACAATGGTGGTTATCGTGGCTAAGGTAGAGGATGAGGATGAGGAAGTGGTCATGTTACAAATGTGGATCCTCAAACCACTATCAGAGAGATTATCTAAAATACCCAACATGTGATTTCTGTAAAAAAGACCACCAGTTGGAGGAGTGTCCTGACTTTTATACAACTATCACTAAAGAGCGAAATGAAAAGGGGGCCGAGATGATACGAATTAAGAAACCACATTGGAGCACATGTTCAGACACACCAACTTTTCAATAGGTGAATATTACCACATGCAGTGAACAATATCAATCCACCTCCAATCCTATTGAGAAAGTACAATGTGAAGAACCACGAGCAAGAAAGTATCCAAATGCCTAGCAACAAAAAGATGTCCTTCATGACCTAATGATATTGGTGCAAGAAATCCAAGGTGAGATCCAACTCCTTAGAGACAGAGAAGCAATGCAACATTTTGATATGCAGAAAGCAACTAAACCATAAAATGTGGCGTGTAATGACTTCCAGGAACTGTGAAAGTGCATGCTAGATGAGGACATTATCCCACAACTGAGCTTTTGGATTAAGAATCAGGCAAACGTACCAATTGAGGTTCAATCTCAAGTCCCCAAATAAACTTAGGATCATTACCTAAGTCATGCTCATTAACAGGACACTCCTATTCTCTCTACTCCAAAAGATAAAGAGATACTAATTAATGCTGCCATAGATGGATGGATAATTTGAGACATCCTAGTTGACACCAATGTGGAAGTAAATATCCTTACCAAAGATGCATGAAAAAAGATGGCCAATCTAGCACTACAACCTTCACTTCATGTCTTATTTATGAAAAATAAGACTCATGCGCTACCCTTTGGGGTTCTCAATAACACAACAATTGGCATACTTGGAGTACCCTTCATGGTGGATTTTGAAGTTCTAGAAGTAACTAATGCTGATGATTGCCCCACTCTATTGGGAATACCTTGGTGTTATGAGAACAATGCAAACTTAAGTTTCAATAAATGTTACATCAGTTTTGAAAACACTAATCAACACGTTATTATTCCACTAGATCATGCACAAGTACCCCCTTACATAGAGCCTGTCAATGTCGATGAAGATATAAACCACATATATAATGTTATTTCAAGGAGTGATAAGCTAAGATATCCCACTTCAAATGGTGTTCATCGATGGTCAGACACTCAATCTTTTTCTGACACTACAAGCAATGGTTGTAATTGTTGGGCAAATGGTGATTATGACCTTACTAGATGAGTGTGTAGTACCATCAATAGTCAGGAGAATGTCCTGCATCTATTCAATAAATGCCACAAGTTTATTCATCTTATCAGAATAACAATGAGAGGACCACTGGTAGGCCCACCATTGGAAAGACTAGACAAAGCTCCACGATTCCATGTATAAATGGAGGTACGTGACTTCATAAAATGCCTTGAAGCATTCTATGACACTGAAAGTGATTTTATGAGATCATTAGTGCATCTCTTTGATGGAAATGCCATAAGGTGGTAGTGCACCCATCATGAGAGACTCCTTTATTGGGATCAAGTATGATCTGCTTCGCATCACCTATTCTACCACAATAACAAGGTTAGGGGATCCATCAGTTAATGTGGCATAAAAGCACCAGAACCTCACATTGAAGCCTGTGAAACAATATGGAGGGATGAAGCAACATACTTACTAGAGTACTTGTGGGTCCATGCATTTTATGGGATGTTACACACTTAGGCAAGAGCCTGGTATGTTCATGAAAAGTGACACATGGGTACCACATTCTGACATATATTGAATGAGAGCATGAAGTCGACACTTTCCTATTCTTCACCAAAGATGGATTTGTGCCTCACTCTCCAAACCATATGCGAAGCAATTGTTGGTGACCCAAGTCCCATTGAATATTGTCTACGGAATATCCATCATGTTCCTAAACAACCTCTGCATCTCTTTAATGAATTATCAACACAAGTTTCCATCCCAAAACTAGTCTTGATCAAGACCGATGTGAAGAAATACATCAAAGTAAACAAAAACTAGTGTTTTACATGGAATAAGGTGAAAGATCCAAATCCTATGACCCTTTATCAACCCATTTGGATGTCCCTATGAGCTATGGCATAATAAATGTTCATGATATCGACACCAATCTAGACGACCCTTATAATGGACCCATTCAGACTATTCAATGCAACATCAACACAAAGAAAGAACCAAAGATTGCTACAATGGGAAATTACTGAATTGAAATGGAGATTTAAAAAATATTTGAGTTGTTAAAGGAATATCTAGATGTCTTTCCCAAAAATTACAGTGAAATGAAGAGAGTCCACCCGTCCTTGGGAAAAATGCATATCAAGCTGGTTGAAGGTGCTCAACCAGTTAGAAAATGGCCATATAGAATGAATCCCAATCTACGGGCACGAGTCAAAGAGGAAATTGACAGCATGTTACATGCTATAGTAATCACCCCATTGATTAATTTAAATGGGTTAGTCCCATGGTGATTAGTATCAAGAAGGGTGACCACATCCATATTTGCATGGACTACCGAGTGCTTAATGCATCCTATGTCACTGATCCCTTCCCTACACAATTCATGGAGGATATCCTTGAAGGTGTTGTTGGATGTGAGGTATATACCTTCATAGATGGTTTCTTGAGATACCATCAAGTTTAAATCGCTGAAGAGGATCAATCCAAGACAACGTTTGCCACTGAATGGGGATCTTTTGCATACATTGTCATGCCTTTTAGGTTGAAGAATTCCCAATGGTGTTTTCATGAATAATATTTGAAACTATTAAGAACTTCATCCACAAGTTTCTTCAATTATTTTAGGATAATTGGATAATTTATGGTCTGGTCAAAGACTATTGTTTGAACCTGAGGTTTATGCTTTAGTGTTGTCGGGTGTTACAAATATCATTAAATTTAAAGAAGTGCCTATTTGCTACGATGTTTGGTGTGATATTAGGACATATTATATGTAAAGAAGGACTTTTGGTAGATCTGACAAAGGTGTTTGTTATTCTTTTCCTCCTAGTGTCGAAGACCTAGTGCAAGGTCCGTGCCTTTTTGGGCCATACCAGTTATTATAAAAAAATCATTCACATATATGCAGAGATTGTCGTGCCCCTTGGATAAATTCTAAAACATGAGTATTTCATATGGATGAATTCTTGCAAAGAAGCTTTTGAAAAACTAAAAGACAAACTGGTCACTGCTCCTATCCTCCAATTTCTTGATTGGACAAAAGTATTCCATATCCATGTTGATGTATCTGGAATGGATGTTGGTGAAATCCTTGCACAACTAGGTGAAGGTCACCTATATCATCTAATCTAATTTGTCAACAGGAAGCTCATTCCAGCTAAAAGGAACCATACCACTACGAAGCATGAAACATTATTGATGGTCTATGCTCTACAAAAGTTCTAACAATACTTATTAGCCACTCCCTTTGTTTTCTATTCAGATCATGAGGCTTTGAAGTACCATGCCAATAAACCTATACTATATGGATGGAGATGTTGCCGGATAGTGTTGTTCTAAGAGTTCTAATTTTTTGTCATGGTGAAACCCGAGAAACCCAATTGTGGACCTGACCACTTATCCCGAATTGAGTCTGGAGAACCCCTGCGCACCATTGAAGAAGAGTTACCTAATACTCTACTATTCTATGTCACCTTTGTACCTAAGGAGATCGAGGATATTATTTCTTTTTTGACCTCTGGTTCAGTGATCGATTATCTCACTCCCCAGACCAATAAGCAACTCATGCTCCATGCTACACTGTTTCAACTCCTAGGAGGAGATATTTATAAACTTGGCTATGATGAGATTCTCCAGTGCTGGGTTATGCAACATGAGCACCCTGAACTACTATGAGAAGTTCATGGAGTTGCAAGACACTATGCTGGAGAGGATACTGAATGAAAGGTTCTATTAGTCGAATTATGGTGGCCTACTCTCTTTAAAGATGTTAAAGTGTATGTTAGGTAGTGTGATATATGTCAGCGCATGGGAAAACTTAACCGTAGAGATGCCATGAATTTACAACCAATACCTTCTCAGGAACCATTTGAGAAATGGGCCATTGATTTTGTTGGCCCCATCACTTTAGTAGGACAAAGAATAAGATCTCAATACATCATTTTGACAACTAACTACCTTACGCATTGGCTGAAGCTACACCAACAAAATACTGTAATACTGTTACTGTTGCATGTTTCATTTAGGAGAATATCATCACTAAGTTTGGATGCCCACTAAGCTTCACTAGTATTTGTGGTACCCATTTCCTAAATGAAATAATTCATATCTTTCTAAATGAGTTCATTATTGCACACCACAAAATGACACCATACCATCCTCAAGATAAGGGCATTGTCGAGGCCTTCAACAAAATCCTAGGCATTACTCTAATGAAGATTTGTAATATTATCCAATCTAATTGGGATGACAGGGTATCTTCAGTCCTGTGGGCATGTCGAACAACCTACATGCGCCTAAACAAAAACACAACCTTCAATTTGGTGTATGGCAAGGAGGCATTCCTATCAGTTGAGTTTTTGGTACCATCTTTCTATATAACATCCATAGGACAATTGGATGAGGAAGCATCCTTGAAAGCACGCTCAGATGCTTTGTTACAACTTGATGAAGCCCAATTCCTCGCTCATTGGAGTCAAGATGTATTAAAACACAAATAGAAGGCATGACATGATTGATACTTAAATCACAAAACATCTACTTCGGGCATGAAAGTCCTCCTATATGATTCCAAGTTTGCATGCCATCCTAGAAAACTTTGGATTCACTAGGATGGTCCTTGCATTGTTTATAGCATTCGACCTATTGGAGCATGTCAATTACAAAGGTTGGACTACCAGTTCCTTCTTGGACATTATAATGGAAGTTGGCTCCGACCATATTTCACTTCTGAATAGTTGAAGTATTGTAATCAATAAGGCTTTTGCCATTAGTTTAGGTTTTCCTATTTTCAATAAAAGTGCTACCTTTGTTTCACACAAACATTTCTTAATGTAATTTTTGTTAATGTTTTGTTTTTCATTTCATGGAGGACCACGACTAATTTTAGTGTGGGGTTGAAAGAAATAAAAAATCTTAACTTGACTTAGGTGTACAGATTTCATAGGTGCATAAAGTATCTGGGTGCACAAAGTTCTCAAAGCGCAAACAAACTAGGCATGTAAAGTGTTAAGGGCATGCAAGTTATATTAAGTCATGAGAACTACAAAGCCTAAGAATAGGGTGTTCCTACCATTAGTTTGAATTTTGAAAGACTACTATCTTCCATAGAAAGGAAAGCATGAGACACAACTATCATCCATTTCGAAGGAAAACACGAGACATGACATGCCATTAATGTGTGAATAATAGTTATGGCAAGAAGTGTGTTAATGGCATGATGTGTTAATGCTGTTAAAATCATTAAATGCCAAAATCAATAATTGAAGCATGGTGTTCGATAAGGATCTACATTAATAACATAAAGTGATGGGTGACATAAAAGTAGTAATGACAGTGAAACCTCCTTGAGCCTATAAATAGGGAAGTTAAACTTTTTTTATGTTTTACCTTTGTGAGTATTTGAGATTAAAAGAACTAAGAATAAGTGAACACTAGAGTTGAGCAAAGCGAATCCAGAGTCGAGCAGAGTAAATTCGTTTCCATAATAACCTACAGAGGGCATTACAAATTTGCATATAGGTATTGCAAGTTTTATTATGTGAAAGAAACATAAGGGTAGTGCAAAAAGTTATAGGTTGTAGTTTGTAGAAGTCTACCATTAGAGGACATTCAAGCTCAAAAAGTTGAAGCAGTCAACCACAACCATGTATTTAATTGGGAACATTGGATGGTCACACATCAACCTTTGGGCACCTCGAAGGGTGATGTGGCATAAGAAAAAGGCCCAAAGAACTGAACCACTGTTAGGATTGTGGAGCTAAAAGCTTCACTGATGCAAACAGGAGAGGAGGTTGCTGAAGGTTGCTGAGTTGCAGAAGAAGTTGGGGTTGGTCTGATCAGCCGACGTCGGCGGGATAGCACAGAGAAGCAACCGACGTCGGTCATATATCGGCCGACGTCGGTCACCTCCAGGCGGACAGGGACCGGCGTCGGTCGCCTGTGTGGTTCGACTGCGAGCTATTTACGGGCAGTTAGCTAACGAACCAAGAGTTTGCATGATGAGTGCTAATTTTAGACTCATAGCTGCGGATCTAATTATGGTAATTAGATGTCTAATCATTGTTTGGATGAGATCTATATAATAGACTCATGGTTGTATTGGAAAAGTGTGCTAGGGAGTAAGAGAGCATAATTATAAGCTCCTTCTGTGTGTGAGGTAGAGCTATGGTGCGTTCCTCCTAGTGCCACAGTACCAGGTGTGTTGGTGCTGGATTGGAGAGCCAGCTGGGTTCTTCAAGAGTGTAGGATCTTGGTCACAGTTGCATGGCCTATATAGGAGATCTACATGGTAAGTAAGATCGTTGATCTGCAGGTGTATGTGTGTGCAAGGTCGAGGTTCACAGGTGATTGGAACCATTGCTTGATTTGCAGGTGTGCAAGGTCATACAGACAGCAACACAACAGGGAGCAGTATCAGGCAGGATCTACTTGGAGTACAGGTGTGTACTCAGATAGAGCAAGAGGAAGGCAAGGGAGTTCCTTCCATAAGTATGGTCTGTTGAATTGCAGGTTGTTGCAGATTCATGGGAGATCTACTTGAAGTACCTTGAGTACTTGTGGAGCACGTGGAGTGCTTGTGGAGTGCGTGGAGCACTTGTGGTGTGCGTGGAGCACGGGAGGTGAACACCAACTCTGTATTTTGAGTTGGGTGTTGGGACCTGTGAGAGGGAGAGCTTTGGGGAGAAGAATTACTGTTCACTTGAGGCGTGGGAAACCTCTGTAAGGTGGTGGAGAAGAAGTGGCATCTTCTTTATTGTATTCTTTTCTGTATAAAGTGTTAATACAATTTGGTATTGTCTCTCATATCATGTGTTATTCTGAATTCTAGTTACTTGGTGAATCTGGTTAATTTCCGCATATTAAGTTGCTTGGTATTGGTAATCAAATTGTGTGCTTCCGGTGTACATCCCTCCCAACAACCACTACCTACGATACTAGAGGAAGAAGAGGTGAGTGGAGGAGACACGATTCTTATTAGGGAAGAGACTCTAGAAAAACAAGTTCAACATTTGGAAGAAGAAAAACCAAGCATGACATGAAAATCAAAGAAGACTCAATCATCTCTGATAAAGAAGGCTCCATCATCCCCTCCCTCACCTCTATTAATTAAGGAAATGTAATATCCAAAATCAGTGTTATAAGTATATGATTGGGTCTCCAAGGTTTCTACATGCACAATCTTTGATTATAATCATCAACAACCTGAAAATGAAGTTGAACTCTAGAATGGCTACTGGGTCAAGCGCTAGAACACCAAGAACTGGGTGGTGTTTAATCTTAAGATATTCAACCAGCTAGATGCAATAGGGTTATTCCATTTCTTCAATTTACCATACTTTGGAAAACCCACGGAGGCAGTTCAGCTCCTTTTAACATGCATCCATGAGGACTACATTTAATTCATCGGGTGCGGTATGAAGATCACACCCGAGAGGATCAACAAGGTCACATGACTGTAGTGCTTAGGGTTGAGTGTGATTGAAAATTTAACAGACATCAAGGAGATCTAAAGGACCACCACGATGCTCATGTACCAAAAGTAGGGCCATGCCATACACATCAAGAACCTATAGGATTCAACCCTTTAAATTGTGGTGTAGATCATTATGGCCAAGATCGGTGGGATCGATCAATGGAAAGAGGTTGACATAGATCACCTCTATATTGCCCACTAAGTCACTCAAGGACTAAAATAAAACTAAGCTATGTATTTTAACCAAAAGATCATCAAGGATGCAAAGAAGACCCATCAAATGCCTAAGTATAAGTTCCCATGGGGGATTCCTTCTCTTAATTATTTTTGATGAAATCGACATGCCAAATTATAGCACGAAACTTTATAGGCATAAAAGCACCATGGCACGGAACCTATAGGGTGCAAGAGGATAACAATGTAGATGGACCAACATGAGAGGACCTAGTTAAAGAAGAATTAGTCACAAGGAACCCAAGGACTTAGGACTCGAAACTGAAGCAAAAGATCAGGGGATCATGTGGGAAATAGGAGCAGTTAAGGGAACAATTCATATGGGACACCCAAACCATATTTATATTAAGTTTTGCATTGACCCTCAAGGAGAAGAACACACAGTAGCAAAGATATATCATAGAGCATGGATATAGGGGGCACAAAGGTCCAGATCCTTAAGAGGAGATTTTGTTGAATGCTACGACTCCCAGTCTATTGGGAGTTCATTGGATAATTACTCGAGTAATTATTGATTGTAAATTCTTGGTTAGGGATAAACAAGTATAAATACCCCTGCTGTAAAGGACTATATGGATGATGATGATGATGGATGGATGTATTGTTAATGTTGATGCTTAAATTTAATATATGAGTTGCAAGTTTTATCAAACTTCTTGTGTTCATGATGAATGATGTCATGTGAGTTAATATGAATTTTGATGCATCTTTTCTTTTATAAGAATTAACTCTGAAACTATAAGGTTGCTAATCTATGTAATTATGGTAGTATAACTTAAAACTCCAAGGATTGTAATAGTCCATCTTTGCATTTATGGAATATCTAATTGAATACATGTTTGACATAAAGAATATAACTAAGTATTACTGTGCAACCAAGACCTATGAGAACCAGTCTTAAGCGACATGCTTCAGATGGATGCACAAAACCTCAGTCTTGTGTGAAAGGGCCAACATGCTAGCTCATTGGGCTAGACTTCAACATTGACGCTGTATTTATAATAGAAACCCCAACATGTATGAAAATTTGAATATGTCATATTTACCTCTGGACATTTGAATAAGTCATCTTTGTCTTCTTGGACCCTTGAATATGTCATTGCTTGTTGTATGGACATTTGAGTATATCATTCCTTATTTTTGTGGATATTTGACTAAGTCATGTCCATTCGATTTTGAGGCATTGAAACATGCCCCTTATTTGCAGTCTCTTTAGACCATTGCTTTTGACTTGATTTTGAGTGTTTTTGTGTGTATACTTATTTGCTTGTTGAGCTTGCACTGTTACTATTTAGATATTTCCATGATCTTTATCATCCATCATAGGCCTACATGTGATCATAGTGGTTCTATGCGCTTCCATGGTATATTTACCTAGACATGCTTCCTTCTATATGATACATGATTACATTCACAAAATTTACAGTTATCTTACCCTTTTAAGCTTAGTTAACTTCTAGTTACTATTTTTTTCCATCTCAAAAGGGTGCATATTAGTGGGGGCATGCTTAGAAAACATGTTCTCCACACTTTACATAAGTTCATAGGTTCATTAGGGGCATGCATTATGGACATGGCTTCCACACATTCATAGTTTCCAAATTAGAATGGGGGCATGATTTGGAAACATGTTCTCCATAATTATTTAGTATTTAGTATTTATATCGGTTGGTATATTCAGTGGGGACATGTCATATGAACATGACTTCCACACATTAACAATTTTTAAATTCAGTGGGGGCATGCTTTGGAAACATATTCTCCACATATATTCAATATTCAACATCTCTAGTTTATAGTGGGGGAATGTTTTGAGAATATGTCCTCCACTTTGATACTTATATCATTTTTAGATTTCTCCATATATAGTGGGGGCATGATTTGGAAGCATATCCTCCACACTTACATAGCTATCCAAATTGGCGAAATCACACACTTATATGATTTCAATTCATAGTTGTGGTATAATTCTACATATGGTACTATTGTTACATACAATTTCAGCACAAGACATATTTAAAGTGCATATGCTATGCAACATGTGCCTAATATTTCAAAATATAAATCAATCTCAGATTCTAAAACTATTGCATGTATTGGTACCCCTTAAACTTTTACAGACTTTAGTGAACCAATTTATAGTGATAGTTGTTTCACGTGTTGGTATGGTTGAGGTGATTAAATCACTCATCTTTCCAAGTTTTCAGTTTGGACTTGATCATTCAAACTTACTAGGTTATAAGTATCATTGGGTTGCACGGTTGAGTTAACCTCAACTGCCAGATGACAACTCACTTTTGCTCCAAAGTTAGAGGCATGTGCTTTTCAATCTCTCTCTCTCTCTCTCTCTCTATCTCCTTGAATATATGCAATTTAAAGATTTATCTATATTTGTCCTAATCTCAGTTTCAGAGTATTATAATGATACATATTTTGTAAAAATAACTTGTTAATAGGTAAGATGGTTACATCGACACACATGTACTCCTAAACCTTGTTATTTTAATTTCAATTTATTTCAAGTACTTTTGACCCAAATTATATGCACTAATTTTAAACCGTAACATGCTCTTGATTGTAGATCAGTCACCAACAAAACACTCAAATTTAATTCTAGCAAATTATTCAAATTCAATTCAAGTAAAGACAAGGTGTGCATACACACCCAAGTAATTAATCATTTTCTTTAAACTAACTATTTTATTACTAGATTAAAGGGAGAGGAAATGTAGATAATATTTTGTGATTATGTAGAACTTCAGTCTTGTACATTTGGTAAATTCAGATCTCAACTATTTTTCTTAGTTTTACATATACTTTGCTTTCACAAGCTTCACATCTACTCTTTCTTGTGCCCTTTGGCCTATCTCTTAGTTTGAACAACCTTATATTGATGACATAGACATCTCATCTTACCCATAATGCTTAATATGCACTTATTTTACATCTCTGTAAGTTTTGAGCATGTACCTGCTCTCTTTCTCTATGGCACTAACATCTAAGATAGATAATAACATTGACGTTATTATCATGTCCTAATACAAATATCTAGTGCCCTAAAGTCATCCAATTTACAAATAAAATATATTATAATAGTCGACTTAAGTGATTTAATAAGTTATCTCTCGATAGGATTGGTATAAATATAATATCAACTCTCATTCATTCTTTATCTAGGGATCATACCAAAAAAGTACTCAAAAGACACTCAAGTTATCAAAAACTTTTCTATTCTACTCTATTTTGATATCAGTCAAAGGAACAACCTAGCTACTGGTTTGAAGTATTAAATGAGTAGTCATAAGGTCATATTTGTCAAGTTACAAGCTAAGCCACTATTGTATTTTCTTTACACACATTACATGATTTACACACAAGCCAACACGTAATAGAAAACTACTTGAGTATGAGGTCCTCTTCTAGAGTATTGGCTATGTAGGCAATGTCCTTTGACAACGAGGTCATTATAGGTCAGCTCAACACCATGTGCCCACTAATCCATTTTTATCTAAGTCACATTGAAGATGGAAAGTTAGGGTTTTACCATTTCACTAAGAACGATAGTCCATGACCCAAATTTGAATGCACTAGAATAAATGCAAAGCCAAACTTAGAAGCATCCAGGTGGTTGCATCTTATTTGAGTAGATATTTTGTATATAACACTAGTGTCGAACGTAGACACTAGCGTCGATGCAACCATCCTACGCTGATGTAATTATCTAGAGAGCCAACGATACTAGATTTAGAATTTGATGATTGTTCTAAAACTATCTTTCTATTTGCTTTCTGTCTATACCAAATCTAGATTTGCATTAGCATTGGAACCAAATAAGTACTTTATTTTTTGTCATTTCTATATCTAACATAGTTTTACTTTTCATTAATAGATTATCTTAGTTTAATAAATTCAACATATAATACATCTGAGTTTAGCATATTAATTAGAATGTTGTAGATCTGATATTCACCCTTATGTCCTATCATTTTTATATCCTTAATCCTATCTATCCAAGTAGGATTACACAATATTAATTATGGTTAAATAGTTCTTTGATTAAATGTTTATTATTGTTAAAGGTCGATGAGGATGACATGAGGTTGATTTGACTATGACAAGGCTACACATTTAATGTGCGACTCAAATCAACACTGTAATGCCACTATTGTGGATACAAGACATTGAAGTTTTAAAGTTTATATTCTAGCTTATCTTTGTCTATGCTACCAATATATTGACACCTAAAGAAATTACATCAGGGGTAAGAACATATAGAAACACAATACACATATCCATGGAATAAATGACAAGCTCATATAAATCTTGCAAGTGGTAAAAGATTTCAAAGTGAGTTAGATGGTGATTATGAGGGGCAATGACAATATTTTAAGTGATATCATACCCCGTAGGGCCCATATCATACACATGCCCCGAGTTTAAGGTGATAAAATTTAAAATGCATATGTCATATAATCACATAGGATAGATCTAGATTCATGAATGAATTAACAAAGACATAGATCGACATTGACAAGCGAATTTAATGTGAAAAATCTCAAAGAGGTAAAAAACATAAATTGATATATTCATTATGAGAAATCAATCCAACCCCAATACAATTCCTCTTGATCTCACTTCTTATCTGTGCTTTCATAAAACCTTGTTCACTTGAAATCATATCAATATCGAATGAATTTACAATAAGGGTAAAACCTTATTCATAAAATTCATGAGAGGAGGTGACCATTGTGAAATAATGAGTCCATCCATCCCAAAATCATATTTAATAAATTTTGATAAGAATTAAATAGCTATATTATTATTATTTATTTAATTGAATTTTTTATCTCGGGTTAATAAATTATATATTATTCATTATTTAATTAACATTAAGGTGAGCTAATGGTTAATAAAACACCACTTAGTCATTAAATATTCTAATACCCCCCTTAATGCTAAGTAGAAATAAATGTCATAGTCACCTTAAAAAAATTTATATTATGTACATAATTGAAAGATTTAAAAAATTTCATCATGCCAAACATCATTTTTTGAAACAAAAAAAATTATAATTCATAAACTACTTGAAAGTAAGTTTAGGCTAACATGATCATGATATTACATCTCACAGTTACTCATAAATAATCATTAAGCATATTTAGAGGCTTTTTATAATATAATGACATCCACTACAAAGTATGCTTTCAAATGTATTGGAGTACAAAAGTAAAACTTCCACACGAAGTTTACAATTACATAACTTCCACATGAAATTTATAATGATTTACAATGAGAAGAAATATAGAGAAGAATAAGAAACACATGGTTGTTAGGAAGTGACATTGTCATGCACACTCCTTCTCAATGGCAACTTTGAGAGCCCTAACATTGCTTAAACATAATAAAATTTAGTAGCACCAAGTAGTTTTATGAATATATCTACCACTTATTCATCCATAGGATATAATTGCAGATCAATAACACCATTGAAGACTTTCTCTCAGATAAAATATACATAAACTTCAATATTGCTTAAATTGTTGGTGTTGTTCACCTACACAAAACTTAAGCACATATCCACAAATAGATTCATGATAACATAATATGGTTAGCATCACAATAACTACATACATAAAAATATAACATATTTTTTTCTATAGTAAAACACATTTAAAAACAATCATGTCATATTTTAGGCAAACAAGTTCACTACTTTGATTACAAAATTAATGAAAAAACATAAATTATTGTATGCAATTCATTATTAGACGTCTCTAATATTGACAAGATGAGTGTCCCCAACTGTCATATGATGCACATACAATAATTTACTAATATGATATTAAGTTTAACCAAACATTAGATATATTATTAGCAATAATTTATTTTATCATTTGAGTTTTATGAAAAACTTTTCAAATTTAATATGTTTCAACAAAATATTGAGGTATAACCTCTCATATATCAAATTTGAATAATTTCAGGATGAAATGCCATCATCCAATCAAATAAAAATGGGATTGAAACAAATAAGTTTAGAGATGTATGAATAGAATGCTTAGTAAAGTAAATTATAAAGAACCATTAATACAAACTCTATTTACACTTTGTATTTCATAATATGTCTTATTATCAAACGAAACATATAAAGATGTTAGCATAAACAATCAAATGATAAAAGAATTAAATGAGTGTATCTAAGCATATTAGTATGTAATTACCCCACTAATAAAATGAAAGTATTATAAAAATTAAAACATAAAAAATCCAAACTTACTGAGCATGATCCTTTTACCAATGCAACAACTAAACATGATCATTTTGTCAAATTAAGCATGATGTTATGCATATAATATATTTCCATGCTATCTAATCTCTATTTTTTCTTTGATTTCCCATCTAAGACATATATATATATATATATATATATATATATATATATATATATATATATATATATATATATATATATATATTATATTTAAGAATCAAAACTAAATAGTTTTACTAAAAAATTCCATGCAGATGAGACACTATTAATATAATTAGTATCTCCAAAGTAACAACAAAATAGTTTTATCAAAGCAAATGAAATGCCATGAGTATACACGTATTTTGATGTAGAAAAATAAAAATATTAAGTAGGGATTATATTCAAAATATGTACAACAATATTCAAGGCTTTAACCCATAAGAACTAGGAGGAAGATTTGTAGAATACAATATTATTCTAACCATCTCAATAATGATGAGTTTTTTTTTTAAACAATACCATTTTTTTAAAGAGAATAAGGAGTTGTTAATTCCCTTTGAATACTGCAACTAATACAAAAATAATCAAAATTTTTATTAACATATTCACCACCATTATTAGTTCTTAATCTTTTAATAGAAAAATCAAATGCATTTTCAATATAAGCTTTAAATTATTTAAATTTTAAAAAAATATTAGATTTATTTTTAATGAAATAAGACTAGATTATTTTAATATAATCATCAATAAAAGTAATAGTTTACAAAGAAATATTAAGAGATGCAACTTCAAGAGGTCCTAAAACATCATTATGAATCAATTTTAAAAGATGTGAGGAATTTGCATCATAATTTTTATGAAATGTATTGGTATATTGTTTACCTCGTAAATAACCCTCACAAGTTTCATGATGAGAGTGGATAGAAGGAAGTCTAACAACAAGATTATTTACAGACATATCATGTAAACTTTAAAAATTAACATATCTTAATCTTTTATATCATAATTGAGATTCATTTTTATTATGCGATGAAAATAAACATACAGAAGGAGAAAATATGATGACCTTACAGCACTTCACACTTTATTAATCCTTAAAACATGAACCGAAAAGCATATATTCTGACGGAGTCCACAACTTAGATAAATTGGATAATATTTTAATAGTCTTCTTCTGATATTACAGACAGATGCTGAAATTCCATTGGATTCACACAGAAAACAAATAACAATCATTCCTTATATTTGGACGCCCAGCATCATTTGTAAAATGATTAACAGTCAGAATATTATGATAGGATCAAATTTTATCTTCTTTCTTTATCCAGGCGCACTATTGCATAAACAGCACAAGGATATTTAACACACTAGTGTGAAACCGGCTGCATACTTATCTATTCATATACTGAATGCAACGTTTACCAAAGTAGAACTTATATGGTATGTCACTTTTATTTGCAAGGCATTGAATGCGTCCCAGCAAGGTTACACGACCCAGTCAGAAATTTTAAACGGCCCAGCAACATTTCATACACATAAAGGCGTATATGGAAGCGGCCCAGCAACGGTTTTTCAACAACCTGGTCATCATTATCACGGTCTTCCTAGTGACCCAACGACAGTTTTATGCACTTACAGATGTATCACACAAACAGGCCGCCAATGATCTTTCACAAACAATTTTAACACACACTTTTATCAATCAAACAGGCAGTTATACATCATTATTTTATCTGTCGATCCTCTTCTCCTGCTCCCCTGCCTTTCATTACCAACCATTCAACGCCTTGGCGCCCAGCACAAAGTGTATGCAATTTATAAATTGTAAAAATAAACAATAGAACTACCATCCGCATTTAATACGCCCAACAGAATTTGAATAGAGCGCCCAACATTGTTTTAAGAGAAATACATATAAATAAAATGTTCCAGAATAAAAACGCCCAACAGAAAATGTTCGAACAAATTAGAATGGCCAACAATGTTCAAATCAGGAGACTTACATTTCAATTCCTCTGCCAAGTCTGCAAATCTGCCTCCTTTGCGTCCCCCCTGCTCTCTTCTCTTTTTTTTTTCTCTTTTTAACTCCTTCCCCTGTTGTGTTTTTTTTTTTTTTTTTTTTTTTTTTAAGATTAAAATAAGTTTTCAAAAAAAATGCAAAAGTAAAAAGGAGGGAAAACAAATCAATTTAATTCTTCAATTGATGCTCCTGCATCATTCTTCCAACCAGCAGAAGAGGTGTTCTTCACTTGTTGTTCTTCTGCATCACTTCGTCTATACTTGTGCCCATCTTAAGGATATCATCTGCAGTCAACCATGTTGCATCTTCAGCTGGTAGATTCTTCCACTTAGTGAGATACTGGAAGTATTCTTTGTTTCTTGTCTTTTTAACTATTTTCTTTTCTAAAATACTCTCAATTTCTTTTGGCACTTCCTTTGGTAGTTGCTGTTCCCATTGGATAACTTTATCCACTTCTGTTTCAGTTTCTTGGTCTGGTTGTTCTTCATCCTTGTATGGATATAAATCTGCAATATTAAAAATTGGAGAGATTCCAATCCCCTTTGGCAATTCTATTTCATATGCATTATTTGAAAACTTCCTTATTACTTTGCATGGTCCTATTTTCTTTACCTTCAACTTGTTATATTCTTTCTTTGGAAACCTCTCTTTTCTGAGATGAGCAAGAACAAGGTCCCCTATATTGAAACTGACCTCTCTTCTTTTTTGATCTGCCCTTAGCTTGTATTTGATGGTATTTTCTTCAAGTTTCTTCTTTACCTGTTCATGCAAATTTTGCATAGCATTGGCAAATTCTTCCGCATCAGCACTTCTTGTCTCCATGTTGCTTAAATTTCTTAACTCATACACGCCTCTTGGATGCATTCCATACATAATTTGAAACGGGCTCAATCCTGTACTTCTGTTAGGAGAATCATTATAGGCAAATTCAGCTTGTGCAAGTGCAAGATCCCATTGTTTCGGATGCATACTTACCAGGCTTCTCAAGATGTTGCCCAAGCTCCTATTGACAACCTCTGTTTGGCCATCCGTTTGAGGATGATAGGCTGAACTGAAACTTAGCTGTGTTCCTAATTTCTTCCATAAGGTTCTCCAAAAATGTCCAACAAATTTGGTGTCCCTGTCAGAAATAATACTTCTAGGCAATCCATGCAATCTAACAATATCCTGGAAGAATAGATTAGCTATGTGAGTAGCATCGCTTGTTTTGAAACATGGAATAAAGTGAGCCATCTTTGAAAACCTATCTACCACAACAAATATGGAATCATGGCCTTTTTGAGTTCTTGGCAAACCAAGTACAAAATCCATGCTTATTGAATCCCAAGGCCTATTTGGAATGGGTAGTGGCTGGTACAAACCTGTGTTTTGACTGCTTCCCTTGACATATTGGCATATTTTACATCTTTCAACAAATTTCTTAACATCATTACTCATACCTGGCCAATAGTAGTGAGCACTCAATTGTGCTAATGTCTTGTTCTGCCCAAAATGTCCTGATAAGCTGCCACTATGTTTTTCCTTCAACAAATTTTCCCTCATAGAACTCTTGGGAATGCAAAGCTGGCTGCCTCTGAACAGCAGACCCTCTTGGACCATGAAATCTATCCAGGGACTTCTTTCAACTCTTACCGGATTCATGCAAGCTTCATATGGTTCTTTAAAGTCTGGATCTCCCTTATATAGTTTCTTCAAATCTTCAAATCCCATAATACTTACTTGAGACTCTTGTATGATCAGATTTCTCCTGCTTAAGGCATCTGCAACCTTGTTAGATTGTCCTTTCTTATGCTTAATAGTGAATGTGAAACTTTGTAAAAATTCAATCCATTTGACATGCTTTTGATTCAACTTATCCTGATTACTAATGAACTGTAAAGCATAATTGTCGGTGAACAAAACAAATTCTTTAGGCAAAAGATAGTGCCTCCACTTCTTCAAAGCTTGTACAAGAGCATAGAACTCTTGATCATAAGCTGAATATTTCTTCTTAGCATCACTTAACTTCTCACTAAAGTATGCTATAGGCTTCCCATCTTGACTTAAAACAGCACCTATTGCAATTCCACTAGCATCACATTCTACTTGAAAAAGCTTATTAAAATCAGGCAAGGTCAAGATTGGCTCTTCAGTTACCTTCTTTTTCAACAATCTGAAACTCTTATCAGCAGCCTCAGTCCAACAAAAACTTCTTTTATCACCCTTGATCGTATCTATCATTGGAGCAACAATTCCACTAAAATTTCTTATGAATTTCCTATAGAAGCTAGCCAAACCGTGAAAGCTTCTTACCTCATATGTGCTCCTGGGTGTAGGCCACTCAAGTATGGCTTTAATCTTTTCTTTATCCATCTTCAATCCTTCTTTGGAAATCACAAATCCCAAATATATCAATTCTGTTTTCAAAAAACTGCACTTTTTGACATTGATTAGCAACTTCTCCTCATGTAGTTTACTCAACACCATTCTCAAATGTTTCAAATGATCTTCTTTAGTTTGACTAAACACCAAAATATCATCCAAATACACTATCACAAACTTACCAGTGAACTCTTTCAGCACTTCATTCATCAGCCTCATGAAGGTGCTTGGTGCATTGGTCAGTCCAAATGGCATAACTAACCACTCATAGAGTCCATCATTAGTCTTGAAAGCTGTTTTCCATTCATCCCCTTCTCTTATCCTAATCTGATGGTAACCACTTTTCAAATCTATCTTAGAGAAATATGTAGCTCCACTTAAACAATCAAGTAAATCATCAATTCGTGGCAATGGAAATCTATACCTGATAGTAATCTTGTTGATTGCTCTGGAGTCTGTACACATTCTCCAACTCCCATCTTTCTTAGGACTCAACACTGTAGGGACAGCACAAGGGCTTAAACTCTCTCTTACCAATCCTTTGTCTAATAATTCTTGAACTTGATGTTTGATTTCTTCATTCTCCTTTGGTGTCAACCTGTAGGCAGCCTTGTTTGGTAGATTTGCTCCTGGAATCAAGTCTATGTGATGACTAATACTTCTCAATGGTGGTAACTCATCAGGTAAATCATCTACCACAATGTCAATGTATTCATTCAACATATCTTGAATCTCTAGTGGCAAATCAATCAACTTAGTACTAGTGACTACACTCTTTGGCTTACCAATTACAGCAAAGTTTACCTCTTCTTTCTTCATTTGATGTAGAAACTCTTTGCCACTTACTATCAAAACTTTAGAATTCTGTCCAACAACAGCAGCAGCCTCTTCTTTCAATGGTGTAAGTGTATGCTTGATCCCATCCTTTTCAAACATGTATGTATTCTGCCTTCCATCATGTATGGCCTTCCTGTCAAATTGCCAAGGCCTTCCAAGCAAGATATGACATACATCCATGGGCATAACATCACATAAAATCTGATCCTTATATGTTCCTATCTGAATATCTACTTTGCATTGTTCACTTACTAGAAGTTTATGTCCTTTTTGTAGCCAAGAGACTTGATAAGGTGTAGGATGTACCTCTTTCTTCAAGCCTAGTTTCTCCACCATCTCAGTTGACACAAGATTGTCAGTACTTCCGCTGTCAATAATGACTTTACAGCATTTTCCTTTACTCTTACATGTGGTTCTAAATAAAGTTTTTCTTTGAGGTGGTTCTACAACTTCTTTATTTGGCTTTAATAAAATTCTTTTCATCAAAAGAGACTCACCTTCTTCTGGAGTATCTTCATAAGCTGCTGTAACTTCTGCATCTTGTTTTTCACCTTCAATCACATGTACACTTCTCTCATGGCTGGTAGAAGGGTTCTCTGTACACTCATATGCCCTATGCCCTGCATACTTGTTGCATTTAAAGCATTTGCCCATGAATCTTCCTCTTCCTCTCTGATATCCTTGGTATGATCTTCTTCCTCTTGGTGTATAGCTGCCTCTTGAACTTTGTGAGCTGCTGGCCTCTTCATGAGATGTTTGCAGCTGTCTTCTACCTCCCTGAAATCCTCTACCTCTGTTGAACCTGCCCCTTCCTCTTGAGAAGGATGTTTGTTTCCTTGCAATCTTCTCCTCAGCTTTCAAGGCAAATTGATATGCCTCCTCAACTGTCTTAGGAATGAGAAGACTAATTTCATCTTGAATGGCAAATTTCAAGCCATTGGTGTATCTGGCTACCTTTTCTGTGTCATCCTCAATGTGACCTGATCTTATAGTCAACCTATAAAATTCTTCAGTGTATTCTTTCACAGACAATTCTTTTTGCTTCAAATTTTGTAATTGCTTAAAAAGATTTGCTTGATAATCTTTAGGCATAAACTTACCTTTCATTTTTGCTACCATTCTGTCCCAGCTTCTGATCTTTGGCTTCCCTTTTCTTCTCCTTTCTTCTTGCACTCCATCCCACCACAGGGATGCATGTTTCTTTAGCCTTGTCATGGCATATTTGACTTTCTTTTCATCTTCTTCAATCCCTTCATACTCAAAATATTTATCTAATGCATTAATCCAATCAATTAATTCTTCAACATTCAAATTACCTTCATACATTGGAACCTCCATTTTTGGCTTGGTGTTCACCTTCATAATGGCTTTGATCAGCCTCTCCTCAGCTGTTTCTTCTTCCACCACCAATTCATCTTCTGGTGGCTCCTCTTCTCTGTCACTGACTTCACCCATGTCAGTACCTCTTCTTTGAGCCATCTCCAGGTCTTGCAGCCTAGCTGTCAGGTTCCTAATCTCTTCTGCCAATGCAACCTGTCCTCCAGGTCTCCTTCCTCCAGCTCTACCTCTGTTCCTGATTCTCATGGCCATCTTGTTTTCTGTTCACAAATCTGGTTCTGCTTCTCTTTTGCCTGGATCACAGGCTCTGATACCAAAATTGATGACCTTACAGCACTTCACACTTTATTAATCCTTAAAACATGAACCGAAAAGCATATATTCTGACGGAGTCCACAACTTAGATAAATTGGATAATATTTTAATAGTCTTCTTCTGATATTACAGACAGATGCTGAAATTCTATTGGATTCACACAGAAAACAAATAACAATCATTCCTTATATTTGGACGCCCAGCATCATTTGTAAAATGATTAACAGTCAGAATATTATGATAGGATCAAATTTTATCTTCTTTCTTTATCCAGGCGCACTATTGCATAAACAGCACAAGGATATTTAACACACTAGTGTGAAACCGGCTGCATACTTATCTATTCATATACTGAATGCAACGTTTACCAAAGTAGAACTTATATGGTATGTCACTTTTATTTGCAAGGCGTTGAATGCGTCCCAGCAAGGTTACACGACCCAGTCAGAAATTTTAAACGGCCCAGCAACATTTCATACACATAAAGGCGTATATGGAAGCGGCCCAGCAACGGTTTTTCAACAACCTGGTCATCATTATCACGGTCTTCCTAGTGACCCAGCGACAGTTTTATGCACTTACAGATGTATCACACAAACAGGCCGCCAATGATCTTTCACAAACAATTTTAACACACACTTTTATCAATCAAACAGGCAGTTATACATCATTATTTTATCTGTCGATCCTCTTCTCCTGCTCCCCTGCCTTTCATTACCAACCATTCAACGCCTTGGCGCCCAGCACAAAGTGTATGCAATTTATAAATTGTAAAAATAAACAATAGAACTACCATCCGCATTTAATACGCCCAACAGAATTTGAATAGAGCGCCCAGCATTGTTTTAAGAGAAATACATATAAATAAAATGTTCCAGAATAAAAACGCCCAACAGAAAATGTTCGAACAAATTAGAATGGCCAACAATGTTCAAATCAGGAGACTTACATTTCAATTCCTCTGCCAAGTCTGCAAATCTGCCTCCTTTGCGTCCCCCCTGCTCTCTTCTCTTTTTTTTTCTCTTTTTAACTCCTTCCCCTGTTGTGTTTTTTTTTTTTTTTTTTTTAAGATTAAAATAAGTTTTCAAAAAAAATGCAAAAGTAAAAAGGAGGGAAAACAAAGCAATTTAATTCTTCAATTGATGCTCCTGCATCAAAATATATATAAACTATTATTTTGAACACCTTCAACAATCAAGAAACCATATTGATTTCTAATGGACCAATTATCTAAAGAAATTATTATTTGTAAATTGAGAACAAAATAACAATTTTTTTTAAGCTTAGGTACATAGAAAATATCATTAATAACAATATTTAAAATTTTTACTTTTTTCTGTTTAATTGCTTCTAAATTTTTTCTCTTAAATAAATTATTTCGAAGATATCTGTAGAATCATATAAAATATTAGATAAACATGTCATATGGTGTGATGCACTACTATCTAAAATTTATTCATTTTTATTTGAGGTACATAAAACAACATATAAAGCAATAACATTTGAATACTGATTGTTATTCTTATTAGAGTTTTGATTCTTTTACTTGTTTTGATTTGATCTCTCTTTTTTTAGTTATTTTTAAAAGTTTGATTCTTATTTCTATCCTTATTTTTATAACATATTTTTTTTATGATCAAATTTATGACATAGATTGCAATTTTTATTAAACTTAGGTGTATAATTTTTATTACCAATTTTTTTGTTTTTATATTTGATTTTAGTAAAATTTGGATTAGATTTTTAGTTTTTAGTGTTATCAAAAATATTATTAAGAGTGAGAAGTACTTGAGTGACATTCTTCTTAAAATCAAAATTGATCATCACTTGTTCTTCTTGAATCAAGAGACCAGACAAGGTGTTAATGTCAGGGATATCTTAGTTTGATATTTATAATTCAAAATTGAAATAAAATTTCTAAATTTTTCATAAATATTTAACTTAATAATAAAATAAATCAATTGATCCTGAATCAAGTTATAATTAGATTCATCTAACTGAGCTTTATTATTTTTAATTTTATAAAAAAATTCATAATTTTTTCATCACCTTTCATAGGTGTAGTTAGCAATTCAAAGATTAATTTAATAATTTTCGAGAAATGAGTGCCCTCATTCATGGATTCAAAGAGTTTTCAAGCATCGTTAGAAAAGTCTTGATTACCAATGTGGAGAAGAAATTCATCTTTAACACTCTATAAGATAATTGACCTAGCTTCCTATGATTTTTGTTAAAATGCATTAGTAAGCTCAAGTGTCACATGTCATCCAAAAAGAGGTTTTTCAATCCTGATGACAACATTCCACAACTTACAGGTCATAAATTTGACTTTAACATGAGTTTTTCATATATTATAGTTATTTCTATTAAGCATTTAAGATTTATTTAAAGAAAAATAGGGTGAAACCATAACTTCCCTTTAAATAAGACAATAGACAAATACTTAAAACAAATTATTTTAAATAATTTTTTGAACTATTTTCAAAAATAAAATGAATTGTACATGAAAATATACTTAATTACATACTTTAAATGCCAAACAATGTAAAAAAGTATATTAAAATTGCACTAATATAGGTGTCAAAAGAGTTGCACTCAAAATAACTACTTAATTTTTTTTAAAAAAAAATATAAAAACAATAATAATAGGTTTTAAAATTAAAAATGGATCACTCCAATGCGTCTGAAATATGCCAAAACCTCAATATTGATTGGTTACATGACTATGTTTGCCTAGGTTTTGACTAGATCAAGTTTCACAAGAAAGTCAATACAAGTTTGATAGATCAACTAGGGTTTTAAATGCGTAAAAAAATTTTGCATGTAAATCCATTTTTTTTAATAATTAATAATTTGATTAAAAATTAATTTGACTAAATTAATTTGACCAAAATAATTAAAGGTAATGAGTTTTGAACCCTTGACCTCCATTTTTACAAGTTTTTAGCAAAAAGATAACTACCGACTCATTTAGTAATTTGCTTAGAAATTGACATGCACTAAATTTTTTAAAACTAGTTTTTAAAATAAAAAATATAAATTATAATGTGCATGTAAATTAAAAAGATAAAAAAAAATTCAAAAACAATTTACTGATTTTAGTAAAAGGTAACTTAGGTGGACCCTTTTTGCTTTTTCATGGAAATAGTGATTTTTAATAATAAAATATTTTTAAAATACTTTCACCAACTATATTAAATTTTATATACTAGTAGTAGTATTCTCCAAGAAGAACAATGGCACCTAGGAAGAATGGGGAGGTTGATGGAGGTGGAAAGAGGCCTTAGGGCCTAAAAAATTGTCAGATCTTCCTCAAACCTTGCAATGAAACATTCAAAAGCTTCAAAAACTAATTTCACTCTAATTTTTTTTTCATTTTTTTTATACATTGTTTCAGTCATAAAATGGCACCAAAGGAGAAGATAAAAGATTCACAGCTAATTGGAATGGCCTTCTCAGGGCTTGAAACTTTGCAATAAGCCTTTAAATCTTAAAAGTAAGCATCCAAAACCTTTAAGATTGATTTTTTCTACCTAAAATCTATTTTTTATGGTTATGGAGTTGTAGGAAGCCGTACTATGATGCTACATGTGAGAAAAAAAATCCAAAAGTTGAATGATATTCTTTATATCTATACAAGTGTTTTTAGAAGTCTAAATTCCCCTGATCTAGCCCCTTAGAATAGATAAAACAATAAAAAAATGACTCAAATAAATTATTTTCTGATTTTTCTTATTCCCTGGTTGTACATGGGCTGTACAACCATGTTTAATCAACATATATATTTAAAATACTCATTTGAATCATCCCACAGGGTCTTTGGATGATTTTGCAGGTTCAAAAACAAGAGATTTGACCCCTTAAGAGAGAGATTTAAGCAATAACAACCCAAAATCCATTTTTTAAATTTTTTTTACTTGTTTTGGATTGTACAATGGCTAAAAATAAATAAATAATTTTCTTGAATTTGATCTCACTTTGAAAAATAAACTAATCTTGCCAATCAATCACCGTATCCCATGCTCTGATTTCATGATAAAATTTAAAATGCATATGTAAGATAATCACATAAGATAGATCTAGATACGTGAATGAATTAGCAAAGACATAGATCAATGTTGACAAGTGAATTTAACGTAAAAAACTTCAAAGAGGTAAAAAACTACAAATTGATATAATCATTATGAGAAACCAATTCAACCCCAATACAATTCCTTTTGATCTCACTTCTTTATGCTTTCACTAATCTTTGTTCACTTGAAATCATATCAAGATCAAATAAATTTACAATAGGGGTAAAACCCTATTTATAAAATTCATGAGGGGAGGTGACTGTTATGAAATAACGGGTCCATTCTAAAATTACATTTAATAAAATTTGAGAAGAATTGAATAGCTATAATATTATTATTTATTTAATTGAGATTTTTATCTCAACTTAATAAATAATATATTATTCATTATTTAATTAGCACCAATGTGAGCTAAGGGTTAATAAAACACCACTTAGTCATTAAATGTTCTAACACAAGGCAGTTGTTGACTTTGCATGACCTGCACCTATTACAAAGGGGTTTGTAGCTTGCAAGGTAGTCACATCTTTTATTGACTATTTTTTATTCGATTATGGAAGACTCCATGTCTGATGTGCGGATTGAGTCAACAATGTAATGCCATTGATGTTGGGGCAATACGTTGAGGTTATGGATTCTATTTTTTTGCTTTCGTTGCAGTTGAAGTGAGTATCTAAGCTTTTGCAAAGTGCATGCCACTTTGGTGCATAAGGGGGCATTGTTGGTGATACAATGTGAATGTTGTGGTCGACAAAAGGGCCATATAAAATGACAAAGGTTGGATTAAATATTATCTAAAGATGCTCTCCTCCATCTTCTCCAGCTTCTTGTTGGTCAATCATCTTTCTATAAGCATTCCTCTTTTTGCTTTTTCGCATTCTCCACTTCATCTAGCTTTTCATTTGTAGGTTCCCTGAAAATAGTTCAATGCCCTGATACCTACTTGGTATCATAAAATATGGTTTTAAATTTTAACAAATATGATAGCAGCATATATAGGCAATGATGCACATTGCATACCATATTCATGAAGTTTAGATCTCTAACAAGATGCACCTTGTTTGAGTGCAATCCCATGTCTATAGATCACCTCACTTAGCTTCAAGTATGATTTTGATGTTTTATTACTCTTTTCTCACTCAAAAAGGAGGAGAAACATTTCAATTGAAGGAGAGTTTCTTGAAGTGTTATTAGAATACAAGTATCTCGGTCCAGATTTTTACAACAAACTTAATTGGGATACAGGTAAAATGAAAAGAATACAAGGTGGATGGAGAGTTATTTATGTGTTTCAAAATAGATGCAAGAATGTTGACCTATGGGATTAGAAGACCACTCTAAGGTTTTATTCGGGTTGCTTGTCACTTTGATGATGTTGTATGGGTGTGAACTATGGGCTAGTAACGTCCCAAGTTTGAAGTGGAGACATACATATAAAAAAGATCCAAAAATGTTTAATCACAAACAACTTCATAATCAAGGGGTTTGTTCCTGAAAAATAATCTTTGCATAAACTTGCACTTTCCCAAGGCTCACCTCACGGTTTTGGAGATTCACATCTTGGCCAGCCATGGTTTTGTAGGCCAATTTTCAAAGAGGGCGATTTTCATGATATTTATGCTACATGCAAAAATGGCCTTCGTTCATTTCCTTCCAGCTTTGGGGACTTTGTATGGTTTAGAAATTTCAATTGTTGTTATTGTTTGTAATCATTACCAGGGTTTGCAGTCACCGCTAGGGTTTGTTTCGGCATCCCCTACACCTTTGGGGATGGGGGGAAGAGATAAAGACCAGTGACGCTAGTTTTCCAACTCCCACCCTAGATAGAGATGATGATGATGATATATATATATATATACACACATATACATATATATATATATATATGTATATGTATATATATATGTATATGTATATATATATATATATATGTATATATGTATATATATGTATATATATATATGTATATATATATATATATATGTATATATATATATGTATATGTATATATATATATATATATATATATATATATATATATATATATATATATATATATATATATATATGCAATTATATATATGAGTATATAAAATAAAGTAAAGTGAAATGGTTGTATGCAATTATATATATGAGTATATAAAATAAAGTAAAGTGAAATGGTTGGAGTCATGGCAATGATTGATAACTGCTAGTATATAAAAATGGTCAAGCGTGTAATCAGATTAAATTAAAAACACCACTATGATTGATATTGAGATTAGCGTCAACAAGATCGATCTCAGAGATTGGCATTAATACAATCTCGTCCTCTATCTATATGGGGGATGGCCCTCTATCTATTATCTATATTCCCCCCAAAATTTAGAAGGGCCATATCATAGTTGGCCCCTTTATCTATATGGCCCTATAGATTTATATGGGCATCAATACGATCTTTCCCTATATCTATATGGGGATTGCCCCTTTATCTATTATTTATATGCACCCCATGGAATTTAGGGGGGATATACCAGTGCCCCCTTGGAGTTTAGAGGGGCCTTACCATACCTTATTGTAGTTGGTTTAATAAGAGGAGTGAACGCATCAAAGTTGAGATGGGGACCTATATCTATTATATATTGGATCTATATATAAACTTTACTTAGACCAACAAGATTAGACTATGGACAGTTAGCTTGGGACCAACTATATTTATATATAGTCAGTAGTTGGGTTGGCACCCCTTCCCCTCCCGATAAACCTACATGTGACAACTAATATAGAGTTTATTTGGCCTTTAAATCTAATTCATAGGGGGAATATATCATATATGGAGAATATAGGTCTTCAACTAGCTAAGTAGATCTATTATTCACCACTTTCTAAGAAAATAAAGATTTGGGGTAGGACTTAAAGTAAATTTTAGTCTATATAGCCATCCCTGAATAGACTATAAAAAGTCTCCCCCCATAGAAACTATTATCTTGGTCAGTTGTATCATCAACTGGCTAAGCCCTGAATCGATTAACTAACTAAAGTCCATATAGAGTATAGTCTACTCCCCATGGATATATAGGTCTACCTTTGGTCAATTTGTGAAGACCATGACTATCTTTGTAGTGCAGGTTTGAACCCTGTTATCCTATTGGGAGATCCAACACAGTTCCCTATATATAGATATGGTGACCCCCTATTTCCCTATCTCTATATTGGGGGCATTTCTAGTTAGGCACCCCTCTATTAGATTTGATTTATATGTATGGAGGGCCCCTATCTATATATGGTAGGGCAGATGAACAATGTTGGGCATCCTTGAGATGGATGAACCAACTATAGATGTCATGTTGGTGGGGCATAACATAAATGAAATACCTGAAATGTCATATATAGATTAGATATAGATCTAGATAGTGATGGCAAGCTCTCACTATCTATATATGATAACAATAGATGGTGGCACCTTATATAGACTAGAGTCTAGACTACTCCCCCCTTTAGATATATGGGCTCAACGTAGATAGGGCCCATTCCCACGTCCCAAATAGATAAGATTGTTTAGGGTGAGGGAGCCAACATTCACCAGATCACATATAGATATATATAAGGAAACTATGAGCTCTGGCCAACCCAATTAGTTATAGATAGAGGGAATTTATATCGGCTTAGTTCTTCTTCACTTCGATCAAGGGCCTATCTAATATATGCTAGGGCCTGCTTAGTCTATCCATGTGAACATACATCTTATTAATTCACCTTATGAAATAAGAATCATTCATGTGAACATATATCTTATCATAGATTATCAGATGGTACATTCCTCATATAGATGGATAGAGTGCCCACCTACCTTCTCTCTTATCGATTGGATGAGCAGAGGGCACCACCCATGCCCCATATAGCTATAGGGGTCCGCTTCCCACCTACCTTCTCTCTTCCCTACCCTACCTTGAATGATGAGGGACTACCTAATGAATGAAGGACACTCTTGGGGGTGGTTGATAAGCAAACATACTGCCTATCTATTTATGCCTCCCCTTAGTGTGACAAACGATAGGGTTAGCTTTGATCTGATAATGCAAACTTATATATCTATCTAGAGCCTTATACATTGGTAACTAATCAACTATGATTGGGAGAGAGATATTGGGCCCTATCTATATCTAGTCTTGATCTTCCCATAACAATAATGATAGTGATGACTGGAGTCTTAAACCTATATATATATATAATCTCATCTCCATCACTCTGAAAAGAAGAAATAAAATCTGGTGTGTAGTTATCAATCATCAATCATATCATGTATAAAAGAGAATAGATGGAAGCCATATATAGGGGAGCTGATGGAGGATCATATATTTTTGCACCCCTATAAAATATAACAAGATATATAAGGAAGGAGGCACCTAAATCCCAGATCCTAAATATTTATGGATGGGGGGATGGGGTTGGGATATATATATATATATATATATATATATATATATATATATATATATATATATCACATATATACATCTATACGTATATGTATAGATGTATATGTATATGTGTGTGTGTGTATATATATATATGTATAAATATTTGTGTATAACATACACAAATATATGTGTATATATGTATATATATAATATGTATATACATATAATATACACACATATATATGTATATACATATAATATGTGTGTGTGTGTGTGTGATGTATGTGTTGGGTGAAAATTTTGTCACCAGCTAACTGATGAGAAAAATAGGTCTCTTCAACCACATCATAAGAAAATTGACCGGCCTAGTGTGCAGGTTTACCACATCAAAAGGAGACAAATCTCTCATCTCATCAAGGGGAGGTTCTCTATAAATATGAAGGGGCTATATATATATATATATGCAAAAAATAACACTCACGGGTAGGGCAACACCATCCATCTCTCTTCTTTCAGAGATTATGTTCAAAAATAAATGAGAAATCTTGGTGAAGACACTGAAGGCACTTCTCTTCTTTCAGGAGTGGTCTTGTAGCAAATAGAAGTTCTTTTAGAGAGTGACAAGTAATAGATAACAAGGGGCGTAGTAACCAACAGAATGAGGTATAGCACAAAGTCTCCACCTCAGCTGCCCAAAGAGTGAAATATGAAGGACAATGAGGGCACAAAGTCATTCCAAGGTCCTTTACATAGAAATAGAAAACAAACAAACACACTAAAGGCAATTATAGACAATACAAAGTCTTCCCACAGTTGGCTTCAAGACACCTTCCTGATTACTTCCACTAGTTCTACTTATTTCATTCAATGAACAAGAACACATTCAGGAAATAGACATAAGAACCATCCCCTAAATAACACAAGATATAACAACACAAAGTCTGAAAGTAACCTGCTTTCTCATTCAAACAAAGAAATATGATCGACAATCTGAGCTCAAAGTCTCATTAATCTCCCTTCAATTTTGATAGAGTTTTGCTTCTATATTCAAAAATATATCTTTGTCATAAAGTAGGAGTTTACAATATATAGCAGCCAAGAAAGGCTTGGCACTTTGTTCCATGGAAATGCTCATGCTGCATTCAATGCCTTGAATTTATTTTTAGTTTTGTCAAGGGACCATGCTGGGACAGGAAAACTGCCTTAACTGTGGCATGTCAATTCATCTCAAATGTCTTCTCCTGGGCCTAGGCCATCTAGTCTATCCCTTGATATATGCACAACTGTCCACTTCGCCTTTACTCCAAGAGAGACAAACAGACTGCACCTTCAATGTTTGCAAGCCAAAATATCTACTTGGTGGACTGTTTCACCTACTAGAATAACTTCTATGTATATATTTTTGGCCTTTCTCTATTTTTGCTATGATTTGAGATCTTGGGCTATCTTTTCCCCTTTTTGTTGGCTCTTTCAGCTCCCTCTTTAGTTGGTCACTGAGTTTGTTTTTAACTTTTGTCTTTTTTCAGCTTTGTCTCTTCTTGGAATTTGAGCTCTCAAGGCTATATTCTCAGCCTTACTGGCTCTTTGCGCTCTTCGTTTAGTGGTTCTTCCCTTCAACCTTAAGGCCTTTAAATGCATTCAGGTCTATGCTCAAGCCTTCAAAGATCAACGACTATTTCATTACCATGAATTTGACGGCTGCGGAGACGTCACCAAACGTCTAGATCCCAACGACTAGTTCATGGTGCTTAATCTTGACGTCTGCAGGCCCATCACCCTCCTTAGCAATTCCTTTGAATTTCCTATTTGATCCTTCCCAAAGGGAACTTGCCCTTTGAGGTCTTGATAAAGGTCTATTTTGCTCGGCGAGAGCCCCCCGCAAGGGTACCTACCCTTCGAGGTTCTTCAAGTGATCTTCGAAAGGCTTCTTCGGCCTTCTTTAGGCTCCAATTCCTTCAGACAAAATGTCTGAAGGAATTATTTCAGACATTTTATTCGAAGGAAATCTTCCCATGCCTTAGCTATTTTCGTCGGGCTTTTCTCCTTGGTCGGGCTTATTCCTTCGGACAAAAGTCTGAAAGAATTTCCTTAACAATATTGCCATAAAAAATCTTTCTGAAGGAATTCTTACCCTTTCGGCCTTTGAAACAATCCATTTTGCTTATCACCTGCCCTCTGCAAGGGCTATTTGATCTCCAAGATTGCCTTTCAAAAAATTTGCAAAGGTCCTTTTGGCTCCCAAGTGCCCTCCGCAAGGGCACTTGTCCTTCAGGCTCTCTGGTGGGCTTCTTCGACTGATTGAAATTGCCTAAGTGTTGGGAACTTATTTTTTTCTATAGAATCCGTAGTTTTGAACCTGCGGAGTCTGTAGAAATGAGTTCGTAGAACCAAAAAACCAACATGTGAAGTCCATAGAACTGAGTCCGTAGAAATGAGTCCATAGAAATGGGCCTATAGAGTCCATAGAAATTAGCCTGCAGAGTCCGTAGAAATGAGTCCATATAACCCTTCATGCAGAGTCCGTAGAAATGAGTCTATAGTTTTCAAGCCTGTAGAGTCCATAGTTTTCTCTAAGTCTTTCGAACCTTGAAAGAGTTTGTAAAATCCAACCTGTGGAGTCCGTAGAAACATATCTATAGAGTCCATAAAAATTAGCCTGCGGAGTCCATAGAAATGGGTCTACAGAGTCCGTAGAAACGTATTTGTAGAGTCCCTTAGCTGAATTTTTTTGAAAAATAGAGAATTTGAAGGCTCAAAATAGTTTTTGAGAAAGGAAGAGAGATTTTTTGGCTTGTAGGACTAAAAATAGTTCATGTGTTGTCCCAAAAATGAGTGACAGACTTTGAGAACAACCACTGGCTCTAGTTGGGGAACTTCCTTTAGTTGAAATTTTGAAGCAACTGATGGGAGTAGAAACTAGAATCTCTAGTGCCTTTAAGTATGCCATTGGGCTACAGAGTCATGCCAACAAAAAAAAGGCACCAAAAATGAAAATAAAAATAAAAAGTACAAAACAAAACTAAAGACTATACGAATATACATAGATACATATGATCTTATCTGAGAATTCAAGAGTTGAAGTGCTTCAAATGTTGCCCGTTGTGAGGTAGAGAAAAGGGTGGCCATCTTGGTACTTCAATAGGAAACTATTTTCACTGTTGAGCTCATGGATAGTGAACGGGCCTCTCCATAGGGAATCAAACTTCCCATGCATTCCCTTTGGTTCTCTTCTTTTGTCTCATAAAAGGACTTGGTCTCTAATCTGGAAATTTTGAGTTTTTGCTTTCTGGTTGAAGAACTTCTTTACCAGACTTTGATGTGCAGCAATTCAGTTCACCACCATAGTTTGCTGCTCATCTAGCTTAGTCAAACACATGATCTTTTTGTAAATAGAGCTTTCATATGTCTGATCTTCGACTACCTTTGCCAATTTTAGTGCTGGCAATTTCAGGGTGATCGGTATCTCTGCATTGAGATCATATAGAAGTTGAAAAGGTGACATACATATCGCCCTCTTAGGTGTAATTCTATCTGCCCATAAAACATCAACCAATGCTTTATGCCATGTTTGTTGGTTGTCATCCACTAGCTTCCTGATGATGGTCACCAAGTTCTTGTTGCTTGATTCAACTTGGCCATTTCCTTGTGAGAAATAATCAGAGGAGTGGGAGAGGGTAATTTCATAGTAAAAATAGAACTGAGTGATCTCATGAGAAGAGAAATATGCATAATTGTTCATCATAATCTTGGTTGGGACCTTAAACTTAGAAATGATGTTCTCTTTGAAGAAATCACATACTACTTCTGAAGTAACATGCTTGGTTGAAATTGCTTCCACTCAGTTGGTGAAGTAATCTGTGGTTGTGAGGACATAATCATGTCCAGTGCTTGAAGATGGATTTATAGCACCAATAAAATTGGTTCTTCATTGCTGAAATGGCTCTTCTATCACCACTAACTTGAGAGGCAAAGCAGCTAACTTGGGTCTTCCAACGAACTATTGGCACAGCTCACATCTTCATACCTATTTGTATGCATCCTAAAATAATGTAGACCAGTAATACCTGGCTCACAAAATTTTATGGGTAGTTACAGGAGGAAAAAAATGTCTTCCACATGGTAGATTATGGAAGGACTTCAAAAGTTAGTTCTGTTGTTCTTTATCCACGCAGCGAAGGAACACTCCATCAAGGCTCCTGTTATATAGACTGTTGTTTTATAGGATAAAATTGGCATCTTTCAATTTAATAGTCCTTTTTTTACGAGATAGGTGAGCAGGACACTCACCATAAGTAAGGAAATGAATAATACTTGAATACCACTCATTCATGGTGGAGACAAAGAGGACTGTTGGCATGTCTTCCACTTCTTTTTTTTCATGCCCTACTTCTTCAGGTTTATTGTCAGCAATCAATTGACAGAGGCTCTTTTATCATACAAGCTTTGTTGGTTTGATAACAAGATCAAACTCCTAGATTTTAACAATCTAATTGGCCCTTTTGGTTCTAAACTCATACTGAGTTAATATGGATTTAACTGTGGTATCAAAAACCAAGGCAGTAACTTATGAATTCAGGATGTAAAAATAGAAGTATTTTATTGCCTTGACCATTGCATAAGCATGCTTCTCCATATTTGAATATTATAGCTCATGAGCTTTAAGAGGATAACTCATGAAGGATATAGAAGATTTCAAACCTTCTTCATTTTGCTGAACTAGAATTGCTGAAAGTGTGTGCTCATAAGCATAACTGTATATGGTGAAACCCTTGGTATAATTTGGACAAACTAAAATTGGGGCGTAGGCAATAGTTGTTTTGATGTCTTAGAATGCCAATTTGCCTTCTTCAGTGCAGCTGAAAGTGGCCTTTCCCTTCATCATGTTTACGATGTGGTGAGTCTTCTCAACAAACTCAGGGATGAACTTTTGTAAAAAATTTACTTTTCTAAAGAAAGAGTGAACTACAGTCTTACTTATGGGTAGGATAAGTTTCTAGATAGATTTGTCTCTTTCTGAGTCAATCTTTATGCCTTCTCAGGATACAATGTATTTGAGAAGCTTCCTTTCTATCACTCCAAAGACAGACTTCTTGGGACTAAGGAAAATGCCATTTTGGCGGTAACATTTTAGCACTTATTGCAAATGGTGCACATAGTCAGGGCGATGCTTGAAAAAGACAGTCAAGTCATCAAGGTATACCACAATAAACTTATCCATTTCATCTTTGAAAGCAAGGTCTATTTCTCTTTGAAAAGTGGTGCCAGCATTTATCAGGCCAAAAGATATTTTTTGATATGCAAAGGTGCCCCAAGGTGTGGTGAAGGCAGTCTTATGTTGGTCTGTTTCACCAACTTTAACTTGATTATATTCTGAGACGCTGTCTAGCATTGATAACATCTCTGAATCGGTCACTGTCTGAAGCACTTGGTCCATGATGGGCAAAGGATAGTTATCCTTTAAGGATGACTGATTCAAGTTTTTAAAATTGATGTAGAGGTGAATTTTGCCATTCTTCTTTCTCATAGGTACTATATTGGCAATCCATGTGGAATGATGAATTAGAAAAATTATTCTAGCATTCAACATTTTCTATATTTTAGACAGAATAGTACTTGATATCTTTGGATTATAATGCCTAGATTTTTGCTTGTAAGGCACCGAATCATCTTTGAGAGAAATTTCATTGCGAATTTCATCAGGCTTGAGCAACTTCAGATCATCATAAGAGTATGCTAGGACATCTATGTACTGGCTGAACAGAGCAGTGAACTTAAAATTTTCTTTTTGAGTGCAAAACTTCTTAATATTCACCATCTTGAGATTTTTCTTGGTACCCAAATTTATTTGATCCAACTCTTGAGAGGAGCTTGAATCCATTTGTTGCTGTTTGACGAACCTGTCATGCTTGTCAAACAACTTCTCAAAGAAAACCAATCCTTTGAAAATTTTATTCCCCTTTAGCTTTAGGAATTCTTCACCTACATTTGAACTTGATTCAGGGGCTGGTTCAAGCTTCTGAGGCTCACTACCTTCAAAGTGAAGCTGTTCGAAGCTGCTTTTTTATTTCAAAAAAGCAATGATTTGGTTGTCACCATTAAATACTTGTCAATGATTGGCATTTTTAGGCACACTTGGTCAAAAGATAAGTTATATAGTGTACCTATCTCCTTTAAAATTAGGGTGAGGAACCAAAAGAGTTGTTGAAACAATCAAAGTATCAGCTCGATCATTGAATTCTCTAGGAACTGTAGAGATGCTGAAAGTATTAAAGCTTTCAATTTGATCTCAAACTAGATTGTGGTAATGGTGTAATCTCTCATTTTTAGTTTGGTAAAGGTTTCTCACCTGACAAACCACTAGCTTAGCATCTCCTTTGACATGAAGGAGTTTGATGCCTTTATCTTGAGCGACCTTCAATCTGAGCAGCAAAGATTCATATTCAGCAATATTGTTTGTATTGCTGAACTGTAACTTGTATGAAGAAAGAAAAATATCTCCTTAAGGAGATATCAACACAATCTTGACTCTTGAATTGGTAGAGGAACAATTGCCATCAAATTTTAGTATTCATACATCATCAGAAGTTAGCCTTACCTTAGATTTTTCTTCATTTGGAGGGGAGAATTCTTCTACATTTACACTATGCTCTCTTATGTCTTTTAGTATTCCATCTGAACCAATTTTTAGCTTGTTATTTTCAAAAGTTTCATCAGCTGAAACATGAATATCCTTTGTAGTCAAGAAGTAATTACCCATGCCTGAAGACTCAAACAAAATTTGAGTTTCAGGCACTGATATTTTAGTGACCACATATTTTGTTTCCTTCTCAGGGAGCAGCCTCTGCATAATGCTTTTGACTGGGATCTGTGCTTCAAACAGGTCCATGCTTAACTCACCACCAACATCCTTGCAAAAATTTATCTCAAAAAGGATGTCATATGAGGTTGGAACGTCGGCCACCAGGACTGTCATCTTGATCCTCTTGTCTGCGAATGTTGCAAACGCAAATTGGGCATTTTTGATTTGTCCCAGTAGTGACACTTATTTATATTTCATGGAGAAACATCTCCCAAATGTCTTGGTCAGTGTGAGACCAAGGGATTTAGCTACTTTGGTAGGCATGACATTGTCATATGCACCTAAGTCTATGATGCAATTATTTAGTTGATGTCCATTTATCAGCAAGGAGACATAAAATGGTTTAGTCCTTTTGAGAGCAATATGAGCAATGACAAGGTTATTTCAAGTAGATGTGGGAGTCACTTTGGGAACAGCTGGTCCTGCAGGGACGGTTCTATTCTTCACACATTCCACTAACTTATCCAACTGTTCAGGATTGGATTGCAATAATTTAAATTTAGACATTTGAATCTTAGTTCTCTTGACATGGTCGACTATGTCAAATGTCTATAATAAATTCTAAACAGGGAAAGGGAGTTCATCATTATAATTTTTAGGGGGGTAATGGTCTACGAATTTGAAGTTGAAGGTGAATGCAAGTTTGGAGTACTTACTTTTTTAGCAATCACCAGGTCTTTTGCTTGAAAAGGCAAAGTGGTTCCTCATTTGGCAAATCAAAATTGCAGGTTGAAGTCACTCCTCTGTTTTTTTTATCAGTTTACTGGGCTGACTGGTTCTTGGACTAGGTAAAAATAGCATATGATTCTTTAACTGCTTTACCTTCACTTCTAGATTTATCCTGATAATTCAAGAAATCAATGTTGGAGTCGCCAGCTAATTCTTCTTCTCCTTCTATGAAGAGATTAGCGTCATCTTCTTGATTTAATTCAGGCTGAAAGGAAAAATTTGATTCTACTTCAAGATATTCAATTGCTAAATTGGTTGGAGGTGCTTCAATGGTGAATTTTTCTTGAGTGGGAGGAAGACGGTTTGGCTGCCCTTGGTTTCTGGTAGCATTGCCTTAGTATGCCTGATTAGGGAATGTCCTCCTTGGCATATCTCTGTATGAAGGGGCAAATGACATCCCTTGCGCCATTTGATTTCTAAGAGCAAACAACTCATTCACCATTTTTTGCACCATTCGATCAGTGGTGCATGTAGGTGAGTATTTCAAAGATGAAGAGGATTTACCTCTATTAAGATCTCTCCTTATCTTTTCTTCCAAGATAACTTCATCTTCCACCTTAGTAGCCAAATTTTGAGCAACAGTAAGGTCTATGTGGCCAGCTCATCTCAGAAAAAAACTCACTTCAAGCAACTATGAGTTGATGAAAAAACATTTAAGATTATCAGCTGTAGGCTGAGCAATTATATGAATCTTGTTCGTCAACTTGTCAATCTTGGCAATGAATCCCTCATAGGTTCATGAGGTTCTTTCTTTATTTGTGTGAGCTAGGCTAGTAAAGCATATGCATCTTTTGCAGGTTTGAACCTAGCTTCAAATTTAACTTTGAGGGTGTTCTAGTCAGTTACTAATTGAGCCTGCAGGTGGTAGAACTAGTCTGCAGTAGCACCTTGCAATATTTCCACAAACAGTCTGACTGCCACGTCCTCATATTCTATGCTTATCACACCACAGGTTATGCTGAAGGCTATAATGTGTTTATCAAGATGAACTCTTCCATCACCAAAGAATTTGGAGAAATTCTTCTTTGAACTGCGTGGTAGCTCATGTAGAGGTGGAGTTAGATTAAGTGGGTCAAAAGAGTTACTCTAGGGGCCTTGAACTGCCATGATTTAATTATAAAAGTGGGGATAACCAATCTGGGTGGAGTATGTATAGGCAAAGCTCTGCTAACAATAAAAAAAGTAGCTCTGCCTTGTATTGGTGACTTGGTATGGGTAGGAAGAACACTCTTGGATTGTTGAGCTTGAAGTTGTGGAGGAAACAAATCAAATTTTTTTTGCTGCACCAACTCAAAAATTGGGTCAACAACACCTTGAAATCTCTAGCTTCTTGTATAGCGTGGAGTTGTCAGATTGTAGAATAAAAATGGAAAAGAACTGGCCCTGCTTCAACTTGAAGCTTGAGGCTTCAAACTAGTTTTTCTTCCCCAACGGAGTCGCCAACAAACTATTGCGTGAAGCTGGGGGGAAAATAATAAGGCTATAATGATAATGGGTAAGACACAGACCAGATTCGCTAGAGTATATAATGGATAAGGGTAGGAACTGCTTATTTGTTCTCTAGTGGAGTCACCAAAAAATTATTGAGTGAATATTTTTTCACCAGCTAATTGATGAGCAAAATAGGTCTCTTCAACCACAGCATAAGAAAATTGGTCAGCATAGTGTGCATGTTTACCACATCAAAAGGGGACAAATCTCTCCTCTCATCAAGGGGAGGTTCCCTATAAATATAACGGGGCTATATACTATATATATGCAGAAAAGAACACTCAGGGGTAGGGAAACACCATCCATCTCTCCTCTTTCAGAGATGATGTTCATAAACAAAGGATAAATCTTGGTGAAGACACTGAAGGCATTTCTCTTCTTTCAGGAGTGGTCTTGTAGCAAACAATAAGGGTTCTTTTAGAGAGTGACAAGTAAAAAGTAATAAAGGGCATAGTAACCAACAGAATGAGGTATAGCACAAAGTCTCCACCTCAACTACCCAAAGAGTGAAATATGAAGGACAATGAGGGCACAAAGTCATCCCAATGTCTTTTACACAGAAATAGAAAACAAACACACTAAAGGCAATTGTAGATAGCACAAAGTCTTCCCACAGTTGGCTTCAAGACACCTTCTTGATTACTTCCACTAGTTTTGCTTATTTCATTCAACGGACAAGAACATATTCAAGAAACATACATAAGAACAATCCCCTAAATGACACAAGTTGTAACATCACAAAGTCTAAAAGTAACCTACTTTCTCATTCAAATGAAGAAATATAATCGATAATCTGAGCTCAAAGTCTCAGTAATCACCTTTCAATTTTAGCAGAGTTTTGCTTCTATATTAAAAAAGATCTCCTTGTCATAAAATAGGAGTTTACAATATATAGCAACCAAGAAAGGCTTCGCACTTTGTTCCATGGAAAGGCTCATGCCGCATTCAATGCCTTGAATGTATTTTTAGTTTTGTCAAGGGATCATGTTGGAATAGGGTGGCTACCTTAACTGTGGCATGCCAATTCATCTCAAATGTCTTCTCTTGGGCCTAGTCCATCTGGTCTATCCCTTGATATCTGCACAGTTGTCTACTTCACTTTTACTCCAAGGGAGACAAACAGGGCATGCTTTCAATGTTTGCAAGCCAAAATATCTACTTGGTGGACTGTTTCACCTATTGAAATAACTTCTACATAGATATTTTTGGCCTTTCCCTCTTTTTGTTGTGATTTGAGCTCTTGGGCTATCTTTTCTCTTTTCTACTGGCTCTTTTGGCTCTTTTTTCAGTTGGTCACTGAGTTTGTTTTTAACTTTTGTCTTTTTTTAGCTTTGTCTCTTCCTAAAATTTGAGCTCTCAAGGCTATATTCTCAGCCTTGCTAGCTCTTTACGTACTTCATTCAGCGATTCTTTCCTTTGGCTTTAAGGCCTTTAAATGCATTCGAGTTTGTGCTCAAGCCTTCAAAGATCAATGGCTATTTCATTGCCATTAATTTGACGGCTGTAGGGACATCATCAGACGTCTAGATCCCAACAGCTAGTTCATGGTGCTTAATCTTAACATCTGCGGGCCCGTCACCCTCCTTGGTAATTTCTTCGGCTTTCCTGTTTGATCCTTCCCGAAGGGAACCTACCCTTCAAGGTCTTGAGAAAGGTCCATTTTGCTCGGCAAGAGCCCCTCGCAAGGGTACCTACCCTTTGGGGTTCTTCGGGTGGTCTTCGAAAGGATTCTTTAGGTTTCTTTGGGCTTCGATTCCTTTGGACAAAATGTTCGAAAGAATTCCTTTGAACATTTTGTTTGAAGGAATCGAATCCTGAAGAAACCTGAAGAAGCCTTTCGAAGACCACTCGAAGAACCCCGAAGGGTAGGTATCCTTGCGGGGGGCTCCCACCGAGCAAAATGGACCTTTCTCAAGACCTTGAAGGGAATTCCTTCGAACATTTTGTCTGAAGGAAATCTTTCTATGCCTTAGCTATTTTCATCGGGATTTTCTCCTCGGTCGGGCTTATTCTTTCGGATAAAAGTCTAAAGGAATTCCTTCAAAATTTTTGTTCGAAGGAATTGCCTTAACAATTTTGCCACAAAAAATCTTTCTGAAGGAATTATTACTCTTTTGGCCTTTGAAACAGTCTATTTTGCTCATCACTTGCCTTCTGCAAGGGTTGTTTGATCTCCAAGATTGCCTTTTGAAAAAGTTGCAAAGGTCCTTTTGGCTCCCAAGTGCCCTCCACAAGGGCACTTGTCCTTCAGGCTCTTTGGAGGGCTTCTTCAACCGATTGAAATTGCCTAAGTGTTGGGAACTTGTTTCTTTCCTACAGAGTCCATAGTTTTGAACCTGTGGAGTCTGTAGAACCAATAAACCAACATGCGAAGTCCGTAGAACTGAGTTCGTAGAAATGAGTCTGTAGAAATGGGCCTGCAGAGTCTATAGAAATCAACGTGCAGAGTTCGTAGAACCCTTTATGCAAAGTCTGTAGAAATGAGTCCATAGTTTTCAAGCCTACAGAGTCCATATTTTTCTCTAAGTCTTTCAAACTTTGAAAGAGTTCATAGAATCTAGTCTGCAGAGTCCGTAGAAACATATCTACAGAGTCCGTAGAAATAAGCCTACAGAGTCCGTAGAAATGGGTCTGCGAAGTCCGTAGAAACATATCTGTAGAGTCCCTTAGCTAAAAAAGTTTGAAAAATAGAGAACTTGAAGGCTCAGAACAATTTTTGAGAAGGGAAGAGAGAATTTTTGGCTTGTAGGACAAAAAATAGTTCACGTGTTGTCCCAAAAATGAGTGACAGACTTTGAGAACAACAGTATGTTTAAATCAGCTACAGAGAGCTTTGCAGTTAACAATATATATATAATATTTGTCAGATTAAATATAAGTTTTTGCATATTGATGTCATTACTATTGGTGTTTTTTATTTAGAAGGGGTCTGAATGTTAGTATTTTAAGATGTTTACTTGATAATAGACATACCGCATTTAGTGCTTATTTACAAAATATTGTTCAGACTAGTTTTCATGATGGTCCGATTTTGACAACTTTGTATCTAAATTATCTAGTCACCATTCATCAAGAAGAAAACCTAAATAAAGTAATGAAGCTTTTCCTTCAAACTCATGGGGGATGGGGTTGGGATATATATGTGTGTGTGTGTGTGTGTGTGTGTGTGTGTGTACATATATATGTATATACATATAATATACACACATATATATGTATATACATATAATATATGTGTGTGTATGTGATGTATGTTTAAATTAGCTACAGAGAGCTTTGCAGTTAACTATATATATATATATATATATTTGTCAAGTTAAATATAAGTTTTTGCATATTGGTGTCATTATTATTGGTGTTTTTTTTTAATTCAGAAGAGGTCTGAATGTTAGTATTTTAAGATATTTACTTGATAATAGACATACCGACTTTAGTGCTTATTTACAAAATACTGTTTAAACTAGTTTTCATGATGGTCTGATTTTCACAACTGTGTATCTAAATTATCCAATCACCATTCATCAAGAAGAAAACCTAAATAAAGTAATGAAGCTTTTACTTCAAACTTAGATTATATATGATCCCTAGATCTTGTCTTGCTATTAAATATCAGGTCATGTATTGTCTAACCAATACCCTTCACCCTGTCGTTAAACATACTCCCATACAAGGCAAAAGCGTGGTGTGTCACGCAACAAAAAATAGTCAGATAATCCCAACTAAATCAATTTCTTGGTCAGATCTTAAAGTTCTTAGAAAATAAATAGTAGACACAGACTTTGTTCAAAAGCTCAATAAATCTTTATCATTTGTTACACCTATAAAATTTTTGCTAAATAAATAGATTATCATATTTGACTCTCAAAATGATTTAAAATACCATATGCTAACATACAATTGTAGCAACCCTTGTCTCCAATCAATCCTCATTGTCTGCATCTCAAGAAAGTCCATAACCCTCAAATAGATTCATATTACTGTATTGATTGCCAAAAAATTATAAGTCATCTAAATCAATCCAATGTTCACATGGTTAAAAGAAATTTAACCATACAAGAATTTCTTGAGAAAAATAAGAAGTTACTTGCTGAAGTCAAAAGAATTAATATGGAAGGAACTTCTAGAGAAAACATTGAAATATGTCATTTATGAAAAACTCTTCTGGAAGATGAATCATACACAAAAAAGATTCTCAAAGCCTACTAATTTCAATCAATATTCACCTGATAGAAAATATAGGGCACAAATGTATTATCTCAGAATGTTTGACAAAAGTCTTGATTAGTCTACATAAGTTAAGTTAATGAATTGGAATAGTCTTGCAACTAAATATTTGAATAATAAAATTTCAGAAATACAACAAAGTCTTGATCAGATTTTTAAGATGTTAAGGAATATTGAGTTATATCAGAAAAAATTACTCCAACCATCAATGTTTTGAATGATAATATTACTATCCATCATAGTTAGCGTATTCAAAAAATAAATAATGAATCTAACAATATTAGATTACAACAACAATCTGTTGAAACAAAGGTAGATGATATGATTGTTGAGGTAATGGTTATTGGTCAAAGCCAAGATTAGCGTAAGACTAGTATGGTTTCTATTGAGACAGATTTGAAAACTCAAATTATTACTCTTGAGACAAAACATGAAGACACACATCAAAAAATTAGACAGCTATCTTTAGCTTCTGATAGCATAGTTAAAAAAATTGTAAACTAAAATTTTAGCTTATCTTTTATCCCTGATATTTTAGATTCACTAAAAGATAAAGGACAATCTTCTCAGCCATAGCAAAAAATTATTGTCTTGGAACATATTGATTACAGTAAAAATATCTGTTCCTGATAAAATGTTTTAAAAATATAAAGAGAATCATTCATGAAATCTAAATAAAAAAGTTTGTCTGATTTTGAAAAATCTCTTGATAAGATCTTCCAAAGAGGAATGACTAAGATTGAACCTACCGAAACTGAAAAATATTTTGATATAGAAGAATCTTCAAAGTCTAAACCTCCACTAGATTCTCAAATAAAAACATTAAACCTTCAACTTTTATTTTAGAAAGTCAATTGTGAATCATCAGAAAAAAGAAAGAAAAGATTCATGCAATGTTAGCTTGGGCCAGTGTACAGATTCATGGTCTTATGAAAGTTCCTTTCAGTGTTAGTCAACAAATTGCAAATAAGTTCATAAGAAATATTAAATAATGGTGGGATGTTAGTGGTCAAATATTTCATGAAAACATATACACTCATCCATAACCTATCTTTGCACTCTGCAATGCTTTACTTTTTGAATTTGTTGGCACACTTGATAATGATTAAGAGGCAAACAAAATAATTTTTTTTAAAGTTCAATTGTGTGATATGATTAGACTAGATGAATATATGTGATATATGAAGAATTTATTCTATAATATTGAAAAAATCTTTAATCTAACATACACTATTAAGTATATAGAATTATTTCTTGAATATTTTGCTACCAAATATAAAGTTGTTATGGATGATAATCTTTCAATCATGACCTTTGAAAGGATAAATCAGAATATTAAAATAATCAATGAAAGGTTATGTGTAGAGAGAAAGGCATAAAAAGAAATTATGAAGTTTTACAAAAAAATTGGTGCAAAATTTTGTAATTGTATCAATGATAATTTTGGTTGTATGGATGTGCATAGATATAGATAGTATAAAAAGAAGAAGAAATATCATTCTTGAAAATGTTCCTTAAAAAAAGAGTTTAATTATAATACACTTTGGAAGTCTAGATATAAATCTAAAAAAAAAAATTTGGTCCAAGAAGGATATTCAGAAAAAAGAAACATAGGTTCTAAAAGAAGCCTGTCAAATATTTTATCTGTCAAGGTGATCATTATGTAAATAACTATTTTAATAACAGAAAAGAATTCAAGAAGGTTAATTTTTTGAATGGCTTTGGAATCAATAAAAATAAATATATTTTAGTTTTAGATGAAAATGAACTTCAATACGAGTCAAATATTTTGTGAGAAGCATCTAATAGAGATGAATTTGATAATCAAATAAATATGAATCTAGTTGACATTGAATCAAAAGATGAATAATCTACTTATGATTATGGTATAAGATTTTAGATTCATATGATTTCTACTCTTTTTCTAGATGTCTTGAGTTTATCCCAACAAATATCTTTTCTCAAGGAAATATATGCTAAAACTCCTGCCTATATGATCTCTGAAAGAATATTTTTACAATAACAAATTGCAGCAGTTGAGAAAAAATATTCTCTCCATTTAGCTCAACAAAAAAGACAAAAAGATATTTTGTTTCAAGAATTTTAGTCTAAAAATTAGAAAGCTTTTTCGATTGAAGCTGCCTATTACCTTGACACATATGATAGAGCTACTTGACGAAAGAAGTGCATCTATCAACTTTAGCTCTTCTTAGCTAAAGCTCAGATCGAACTACAAGATCTTCTGAAAAAAGAAGCTTTTATTGATGAATATGAACACCTCTTTGAAGAAGAATTACTCCAAATAATTAATGAGATAGAATCTCATTTTAAAGAAGAGAACCTCTCATAATAATTCAAACATATATCAGATTTCAGTATATAATACTAATAATCTAGTATGTAAAATTTAGATTAAATGAGATGGTTTTAAATTATATAGCTTGGATGTCTTGCTTGATACAGAGGCTGATCTCTCTTGTTAGATATCATTCTATCGCTATTGATATGAAAAAAGTTAATTTTCATAAGTTAATTTTTAATATAAAAACTATAGTTTCATAATTGTTTGCAGTTATTCTTGTTATGCTTGGTGATTCTATCTATCAGTTTAAGATAGTACAACATGAAATGCTAATGTATGATATGATGATTGGTTCAGATAATTTGGCTATTTTCTATCATATCATAATTTAGACATATAAAATAATTCTTGCATAAAAATGTTCTTTATACAAGAAATCTAGATATGAATATATAATTTTTATGAAAGAAAAATCAAAGAAATTAGTTGATACCAAATGGATACAGAAGAAGGTAAATCTTTGTCATGCTAGCATTGAACCAATAATTGAAATTTTTTAAAAAAAATGTTGCTCTGAAATTTTTTTGGCATTTAGAGATAGGAAAATACATAAATACAAAATTAAATTAAAGATGGTAAAAGACAGAAATGACAAAGAAATAGAACCCAAGTTTAAGACACATCATTCAAGAATGTCTCCTTCACTTAGAGAAGAATGTTTTCAGAAAATAAAATAATTAAATGAACAAAGTTTGATAAGAGATTGTAATAGCCCTTGACCTTGTGAAGCATTTTATATAAATAAAAAATTAAAACAAATAAAAGGTAAAAAGAAACTAGTTATAAATTATGTTTCTCTTGATAAATATGTTTTACCTATTCAACATCTTATTCCTTTAAAAGATGAAATCTTACAGAGAACAAGTGAAAGTAAAGTTTACAGTAAGTTTGATTTAAAATTAAGATTTTGATAGATACAAATAACATAACAAGACATGTACAAAACTTCATTTGTTACTTTATTTGGACAATATGAATGGAATGTGCTATCCTTTGGCTTGAAGACTACTCCTAACATATTTCAAGAAATAATAAATAAAATTTTCTCAACATATTTTGATTTTATCATTATCTATATAGATGATATATTAAACTCTTCAAAATCTTTTAAAGATCATTTAAATTATCTAGAACAATTCTATCAGATTATGTTTGACAATGGTCTAGTTTTATCTTTAAAAAATGTCAATTTTTAGAGATGAGATTGAGTTTTTAAGAGTTATTATAAAATCAAGGGAAGATGCAGTTCAGAAACATGTTTTAAAGAATATTAAAAATTTCTTTGATGAGTTCAAAGATAAAAAAATGCTACAAATATTTCTTGACTGTATAAATTATGTAGCAAATTATTATTATAGTATTACACATGACATAATTTTTCTAAATAAAATGCTAACAAAGAATCCTCCAGCATGGTTAGATGAAATGATAAAATTTGTTGAAAAGATAAAACAAAATTATCAGAATTTATCACCTTTAGTTTTACCGGGTAATGATATAAAGATTATTGAAACAGATGCTTCACAATTATATTAGGATGCAGTTCTTAAAGAAAGACTATCAGATGATTCAGAAAAACCTTACATATTTATTTAAAAAAATTTAAACAGACTCAAAAAAATTATCATTTTACACACAAAAAAATTCTTGCTATTATTAAAGTTATGCAAGCTTTTATGTTTTTTGTGAGATCATTATTTTTTTGTTAGATCTGATTTAAATAACTTTATAAGTATGCTTTATTCTACTTATAATCTAAAAAAAAGATCTATGAACAGGCTAATCAAGAGGGCAATATTTCTGTTAGACTTTGATTTTTTTGTTGAACATATTTAAAAAAAAAAGAATTATCTCGTTAATTTCATATCCAGAGAATTCAATTTAGAATGGACAATCATGGCAGTAATAATTACTAAAATTTATAAAATTTTTTATCATCATATATGGAGATCCACTCAATTTGTTGCTAATTAATTAACTCATAAAATCGATGCTCTCACAAGAAAGTCTTATGAAGCTTCTGCAGAACTCAATAATATTCATTTGACATGGACATCTCAGTTTCAAGAATTTGATGATAAAAGGTGGTGTTCAACAATAATATTATATCATGAAACTAATAATCCAAAAAAAACTGGTATAAATAATCCATTTAAGAATTTGATTTGCAAGCATGGTTTTGAATTTTTAATCCAATCATCTACCTTCTGGTTGAGTTTTAATCTTGCTACAAAGAATTTCTGGTCATCTGCTAAAATACTAGATTATTTATTTGAATTTTTGGATTATATATTATGCCAATGAAAGCTTTTGATGATCTTACTATTCGTATCCCTCTAGATCAAGTGAGAAATATATTTTTTGCTTTAAAAATACCTTTCAAGATTAAGTTTGATATATTTTCAGTTTAAACTTTTTAAGTTAATCTACATACTAGCTTAGCTCCTACACAATCGTTAGTGACTCTTTAGAAACGGTTCACTATAAGTCATCAAGCTATGTTTCCTCCTACACCTGATGGTCCTATCTTAAAGATTCTATCAATGTTATAAATGGATCACACTGACTTTGATTCTGATGATGACAATCATTATTCTCCTTGAGGAGAATACGAATTCAATGATGATGGCTGATTTAATATAAAGACTAGTTATGGGGTCTGTTTGTAGCTGTGAATGTATGCACAATAACCTTCTCTTATTTTTTATAGACTTCACCACTTTCAAAAGGTGGTAATCTATCGATCATGTCGATAGATTCTTTATTTTTTTTGTTAGGTGGTGCACAATAGGCACATAACCCACTAACTTATGACATCTTACTTTCTATTCATTGATTCAGTATCTTTGTGTTGACCATTGATCTTCTCATTTCATCCTCTAAATATGAAGAGTTCTTTGTATCATAATCATTGAATGTTTAGAGTCAAGTCTAGAGTTTTAGCCTAGTAGTTGAGTCATAGCAAGTTAGAAAAAATGTATGTTCTTCGCTTGTCTTTTTTGTGAGATTCTATTTATTAGAAATTTTTATTAAATATGTTATTTATGATATATCTATTGTAATTACTCTGCTACATGTTGCGTTTCTGTAAGCTCTGTAAACTCTCTATGTGTAACTCTCTATGTGTTCCATTGCTCGATCCTATTTTTAATGGTATCAGAGAATTATACATCACATAAGTTAACAATACACACACACACACACACACACACACATATGAGATATATATATATATATATATATATATATATATATATATATTGTTAATTGTCATAATATATATATATATATATATATATATATATATATATATATATATGACAGTTAACAAAATATATATATAATATAATATATAATATGTCAGTTAACTATATATATATATATATATATGAGATATATGTTTAAATCAGGGTATCTATTAACACTATACATATAATATTTTTTTAATTATACAATTATATATATGTGATGTCTGTAGTTAATTTCTATATGTATGATATAGTGATTGGTTCATATATAAGTATTGTATATTGATATCTGATGTATGTTTGAATTATTATGAAATATTTTTTTCCTCTCAAAATGAGATTCTATCTCATTAGTTATTTGAAGCAATTCTTCTTCAAAGAGGTGTTCATGTTCATCAGTAAGAACTCCTTTTAGAAGATCTTTTAATTCAGTCTGAGCTTTAGCTAAAAGAACTGAAATTGATAGATGCATTTCTTTCGTCAAGTAGCTCTATCATGTGTTAAGTTGATAGGCAACTTCAATCAGAGGAGCTTTCTAATTTTTGAACAAAAATTCTTAAGATAAAATATCTTTTTGCTTTTTTTGTTGAGCTAAATGGAAATAATATTTTTGCTCAGTAGCTACAATTTGTTGTTGTAAAAACAATCTTTCAGAGATCATATAGGCAAGCGTTTTAGCATATCTTTTTTTGAGGAAAGATATTTGTTGAGATAAACTCAAAGCATCTAGAAAAAGACCAAAAATTATATGAATCTGAAATCTTATATCAAAATTATAATCAGGTGATTCATCTTCTAATTTAGTGTCAACTAGATTCATATTTATTTGATTATCATATTCATCACTATCAGATGCTTCTCATAAAATATTTAACTCATATTGAAGTTTATCTTTATCTGAAACTAAAACATATTCATCTTCATTGATTCCATAGCTATTCAAAAAATTAATCTTTTTAGATTCTTCTCTTATTAAGATATTTATTTGCATAATGATCACTTTGACAGATGAAATATTTGACAGGTTTCTTTTGGAACCCATGTTTCTTTTTTTTGAATATTCTTCTCGGATCAATTTTTTTAAAAATTTATATCTAGGCTTCCAAGACTTATTATAAGTAAATTTTTTTTCTGAAGAACATTTGCAAGAATGAGATTTCTTCTTTTTATACTATCTATATCTATGCACATCCATACAACCATAATTATCATTGATAGAATTACAAAATTTTACACTAATTTATTTTTAAATTTTTATAGTTTCTTTCTGTGCTTTTTTTTTGTACATAACCTTTCATTGACTGCTTTAATATTCTGATTTATCTTTTCAAAAGACATGATTGGAATATTATCACCCATAACATCTTTATATTTGGTAGCAAAATATTCAAGAAATGATTTTATATACCTAATCTTGTACGTTGGATTAAATATTTCTCCATTATTATAGAAAAGATTCTCCATATAGTACATATATTCATTTAGTCTGATCATATCATATAATTAGGATTGAAGAAAATTTATTTTGTTTGCCTTTTTATCATTATCAAGTGTGCTAATAAATTTAGAAAGTAAAAGCATTACAGAGTGTAGAGATAAGTTCTGGATGAGTGTATATGCTTTCATGAAATACTGGACCACTAGCATCCCACCATTCTTTGATATTTCTTATGAATCTATTTGCAATTTTCTAACTAACACTAAAAAGATCTTTCTTAAGATCATGAGTTTGTACATTGGTCTAAACTAACATTGCATGAATCATTTCTTTCTTTTTTTTGGTAGTTTGCAATTGAATTTCTAGAAGAAAGGTTGAAGGTTCAATATCCTTATTTGAGAATCTATTGGAGGTCTAGACTTTGATGATTCTCTTATATCAAAATAACTTTCAGTTTTGGTAGGTTAAATCTTAGCTATTTCTATTTAGAAGATCTTATCAAGAGATTTTTTAGAATCAGATAGACTTTTTGATTTAAATTTTATGAATGATTCTCATTGTATTTTTAAAATATTTTGCTAGGAATAGATATTTTGACTGTAATCGATATGTTCTGAGATAACAATTTTTGGCTGTAGTCGAGAAGATTGTCCTTTATCTTTTAATAAATCTAGAATATCAAAAATAGAAGATAAGTTAGAATTTTGGTTTACAATTTCTTTAGTTATGTTATCAGAAGCTGAAGAGAGCTATTTGATTTCTTGATGTGCTTCTTCATGTTTTGTCTCAAGAGTCGTAATTTGAGTTTTCAAATCTGTCTCAATAAAAACCATACTAGTCTTACGCTGATCTTGGTTTTGACTGATAACCTTCTCCTCAGCAATCATATCATCTACCTTTGATTTAAGAGATTATTGTTAAAGTCTAATGCTGCTGGATTCATTATCTATTTTTTAAATACGCTGACTATGATGGGTGGTAATAGTATCATTCAAAACATTGATGGCTCGAGTAATTTATCTTTTCTGATATAAGTCAATACTCCTTAACATCTTAGAAATTTGATTAAGACTTTGATATATTTATGAAACTTTATTATTCAAATATTTAGTTGTAAAATTATTCTAATTTATTAACTTAACTTCTGTAGACTGATCAAGACTTTTGTCGAACGTTATGAGATAATACATTTGTGCCCTATATTTTCCATCAGGTGAATATTGATTGAAATTAATAAGATTTGAGAATCATTTTTTTGTGTATGATTCATCTTCTAGAGGAGTTTTCCATATATGACCTTTTTCTTCTTTTTAAGTCTTTTTTTCAAAAGTTTCTTCTAAATTAATTCTTTTGGCTTCAACAAATAACTTCTTTTTTTTTCAAGCAGTTTTTGTATGGTTAAATCTCTTTTAACCATGTGAATACTAGATTGATCTGAATGACTTAAATTTTTTTGGCAATCAATACAGTAATATGAATCTATTTGAAGGTCATAAACATTTTTGAGATGCAGATAGTGATGATTGATTAGAGGCAAGGGTTGCTACAATTGTATGTTCATCATATGGTCTTTTAAATCATTTTGAGAGTCCAATCTGATAATATATTTTTTTGATTTTTTTTAATAGATGTAGCAAATGATAAATATTTTTTAAGTTTTTGATCAAAATCTATGTCTACTATCTATTTTTTGATAAACTTAAGATCTTATCAAGAAATTGATTCAATTAGAATTATCTAACTATTTTTTGTTGCGTGACACACTATGCTTTTGCCTTATGCAGGAGTATGCTTGATGGCAGGGTGAAGGGTATTGGTTAGACAATACATGACCTGATATTTAATAGCAAGAGGATAAGATCTAGGGATCATATCTAATTCATGAGTTTGAAGGAAAAGCTTCAGTACTTTATTTAATTTTTTTTTGATAAATGGTGACTAGATAATTTGGATACATAGTTGTGAAAATCAGACCATCATAAAGCTCAATTTAAACAATATTTTATAAACAAGCACTAAAATTGGTATTGTCTATTATCAAGTAAACATCTTAAAATACTGACATTCAGACCTCTTCTAAATAAAGAGAAAACATCAATAGTAATGACAATAACATGCAAAAACTTGTATTTAAATTGAGATTTTAACTAACGGATAGTTTTGTCATCAACTATTTATAAGTGGTATTTATAATCATCATTTTGCTTAACTTGGATAAATTTTTTAATTTTTTTTATGATGGTTTTAGTAATTAGATGAAGTGATAAAAATTTACTGTACACATCTGTGGCCTTAAGAGTTGGGAGCTTCCATTCAGGGCTAGGATTTTTTTCATTAAATTTTACAGTTGTTTCATTTGTTAAAATGAATAAACCAATAGATATATCAGAGAGAGTACATACATCAGATATACTTTTAATATCTAGAGTTATCTGGTTTGATACATCTATAGTCTTTGTATCATCTATACTATACAGATCTTTTATCATGCTTTTCTCATGACTTTACGAGATCATTCCCTTCCCTATTGTCTGGAGATGATATGGAGATAAGACCAAAATAATAACAAGATAGATTTAGATAACAAGAGATGAAAGTGTAATTTTATTGATATATCAGAGAGGTATCAGAAAAACAACATGATTTAAACATAATCTTGATAGAATATTGACATGGCTATGATGCCATTAAGAACATGATCATCCAATGGAACACATAGAGAGCTTATAGAGTTTATAGACACAACATCTAACAGAGTAATTACAATAGACATATCATAAATAATATATTAATTTTTTTTTTTGATTCGTAAGATCCTACAAAGAAGGCAAGCGAAGAGCATACACTTTTTGTTGACTTGATATGACTCAATTACTAGGCTAAAACTCTAGAATTGACTTTAGACATTCAATGCTTATGATATGAAGAACTCATATTTATAGGATGAAACGAGAAGATCAATGGTCGATACAAAGATGTCGAATCAATAGACATAAGGCAAGATGCCAAAATTTAGTGGGTTATGGGCCTACTATGCACCACTTAACAAGAAAAATAAAGAATTTGTCGACATAGTCGATAGGGTACCACCTTTTAAAAGTGGTGAGATCCATAAAAAATAAAAAAAGGTTATCGTGTCTACATTCACGGCTACAAACAAACCTAGTAACTAGTCTTTATATTAAATCAATCATCATCATTGAATTCATATTCTCTTTGGAGAGAATAATGGTTGTTATCATCATAATCAAAGTTAGTGTGGTCCATGTATAAAGCTGATGGAATCTTTAAGATATGACCACTAGGTGTAGAAGGAAACACAACTTGATGACTTATAATGAACCATTTCCAAAGAGACGCTAATGATTGTGCATGAACTAAACTAGCATGTAAATTAACTTAAAAATTTTGAACTAAAAATATTTAAAATTTAATCTTGAAAGGTATCTTTAAAGCAATAAATATATTTCTCACTTGATCTAGAGGGATATGAACAACAAGATCATCAGAAGCTTTCATTGACATAATATAATCCAAAAATTTAAACAAGTAATCTGATATTTCAGTAGATGACCAGAAATTCTCTATAACAGAATTAAAATTTGGCCAGAAGGTAGAACATTTGATTATGAATTTAAAACCATGCCTATAAATGAAATTTATAAATGGATTATTAGCTTCATGATATAATATTATTGTTGAACACCATATTTTGCCATTAGGTTCTTAAAACTGAGATGCCCATGCCAAATGAGTATTATTGAGTTCTGTAGAAGCTTCATGAGATTTTTTGGTGAGAGTATCAATTTCATGAGTTAACTAATTAGCAACAAATGAATTAGATCTCTATATATGCTGATGAAATTTTTCACAAACTTCAATAACGGTTACTGCCATGACTATCCATTCTGAATTATCTGGATATAAAATCAACAAGACAATTCTTTTTTCTAAGAATATGTTCAATAGAAAATATAAAGTCTGACAAAAATATTGTCCACCTGGTTAACCTTCTCATAGATCATTTTTTTAGATTATCAGTAGAATGAAAAATACTCATAAAGTTATTTAAATTAGATCTAACAATTTTTTTTTGATCTCACAAAAATATAAAAGCTTGAATAGCCTTAATAACAACAATTTTTTTTTGGTGAGTAGAATGATAATTTTTCTGAACCTGTTTAAAATTTTTTGAAGCAAATCTATAAGATTTTTCTGAACTATCTGACAGTCTTTCTTTAATAACTGCACCCTAATATAATTTTGAAGCATCTATTTCAATAATCTTTAGACCATTATTAGGTAAAACTAAAGGTGGCCAATTTTGACCATTTTATTTTATCCTTTGAACAACCTTTGTCATTTCATCTGACCATGCTAGATGATTATTTTTTAGCTTTTTATTTAGAAGAATTTTGTCCTATGTAATATAATAATAATAATAATAATAATAATAATAATAATAATCTGTTACATAGTTTACACAACCAAAAAAATTTTGTAGCATTTTTTTTCTCTTTGAGTTCATCAATTTTTTTTTTAATATTCTTTAAAACATGTTTGTAAACTGTAAATTCTCCTAATTTTATACTAACTTTTAAAAACTCAATCTCATCTCTGAAAACTGATATTTTTTTCTCAGATAGAACTAGACTATTGTCAAACACAATCTGATAGAATTATTCTAGATGATTTAGATGATCTTTAAGAGATTTTGAAAAGATTAATATATCATCTATATAGACAATGATAAAATCAAAATATGCTGAGAAAATTTTATTCATCATTTATTAAAATATGCTAAGAGTAGGCTTCAAGCCAAAGGGCAGGACATTCCATTCATATTATCTAAATGGAGTAACAAATACAATCTTATATCTATCTTGTTTTGTTACTTGTATCTACCAAAATCTTAATTTTAAATCAAATTTACTGTAAAATTTGCTTCCACTTATTCTCTGTAAGATTTTATTTTTTGAAGGAATAGGATGCTGAACAGGTAAAACATATTTATTAAGAGGAATATAATTTATAATTAGTATCTTTTTATTTTTTATTGGTTGTAATCTTTTATTTATATAAAATGCTTCACAAATCCAAGGGCTATTAGAATCTCTTATCAAACCTTATTCATTTAATTGCTTTATCTTCTGAAAACATTCTTCTCTAAGTGAAGGAGACATTCCTGAATGATGTGCCTTAAACTTGGGTTCTATTTCTTTGTCATTTATATCTTTTACCATCTTCAATTTGATTATGCATTCATGTATTTTCCTATCTCTGAATGTCAAAGTATTTTCAGAGCAACAATTCTTATTAATTTTTTCAATTATTGGTTCAATGCTAGCATGGCAAAGATTTACCTTCTGTTGTATCTATTTGGTATCAACTGATTTCTTTGGCTTTTCTTTTATAAAATTTTGCATTCATATCTAATTTTTTTATATAAAAAATATTTTTGTGCAAGAATTATTTCATGCGACTAAATTATGATAGGGTATAAAGTAGCCAAGTTATCTGAACCAATCATCATATCATATATTGGCATTTCATGTTGTACTATCTTAAAATGATAGATAGAGTCACTAAGCATAACAAAAATAACTATAGATAATTCTAAAACTACAATTTTTATATTTAAAGTTAACATATAAAAATCAAATTTTTGCATATCAGTAGGGATAGAAGATATCTAGCAAGAGAGATATCAACACCTATATCAAGAAGGACATCTAAGCTATATGGTTTAAAACCATCTCATTTATTTTGAATTTCACATATTGGATTATTAGTATTGTATACTGATATTTGATGTATGTTTGAATTATTATGAGAGGTTTTTCTCCTTCAAAATGAGATTCTATCTCATTAGTTACTTAAAGCAATTCTTCTTCAAAGACATGTTCATATTCATCAGCGAGAGCTTCTTCTTTCAGAAGATCTTGTAATTCAGTCTGAGCTTTAGTTAAGAAGAGCTAAAGTTGATAGATGCACTTCTTTCGTCAAGTAGCTCTATCATATGTGTCAAGTTGATAAGCAACTTCAATTGGAGGAATTTTCTGGTTTTTGGACCGAAATTCTTAAGATAAAATATCTTTTTGTCTTTTTTGTTGAACTAAATGGAGAAAATATTTTTTCTCAACAGCTACAATTTATTGTTGTAAAAACATTCTTTTAGAGATCATATAGGTAGGATTTTTAGCCTAGTAGTTGAGTCATAGCAAGTTAGGAAAAAATGTATGCTCTTCACTTGCCCTCTTTGTGGGATCTTACGAATCAGAAACTTTTCCTAATTATGTTATTTATGATGTCTATTGTAATTACTCTGCTAGATGCTGCGTGTCTGTAAGTTCTTTAAGCTCTATGTGTGTTATTAAATATGTATATACATATTATATATCTATATATATATGTATATATACACATATATGTATATATATACATACATGTGTGTGTGTGTATACATACATACATATATATATATATATATATATATATATATATATATATATATATATATATATATATGGATAAGGCTATTATGTTCTTAGATAATGAATGTGATTCTCTTTTCATGCTATAAAGCTAAAAGTTCAATTCATTGTCTTTTTCTTGTTGAATCATCATGTTGTGAGGAGTTTACAGATCGATCCATGATGATATAGGCTATAACATCATCATGAGTTGAGTTGGACTAGAGACATGTACTATTATCATCCTTGTGCTTGAACTCACACTTATACATGCTTAGGTTAGTCTGTTCCCCATGAGCTTTCATCATCCTTTTGTTCATCTATCTGGTCGAAGAGACCAAAAAATTGATACACATTAAAGCACAAACTATATATAGCTATAATTGATGTGTTTTGTCTCACTATGCCATCTACATAGATTAGATGTGGGGAACCTGAAACTAGAAAGTGGTAGTTGTTTTTCTCACATGTTCCTTGTTCTTAGCCCATATGAATGGATCCTCTCCTCATTCTTATCCAGAGAGGCCCCCCATAGATATATAAGGTTGCAATAGAAACATGAAACAAATATCCATGATCTTGTTACACGAGTTGGGGGGGGGCACGAAGAAGAGTTCCATCTTAGGTGAGGTTAAAATGACACTACTTTATGGCCCATATCTAGATAAGGGTGCCAAAGGATTTGGTTCTCATTCTTAGTTGTTAATCTCAAGTATGAGGAAGAATATCTAGGTTTGATAAAGAAGATAAGATCAAAAGGGATTCTTTATGGAATAGATAAGAGTGAAAATCCATTATGCATGAAGAACATTGAATAACATAGATAGGCTAGGTTGTGATCCCCATTCATTACATATAGACTCATTGTTAGTGGTAGTCATCCCTGCCCCATCCCACCAAACTGTTTGGCTATGGAAGAGTGTTAGTTATTAGTAACTACCCCAGAAGAGGAAAAATGTTAGCCAATGTGTTGGTTTCTTAAGTGGATGGCCACTTGTTAGTAGTAACTCACTCACAGTTCTAGATCAAGCTCTACTCAATTTAAATTCAGGGCAGATCAAGGCTAGTTTGATCTGTAGTGACTCACTAACTCAGTCAATTAACTGCATGTAATGAGCATGACATAAGCATAACATGAGTAGAACATAAATGTCAGTACAAGGCCCCCCACCTCTATAGAGAAAGGTTATGGACATATGGAATAGAGTAGGTGTAGATGTAGGTCATCAGCCAAAAAAATTATATATATTATCCCTAGGTTGTTGGATATATATATATATATATATATATATATATATATATATATATATATATATATATATATATATATATATATATATATATATGGATAAGGCTATTATGTTCTTAGATAATGAATGTGATTCTCTTTTCATGCTATAAAGCTAAAAGTTCAATTCATTGTCTTTTTCTTGTTGAATCATCATGTTGTGAGGAGTTTACAGATCGATCCATGATGATATAGGCTATAACATCATCATGAGTTGAGTTGGACTAGAGACATGTACTATTATCATCCTTGTGCTTGAACTCACACTTATACATGCTTAGGTTAGTCTGTTCCCCATGAGCTTTCATCATCCTTTTCTTCATCTATCTGGTCGAAGAGACCAAAAAATTGATACACATTAAAGCACAAACTATATATAGCTATAATTGATGTGTTTTGTCTCACTATGCCATCTACATAGATTAGACGTGGGGAACCTGAAACTAGAAAGTGGTAGTTGTTTTTCTCACATGTTCCTTGTTCTTAGCCCATATGAATGGATCCTCTCCTCATTCTTATCCAGAGAGGCCCCCCATAGATATATAAGGTTGCAATAGAAACATGAAACAAATATCCATGATCTTGTTACACGAGTTGGGGGGGGGCACGAAGAAGAGTTCCATCTTAGGTGAGGTTAAAATGACACTACTTTATGGCCCATATCTAGATAAGGGTGCCAAAGGATTTGGTTCTCATTCTTAGTTGTTAATCTCAAGTATGAGGAAGAATATCTAGGTTTGATAAAGAAGATAAGATCAAAAGGGATTCTTTATGGAATAGATAAGAGTGAAAATCCATTATGCATGAAGAACATTGAATAACATAGATAGGCTAGGTTGTGATCCCCATTCATTACATATAGACTCATTGTTAGTGGTAGTCATCCCTGCCCCATCCCACCAAACTGTTTGGCTATGGAAGAGTGTTAGTTATTAGTAACTACCCCAGAAGAGGAAAAATGTTAGCCAATGTGTTGGTTTCTTAAGTGGATGGCCACTTGTTAGTAGTAACTCACTCACAGTTCTAGATCAAGCCCTACTCAATTTAAATTCAGGGCAGATCAAGGCTAGTTTGATCTGTAGTGACTCACTAACTCAGTCAATTAACTGCATGTAATGAGCATGACATAAGCATAACATGAGTAGAACATAAATGTCAGTACAAGGCCCCCCACCTCTATAGAGAAAGGTTATGGACATATGGAATAGAGTAGGTGTAGATGTAGGTCATCAGCCAAAAAAATTATATATATTATCCCTAGGTTGTTGGAGTGCCTAGAGTCCCTCTCTATTAGCCTCGTAAGTGGGCATAAGTGCCGCTACCCCTAACCCCTGCCCCCGCCCCCTACACAAGATAGGGAGATATGGGGTATCCTTGGTCAAAGGATTCCCTCCCTATCTATATATGGGATGGGCATGAGTGACAACACTCTATATCTGCCCTCCCCCTCCTTAACGAGCCCCTCTCACTCAGACTCAACTTGATTCAGAGCAACACCATCTGATAGATGAGATTAGACTTATCCCCATCCCTATTAAATATTGATATTGAGGGGGGTCGACCTATATATATATGGATTGGGGAGTGCAATAATTTTAGTTCATCAATATAGAATAGAATTAATCTTAATCCTATCAAATAATTTAATTCTAGATTGATTATATCCATAACATGATCTACTTTCAGTCTAATCAAGAGCCCACCCTTTATAGATAGATGTTAGATGATGGATTCCTAACCTATAAATATCTTTAGTTCAAGGCCCCTATAGATATATATCTAGTTATTTCTCTAAAAAATATACATGCCTATCTTTGCTCCAACACCAATAGAGCTATCTGCATTGATGCACACAGATTGAGAGGCACCCAAACCATAAAATAGACCCACTATCTAGACTCTATACATCAATCAAATCTTGATAGATGCCTCTAGATTATATTACATATAAAATGGACTCGACTCGACCTCTACTTAGATCGATCTCATCCTATAGATGATATTAGACCCCCCACAATCAGTAGAATAAGTGGGCTATAATTTATAGATCTAGCTCCCCTCCATATCCACATAACTCTCCCATCTATACATCCTATATTCAAGGCACCATATAGACATGAGTGCCTATATAGATATAATTATGATTAGATTTAGATGACTAACTGACTAACTAGCCTATAGAGTCAACTAGAAAGCTGTTTAGAATGGACATATTATTCTCTATGATATATATATGGGGGTGAATCTATATATGTAGATATAGTGGCAGGGATCTTCTATATAAGGGAGGGGTGCGATATGGATAGGGGTGGTAAATAAACTATCTGTAAGCTTCGGTTCACCCAGTCCATAGTGATGGCATGGCCCCATTTAGACTCGATCTGTGTATGGGGTAGGGAACTCAGACTAACTACTATGAGTCGCTAGCTACACTCCCTCCTCGACCTAACATAACCTCTATATCTATATCTTATAGTCACTTAGTGACTATATATATATAACTAGAGGGTGTTGACTAGATCTATATAAGCACCCCACCCCAGTTGAGAGCCTTTCATTCATATTTTTACTTAGGCCATATATGGTCGGGCCATATAGAATAGTGGGTGAACCTATATAACTACCCCCACTATCTATATATATCTCTTGAGCCCCTATAAATTTACTGTGGGGTGGGGCCCCCTATTAACCCTATAGATATATCTAGGGGTTGTTGGGCCCCTAACCCTATATATAGAATAAATCTAGCTACCCCCACACTATATATCTCTCAAGATCAATATAGATGTTGGTCCCTATTTATATGTATATGACACATAAATAGATGTGGTTAGGCATTAGTGAGGGGCATTAATGCCATATAAATCCCCCTATGTATCTCCCAACTGCTATATAGCAAGATCATTCCATGCATCTCGATGTCGAGAGGGAACCAAAGATCTATCCTTCCCATCTCCCCATCTCCTTATGGACTAACTAACATCAATGTTTGAACCCCGTATTGTATAGACATGGGGGACTTGACCCAGATGGATAAAGGTAGTTCATTAAAAAAATATTTAGTCCATGTACAATACCATCTGATGCATATTCTCTATATCTTGGTAGGGAAATAAGGGTTCTCCCCTAGCTATATATGGCACTAGGGAGCCTATCTATATATGGGCCACTAGGCATATAATGTCTTTCACGAGTGGACCCTATCTCTTATCTATTTTATTTTACTAGTGTAGACAATATTTATAGATTATATAACACCTCAGTCTTGTACACTTGGAAAAATTAGACCTTGGCTATTCCTCTCAGTTTTGGACCTTTCCTGCTTTTGGAAGTATTGCATCTACTTTATCTTGTACCCCTTAGCCTATATCTTGGTCTAACCAGTCTTATGTTGATGACCCATACCTGCTATCTTACCCAGGATGCGTAAAACCTACTTATTTTCCACCTCTACAAGTTTTGATCTTGTACCTACTTTCTTATTCCTTGGACACTAATGTCTTGGATAGATGCTTGCATCAATGCATGTGTCCTACTCTGACACAAGTGTCTATTGCCCTAAAGTCATCCAATTTATAAATGAAATGTATCTTAGTGGTCAGTCTAAGTGCTTTAATGCAAGTTATTTATCCAAAGAGATTGATATAAATACAAGATCAACCCTCATTCATTACTCACCTCACACAAATGAAGACAACCTATCAAAATCATTCAATCAAGCACTCAGTAAAGCAAAGCTTTTTTATTTTTTTCTATTCTCATATCAGCCATAGGAACAACACATACACATGTTTGAAGTACTAAAGGAGCAAATCAAGAGCTATATTTTCCAAGTAACAAGCTAGGTCACTATTGTACTTGATTTTCACATATTGCATGATTCACACACAAGCCAACACATAAGGGATAACTACATCAACTGAGGCCATTTTTGGAGTGTTGACTATATAGGAAACACTCATTAACAAAAGGGTCTTTGGGGTGAGCTCAACACCGTGTGCCCACTAACCTATTTTTTTCCAAGGTCACTACGAAGATGAACTAGGTTTTTTTAATTTCATAAAGAGTGACAGTCCATGACTAATATTTGAAAGCATTAGAGCAAAGGTGAAGACATACCCATAAGCATCTAGGTGACCACATCATTTATCAATAGTTATATCGTACAAGACACTTGTGTCAAGTTCAGACAATAATATCAATGCAATTATCCAAGTTTGATGTTAGTGTTCGTGGCTCTAGAGGTACTCAATTCAAAATTTGGAGTCTATTACAGAATCCTCTTTCAGTTTGCTTCCTCCCTATTCTAGATCCATAACTGTGTCAGTATCAAAACCAACTAAGTACATTACTTCTTTATCATTTTTATATCTAGCATAATTGTACTTACTATTTTTAGCCTATCTTAGTTTAATGATTTTAACATATGCTATATCTGAGTTTAGCATCTAATTGGCTTGCTATAGAGATAATTTACCACTCTTGTACCTTAGGCTATCTCTATCCCCTTTAACCCTGGATAACCCCAACCTAGATTTTTAGGGTTGTTGGAACACAACTATCTATTAAGAGGGGGGTTGAATCAGTAGAAAAACTAAAATCAATCTTCAAAATAATTTTAAAAATAAATTAAAAATCATATGCAAATTAAATCAATTATGCAGAGATCATACACACACAAATACACATGACACCAGATGTATATGTAGAAAACCCAATATGGGAAAAACCATAATTAGAATAGATGCTAGAATCTACTGTTCTAATCTAGCCTCACAGTTAAAACCTCACTAGTTACACATTTAAGGGCACCAACCCTAAGGAGACACCAATCCCCTAGCTTAAGAGCATCAACTCTAAGCAAGCACCAACTCCATGACTGAGCACCAACTCATCTTAACCTCACTAGGTACAATGTTCAAGGGTACCAACCCTAAAGAGACATTAATCCTCTAACTAAGCACAAACTTAGCATGTTTGATGGCACCAATAAATCAGATCTCTATGAAGCTATAACTCTAATTTACAAAATAGATTCATAAATGAATCCAGCTTTAACTCTCTATTACAAGTCTAATATGTAACTACTCATTCTCTGCACATTATCTCTATGTGCCTTTCTTCCTCTCTGTCCCTCTGTCTAGATATATCTCAATTGACACACTTCATCTCTCTCTGCAACCTCTTATTTTCCTCTCTACCCTCTCTGGTTATTTTTCTCTATATTTTCTATTTGACACAATCCAACTATACTAATGCTACTTTGGCTTCAACTTCGGCAACATCAACCTCTGATAGTATCGTAGATGTCGTATATATAAGCTTTTGATCTAAGGTTTTGTATCTTCTCTGTGTTCACACTAGTTTGATAACAAAGCATGCTCTAGTTTGGACTCAGTTCATTATCTCTTGAACTGTAAGTTTCCTGCATCTTGAATTCATGCACCATCACCGTGATTCCTAATCTCCTTACTATTTATATCATTTGCTAGACTCTAGTTTTTATGCACATGCATTATTACATAGGTTTGATTGATTATAATAATCAATCTCATTGTATGTATCAGAATTTGTAACTAAACTGTATGTTCTTACGCTTGACCATTATCATGCCAAGATCTGATGGAATTTAATGAAATTGGTCAACTTTAAAATGCGTCTATTTGATCAATCTGTCACAGGCTTACACACTCCATTTGATCTTTGCACGCTCCTAGACTTTAATGTTCCAGATTTAAAATACATCCATTGATCTTTCTGATCTGAGCTCTACATGCTATTAGATCTCCAAACTAGGACAAATTTTATCTCTTTGGTTAAAGATCAAACACTTTATACCATTGAGTCCACTCGCTCTATTGGATCTTCTTTTCATGATCAACTGCTCACTGATTGATCTTTTGACAAGTTCAAACTTTATCTCTGATGAGCTCCCGTGAATGTGACACTTGGCATTTCATGTTCCTTTTGTACATTGCTATTAGTTATCACTATTAAGACACTTGGCATCCTCTATGGATCATTGACTAATTGGCTTTAAACCACACCATATATTTACTGTTCAATGCTCTATGATTGTGATACTTGTAACTAGCGCATGTATTCAGAGGTGCCTTTGACATATTGAATATGTTGTACATCATTGGATATTCAATGTACAATTAAGTTCTAACCATTGATCTTCGAGAGTTGCTTGAACTTTATCTTGTGAAGATTTGACTATGGGGAACATCTCAATTATGCCTGAAAGGCTAACTTTGCACCTTCATATCTTTTTCTTTGCTTATCTGACTGTTCTAAAATTTGGACCATATAAACTAGGCATGATAATGAACAAACTCATATGCTCATTTATTTCTGAAGATTTTGCATGTGCAAGATATAATTCCATTAATATTTTCACTCAGATTATTCTTCCATAAAGCTAGCTATGCCTCAAACTTGCCTAGAAAGCTAAATTTGTTCTTGCATAACTCTTGTCGCACTTAGTTGCATGACCTATAATTTAGTGCATAATATCCTCTTACATAGGGGATTCTATCCATATGCCCATTTGCTCCTGAAGCCTTCATATGTGTAAGATATGACATCATAAAAATGCCTTCTTAGCTTTTTCTTGCAACCTACAAATTTGACTAAAGTGTGGGAAAACACTATCAAAATGCCTGGAATCCTAACTTTTCTCTTGCATATATTTTGTCACGCTACATCACATGACCTGAGATTCAATGCATAGAAACTAGGCACAAAAATGAACAAATCCATATGATCATTTTATCCTAACACCTCCATGTGTGTAAATGCTGACCTCATCATTATGATTACTTGGCTCTGCTTGAACCCTTTTGTAAATTTGACTAAGTATAAAAACTTAGTGAATTTTGTTTGAGTAGCTAACTTTGCATCCCCATATCTTCTACCATGCTTCATAGTATGACTTCAAATCTGGCACATAATAAATAGGGACTAATGTGATCATAACCATATGATAGACTCCCCCATACTCATCCACATGTGGTGATGTTGATGTCAACAAACTACCTTTTGAGATTTTCATGTCATAGACCCAAAATGTCTAGATGATTAATATGAAGAAACATATGAATTTCACTCATGTACATAAGCACTCCAATCATCCTTGACCTCTGATAGGATGCCTTACACATCCTCAAATATCCATACTAAGCCCTGAGCATCACCAACACCCAAAATGCTAATGATGTTCCTTTTATCATCAATGACATGCTCATATTGTCTCTTTTGACATCAATGACAATCAAATTGCCAATAAGGGTTAAAAATTTGGTGAACATTTCCTCTGTTATTGAGCCAAAACCGTAGTTTTCATGTAGGTTTTTTTTTTCTTTTACAAAATAATTTCATTTCAGATTTTTGTATTTTATTTTCAGATTTGATTTTTTCTCTTTTGTTTGTATGGGCATAGTTTTAGAATGCTTAGTTACATTATTACTTTGGCCCTAGTGGTTATGTGTTTCATAATTTTCTTAAAAGTTAAAATCCTTATGGAGTCACTACTAAGAGGCCATGCAGGGAAGCCTAATTTTATTGATCATTTATTTAATGTCTCTGATGATCAATGGATTGCATATGAAGATCTTATAGAATATAAAAAACAAGATAAAGCCCATTTTTCTTAAAAATATGATAATGAAATAACTAATCACACAAATGCAAATATAAATGAGTAAGGTAGTGATCACAACATTTTTACTTTTGGTTATAAGTGTGACGATATCCCTCTTGGCTATGACACTTCTCATATTCTTCTGCTTTCCAATGATGAAGGGTTTTAAGAGTTAACAAAGATGCATTTTAAGCCCTTGCAAAAGGATGATATAATAGATATGCAAAATGGTAACATTCATAATGTTGAAAATAAAAATGTTGCATGCATACATTCTTTAATTAATTCAAAAATTGAGTGTACTTCTTCCCTTTCCAATGATGCAAATATCAAAGAAGTTGAATCTTCATCCTTTATCTCTCATAATGTAAATGTTGATGAAATCAAGTGTGTGCCTTCTTCTCCAAGTAATACTCATGTTAAAAATTCTATTCCTTCTTTGGGTGATTCAGATGAAAATAATCAAATTTGTTCTCTCCCTCTAATTTTTGGTGAACTAAATGCATGTCCTATGTCTCCCATTGTCTTGCTTGAAGGAAAAAATGAGAGTGCATATGAAAATCATAAGGAAATAACTACAAAACATGCATTGTTTGGGGACACAATTTAATTCCCAAATATATTTCATGTATCTTTCTCAAAGATCAAGTCATGTAAGTTAAAGAAAATAAAAACTAGAATTTTAATCTTCTTTCCCTCCTTTAAAAAGTAAAATGGAAAGTGAAAAGTTGTATTCTTCCCTCTCACGATGTTGCAAGTAAAATAACAAACATTTATTTTATTCTCTCCTTTGTATTTTATGATACAAAAGACCAAATGTTTACAAGTGAAGTTTTATCCTGTACTGCTATTGAATGTCACAAGATTTTAAATACTGTAACACCTTGTAATGATAATAATACCAACCTTTGTATTATTCAACATGATATACTCACTTTTTAAACCATGGATACCCCTTGCTTTACAAAATGTTGTAAAACCATTTGATGATCCTCCCCTTGTTAGTGGAAAAGGTTCATTTATTCGTATGTTCTGTGTGAATGGTAACTTGCATCCTACTAGTAAAAGCTTCAACCTCTTCTTATGATTTGTTATCTACTATGACTACCATGAGATATTTGCAACAAGTCAACACTCTTACGATGAAAATTTCTTCACATAAGGCTATTTTTGAGGAGAATATATTAGCAGAGCAACATATTACTAGGGATGTATTTGAGCATCCTTTCCCTTCAAAATTTATTATACCTAAGTTCTCATCCTTTGATGGTTAAGGGGATGCTGCTATTAATTTATAAGAATATATACACTCCTTTGAACATTGGGCCCAAAATGGAAGCTTACTCCTAAGGGCTTTTCATCACAACTTAACCCAAGTGGCTCTTGATTGGTTTTATAGTCTTTTGAATGGTTCTTTATCAAATTTAAAAAAAATTGAAGATGTATTTATATCAAATTTTCATCATTATACCTTACCTGAGTTACCATTGGAACATTTGCAAGCATTGACACAAATAGAAAATGAATCTATACAAGACTATGCTATTCGATTTAAAGATGCTTTATATTGCTTAAATGATACACCCTTAAATTTGGAAGTATAATTTATATTTAATTGAGGTCTTCTTTCTCCACTCAGAGAAAGAGCATTGCATAAGCCTTTTGCTTCATCTGAGATGTTATATTGGGATGTGCATAAATATGCATGCACTCTAATGAATACTCAAACCAAATTGACTATATTTTCACCAAAAACTATGCATGATGAGAATCATGTTTCCAAGGCAAATAAACAAGTCAAAAAAGATCATCAACCAATTCAAACACCTTCTATAGAACCAAGAGTATATGCCAAGGAATAAATGATAAAGGTGTTAAACAAAGGAAATGAACATGCTTATAGAGTATCTCCCATAGTTGGACCATATACCTCTACCAAACAATAACCTCTTCAATTTGATTGGTACTATGATAACCCACATGATATATTGCACATATTATTAAATAAATGAATGATATCACTTCCTCCTAATTCACATTATCCACCACACCAATTTTGAAAGGCAAAGAACAACACTTTTGCACTTACCATGGTATTAACAAACATTGAGATAATGAGTGTTTTGCTCTTGAGTAAAAGTTTACACAATTAGTCAATCGAAGAGTTATTGTATATCATAAACACATATCTAGACCTATTTCACAGACTTCTCCTAGAGTCTTGTCTAAGAGGGTCAAGCCATCCCATGATGTTCCTTTTGAGGAACACATGGTCCATCAACCTTCACAGAAGATGACTACTAGTAGAAGTCTTTATCCCAGTGTACTCTCTCTCAAGACTGATCACTCCCACATTGATCCTACCAAGGAACCATTGGTTTATCAGGTCTTTAATAAAGGGACATGTGGAGGGGATGTATCTATACAACAAATATGGGTACCTAAACAAATACGTATAAATTCCCAAGATATTTCTATAGATACTTCAGAATTAGTGACAAAAGCAAAAACAATATTTCCATTACCACATGATCATTACAGTCAAGTATTCCTATTTCCATTCAGATTTCATTGTATACAGTGATTACTTCATTACCACTAAATTACAAGTTTCATTAACTTGAAATATTTTATACTACACACCATATTTAGACATCCATAACACCTAAACATGTTTTTATTATTGTTATTCCAAAGAAACCATAGAGCACATAGAAATGGGTTCCATGAACCCCTATTCCTTTTATTAATAATTCACGACCTCAGCATCCTATTATACATACACAGAGAATCACATATAATATAATGACAAATATTTCACTTATACATGCTCCTTAGCAGTACCACTAATTTTTTACACCACGTTCCAAGTGGGGAGATACATATGACCATTCTTTGGATGGGATCATAGGATGACCTTTCTTCTTCAAATATTCTTAAAATACCAAAAAAATAAAAAAAAATGTTCAAAAATACCAAAACACTTTCGGCACTTACATACTTTATTGGCTCCTTAGCATCGATGTGTTAGTTTCATGTTGATGGATAACATATTAGTTACTTATACATACACATGTGTATCACGCTTCTACTTGAGTGTGATATAGACATGCACAAATACATTATCTATTCCTATTTTGGATGTTGGGCCTCCCCTCTACTCATGTCATATGGACATTATGGGCATTCACTTCTTTTGTCTTGATACACACATGTTATATCATTCTATGTCACTTTACATTATCATGTTATGAGATCATATATAGACTTACACATGTCTTTATCCATGATTCTATCTTATAAAAGCTACCTTATATGTTATACAATTGAATTTTTTTTTTAACACATTTAATTTAGGGGATATGATGATATGTTTATGTTGGTTGCTTATGCTTTCCTATATGCACTTCCTTGAGTGTCCTGCGTTGCTATTGTCTTGTTTGTTCGGGTATTTGAATATGCTCATTTGTTTACAGCCCCCGTGCCTATGTGTGTTTTTTTTTCACATTTGAATATATCATTATTTTATTTATGGACATTTGAATATGTCATCCTTGATTTTATGAACATTATTCTAAGTCATGTCCCTTTGATTGTGCGACATTTGAACATGTTCCTTATTTGTGGTCTCCTAGGACCATTGTATATTGACTTATTTTAAAGTGATTTTATGTGTGCGCTTGATTTGCTTATTGAGATTATACTATTACTATCTAGATGTTGGCATGATCTTTATCATGAATCTTAGGCTTTTATGTGATCACATTGTTCTATATGCTTCAATGCTACTTTTACCTAGACATGTTCTTCTATATGTTACATGATTTTATTCACAGATTATTCAGTTGTCTTATCCTTTTGAGGTGAGGTAACTACCAATTTCTGTTCTTCTCTCAACTCAAAGAGGAGAACATATCAGTAGGGACATGTCATATATGCATGACTTCCACACATTCACATTTTAAAGATTTAGTGGGGGCATCTTTTGGAAGCATGTTCTTCACACTTTTTCAATATTTGACACACCAAGATTTAGTAGAGGCATATTTTAGAAACATGTCCTCCACATTGACACTTATTCCAATTTTCAAATTTCTCTATAAATAGTGGGGCATGCTTTGGAAGCATGTTCTCCACACTTACCCAATTTTTGAATTGGCTAAAACACACAACTACATGATTTAGATTTATAGTGGTAGCAAACTTATATACATTGGTACCATTATTATACCTAGTTTCAACATGAGACATATATAAAGTGTATATGATATAAAATGTGCACTTAATATTTCAAAATCTAAATTAATTTCATATTTAAAAACAATCTTCTATGGACTGTCATCACCCATCATAATGGACTTTTATGGATTGTATTGAGCCAATCTATTCTAGTAGTTGGTTGACTTTTGGCATGGTTGAGATGATTAAATCACTCAATCTTGCCAAATTTTTAGGTTGGAATTGATTGTATCATCCATCCTCACCAGTTTGATAGTATGAGTTGACTTTATTCAGTCATGCCCACCAGGTTATAAGTATGATTAGGTTTTATTATTAAACTAATCTCAATTGTTAGGTGATAACTCACCTTTTATCCAAGGTTAGGGGCATATGTCATGTAATCTATTTCTATCTCCTTATATATATGCACTTTCTAGATTTATATATTTGTCTTAATCTTAGTTTTAGAGATTTATAATGATACATCTTTTCAAATCAACTTGCAAATAGGTAAGACTGTTACATTGATACACATGTGTGCTAAACCTTGCTCTTTCAATTTCAATGTTTTTATTACTTTCAATTTCAGATTATGTACTGCAACAAACTCTTAGTTACAAGTCAATCACCAGAAAAGTACTCAAGTTGGAATCAAAGAAAAACAAGCTATGTTATACACACTCAAGTACACATTTCTTCTTCTTTAAACCAACAATTTCATTACTAGATTAAAGGGGAGGCAAATGTAGATGATATTTATAGATTATATAGCATCTCAATCTTGTACACTTGACAAACTCAGACCTTGATTATTCCTCTTAGTTTTAGGCCTTTTCGACTATTAGAAGTCTTGCATATACTCTGTCTTGTGTCCCTTGGCCTATCTCTTGGTCTGACTAGTCTTATATTGATGACCTAGACCTACTATCTTGTGTAATTTTTTTAAAAATTTACTTATCTTCCTCCTCTGCACGTTCTGAGCATATACCTATTTTTTTGTTCTTTGGACACTAGCATCTTGGACAAAAACTTGCTTTGATGTAGGTGTCCTAATCTATTACAAGTGTCCATTGCTCTAAAGTCCTTCAATTTAAAAACATCTCTCCTTGTCTACACTTGATATTGGCTTTGGCTTGGCATGAGAGTGTTGAATCTCCTTGTGTAATTCAATAGTGTAAGTTTGCATGGAGAAGTTTCTTGAAATAAGAGGTGTGAGGCTCTTATTTATAGATTTACTAAATCATTTTGAACCATTCATCTCATCTCAAGATGGAGGGTTGATTATCAATCCTCAAATCTATCATTACACACATGAAGTGTGCAAGAGATGCCATTTAAGGCCTTTTGGAGTATGGAATGAATGTTGAAAGGAAAGTGGAGTAATTGGTCCTTTTAGAGTGTGTAAGATGGGTGTAAGAACATATCTTGAGTGTGTAAGTAAAATGTAAGACGTCATAACCTTTATTTTTTTGCATATTTTGCCTGATGATGTCATCCATTTATGAGGTAATATTTCAATTTTGAATTTAGTAAAATTGGATAATTTTTAATCCATGGATTTTTCTATTAAAGGAATGATTAGGCTTGATTAAGTGAGACTAATTAATAATTAAGTGGGATTAATTAATAATTAGAATAATGGTAGATTTTACAATGTTTCTTTTTGTCAATCAAGTATTCACTTAATTATCATGTGAAGAAACTAGAAAAGGGTTGATTTAATTTAATTTACACTCGGTTAAATTAATGATACAATACAATCCATTACCCCAATCAGGGATGTATCATTGTGATTTTGAGTTAAAATGGTAGTTGTGCGGGTATATTAGGTCCAGTGGTGATTTTCAGTTAAATTTACATGCGATTGTAGAAAGTTATTCCAAACATATTTTAGACATGGAAGTAGTTAAAATGAAATGTCTATATTTTGTCCTTATTTAAGGAGGCATTGCAAGACATTAGGCACAATAATGTATTTTCAAAAAAAGAAAAAGTCATTAAGAAGAAATTTGATAATGCTCAAGGAATAATGTCTTCACTCTTCTCCTTTTTTTTGAAAGTTTATGAGTTTGTAAACTCAGATTGATGCCCCAATGGGCGGTTGAATAGCCCTAGATGCCCCATTGAGGGGATGGGTGGGGAAGAAGTTAAAACATATGGACCTTTGCAAAAGAGAGGAAGAAGCAAAAATGGGAGATATTTGTGGGCTTGGAATTAGAAGAAAGACTAAATGATGGGCTTCAACCCAAAGAGGGTGGTCGTGGCTGATCATAATAGAGTTTATCCATTGACATATGTCAACATTATCATCATGGTTTTTATCATTGTTACATTGTTTTCAATTATCGATTGGATTGGGGGTTAGTTCTTATGCACATTATGGCCTAGTTATTATGGTGTTTTATATCATGGTGCATACCTTTCAGTGCTTTATTAAAATTAGATAATATAAGTCTAATCGGTAATGCTATAATAAAAGCTCTCCTTGTCTACTATCCTCTAACCAATTAATCAATGCATAATCATCATTTTTCAAAACAAAAATTTACCCTACTAGGGCAACCCATTTAGACCGATCAACGATCAAATTTACCTTACTGGGATAATTCCTTGCATTAATGATCAAATCAATCACAAACACAAATTAAAAGAAAAACAAAAAAAAAACATCTAGTTGCTCAAGAGGAAAAGTAAAGAAATGCACGAATAATAATAAAAAATAATCATTATAGACAAACACACAAACATAGTATAAAATAAGTAATTAGTGAATCATTTTTGCATGTGTAAAAGTAAGTTGTTACTCTTGGATATTTTGCCCCTAAGCCCTAGAAGATAATTGATAGGACAAGATGGTAACCTAGATAAAATGGGGAAATTAAGAGAAAAAAAGGGGTGTTCAAGTTAACTTAAAATGCCCCATGCAAATGGATGCTGCTTACATAGTCTCATTGAATTTAGGACAAATGTCATTCTCTCAGGGATGTGGGAAAGAAGAAAAGTGATGATAAGTAAGAGTCTAGATTATAGAAGAAGAATAAGAAAAGGCAAAATTACTAAACAGTGAGAGCATTTAAAAAAAATCAAGGAAAATGAAATGATAATGAGATTGGCCAAGTTGACCCAAGATGCCCCATGTATCCAAGAACTTCCTACATAGTTCATGTGGACCTTAGACTGATGTAGTTATCCCATAAATAGGAAGGATAATGAAGTAGTGACAATGGTTGGTGTTGTCACTCAAATCGTGCACCCACTGAATTGGAAGATTGTTCAATGAGACAATGGGATTATCTCTTAAGGTGTGAGACCCTTTCACTCTTTGGGATGAACCTCTAGAGATGGCTGACTTCTATCTAATCTAAATGCATCTGATTTAAAATCAACATGCAATCTTACAAAGAGTAGAAAAGAAACCTACTACTAATGCTAAGTCTAAAATATTTTGAGGGAAAAATGGAGAAGGAATGTTGAAAGGGAAATGGCGATGCACCAAGATTAAATAGAGCACCTATACAGGCCTTGAATAATAAATGACAATTGCAGAGAATGAGAAACTATTACACAAACTTCAAAATGACACAATTCTTGCATAAGTAGTTTGATGGAGGCATAAGAACATAATGTGACACTAGGAGGGATGACAAATGGTCCACAAACAATGTCGATATAGACCTGGGTACACATAACATATGACCTACAAGAGAAGTCAAGTTTTACGTAGAAGCACAAAGGAATGGATAAAACTGAGATGGATGAAGCTTATCCACATACAAAGTTCAACAAATCATTAAAATGCACACATAATGTAAAAATCATGAAGAGAGGCAAACTCAATTCTCATTAATTACAAGGATCAAGTGGCAAAAGGCTCCTGAAGGGCAAATTTTGGTAGTATTATTGTACTAAAAAATGTCAACCATTTTACAATGTAAGACCTGGGCTTTTATAGGTAATGGGAAGCTCATAGTTCATTGATTGCAATCATAAATATAGTTGGGAAAATTAAATGAATATCAAAATTTGAGACACATAATCTCTTTGCAAATCAGATAGGGATGGCCAAAGTTAATTGGGATCTTGATTACATCCTCGAGGCATGGTGATGATTGATTTAAACTTGAATCTTTTAGCTTGACATCTTCTCTCATTGGTTGTGCAACAACCAATCTTTAATTGTTCACTAACCACAACTAAATTTGAATGCTTTTATATGTAGGAACGTGACTATAGATCTCATGGAATTTAATCTTTAGAATATTTTATCCTAATTCTTCCACTTCTATCACTTCTCTTTATCATGGCTCAACCATATTCATTAATACGTGACTTGGGTAGTTCAGCTCCTACCACCTACTAGATTTATAGCTTGGCACACCTCTTTACTGAATCTGATTTCACCTAAATACTATCCTTAGATAGGTACCATCTATTATAGAAGTGATAACTTGAATACCATCTGTTTAACTTTGTCCATTGAGAAACTTGGGACTCTCCTTCAATGATGTCAAGTTAATCAGTGATGATGCCCTCATGATGGACGGGCACTCGTTAACCTTGATATTTTGAATTGTCCATGTATCATGAGGACACATGGTAGTTGGTCAGAGCTTCTGTATTAGTACACTCACTCAATTTTTATCCTTTAACGATTTTTCTTCTTTGCATTCTTTTCTATGGACTTATTGCACAAAAGATACAATGACAATCTTTGCAAAAAATAGAGCCTTTCCTTCATTCTTTGCAATTTATGTAAGACCTTTGAATCATTCATTCTAAAGACTTCAGTCTTCAAATCTTATGTTGTGATTTTTATTCGGGTCTTGACTTTTGTAACTTGTACTATGAAAAAGTTATGACTTTTGATGACCCAAGCCTTAGTATTCTCAAAAATTGGTTTCACGACCTTTGTTCTAAAGATCTCCAAAGACCTAACCTTTCAAAACTTTTATTTGTGACTTTTGTTCTGAACTTGTTGCAACATTTTTTATGATGACCCAAGTCTTCATAAACTTTGTTGTCAGGACTTTTGTTCCAAACTTTCTCTTAACTTTCACAACTTTGAACTTCGTAAGATTTGTCTTTGAACATTCATGTAAAAGTTTTAACTTTTTATCCTTGCCTTTTCTAACTTTAGTCTTAGTCTTTAGAACTTTTGTTGTCGCAACTTCTGTCTAGCATTAATCTTCGGGAATTTTGTTCGATACAAAAGTTTCAAGTAGCCTTCACAACATTTTTTTCAAAGACCCAAACACTTGGAAAATTCTAGTGAAGTCTTTAGGATTTCTTACTCTTTGCGACTTTTATTATCATAACATTTGTTTTGACTAATCGCAATTTTTTTCCCAAAGAGTAAAAGACTTAGACAATTCTCACGAAGACCACCTTCTTGCCATAAAAATGTGAAGGCTGATTTTTGAAAACATGATAAGTATTTTCCCTTTTGATTTAACCCTTTTTGTTGAACTTAGACTGAAATTTGAGAAGCTTGTTAGGTGATTCCAAAAATCTAAACTGAATTCAAACATTACTCTTTCATTGTGACCAAAAATGGTTTATATTTTGGTGACCTCTATGGCCTGACTGCCTACTAAGCAGGAATCCAATAGCCTTTGAAGCAATCCATCGGGCATGGAGTCATAGAAGCATTTGAACTTCTCATATTATAAAAATACAAGATAACTAAAACCTATTTAGCCTATTAATGAATAATTGAATTAAGATTCACTTCATAATGAAATAAAAGAAACAAGAAACCACAATAACTATGCAAAAGCACTTAGGGAAAGAAAATAAATATGGCTATTTACATGTGCACACAAGCACTTAAAGATGTAAAATTACAAACTAATCTACTCTAATTTATACAAGTTAGAACACAGGGCCTAGGATTGCTCGGATCAAAATAAAAGCCTATTAGATCTCCCCTTTTGCATGTGATTATATTGCTGAGTGAAAGGCACAAGCAAACAAAGACTTGTTCTTTGAGGTGGTTTGGTGCGCTTTCAATTGGTTTCGAGAGGATGTCCATGAAGAAAAACACTCATTCAAATTTGCTGTCATTGAGAGGTGAGCACGGATGTTGGTCATATAACTACTCTCCCAATTCAAAGATATTTACAATATAGATGGGATGTTTAAGAAGCTTATTAGTGGACACCTAAAATTGGCCATTGATAACCTCCAACTAGGATTTTAACCAATTCTTACCAAAATGCATAATTTGGCCTAAAAACACTAATACACATCAAAAGACTTAAAATTGATGTATTCAAGTGCCGATTTTGGCCAGGGTATCCCTAAAGGGAGAAATGCATTTTATGGGCCAACTAACTTTGATCAGATTATTTCAAGTCAAAATGACATTTTCACATATGGGTACTCTGAATTGCTCTTTTCTATCAAATTTCTTTTACAAGATATATTTTTGTTATTTTTTATTGAAAACATCCTCAATGGGATAATAGATCCAATGCATCTGACATCGAATTTTAATTCCAATCCAGTCAAATTTTAGGCCAATAATAAGATATTCTGACCAACTTGTGTAATTTGTGCACAAAGAGCCAAGGTTTGCATCAAAGTTCTTAATCATGCTTAAGAGCTAATTAAACCAAATCATGATCCTAATTAAGAATTCCATGGATCTTATTGAATAAATCTTTATTAAAAATTGATTGTCATTAATTGCATCATCAGGTGACATCATTTTTTGAAAAGACATCCCTAGGCCATAAATGCATAAAATATCAAGGTTAACCCCTCCCATGCCTCATTAAGACCCTCCATGCTTATTCAATGCCCCTCTATCTTAAATATTGATGAGCCTATTTATGAATTTTAATTACATAATTGAATTAATCTTTAGCCACCCATCTCCATTTTGAGATGGATGGTTTAGGTTGATTCTAACCATTTTTAAAAATATATAAATATGAGGCCTTGCCTATTAAATTTTAAGCTCTTTTATGTTGAGTTGTGGAGCTAAAAGCTTCACTGAATGTGCAAATGTAGAGGTTGTTGGATTACACAGTAACTGACATCGATCAGAGCCAACTGACATCGATTAAGGGTCAATCGACATCAGCTATCTTCAATTACACAGTAACTGACATTGGTCAGAGCCAACTGACATCGGTTAGAGGTTGATCGACATCGGTTATCTTCAGCATCATAGTAATCGACATCGGTTATGGTCACCGGCATTGGTTAGACAAGAACTGACATTGATCACCTATGTGTTTTCAAAATTGTTTTAATTTTAGACGAACAATTAGTTTGCATGTAAATACTAATTTTAGTCTTGAGTCTGTGTTTCTAATTATTGTTTGCTTTGGGTTCTATTTAAGAGACACATGGGGCTATATTGTAAGGTAAGCAAAATCAATTAGATTTGTAGGGTGCAAGATCAAGAAGATCTGCAAGGTGTAAGATCAATAAGATTTATGGAAAAGTAGGCAAAAATGGTTGAGTTGATTATCACTTGGAAAAAGTAGGCAAAAAAACCATTGAGTTGATTGTCACTGGAAGTAGGCAACAACAACCATTGGGTTGATTGTCACTGGAGAGAGTAACTCAGTATTGAGTTGATTGTAATTGAGAGAGAGATTGAACTCTTGAAGGAGAATTACTGTACATCCATGAGGTGTGAGGAGAAAGAGATTTCTTCACTGTATTTTCTTCTGTAAGAGTTTAATACAAGATTGTATTATTTCTCATATCTCCTATTATTTGTTATTTCTGATTTCTAGTGACTTATTAATTCTAGTTTAATTTCGTGTTTAGTTGCTTATACAAAAGTAATTAATTGTACTCTAAGAAGGTCCTGACAAATGGTATCAGAGCTTTGTGTAGATCTTGACAAGTGGTATCAGAGCCAAGTTCATCAGAGCCAAGTTCACCAAGCCAGGTTCATTAGAGCATGTTAGTGTTTGTTGATTAGAGGTTCACTCTCAGGGGTTTTTGATTGAGTGGGAGAAAAACAATGGTAGAAGAAAGTAAACTAAGAATAGAGAAATTCAATGGCAAAAATTATCAATTATGGAGGATGCAGATAGAATATTATCTGTATCAAAAAGATATGTACTTACCATTGGGTGAGATTTCAAGAAAGCTCACATATATGCAAGATGAAGAATGGAATGTTCTTGATAGAAAGGCTCTTAGATCTATAAGGTTAAGCCTGACATCGTCTGTGATTTCTAACTTATCATAGGCAAAGACAATGGTAGAGTTAATAGATACTTTGACAAATTTATATTAAAAACCCTCAGCTTCAAATTAGATATATCTTATGAAGCAATTATTTAATTTACAAATGCTGAAAGATGGATCGGTATATAGTCATCTTAGTGATTTCCATGGATTAGTAAATCAGTTAATTTCAGTCAAAATAGTTTTTGATGATGAAATTAAGGCTCTCTTAATCTTATGCTCTTTACCTAAAAGTTGGAATAGCTTGGTAATGGCAGTTAGTAATACTACGTCTGTTTCAAATATCTTGAAAATTGATGATGTTGTTAGTGTAATCTTGAATGAAGAAATTCACAAGAAAAGCACAGAGAAAATATCAGGTAATGCTTTAAGTGTTGAAAGTAAGGAAAAGCAAAGACAGAAGGGCAAGCAAGGGAAATCAAGCTCAAAGATGGGAAGTAGATCTAAATTCAGAAATGAAAGAATAACCTGCTGGATTTTTGGAAAGAAAGGGCATGCAAAAAAAGATTGTTGGTTGAAAGATCAGTATGAAGGTAATAAAGAAGCAGATGTTGCAGGTATTGTTGCACAGGATGCTCTTATATTTTCTTTGGATAAAATAGAATTTTGGATTTTAAATTCTGGTGCCTCTTTTTATGCAACCCCAAATAGAGAATTTTTCCATGATTATGTCGATGGAGACTTTGAAAAAATTTATTTAGGGGATGGTGAGCCTTGTCAAATTGTTGGCAAAAGAAAAGTGTAGCTGAAATTGTAGAATGGAAACACATGGGTGTTGAAAGATGTCATACATATACCCATCCTAAAGAGGAATCTAATTTCTATAGGAAAGTTGGGTGATGAGGGTTGCATAGTAATTCTCACAGCTAAATTTTAAAAAGTTTCTAAGGGTGCACTTGTTATAGCAAGAAGTAAGAAAGTAGGTACACTGTATTTATCTACTTGTATTATTGATTCTCCTTCTGGTTTATCTACTTTAGATGTAGATGCAAAGATGTGGCACTGTAGGCTTGGTCACATGAGTGAGAAAGGAATGCATGTTCTTAAGTCAAAAGGTAAGCTTTCAAATTTGAAAAGCATAAATTAAGATTTCTGTAAGCATTATATTTTTGGAAAATAGAAGAAAGTGAGATTTATTGAAACTGGGTCAACAAAAAAGAAGCACAAGTTGGAGCTTGTTCACACAGACATGTGGGGACCAGCTCAGGGAGCTTCTATTGGAGGATCATAATATTATGCTACAAAAAAAGTATGGATTTATTGCATAAAGAAAAAATATGATGTTTTTGACACATTTAAGAAATAGAAAGCCTTGGTTTTCAATGAAAAGGTGATGTACAGTGATCAGCTCAAGACGCTGAATAATTTTGAGTAGGGCAATGTTGATTTGGACAAGGTTATGATTTAAAATGAGCTCATGGGTAAAAATATCACTCACAAGAAAACATAGACGTCGACATCAGTTAGGAAGAAATTGAGATCGATCAGGCAAGAATCGATGTCAGTCAAGTGAAGATCAAAGTCGGTGATGTTGGGCAGATGGAAACAGACGTCGGTCAGATGGCAATCGACGTTGATTAGGTCAGTCAGATGGAATCGACATCGATCGGGTGCAGACCGAGAGATGACTGGGATCGGTCACTATCAAAATAAAATTTAGGCAGACATCAAGCTGTGAATGAGTATCAAATGCCTATGAGGAGGTCTGAAAGGGTAAGTAAACTTCAAATTCGTTATTCCCCTTCTTTATACTACTTGTTGCTAACTGATGGTGGAAAATCAGGAAGTTTTAAAGAGGCAATGCAAGTGGAATCTAGGAAACAGTGAGAGCATGACATGAATGAGAAAATTGATTTCTTGAAAGAGAAGCAAATGTGGGATTTGGTTGAGTTGCTAGCTAGAAAGAAAGCATTGAAAAACAAATGGGTTTACAGGTTAAAGAAAGGAGAGAATTGACAAATGAAACATAAGGCCATGTTGGTATGTACTAGGCCTGATATTGCCCAAGCAATGGGAGTTGTCAGCAAGTTTATGGCCAATTCAAAAAAGAGCACTGAAAAGCAGTTCAGTGGATTCTCAGATATCTGAGAGGGACCAAAAGTAGGCATTTATGCTATGGAGGGTCAAAGACTTCTCTACATGGGTATGTAGATTCGGATATGGCAGGTGACTTAGATGGCAGGAGAAGCACCACAGGATATGTGTTCACTGTTGGTGGAACGACAGTTAGCTAGATTTCAAAGTTGCAAAAGGTTGTTATCCTGTCTACTATAGAGGTAGAATACATTGCAGTCACAGAGGCTAGCAAAGAAATGATTTGGATGACTTGATTCATGGAAGAGTTGGGAAAGGAGCTAAAGAGTTGCAGATTATACAGTGATAGTCAAAGTGCAATTCATTTGGCAAAGAATTCAGCCTTTCATTCAAGAACCAAACATATACAACTTAGGTACCACTTCATTAGATAGGTATTGAAGGATGGATAGTTAAAGTTGAAAAAGATCCATATGGATAAGAACCCTGCAGATATGTTAACAAAGTTGGTAACAAAAGAGAAGTTAAATCTTCATTCAACTTTTGTTGGTCTTCAAAATTAAACTTGAAGATAGAGAAATAAGCCAGAAACAAATTAGAGGATGTTGCTGTACAAGTACATGTGCAACTATTTATCTCCAAGTGGGAGATTGTTGAGTTGTGGAGCTAAAAGCTTCACTGAATGTGCAAATGTGGAGGTTGCTAGGTTACACAATAAATGACATCGATAAGAGCCAACCGACATCGATTAAGGGTCGACTGACATCAGTTATCTTCAGTTATACAGTAACTGACATCAGTCAGAGCCAACCGACATTGTTTAGGGGTCGATCAACATCGGTTATCTTCAGCATCACAGTAACCGGCATCGGTTATGGTCAATTTGCATTGGTTAGACAGGAACTGACATCAGTCACTTTGTGTATCTAGAACTTTTCTAATTTTAGACAAATAGTTAGTTTGCATATAAAAACTAATTTTAATCTTGAGTTTGTGTTTCTAGTTATTGTTTGCTTTGGGTTTTATTTAAGAGACCCATGGGGCTGTATTGTAAGGTAAGCAAGATTAATTAGATCTGCAGGGTGCAAGATCAAAAAGATCTGCAAGGTGCAAGATCAAGAAGATCTATGGAAAAGTAGGCAACAATGGTTGAGTTGATTGTCACTTAGAAAAGGTAGGCAAAACAACCATTGAGTTGATTGTCACTGGAAGTAGGCAACAACAACCATTGGGTTGATTGTCACTGGAGGGAATAACTTAGTATTGAGTTGATTGTAATTGTGAGAGAGAGAACTCTTGAAGGAGAATGACTGTACATCCAAGAGGTGTGAGGAGAAAGAGATTTCTTCATTGTATTTCCTTCTGAAAGAGTTTAATACAAGATTGTATTGTTTCTCGTATCTCTTATTATTTGCTATTTCTGATTTCTAGTTACTTGTTACTTTTGGTTTAATTTCGTGTTTAGTTGCTTATACAAAATTAATCAATTGTACTCTAAAGAGGTCCTGGCAAGTGGTATCAGAGCTTTGTGTAGATCCTAACAAGTGGTATTAGAGCTAGGTTCATCAGAGCCAGGTTCACCAAGCCAAGTTCATCTAAGCAGGTTAGTGTTTGTTGATTAGAGGTTCACTCTCAGGGGTTTCTGATTGAGTGGAAGTAAAACAATGGCAAAAGAAAGTAAACTAAGAATGGAGAAATTCAATGGCAAGAATTATCAATTATGGAAGATGTAGATAGAAGATTATCTGTATCAAAAAGATCTGTACTTACCGTTGGGTGGAATTTCAAAAAAGCCCACATATATGCAAGATGAATAATGAAATGTTCTTGATAGAAAGGCTCTTGGATCTATAAGATTGATCCTGACATCATCTGTGATTTCTAACTTATCACAGGCAAAGATAATGATAGAGTTAATGGATACTTTGGCAAATTTATATGAAAAACCCTCAGCTTTGAATAAGGTATATCCTATGAAACAATTATTTAATTTGCAAATGCAGGAAGGTGGATCGGTATATAGTCATCTTAGTGATTTCCGTGGATTAATAAATTAGTTAATTTTAGTCAAAATAGTTTTTGATGATGAAATTAAGGCTCTCTTAATCTTATGCTCTTTACCTGAAAGTTGAGATAGCTTGGTAATAATAGTTAGTAATACTGCGTGTGCTTCAAATATCTTGAAAGTTGATGATGTTGTTAGTGTAATTTTGAATGAAAAAATTTATAGGAAAAGCACAAGAGAAACATTAGGTAATGTTTTAAGTGTTGAAAGTAGAGAAAAGCAAAGAGAGAAGGGCAAACAAGGGAAATCAAGGTCAAAAATGGGAAGTAGATCCAAATCCAAAAATGAAAGAATAACCTGATAGAATTGTGGAAAGAAAGGGCATGCAAAAAAAAATTGTTGGTTGAAAGAAGATCATCATGAAGATAATAAAGAAGTAGATGTTGTAGGTATTGTTGCACATGATGCTCTTATATTTACCTTGGATAAAGTAGAATTTTGGGCTTTAGATTCTGGAGCCACTTTCTATGCAACCCCAAATAGAGAATTTTTTCATGATTATGTCCATGGAGACTTTGAAAAAAATTATTTAGGGGATGGTGAGCTTTGTCAAATTGTTGGCAAAGAAAAAGTGTAGCTGAAATTGTAGAATGACAACACATGGGTGTTGAAGGATGTCATGCATGTACCCATTCTGAAGAGGAATCTGATTTATGTAGAAAAATTGGGTGATGAGGGTTACACAATAACTCTCACAGCTAAATCTTGAAAATTTTCTAAGAGTGCACTTGTATTAGCAAGAGGTAAGAAAGTAGGTACACTTTATCTATCTACTTGTATTACTGATTCTCCTTCTAGTTTATCTACTTCAGATGTAGATGCAAAGATGTGGCACTGTAGGCTTGGTCACATGAGTGAGAAGGGAATGCATGTTTTTAAGTCAAAAGGTAAGCTCTTAGATTTGAAAAGCATAGATTGAGATTTTTGTAAGCATTGTATTTTTGAGAAACAGAAAAAGTGAGGTTTCTTGAAACTGGGTCAACAAAGAAGAAGCATAAGTTGGAGTTTGTTCATATAGATGTGTGGGGACCAGCTCAGAGAGCTTCTTTTGGAGGATCACAGTATTATGATACAAGAAAGGTATGGGTTTATTGCATAAAGAGAAAATCTGATGTTTTTGACATATTTAAGAAATGAAAAGCCTTGATTTTTAATGAGAAAGTGATGTACAGTGATTAACTCAAGACGCTGAATAATTATGAGCAGGGCAATGCTGATTTGGACAAGGTTATGATCCAAAATGAGCTCGCGAGTAAAAATCATCACTCACAAGAAAACACAGACATCGACGTCGGTCAAGCAGAAATCGACGTCGATCAAGCAGGAACCGATGTCAGTCAGGTGAAGACCGAAGTCGGTGATGTCAGGCATGTAGAAACCGACATTGGTCAGATGGCAACTGATGTTGGTTAGGTCATTCAGATGGAACCGACATCGATCGGGTGCAAACTGAGAGATGACCAAGATCAATCACTGTCAGAACAAAATTTGGGCAGATAACAAGCTGTAAATAAGTCTCAAACGCCCATGAGGAGGTCTGAAAGGGTAAGTAAACATCAAATTCATTATTCCCTTTCTTTATACTATTTGTTGCTCACTGATGGTGGAAAACTATGAAGTTTTGAAGAGGCAATGCAGGTGGAATCTAAGAAATAGTGGGAGCATGGCATGAATGAGAAAATTGATTCCTTGGAAGAGAAGCAAACGTGGGATTTGGTTGAGTTGCTAGCTAGAAAGAAATCACTAAAAAACAAATGGGTTTATAGGTTAAAGGAAGGAGAGAATGGACAAATAAGACATAAGGCCAGGTTGGTATGTACTAGGCTTGATATTGCCCAAGCAGTGAGAGTTGTCAGCAAGTTTATGGCCAATCTAGGAAAAGAGCACTGAAAAATAGTTCAATGGATTCTCAAATATCTGAGAGGGACCAACAGTAGGCATTTATGCTATGGAGGGTCAAACACTTCTCTACATGGGTATGTAGATTTGGATAAGGTAGGTGACTTGGAAGGCAGGAGAAGCACCACAGGATATGTGTTCACTGTTGGTGGAACGACGGTTAGCTGGATTTAAAAATTATAGAAAGTTGTTTCCCTGTCTACTACAGAGGCAAAATACATTGCAGTCACAGAGGCTAGCAAGGAAATGATTTGGATGACTCGGTTCATGGAAGAGTTGGAAAAGAAGCAAGAGAGTTGCAGATTGTACAGTGATAGTCAAAGTGCAATTCATTTGGCAAAAAAATTAGCTTTTCATTCAAGAACCAAACATATATAGCTTAGGTACCACTTCATTAGACAGGTATTGAAGGATGGATAGTTGAAGCTGAAAAAGATCCATATGGATAAGAACCCTGCAGATATGTTAACAAAGCCGATAACAAAGGAGAAGTTGAATCTTCATTCAACTTTTGTTGGTCTTCAAGATTGAACTTGAAGATGGAGAAACAAGCCATAAAAAAATTAGAGAATGTTGCTGTACAGGTACAGGTGCAGCTGTTTATCTCCAAGTGGGAGATTGTTGAGCTGTGGAGCTAAAAGCTTCACTGAATGTGCAAATATGGAGGTTACTGGGTTACACAATAATTGACATCAATTAGAGCCAACCGACATCGATTAGGGGTCGACTGACATCGATTATCTTTAGTTACATAGTAACTAACATTGGTCAGAGCCAACTGACATTGGTTAGGGGTCGATCAACATCGGTTATCTTCAGCATCATAGTAATCGACATCAGTTATGGTCAGTTGGCATCGGTCAGACAGGAACCGACATCGGTCACCTGTGTGTTTCTAGAACTATTTTAATTTTAGATGAACAATTAGTTTGCATGTAAAGACTAATTTTAGTCTTGAGTCCGCGTTTCTAATTATTGTTTGCTTTGGGTTCTATTTAAGAGACTCATGGGGCTGTATTGTAAAGTAAGCAAGATCAATTAGATCTGCAGGTGCAAGATCAAGAAAATCTGCAAGGTGCAAGATCAAGAAGATCTGTGGAAAAGTAGGCAACAACAGTTGAGTTGATTGTCACTTGGAAAAGGTAGGCAAAACAACCATTGAGTTGATTGTCACTGGAAGTAGGCAACAACAACCATTGGGTTGATTGTCACTGGAGGGAATAACTCAGTATTGAGTTGATTGTAATTGAGAGAGAGAGAGAGAACTCTTGAGGGAGAATTACTATACATCCAAGAGGTGTGAGGAGAAAGAGATTTCTTCATTGTATTTCTTTCTAGAAGAGTTTAATACAAGATTGTATTGTTTCTCGTATCTCCTATTATTTGTTGTTTCTGATTTCTAGTTACTTATTACTTCTGGTTTAATTTTGTGTTTAGTTGCTTATACAAAAATAATCAATTATACTCTAAGGAGGTCTTGACAAGGGGTATCAGAGCTTTGTGTAGATCCTGACATTTTATTCCAAACTTATAATGCTCAAATGCATTCAAAATCATTGCATCTTAGTGTTATAATGCCTAAATATTGAGCCAAGCCAAGCCAAGTCAAATCCAAACAAGGTGCGAAGGAGAGATAAAGGTAGCCACACTTTATTGATGCAGACTTTATGAGCACAAACTAAGCAAGCCATTATAACAACAATTTTGGAGAATCCAAGGAAGGTGAAGGAAGGTCTTTCTTTCATGTTTTAGTTGTGTTTTTTATTTTTTTTGTTAACTAAGCTCTCCTTTTAAGATAGGCCTAGGGTATTAGTTTAGTGTGTTTTTGATTGATTTGTTTTATTCACTAACACAATACTAATCTCCCTCTATTGAAATTTTATGTTCACAATGAGCACTTGGCCATGTGACTTGCTCATTATAAGCTCTTTGCAACTTTGATAGCTCATTTGAGGCTGTCGAGAGACTCTTAAATTCAATGGGATGCTCTACCTTCACGTGGGTGTCCCTAAGCATGTCATCTTGAGATGCATCTGCCATGACCCCCTTGGTATCCTTGCCCTTAAGAATTATTGGTTTGGTGAATGCCTCAAACTCTTCAATAAACTCATAATATTATTTTCATCAATCTTTATCTCCTTGGATCTCTACAATGCTTGGTAGGGTTGAGTCCTTCTCATGTTTATAGTCATCACACACCTATGCTTCCTCTTTTCTCAAAGCTATCACATTGAAGTCACTTTCCTGCCACTCTAGGATAGAATCATTTTGTGCTTCCTACTTTAGCTTTGTGAGATTTGGCATAGGGGCATCTTAATCATACATGAAATAGACTTCCAATGATGTTCTTGTGATTGAACGTATGCCTTCAAAGTTTGACTATTTCCAATTCAAGAATATGGGATCGCTTTGTATTTGTGCTTGTTATTGATCTTACACTTTGGTTTGTTAAAGGGTGGGTTCCACTTGACACTTACCTTGAAATTTTATGCATTGAACCATGACACTGTGCATAGGCACAATGAATTTATATGCACTGGTAGAGTTGAAAGTTGGTACATTGGGTGGCCTAGTATATGCCAGCTGAGGTCGATCTTATATGCCACATTAAAAGGGTTGCCTAAAGGGTTAATGTGATTGGATATTCTACACTTGCTATTTTTTTATAGTTACCAACTCATTCTTAAAGCTTTACAAGAGCTGCTTGACCTCATGTAATTATTTTGAAGGAACAACAAGATTTGGTTGGCCGATTGAGAGCAAAAGAGGCATGAAAGTGGGTTGGGTGGGTGTAGGTGCAAGAAGTAAAGGCATAAGAAGCTTGGGTATATATTTACTTGCTTGGATCAAATAATTATTTGCCTCCACAATGAGTTCATAAGCATTAGGCAATGTGGCTCCTCCCATTATCTAAATCATGATCACAAGATCATAGTCAAGTGCCCTTAAGAAGAATAAAAATTTCAAATATATAGAGGGCTTGAAAAATGGACAGATCCAATCCTAGGTTCTCTAAAACCTCATATTTAAATCTATTAGATGCTCATGGGGTGCCCACTTTATGGTGGTGAGCCACTCCATGAGGGATAGGTGGTCACTTCTATCTATAAACTACTTGGAGATTTGCTCACCAAGCTCATCCCAACTATGAATGGAGCCTAGTCTCAAACCTCTATACCATCATAAATATCTCCCTTTGAATGATGAAGCAGGGAGTCAGACAACCATGTTATCTTTAACCACATGGTGAACTGTGCATACATGATGTGCTCAATGATGGTGGTCTCATATTCACTTGTAAATAATGGAAGGATCTTGAGAGCTACAATGGGGATATCGTCATATTGAATCATGGCAAAAGGGCTGTCTCCATTAAATGGAACAAATGGATGGAATTTCAAAGTAGCCATAATAAGAATAGGATTTAGACCTCGCTTTGGGTAAAACACATAGGGCTAGTCTACAAAAACCTAATATGAAATGGAGTTGCCAAGTGCTTGAAAAATGTCTTCAATGATTTAATTTCTAAGAATCACACTAAACTCTCAATTGAATTATTTAGATTGTGGTCCCACTAGGTGTGCCAGAAATTGTTATCACTCGAACTGTGTATCTACCAAATTGGAAGAAGGTTTAGTGAGACAATTGGATCATCTTCCAAGGTGTGGGAATACAATGCTCCTTGGGATGGACCTTTAGAGAAGGTTGGCTTCCTTCTAATCTAAATGCATTTGATTTAGGATCAACATGCAGGCCTACAAAGAGCAGGAAAAAAACTATTGCTAGTGCTAAGTCTAAAATATTTTGAGGGGAAAAGGGAGAAAGAATGATGAAAGGAAAATGGTGATGTACCAAGATTAGACAGAGCACTCTACATGACTTGAAGAATACATTACAATTGTAGAGAATGAGAAACTATTACACAGACTTTAAAATGACACAACTCATTCATAAGTATTTTGCATGGAAGCATAGAACACAATGTGATACTAGGAGGGATGAAAAATGGTGCATAGATAGCATTGATATAGACCTAGGTGCGTACAACATATGACCTACAAGGGAAGTCAAGTTCTACACAGAGGCAAGAAATTATGGACAACAATGAGAGGGACAAATATTATCCACTTATAAAGATCAAAAAACTATTAGAATGCACATGTAATGCAAGAAACATGAAGAGAGGCAAACTCAATTCTTATTAATTGCAAGGTTTAGGTGATAAAGATCTCCTAGAGGGAAAGTTTTGATAGCATTACAGTGTTATAAAAATGTCAACCATTTTACAATTTAATTCCCAGGTTTTTATAGGTAATGGGAAGCCCACGGGTCATTGATTACAAGCATAAATATAGTTGATAAAATTAAATGAATATTAAAATTCGAGACATATAATCTCTCTATAAATTAGATAGGGATGGCTAAAGTTTATTGGTAAACTAATTGTGTCCTCAAGGCATGGTGATGATTGCTTTAACCCTAAATCTTTCAGCCTGACATCTTCTCTCATTGGTTGTGCAACAACCAATCTGTAATCATTCACCAACCACAATTGAATCTGAATGCTTCCATGTGTAGTAACATGATTGTAGATCTCATGGAATTACTTTCTTGGAATCTTTTGGCCTAATTCTCACTTTTATCATTTCTCTTTACCACGACTCTACCATATTCATTAATGCACGATTTGAGTATTTCAACTCCTGCCATCTATTGGATTTTATAGTTTAACACACCTCTTTGTTGAATCTGATTTCATGTAATTTTTTTCCCTAAATAGGTATCATCTGCTATAGAAGTGATAACTTGGCTACCATCTATTTAACTTTGTCCATCAAGCAACTTGGGACTCTCCTTCAATGCTATCAAGGTAATAAGTCATGATGCCCTGATGATGGATGGGCACCCATCAACCTTGATCTACTGAATTGTTGACATATTGTGAGGACACATGGCAGTTGTTTATAGCTTCTATATCAACTCATGTCACTCAAGTTTTGGCTTTCATGACTTTTGATTCTTCATGTTATTTCTCTTAGACTTATCATAGAGACTTTCCTTTATTCTTCATGATTTTTTCAAGACCTCTGAATCATTTATTCCAAAGACCCCCGTCTTTGAAACTTATGTTGTCACGATTTTTTTTTTGGGCCTTGACCTTCACAACTTCTACTATGAAAAAGTTTTGACTTTTGATGACCCAAGCCTTAGTTTATGCAAAAATTGTTTTTGAGACTTTTTTTTTGAACACCTCCAAAGAATTTTGTTATAACTTTTGTTCATGACTTTTGTTCCGAACTTGTTGAAACATTATTTCTGAAGACCCAAGTCTTTGTAAAGTTTACCATCGAAACTTTTGTTTTGAACTTATCTTAGCTTTCACAATTTTTATTTTTGGAAGATTTGTCTTTGAACCTTCATGCAAAAGTTTTGAATTTTTGCCCTTGCCTTTTCGAATTTTACCTTATTCTTCTGAACTTTTGTTTAGAATAAATGTTCTGACTAGTCTTCACAACATTTTTTTTGAAGACCAAAACACTTGGAAAATTCTCGTGAAGTCTTCAAGCTTTCTTCCTCTTCATGACTTTTATTGTCACAACATTTGTTCCTACTAATTTCAAAATATTTCCTTAAGAGTAAAAGAAAGAGAGAATTCTTGAAAAAATGACCTCCTTACCAAAAAAAATGCGAAGGTTGATTTTGAAAACATGTTAAGTCTTTTCCCTTTTGACTTAGCCCTTTTTGTCAAACTTAGACTAAATGTTATGAATCTTGTTAGGTGATCGTGAATCTTTGAACTTAACTCAGATGTTGATCTTCCATGGTGAAAAAAATGGTCAAAAATTGGATAAGAGGTTCCCACCTAGTAAATACGGTAAAATGTGCCATCCATAACAAAGCCAAAGGCCATTGGTGTACAAGATGACAAAATAATAAGCAAAGATTTTGTAGATTAATATCTCTTGTGGAGATTTTAAGCCCTTTTCAGATTTGTTTTGCGTTTTAATGTTGTTTTTGGGATTTTCAAAATTTTAGAATGTTTTTTGGTTTTGGGCATCTCAAATCACTGGAGGATTATGATATGCAAAATGGTTTGACGCATAAAATTATAAGATCGTGGTTTAGGTTGCTCGCAAAACAATAAGAATATGGCTTAGGTTACTCATAAAATGATGAGAGCATGACTTAAATTGCTCACAAAATGATGAGAGTATGAGAAAAGGGATGACCGAGTTGACCTTAGAAACTGAGCACTACCTATATGGTCTGAATGGACCTCAAGTCAATGTAGTTCAACCTTAGTAGAAGATACTACAAATCAACAAAAGGGTTGAAATTATGAATGGCATATGAAAAAAATAAATGGTACATGATTTAATAAGAGCTAAAAGATGCATTTAAAATACCATCATATAGGGAAATCATGTGGGAGTTACTCTAAAATATTGCCTATCTTGGATGTGTTAATGGTGACCGAATTTGAAGAATTTAATTGAAAATTTCTATGAATTTTTGGAACTAGAATCATCTGTTGTATTGATAAACTTGAATCAAGATCAAGAATGGTAATAGGATGAGGGAATAATATCAAGATGGATTGGATCAATTGGAAAGTGAGATGAAGGGAAGGTGGTTTTAGGTCATGCCCCTAAGAAAGGGTCCTCTTATTCAATGTGTTAGCAATATGATTGTCAGTAATGTCAAAAGGAAGATTATTGGTATTATTGATGTCATTAATGTTCAACAATGAGTAGGCTAATCTGAGGATGTGTAAGGGATCCTATCATAGGTCAAATATGTTTGGAGTGCTTGTGTGCATGAGTGGAATTCATCGGGTTCTTAATTTTGTTCATTTAGGCATTTTGGGTCTATGATAGGAAAATCTAAATAGGAAATTTGTTGATGTCATCATTACCACATGTGGATGAGTCTGGGGGAGTTGGTCATATGGTTGTGATCACATTAGTCCCTAGTTGTTATGTTCTATATTTGAAGTCATGTGATGAAGCACGATAGAAGATATGAGGATGCAAAGTTATCTACTCAGAAAAAATTCACTACTTTTCTATACTTAGCCAAATTTGCAAAAAGTTTAAAGTAGAGCCAAGTAATCATGTTGATGAGGTCAGCATTCACACCCATGGAGGTGTCAAACCAAAATAATCATATGGGGTTTTTAATTTTTATGCCTAGTTTCTATGTGCTAGATATCAGGTCATGCGATGTAGTGTGACAAAAGATATGCATGTGCAAAGTTGGGCTCCTAGGCATTATGACAATGTTTTTCCATAGCTAAATTTGCAGGTTGCAAGAAAAGCTGAGAAGGAATTTTGATGATGTCATATCTTGCACATATGAAGGTTTCAAGAGTAGATGGATATATGGATGGAAACCCCTATATGAGAGGATCTTATACACTAAAATTCAGGTCATGCAACAAAGCAAAACAAAAGCTATGCAAGAACAAAGTTGGCCTTCTAGGAAGTTCTAAGCATAGTTGGACCTATGGTAGAAGAATCTGAGTGAGTAGATTAATGACATTATATCTCGTAGGTGTAAATGTTTCAAGAAGAAATGAGTATATGGGTTTGTTCAGTATTATGCCTAGTTTATATGGTCCAAATTTTAGAACAGGCAGTTGATCAAGTCAAAAGATATATCTATACAAATTTAGCCTTCCAAACATATTGAGATGGTTCCCATAATCAAATTTGCAAAATATAAAGTTTGAAAAACTCTCAAAGAGATAAAAAGAGCACACTTGCTCCAAGATGTTAGGATGCAATGAGATGAGGACAAGTGGTCGATGTTTAATGTTAGACAAAGGTAAAGTTCATGCAACTTTGAAGATCTAATGACATGTGGGAGCTCAAATCAAAAGATCCAATAGATGCATTTTAAAGTTGAACATTAAAGCTTACAAGCATATAAGGATCCAACAGAGCATGTGAACTTATCATAAATTGATCCAATAGACACATTTTAAAGTTGAGAAATTTAAATTAGGATCATTAGATCATGGCACGAAACTTAAGATCTATGGTCAATATTTAAACATATGTTCATCCCAACGGCCAAGCAGTGGAACATGTAGGAACATGGAGGTAAGTCATAAAATATGACACATATAAGGAAATTGAAAATGATGATCGATCAAATTTATGTAATAATGCATATGCATCAAAACTAGAGCCCAATAATGATAAAAATAGTAATGAGACCAAGAATCACTACGGTGGAACATGAGTTCAAGATGCAAGCAATTTTTTGTTCAAGAAATATGAACTGAGTCCAGAACTGACATGATGTGTTAGTAAACAAGTGTGAACATAGAGAATATATGAAACCCTAGATAAAATACATACATACATATATATATATATATATATATATATATATATATATATATATATATATATATATATATTTAAATGAGGATCATTAGATTATGGTATGAAACTTAAGATCTATGGTCAATATTTAAAGATATGTTCATCCCAACGGCCAAGTGGTGGAACATGTAGGAACATGGACGTAAGTCATAAAATATGACACAGATAAGGAAATTGATTGCGATGATCGATCAAATTTATGTAATAGTGCATATGCATCAAAACTAGAGCCCAGTATATGATAAAAATAGTAATGAGACCAAGAATTACTACGGTGGAACATGAGTTCAAGATGTGAGAAAATTGTTGTTCAAGAAATATGAATTGAGTCCAGAACTAACATGATGTGTTAGTAAACAAGTGTGAACATAGAGAAGATATGAAACCCTAGATCAAATACATACATACATATACATACATACATATATATATATATATATATATATATATATATATCTTTGTGTCTCTATATTTCTCTATTTGACACACTTCATCAATCTCTTGCTCTCTGCCTCTCTCTCTTAATTTGACTATGTTCAAAAACAATAGCAATAACTCTAACAACTTTTTCGGTATCCTAGATCACACACACACACACACACACACACACACACACACACGTGTGTGTGTGTGTGTGTGTGTGTGTCATCTAGGATACCGAAAAAGTTGTTAGAGTTATTGCTATTGTTGTTGAACATAGTCAAATTAAGAGAGAGAGGCAGAGAGCAAGAGATTGATGAAGTGTGCCAAATAGATAAATATAGAGACACAAAGATAGAGAAGAAGAGAAGAGAAGAGAGAGATATGCAGAGCATGAGGAATTATAGACTAGACCTGTAACAGAGAATTGAATTAGATTCATTTATGAGCCAATATTGTAATTTGGAGTTGTAGCTCCATATTTTGAATATAGATTTGATTGGTGGGTGCCATCAGAAGAGTTGAGTTGTTGCTTAGTTAGGGAGTTGGTGCTTCCCTAGATTAGGTGCTCTTAAATTAGGGGATTGGTGTCTCTTTAGGGTTGATTCCCTTAAATGTTGTAACCAGTGAGGTTTTGAATATGAGGCTAGATTAGAATAGTAGATTCTAGTAGTTATTCTCACCGTGGTTTTTTCCATTAGGTTTTCCACATATACATATAGTGTTGTGTCTATTTGTGTGTATGTGATCTCTGCATATATTTTTAATCTGCATTAAAAGTTATAAAAAGGACTAAGTTAGTCAATCTATTGATTCACCCTCCCTCTCAGTAGATAGTTGTGTTCCAACACAATGTTTGATTAAATCAAGTGTAAAAATGTTTGAGATACATAATATTTATGGGCTCATCCATCTTTTCTCCATTTGGTGTAGTCAATTTGTATGCTCCAGATCCATAATTTGTTATGGTGATGAATGAGCCTAACAAATTAGGCTCAAATTTGTATTTTTCATAGGTGGTATTGTTATTTTTTTAAATTTTCTTTCAGAACTAGGTCACCAACTTCAAAATGTCTGTGTTTGATCATTTATTATAGCTATGGTGCAACCTAGTTTGATAGGCCTAAAGATGGTTCAAAGAAACTACTTATTTTTCATCAAGTAGGTCCAATTCCCGAAGTTGAGAAACTCTGTATCCCTCCTCATCAATGAATATTATGTAATGAAATGCATAAGGAAGGCAACTCAATCTTGATAGGGAGAATAGCTTTAGTGCCATAAACAAATGAATATGGTGTGTCTCTAGTTGGAGTTTAGGTATTGGTATAATAGGTGTAGAGGGGGGGAAATATTGAAGATGCCAATCATAGCCAAAAGCATTTACAATATTTGTAAGGATTTGGATCAGAATTTTGTTAGATACTTTGGCTTGGCCATTTCTTTGAGGAAAATAGGCAGGGTAAAAGTGTTGCTTGATATGGTATTTGTCATAGAGTGCTTTAATGTTCTTATTTTTAAAGGAGCCACCATTATAAAAAATGAGACTAGAGGGAATGCTGAAGTGGCGAATGAGATGGTTGAAGATGAATTTTGAAATCTACTTTTTGGTTATGTGAGTGGAATGGATTCAACCCACTTTGTAAAATATTTGGTTACAGTAAGGATATGTTTATGTTTGTTTGATGAAGCAGGATTGATTTTCATTATGAGGTCGAGTCCCCATGTAGAAAATGGACACAATGTAGTGATTTGCTAAAGTGGCTAAGCTGGTGCATGAATGAGATTGAAATGATTTTGACAAGCCACACACTTTTGTACTTATACACAAGCATAGTCCTCTATAGTGGGCCAATAATACCTTGTACACAGGTGTTTATTGGCAAGGATCACCCCACTAATGTGGGCCCCACAAATCCTTTTGTGTACTTATTTAAGTGCTAATTCAAACTCTATTGAAGCTAAACAATGAAGTAGAGTTCCATCATATCCTCTATGATAGAGAGTTACAATGAGAATGGTAGAATGAGAAGTGGTATGAATGAAGGCTTTTTGTTTGTTACGCAAAAGGTTAGAAGGGATAATATTATCATAGAGGTAGGCATATATATTAGAGTACCAAGGTGAGATGGGACCAACAATATCACATACCATTTTAGATTTAGAACATTCATGAGTTGTCTTTAAGTGATGTTCAATAAGAAACTGGTAATCTATAGCAAGATCTGCAATTACTATTAGTGAATCAATGGTTTCCATTGCATCGATAGTTTTGTTGCTGACTCTTGAAATTTGTTCAAATTGAATGTGTTCAAAGCTCTGTTTAAGATGGTCCACCATATTCTTGAAAGGAATAAGCTTTTCATCTTTGGTCTGGTATTACTTTGTTACCTAGTTGATAATCAATTGAGAATCTCCATGAACTTGTAATTTCTTGATATTCCATTGTACTGATAGATGAAGCCCTGCAATAAGTGCTTCATACTCTGTTATATTGTTGGTATAAGAAAAACCAATGTGAAATGCCTGAGGAATGGGATCCCCTTGTTGTGTTATGGATAGAATACTGGATCCTAATCCATGATAAGTATAAGAACCATCAAAATAAAGGGTCAAGTGTTGAGGTTCTGAAGAAGTGTCATCCAGAGTCATGATCGACTCATCAGGGAAATTGAAAATAAGTGGCTTAGTATCTAACAAGGGTGCTTGAGCAAGTTGAACTGCAAGTGCCTACCCTTTGAATGCATTTTGAAGCACATATTCAATCTCAAATTCACTAAATAACATGATCTATTTGGCCATATGACTAGTCAAGGCTGCCTTAGAAAGTAGGTTTTTGAGTGGGTGCACTTTGGCAATGACAATGGTTTTATTGTTGAACATATAATGTCACAACTTTTGGGTTACAAATACTATGAATAAGCAAAATTTTTCAAATGAGTTGTAATTATGTTCATATGCAACAAATGTGTGTCTTAAATAATATATGACTCGTTCTTTCCACTTCTTATTATGTTGCGTCAATAGTGCCCCAAAGACACATCTAGCTGTTGAGATGTATAGAAGCAACAACTTTATAGGTGTAGGTGGAGCTAGAATAGGTGGATTTGCTATATATTATTTTAATTGTTAAAAGGCTTTTTGATAATCAACATTCCATGAAAAAATGGTACCCTTTTTCAGAAGATGAGTGAAATGATGGCATCTATCTTCCAATTGAAAAATAAACCATCTAATAGACTGGCTTTTTCCTTACAGGCTGCAAAGCTATTTTAGATTAGAAGGTGGAGACATTTATGTAATGGCCTTAACCTTTGCTAGTTAGACTTCAATACCCTAGCAAGAGATAATGAAACATAACAATTTGCCAAAAGTAATGCCAAAGATACACTTTTTAGGGTTGAGCCTTACCTTGTATTCATAAAGCCTTTCAAAGATTCTTTGTAATACATCTAGATGCCATGTTCTGGTCTTGTATTTTCTCACATTATCATCCATGTAGTCTTCAATAATATCATGCATCCTGTCATGGAAAATGATAGCCATGGAATGTTGGTATGTGGCACTGGCATTATTGAGGCCAAATGGCATTAATTGATAGCAAAATGTTTTCCATGGAATGATGAACACAACTTATGTTGGTCTTTTGGTGCAATTTTAATCTAATTATATCCTACGAAGCCATCCATAAGAGATAACATCTCATACCCTACCACGAAATCCATAATCATATCAATGCTGGGCAAAGTAAAGTCATCATTTGGGCATGATTTATTGATATCTATGAAGTCAGTACATAATTAGATTCCTTGTGGATTTTTGTTGATTAGGAATATGTTGGATATCTACTCTGAATAATCAATAAGATGGATATACCTTGCCTCCAATAGTTTTTCTAATTATTTTTTGATAAGAACAACTATTTTAGGGTGAATTTTTGTCAACTTCTACTTGATTAGCTTGGCATCAAGGTGTACAACAAGGTGATATACAACTAAATCAGGGTCCAAGCTAGGCATATCTAAATAACACCATGCAAAAATATCATCAAACTCCTAAAGGAGTGTAATAAGAAGCTCACATTCCTCTTTAATGAGGGACGATCCAAGTTTTATCCATTTAGGATCAGTAGGTGTTCCAATATTAACTTTGGTGGTATCTTCCACAAATATCATGGAACCATCTTCTAGAATAGTCAACAATGTGGTACATTAGTCTTCATTTTCATCTGGTGGCTTGACTGGCTCATTGAGTTCACCCATGTAGGATTAATCTGAATCGCCAAGGTCTAGCAAAGGCCATTTGGTGAAGACATGTGATAAATCCTGAGCTAATTGATCAAAGACTTTTTGATCCTCTAAACTGATTATTGAATGGCATGAAGTTGTAGAACTGGAGGAGGCTTGGGCTTCATTTGAAAGAGGGTGAATTTCCCTATCCAATGGCACCTGAAACAATTTTTCACCATGGGACTCATCTTTTTTTTACTTTTACCCTGATCTATAAATGCCTCAAAGAGGGTTTCACTTTGGGACCTGTTGACCATTTTGACCACAAGTCAAAATGGGTCAACCCCCTATAGTCAAGAACTTGAATATCAATCTAATATTTTGCCATAGGGTTTGCTATAGTCTGTTTAGTGTTATTGCATATGTTTTTAGCCTTGGTCATGGTCTAATTAAGCCCTTATGTCATTTTGAGTCATTTAGGGGTCATTTTAAAATCATATATGATTAGTTAAGTTTGCAAGGTGTCACCATGTGAAGTTGTATTCACCTTGTGTCATAGTCAATTTTCTACCTATTAAGTTGTATTCACCTTGTGTCATAGTCAGTTTTCTACCTATTCCAACTATAGTCATAGTGTTTGGAGCTTTAATCATGGTCATGGAGGAACACTAAAGTTTCCAAAAGGTTTAACATCATTCTTGTTGCATGGTCAATCAAGCAAGAGCCTTTCAAATGACAAGGATGGACTATAATAGTCTAACGTATGCACAATCATCTACCATGAATGAGTACCTATAGGTGCTATGGCAAATATCATCACATTGAAAAAAAATCAATTTCATAGCTTCAATCACTTCATGGTTGAAAGAGATTATTTGAAGAAGATGCATACATTCAAGATGAACCATAAGGCTAGAGTAGGGGACATAAAATTAATGCCACAAGAACTAGCCATTTGGATTCAAAGAAATATAACCATGGAGTTCATAAGCCTTCCAACTACCAAGTGTTGAAGCCTCACTCAATCAGATCAAAGATTAATGGTATGCAGGTGATAGTGAAGTCAATAAGTCAAAGACCCCAGATCAAGATCGATGGTGTATATTATTACATAAAAAATCCAATCGATGATTTGTATTGAAGATTAGGGTCAATGAGTCAAGATCAAAGATCGACGGTGTGCATTTAATCATGCAGAATCAGATCTAACAACAAACACAAAGTCAAAAGGTTAGAGGATCTTAAGATTGAATGCAATGGTACCAAGTGTCATAATCATAGTGAATTGATAGTAGATTGATGGCCCGCATTTGATCTATTATTTAGATGGATATCAATGGTGCATGTTTGATCACACAAATCAAGGATCTACAATGCATGTGCAACCATGAAAAATTAGATCAATGGCATGCATGAGGTTAATAAGTCAATGAGCCCATATTGCATGCAAGGATACCACATGGCGTAAGCACACTTTATCACACAGACTAATAATAGGGTCCACATAAGGCATACAGGGCTACAAAGTGTCACAATATCTGATGTAGATCAAATATCAATTGTTGATATTGAAATTCAAGGCCAAGAGACTCCCGAGGAGATTGACAAAAAAAACTTGATCAAGTTCCATGGGGCACAAGATGAAGACACATGTCCAAAATGACAACAGGCATATTTTAAAATGAAATAGGTAGCATGGTAAGGAAATGCAACATAGGGAAACATGTAAGATCAAAAGATTTAATGGTAAAGTAAATACTTCAAACTTGTATGCCACCATTAAAGCTCAGTCAAGATCACTTCATAAACATTGAAATCCTAGGAAATCACATATAACATCACATGTAGCCTTGGACAGATATCAAAGATAAACAAGGACTGCCAGGGCTTATTGGATGATAAATATGAAGAATGAGGTCTAAAAGATCGATGAATGACTTTATATGGTGAATACAAGTGTCTAAAATATAGCTAACAGTTAAGAGAACATATTATGACTATCATATCATGTTTTTGACCTCCCTAAGATAGTGCATATGTGTCAACTCTCCCTATACTATTTTTAAGTGCTTGAGAAATGATCCATGATGAAGGCAGTTTCACAAAGGCTAGTTGAAGAGTTTCTATGCTATTTTGGAGAGTTTGTCATAGTTTACAAGGTCACTTGTCCAAAGAGACATTCATGGTCTGTTTCACACTCTATTCTCTTGAAATGTAATTGGTTTTCATGCCTTAACTTGTGGCATTTTGACCTTTGCAATTATTTTCTTTTCTCTTCTCCTCACTCTTCAATTTTATAAGTAACCACCATTTTGGTTCTTGTAAGCTAATACCACACCATATATGGTGAAGCCTTGCTAGAATGGCATTATATTTTGCCTTTGAAAAATAATGCAAGTCTAGTTTTGAGTTCATGAACAGTTGTCTAAGTGTGCAAAGTGATAATTCTCTATCCTTTCTTTCCTTATCCTCTCATGTTTATGCAATAGTTCCTATTCTAACTGGTCATATAGAGTGTAGTCAAGTGTGTTAGTCTCCTTTCAAGTGTACTATTTTTTTTAGAGTGTGAATTCTTCCCTTTGGTTCATTTACCTTGTGTTGCCTTTATGGATCTCACCTATATGTTGAAACATTGATGTTAGAATCCTTTACTACTTTGAAGCTAGTTTGTATACTTTGTTTCATTGTTATAGGAATATGATGGTCATGTGGAAAACATCTTGGTGTATCACCCCCTCAGTGTAGGTTCAATTCATGCAATTTATAACTCTTTTCTCCACAAGCAAACACAAGTTTAAGTGATAAGCATTTTAAGATACATTCATGGAGCTACCCCTTAAATCTAGAGGCTCACTTCCACTATAGGTACACCCACATACCTGAAAGTGTTCCCATGTTTCCTAAATCTGTAAGAGGCTCAAACACCCTCTTCTAGGGTGCAAGATTTGGTGATAATAATTATGGCATGCTTGGTAGGACATATTGTCTTCAAGACAACTTATCAAGGTGAATGCTGGTCTTGACAATATCAACTGTAAATTGGTGTGCTACTCATCATTTGGTGAATCCATCAAGGTAAAATATAGTTCAAGGCCATTATTTTATCATAAAATTGCTATCATAAGTCATGGTTCTCACTAGGTCATCATCTAGTAGAATGTTCAATCCTATTAATCCACCCATTTAACCTGAACTTCCTCTTGAAGTTCAATACCCTCACCCTTATCTGCCTTTTGAGGAGCAAGAAGATTTTGCTATTGAAGATCTTGAAGAGATTAAAGATCTTTAAGAAAACATGGCTAGACAACATGCCTTTCCTACCTTGAATACTAAAAATCTATTTCATCTCCAAGCATATGATGTTATTCCCCTAATTCTACAAAGAGTGTGCCTACATTCAATGGTGAGAGTCAGTTTACAACTAGTGAACACATCAGAGATATCTCAAACTTTTTTAGTTTCCATAATGTCAATCAAGAGAACATTGCCATTAGACTCCTTGCCATGTCTCTTAGAGGTAAATCTCTTTATTGGTATAGGACTTAGACTCCTTGCCATGCCCCTATAATGTCAATCAAGAGAACATTGCCATTAGACTCCTAGCCATGTCCCTATAATCCCAGTTCTACGACTCATGTAAGGGAGATGGTACCGGTTCATATTAACTTTGTGCAAGGGGAAGATTGGAAACAAGGCCAATTTATGGATGCAAATGAGAATAGCGATCAAGATTTTGTTGCTCAAGGAGGATTCAATCCTCTTATATCAACTGAATATGAAGTCATGATGTAAACAAATGAAGGTGGATAGCCTCAAGGAGAAATCTTTTCCAATTCCTAGTTGAAGACACTTTCATGCTCAATCAAGCAAATTCTATTATAGACAACACTAGAGCCAAGATAAATGCTTTAGGAGGTGACAATAACATGCCTACAAGTTTATCCAATCCTCCTACAAGGCAACAAAGCATGGCTGCAAGCAAGGCAGTCTCAAACACACCTACACCTCTAATAAGTCAAAATGTAGCAAGGTCTGCTCAAGGTGCTTCTATTACTCAAGTTTCAACAAATTCCTTGCCTCCAAGGACTAAATAAAGGTGAGTACTAATGCTCTAAACATAGTATATTCTTTGAAAAGTGCCAAAACATCAATCTCTTTTTGGGATGTCCTTCATATGCCTGACCAAAAAGATTTATTACAAAAGTAACTATCCACTATCCCCACTAGTCCCTTACCTTCAAGTCAAAATCATAATCATGTTGTCCTTGAAAATTTCCCTAATACCATTGGTGAACCATATACTAAAGTTGATAAACCTCCACCATTCTACCTCACTCTCATTGTGGGTGACAAGTTGGTACACAAATGCATAGTTGATAGTGGAGATTCTACTTCAGTCATGCCTAAGGTTGTAGCTGATAAGTTAGGCTTGAAATATGAACCTCATAATAAAGGAGATAGACAAATAGATGGTATAACTATCAAGACAATAGGATTGTTTAAAAACTTGAAGGTTTCTTGCATGATTGTCCTAGTTTTCCTATCCTTCAAGACATAGTCATTGTTGATCTCCCAATTCACTTTGTAATCTGCCTTTCAAGAAACTTTACAGTGAATATTGGTGGCTATATTTCAGTTAACTAGTCCTTCTTGGCCTTTAGGACAAGGTATGGGACCAAGGTGACCATTATAACATAGCCTCTTTCAAGGTTTCGTATTGAGCCTTACATTTAAATAAGATATAATTTGAATTGTGTTGTCCATGAGGAAAATGATTATGTTAGAGATGATGGTAATTCCTCCAAAATTGAAGGCATTTCTGATTTATTTCTTGATAAATATGGTAATAACACTTATGAGCATGATCCTTATGATTTCATGGAAGAAACTGATTTAGGAGTGTATTGTATACATGAATAGGGACTACCAATGCCTTTACTTGCCAATTAAGGAGGTAAGGATGATAAGATGTGGAGAATGTTTTTTGATGGTTCAAGAAGTAAAATTGGTACATGAGCTAGTTTCATGTTGGTCTGCCCATCCAAACAATAATACTATGCTTCATATAGGTTCCATTTTAGTTGTACTTGTAATGTAGCTAAGTATGAAGGTTTGATTCATGGCCTTCAATGGGCAAGGAAAAAGGGAATCAAGAAGTTGCAAGTATATGGAGATAGTGAATTGATTGTGCATCAAGTTAGGAATGTGGTTGCTACCAAGAACCCTTTGATCAAGTCATATAAACATAGGGTATGTGATTTTCTTGAAGATTTCAATGCATTCAACATCTATTTAGTTCTAAGGGAGCAAAATAATCATGCTGATAGACTAGCTACTATAGGAGCTCAGTTTGATACACCAATTACCATAATAGAGGAGGGGAAGTAATCTCACATTAAGATCATTTTCAGGCCTTCCATACCTAATAATGAGGTGTCTTATCAAGTGTTTTATAGTGACAAACACATTCAATACTTATTGAAAAATGAGGCTAAGTTTTTTCTCAAAAAATCAAAAGAGACTCCAAGAACAATTTGATGATCAGATTATGCAACTAAGAACAAACAAGATACTTAAGGGCCTGGTGACCTTAAAAAGTATCTTCAATGAAGATGATCAAAATAAGAATGAAAATGTGAGTATTTCAGCAAAAGAGGAGAAGTATGAAAGAGTCTTGATTTTTAGAGACAAACTTCTCAAACTAAGCAAGGTATGTTCTACATTAGAGAAGCAAACATTCATTGATTTGTGTACAGAGTTTCATGACATATTTTCTTCAGAGTATAAGGAATTAAAAGGATTTGATCCTAGCATAACACACCATACAATTGAATTAGAACTTGGAGTTAAAATGGTTAGGCAAAAACAAAGGCCCATCAACCCTAAGGTTGAACAACTCATGAGAATAGAGCTTACCAAACTCCTTGAATCTGAAATTATCTTTCCTATCAAGCATTCAACATGGATGGCTAATCTTATGTCTATCAAAAAGAATAATGGGGAGATAAGACTTTGTGTGGAATTTAGAGATATTAATAGAGTGTCACTCAAAGATCACTATCCTCTACCCTTAGTGGAGCATATTTTGAAAATAGTTTCAGGTTCTCAATGTTTTTCTCTCCTAGATGGATATTCAGGTTATAATCAGATTCTAGTGAATGAAGATGATTATTTTAAGACAACGTTCACTATAAAATGGGTAATTTTTCCTTATAGGAAGATGCCCTTTGGTTTGTCAAATGGCGGTGCCACATTTCAAAGATCAATGGACATAGCCTTCAAAGGTTTGATTAATGAGATGTTGTTGGCTTATCTAGATGATATAACAATGTTTTCTAAAGATGCTAATGAACATTTGCAACATTTTAGGTAAGTTTTTGAAATATGTAGATAGTATGAAATATCTTTTACTCCAAAAAAATGCATCTTTGTTGATCATGAAGATAAGCTCTTGGGACATATTGTTTTCAAAGATGGTTTACCTATCGATCCTAAAATGATAGGGGCTATTCTAGGCCTATCATTTCCCTTACATAAGAAAAGACTTTAAAGTTTATTAGGTAAGATAACTTATGTAAGGAGATTCATACCTTTTGCATCTTTGGTGAAACCTATCACAACCATGCTCAAGAAAAATCAAGTCTTTTCTTGGACTAAGGAAGGTAAGAGCAGTTTTGAAGCCATTAAGAAAGTAATTTCATAAGCTCCTACTCTTGTGAACCCTGGTTTTGATAAAGACTTAATGTTGTATTGATTATCTAACCTTGATACTATCTCAACTATGCTAATGCAAAATAATGATGAAGATGTGGAACAACCAATTACATTCTTTAGTCAAGGTGTGGAATATTATGAAGTCAGGTACACCTTTATGGAAAAATAAGTCCTTGTTGTTGTAAGAGGACTAAAGAAGTTTAGGCATATGGTTTCAAACAACATGATTTAGGTTATGGTTTCTCATCCTAGTACCAAAGAGTTTCTCTTGAGTAAAGACCTTAGTGAAAAGAGGACAAGGTGGATTACTAAGGTAATGGAATATGATGTTGATATCAAAGTGACAAAATTGATAGGGGGTAAAGGCCTTTGTGAACATCTAGATTCAGATATCCATGAGTTAAAGGAAGAGGCTCTAGTCAATCATGGTTGCTCCCAACTAGCTATTTCCTTGCCTCTACAAAGTTGGACATAAGATGTTATCATATTTCTTCAAAGTGGGGAGTATCCTGATGATATGAATAGATCACAAAGGAGATATTTCAGATTACAAGATATTCCCTTTTATCTTGTAGATGGTGTGATTTTAAAAAAAGACACTAATGGTGTGCTATTGATATCCATTGATAATGATCAGTTTAGAGTATTGCTTGAGAAATTCCATGATTGGATAGCAGGAGGTCATTTCTCTCCAAGAACCACAGTTGTCAAGATCATGAGGGTAGGATATTACTGGCCTAGCCTCTTTAAGGACTGCTATGCTTGGTTAAGAAGGTCTGTACAATGTGCTTTCTTTGTAGGAAAATAGAATATTGCATCCCTTCTTTTGAAGCCTATCTAAGTAGATCAACCTTTCATGCAATGGGGTCTTGATTTCATTAGCATGATAAACCCCCCATCAAGTGATGGTCATAAATGAATACTCACGGAAACTGACTACTTTACAAGGTGGGTTGAAGCAGTGGCATTGAAAGAAGATAATGAGAATGTTATCTTGGAGTTTTATAAGAGTATCATAACAAGGTTTGGTACCCATTCTACCATTATTTCAAACAATTCACTTACTTTTGTTAGTGTTAATACAGCTGATTGGGAAAATAGTAATGATATATACTTGATTACCTCATCCAATTATTACCTTCAAGGTAATGGGTTGGCTAAGTATACTAACAAGAATCTAATCAGAATCATTAAGAAGACTTTGGAAGATAATTAAAGGGCTTGGCACACCAAATTAAAGACAACCCTATGGTCTGATAGGATAACTCCCAAGAGGTCAATAGGGAATTTTCATTTTGTTCTTATCCATGGAAGGGAGGCTAGGCTATCTATATCACAAGAGATGCCTACCTTAGAGTTGACACATCAATTAGAGTTGCTTGAGAACACTCCAATGGAGGTAAGATTGGCATAATTAATGGAGTTGCAAGAGACTAGAGATGAAACTCATCAAACTATGGAATATCACTAAATACTAATGAAGAGGTCTTTTGACAAGGAGGCAACTTCAAGAAAATTTCAAGAAGGTGACATATGTTGAAATGGGATGAAGATAGATCAAAACCAATGAGACATACAAAATTTGACACTTTATGGAGTTGACCATATGTCATCATCAAGTGCAAATAAAAGAACTCTTTCCAATTAACAAGGATGAATGGAGAGGAGTTTCCTATCCTTGTGAATGGGATACATTTGAAACCTTGATATTTAGGAAGTGAATTTTAGTCTTATAAATATTAGATTAGGTGTGTTTTTCTTTTAGTTGTGTTGTGTTCCCCAAGTGTTCTAGTTGAAAACATATGTGTTTATTTTGAGTGTGTCTTATTTTATGTGCCTTTCCCTTGTGTTTTGTGTGTTATTAAAGGCAATTTATGTGTTAAAGCTAGTGTATAGGTGACTTAATGGTCTAATGGATAGGATTAGGCTACTAGTCATGGCATAACAAGCATGCCACCCTTGGAAAATAGCCAAGAATGTTGACCATTTTGACCAAAATTCAAAATGGGTCAACCCCATTATAGTCAAGAACTTGAATAGGGGTCTAATATTTTGTCATAGGTTATGTTATAGTCCGTTTGATGTTATTGCATATGTTTTTAGCCTTGGTCATGGTATAATTAAGCCCTTATGTCATTTTGAGTCATTTAGGAGTTATTTTAAAGTTATATATGATTAGTTCAGTTTGCAAGAAGGTGTCACCATGTGAAGTTATAGTCACCTTGTGTCATTGTCAATTTTATACCTATTCCAACTATAGTCATAGTGTTTGGAGATTTAATCATGATCATGGAGGAGCATTGGAGTTTCCAAAAGGTTGAACATCATTCTTGTTGCATGTTCAATCAAGCAAGAGCCTTTCAAATGACAAGGATGGACTATAAAAGTCTACTGTATGCACAATAATCCACCATGAATGAGTACCTATAGTGTTATAGAGAAGATAATCACGTTGAAAAAGATCAATTTCTTGGCTTCAATAACTTCATGGTTGAAATAGATTGTTTGAAGAAGATGAAGATGTTTAAGATGAACCATAAGGCTAGAGTAGAGGACATCAAATTAAAGCCATAGGACCTAGTAGTTTGGATTCAAAGAAATATAACCATAGAGTTCATAAGCCTTCCAAATGCCAAGTGTTGAAGACTTGCTCAATCAGATCAAATATTGATGATATGCGGGTGATAGCAAAGTCAATAAGTTAAAGACCCTAGATCAAGATCGACAGTGCATATTATTACATACAAAATTTGATCAATGATCTGCATTAAAAATTGGGATCAACTACAGATCTAATGGTGAACACGAAGTCAATAGGTTAGAGGATCTTGAGAATGAACGTGATGGTGCCAAGTGTCATGATCATAATGAATTGATAGTAAATCGATGGCTTACATTTAATCATATTATTTAGATGGAGATCAACAGTGCATATTTGATCACATAGATCAAGTGTCTATGGCACATGTTTAACCATGCTTAATTAGATCAATGGTGCACATGAGGTCAATACTTTAATGAGCCCAGATTGCATGTATGGATACCACATGGTGTAAGCATGTTTGATTGCATGGACTGACAACAGGGTCCATAAAAGGCATGCGAGGATACCCAGTGTTTTAATCTCTAATGCAGATCAAAGATCAATAGCCTCTATTGAAATTCAAGTTGAGAGGACTCCTGAGGAGATCAACATAGCAAATTTTATCAAATTATAGGGGGCACAAGATGAAGACATGTGTTCAAAGTGATAACAAGGATATTTTATAATGAAATAATTAGCATGGCAAGGAAATGCCACATAGGTAGACATGTAAAATCAAAAGATTTTATGGCAAAGAAAATACTTCAAATTCATATGCTGCCATTAAAGCTCAGTCAAGATCACTTCATAAACCCTAAAATCCCAATTAAACATATACAATAGATGGGTATGGAAGTGGACTAGCTACACCATCCATCACAAGCAGTCTTGGATACAGATCAAAGATAAACAATGACTGATAGGTATTATGGGATGACAAATGTGAAGAATGAGGCCCAAAAAACCAATGAATGAATATAGATGGTGAATAAAAGTGTCTAGAAGATAAATAGTAGTTAGGAGAACATATAATGACTGTCATAGCATATTTTTAACCTCCCTAAGATAGTGCATATGTGTCAACTCTCCCTAGTCTAGATTCAAGTGCTCGAGAAATGATCCACATTGAAGACAGTTTCACAAAGGCTAGTTGAAGAGTCTCTATGCCATTTTGTAGAGTTTATCATAGTTTATAAGGACACTTTTCCAAAGAGACATTAATGGTATATTTCACAATCCATTCTCCTATAATTTGACTAGTTTTCATGCCTTGACATGTGGCATTATGACCCTTGAACTTCTTTTCTTTTCTCTTCTCCTCTCTCTCCAATTCTATAAGTAATAGACATTTTGGCTCTTGTAAGCTAATACCACACTATGTATGGTGAAGCCTTGCTAGAATGACATTGTATTTTTCCTTTGAACAATAATTAAAGTTTGGTTTTGAGTTCACAAATAATTATCTAAGTGTGCAAAGTGATGTATGGTGATGCAAAGTGATAATTATCTATCCTTTCTTCCCTTACCCTCTCATGTTTATGCAATAGTTCCTATTCTAACAGGTCATATAGAGTGTATTCAAGTGTGTTATGATCCTTTCAAGTGTACTATTATTCTTAGAGTTTGCATTCTGCCCTCTGGTTCATTTACCTTGTGTTGCCTTTATGCATCTCACCACTATGTTGAAACATTGATGTTAGAATCCTTTAAGACTTTGAAGCTAGTTTGTATACTTTGTTTCATTGTGATAGTAATATGATGGTCATGTGGAAAACATCTTGGTGTATCACTCCCTTAGAGTAGGTTCAATTCATGTAATTTATAACTCATTTCCCTACAAGCAAACACTAGTTTAGGTGATAAGAATTTCAAGATACATTCAGGGAGCTATCCCTCAAATCTAGAGGTTCACTTCCACTATAGGTACACACACATACTTGGAAGTGTTCCTATGGTGCCCAAATATGGAAAAGGCTTGAAAACCCTCTTTTAGGGTGCAAGATTTGGTGATAACAGGACCTTAATGTTTGATTTTCTTTTTCTTTTTATTTGTGAGTAAAGAAGTTCACCTACTCTCAAAAATAGGCAACAGAGTCCAATGTAATAGAAAATCCTTGTTTATGATCACCAAATGATAAATTATCTCTAAGGCCCAACAATTCATAGATTGCTTCATTGTTCTAAAAATCATCTAATAATATATACTAGTTTTGTTAGTCCTAGTCGATCAATTAGGGATGATAGAGGAAAAGAGGGGGATAATATGGCACAATAATAATGATACAAATGGTATTAGGGTTCCGAGCATTAATTTAGGTGAAAATTTGGGTGATAGTGCCATGGATGAGGAGCCAAGAAGTGCACTGAGGAGCCATAATTTCTCATCAAAAGTTATTGAAGAATTTGGGCAAATTGTTGCAGCACCTATGCATGTTGTCATTGGAGGGATCCATTCACCATTTCCTTGAAAGGATCAGATGTCTCAGTGTCATCCACCATTTTAAGTCATTTGAAGCGAATATGTGGATAGTTTGGAAGCTCTGTTGTTTTCCACCCACGCTTCTTGTAGCCTGACCTCGTCCTCGAGATCATACACTCTCAAGACAAATTGATCTAATACCTCTGATCCAAAACTTAGAAGTTATAGTTGATAAATATTTCAAGAACATAGAAAAAACACAGTAATAATGAATTCTTTGAGAAGAGATGTATTATTACTCAAGATCGCAATACAACTATATGCTTATCTTTGGGAAGAGATGTCTGATTTTCCATTTTGGGTTACATCTTCATTTATACCCATTTTGAAAGTAGGGGAGGATGTGGAAGGTAAAAAATCTTGAGGGAGATTAATTGGTTTGAATTCCATGCTTTAAAACAATACATAATTTAAGGAATTACTATTTTTAGAGACTTACTATTTTTAGACTGCACTACTAAAATTAAAATTTTGGAAACTTCTATTAATATTTCAAGGGTCAAACTTCATCGAGTGGAAATTCATGACATCTCATGACATTATCCTCATTCTTATCTTTCCAACAGTTCAAATGGTGAGTCAATTAGAGCTAAGGTGCAAAAGTTATGACTTCCGAAAGTTCCATCATCAATTGGGGTGGAACTGTCATCCGAATTGTTGCCTAAATTGCTACTCGGATAAGTATTGGGGTCAGATAAATTAGTGTCAACCAACACATTATAAATTTTATAATAGGAATCTACATTATTATTGGTATTATCTATATTAGATGATAAATTAGATCCATTCTTGATATCTAAAGGATCATCGACAGGCAGTTTGTATGCAATACCTCAAGTTCATATATTTTTGACAATTGATATTGGCTAAATAATTTTTTGTTATTTTTACCCCATGCCTTTGCCTTTATAGGCTTGATTATCCATTATCCTATTAGGAATATGAAACTTTACATTTTGGTAGCTGGTGGCAAAATCATCATTATATAACCATGAATCATCATCGACCTTGATTTGTTCTTGCTCTTAGGAAGTGATTTTGATGAAAACCATGGGTCCTTCTAGATGAGAATCATCCTTTCTATGCCATTACATTTTAATATCTTTGACTTTGGGTCTACCATATTATTTAGGTGTTTTAGGTAGCTTGGCTATATGAAACACATTACCAATTTTGTATTCCTCAAATTCATTGATTTGAATAGTAAAATGATTGGCTATTGTAGTAGATAGTTTAGATGAAGTGGAGGCAAGGGTACTTGGATCCACATAATTATATTTAGGTAGTTGATCAACTATATCCTTGTCCTTCTTAGGGATAAACTCTATGCCAAATCATGTAGCTTTCATATTCCACTTCCAAATGTTTATAGAATTAGTATGTATGCAAGTAACCATGAATAGTAACTTCTAATCCTAAATGGGAAAACTTAATATAGTGATAGAAATTAAAACGTACAACACACACTTCATGAATCCATGGTCACCCAAGGAGCAAGTTATAAATCAATAACATGGCATGAAGTATTATGGGTTAAAGGCCAAATGATAACAAGCAAACAAATGGTGCTTTGAGATTCTCACTCCTCATTATCATAGGCTTTGATAGTGATAGTATCTTGCTGAAGATTTAATACTTTATAGCCCAAGTGTTTGACCAGATTCAAAGTTAGAATATTTAACCCTGAATCATTATTTATGAGGAATCATTTAACTCTATACTAGGAAATGATTGCTTCTATGTAAAGCAGATTATTATGCAAAGGTCCAAGGGATGACATATCCATTTGATCAAAGGTGAGTGATTGGTGCGGAGCCAGATGAATCACAAAGTTTTGAAATTTATTAGGCACAATGTCAATTGGGACCTTAGACTAACTTAGAAGTTCATTCAATATGTTATTTTGGACATTTGATGTCCACAAAAGATATAAAATAGAAAATTTTATCAATATATTTTGTATTTGTTGCATAATACATAAGGCTTGTCATTAGTAGGAGCAATTGGCTTAGTCTTCTGAGGCAGAGGACCCTGAATGGGATTTTTAAAGGAAGAAGGTGAAAGACATTAAATGGTAACCTTAGTGATACACCCTTAACCATTGGTGTGTCTAGAGATATGTGTGGTTGGCTTGTGGCTTACATACCTCGTTTATATGCTTGTTACATTTCTATATCTTCTTAGATAGGTCAACCTATGGAATAACCATGGCTAAGTAGACTATATATAGGAGGTAGTGGCTAGTCTTTAATCATCATATATGAATTATTTTGCTCTTATTGCATTGTTGTGGAGGTTGCCCCCTTGAAGTGGCTTTGCTGTACTATCCAATATTTTGCTTTGCTATCGATTATTGTTGTGTAATCTCTCATATATATTTATTCTCTGTGAATTTGTACAAACATCTAAGTAATTTCATTACAAGTGGTATTAGAGCTTCGATTTGGAAAATTTTCCTATGGTATTGTTTTTTGGATCTAGCGAGGCATGGCTTTTGGGAGGAGTGAAAAAACATAACTTGCAATTCGGGAAGAATTTATTTTTTCTGTCATCACAGTACTGCTCAAAACACTTTTTTGAAAAAAAATATTTAATGAAATTGTAGTTTAGATTTTTTTCTCTTGCACAATTGTAGTCATTGGATTTGTCTCAGTGAGATGATCACAATGGTATATTCTGTTGGTACATTTTTTTGTGGCAAAAGTTTTACCCTAATGCACAAAGGTAGTTGTTGGATTCATCTTAGTGAGGTGATCACAATGGTATCATCTCCTGATACACATTTTTAGGGTAAAAACCCTCTTAGGGTTTGTTTATGGTAGGTCCTTTGACTCGAGGAAGAAAAGGGGTACCAAAAACTCCTAAGACTCTTTTTATTGAAGACATGGAATCTAAAACTTTAGATTTGATGATTTCTCAGATTTAGGTTAACATAAAGAACTTGGTAAGGCATAATGACTTTGTTGCAGTTCAAACTAAGATTTTAGGGATACACGAAGAGATTAATAGGGTTCACACTGAATTACATCATATCACTATGCAATTGGTTGCCCTTACATCTCAGTTTTAGCCTAACAACCCTCCACTTCATCATTTCAATCCTCTCAAAACCAACAAATCTCATACTAATGTGAAATCGATGTTTTCAAAAGTAAAAACATGTGTAAGTTTGATGGTAAGGATCCTCTCACTTGGATTACCTAAATTGAAAATTTATTTGAGTTGCATCAAACTCCTAGTTCTCAGAAGGTGATAGTGGTGTCTCTATATCTGGAACTTGAGCAATTCATTTTGTATCGTTGGTTGTGTACTCAAAATAAAAAGAATGGTGCTCCTGTTACATGGTCTATTATCATGGATAAGTTGTTGACTCATTATCAGAATAATGTGTCTGAAAACTATTTCAGTTAATTAGCCAAACTATGGTAAACAAGATCTGTGATGAATTATATTCATCAATTTCAGAATATCTCCTTATGGGTGGAAGACATCACTGAGGTAAATTTGACTAATATTTTTTTGGGTGGCCTCAAAGATAGCATCCAATTCACGGTTTGAATGTTTCACCTAGCATCTGTATCGTAAGCTATCCCTAACACACACATGGTAGAGGAAAAAGAGATGGTCAAAATAAAAAAATTCACTATTGGTCGTGATCACACCTTTCCAGCACCATAATTTTAGTAACCCACTAGATTGACACAATGACAAATTAAAGAGAATTGAGCCAAAGGGTTGTGTTATGGTTGCGACAACAAATGGAGCAAAGACCATTATTGTACTAAAAAATAAGTTATTTTACATTGAGGGTGCCAATGAGGATGAAGATGATGAAGAGGTAAATGTTGAGGATAAAAAAGTTCTTGAGGAGGAATCTAAACACTCTCAGCCTACTATTTATTATCATGCACTTTTAGAGATTAGTACTCCCCAAACTCTTAAGGTGATGGGTTTCCTTAAGAAACAAAAAGTCACTATCTCAATTGATTCTGGGAACACACACAACTTTATCAACAGTAGGTTGGCTACTCGTTTAAACTATTTTATTTATCTAGATTCAAAATTTTAGGTTATGATTATAGATGGTGGTACTGTCAGTTATTCAAGAAAATGTCATAGTATTAAGTGGCCATGGGAGACTACTTGTCGGATTCTCCTATGTTTTCTATTCACATGGGTGGAGCTGACATTGTTTTGGAAGTATAGTGGCTCACCACTTTGGCCACTATTGAGATGAATTTCCTAGAATTATTCATGCACTTTCATTCTGAAGAAAGGACATTTGAGCTAAGGAGATTAAAGGCTAAATCTCCATAATTTTTTTATCTCCTATCAAATGATAAAGATTCTCTATAATGATGCTGAAGGATTCATAGATTGCTTGTTTTCTATGGAAGTATAGTCAACTCAACCATCTCTACCTCTTGATATGAAACAAGTGATTGATGGTCATTCAATTTTTGTTGGTGATATGTCGAAAGGAATTCTACCTAGCCGCATGCATGATCATGCTATCAAACTTATTCCTAACAATACACCATCCAATATCAGGCCATACAAGTATCCCTATGCCCAAAATAGTGAAATTGAAAAGATGGTATAGGAGATGTTGGCTGCAGGAATCATTCACCTTAGCCAAAGTGAATATTATTCTCCAATTGTCATGGTGAGAAAGAAAGATAACACCTAGAGGATGTGTCTTGACTACAAAGAACTCAACAAGTACACTATCAAAGATAAGTTTCCTATTATTGTTATTTATGGTTTGATAGATGAATTGAATGGTGCTTTTTATTTTACCAAGTTAGATCTACATTCTGTGTATCATCAAATCCATATTTGTGATGAAGACATACCCAAAACAACTTTCAGGATTCATGAGGGCCATTATGAGTTTTTTTTATGCCTTTTGGTCTAACAAACGCACCATCTATGTTTTAGAGTTTGATGAATATTGTTTTTAGGCCATTTTTGAGGAAATTTGTTCTAATATTTTTTGATGATATCCTCATTTATAGTAAAAATTAGGAAGACCATTTCCAACATGTGAAATAAGTACCCTCAAATTTATAACAACATCAGTTGTATGTCAAACCTTTGAAATGTACTTTCGGGGCTTTTGAGGTTGAATATTTGGGTCATCTAGTTTCTCATGAAAGAGTGAAGGTGGATTAAAAAAAAAATCCAAGCAATGGTGGACTGGCCAATTTCTAAGACACTCAAGCAACTATGGGGACTTTTGGGGCTAACTGGTTGCTATCATAGGTTTGTCAAAAATTATGGTAACATTACATCCCCACTCATCTCTTTATTGAATAAATACTCCTTTTAGTGGACTGATACAACTACCAGAGCATTTATGAAAACCTATCACAGGATCAAGCAGGATTTGTTTTAGGAAGGAGTGGCTGAATGTATGATCTGTCAACAAAACAAAGGTGAAACCATTAAAACTCTATGTCTTTTAAAAACTTTATCCATCCCTAGCCAACATTGGGAAGAGGTATCTATGTATTTCATTACATGGTTATCGAGATCTAATGGTCAAAATATTATCATGGCTATTTTGGATCGTCTCAATAAGTATGCTCATTTTTGTTTTTTATCACAACGATTTATTACTAGTATAGTAGCTTCTTCTTTTCTTAATATAGTTCAAAAATTGCATGAGACCCCTAAGATCATTGTCAGTGATAAAGATCCTATTTTTACTAGTAATTTTTGGACAAATTTATTTTCATGTTTGGGCACCCAATTGGCTTATAGTCCATCCTATCATCCTCAAACTGATGTAAAAACTAAGGTAGTCAACAAATGTCTGTAAGGATATCTCCATTGTTTTGTTTCTAATAAAAAAGATAAATAGGTTCATTGGTTGCTACTTGCTAAATGGTGGTATAGTACTTTTGTTCATAGTTCTTCCAAAATGTCTCCATTTGTGGTACTGTATGGATACCATCCTTCATCCATCACTTCAACCTTGAAGGTCCATCCTAAAGTTCGTGCAATTGAAGATCATATTCACCATCAAAAGGAGGTCTTTGCAAGATTGCATAAAAATTTAGTTATGTCCTAGAATCACATGAAGCAACAAGCAGATCAACACAGAAGTGCGAGGCATTTTGACATTGGTGATTGGGTCTTTGTTTGCTTGTAACCATATAAGCAAATGTCATTAAAGTAACAAAAAAGGATAACAAGCTATCCCTTAAGTATTATGGGCCTTATCAGATATTGCAAAAAATTGGTAATGTGGCCTACAAGTTAGAGTTTCTTTCATCCACTTGCATACATCTAGTATTTCATGTATCATGCCTGAAGAAAGTCATTAGACATAGAGTTGCCATTCAAATATATTTACCAAAATTGGATGAGGAAGGCAGAGTTGTTTTTGATCCTAAGGAAATCCTTCACATGTGCATTAAGTACCTACAGTTCCATAGCGATTATAGAGTACATGATCAAATGGAAGAATCTACCATGTGAAGATGCCACTTGGGAGGATGAAGCATTTGTGCAACATCTAGAGTTGCCTCAACATTGAGGACAATGTTTTTTTGAAGGGGAGGGGCATGCTATGGCCTTAATCATTGGTGTGTCTAGGGATATGTGTGGCCGTCTTGTGGCTTACATACCTCTTTTATATGCTTGTTACATTTTTATATGTTCTTAGACATGTTAGCCTATAGAATAACCATGGCCAAGTAGACTATATATAAGAGGTAGTAGTTAGTCTTTAATAATCATATATGAATTATTTTTCTCTTATTGCATTATTGTGGAGGTTGACCCCTCGAAGTGGGTTTGTTATATGATCCAATATTTTGCTTTTCTATCAATTATTATTGTGTGATCTCTCATATCTATTTATTCTATGTGAATTTGTGTGAACATCTAAGTATTTTCATTACACTTAGAACATCGAGTTGTGATTGTGGAACATCAAGTTGGCAAGGGGTTACTATAACTAGAAGAGGGGGAATGGAGACCTGAAATGGTAGTTCTTAGTTGTTGATTAAAATTTGGAGTATCACAAACCAAAGGAGGACTATCTGCAAATGGAGGTGGAGGTCCTAGAATGGATGACAAAGGTGGTTGGGTATTGTTGGTAAATGGCTTAGGATTGATATTGTTGGTAGTGATATGTCTATTAGTGATGCGACCTACAACATTGTAGTCGTAAGGAATTTTTTTATAATTAACTTGGTTGGAATGGGTAACTTGACCTTGATTATGGTTTTATTGCTATTGGTTTTGTCTCTAATTTTGATTGTGAGGAGGTCTATTTTGATTATGGTTATTATTAGCATTATGCTATGGAAAAGGGTTTTGATAGATACCCAAATCTTGATTGGATGTCATGACCACATTATCTAATGTTATATCATCAATTTCAAGAAAAGATTGAATAAGATGTCGAAGATACACACATCTATGAATGGAATGGCCTTTAACCTAATGATAATCATAAATTCATTCTCATTATACCAATCAAATTTAGGCTAGTTTTATGTAAATGGTTTTGGCACTGGCTAAATGATCATGTTTGTATAAACTAGCTTTTGGGAAACCATCTCAATAGGATTTCCAAAATTAGAGATAAATCTATTATGATAATGACCTCTTCTTAGAGGTGGTCTTTGCAAGGTGAGAGGTTGAGTAGGTGGGTTCAATTGAATAGGTAGTGATTGCACTATTTTCACATGTTGAGATTAAGTCACTCATCACCTACGACATTTCTATTCCTATTAAATGGTTTAGGCTTCTTTGATGTACCTACAAGTGCTTGCACAAGAGCTTGTGTTTGAGCCTTGTTTTGAGTTTGGTTCTAAGAGTAAATATTGATTATCCCTTTGTTGATGAGGGTTTGCTCTATCTGTATTCCCTTAATAATAACTTCTTCAAACATGTTAGTGAAAATAAGTTTGAGTTTATGAGAGACATTAAACTATAGATTGACAATAAATATTATGACCTATTATTTATCGAGAAGATTATGTGGAATTCGAATGGCTAATGAGTGCCACCATTGTAAATAAGTAGAAAATATTTCTCTTCCTCTTTGTTTAGTTTTACATTGATCAACCATAGTCAGTTTGTGTTCAATTTGAAAGAGAAGTGTTGCATGAATCTCTCAAACAAGTCATTAAAGTTATCAACATAATTATTGGATAAACCAAAGAACCATTCTAAGGCATGCCCAATCAAACTACGAGGAAACAAGTGAAGTAGGTATATAGGGCTATATGCAACTTCTTGACATGCCATGAAAAATTATTTTAGATGATCTTTGGATCACCTTTCCCTTTGTATTTTTCAATTTTGGGCATCTCAAAGTTATGTAGAGAAGTGTTTGAAGATAACTCTTATCAAAAAGATAAGAGCATACGTCATCCAACTTAAACTTCTTACTTTGATTTCCTATTTGAATGGCTAAAATTGGATCTTTGACCTCTTGTAAATCCTGAAATGTTGGACTAGAGAGAGAGGAAGTGGGAAAATTTTGTTGGGTATTCAAATCTACCCTTGACCCAGATAATGAGATGGTACAAAATAATGGGAAATTTGTCCGAAATTGGTTTTACAAGAATATTAACTCTTTAATTAAAGTTCTATTATTCATAGGGGATGTGTTTTTGGTAAGGCACTTGCTACTAAGTGTGACACTAATTTGGAGGGAAGTGAGGCCTGGATATAGGAATGTTATATTGGGTATTAAACAATATTTGTAGGGGAATCTGCTATTGATTCCTAGGAATTTGACGTGTAGGGGTAACTTATTATTGTTTAGTTGGCACATGATGCTGGCTTGAAGAGGATACTTATTGAATAGAAGCAACAAATGGTTGAATAATATAAACACATTGTTGGTTAGACAGCATTGGTTGGAGATTAATTGACACTTATTATAATGGAACATTGGTCACCACATGTGGAGGTGTGGGATTTGTTTCCACTTGTAAAGTGGAAGAATGGTCTCCCCTAGTGGAGGTGGGGTACTTACAACCTATTATTGTGGATTAGATGGGTTTATAACTTTTTGTTGCAAGGTACTTGGAATGTTGGAAGGAGGGAGTTGTGGAGAAGATGGAATATGTGGAGAAGATGGAATACTATTTTATTGAATTTTAGATGGTACTTAATGTGGGTTAAAGTATGATATTTTAGAGATATCCACTACATATTAGGTAGCATCTACAAGGAGATATGCATTAGGATTAGTCACAAGATTAGTTTCAACTATGGGTGTGTTAAACATATCCACAAATAATGTATTATTGATAAATGGATTCAAATTATACATGGGATAGGTAGAAAAATCCAATGGTTGTTCTGATGAAGAATTTCAATCTAATAATGTGGGATTTTTAACTTTTAATGTAACCAAGGATTTATCTAAAGTATCTATAACCAAATTAGCTTATTTAACTTGCAAAGCAATAAGTTGGCTTTGAGTGGGAGGTTTAACTAGTTGACCCTTTCCTTTGTCCAACACCACTAGGGCTTGATTGAAATTTTACTCTTGGTTAGAGGCATCTTGGTTGTCTAATAATGTAAGAGGTGTTTCTTTGAGAATTCCAACCAAATAACACAAATCCTCTACGAGAAAACAAAGGGGAAATTTTACACCCATTTCCAACAATCTAATGAGAAGTTCATCTTTGTTGTCAAATAGTTGTCAATTGAATTGATCTTGTTGATAGTCATCACTAGGTGGTGCATTGATAAGGTACATCATATTAGGTATATGCTCAGTATCAAATGGTACATGTGAAAGGTATGGTTGGTATTTTCTTTGTTCAACATTAGGTGATACGATCATAAGGTATATGCTATGTTGTTCAATTTTGGCATTGGATGGTATATTGGTAAGGTATTTTTGGTCTTTTTTCATTCTCTACGTAGTGATCATACACATAGGGATTTTAAGCTACCTCCTCATCAAATGAGATTTTGTAAATGGCCCCACTATGTGTGTACTTAGGCATGTTTAGGTTTATGATATTTGTTTTAAAAGGGTCTTGAATGTTGTTTTAACTTGGTATGTAACCTCACTTGGAATATCATTTGGGAATTGATTTGAGGTAAGATGATTGGCTTATGTTAAGGTGAATGTCAATTTGGAATACAAAAATCAAGGGTATGTCAATGTAAATGTTTCAAACATGTTTCCCAAAGGGTAAATCCACAAGTTTTGGGCACTATGGTTTCAAGTATAAATTTTCAATGTTTGGACTTTGGAAATATTTTGCATTTGGTCTCATATTGAAAGATTTTGATCTTGAAAACTTGATTTTGTGAACAAAGAAAGGAAACTCGATTTATTTGAGACACCTTAGAAATATGGAAATGTGTAAAGGTTGGCACAATAATTAGCTATGGTTGACAGTGGGAAATCAAGATTTGAATGAAAATTTAAACTTTTGACTTCTAAAAGGGATTTGGTCTTGGCACAATTTAACTAGAATTAGGACTTGGTCTTGGAATTAGACTTAGTTTGACTTTAAAATGAAGGTTGATTTAGAATTGGCACTTGGATTTAAACTAAAATTAATGGCATAATGGCACACCATGGGAATGAAGTTGGAATTTTGGACTTGGTTTGAAATGGAAATTTGGATTAGGACAAGTCGCTTGGTTCGAATTAGGCAGCATAACGATGTGGTCTGGTCAAGTAATAGGTATTGGGACCAAGTTTTAACATGTCACTTTTGTTTAACCCAATATTTTGGTAGAGTAACACCTCATTATGTGTGTATAAAAATGTTTTAGATTTGGACTTGGTTTATTTGATTTGGCCACAAGAATGAACAAAGTTTTGACACAACAATCAAACATTAACACACAAGCATTACAAGATAATTTAATAACTAAATCAAGTTTCCATCACATCCATTAAACCTTTGAAATACTAGCTTTGAGAGAGGATTATAAAGTTTAAATTTACATTAAATAAATTATCAATGGTATTTTGACCCCACTATTCTCTCAAAAGGTCCATACAAGCAAGGTGATGTTTGGGTGATGTTACCTTTGCACCCCTATGTCAATGAATGATTCATGATATAAAAAAGGCATCTAAGAGGCAATCGAAGATCAGGCCATTCACGAGAGGGTCTTGTCCCTTCATAACCACTTAAACCATAAGGGTCTCAATGAAGTGCTACCAGATTTAGGGTTTGCTTATAATTTTACTTGGGATTTCTAGATGGTCCCTATATACCTTGTAGTATGTGGGCATAAGTTCATAAATGAAGAATTCAATCTCATCACCCAAATTTATTCTTTAGAGGGTACCACACCTTGGCCTAGGAAATTGGAAATAAATCCCCAGGGTTACTTTCCTCACACAACAATGTGCAAGCACAAAGCTAGGCCTTCATGATGGCATCATTCCTCAATTTGTATACCCCATTAGTTAAACCAGGTTTGGTATGATGCTAAGATGTGACTTCTTAAGTTAACATACTTTTAAAGATTTGTAGGAAGGTGATGAAATTCACCCCACATAGTAAAAAAAAAGGGTAAAATACAAATAAAAACTTCGCATTTTTGAGTCACCTAAAAAGGGTTGAGCATACATGCAGAAGAACCCCAAAAGAGAATCAAACAACAAGCAAACTTGCAAGGAAGTAAATAACTTTGAGAAATAATATTTTTTTATAACCTAATTGAAATGTGAATTCATTTTAATACCCAAATCAAAATATGAGATAATATTGATTTGTTTGATTCAAAATACCACTTTTTTGGCCAAGGTCCTACAACATAAATGATAAGAAGTTTGAAAAATGTGGTTTTGAGACAAAAAGGAGGTTGAAAAGAGGTTTGTTTAAATCTTGGAAAATTTTCACACAGGGCGATCCCATTGATCTGAGTGATTTTGCCAATTTGTAACTTACACAAGAAACAAAATAGAAAGTATTAGAGTACAAATTCACTAATTACCAGGATAGATTCATTGTTTTGAATGTGGTTTCACCATTTTGACCATGATATTGCCATTTATACCAGGATGATTTCACTATTTTGAATGTGATTTCACCATTTGTAATTCACAAATGAAATGGTTAAAAAGTCATAAACTACAATTTCACCATTTTGATGATGATTTTATTGATTTTGTCTATGATCCCACCATTCTACAGGGTGATTCTTCCATTTAGAATTGCACATAAGAAATAGTTAAAAAGGCATAGAATGTGAATTTACCATTTTGATGATGATTTCATCGATATTATCTATGATCCCACCATTATGCAGAGTGATTTCACTATTTAGATCTATATAGAATAAATTGTTAAAAAGTTACAAATGATGATGATTTCACCGATATTGTCTTCAATACCATTGTTCCAGAGGTTGATTTCCATATTTAGACATGTAGATAGAACATACAAAAAATATTAAATGGGTGAATTAACCAATTAACAAGTCGAGTTCACTATTTAGTAGGTTGAGTTCATCGATTACACTTGGAACAAAGATTGATGATTTTTTGAAGAAAAAGAGGTGAATTAACTTGATTGCAAGGCTACTTATGGTAATTATAAGAATTCTAATGGTCTAAAATAACTTATGAGATGCGTTGAATCTTTTGGGTCCCATCAAACATACCATTATGTCGATCAGGAATCCAAGAGAGGTTAGTCAATTGTTTGCAAACAAAATCAAAACAAATTGAAAACATAACATCTCAAGTCTAATCCCTATATTGAGCTATGTGGAAAATAAGGAAAAATGCAATTAGAAAATAAATAACCATGATTTTGCCTCCCTTGAAGATTTAATTGAAGACTAATATAAAGACGTTGAGATTAGCTTGTAGATGTAGAAGTTTTTGTCAATGCTTGAATCTTCATGAGGGAAGCATCTCTCCTTGTCTAAACTTGATGTTGACTTAGAGCTGGCATGAGAGTGTTGAAGCTCTTTGTGTAATTTGAAAATGTAAGTTTGCATGGAGAAGCTTATTAAACTGAGAGGTGTGAGGTTATTATTTATATATTTCTTGAATCATTATGAACTATTCATCTCATCTCAAGATGGAGAGTTCAGAATCAATCCTCAAATTTATGATTACACACATGGAGTGTGTAAGAGATGCCATTTAAGGCCCTTTGGATTATGGAAGACTTGTTGGAATAAAATGCAATCTTTGGTCTTCTTGGAGCATGCAAGATGTATGTAAGAGGAAGAGTGTGTAAGAGGGGTGTAAGAACTTGTCTTGAGTGTGTAAGTAAAATTTAAGACATGTCATAATCTTTGCTTTCTTACAAACTTTGCCTGATGATGCCATCCATTTATGAGACAATATTCTAGTTTTGAATTTATAAAAATAAGACAATTCCAAATCTATGGATTTTATTATTAGAGAAATGATTGGGCTTGATTAAGTGGGATTAAATAATAATTAGAAGAATGGTGGCTTTTACAATGTTTCTTTTTGTCAATAAAGTATTTAATTAGTTGCCATGTGAAGAAACTTACAAAGGGTTGATTTAATTCAAGATGCACTTGGTAGGATTAATGATGCAATATGAACCATTGCCCTAATCAGGGATGCATAATTGTGATTTTAGGTTAAAATGATTATTGTGCAGGTAAACTAGGTCCAGTGGTGATTTTTAGTTAAATTTGCATGTAATTGCATAAAGTTGTTCTTGATGTAGTTTAGACATGAAAGTGGTTAAAATAAAGTGTCTAAAATATTAATCATAAAAATAACATATACACAAGTTTGAAATACTAAAAGAGCAACCCAAGATCTATATTTGCCAAGTTACAAGCTAGGTCATTGTTGTACTTGCTTTCCACATATTGCATGATTCACACATAAGCCAACACGTAGGGGGAATTATATTAGTCTAAGTCCCTCTTTGAAATAGTGGATATGTAAGCAAAACTAATTGACAAAGGGTTTTAGGGTTGGCTTGAAAATATGTGCCCATCAACCCATTTTCCCCCAAGGTCACTATGAAGATGAAGAACTAGGGTTTTATAATTTTGTGAGGAGTGACAATCCATGACCTATATGTGAATGCACCAGAGCAAAGACGAAGACAAACCCATAAGCATCTAGGTGTTTGCATCCTTTTTTACTAGGAATTTCATATAAGACACATGAATTAGGTTTAGATAGTAGCATCGACAAAACCTTCCAAGGCTAACGCTAGTATCCAAAATTTTCTTCCATCTTATTTCTTGCATGTTCCAAATCTAGAATCATGTCAGCATCAAAACTAGTTAAGTATATTACTTCCTTGTCATTTCCATATCTAACATACCTATACTTACTCTTTTTAACCTATATCAATTTAATAAATTCAGCATATGTTATATCTAAGTTTAACATCTAATTGGCTTGTTGTAGAGATAGTCTATCACCCTTGTAACCCTAGGCTATCTTTATCCCCTTTAACCCTAAATAACCTCAATCTATATTTTTAGGGTTAAATAACAAGATAGATATATAGGTAAGGGATATAACAATCTATTATGCCCTTAATTACCAAACCAACATGGTGAGATATGAGTTCTATCTTTTCACTCAAGGATATAAGGCCTTATAGATCCCTATCTAAATAGAGGGGGGATATAATATCCATTTTGGAGTGCCACTATCTATCTTATATATATGGATAAGCTCACCCCTCAACCCCAACTCCAAATTTAGTTTATAGTAGTATTAAAGGTGACCCTATATCTATCTAGGGTGTCCTATATAAGGGGACCCTCCCTGTTGACATTCTTAGCATAACTATAGATAGGCAATAATATTGCTGGTGCCCTCCCCTCTAAATATATTAGCTTGAATATACATACTCTAATAGTCACCCCAAATGGATATATAGGGCATCACACACACACACACACACACACACACACACACACACACACACACACACCACAACATATAAATGTGATGTTGGGCCCTTGGCCTCCCTATATATAGATAGGCCTTCCGCTCCACCCTCCCCACCCCCCCCCCCCCCCCCCCCCCCCCACACACACACACTATATATATATATATATATATATATATATATATATATATATATATATATATCCTGAGCACAACATATAGATGTGATGTTAGGCCCTTAGTCTCTCCATATATAGATAGGCCTCCCCCAACCCCCACCCCCCCACACACACATGATAGGGGTCAACATATATAGATAGAGACATATAAATGACCTCAATCTAGAGTCTCAAGAGATCTATCTATCTATATTATATTATATGTCTATGTCACTCCATATATAGATAGGGGTTACAATCTATATATCTATCTATGCATCCATCTATATAGGATACAGGGCTATCGACTCTAATTTTTCCTAGTCACCCTCTATCTATTATAGTTTTCAAGATGATGAGATCATGGCCCATGCCATATAGATCTATATGGGGAGGGGAATTTGACTATATGTATTATAATTCAAATTTAGATATAGCTACCTCGACTATATATATATATATATATATATATATATATATATATATATATATATATATATATATATATATATATATCTCCCCTAGCCCTTATAAATTCTAGGGGTAATCATCTATCTATGGGGTTCCAATGAAAATATGTATTGTGGGGATTAGATCTATATATTGGGGCGGGGGTGAGGTCATGGGTGGGATGGAGGGGGTAGAGGGGGGAATATAGAGATAGATAGGGTCCCTTCCTAATAGATCATCCCTTAAATATATATTATCATGTATTTAATGGATTGGATGGCCCTATCCATAGACAAGTATGGGGCTCAACCCCCTCTACTCTATAGATGGGGAGATGGGGTTGGGGAAACTCTACTCAAAAGGTAGATATATTATAGAGACTACATTATGTTCTTACATTGAAGGAAGTGAAGTGGTTAAATGTGAACTCAACTCATTCTATTGGATATAGAGATTGGGCAGTTCCCACCCCCACCCTGACGTGTTTTTTTGGACCCCCACCCTTATTAACTAGATAGGTAGTCTCCAATCTATTTTTTCAAGAGTGAGTCTGAACCCTATATATAAATATGGGATATGTCAACAAGGAGGGGCCCAACCACTTTTATCTATCCCATGAAGAATAAAATTATGGTCAGTTGTCTATATTTTATATAGGTATAGGTGCCCCTCGATAATTAAGTTATAGATGGTATCTATAGACATATGGAAGTTAGAAGATGACTATAGACCAAAGGGCATAAATATAGCGATATCCCACCTTGCCCTAGAATAACTAATATATTTTCTATCTGGGGTGGGCCCCATATATATATATATATATGTATGTATGTATGTTTTGGCCTCCCCTATATAACTTATCTTATCTATCTGGGGAGGGGTCCCTTGATTTATCATATCTATCGAGTCCCCCTATTCCTATTTATCTATGGGTTGGGATCCATATATATAGATATGGGTTGACCACATGTAGTTCATTTATCTGGGGTGGGAAGGGGTTAATATAGATAGGCAAGCCCATATCCCATCTATATAGAGAGGGGGGCATCGACAAAATTTAAACCCATTACGCTTGAGAAAGGGAGTAACCCCACCCTCTAGATACTTGTACTCAGCTCTACCTTTTCTCCATATAGATATTGATATAAGTTCATCTAGTTCTCTTGAGTAAGCTTATGACAAAACCCATATTATATATATATATATATATATATATATATATATATATATATATATATATATATATATATAAAGAGAGAGAGAGAGGGATGAGATGATTGATATTTAGATGGTTCTATTTAGATCAAGAAAATATAGTTGCCACCTTAGATATATGATGCCCTGTATCTTCACTTTACTCTTGATTAGTCCAGACTATTGGATTTGAAGTCTATCTATCAAGTATTGAACTTGCTGAATGAACCCTATCTACATGCACTCTCATGGCTGAATCACTACTCGCTAGGAGGCTCTCCCCCTCTCCCTTAGTTAGAATATAATCTATGGGACACTCAACCGAGCCCTATATATCTATATAGTGCTAGCTACGTTCCTTATATATCTATTTTTTTGGCATACCCCATCTACATATATTAAATGGCCTAACCTCTATATCTAATCTAGAGTCACCCATCAACCCTCTCCTCCCCTCTTCATATAATGATAATTACAACTAGAGGATGCCTGATGACTAGATCTATATCTATATAAAATATCCACCCACCTATGATAAGTCCAATAGGTGCCATATAAATTGATTGGGTTGAGGGGGACTAACTATGCATTTGGCATGGACACAACCATGTCTTCCAACCCCAAACCCACCATCTATATCATATTTCCATCCCCATCTAGATGGATGTGTATATCAACCCATATATAGACAAGGAGATAGGACCTCTCTTGCACTTGTATACATATATAGTCTAGGCGAGGGCATAATCAATCTTTAGTCAAGCTAACATTTTTCATTCCTTGGTCGAGCTAACACCCATCCCATTGTTATGGTGTATATAGTTATAGGGGCCCAACGAATGGAATGCATTTATGATGGTGAGGGCCATAACTTTGTTCATATGCTTAAACTCATGGCTTCTTATACATATAGATATGACAAATCACTCAAATCATATTTATGGGTGACAATGTGCCCCTATCTAAATATAAATCTACATATGGGCTGGGGGTGCCAATTCCAATGAAACTCTATTTGTATATTTATACATACTATGCTCACCCTATATAGAGATATGGTCAACTACATTTTCCCTTGAAATTTATAGGGGGATGAGAGGGCAAGGGGGAGCCTTGAAATAATAACTATTATAAGGGGGTAGCTAGTAGAGGAACCTTAAACTATTATCTGAGGGCAACTATAAAATATATATATAGTCAAGCCCCTATAACTTATAGTTACATGCCCCAATGACCTACTCTATATAGGTTGAGGAGATGGATTTGGGGGAGAGGGAGTTAGGGGAGAAGGAACTGGGGGAGAGGACTGTTTATCTATATATGGGGGACTATACATTGTTTGTTGGTTCGGTGGTAATTAAATTATCAACTATTAGTCACAAGTTGAGTTAACTATATTTATATGGGGTGGGGATGATAATAAATTTCTTAATCAAGGGCATATTATAAATAGAGGGTGCCAACTATGGATTATAGACTATATATATCAATGTTTCTATTTAGATATATAGGGGTGTTTATTTATATATACTATCACGTGGGGGCACAACATCTATATATGGTTGAGGGCAGCTAGATATCAAGATAGGGGTAGGGTCTGACATCTATCTATAGTTGTTTGGGGGATATATAATCTATATAGATAATGCCCCCCTAGATATCATATATATATGGCCTAGGGTTGTCTGATCCCAACTATTCATAGCCCATAGCTGTTGTCACCTAGATATATAGGCCTATCCCTATCACCTATCACCCATCAGTTTTAAATTATAAGATATATAACATTACCCTAAGTGGATAGATATGTAAATACTATATATATATATATATATATATATATATATATATATATATATATATAAAATAGGTGCCCCCATATAGTTCTATATATAGCCCAATTGTATATATCCCAAGCAAGAATGTGATGCGAGTGAGAGGCTTACCTATCTATATAGTGGTGGGGTGGGGGGTCTAAATAGGTCATTTCCCCTTCCTAGTACAATAAATTTAGTCGGTCAAGTATTGAATCAATCAGGTATTCAATATAATGAATGAATGAGATTAGATATACCACCGCATACTCATATATATCATTAATAAGGGAATCAATCTCGAGGATCTTGGAATCAAGGACTTGGGAGTAGCCTCCACTAGTGGGATCTATGAAGTGAAGGAGCCATATAGGTATATCCCACTCTTTAAACTAGAGTATGACATAGTGGCACTCTCACTCTGCATAGGCCACTACATATAGATATAGATTGGCCCACTCCATACAGATATAGATATAGATATATAGGGCTCCTTATCCTATAGATAGAGTAGATAGAGTGCCCCGTAGTTCAAATAGGGGTTGGGTTGAGTGCCCATGATATACATCAAAGGTTATGCTCACCCCTCACTCTCCAAATTATATAACTATAGCAGTGAGCAAGTGTCCCATTCTATCTATCTAGGGTTCCCTCAATTGATGATTAAATCCCTCCTCACCCTTCCTAGTTATTAATTATTTGTTATGATATATATATATATATATATATATGATAAGAGAAAGTGAGGGCCCCTATTTATTATATATATGGGTATGGGTCACTCACCTGTATATATAGTTTTTTTGGCACCACTATATATATATATATATATATAGATATATATATAGATATATAGTGGTGCCAAAAAAAATATATATACAGGTGAGTGACCCATACCCATATATATAATAAATAGGGGCCCTCACTTTCTCTTATCATAGATATAGGCGTTCGATATATCTATATGGGAGTGGTTCACTATGTTACACCCAGATAGATATATAGGGCCTTGCTAGATAGATATATAGGGATCTCACCCCATATAGAGTGGAGGGCATCAACCCCATATGTTTAGATAGTGATAGAGAAGGTCCCTCTCCCTCCTCCCCTACCCTTATATATATAGGTCAAGGCCCTCTCTACATATATAGTGGGGCACTCGAGACAGCCCTATTTATTCTCTAGATAACTAGGAAGGGGGATGCCACTATCAGCTATAGATAGATAGATAGATAGTAGATAGTACTCTCCCCTGACCACCTACTATATATAGTAATTGATAGTGGGTGGTTGGATATTTATAAAGAGTCTAGTAAGGCCCCCTATATATAGACAAACCCATATCCATGTACTATACTAGATATAGATGGACTAGCAAAAACAAATATCTATAGACTGCCCCATATCTTAACTTTGAACTATGGGGCACTCGATCACCTTGAGGAATGACCCACCCTAGAGATATAGATATATAAGCCATGATTGAAATCATTCATGATCCTACTATACTACCTATATATATGTGCCCCCTATTTAGATCTAGATATGGCAGTTAAGTTATAGATGGCCTCTCTATAAAATAAAGGTTAGGCCTCTCTATCCCCCATATATAGAGAGCCAAAAAACACTATATAATCAAGTCCACCCATTTATATCCGACCAAACATAGTATAACATATAGAAAGAGAGGGAGATAGGGGCACTCCTACATTGAATAGATAACTCCCCCCTCTCCCCATTTCGATAAGATCTATAGGGCCCTATATATCCCATATATAGATAGAGGGGGTCGAGGACCCCTCTAACTAGAAGTCAACGATCAATCAATATATTGAGGACGTGGAGGGCCATACATTTAGATAGTCCACCAATTGACTTCAGGGCATTTATCATGTAGATTCACTAGATGGCTTATATATGGGTGACCCTTAGTTGGATATATAGAGATATACATGTATATGGTTGCCCCTCCTCTCTCTATGGGGAGAATGGATGGAAGATTCATAGAAGTGATGGTTGGTTGAGGTTGGACTAGGATTTGAATTGGAGTGGTTCATGTTACAACTGAGATTGGAGTGATTCATTTCATGTCATGTATATAATAAAATACATGACTTTAAATTTGATCGATGGAATCCTTGATTCATACACCTTGACATTATATACTATAATTATGGGAGGGAAACCCCTCTCCCTCTTGTTTGATCTCATAGGATTTTATGTGATGCACTCGACTTCACCCATCTAAAGACATGGATCAAGTGGACCCTATATTCATTATGGGTTAGGGATTATATAGATAGGGGCACCATATACTATATCAAGAAATTATCTAGTTAAGGGACTCCCTTGATGGCCTTATATAGTGGAGAGTGTGGTGGCTATGTTGTAGAGAGTAGGGAACCCACCATATATATAGATATAGGGTGTCGACTAGACTAGATATGACCTCATCTCCCAACCATAAGCTATAGTTATCCTCTACATCTAGGGACAACTAGCAGATAGCTATATATAGTCATAATTAGGCTCCCTCTAGATAGATAGGCTTGTATAGATAGAGGGGTCTCATATATATATAGGGGCCATCCCATACCCATATGTAGATAAGGAAACTATGGTATTGGTTGGCCAAATCTAAACTCGATTACAAGAGACTTGGTGGCTGGGACATGCCATCACCATATAGCCTTCCCACTGTAATGGTCGATTAGTTAGAAGACACAGATTGATCTAGAGATATAGAATATAGGACCTACTATTGATGTGATATATATAAGTTCGATGCTATTGGATCAATATGGTGATTCAAACTTGTAGTTGTAGCCACATTTATTTCCTCAGTTTTGAATTCACACATATCCATTTAGTATATAGATATAATTCATGCACATATCCATCATATGAGTGACCATATATCTCTATGGACTACCTTATATATCTATCTATATGTGGAAGGCCCAATCTCTATATTCCCCCTGAATATCCTATATATATATTTGTCGGCCAACCCTTATCTATCTATGGATATGGGAGTAATTAATGCAATCTATCTCTATATGGGACCTTAGATATCCTATATAATCTCTTAGCCAACCCCTATTTATCTATGGATATGGAGATAATGAATGTGATTTGTTTCTATATCCCCCTTGAGGAATAAGAACCCCTACCTATATATGTGGGAAATAAATACAAATGTGAATGCCCTATCTATAGATGGCCAGGGTCATATAGACCTATAGGCTTTTCGAGCTCAAACTCAACCCTTATATCTAGATTCTGCTATGTTCAGGAGTAGCATGTAACGGTGAGACTAAGGACCCAAATAGTGATGGAAAGGCCCCCATATAGATATATAGGGTGAAATCTAGTCATTGGTCAAGTGAGCACATAAATTCCCCTATTCATATGTAGAATAAAATAGAATAGAATACCCTGAGACTAGCTTAACTATTGAAACTATCCTGACTATATAAAATAGCTCAAGGCTAGCTTGACTAGCCTTCCCTTCAAATATATATAGTTCAATTAGCCTATTTTCAATATCAATTGATCGAGCTACAAATTCATCACACATAATCTTGATATACATGATCATCTATCTCTAAGGGTTAATGATTGGCCACTTGACTACTTATATATCTATTTGATGGATGCCATATATAAATAGGGGTTCCTATCCATATATAGATATGCCCATATATATATCAAGAGGAGGGTTTCCCCCACCTACCTCCTGCAATGGAAGGTTGAGAGGGATACTAGAGTTGAGTTATATATAATTAGGTTGACCTCCTATCTATAGTAACTTGGGGACCACCTCACTTATCAATTAACACCTATTCTTAGGATGGATGGCTCACCCATCACTCTATCCATCCCCATCCAAATGGGATTGGATGAAATAGTAGTTTCTTAGTCATAAATCTAAATCTTATGTTGTTTTACTCTATATAGGGGTGGGGTTAAGTATCTCCCCATAGTTCAGATAGGGGACCCTAACTCTAGCTCTAAATAGTACCATCCACCCAACTATATATAGATCCTCTAGAGAAAGCATAATATATAGTAATCTTTCTATGGGTCTAAACTCTATATAAGGCACCATATTTATATACAAAGCATCTATTCAACACCCATCATTATTATTCTTCAATCGAGCCTTGTCAAGCATATACATAGTCTCACCATATATATAGATAGGAATTCAAACCCAAAACCAACCCTAACTATATAAATATTGGGATTATGGCCCTATAAATATATATGGGCATGAGTACGATCCCACCCTCTATATATATGGGGGATAGCCCCTCTATCTATGTGATGGGCAGGGGTTTGACCTACCCCATATTGGAATTAACACTAACATCACCATATTATGCTTGGGATGAGTCTATAGTGGTCTATTTATAGTTACCCTAAACTTTGGTCAACTCATCAATCCCATGACTACTTTTGCATGGAACAGATGAGACCCAATATTCACTATGATGTGTGTGTGTGTGTGTGTGTGTGTGTGTGGGTATTTTCTACAAGATATATAGATGGGGCGGGGGCCACTAGATGGTGTGGTGGTCAGGGGAGGCTGAGGGCATCCAAAATTCAAGAATCTCATCCCACTGATTCAAAGTAAAGTAGGGAGTTCCCTTCCCCTCTACCTATAATATATAGAGAGGCCCCCTATCTATGAAACCCCATATATACATAGATATAACACCCCCATCCCTTATAGATATGGGATATGGGAACTAAATATAGTCAAGCTGCCCTCAACCAGCTAATATATTAACTTTATTATAGTTAGGCATACCAATTAGGGAGTGCTCAACCCACCCCCACCCCCACCTATTAATTGAGATTGGGATTGGGACACTAATGTCTATTCCCATTTGACCACAAAAACTTTATTCCCATTTGATCCCACAGTACCATTATTTAGATAGGGGCCATCACCATGACCCTCCTTATTTATATAGGATCCATCACCATGACCCCCTTGTTGAGACAGGGGCCATCACCATCAAGATAAAGGATATAATACCCCCGACCCCCATTTATTTAGGTAGGGTCCATCACCATCACTAGGTAACTCTATAATCATCCAAGTTATATGATCCATTGAATGAATATATAGTCAATGCCCTATTACCAATACAATATGACCTACCACTATAAACAATCACTCCATGAATAGAGTGATTACTATATGATATTTTTATTTATGTAATACAACTTAAATATAGTTATGTGAAATGTGAAATCAAGTGGTTGAGCATAGTGGCTCCCCCTCCCTCAAGACCTATCTCCCAATCTCCCCCTATTTGGAATGTGTTACAATTTATGAATGAAGTTATCATTGATGTCATTTAAGTGTCATTTATGTCATTCTGTGTTTTCATTTTTGTTCTTGATGTTGAGTTCATAAAGCCTTATTTGAGGAACCTAGTGAAATGGCATAGACATGGTATCATGATGAGTTGAGCCATACAATATCTATATAATAAAGGTTTGAAGTGTATGAACATAGTATGAGGTCATATGACATGAGGTTGAAGTGATGAATATAGTTTAAGAAGTTTCAATTCATGATCATTGTCTAAGTATGACTTCCAGTATAAGGCCTAGTATGCAAAGTGACCTATAGTGGCCTAATGAGGGGTCAAGATCATTTCCAAGGATGAAAAATCTCTTGATATCATTGATAGAGGTGTTAGAGGTAAATTTAAGTGTGTGGACAAAGTTTTAATTCAATGCCTAAAGGAGAAGGCATGAAAACCTTTGCTAAGGTTTCCTGTGTGCAAAGAATGGGGTGTTACAGACTTGAGAAGAGATTTCTTGTACTCGTTGGCATGTGAAAATTTTTCATGAGAGCTTGATAAATTCATGTAAGTTTGATAAGGTCCATAATTTTTTCCTGGCATTGGTTTTTAATATGAGGGACAATCCTTTATGAACAATTGCTAAGAAGTGAAACTAGTCAAAACCCTCTCAAAGCCCTTATAATGAATTGATAGGAAAGATCTAATCGGTTATGGATTATAATGGTCCTATTGACCTAATTTTACATTTGGAACATGAAAAGGACTCTTCAAGGTTTCCTTAGGTGGTTTTTTTTTGTTTTGATAGTGAGTAAAGGCTACAGGAAAACCCTTATTTTCAAGAATTTTGATGTACTAGGTAGGGTTGACTAGGTCAAAGAATGCAAATGGATGGAGGATGATTTGTAAGACTTATAGTTTATGACCATGAAAGTTTCTAAGTAGGTTTTAGACCAAAAATGTTTTAAATTATTCATGGAAGTTAGCCTATCATTAAACAAGCCTACTAAGAAAAATAGTGAAAAAACTAAGCGAGAATGAGAATGAGATTAGGGATGGGTTGCAGAGGACTAGAGATGGATTATAATGCATGGGGGAATTATTCAAGGCCTATCCCTCATATATTATTTCTTTATAAGTGTTGATTCTTATACTCAAGCAAAAATTTGTCATCAAACCGGTCTGTTTAACACAGTGAAATCTGTTTAAAGTGAAGTAGTGAGATTGATTTGTAATACCAATATTGATATATGACCATGCAATATATATTTTTATATATTATATAAATATGCTAAAGGTTCAAAAAAACCCATTTTAAGATCATATAAGTGTTCCCACAAATGTCCTATGACATGATTTTCTTGACTGTGTTTTTGGTGCTATTGGCAACTTTTTGTGTATGTGTGAAAATGATGTTTCTAAGTTAGTTTGCACTAATTTGGAGGATGCAATGGTATTTAAAGGTTATCAATGTGTCATAGGATCATGTTATTGTTTTTTTTCTCATCAAAATTCCTTGTTCAAGTATAGAGAGTCAAATATCTTTGACTATTTATTGACAGTGTTTGGTGGTTCTAAGTAAACCATCTATTTCAATCATAATATAAGTATGGTGAGGTTATTGGCTGACCAAGATGGGTATGATAAATAATAAAGTATAATTTCAAGGCCTAATAAGCCTATTTTGACTAGTTAGAGTATTGAGCCATTTAGAAAAGAATATAAAGTTTAGGAGAATAGGTTAAGTCATTGAATATCATCAGAGATATGAGATAAATATTCCATGAGTATCTAACTATGTTTCGATAGGTGTTGAGTAATGTCATTTGACTTAATTCTACAAAGGAGAGGGCTAATTGAGTGAGAAGGCCTAATAGGTTGATTGAGAGAGAAAGAAGTGTGAGAAGAGAAAACATAGGAGATCATCTTCAGTTGAGTAAGAAATAGGTGTCCAAGGGTGGTCAAAAATTCAAGGTAGTTAAGTTGGTGCTTGGTTGCATAAGGGGTTGGAGCCTCCTTGTAGGTTGAAGCTTGATAAATGCACTAGTTGAGTTGGTACTTGACTAAGTGAGGGGTAGGTGATCCTTGTGGGGTTGGTGCCTTGCTAAAAGGATGAATTACTACTTATATGACAAGTAGTCTGAGTAGTTCATCAATTGGTTTTCTTACTCTAGAGGGTTTCCCACATAAATCTTGTGGTCATGTATTGTGCTTTCACTTCTTGCTCATATGAGTAATGGATTATGCATTGCTATATCTTGATATATATTTGATTTATGAGTGAATGATAAATGGAAATGAAATAGGAGTTTGCTTATTGATTCACCATCCGCTCTCAGTGAATATATATCCAACACCCACCTCCCCCTCTATAATTTAGAGTAATACCTTCAATTGATTAGTAGATATAGAGGGAGGGTTGGGCCCCATAGATATAGAGGAATGAATGGAGGTGGCCCTAGTGTGTGTGTGTGTGTATATATATATATATATATATATATATGGTATGGGGTGGGTGACCCTAATGGCTTGGTGGGATCATCCCTGATATGATCATTGGGATCATCCTTGTCTGGTCTATATGGTCTCAGATAGATATATAGGCATCCATCGATCAATAGGGAGTTGTCATTTATGAATAATGAAAGCATCAAATCCATTTCATTGGTAGGGAATTAAAATTAATAGTAGATTTTAACCCTCATGAAAACCATATTTATCCACCTAACACCCCTGTGCCATATTATTCACTAAGATCAAGGAAACATTCCTCCCATAAATCCACTTTATTTTCCATATCTCCCCCTCATATTAAACTTATCATACTTATGTCTGGATTGATTAGAATGAATCAATATCTTAGCTTCATCATGTTCAGATTTAGAGTGGATAGATATGAATAAATCAATTACTATCAATCTATAATAGCAAAATAAATCAATATCTTGTCCACTATGTTACTCCCATATATATAAAGGGCCCCTATCTATGATATTTTAGTCTCTAGAGAGATCACCATCCCATATCCCCCATCTATTATAGACTATACTATACTAACTTAGTCTCCAATCTAGACTTGATAGCTTAGTCTCTAGTCCAAAGAGTCTCCAAGAGAACTGGTCTGAAGTTTAGAGAGTGTTGGTATCCAACTTATATAGAGTTGATGGTTCACCCTCTCTATGAGTTTATCATCTATATATAAGGGGCACTAGTTCACTGGCTCTAAGAGTTTAGCCTCTATGTATAAGGGGCACTAGTTCACCTAGTCTATGACTTTATCTTTCCTTTTATCACTAGTTCACCTACTCCCATATATAGATAGGGGGAACCCAACTAAAGATAGGTGCACCCATTATATATATATATCTTCTAAGCATAACATAAAAAAATGTCGGGTCACCTCTATTTTTCTATATAGCCACAGTCAACTATATCCCATATCTAGATAGGGTCGGGCACCCTATATCTAATCTATATAGGCTTATATCTGAACTATGGGACCCTATCTAGAATGCCCCCTCTAGATAGTTTAGGGAAGGGGGAGAGGGGGCCACCTCTGGGCCCATTTATCTAGGGGCACCATAGTTCTACACACCTCTATCTAGTTGTTATCATTGATTATAACCTAACTTTCCTTTCTTGTAGAGGTGAGTACCTATAACTCTATATAGGGCAACCTAAAAATCTATAGGGGTGCATAACTTAAATGAGCTTCACTTTTAATGGATTAGATATATAGGATAATTCTATAAATTGACCCTAAATATTTATCTGGTGAGACCCTCCTCTCTAAATAACCATTTAGAAATGAGAAACAAAGAATGAGAAGGATTCAAACCTTTGCCTAACTATCCTATCCTAGCCTAACCTAGCCTATATAGAGATGAAGAGGGAGAGGGAGAGGTGATCTTTCACTTTAACTCCCCTGATTGACACTAACACCTAATATATTTAGTAGGAAGAGTGCCCAATCAGTAGAGAGTAGTATCCTCTTCATACCCACCCGATTCTATATATGGGAGTCTTCTTTCCCCTATATATAGATATGGTATACCCACTAGATTAGATAACTGGAGTGAATTTATATCATCTTCAAAAGCTTTGTTATTAGCTCCAATTGCCATGAGATTTATATAGAATAGATAGAGGGGGGGTTCTAATCTCCAATCGAGTTTGGAACACTATGGTTCTAATCTCTAACCTGGTCTATAACCCTATATATAGATATATAGGGTAGGGCAGAAACCCATCCCCATCCTTATCCATATCTAGTCATAGACTATGGTTCTTTCAATCTGGTCTTGAACCGTATGGTTCTTCTAATCTAGTCTGGAACCCATAGGGCAAAAACCCATCCCTATCCTTATGTAGTCATGGACCCAAAACTCTAGGTAGGCCCTGTATATCTATCTGAGAGGTTGAGTTATCTATAATTCATCATGTTATAGATAAGGACCCTCACCCCTTATAATGGATAGTAGGATGTTGGTGAGCACCCCATATTAATTAGGGGTCCCTCCATATGTGGATAGTTATGCAAGTAAAAATTGATCATTACGCTTACCCTTCCACCCATATATGGATTGGGATATTAGAATAACAACCACAACCATCGAAACTTGACCCCTCTATATATCCCTTTGGGGGAATACAATATATATTTTAGATAGAGACAAAGATAGAAACATAGACAGAGACAAAGATAGAGATAGAGATAGAGATAGAGATAGAGATAGAGATAGAGATAGAGATAAAGATAGAGACAAAGACATAGATTCATTAGCATTAGCATTGGTTGACTCTATAGTTTAATTAGCACCCCAAATCCATATGTAGATATATCAATCTCAATCCCAATCAAGTTCCCATATAAAGAGGGTGGTCTTTGTGCTACCCCCACCCCAACTATATAGATATGATCTATCTGGGGACTCCATCCATCACTACTATTAATCTATCCATTATCCCCATAGAGAGGGGGGTGGGATAACCCTATGGGAAGATATTTGGGTAGATCAAACCATAGTCTAGTATTCTATTTTTCAAAGGAAGATCACACTGAATCCACTACACCCATCTCATCTTTATCGACTCAATAGCTGGGGGATTGATTCCCCTATATACATAGGGTGGACTTGATTTTGATTAAGGTAGGAAAAGATGACATTGATTCTTATTGGTCAAGGAGCATGGAAATTAATGTTGGAAGGCTCTCTTGTCTTATATATCTATCTGGGACTATACTAAGAAAGTTGGGCCCATATATCTAGAGGGGGTCAAATATATGGATAAGGAGTTGCCCCATAACTCTATGGGGTAGGGGGAGCCACTTGAACAACCAAAACTAGGATTTTCCCTCTTTATCTATCTATAGTGGAGGTTGTTGGGCCCCTATCCATCCATATATGGGCTGCCTCTATGACTTGGGGGCCTCTTATTCTACATTCCATAGTAGGCTATTGTCCCTCTTCCTAACCCCAACCTAAACTATATATGGATTATATCCTCCTGAGCATAATAAGCTTAGCTCCCATCGGTGCCCTATTCTTTCTTCCATACTCTATATATGGTCGAGACTATAGTTGATAGTATGATTATGCTCTTTCCCCAACACTATCCTATATCTATTAGGTCATTAGGTGAGTTTTAGTTTAGTCACCAACCCATATCCATGGGATGGCCATATAGAGTTATTTTTGGCTATACATAGATTTTATTTGGCCCCATCCTCATCCTCATCTATAGAGATCAAATAAAATTATATTTGGGAACTTATATATATAGGGGTGTATTGTATATAGATAGGGGCTCCCATCTATATAGAGATATGGGTTGGCACGAGGAGTCAGAGTTACTTCAGATAAACCTCGCCCCATAGACCTATATATGGGTATATATACTATTTGGGTCTAATTCACTTGATCTATCTATTATATACATGATATGACATGCTGTGCAATAACAATATAGATAAATAGGGCAAGTTGCAATCCTCTATGTATGGGTGGTTGTAATCAGATGCTAGATAGATAAGAAAAGATAAGATATATAGTGAGGGGGGAGGTTAAAAAAACTATCTATATTTGGGGCCACCACCAAATAGACAAGATAAGATATATATGGAGGGGGAGGCTAATAAAAGTCTCTATGTTGGGATCCACCCTAGATAGAGATATATAGCCCACCCTTCCCCCAATGACCAATATAGAGATATAGGGATACCTCACCTTGATTCTAGAATAGATGGGGGATGGGATTGGCTCACCTAGTGTGGTTTACCCTACCCTAACAAAAAACCACCTGGGAATTGACTGATCCCAATCCACCAGATAGATCTTGGGAGGTTGAGGGGGATAAATAACCAAGTCCCCATATAGTTGGGGGCACTAGATTATCAGGTGGATATATAGGGTCAATTGATGTCCTCGTATATTGAATGGATAAGGGGCCTTGTCCTCTAGCTATCGAGTATATATAGTCTAGTTGGGTACATATAGTTTTTTTTTTGAAACCATCTATATAAATTATAAGATGGCCCATTTTCCCCTCCCCCTCCCCATAGAGATATGACATCAATTGAGTGCCAATGAAACTATATACATACTATGACTATATAGGATCACCCAAATATATAGTTTTTTTGGCCTCCGCCTTTCATTTCAATATAGGGGTGATGAATTAAACTATATGCTATGCCCCCCACCCTATAAATATACTAAGAGAGGAGCCCTCACCAGATAGATAGATAGATCAAGCAATTACCCCTCTCCCTCAATAAGATAACCTAACCCTTATTATAATGGAAATGGTGCCCCTTCCCTCTCCTCCCACCCCCCTCCCCCCGGCCGCACCCCCTCCCCCCCCGACCCACCCCGACACCCACCAATTGAGACTCCATTAGAGTATCCCTCTTCATTAATTCATTCATAACTCCAAACAATTATTTATAGTTGATAGTTCCACATATATAGATGGGGGTACTTGATAGTTTCCCTAAACTGCCTTTATATGTATATAAGATGGTGAATGGTTTAGAACAATATGGGAGATGATTGAATCCAATACTCACAACCAAGAATTGGTTCTTCCAGTACTAGCACCCAATACAACACTATTATAATTTGAGGTTTAAGTTGGGCAGAGGGCTACAACTATTGTTTGATAATACATACACGAACCATAGGATCCAACCTTACTCAGGAATGGATAAGTTTTCCAACACTCTAGGAATAGGAGAAAACTAGCAAGTCTATATAGTCAAGTCATTGGGGCCTCTTTATTTAACTAGTATTTTTTATCATATAGGGATCACAACCTGAACACATAATGTAGATTTGGGGTTGGGGTCTCTACCTAATTATATGGAGTGCTACACCTACCTTGAGCTATTCTTTGCTAGCGACTTGACCTAGAAAAAAATAAGGTGAGGTTTGAATCTCCCTTACTCAACCCAACATATAATCCCCACCATCCATTAAGTCTCTACATTCTACTTGACATTAGCGTGAACTAGCATGTCACATTTCTCTACCCCATATGTAGATAGGGGACATGAGCAATGAACTAGTATGGATTTCCTCAATATGTCGCATCCACAACACATATTACATGTATATTGCATACATAATATGAAATGACATTATAATCACTATTAGATCACTCTACTCATTCACCCCAACGCCTCAATAGCTTAACCTATTAGATTGGGATGAATATATCGATAGATCAAGGCCTCTCCCCTGCCCATCATAGTCTTGAATTCATTTTAAAAGCGTGATGATACTATGATGATCAATTTTTTTGATGAAATGATGATGTGGTGGTGGACTCCCCCACACCAATATGAGAGGTGAGCCCTCAACTTATTGATTCATCAGAGTAATGATCAAGATGCGAGCGATCAATCTTGTCACGACTAAAGTTGAAGAGGGATTTGCTATGGGCCGAGTTCATCCAACTATATATAATATATTCCCTCGAGTTATATACACACACACACACACACACACACACACACACACACACACACACACACACACACACACACACACACACACACACACACACACACATATTGATATGGAGATCATCTACAAGGGCTAAAAAATAGAAGGTCTCAAATTTGCTTCAAACCATTCACACAATGTAGAGCTCCTCAAGAGCTTTCTGGCTCATTTTTTTTGGTTTTAAAAATGGATTTCATATGTGCAAGATATGGCTGGTCAAAGTTGGTCAAAAGTCAACAAGATGGGTCAACATATGTTAATGCTAGTCAAACTTGGTCAATAGGCATTAAAGGTGGACCAATGTAGTATGGACACATAACACACATTGGTATGCACACATGGCACAATAAATGATTAAATAACACATTGATACATGGAATGTTAATCGATGGTTTGGTTTTAATCATGTGGAAAAAGCATTAATAAGGCATGGGCTTATGTGGAAATGGAAGGCTATGAATAAACCCTTAAAATGTAATGTTTTATTTTAAAACATGTAATCTTCAACCAAGGCCACATTTGGGCTAATTAAAGCCTATTTAAATTTTTTAAAAATCCCATGATGGGATGAGGAAAGCCCATAAGATAATCATTAATCCCATTAAATTTGGGAAAGGATAATTAAAAAGGCTAATTTAAAGCTTTAGATATTTTAACCTCACGAAGGGATGAGAAATGGGCTATTTTAAAGCCTTCAAACTTTGTAAATTAAATCCCACTTTGGTAAAGGGGAATAAACATAATCATTTGAACCTAGGGGATAAATCAAAATCCCATATAATTTGTAAAGGGGATAATTCTAAATCTCATAAAAATTGTAAAGGGGTGATTATCATATCCACTATATGTGGAGCCTCCACAAGTATATAAAGGGGTGAGGGATCATTGGAAAATTATTCAAAATCATTCTAAGTTTTCAAAGCACTCATTGGAGGATAACCAAAAGCAAAAAAGAGTTCGTCAAAATTAACTCAATGTGGAGTGGAGATTTTTAGAAAACCATCTTTTACAAGACTTTTTCAAGTCAAGATGATTGCTTGGTAACCCATTCCAATAGCACATTGTGATGTAATAATTAAATTTCTTTTGACATTATTTATATATTGGTTCATGTTTTATCGAACCCAAAGATGTAGCCCCTAAAAAAGCAAACTTCATTATCAAGTGCAAGTGTATTATTTGCTTTTTGTTCTTTTTAATCATTAAATTGTTGCTTTTAAATTAATATGCCAATTTTCATGTAATTTTATGAGAAATTGAGAAATTCTTCCTTATCCATAAAAACAAAGTAAATTGGTTAAAATTGTCAAGTGCCATTTTCAGATCAAGTTTTAACTAATGAGTATCCATTTTTAAATAGTTTTTAGTAAGTGGGGTCACTTACTGTTTACAGATCAATTTTGGTATCAGAGCTATGTTTGTGTTGGTGTAATTGTGATTTTACTCACATATTATGCAATACTATGGGTCCAATGTTAGCTCAAGTTTAGCTATTGTTGAATACCATTATCACTACATTGATGCAATACTTGCAATCATAAGAAAAATGATAGCAAGCTGTAGAACAAAGACATGAGTTATAGATCGAGAAACTCCAATAGAGCATTGATGCTTTGTAGGTAGAACTACAATAAGAACACCATCAGAGGAAGAGGATGCATGAAGACTCAACAGTTTGTGGACATTGTGCTAGAAGAGGACATATTTTAGAGCAATGTTGGATATTGCATCCAAGTCAGGCTCTGTACTAGTTCAAGAAGTAGAATGAAGACAAGGGCAAGGCACTAGTTATTTCCAGAAGCAATCAGTCATCCATACTAACAGTACATCATTAGTCAACTCTAGAGACTATAATATGATAATTCTACTAGTTGAATTTCTAGAGATTATGATACACTCTGAGAATACCTGAAGCTAGAATGCCACTATTATTGCTGAGGCTAAGTTCAAGAAAATTTATTTTGACTGGAGCTTTGGACCCAGTTATATTACTAAAGTTCTTGTATAATGTTTGGGATTGAAATTTATTTCATTACCCCACCCCAAGACATGAAAAGAAGCTAATAGCATGGTATGTGGACACACACCACATTATTGTATCTTGCATTTTGGTATTGGAGGTCTATTCTTTGATCAAGTTGTTCTTGATATAGTCTTGGAAGAAGTAGAGGAGATCATTCTAGGTAATATCTATCTCACATCTCGACATGGCAAGTACACAACATCAAGAGATGGAATCCAACTGACTGGTGACCATGCTTACAAGATTCAATTAGAGACTAGTTAGACAACCAAGGTAATTTATGGTTATATTAGTGATTCCTTTGATTTTATACTCCTGCTAGTCCTCATGAAAATAATATTGTAATTCTGGAAGTGAACAATTCTTCGACTATCAATGTGTCTTCTAACTCAGATGTACATTCAGAAAATGAAAGCAAGAAATCAATTCTTCTGGATATATTAATAATTTTAGGGATACTTTGTGTTCCAACTCCATACATTCATCAAGTAATTATGTTGATACATTTGAGAAGTGCACAAGGGGAATAGGTTCTAAGTTGTTGGCTAAGATGGGATTTAAAGGAAAAGCCCTTGGAATTAATGGTCAAGGAATTATCCAACCTATATAAGTTACAAAGAGACCACTTTACATAGGATTTGGATATGGAAACGAAGGATAATCTTCCCAAGAAGCGGAGCTAAAAATTTACTCAAGCAGTAAATCAGAATACCCTAAAAAGATGAAGGAAGCATTCTTAGAAGATGAAGCAGTTAAATATGATGAGACATCTTCAAATGACTTATCAAGATATGAAAAGAGGAAATACTCAAATTTATCTTATAATTATGCTAAAGAAATCCCTAGAAGGATGCTTAAGAGACATGCCAAGTCAAAAAAGAAGAAGACTGACGAAACAAAGTTGCCTAAAGAAGACATAAAGTTTGGTTTTTACTTCAATGCCAAGGGGCAAATACTGAAATAAGATAAGCAAAGTCATCCACAACCTCAGGGAAAGGTTGTAATTGCATCTTTAGTAAAAAAAATATAGAGCCTCATCAAGTAGAACTTGAGACAACAAAAATCAAGGAAATGACAGTCAAGGATAAGCTGACAATGTAGAACTTATCACCCTGGAAAGGTAAACAACATTTTTTCAAAAGAATAATTAATAAGCATTCAAAGATGGATGCTATTTTTGATATAAATTATCAAAATAATTTAATTTTTAAAGATGTTTTAGAAACCCTAGGTTTGAAAACTAAGCCACATTTTATACCGTATTCACTGGTTGGGATAAATGATGTTGTTAACCTACATGTAAGCAAAACATGTAAACTAGGGTTTGTAATTACCTATAATTTCCTAGATAAAGTTGAACTAGATGTGGTTCCACTTCAATTTAGTGGCATTATCCTAAGTAAACCATACTTGTCTCTGAGAAATGTAACTTTCTCTAAAGAGGAAAATTGGTATGACATTGTAAAAGATGGGATAGAATATCTCATAAGAGCCAATTGCCTGAAAGAAGGGCAATCTTGATAACTTGTCAAATAAGATGGGATAGAATATTTGAATATCTCATGAGAAGTTGAATGCACATTGGGAGCTATAGGAGGCCAAATCTAGTCAAATAAAGCTTAAAACTATATAGAAATTACCCTCTGAAGCCTTTTGGAGAACTAGAATGGAGTTTACCTGATCACAAAACAAGTTTTTATTTTGTTGTAGCTACAATGTCGCTAGTAGAAAAGGAGATGAGAAAACTTAAAATTACATTTACCTACTCCAAATGAATCCTCTAGGTGGATTTGAATGCTAAAAAACTAATAAAACTCTTTTCAAAGCTTAGATAGAGACTACATATGTATTTTATGACTTTTTTTTTCATGGGCTAAATAAGGTCATACAATGGCACTTGGGAAGTTGTTGGAAAAATTAAATAGGCTTTGGCTATTGTTTTCAGAGTCTAGGAAGGTTTTGGTAAGCTTTAAAATTGAAAATCAAACCTTTAAAGACTAAGAAATAGATGCAAAGGCTCTTTTTTCTTCTCTAATGCAAGCCATATAAAGGCGGTACAATGGTGTATTTTGAGGTTGGGCTCTTCAAAAATTCAAAGAAAAACTTCAAATGTGATTTTAGAAGATGATTTACAAGCTAAAACAGTGAAGAATTCACCTTTCAAAGACTAAATGAGAAAAACAACTGTAAATATAAAATTTTCCTTGAATTTTTCACTTGACAAGGCCATACAAATACACCTATGGGCTTATTTGCTCACTTGTTGGCTCTAATGATGCTTGCAATTGCCTTGAGATAGTAAGATTTGTCTCTAAACAACTTCAAAACCCTCCACATGGATCATATGACTAAAAGAAATAAAATTTCCAAATTTTTAATGTTGAAACATACATTTATGGGCTATACAAGAGACCTAGGTAGTTATTTGGCATGAAAAATGCTTGAAATTTGATAAGTTTTCTTAGATTTACAAACTCTAGGCTCAAAAAGGTAAAATAGATATAAAAAATCACTCTTACTGAAGGAGAAGCTTCAAAAAAAATTCATGAACATGCCATGACTTGAAAATTGATGAAATTAGGATTGAACACAAGCCAAAACACCTGATCTACAACCTTACCACTCGATCACACATTAATCAACTCTGATACCATGATAAAATATGCAATATGAATGTAAGAACACAATAGATCTAGATATGATATCAAGAGTAAAGGTGAACACAACATAACATAGATAAACCATGAAAAAAAATCATAAAGAGATAAAAAAATACACCAAGATTATTCACATTATGAGAAACTAACAAGTACCCAATACAGTCTTTCTTTTCTCACTTCTTCTCATAGTGCTTCACAAAAATCATAAGCTAAATATGATCAAATAATTTCATACTCGTGATATGATTTCACAATAAGGGTAAAACCCTATTTATCATGAAATACCAAGGGAGGTGACTATTAAATAATTATAACTATTTTATTTATTTACATGAGATTTCTACCTCGTGTTAATAAATAATATATTATTATTCAATTAATTATCAAGGCTAAGGGTCAATTAAGCCCACTTATAATTAAATTCTCTAACAGAGGGCTATTTGTCTATGACACATTATTAATAGATACAGTAACATTGGGAGAGGGGGACTTACCACCCCTATTTATAATATGCATTCTTCGCCATGGAAAAGAAGGGAATTAATTGCCCCTCTCTATGTTCTCTGCTTACCATATTATGATATTCATTATGAGGGGTAGGGGAGGGTATTAGGCTGAAAATCATATTCACCCTATATAGAAACATGGGGGATCTGACCCTATATATAAATATGGCCCTACTTATTCTCTATTCGATTATTAGTAATAATAATTCCTAAAAGGCCCTTGTTTAGTATAGTAGGCCATATGTATAGAGATAGGCCCTCCCCTTAATGATTGAGATAAATAAAGAGTATCATTTTATTTTATGGAGAGTGGAGTGTCAAATTCTATCCATTCTTGATGTGAGTGGGCCCCACCGCACCCCACCGCACCCCACCCCACCCCACCCCACCCCACCCCATTATAATATATTCCTAATGTGAGTGGGCCCCACTATATAGATATAAAGATAGAGTTTCATTGGTATTAGCATTGACACAATCTATAGTTTGACTAAAGAGAATATATTATGGGGTAGCATACAAGAATAAGATGAAGTGGTTCCCCCACTTATATAGATCTAATATTTCCTCATTTCCCCCCACTTCTATTGAGAACATCAATAGCTCACTTCATTACATACATAACATCAACCTTAGTATCCATCTTCTATCTTCAGGTAGGGCCCTTGAGACTTAGATAGCTCCTCAACTAATTTTTAGTTGGTTATCCCAATATCAAGCTTGCCTTATTCTCTTCAACCTTAATCCACTTCATTACGTACATAAGATCACATAAATGCAGAGTAAAAAACCACCGTTTAAAGTAGCCCTTTCCTTTGTAGTTGGTTATCCTAATATCTAATAGTGATCAATCCTAGAAATCTCTATGGGCTATTAAGATATATATATTCTGATATCTAGCCTCCCATTGGTTATCCTGATATCAAGCTTGGTTTTCTCGGTATCCAAAATATCGAGGGGTAATGGTCTATCTCACTTTGTGATATCAAATATGCTAATGGGCACTTCGTTACATACATAACATCAATGGAGACGAGGTGGGTTCATGTCTTGGCAGGGTTAGACATGCCATATAGATATATAGGCTGATCAACTAAGAATCACATTAGTAACCTGACATATACAAAAGATTCCTTTACCGATAAATACAAATGAGGATATTTTGGGGCAAGAAAAAATCTAGATATTGTGAAGTAAGCTTCCCTTGATATGAGATAATAACTTTACCCCATAGAGAGGCTCCATACTGAATGCTCATATGAAATAGTAGTATTGTATCCCCCATTAGGATATCTCACTTCATGAGATGGCAAGTTTATCGATGTCTCACTTGTGTGAGAGAGACAACCATCCATCTATTATATATGTGATATGAGTGAGAGCCCTAAATGGTATAATGGGGTTAGATCAAGTGGTGTTGAAGGGGATAGAGGAGGCCAAGTGGCATGACAATTCTTTATATGGGGTTGTTGCCAACTAGAAAAGAAACTAGATAGATAGTCAATCCTATCCCTACCCCATGTATAAAGAGGGGAATGTAAATGTAGATGTATTGTATATAGTAGGCCCCAATGGTCTATATATCTAACTGAGAGTCAGTCACTCTCAATGGAATGAATCAAGTGCCAATTCTAGATACGGGCTTGTTGGCCCCCCTCTCTTTATATGGATTTACTATGTAGAGAAGGCCCCATATGAATCTAGTGCTCATCCTCCCAATGTCTAAATATAGGGGGGAAATAGAACATAACTATAGATTAGAGAGTGGGAGCCCACCCTCATAAATGTAGTTTTTGAAACTTTGGGATATAAATCTATATACCACCCCTAGATATGGTGGTGGGACTCTCTATTTGGGTTGGGGTGATATGACTAGAGTCACTATGGGCTCATCAGGCTGCCTATATAAAATATCCCTCCCATATATATATGGGAGGGATATTTTATATAGGCAGCCTGATGAGCCCATAGTGACTCTAGTCATATCACCCCAACCCAAATAGAGAGTCCCACCACCATATCTAGGGGTGGTATATAGATTTATATCCCAAAGTTTCAAAAACTACATTTATGAGGGTGGGCTCCCACTCTCTAATCTATAGTTATGTTCTATTTCCCCCCTATATATATATATATATATATATATATATATATATATATATATATATATATATATAAGAGAGTAGATCCTTCTGGGCATAGGCTATATAGAGATAGAGTTTCATCGATATGAGTCTCTCCCCTTCCTTACCCCTGCCCACTACCCACTATAGTTGTATTAGGTTAGGGCCCTCCTTCATCCCTCCCCCAACTAGATATATAGTGGAGGTTGTTGCCATATAGATATATAGGGTGCCAACTAGGGTTAAGTCAATATATAGGTAGCAGTCCCAAGATAAATATATTCTATTGCCTATAGGGTTTGCCCCTAGGTTTGGTTTATAGGGGCCAAACCTAGGGTTGTAAAATCTTGATGGTTTAGTTTCCTCCCATAGATATGATCCTCTATCTAATATATATATAGATCCTCTCGAGTATAGTCTATAAATATTTCAGACTAGAGTTTAGAGTTCTATTAGTATGAGAGATCTCTAGTTTCTAGTTTAGTCAACACATGACTCATTTGATGACCTCCATTATCTAGTTGAACCATATATATCGATACACCTCTAGAGCATAAATAAATTTAGTCAACACCATATATATCTAGACTATGTACACTTATCTATACATATTCCCTCAACTTTGATTTAGTTAGCCTAACCCCCTACCTTATCTCTATATGGACATACATAGACATAGAGTAGATCTATATGCATACCTATGGAGGGTCCCTATATATATAAGATAGGCCATCAAGAGAGGAGGGGGAAGAGGTCGAGGGGAGAAAATGATGATGGAGGCAAGAACCCAATAGAGAATGGTAATTTATAGAGTCTTTGGGCCCATTGACATCCTCCCCTCCCCTTCCTTCCCCAATACATATGGGATATTGATGGGCCCACCTCACTTCTATCTCTATAGTCACTTGGCTATCTACACCTTGAACCTACCCCACCTTAGATATCTATTTGGCTTTCAAAAGGAGGTAGATGAGGGGGAAGAGGCTTCTTTAATCTAGCTAGACCCCAATAGTCTATCCCTACTAGAGAAAGATTTTAGCTTACGAGTCATAACTCATAGTTCATAGCTCATATTTAGGGGGAGGTGCCCCTATAACTATTTGGGAGATGGGCCTCGATGGTGTACTATTATATAGTTGTGCATTTGTGACTATATATAGATAGGGGCCCACCCTCACCCCTTCTATATAGGTAATATGATCTGATCTCAACTTTATTGATCGAGTTCCCCACATCCATCTCCATCTAAACAAGGGCCCTTGATTGATCTATTTTTTACCCTCTCCTCTTCCTCCATCTTGATCCTAGTGATCTGAGTTACTTTAAGTCATGTTGGGTTGGCTATCCATCTATCATATCTTTGTATATCTCTTTTATTCTATAATTAGTCGACTTCCATCTATATGTTGATCTAAGAAAGGAGTGCCCTATATAGATATCTACCTCAATCCCCTCCATTTATATGGGGTGCCCTTCTGTAGGTGCCTAATTCTCTACTCCATATATTTGGGTGCCTATCTATTTATAAGGGCACATATAGAGAGTATTATAAAGGTCTTATATAATGTTACCTATTTGGGTAAGATTTATCCTCAGGATCTATAATGAGAACTCGAAGAAGACCATATATAAATGGGGGTGCTCATCTATCTCTTGATCTCTGATTTATTAATTGAGTGTCATGTACTCCCATAAATATATAGATATAGATCAAATGGGGTGGGTTTATTTAGATTAGATCGAGGATGGGGAGATCATCAATAATATTGGGACTATCTATATGTTACGATTGATCTATATGCTTTGGTCGATATATAGAGTGTCACCTTAAAACTAACTATAACTGTTGGTTGAGTCCTATGGGTAGACTAAAATATTGACCTAGTAATTCATCATATATATATATGGGGTAGGAAATGGATCAAAGATTGACATTGACCCATTAATTTATATTAGGATCAACTGAATGACCAACCCTTGCTCCTTGCCCTGCCTAATAGTAGCGATAATAGTAGTGGTAGATATATCTCCTCAATCTATCCTACCCATATATATAGCCTTGGGTCAAACCTATATATAGTTAGGGTTGAAACAAATAACTATAACTACCCCCTAACCCACGTCCCAAATTATATCTTGTATAGAGATGGGGAGATAGGGGGTTTATTGGCGTGAGGGACATGACTAAACGTGTTGTACTCAACACACACCAATCTCAATTTTTTTTTGAATAAGGACCCATTTGAATCCAAAAGGCCTAATTCTGAGTTGAAAATCCTTTTCATTGGCATTTATATGTTTACTTGGTTATATTTAAGGCTTTAAATCTCTTTTTTCTCATGTTGATGATTCTTGTTGAGTATGCTATTCAATATAAAGGCAATCGGCATTTTCCCCATTATCCAAGTTTTTACTATGTGTTTTATTTGGGTTAACCTAATAATGGTTTTCAAGAATTTTAGTGTGTATATAGGTTTCTAAATAAGTATGAAGATTATAAACTAGAAGCCCTAAGTTTCATACTTCACGTATTTCACACTTCACAAGTTGTGCATATCGTGAGCTTTTGGGTCTTCAAAAAATTTTGGGTCCTCAGAATTTTTTGGGTCTTTAAAACTTTTGTTTGTCAGAAATTTTATTTTTTTGTGACTTTTGTTCTTCAAAACCTTTGTAAATTCATGATTATTTCTAGGTCTTCAAAATTATTGTACTTCGATATTTATGGGTTGTCATGACTTTTGTTTATCATATGTTTTGTACACTATATGTTTTACATAGTTCATGACTTTTAGTTCTTCATGATTTTTTGATCTTTGCAACTTTTTTTTCATTACAAATTTTGTTTGTCAAAACTTTTGTTTATCATAAGATTTGTTTCTCATAAATTTTTTTTGCATAATTCAAATTAGTCTCCACATCTTTACAAATTTTGAGTCTTCATGACTTTTGTTTTCATGTTTTGTGCATCCGCCACATTATGATATTTGGATAATTTGGTTTTAACAAAAGTTCTAACACCTAAATTTTGAGACCACGTTGTATGACATAATTGATTTTGCACAAAACTAGTGACATGGTGACACTTGTTTGGGATAACAATGTGGATTTCCTACAAACGTATAGAAGGTCTACATGGCATACCCACCAAATTAAGTTTTAAAGTTCAAATTAAACAAGTGAAACAAGCCTATATCTTTTGGTCATTAATGGTGCACAAACTAAAATTAAAGTCCCCATACTCAAAGTAATATGATTGAACTCTGAAGAGACATCGTTCCTATTGATTACTAAAGAAATTGAGTGAAATTAGATTCCATAAAAAAACTTAAAGAATGGATTCATCATCTAAAGTATTCAAGGGAGTGTTTCCACCTTTGAAGATATCCATTAAGGATTCTATGAAATACACAGACATTATCTTTGATGCAACAATGTTTAATGGAAAATTTTCTAGTTATATAGCTCTATGGGATGTAGTAGAGAGCATCAATACCCATTCATGTGAATAAAGTTTTTTAATCAACAAAAAACAAATGGTAGCTAACTTGCTACCATTTAAACATTAATAACTACATTTTACAATAGCCAATCTCAAGGTGATGCCCTACATCAACCTACTTCAGTAATTATTTTTCATAGGGAATGTATCAGATGGATTTTTGCATCACATGATGCATAAAATAGTTGTTGCTTGTATCTCAGGGGATGTTTTCTAGAGATATTTAAGGCTCCCCACCATAGACTCCATGTACGATGGGCACAAAGTTTAATTATGGAAGAAGACTAGCACAATAAAAAACACATTGAGAAAATGGATTATTTTATTGGAAACAATCACCCTCAAGCCTAGATACCCTATGCCAATTGCCAAATTTAGTATGGGAGTCCATATTCAAATGACCCTAATAAATAGATTATATGGCTACACCAACATCCACTTCCTTTGACTATAATGGGTGTCATTAGATTTATTGATGAGTTCAAAGTTAACTTTTCCCTAGGAGAGAATTAATTCCAAGCTCCAGAAGCAAATGTTCAAGAAAGACAAAAGACCCATGGGAAACCATTTCTTATTGATGTCTTACCTATTGGACATGGTCATGGTCACGATCTATGTTTACAATGGATCACTCTAAATATGAGCCCCAAATCATATTAAGTATAGGGTATGTAATTTATTTTCTTTCTTACACATTTATTCGTATATGAGGAACATTGTTAGGATTGATAAGAATGTTTATCCTCAAGTTTAGAAGGAAATTCATGAGGAACCCTTGGCCCAAGTATAAAAAAACATCAAGAAAACCTTATGGCCAAGGGGGGGTTATTGGTTGTACCTAGACTACATGGTAATCATTGTGATAGGAACTAAGCTTTCACCTTTATATCTCCCTAAGTTCATCCCTCACAAATTAGTCAAACAAGAAATAACTTACCAAATGTGATAGAAGAAGATATGAAGAGTAAACATGAGAGCCTTTTTCACAAGTCTTCTTTGATAATTGGCCGAATGTGTTATACAACTAAGAGACACTTCAGTGAAGTGGGGAAATTCAAAGAATTATAATCATTGGTATCCTTCAAACATAGGAATTGGGATCCCTATGGTCTCATTCAAAAACATATCACAGGCTTGGGTATTCCTTACCAACATGAACCATATGAACATGATTTAATATTTTTAAATGCAAAGGATGATGTTGAGGTCCTCGATAGGGAACAAGTGGATAGATTAATGAAGGATCTCTTATGATATATACAAAGGGACCCATTCTTTACAATTAAAGAGACGCACACCAGACTCCCACCTCTAGGTGGATGGGCATCAATAGATTATTAGTCCTTTGGGCCTTCCCAACAGTTTGTAGACCAAGGAGAGCTATACAAATCACCATCACCAATTTTGATGATGACTATTAAGTAAAAGTAAAATGTGGAAGAGGCCCTCATTGTTACTAGTTCTTTAAGAGGAGCAGGGAAACCAATTAGCATCGACTCTTTTGACTCTGAGGATTCAAGCCTTCCTGCCATAAGTGTAAATTTTGTCACCTCAAGTGTGTATGTTTCACCTTCCACCACTCATTAGACTCTTCCCCATATCAAAAAGATAACACTTTTTAATAATAGGAAAGCAAGATCTTCCAATAATCCTCTTGAATTAGTGGAGTCCATTGTGATTTCAAATTTGGGGGCATCATCATAAAAGAAGGTTGTGGACCAAGAAGAGATGACAATAGTGCAAGAAGGACAATTATTTTTATTGACCACCCTAAAGGTGAAGATGAAGATGATAATGAAGTACTGGAAAGGGATATGGTCCTAAGTCTCTAGGGAATAAAAGGAAAATAACCAATGGAGGTTTATAAATTAGGAGAGGTCACTACTACTATGGCCACTACTGATTCAAAGTCCATAGGTCCTATTGCTTCTTTAGTTGATGTCGTTACTTCAATCCCTATTGTCCCTATTGTTCCCATTGTTCTTGTTGTTCCTATTGTTTCTTCGAATCCCATTATTTATACAACCCCAATTGTTTCTTTAGTTCTTATTACCTTTACTTTTCCTATTTCTACTTTAGTCCCTATTGTTTCTAAGACTAAGAAGGTCCATTTTAAAAAAACTCTGGGAGCCCTTGCAAGTCCTCAATTTCATTTTTCCTTTATCAGTTGGGTTTTCCAATTCATTTGTCTACTACTACTCAGGGTACTTCTATTATTTCATTTAAAACAAATGGTAAGAATAAGGCCACATATACAATGTACCCCATGCCTCAGTTTGGTAACGTGGATTGACACAAACTTATCTTCCCTTCCTTACTAGACTTACTACAAGTAGAGGCATTGATGCAATATTTAGGGTATATTTTATTATATGTTTCTTCCCAAGACACTTAGGTTGTCAACCCTAGGCAACTAGTAATCCCAAAGTGGGACATAGACCTAAAATCCAAAGCTACACAAAGACCCAATTTGATAATAACAAAGCTACCCACTATGAGCCTTATTTTTAATAAATCATCAGGAACTATCCAGAGGATCAAGAAGAGAAACATAGAAGATGAATTTGGTAGGGGTCTGATCCTTGAGGAAAGGTAGGATGTTTTCTCTCTATCTAAGAGAAAGAATAGGATAATTGAAGAGTCTCCCTATAATGAGGATTTTAAAGCCTATTGCTAGACCCACACAGAAGATTTATTAGAATTACATAGAGGAATAGAGGAAAGATCAGTATGAACTAATTGTAGAGGCTTTGTAGTTGTATATTCCTTTGTTTGAAATCTGACCCTTGTCTACTTACCTAGTTGACATTCCTTGCAAGTATTATCTACAAGTTTGGTTATATTGGGCATGTGTCTTACACACTTATTTGAGCTCACTTTGACTTGATTATCAAAGTTGACATGACCCATTCTCCTATGCCACAACCAACTCTCATCAATCTTTCCCATCAAGCAACTATTACCATTCACTTCAGCAAGATTATACTTATTTCTCTCGGTCCTTTTCCCTTCTACAACTATTCTTCCAGATCTCTTTAACTTGTAGCCTTATATATCAAATATGACCTTGTATCCATTGTCACACATTTGGTTGACACTTAGCAGATTATGCTTCAATCCTTCAACATAAAGAACATGTGTAGGTAGTTTACCATCTATGTTCAGGGTTCTTTTACATTTGATCTATAATGTTGTGTTGTCTCCCAAGATGATAGATCCTTCCTTACATTTTCTCAATTTGGTGAACTTGCTCTTATCACCAGTCATATGCTTTGAGCAACCACTATCTATTACCCATATATTCTACTCATTAGCATGGAGTTCAATTTGAGTAATCATGGATTTATTTTTTACTTTCCACACTTCATTAGGTTTCTTATATGTTCTCTTCTTTTCTTTATCAGAGACTTGTGAACCTTTGTTCACACTAGGAGACATGACTTTCTTTACATTGTGTAATTTTGATGTTACAAAGCTAGTTCTACAATGTTTAGCTATGTGACCAAAAGTATTACAATTATAACACATTACATTTGTATCTAATAAAAGAGCAAATGAATTTATACTTACAAAATTTGTTCTCCTTGTAGATACAACTCTACAATCAATATCCCTATGACGAAATGATTACAACTATAATAATAACCATAAAAAGATGAGGAATACCTTGTCATAGCATTTTTTAGTTCAACATGAGGAATTCTTCTAAGTTGTGTCTTCTTCAAGTTTCTAACCTTGGTGTATCCATCAACATCAGCTACCCTTGTCGTCTTCTTCTCATCAAGATTTTTTTTAGGTTCATCTTTCTTCACATTAGTTGTGTTTGAGTTTCTCTTTATATCCTTGCAAGCTTTCTCTTTCTTTGTTCCTGATTCTCCTTCTACTTTGAAGTTTTCATATAGGTTAGTAGATGTACTAGTTGAGGAACTTTTTTTCCTTCTCATAACCAAGACTTGATATCTCTTTTGAGGGCTTTTGAGAGTTGATCAATTCATCCAGAATGTCTGATCCTCTTGTTAATTTCAAACTTTTATTTAGTTGACCTTTAGATTTTTCAAGTTCTTTTCTCAAAGCCACTATTTATAGCTCAAGCTTCACACATTCATCATATTTAAATTGTAGTTCCATTTTGACTATATCTTCTATTTTTTTAGCCTCTTCAACTTGTGTCTTTAAGCTAATTACCATTTGATCATATTTCTCAAGACTTTTAGACATTTTCTCAATTTCCTTTTGTCCAATATTCTTTTATTTTGAGTTCTCTTTTCTCAGCTTGTCAATCTCATCTAGAACATAGATGAGTTCACACTCAAGGTCCACTTCTCCTTCCTCTTCTTCATCAAAGTCTTCAAATTCATCTTGATCTAGATTTACAGAAGTTGATCCTACTATTAGGAACACGGATTCATTTCTCTTAGCCATAAAAGCACAATCATGATCATCATTTGAACTATCACTGTCTTCCATTGAGTCACTATCTTCTTTTGTGTACAAACCTTTCTTATTGTTGAATAAGTTATTCTTATTAGGATAATAGGGTTTCACCATTTTGCTACTCTACTTGCTCAAAGTTATCCTTTTTGTTATGAGGGCATTTAACAAAAAAATGTTATACTTTACCATATTTAAAGCATTTGATGGGTAACTTACCTCTGTACTTTCCAGATCCTCTCTTTTGTCTTCTAACAAAGTTAGCTTCTTCTTCATCAGTCTCCTCAGATTTAGATGCAAATGTTTCTTCCTTTAATTTCTTGGCTACTTTGAATGCAACTTATCTCTTGAAGGTGTTTGTCTCTCCCATTCTCATATCATAGGTTGTGAAGGTCCCATGCAAGTCATCAACAATGAGTTTATCTATATCTCTTACTTCTTCTATCGTAGAGATTTTAGAATCATATCTTGATGGAAAAGATCTTAAAACTTTCTTGACAATGATTGACTCTTTCATTTCTTCTCCAAGGCCTATGATTGCATTTACTATTTAATCTACCATAAGGAGGTAGTCTCCAATATTTTTCTTTTCATTCATCTTAAGGATCTCCAACTTGCCTTTGTAAGATTATAGTTTGGCATGATTTACCTTGTCATCTCCTTCATATATGCCCTTAAACTTGTTCTAGATGTCTTTTGTATTCTAACAATGCATAACTTTGACAAACTCTAAGTTTGACAATCCAAAAAGAATAATTTTTTTTCCCTTGGCATTTCTATCATATGCCTTCTTGATAGCCTAATCAGTAGGAGTTCTAGTAGGGTTTGTATATCCATTTACCAAAAATATAGATACATCAAACCCTAATGAAGACATATATGTTTCCATTCTTATGCTCCAAAAATCATGGTTAGATCCATCAAAGAGAATTCCTTGTTTGATGAAGATCCTTCTTGACTAGCTATTGTGTTCACTGTTCTAAGATCTACCTAAGCTGATTAAACTTTTTTCAAAGAACCCTAGGCTCTGATACCAATTGTTGGAAAACAACTAGATACTAAGAGGGGGGTTGAATCAATATATCATTTAGATTAATAAATATATGTAGATCAAATCAAACATACAAAAATCATATGCACATAAATACTCATGACACAAGATTTATACATGGAAAACCTAAATGAAAAAACCACGATGAGAATAGCTTCTACAATCTACTATTCTAATCTAGCCTCACAGTCAAAACTTCACTTGGTAAAACCTCACTTGTTATAATGTTTAAGGACACCAATCCTTAAGAGACACTAATCCCCTAATTTAAGAGCACCAACTCTAAGGAAGCACCCACACCCTAATCTGAGTACCCACTCAACTTATTTGATGGCACAAATCTATTAGACTTTTCTCTAGAGCTACAACTCCAATTTACAAATTAGATTCATACATGAATATAGATCTTTATTCTTTGTTACAAGTCTAATCTATAACTGATCATATTCTACACGTTTTCTTTATGCCTTTCTAGCTCTCTGATTCTCTCTATTCCTATGGTCTTATGTCTAGATATCTATCTATTCGACACACTTCATTGGCTTCACCAATCACTCTACTCTTCTCTGCCCCCTCTAGTTCTATGTCTTTATGATTTTCTATTTGACACACTTCATTGTCTTTTGCTTTCTACCTCTATCTATATTTGACTTAGCTCAATAGCAAATGCAAAATGTTCCAGTGACTTTTTCTTTGTCCTAGATGCCATCTATACAAAATAAATGATCTAGGGTTTGCTTCTTCTCTATGTTCACACTCAGACTACAAACACATCATATCAATTCTAGACTTTAGTTCATTAAGACTTGAACTGTTAGTTCCCATGTCTTGATTTCATGCATCATACCATAATTGAAGATCTCTTTACTATTTATATAATCTATTAGACTCAAATTTTGATGTACAAGTTCTTTAATGTAGATTTGATCAGTTAGATTGATCAATCTTGTTATCGATGTCAAGATATAGAGCTTATATGAAATTTCTTACATGTTCCTCCAACTAACCATTTTTTTGGACATGAATTTAAATGTCAATAATTGATCTTGCATTTAGTGCCATGATCTAATGGTATCTATTAAATTGGCTCAACTTTAAAATGCATCAATTTGATCACCTTGATCCAAGATTTTGTGTGTTGTTTGATATTCAAAGATGCATGATATTTACTTCTTTTTTGATTTTAAACATCCAACTTTTTATCCCATCTCACTTCTTCCTATATATTTGGATCACTTTCACTCTGTCAATCTTCTCAAACCTACTCAATCTTTAACTTTCCATTATGTTGATAAACATTGAGCATTTTATAGTATTTGATTCCACTCACTCTATTGGATATCCTTTGCATGATCACCTGTGCATCATCAAATCTTTTGACAAGCCAATCATTAACTCTATCAATCTTCAACTCATTGGGTATTTTTCTGACAAGTTCTTTGAATGTGATACTTGTCACTTGCGTGCTCACTCAAAGGGACCTTTGACACTTTGACTTTGATTTTATTTTTTTGGATTATCTGTGTACAATGAAGCACGGGCCATTGATCAAGATCAGACATAATATAAAGTCTAAGACTTAGGAAATATTAAGTTCTTTGATAACTGTTTGAGCTGATAATTGATAGGTTGAGGGGACAATTTCTCAATGATGACAAGGGATTAAGTTATAACTTAAGCTATCAGTTCTTGGCTATACTAGGTCAACATTACAATAGAATTTTGCTTGTTGACACATGGCTAAGACCTTAGGTTTTTACTGATAAAACCTATCTAGTCTGAGAGCTAAATAAATCAATTATGAGCTCATTTCTTCTTAATTAAACCTACACTCCGTATATTCAAGATGCTCATGAAAAACCCATAACATATTTATTATCTATTTCTTTTGCAAATGTCCATATATGATCTTTGTAAAAACATGACAACTTTGCATGACCTTGTGAAGATTTTGTCTGAGTATGGAGACCATTTCATTTCACTTGGAAGGCTAACTTTACACTTGCATAATTCTTGTCACACTTAGTCAGATGACCTATAAATTAGTGCATACTATATTCTTACATAGGGGATTCCATCCATATATCCAATTGCTCCTGAAGTGTTCATAGGTGTAAGATATGTCTTAATAAAAGTGCCTTTGACCTTTTTCTTGCAAACTACAAATTTTACTAAGTATTGAAAAACACTGTCAAAATGCCTTAGATCCCTACTTTGATCAAGCATATATTTTGTCATGTTATATCACGTGACCTGAGATTTAATGCATATAAACTAGGCACAAAAATGAATAGACCCATGTGAACATTTTATTATAACACCTCCATGTTCGCAAATGCTAACCTCATCAATATGCTTACTTGAATTTGTTCATCTCTTTTGAAAATTTGGATAAGTATAGAAACTTAGTGGATTTTGTCTAAGTAACCAACTTTGCATCCCCATATCTTCAACTATGCTTCATCTCATGGCTTCAAATCTGGTGCATAACTAATAGGGACTAATTTGATCACAACCATGTGACCAAATCCACCATACTCATTCAGACATGGAAATGGTGATGTCAGAAAAATGCCTTCTCATATTTTTTGTCATAGACCCAAAATTTCTAGATGAACAATATGAAGAACCAGATGAATTCCACTCATTTTCATAAGCACTCCAATCATCCTTGACATTTGATAGGATGCCTTGCACATCCTAAAATCACCATAATTAGCCCTGAGCACCAATGACATCCATAATCTCCATTTTGACATCAATGACATGCTCATAGTGTCCATTTTAACATCAATGACAATCGTATTTCCAACATTTCATGTTTCCTTTATTAGTTGGGTTTGCCAATTCCTTTGTCTACTACTCCTCAAGTTACTTCTATTATTTCATTTTAAAAAAATGGTATGAAGAAGGCCACATATATAATGTACCCCATGCCTCAGTTTGGTAATGTGGACTGGCAAAAAATTATCTTCTGTTCCTTATTAGACTTAATACAAGTAGAGGCATTAATGCAATATTTAGGGTATCTTTTATTATAGGTTTCTTCCCAAGACACTTAGTTTATAGACCTTGTGAAACTAGTAATCCCAAAGTGGGAAATAGACCTGAAAGCCTAGGCTGCATAGAGACCCAATTTGATAATAATAGAGCTACCCACTGTGAGCCTTATTTTTGATAAATCATCAAGAACTATCCAGAAGATCAAGAAGAGTAAAATAGAAGATGAATTTGGTAGGGGTCTGATCCTTGAGGAAAGGTAGGATGTTTTCTCTCTATCCAAGAGAATGAATAGGATAAATTGAGAGTCTCCCTATAATGAGGATTTTAAACCCTATTTCTAGACCCACACAGAGGCTTTATTAGAATTACTTAGAGGAATAGAGGAAGCTAGGCAAGAGTTGCAACAAGAGCTATATTAGGTCTAAGAAAACAACAAATTATAAATCTTCTTGGGGAGATTGAAAATGATATACATAATGTATCCCTTAGGTTTTATAATGTTCTGGACACCATCAATTCAATGGAAATAGATTTATCTCCTCATATTGTTGAAACATCTAAATTATTCAATTTTTTAAATGAATATGAGAATAAATTAAATTTCCTTATACTCTACTCAACTAATAAGGCTTATATCCATTTGGATTTGATGACACCACTTGAAGTGGACAATGCTCTCAATTTGGTGTTCATCAGGATGTAGGAAGCATGAGATTGGGTGTCATGTGTGCAATCCTTGATCTCAAAGTTGGCAGAGCAAGAAAATTAGGCTTTACAAATTTTGGAAGAATTAAAGCTATCCCAGGCTATAAAACTTTTAGGGAAATTAATAGATAGGTCTAATTTTGATAGAATACTCTAGAAATCATATGTTAGTTTCAAGCAAAGTCTTCAAGGGTGTACATTAGAAGAAATTAAATAGGAACTAAGTTTTGCTAGGAAGAAGGTAACTGAAGTGAAAATATTTTAGGTGGAGTTTAGATCCATGAAGGATGAGCATGCCTGCCTATTAACAAAATCCACTAGGGTAATAGGCCATATATTCTAAATATGGATGCAATTAGACTTCAACATGTTATCAGGTACAAACATTATCAAAACTTGGAGGCAAAAAAATAGGTCGCGTCTGTAGCATCAAGCTCAACTCGACCAACTAGTGAAACTCTTGTGAGCACTTTAGTCCCTATAACTACTTCAAGTACCATGTAGGCCCTGAATTTCAGTAAACCTTAATTTTATTGAGTTAATGTTATATGCATTTTGCATGTAAATTGGCAATGGTAACTAGAGTTTATTCTTACTTCATGAACACATGTAAGAGTGAACTAAGATTTTTTGTAACATGCACATGTTGCATGATTTTTAAAAGACCATGTCTTATTCTAAGATTTAGTTTTGGACATATTTAATTATACATGTAGATTTTACATCTAATGAGATCTCTCATTCTAATTACCAAGTATTACTTTGCATGGATTTGGAGGATGAGCGCGTGCGCACGCACGCATGCACACATGCACGTGTGCGTGCACACACACACACACACACTCACACACACACTCTCTCTCTCTCTCTCTCTCACACACACACACACACACACACACACATACACTTTAAAAGAGAGTTGAAAATTTCATTAATATAGGAAGAAATCTTTTAATTATCACACAACTGTGTTATGCATTTCTTATCTAAATTTAAGTGGTTAATTGAGTTTTATTTTTTTGTTGGTTGATTAAAGAATTCAAAGTGTGAAAATGTTATTTTGAATTCCTTGTTACTATTAGTTGATACAAGAACATCTAACTAACAAAATCAATTCTAGTCTTAAACATTCATGTGTTAGTCAAAGGGTCAAAGTTGGTTAACTATTGAAATGAAAATATTTGTGAAGAGACCTTCTAAGCTCCATTTATGTCTTTAAAGTCATTTGGAGTCACTAAGAGTCTTAGGAGTGAGTTTGATGTGTGGTTGGATTTTTCCCTCCAAAACTAATAATTTGAAAATTCAAATATTGTCACTAAGTCAAGAGTGACCAAAGCATGGTAAGAGTTGGTTACGAGATTAAAAGTGGTGAAAGGAGCCAAGATGTCTTGTGAAGGGTTTTTTGAATTCATCATTTATATAGTCATTAAGTTAAGAAGGCATGCTAAATGAAATAACTACTAATCATACGTTGAGTTATTAAGAAAGGAAGCTTGTGTCTTGTAATTAATTAAGTAACCAACATTGAAGTTAGTTGAAATGAGAAGTTGTATGTCATTCTTGAGGTAGGAGAGAAAATAGGGAGAGGGGAGAGAACTCCAAGAAGGGAGAGGAGAATCTGAGAATGGAAAATGCATAAAACTCCTCAAGAAAGGTGGTAGAGTCCTGTGATGGATAGGATATGTAATATTTTGATGAGAAAATGAATAAAGTAAGGAAATGATTCCTTATGATTATGTTATTAAATATTATTTGGTATTTTTGTGATTATATATTACTCTTGAAGGCCCTTGAGGCCATGACCATGTTGGTATTTGTGTTAAGTTGAAGGTTTAGACAAAGACTCTAGGTTACAATTTGGTAAGGAGTATTGGAGTGACTTATTCAAGTTATCTAGATGAAGGTTTCACTCCACATTTTTAATTGAAGGTTATAAGATAATATTTATCCTATGATTATTGATTAAACTTTCCTTAGTGTTTCCAACTCAGGTAAAAAACACTACTGTTCAAGAACCTTACACATGCTTATGACAATAAGGTACATAGTTGAGTGAATAATGTTTGTTGAAAATATATGTGATGATCTATGATATAGGTGATATTTAGGAATGAATATTTTATAATTATTACATAACATTTGGTATAAATTCATGAGTAATGAAAAGTTAGCATACAGTCCTTACACAAGCAAAACCTTGAGTGTAAAGAATGAAATCCCTATTTTAGAGGGTTAGAAAAAGATCCCACATTTGGATAAATGAATGAGCATGGTGTTAATGATTTCTTGGTTAATATAAATAAATGATAAGATCTATTAATAATTTATAAGGAGATATGTGACTTTTTGAAGGAAAACATATTTTAAGCCTTTGCTCAGTCTACACCTTATTTTTGACACAATTAGACCTTGAGAGAGAAATGTGTGTACTTGAGGGAGAAGAGTGGATATGTATTGGTGAAGTTTTGGAATGTGATTAGGATTAATAATGTGTGTAAAAAACTTTTAGAATAATTTGAATTTCTTCAAGGTAAAAAAATTATCAAAACTCCTACATAGGCAGTCAAACATGCACAAAACTCTGTATTTTGATCAACACAGGCCTTAATAGGATTGATTGAGATATAAAATACACTTAGGAAGATGTATGAGGTTCAAATAGACCTTGATAATGTCTTGAGATATTTGGAGTGATCTAAAAATAAAAATAGGGTAATGTTATCACTCTCAATCCTTACATAGTCATCAAAAACATGTAGGAACCCTGTATTTTGGTCATCAGAAGTATTGATAGGGTGAAATAAGATGTATAGTTTAATTGGATTGAGAAAGGAGATAAAAAAAGACTTGGGAAAGGTATTTTTTTATTTTGAAACATTTTAAAACTCAATAAAGTGAATTATATAGCTTCCCACCCTGTGTAGTCACCCACCTAGGGTTTCAAACAAGAAAACCCCATAGGAGTTCCAACTATTGGAAAATGATAAAATTTGGTGATATTACTCATTTAGTAATTTATAAGGGGAATCAAAAGGTTTTTGTCTAAAAGAGTATGGCATAGTATAGATTCAAGGTCTGTTGGTATGTATTAGGGCTAAATAGGCCTAATTGAGGGTGGTTTACAAAGGAAGTATTGTCTAGGTATGGAGTGGAAAAAAGGTTACAAGCCTAGTAAGGTCATTATGAGCTTGAAGGATGAAAATGAGTGGTGAATTATGTTTGAGAGATTTAATGAGGTTATAAAAAGTGTGATATGATCATAAAAGACCACATATGCAAGAATATTGAGTCCTTAAAATGTATAACAAGGTTTAGTACTTAGGACCTAAAGAGGATTGCCCAATAAGGAGCCAGTGAGTGAGGGGTTGTCAAAAAGGTTGAATAGTGAATGGAGATTATTTGAGTAAGTCATTGGAAACTAATAAGGGGTATATTAGTAGAGAGATAATATGCCTAATTTTTGATAATCAAAACAATGAAAGGAAACTAAATAACCCAATAAGCAAGTGGAGAGAGATCAATGCAAAGTTGATACTTGTGAACAAACTAGGTTTAGTGAAGTTGAAATCCAAATCAAGTTATTTGTAGATCATGTACAAGATGGTGATTTAGAGGCTTCTTTGATATACCTCTGCATCATTATTAGTGTATGCTAGTATAAGTTATGCAATTGTTATTGGATGATTGACAAACATTGTTAATTTTGTGCAACAGAGTTTATTTCTTTTCTCTAAATGTGTAGAATTGTCTCCCATGGTATAAATTTATAGGAGTGAGTATAAGTTGACTTAGATAAATACCTTACCTAAACTATAATATTTTTTTATAAATGTGTGAAAATTTTACTCTAAACAAAATTAATCTTTAGCTAAAGTCTTGGAGTATACTATAACATTCATCCTCAAAATTCCTGACTATTTTTGTGTGTGTGAAAAATAAATACTTATTGCAAGCATATATTGGAGAGTTGAAAATGATGTCAAGGAGGTGTCCTAGTGAGTGGATTTAGTGCTTTGATTATTTAAGTGACAATGATAAAGTATGTAATGTGCTTGTTCTAGTATGCTTGAAGTATGATTGGTTGATCTTCAGTTTTGACATGGTTAGAGATGTTCAAGGATGAGTATGGTGATTTTAGGATGTGAAATAGGTCCCTAATATGTTTTCTATGCTTTGAGTACTTGTGTGCATAATTTAAATTCATTTGGTCATCCATAGTTTTCATCTAGATACTTTGGGTCTAGTGGTAGAAAATATGGGTAGTGTTTGATGACATCACCATTTCCACGTGTGGATAAATTCAAGGGGATTTGGTCATATGGTTGTGATCATATTAGTCCCTAGTTTATTTATGATAAATTTTAGATCATAAAATGAAGCGTGTCAAAATATATGCAAGGGCAAAGTTGGGTTCCTAGTTAGTTTGATAGTATTTTCTCATACTTGGCCAAATTTGCATGAGACAAGAAAGAGTCGAGTAATAAGTTTGATTGTGGAATATCTCACACTTGTGGATGTTTTAGGAGGTGATCATATGGGTTTGTTCAAATTTTTATCTAGTTGATTTGTGCTAACTTTCAGCTTAGGTGCCAAAGTGCAATAAAAGATATGCATGTTCAAAGTTGGCCTTCCAAATAAGTTTTTAACAGAGTTGGCTCTGTGGTAGAAAAATATGAGTGATCATTTTAATGTCATTATATCTCACATGTGTGAGGGTTCTAGGAGAATATTGTCACATGGTTGAATTATCCTATGTGAGAATATTATATGGTCCAATTTTTAGAACATGTGCTGGAGCAAAGCAAAAGATATGGAGGTTTAAAGTTGGCCTTCTAGGCAAATAACCAAATGTTCCCATAGTCATTTTTGCACATGTTAAAGTTTGGGAAACATCAATGGAAAATGTTGATCCAAGAAGTTAGGAAGTAATGAGATGGTTCCAAGTGTTTAATGTTTAATTTTGAACATAGATAAATATTGATATTATTCAAGGATCAGTGGTGAGCAGGTGATCATACTTATAGAGATCAATGGTGCGCTTTAAATTCAAGAGGTTAAAGTGACTATTTTATAGCATTAATAAAGTGAGGACAATCTCTAAGAAATTGATGAAGTGCATAAGGTCAAAGTTTGTAGATTTCATAAGATGAGGTCAACATGTTCAAGGTTTAACATTTGGCATTGACATACTATGTGTTAAAGGTTGAGCTTCATAAAATAAGATCAATGGTGCATGTTTAATCTAAGTATAAATGATTCAAGATGTGAACATATTGTTTGAGTTTTAACTATGAACATTTGCTTTTGAATATTTGAATTTACAAAAGAAAAACTAGTGATTTGCATTTTGGCTATATCTTTCAATCTATGTAGAATTTGCTCATGGTGTAAAAAGAAAACTTGTAGAGGATTATAAGGTGAATCTAAAAATATAGATTTCAAGATATGAAAGTGTGTATAGTCATAATTATGAAGGTTTAAAGTTGACTATGTGTTCATGTATATTTTGCAAATGATCTGATAAGATTGTTTAAGCTTGTTATGATGTAATTTTGATATCTCTTGATAAATAAGTTATTAGGGAGTATTGTAGACTTCCATGAGGACCATATGTGTGCATTATGGAGTTTTGAACATTCATATATAGTATGAACAAATCTTAAGAAGTTTATTGTGTATTTATTCATGATGTTCCTATGCACTAGGTCAGTATTTGAGTTGTTTGGGCATGCACAGTGGTGAGAAAAGTTGAATATGATAATTTGAGGATGTGAAAGGGAGAGAAGGAGTAGACCCATGTAATTGAAATTGGTCCTATATTATTGTTTGATTGATGAAATTCTAAATGGGTTAATAAGTCTCCATAAGACCTATAAGAACTATAAGGGCCTAATTGAAAGGTGTAACTACTTAAGGGTGACCCATAGATGCTTTAGCCAACCTATGAAGATTGTAATGAACTATGTATTAGTTAGATAGATGCCTTAAGGGTTAAGGCATGCCTAATGGATGACCAAGATGGTGATGATCATGAATGCTCTATAAATAGTGAAATCAAAGATGGTGATTTATAGACTTGAGTGAGAGACTTGGGAGAGACTTGAGAGAGGTTTGTGTATGAGAATTATGGAGTGAAGGAGGGGTAGAGTGCCCTATGGATGAGTTAAAAATTAGAACAAATTTAGGACTATTTTTATGACTTGTAGGTCATAATTCTATTAGCATAATAATGTTCTTGTTATTTGAGTATGAGTGAAGGTAAAGAGTGATAATCAGAGGTCCATCATCAGGTGTTGAAGACATCTATTCATAGGTGTATGTGTTCATAGGTGTTGTTATGGAAACTTAACATTTAAGGGTGTTGCATCTTCCTTGTGCTAAAGGTCTAGTTGTTGTGGTAGTTCAACTAGACAAGTGTTGTAGCATCTTGTAGGATTGTAGTCTCACTAAATAGGGATGGTAGTTCCTTGATCAGTTGTAGCTGGTCTAAATTGATTTTTGTTATTATAGGAAAATAGTCCAATTGCAACTTCCAGTGGGTTTTCTCCCCTAAGAGGGTTTCCCACATATGTCATGTGTTATGTGATTGATCTTGCATTATCTCTCTTACTCATTTCTATGAATGGTGTGTATGCTTCATGAATACTTATGTTAATTGATTAAGAACTTGAAAATGATTGAAATTGAAGTTAGAATTTCTAGGCTCATTGATTTACCCCCCACCCCCCCTCTTAGTTAATGTACCTCTAATAATTTATATCAAAGTAGGTCCTTTGGTAAAGACTTGATAGCTTGAAGGTGATCCAAGGTACAATATGGGTAGTCATCAAGGAGGTTTCTCTATTAAACAAGCACCAATTTTAAATGGATCCAATTATGATTTTTGGAGTGCAAAGATGAGGGCATACATTATGTACCTAGGGTTTGATATATGGAAATCTATTGTGGATGGTTATGTTATTCCTACTACACCTCCATCTAGTGTTGTAGACAAGAAGCTATTTGAGAATAATTCTAAGATAATGCATGCCATCACTTGGGGTCTTATAGAGATTTATTTCACTAAGGTAATCCATTGTAAATCTACAAAAGAGATATGGGACAAAATGTATATCATTCATAAAAGAGATTCAAAGGTCAAGCTTGTTAAGTTGTAGACTCACAAAAGGCAATTTGAAAGTCTCAAGATGAAGGAAGAAGATTCAGTGGCATCCTTTCTATAGAGAGTTGATGAGACTATGAACATCATCAAAGGTCTTGGAGAGAATCTTGAAGAGGCTACTATAGTACAAAAAGTATTAAGGTCTCTATAAGTTTGATCTAAAAGTATCTGCTATAGAATAAAGTCGTGATCTTACTTAGTTAAAGATGGATCAATTGCATGGCACCCTTACTACCTATGAGATGAGAGTAAATGATGATATACCACCAAAGAAGGAAGAAAAATTCAAGAGAGAGATGAAGCCTAAGAAAAAGTTACAAGGTAATAAACCCAAAGAGGATGACAAATCTAATATTGATGAGGATGAACTAATTACTTTTATTACTATGAAATTGAACATAGGCTCATGGAAGTATAAGGGTAAACTACCCTTCAAATCCTTCAACTATGGAGAGATAGGACATTTTGCTTGTAAGTGCCCTCATAAACATGAGAACAATGATTATGATGAGCATGGTGAAGGCCAAGATGAAGACAAGAAGACATATAAGAAGAAAGGATTCAGAAAGTTTCACAATAAGAAGAAGTCCTTTAAAAACCAAAAGAGTCTCTACACCAAAGAAGATTGTAACTCATCAAATGAGAGTGAAGACAACGACTCAGAATATGATCATGAAGATGATGGACCTGTTAAAGATGAAGCCATGTTCATGGCTGAGGAAGGAAGTTGATCAAATAAAAAGGAGTCTACTTGGAGTGATTCATATGATGATGAAGATGAGATGGACTATGAGACTACATTAACAAATGATGTTAAAGAACTAAAGATTGAGAATAAGATCAACAAGAAGATGAAGTCTCAATTCAAGGAATATGAGGATAAATTCAGTATGTATGAGTTAAGAATGAATGAAGATACTAATGATCATGAATATGTGGTCAAGCATCTTAGCTATCAATGGGAAATTCTATCTACAAGCTTGAAAGCAAAAGAAGATGAATGTTTAAGGTATGTAATTGAAAATAAGTCATTGAAATCTGAGTTAGAGAAGACAATTAGTAAGGTGAAGACATTTGTGAGATTTGAAAAGAGCTCATATGATCTAGACAATATTTTGAGTGGTCAAAAGCATGATAGTGATATTTTTGGTCTTGGATATGAATAAGAACAAAAGAATGTAATTCAAAACAAGATGAAGACTAATGTGAACTATGATAATCATATGTTGAAGATAAATCATCATATAAGGAATGAAGGTGTTGGAAAAATAAAGACATATCAGATTAGACAACCAAATGCTATGAAGTATGAAAGATTCAATGGTTATTTTTACACATGTAATCAATTTGGTTATAGTGATAGAGAATGCAACAGAATTGTTAGAAATGAGTTTTCATGGGACTATGATGGCGGTCATCAATCAAAAGGAGTGATCAAAATTAAGTGCTTCAATTGTCTTAATGTGGGACATTTTTCAAACCATTGGCCACATAAGATTAGACAAGGTGAGTCCTCTTCAAAAAGGGGAGGTTGTTTTGTTTGTCATGACAAAGGACATATTTCAAGATTATATCCAAACATAGTAAGATAAACTATGTTTCCATCAAGGAGTGTGGTGTGCTACAATTGTGAATAGAGAGGTCACATTCCTAGATTTTGCAAGCAAAAGTATACAAGTCAAAATATATTTAATCAGGATCTTAGAGTGCAAGAAAGAAGGCAAGTCAAATCATGGAAGCCAAAGGTGGTAAGTCTAAGTTATGATGAGATTAAAATTCCAAGTAATCTATTTGCTATGATGGAGAATGTTTCAGAAGTTGAAGAGTGCCAAGGGCTCTCATTGTCTATTCATGTTAATAATGAAGAGACCAAGTCAAGGAAAATACCAAGATATTGGTTAAGGATATTTATAAGGTATGTATGGATCCAAGTGAACATCCTACTATTGTTGATCATGTATCATGCAAATAACATCAATTTTCTGTTCCTAATGATGAGCTTCCAAACTATAAGGTGGATTCTTTAGATGAAAAGGTATGTCATGAATCTTTGTTGTCTCCATGTATTTATCAATCCAATCCTAGAATAAAAGGAGAATGTTTTAGTGGTTGATCCTATTACTTCTCTTAAGCCTAAGAAAAAGAAGAACTACAAGTATCAAATGACCAAAGAGGAGAAGGAATATGAGGAGCTGTGGGCAACTCTTTGTTTCACATTATTCTAAGACATTGTGAAGTACAGTGTCTCTGCCAATGCTTCTTAGGAGACATCTTTCTTATGGAGAAGCCAATTTGAGTGCTCAAGATTATATTGACAATTTGAATAGAGACTTGTGTTGATATTAGAATGTATTTGGTTAAGGGGGAGCAACAAGTTCATGAGCTTGCTCTAGAGGTTTGTGAAGGAGCTATTATGTAGGATCAAAATGGGTGTTTCTAGATGGCATAATGATTTTGATGCAATATCAAGTAGATTTTGGTGCTTAAAAAGGTTTGTGCACTTATTTTTGGTGTGATCCAAGTATTTTTTGTGGTCTTGAATGTGTGTTTACTAAAAATTATGGGCTCTACAAGTTCTAGGTAGGGCTACAAGGAGGCTAGATAGGCCTAGTATGAAGGAGTGTTTTTTGCTCAATTTCTTTAAAAGAGAAAGGTATGTATGTTTCAAGATGAGTTCTTAGGTTGGTTTAGTGCATGATTCCTATTTTGTGAGTGGCATAAAATTCTATTAGTGGTCCCTAAAGTGACTTGAGAGAAGAGGTTAGTAAGCTTATGTGGTGATTCGTCATGGTATGTGGAGATCTAAAGATGCTCAAAAAGTATAATTGCTCTAATTTCTTAGGGAGAGTCCCTATCAGATGTTTCTTGATGTGTTTCATCATATTTGTATGGTTTTGTGTGTTCTTCATTAATTATAGTGCTTGGTTGAAGAAGAGTATTGGCATGGAGAAAGAGGAAGTTATCAAGGTAAGAAGAGATAGGCTCAATTAAGGGGAGTTTGTATCATATTTATAAGGTGGTATTCTCTTGTTGGTAGTATTATTAGGTCCGTAGAATCAGTTGGTGCCCACGTTGTCATTGTGTCAAAGGGGGAGAAAGTTCATATTGTGTCAGTGCTTAAAGAGAGAGAAGGAAGGTAAGTTGAATGATGTTTGTTAACATCAATTACAAAGGGGGAGATTGTTAGACAATTTTCAATGATCTAATGGAGGTGTCCTAGTGAGTGGATTTAGTTCTTTGATTGTCTAAGTGATAATGACAATGTGTGTAAATGTACTTGTTCTAATATGCTTGACATATGATTGATTGATCTTTAGTTTTGGCATGGTTAGAGATGTTCATGGATGATTATGGTAATTTGATGATGTGTAAGAGTTCCCTAAAATGTTTTCTATGCTTTTAGTGCTTATGTGCATAAGTGGAATTCACCTAGTTGTCCATAGTTTTCATCTAGACACTTTGGGTCTAGTGGGAGAAAATATGACTAGCCATTTTGATGACATCACCATTTCCACATGTGGATAAAGTTAAGGGGATTTGGTCATATTGTTGTGATAAAATTAGTCCCTAGTTGATTTTTAATAAATTTAAGATCATGCGTCAAAGCACATCAAAAAATATGAAAGGGAAAAGTTGGGCTCCCAAGCAGTTTGACAATATTTTTCCATAGCCAAATTTGCATGAGGCAAGAAAGATTCGAGTAAGAATTTTGATGGTGGCATATCTTACACTTGTATATGTTTTAGGAGAAAGTGATCATATGGGTTTGTTTAGTTTTTTACGTAGTTAATCTGAGCTAACTTTGAGGTCAAGCACCAAAGTCCGATAAAAAATATGCATGTTCAAAGTTAGCCTCTCAGAAAAGTTTTTGACATAGTTGGATCTATGGTAGAAAAATATAAGTGAGGATTTTAATGTCATTATATCTCACATGTGTGAGGGTTCCAAGAGTATATTATCACATGGTTGGATTTTTCTATGTGAGGAGATCATATGCTCCAATTTTTAGAACATGTGCTTGAGCAAATCAAAAGATATGGAGGTGCAAATTTATCCTTCCAAATAGATAAGTAAAGGTTCCCATACATAGTCATTTTTTCACAAGTTAAAATTCAAGCAACATAGACAAAGTGCATTTCTCCAAGAATTCAGGAAGTAGTGAGATGGTGCCAAGTTTTCAATGTTTAACTCTGAGTAGAGATAAAGATCAAGCTTCTTCTAAGGATCAACGATGAGTGGGTGATCATAAAGATAGAGATCAATGGTGCACTTTAAATTAAAGAGGTAAAAGTGACTATTATTAAGCATTTCTAAAGTGAGGACAATCTCGAAGAGATTGATGGAGTGCATGAGGTCAAAGTTTCCAGATTGCACGAGAAGAGGTTAACATGTTCAAGGTTTAACGTTTGGCATTGGTACACTATGTATTATAGATCAAGCTTCATACAATAAAATTTATGGTGTATGTTTAATATGATCAACGAAGACTTGAGATGTGAACATGGTGTTTGAGGTATAACTGTGACCATTTTCTTTTGAATATTTGAATTTGCAAAGGAAAAAATAGTGCTCTATATTTTGGATATATCTTTCAATCTATGTAAAATTTGTTCATGGTGTAAAAATAAAACTTGTATAGAATTCCAAGATGCATTTGGAAATATAGATTTGAATATTTCAAAGTGTGTATAGTCATAGTTATGAATATTTAATGTTGACAATGTGTTTATGTATATTCTACAAGTGACCCAAGAAGATTGTTCGAGCTTGTTTTGATATCTTTTGATAAATTAGCTATTGAAAAGTGTTATAAACTCCATGAGGACCATATATGTGCATTATGAAGGTTTGATCATTTGTATAAAATATGAACAAATTTTAAGAAGTTGCATGTGTATTCGTTCATGATGTTCCTATGCACCAGGTTAGTATTTGAGTTGTTTGAGCATATGCAGTGGTGAGAATAGTTGATAGTGATAGTTTAAGGATGTCAAAGGGGACATAAGGATTGGAACCATATAATTGAAAATGGTATTATGTTTTTGTTTCTTGATAAAGTTCTAAATGGATTAATAGGTCTCCATGAGACCTATAAGAGATACAAGGGCCTAATTGAAAGGTGTAACTGCTTAAGGGTGACCCATAGATGTTTTGGTTGACCTATGAATATTGTATTGAGATGTGTCTTGGTGAGATAGATGCCTTAAGAGTTAAGTCATGCCTAATGGCTGACCAAGTTGGTGATGATCATGAATACTCTATAAATAGTAAAATCAAAGATGGTGATTTAGAGACTTGAGTGAGAGACTTGGGAGAGATTTGAGAGAGACTTATGTGTGTGAATTATGAAGAGAAGGAGGGGTAGAGTAATATATGGATGATTTGAAGAGAAAAATAGATTGAGGAATATTTATATGACCTATAGGTCATAATTCTATTGGTAGAATAGTGCTCGTGTTGTTTGAATATGAGAAAAAATAAAGAGTGATAATTAGATGTCCATCATTAGGTGTTGAAGACATAAATTTGTAGTTGGATGTGTTCATAGGTGCTATTATGGTAACTTAGCATCTAAGAGGGTTACAACCTCTTTGTAAGATGAAACTTGCTAAAGGTATAGTTGTTGTGACAACTCAGCTAGACAGGTGTTATAGCACCTTGTGGGATTGTAATCTCACTAAATAGAGATGGTAGTTACTTGATCAGTTATAGTTGGTATAAATTGGTTCTTATTATTATAGGATAGTAGTCCAATTACAGGATCCAGTGGGTTTTCTTCTCTAAGAGGGTTTCCCACATATGTCATGTGTTATGTGATTGATCTTGCAATATCTCTCTTGCTCATTACTATAAATGATGTGTATGCTTTATGAATGCTTATGGTAATTGATTAAGAAATTAAAAAGGATTGAAATTGAAGTTGGATTTTATAGGCTCACTAATTCAACCCCCCCTCTCAATGATTATAACTCTAACAACATCAATTTAGGACACTTATCCATGATGAGACCATCTCAAAAGTAATCCCTTTTACGATCACAAAATCTTTCTTTTCTATTTTATCTTTCCCCTTTTAAGGTTTATTTTAAAGATCTACCCACTTTAGAATAAGTTTCCATCCATCCATCCAACTCAAATAGGTTTCAATTTCTTTTAGGTTTTATTCACCCATACACACCTTATTAACAACGTGCATGCTCAACTAACTATTCCACCACTCGATTGTTTAACCCATACCTAAAAATTATTTCTTAGAGGGGATTATTCCTCCATTGAGATCTTAAAATGTTAGAGGCTACCTTGTTCAGGGCCTGGTGTACATGAAAACCACATCAACATATTTTTTTGGTGCTAGAAAGAGGTCACTTCATGTGTTCTTCCCTAGGAGTTATCTTTTTTAATGTTTGAGTTGCATTGGAGACACCCAAGAGAGTAACTAGGTCTGGGACTCAATCCAGTCTTTTGGTCTCACCCTTGTTGACACACTGAAGACCTAGATATACACATATTGTCCTTGTGATACACTGAGCCCAAACACAATCTCTAGTGAGAGTGCTTTAACATGTTAATCAACCTATGGTTCACCCATGGGTAGTTGGTTTTTCTATTACTATTCCAAGTGACTTGCATAATATGGTAAGGAATCTAGAGAATTGCCTACCTTCTTTCTCTCCTATGAGAGGAAGAATGACTGAAGAACATATTAAGTCTTTTAATGTTTCCTTGAGATTGATGAATGTTATTGATGAAGATGTTGCATATAGTATTTTCTCATTCAAATTGTAGGATGTTGCATATTATTGGTGCCTCAACTTACACAAAGGTTCAATTACTTCATGGGATGATTGTCAAAATACTTTTCTTCCTAAATTTGGGAAAGTTACCAAACCAAGTCTTATATATCAACACTTCCCCAATATGCAGAGGGAGCCCAAGGAGCCAATCTATGCTTTTAACATTAGGTTTTAAAAAATGTACACTTGGGTGAATAATACATATAAGCCACCAAAAGCTTTATCACTATAGTTTTTTTGTGAAGGGATACCATTGTTAACACATTACCTTTGGCCTATGATGAGGCTATCAACATTGATCAATAGATTAATATTCAAGTACCAAGAGTTCCCAACCTCAACACTAGTTTTTTAGCCTTGAATTTAATGCCTCATGTGAATCAAAATGTTTATGCATACAATCATTATCAACTATATGCATTACCTCCTCTAACACCCGTGACATCAAATTAAAATTATGGATTTTTGAATAAACACATACAAATGAACAATCATCAGTATAATCATCATTCAATCCTAGAAAACACAACAACCACTCAAAATACAAATTCTACCAAGGAAGATTTGGATTCTATACAAAGGATGGCTCAAAAATTGAGCAATGAATTTATAAACATGTAAAATAATATGGGAGATACTACAGGGTAGAATAATAATTAAAATTTTGGGTTTCTAAGATACAAAAAGACTTTTAATAATCTTTTGAACAATATGGAATAGTAGAAAACTAATGGGGCACCTATAGTCATATAAAATGTGAAAATTGGTAACTTGAGTGTGTTTAATGACACCCAACCCATAGGTCCCTCTTGATTACTCTCATGACCCTATAGGCATATTTTCATTGATTCTCAGTCATTCATAGCCTTTCAAACTTGATTCCAACTGAGCCAAACCCCTTATTTCATGACTAATCCATCCCCCAAGTCCCATCAGCTAAGGACAATAGTTCCACACTAGGACTATAGTGTCTGTGCCACTCTTGTCTGCTTTCAACATTCCTGTCCAAGTCCATTTTTGGCCCCAATAATCATTTTCTTACAGTTCCCCATCCTTCTTCTTGATGGTCTAATGTGAACATATTCAACCCATAACTAATAGATTCCTATAAAATCTCATTCAAAGATCGTTTAGAAAGGGTTGGCAAATAATACTAAGCAAGAAAGAATAAAAATCAAGACTACTCAAGCAATCTTCCTTATTCTCTATGTACAACTAACCAATACACTTACAAGATTATTCAAATCTTTATACTAATCTTTAGCCACTTCAAATACATCTAATTTAGCATTTTGAATATTCATACACTCAATTTCACAAAAAACATCAAGTGGGAAAACTACATATGACTTGATCCCTCTTTGGAGTATTGGTATGTAGGTAACGTGCCCATATAAGGGATGTGGATACATGCTCAATGAATCTTACACACACTAACCCCCACTCTCTTTTTATAAATTGTTAAATCATAATGAAATATAGGGTTTGAAGAGAAAATTTGCTCTACAGGGAGTTCTAAAAACTTTTGGCTATCAAAATTTCACAGACAGGGTCACATAGACCTAGCGAACAAAACCCAAAAAACTTAGATCCTTAGGAAAACAATGGTAGAGGTGGACTACATCACCAGTGCCACTCTTATCTACTTTTGGTGCTCCTACCCAATCATAAAATAAAGGTAAGATCTCAGTTTGCAATAGTGTCCCAGTCTTGCTTAGTGAATCTCAGACCCTGTCTCAGTCATATCAATCAGGTTTTAGCTAAGTCTTCTTTTCCATCTATTATTACTATTTTTAAGAAGATCAAAATTGTAATCTAATTTACACAAATCATTAGCTTAATTATTGCATATTTATTTGCTGATTTTACTACTCAGACCCTTTAACTAAATTAAGAATAATACACCAATATTCACAAAAATTTTAAATCATTTGGTGAACTTGACTTACTTTGTTTGCACATAAAAACTCTAGAAACCCTAGGGTAAATCTCTTACTATTTTTTCTATATTTTTTTGAGTTTTAACTAGCATATTAAAATAAAAAATTAGCATTAAATTTTAAAATTTCATAGTAATTTTAAAATAATTTTTATTTCAAACCCTTGTTGCCCATACTAGGTCTCAGTATTTTTACAATAATTTTCTGATTTTTTACTAGCATATTAAAATTGGACATTTAGTTTAAATTTCAAAATTCAATAGTTTTTTGCAAAAAACATTTATTTTTCAAAACGTTAGTTGCATATACTAGGTCTTGTTAAATAACAAATTTTTTAATAAAATTCTAATTTTTTACTTGCATGTCTAACTCAAAAATTCACTTTAAAATTCAAATTTTCATAGTAAATCTCAAAATAATTATTTTTTCAAAACTTTAGTTAATATACTAGGTTCCATTGCTTTTTGAGGTATCACCTTACATGTTTGTGAGATTCGTATCTTTTTTATACATATTCCATTTCTTTGTTTAGATTATATTTGTTTAATCTTTCTGCTATTATCCAAACTATTTTTATTATGCCACCTAAGTTCATTGCATCTCTTCCTTCATGATGAAGTGCAAGGATTAGTGGTAATCCTCTTGAATTCATCTAGATTCTTGCAACTTGGCCATATACCATGGATAAACAACCAACTTAGGTTCCTGTTATAGATTCTACACACTCAAATTACACTGATTTCAATGAGGATAGTTTCAACAAAGATTAATATGAGAATAAAAATGATGATACAAACACTGATGTTCATGATCCACCATATCAAACTCTTGATCAAATTCCGCTAATTATTAATAATGAATTTATCCTCAACAAAGATGTGATCCTACGAAGTTTTTGAGAAAGATTTTGAGTCCAGTCTTGAGATTTTACTTTTATTTTATAATTTATCATGGAAATCAAAAAGGTTAAATAAGTTGAGTCTTTCATTCCTTGAGAGAAATTAGCTACAAATGACACTACAGGGGAAACTATGTCTCAACAACCCCATATAGCAGCCCAACTTACCTCTATGCCACCAGTTATAGCTAGTAAATCTTTGTCTCCTAATGTGACAGCCCTTGTACAAGAGATAAGATCTCTTCAATCCAAGTTGCTACATCTTAAGCAAGGTTCCTCTACACATACACAAGGTCTGGATTTTTTTGCTCTATTGTATACACCATTGGCATGTCACATTGCTTTGACACCCTTGCCACAAGGTTTTGTTCAACCTAAGTTTACTCTATATGATGGTAAGGGTGATCAAGAGACACATTTGACAACCTTTCATGCAACATGCTTAGACTATATACTAAATGATTGGCTACTTAACAAACTATTTCCATGAAGCCTAAAAAATTATGCTTTACAATAGTTCTATAGTTTACCAAATCAATCAATCAATGCATTCAATCCTTTAGATGACATGTTCCTAGCTCATTTCAACATTAACATTAGTGATAAATTTTTATATGCCCAAGTTGCACAATAAAAACATAGGTCAAATGATCATCTCATAGATTATGTTCTCTAATATAAGACTATTTTGGATAAGATGACTAGCCCCATGGTTGATCAAAAGTTACAAGATCTTTTCAAATAGAGTCTCCTAATAGCTTTACATGAATTAATTATGTTCAAAAGATTCTCTTCCTTCACTGAATTATGTCACACACTAAAGGAAAAAGAAGCCAAACTAATTTCAATGGGCAAACTAAAGTATATAAGTATCTCAGAAATAACAAATAAGAGTAACAACAAAGTCCCATTCAAAGTGAAGGTCAATGATAGCAAGTCAGAATCAACCAACAGTTAATATAGCTTCTAATCCCCCTCAACATGGGGTTTTATTATCACCTCCTTGATGAACCTTTACCAATCTACCAGTTTCTTTAGCCAGACTTTTACAACTATTGGAATGTACCATCATATCTCTCCTTCCTATTTGGGAAGTTGACCCAACAAAGCCTCTTCCACGGGGATATGATCAACATGCATTTTACGAGTTTCACAAGGCACCAGGCCATACAATAAATAGATGCATTGGTTTGAAATACAAGATTTGATAGATGGAAATCATGTTGATCTTGACACTTCAATTGAACTTCTTTAGGAAAAACAAACACAAAATAAAGCTTTGAAAATCTTCTCAGATCCCTTTCTACAGCATTCTAAACAAGAGACATGGGACACACCAGGGGTTCACCATGCATATCATGTGCATCCACCACTAGATACATATAGGGCACCTTCTGTTGAGACACATCCTTTGATTAACATGATTGGTGTCTACAATTTCAGAGTTCTAGCTAGACTTTCCATCTCATTCTCAGATCAGGAGATCATTGAGGATGATTTAGATTATCATGCACTCTTTATTTGAGCTTATATTCATAATCATCTTATTCACAATGTTCTCATAGATAATGTATCTAGTGTGAACATGTGTACTATGACATTATTTTAGCATTTGGGATATTCAGATCAGGATGTTATCTCGATAGACATAATTACAAATTGGATTCAATGGGCACATATAGAGTTCATTGGGTGAGATATTACTTCCTCTACAAGTTAGTCCAATGCACATGGCCACACTATTCACTATAGTTCCTAGTACAAGAGTTTTTGATATGCTACTTAGTTGACTTTAGATTCAAAAACTTTGAGCAATACCTTCTAAAGTTCATAGATGCATGAAATTCATTCATGCCAATCAGATTATCATAATTGGTGGAGTTCCATATGAGTTACCACTCCCCACTTTAGAGCCATCTACTATTTTGCAGTCACTAGTTTCAATTTTGCCACCAGTTTTAGTTTTACCCCCAGTTTCAATTTTGATACCAGTTATAGTTCCTCCTCTAGTTCTAATTTAGATAGAGTTGAGGCATCCATTGCCAACATAGAGATTTCATACACCTCCACAACTTCAGGATTCTAGATAGATTCTAGTTATAGTGTTCACATCTAGGGTAGTATCATTGAGATCTCATGCATCTACTCACAGAGCACATGTTCAAAGATATTTTCCTACTACCAGATGGGTCCCTAAGAGCCCTACAATTTCATCCACTTCTTAGAGTTTTAAGAGGATTCCACACCCAATTTTTACTTTAGATATTTCAGAGCACTTACAACATATATAGCTTTTAGAGCCATATTCTTCACATTCCCATCATGCTTCATGATCATGCACAATTTCTCTCCTTGATACATGACACCATGATAGGGATTCTACCATGAGACTTATTGGTTAATATCATCCCTTCCTATTTTACTTATAAATAGTTCCTCAAATATTTTTTCTACCTAATCTTCTTGTGATTAATTATATATAATTCAAAACATATCAAAAACATAAAAACATTCAAATAATTCAAAATACAAAAACATTCAAATATGTCAAATACACCAAAAATATTTTGATTGTATGCATCATCCATAATTTACATTGTTACTACTATGTTAGACTTACATTTGATATTTTATGATATTGTTTGTCAATTTATCTATATTACCATGCTTCACTTGATCTCCTTTGAGTGTGTGCAGTGCTATCTAGATATTTGATTGCTTCATTCTACCTAGTGAGGAGGCATCTTACTTATACATTCAAGACATAGATACATATACCCACTAGGGGCATATTCTACATGACTACACCATCTAAGTTATGTCATTCTTATACCACACACTCTAATTATCATGTTGATGTACATTACTTACTAGCTTACATAGATTAATCTATCAATACTCACTAGTATATAGCACTTGTGTATTTCTTAGCATATACCTAGTCTTGTACTAACATGTCTTACATACTTTCACATCTTGATTGATTATTTAGGTGTGATTGTATTTCTAATATTTACATGCTTTCCTTTCTCACTTTGTGGAGCTAGATGTGATTTCATTTTCTCATTTCTTATTTTATCTCCTGTATGTGCCTTATGACATTTGATAATATCTTTTGATTTTATTCATGTGTGTGCCTTAGGATATTTGTCGATTTCCTTTGTTTGTACTCTTCTATGTGATTGTGGCCCTCACATTAACCTTGATTATTTCATTTTTATGTGTATGTGGCATTTGAATATGCCTCATATGCTTGCCTTCTAGTTTGAGTGACATGTGCCCATGTCCCTTATTTTCTTAGCCCCTTGGCCACCCTTGTACACTTCTTGATTCTTGCCTTGTGTTCTTGTTTCTTGTTTGCTTCTCATTTTTTGCAATGCCATGATCCACATCATGCATTATCTTACTTTTTTGGATGCCATGATGGACATCATGCTTCATCCCTTCATAACATCTAACAACTAATAACTAACTATTAACTAGATTTCCAATTCCAATTCAATACATTGCACATGATTTTACATTATTATATCTATCTAGGCATATCCTTGTTGATCTAACAATTTCTCATTACAAACTATGTTATATCTTGAGATATATTGTTGATTATCATTTCTATATCATGTATCTTTGTAGCATAACACACTTGTGGAGATATTTGTTTTGAGGATAGTCATTGTAGGGTCTTCATTCCTACCCTTAAAATAAGGGGCAACAAATAGGAGTTTTGTCACAAAGATTAGATCTTTTAATGGTCAAAAATCTAACTTTTAGAATAATTAGAACAACAACTAGACATCAAACCAGTCAGAACAAACTAGACACATAGTGAAAATGTTAGAAAGTCATCAGATTTAGCCTAGAACAACAACACCAAGATTTCACTACAGTGTCAGTGTCACTACTGTCTATTTTTGATGCTTCTATCCAAACAATATAAAAACCAAACTTTCTAGAAGTAGGTAAAAAAGTAGGTTTAACTATAGTTTTGCACAGTAATACTAATTCAAAATCAATAATTTTAGTACACTTGTGTTCAAAAAATCCAGATATAGGGGCATCATGCACAGCATGATGGCTTTCACTTCTAGTTTCAGATATGACAGTTGGTATAATTTCTAGATCAGAATCCATGTTCTAGACACCAGTGATTAGAAGCAATACACGTAACACATTTCTTTTTTTCTTTTTGAGTTTAATATTACCCAAGCATTCTTAGTAGTTACATGCCTTATTCCATCTATAGGTTGTTGGCATCATTTTGGAGTGGCTTTCATACAAGCCTAACCTCCACATTTTGGAGTGGCTTTCATATAGGCCTAGTGCATCAATTTTGGAGTGGCTTTTATATAAGCCTAATCTCCATCTTTAGAAGTGGTTAAAAGTGGACAAGTTTCCAATATACATTCAACTATCTTCACTAATATTATTAGATCACATTATATTCATGGGATTCAAAATATATTTCATACAATATATATTTCATATCGATATCAATTCATAGCTTCATTTCATGGGGCAATGATGGAGACAAAGGACTAGTTAGCCTTTGAATTCTTGAGCCACCTATTTAGAGGGATTGGACACACAGTTGAAACATTGATTAGCACATATATGATCACCTAGCTTCATTTAGTGGGTGATGATATAACCAAAGGGCCAGCCTTTGCAATATTGAGTCACTTTTAGGGAATTGAGAACTCAACTCCATTTATGATATTACTCTTGGTAAAGTATCATCCAACATGACTAAACATCATAATAGGTTTTGTATTTGTCTGCATATCCTGTGAGGTGTATTCATTCCTTTCTCTTCTTCTCTTTCTCTTACCCAACTTGGTACATTCTTATTTTAGATATAGTGTATCTAGTAAGATTTAATATACTCTTTATTTTTATTGTAGATTCATAATTCACATCATGCTCTCTCTATGCACACCTAACATCACACAGCTTCATGGGATTCACCCTTGCAGGTAATTTCATGTATGCTTTCTATTTTTATTTTATCCTAGTATTTTGCTTTGATTCATCACTATAATAAGGGGGGATGTAATCATATAAAATGTAAAAATTGGTAATTCAAGTGTGGCTAATAACACCCAACCCATAGGTCCCTCTTGCTTTCTCTTATGACCCTTACAGGCATCTTTTCACTGATTCCCAGTCATCTGTAGCCTTCCAAACTTGATCCTAACTGAGATAAACCCCATATTTCATGACTAATCCATCCCTTTAGGTCCCATCAGCTAAGGACAATAGCACCATACTAGGACTATAGCATCGGGGCCACTCTTTTTCACTTTTAATACTCATGTCCAAGTCCATTTCTGGGCCCAACAGTTATTTCCTTCCAATTCCCCATTCTTCTCTTTGTTGGCCTAATGTGAGAATATTCAACCCATAAATAATAGATCTCTATAAAATCCCATTTAAAGATCATTTAAAAATGGTTATCAAATATCACTAAACAAGTAAGACTACTCAAGCAACCTTCTCTATTCTCTACATACAACTAGCCAATACACTTACAAGCTTACTCAAATTTTTACACTAGTTTCTAACCACCTCAAGTACATCTAGTTTAGTATTTTTCATACTCATACACTCAATTTCACAAAGCACATCAAGTAGGAGAACTACATATGGCTTGATCCCTCTTCAGAGTATTGATATGTAGGCAACGTGCCCACACAAGGGGTGTGGATACACATTCAGTAAATCTTTCACACACTACCCACCTTCTTTCTATAAATTGGTCAAAGCACAGTGGATTATAGAGTTTGAAGAAAAAATCTACTCTATAGGGAGTTATATAGACTTTCAGCTATCAAAACTTCACATACAGGGTCACATAGACCTGGTGAACAAAACCCAAAAAGCTCAGATCCTCAGGAAAAAAAGGTAGAGGTGGAATGTAGCATCAATGCCATCTTATCCACTTTCATTACTCCTATCCAATCATAAAATGAAGGTTAGATCTCAATTTGAAATAATGTTCGAGTCTAACTTAGTGAATCTCATAACCTATCTCAGTTGTAACAGTCAGTTTACAACTAATTCTTTTTTCCATCCTTTAGTACTATTTTTATAAAGATCAAAATTACAATCTAATTTACACAAATTAGTATTTTAATTATCGCATATTTATTTATTGATTTTATTACTCAGACCCTTTAACTAAATTAAGAATAATACACCAATATTTTTAAAATTGTTAAATCAACACCATATATCAACATAATAGAGATAACCTTGCCCAATTGGTGTAGTGTTCACAACATGTCACAACATGGTGAAGTTGACTATGTTGAGTATTTTGGAGCATTTAAAATTTTCCAGAGAGAAATGACAAGGCAAGATTTGATGAATAATCCACCAAATCACCCCATACTCCTAGCTCCTTAAACACAACTATGGTCTTTGAAATACATGAATTTCAATTTTCAAGTGAGGATGAAAATGAACCAATGGATAATTTAGAAGAGGTCCAAGATTTCTATTAGTTTGAAAGAGTCAAATACAATTTGAATAACAAACAACCATTCATTTATTTTACTCCTCTGAACAACACAACTATTCCCCCAAATCTGAAGCCTAATAAATTTCCACCTCCTCTAAAAAGGAATGATCATCCTCTGAATGCATAAACCCATGGTAAAGGAGGGTATAATATCATGGAAGATATGTAGAATATTAAGGCAAACATAACGCCTCAAGAGTTGGCCCAAATTATAGAACAAAAGGAGCTCTTATGGAAGTCTATCATAGGGAAGTTTACTATGGACAAGCCAAAAGTTGCTCATACGAATGTCATTTACAAGAGTAAGCCAAAAGTTCCTACTTTCCTATTAACTATTAGAGCATTTGGTAAGAATATACACAATTTCTTAGTTGATTCAGGAGCTTCAACTACTATGATTCCAACATCCATCTATCAAAATCTTAGGTTAATTCTAATCCCATCTAAGAGGACATTTTCACAGTTGGATAAGATAGTAGTGCACGTGGTTAGGGAATTAACTAACGTCCATTTTTAGGTTTCATATGAGATACATATGCATATGACTATTGACATACTCATGGTAGACATATTAGAAGGATATGGATTATTACTAAGCTAAGACTAATCAAAGACATTGAATGGGTATGTAACGACAAACTTCTCCCATATGGTTTCCATGGAGGGGTATTCCAAATTAAATTAAAATCAATAAAGAGCCTAGAATGAAGCATCCCATTATAAAATACATTGCTAAAAATGAAGAGGTTAGCTACAAATATCTTAATCTTGGGATTTACACCTTCACCATAAGGTTTGAAGTTTAGGACCTAGAAATCATGGGTCGGTCCTTCCTAGCTATGGACTCTCCATTTTGATGGTGCAAGATCGAAGGAAGGATCAAATGTTGGCATCAAATTTGTTGACCCATAAGGTAAGAAGTACCTAAAAGCATATACGTTGTAATTCCCTTGCACAAATAATAGAATAGATTATGAAGCACTCATTTTGTAGCTATAATTTGATCTTAAGTACAATGTTAGGTAGCTCTTCATAAATGGAGATTAAAAATTGGTGATTAATTAGGCTAGGGATAAGTACTAATGTAAGTTGTCATATCTTGTAAGATACAAACATAGGGCCTAGGATTTGATTGAATCGATTGAGGCATTTAATATAATAGTTGTTCCTAGAGAACAAAACCAGGTTGTTGATTCACTAGCCACTTCAACTGCTAATTTGGCACCATTACAAGAATCCAAAGTGCAAAGGTTTTTTATAGAGTTCATACCTGATATATAAAATTTCAAAGTTTTTGATGATGACTAATAGATTGTCCAATTCTTGACCAATTCAAGATAGTTTGAATCCCAAATCATTGATGATAAAGAGTTTAACTACTTATACTAGGAGGAATTAGGATAGGAAGAAGTCAATCAAATCAAGGAAAACCATCTTCCTCTAGGAATAATTTCCTTGGAGAGAGAATTTGATATGGATCTCCAAGACCAATAACAAAGATAGCCCAAAGTTAATGAATCTGAGTTCAACAAAGAAAACTTAAGGGATGAGAGTGATCCATGCTTTATCAACATTGGTCTCAATTACAATCTAAAATAAAAGTAAAGGGTGAGAGATTTGCTCATCCAGTATAAGGATGTAATTTCATGGACTTATAAATACTTAAAGTTTTTCAACCCATGAGTTAGCACCTATATGATCCCATTAAAACTAGACCACAAACCATTCAAACAAAGACAAAGGCTAATTAATCCCATCTTGGAACTCCTTATCTAGAATGAAGGGTAGATATTATTAAGTGTTAAGATAGTGTTACCTATTAGGCACTCAACTTAGGTTGCCAATTTGGTTCTAGTTAGAAAAAGAGGGGGGAAATAAAATTATGCATTGATTTTAAGAACCTTAACAAGGCTTTTGAAAAAGACAATTATCCCTAACTTATATTGATGAAGTGATCCAAATAGTGAGTGGTTCTACAATGATTTCCTTCCTAGATGGATTCTCAGGCTATAACCATGTGTTGGTTGAAGCTTAACATAATATGATGAATACATTCACCATGAATCGGGATACATATGCATACAAAATGATGCCTTTTGGCCTAATCAATGTAGGAGAAACCTTTCAGTGGGCTATGTATCATGTATTTTAAGGGTTGATAGGTAAATGCATAATCAGTTATATGGATGACCTCACTATCTTATCAAATAATATAACTGATCATGTGAGTCATCTATAGTTAATCTTTGAAAGATATAGAAGCTTTGTCATCTCACTCAACCTTAAGAAAATCATATTCGGTGCTATCAAGGATAAATTATTGGGGCACATCATCACTAAAGAAGGGATCATTATCTATCTAGACATAGTTTAGGAAATTTAAAATATTGCATTTCCTAATAGTTAAAAAGAGTTCAAGTCCATATTTGGAAAGATCAATTTTGTAAGAAAGTTGATCTCTAGTTTTGCAAAAAATTGTTAGGCCTCAGAATGTAATGTTCAAGCATGAAAACAAAATAAAGTGGACATTGAAATCCCAAAAGTCTTTCAAAGATATTAAGGATGCCATATCTCAAGCCCAAGTGTTAATAAATCTTGACTTCAATAAAGACTTCTTCTTGTATTTGTTTGATTTAAAACACATAATTGATGTTTTACTCACCCAGAAGTAGGATGACAGTGAATAGTGAACATCCTATGACATTTATGAGCATGAATCTAAAGGAAATATAGCTCAAGTACTCCATGATAAACAAGCAAATCTTTGCTTTGGTAAAAGCAATAAATAAATTTTAGCATTATATCTTAAGGAATAAAACTATTGCTATTGTACTAGATCCTACTATCAAGCTCATTTTAGGACATTACAAATTAGGAGAGCACAAAGGTAAACATATGGAAAAATTATAGGATTTTGACATAAAAATCAAGCCTACTAAATTTTTTAGAGGACAAGGCATCATTTAGCTTATGACTGAGCCTGACCCACACATCACCATTGAAGAGGTCCTCAAGACCCAGGTATCTACAAGAGACTAGTATGCAAATATCATTCAATATCTACTCATAGGTACTTGCCCCCCAGAACTTGGTAGAGAACAAAAGAAAGCTTTGAGGCTTAAATATACTCATTATATGATTCAAAAGGGGATTTTTTATAGAATAAATTATAAAGACATATACTTAAGATACATATCCCAAGAAGAATCTCAAGATATCCTTGAGAACTTGCACTAAAAGATAGGTAGTGGTCATCCATCTAGAATTACCATAACACATAAGATTCTCAGAATGGGATATTATTGGCCAATGGTCTTCAAGGATACACATGCTCATGGGAGAACATGCTACCAATGATAGGTATTGGTAAAGAGAAATGCATGCAATAATGCTATTACAACCTATAATTAAAGGAAGACCATTTTATTAGAGGAGGAGCCTAGATTTCATTGCTGTCATCAACCTAAATTCCTTAGCTAGTCACATATTTATGCTCACAACTATAGATTACTATACTAGATAGATGAAAATAGTGGCAATAACAAATTTGAAAGCATAAGATGTAATCAATTTTCTTGAATAAAAAATTACACATAGGTTTGGTACCCCCATCTCCTTAGTTTGTGACAATGGGCCAGCATTCCAATTAGTCAAGTGTTAGGTTGTGGAGCTAAAAGCTTCACTGTTATGCAAATTAGGTGGAGGTTACTGAGTGTCAAAGTAACCGACGTCGGTCAGGCCAACCAACATTGATCATATTCAGTGTACACAGTAATTGATATCGATTAGGGGTTGGCCGGTATCGATCAAACAAGAACCCACGTCGGCAACCTGTGTGTGTGTGTGTGTGTGTGTGTGTGTGTGTGTGTGTGTGTGTGTGTGTGTGCATGCGTCTCCAGAACTGGTCTAATTTTAGACAGATAGTTAGTTTGCATGTAAAGACTAATTTTAGTCTTGAGTCTATGTTTCTAATTATTGTTTGTTTTGGGATATATTTAATAGACCCATGGGGCTGTATTGTAATCAAGGACAAGTCTAAGGACAAGGATTAGATCCTCAACTTGAAGGCAAGAACAACAATTGGGTTGGTTGTCTCAAGGTGTGTAAGATCAGTTGATCTGTAGGTTGTGCAAGATCAGGGAGATCTACATGGTAAGTAAGATTAGTTAGATCTGTAGGTGTGCAAGATCAAGGAGATCTACTTGAAGTAATCGGTGGTACTTGGTGGACTGGCAGTAGGCAACAACAACCATTGGGTTGATTGTCACTGACTGGTGGAGGGAACAACTCTATGTTTTGAGTTGGTTTGTAATTGAGAGAGAGAGAAATATTGAGGGAGAATTACTGTACATCTGAGAGGTGTGGGAAGAGTGTGATTTTTTCATTGTATTTCTTTCTGAAAGAGTGTTAATACAAGATTGTATTGTCTCTCATATTCTGTGTTGTTTTTGAATTCTAGTTACTTATTACTTCTAGTTTAATTCTGTGTTTAGTTGCTTATACAAAAGGTAATCAAGTGTACTCTTAAGGAGTGGATCCTAACAAGTGGTATTAGAGCTTTGTGTTCTAGATCCTGACAAGTGGTATTAGAGCCTGGTTCAGAGCAAGTTAGTGTTTGTTGATTACAGGTCACTCACAGGGGTTTTTGTTTGAGTGAGAGTAAAGAAATGGTAGAAGAAAGTAAGCTAAGAATGGAGAAATTCAATGGCAAGAATTATCAATTATGGAGGATGCAGATAGAAGATTATCTGTATCAGAAAGATCTGTACTTATCGTTGGGTGGGGTTGCATGCAAGCCCACAAATATGAAAGATGAAGAATGAAATGTTCTTGATTGAAAGGCTCTGGGATCTATAAGGTTGAGCTTGGTATCGTCTGTGATTTCCAACTTATCACAGGCAAAGACAATGATAGAGTTAATGGAATCTATGGCAAATTTATATGAAAAACCCTCAGCTTTGAATAAGATATTTTTTATGAAGCAATTATTTAATTTGCAAATACAAGAAGGTGGATCGGTATATAGTCATCTTAGTGATTTCCATAGATTAGTAAATCAGTTAGTTTCAATCAATATAGATTTTGTTGATGAAATTAAGGCTCTCTTAATCTTATGCTCTTTACCTAAAAGTTGGGGTAGTTTGGTAATGGCAGTTAGTAAAATTGCATCTGCTTCAAATATCTTGAAAGTTGATGATGTTGTTAGTGTAATCTTGAATGAATAAATTCACAGAAAAAACACAAGAGAATCATCAGGTAATGATTTAAGTGTTGAAAGTAGGGGAAGACAAAGAGAGAAGAGCAAGTAAGAGAAATCAAGGTCAAAGATAGGCAGTAGATCCAAATCCAGAAATGGAGGTATAACTTGCTGGAACTGTGGAAAGAAAGGGCATGTAAAAAAAGATTATTGGTTGAAAGAAGATCAACATGAAGGAAATGAAGAAGTAAAAGATGCAGGTATTGTTACACAGGATGCTCTTGTATGTTCCTTGGATAAAGTGGAATCTTGGGTTTTAGATTCTGGTGCCTCTTTCCATGCAACCCCAAATAAAGAATTTTTTCATGATTATGTCCATGGAGACTTTGGAAAATTTTATTTAGGGGATGGTAAGCCTTGTCAAATGGTTGGAAAAGGGGAAGTGTCGCTGAAATTGTAGAATGGAAACACATGGGTGTTAAAGGATGTCATGCATGTCCCAGTCCTGAAGCGGAATTTGATTTCTGTAGGAAAGTTGGGTGATGAGGGTTGCATAGTAACTCTCACAGTGGAATCTTGGAAAGTTTCTAAGGGTGCACTTGTTTTAGTAAGAGGTAAAAAAGTAGGTACACTTTATCTATCTACTTGTATTACTGATTCTCTTTCTATTTTTTCTACTTGAGATGTAGATGCAAAGATGTGGCTCTATAGGCTTGGTCACATGAGTGAGAAGGGAATGCATGTTCTTAAGTCAAATGATAAGAACTGAAAAGCCTTAGTTTTCAAGGAGAAGATGATGGATAAAGATCAGATCAAGAGACTGAATAATTTTGAGTATGGCAGTGTTGATTTGGACAAGGTTATGATCCAAAATGAGCTCGCAGATAAAAATCATCACTCATAGGAAAACACAGTTATCGACGTCAGTCAGGTGAAAACCGACATCAATCAGGGAAGAATCGATGTCGGTCATGTGCAGACCAAAGTTGGTGATGTTGGGCAGGTGGACACTGATGTCGATCAGGGAATCAATGTCGGCGATCAAGAGGAATCGACATCGATCAGGTGCAGACCGAGGTTAGCCAGAGGTGATCGAGATCGGTCATTGTTAAAATAAATTTTGGGCAGATAGCAAGCTGTCAAGGAGTCTCAAACACTCATGAGGAGGACTGAAAGGGTAAGTAAGCCTCAAATTTGTTATTCCCCTACTTTATACTACTTGTTGCTCACTGATGGTCAAGAACTAGGAAGTTTTGAAGAGGCAATGCAGGTATAATCTAAGAAATAGTGGGAGCATGGCATGAATGAAGAAATTGATTTCTTAGAAGAGAACCAAATGGGAGATTTGATAGAGTTGCCAGCTAGAATGAAAGCACTAAAATATGAATGGATTCACAGGTTAAAGAAAGGAGAGAATGGACATGTGAGATAGAAGGCCAGGTTATATGGTATTGAGCAAGCTCTAAGACAGTGGTATAGGTTTGACAGGTGTATAACAAAGCATGGCTTTAATCAATGTCAATGTGACCATTGTGTTTATTTTACCAGGTTGGATAATATTAGCTACATTATCCTGTTACTGTATGTAGTGTATATGCTTGTTGTAGGGTCACACATGCAGGGATTTATTGAGCTAAAGGTAAAATTAGCTCAGACATGTGCCAAAAAGGATTCAGGAGCAAAAATCCTTGGCATGAGTATTTATAGAGACAGGAAAAATCACAGTTTGATTTTGTCTCAAGAAGATTATGTGAATAAGGTAGTGGAGAGGTTCAATTTGTAGGATGCAGAACTGGTAAGCACACCTATGGCTAGACAGTTCAAGCTAAGCACAAAATAGTGTCCTGAATCACATGATGAGGTTGGGTACATGGTATGTACTAGACCTGATATTACCCAAGCAGTGGGAGTTGTCAGCAGGTTTATGGCCAATCCAGGAAAGGAGCACTGGAAAGCAGTTCAGTGAATTCTCAGATATCTGAGAGGGACCAGTAGTAGGTATTTATGCTATGCAAGGTCAAGCACTTCTCTACATGGGTATGTAGATTCGGATATGGTAGGTGACTTGGATGATAGGATAAGCACCACAGGATATGTGTTCACTGTTGGTGGTATGGTAGTTAGCTGGATTTCAGAGATGCAGAAGGTTGTTGCAGTCACAGTGGCTAGTAAGGATAAGAATCCTGCAGAAATGTTAACAAAGCTAGGAACAAAGGAGAAGTTGAATCTTAATTCAATTTTTGTTGGTCTTCAAGATTAAACTTGAAGAGGGATGCAAGCCAAAAAACAAAATTAGAAGATGTACAGGTACAGGTACAGGTATAACTATTTATCTCCAAGTGAGAGATTGTTAGGTTGTAGAGCTAAAAGTTTCACTATTATGTAAATGGTGGAGGTTGCTGAGTTTTAGAGTAACCGATGTCAGTCAGGCCAACCAACATTGGTCATATTCAATGTACATAGTAACCAACATTGGTTAGGGGTCAGTTGACATCGGTCAGACAGGAACCGATGTCGGTAACCTATGTGTGTGTGCATTTGCATGCATCTCTAGAACTGGTCTAATTTTAGACAGATAGTTAGTTTGCATGTAAAGATTAATTTTAGTCTTGAGTCTATGTTTCTAATTATTGTTTGTTTTGGGATCTATTTAATAGACCCATGGGGCTATATTGTAATCAAGGACAAGTCTAAGGACAAGGATTAGATCCTCAACTTGAAGGCAAGAACAACAATTGGGTTGGTTGTCTCAAGGTGTGTAAGATCAGTTGATCTACAGGTTGTGTAAGATCAGGGAGATCTACATGGTAAGTAAGATCAGTTAGATCTATAGGTGTGCAAGATCAAGGAGATCTACTTGGAGTACTTGGTGGTACTTGGTGGACTGGCAGTAGGCAACAACAACCATTGGAGGGAACAACTCTATGTTTTGAGTTGGTTTGTAATTGAGAGAGAGAGAACTCTTGAGGGAGAATTACTGTACATCTGAGAGGTGTGGGAAGAGTGTGATTTCTTCATTGTATTTCCTTCTGGAAGAGTGTTAATACAAGATTGTATTGTCTCTCATATTTTGTGTTGTTTCTGAATTCTAGTTACTTATTACTTCTGGTTTAATTTCGTGTTTAGTTGCTTATACAAAAGGTAATCAAGTGTACTCTTAAGGAGTGGATCCTAACAAGTGGTATCAGAGCTTTGTGTTCTAGATCCTGACATTAAGTTTACTAAATGGACCCATGATAACCAAATCACCATAAGGTCATCTTTCAATCATTACTCGTAGGGAAATGTGTTCACTAAATTGACAAAAAAGTTCTTGATTGATGATATCAAAAATTCATCTTTAGATAAACCTAGAGAGTGGCATCATCTACTAAAATATGTACTATGGGAGGATAGAATGGGATATAATTAGGCCCTCAAGGCTTCTCTATACTTTCTAGTATATGGAAGACAACCCATATTCCCAGTTATGCTTAAGCTACCAATATATCAGTTTATGAAATAATATATGGAACCTAATGAGAAAGTAGAGTCCCAATTATTGGATATAATAGAGATGGAACATTCAAGGATGGAAGGCTTACACAATATCAACATACATCATGACCTGGTTAAGAGACGGTTTGATGGAATAACAAAGGTTAAAACATTCAAAATATTTGATCTAGTGCTTTTATGAGATACAACCCATGAGAAGAAAGGACAATATGACAAGTTTACCTCTTTATGGATCAGACCTTATCAAATATCAAAAATATAGGGTAACAATGTTTTCTATTTAAGGGACCTCCAAGGTAACAAATTAACATACCCAGTCAATGTGAAATTTTTGAGATGCTACTTCATGGTTGTGCCATCTGGAGATGTCCTTGAGTGACAACAAGTGTTTTGGTCAAAGTAGGAGTAGATTAGGCTTACTACTTTTATAGTTAGTTTTTAACTACTTTCTATCTTTTTCTCTCATTAGAATAGTTTTCATGCTTTCTAGACTAGTCTTTCTTGCTTTCAGTGTTTTACTTTCCCTATTTTAGTTCTATGTTTTTTAAAATAGATGTCTTTTGATTCATGACAATCTGAATGACTTCTTCTGGTATGACCAATCTATATCTAATTCACTAGATTCCTCATCCATGCTTGAGTTTATATAAGCCCATGAGGTAGGCTTTGAAAGACAGAACAACCGTGGGAAGAACATAAAATGAAGCACACAAACTAGTTTGTTTGCATGATTTACACCTTAGTATTTGAGATTTTCATAAATAAGGTATGTAATGAAAAATTAAACATGGTTATATCAAAATTGCATACTTCTATAAGGTATGTAAAAATTTCACTCATTACTCTTAGTCAAATGTATTTTTATGTTAATACTTGTTTGAGGTAATAACTATTTATAAGGATATATATGGTAGGGACACTCTGGTAAAACAAATTTTCACATACACCAACTCACAATGATTTCTACCCCCCTTTTTCCATCCATATTCAAAAAAAAAAAAAGGGACCAATGCATCCTAAAGAGTGATCAATAAACCCAAATAAAATTTAAAGGTGATCAAAGACTCACATGATGAAATAAGATCAATGTATCATGCAAGTTTATGAAGGGAAAAAAGATGAAGAATCAAAGGTATCTCTATGGGGGCTATCGACGTTTGGTTGGCATTAGAGCAATGCTTAAACCTCCCTAGTTTTAATATGTTTAAAAAAACTATAATGAAACCTAAGATTTATTTTAAATCTTTGATAAAAAATCTTCAAAATAAGGGTAAAAGAGAATCAATTCTAGTATGTTGTATGAAGTATTGAGTATCTCTTTCATGTTTCTAATTCAATTATTCTTTTATGGTAGGATTATTTTTTGGTTTATTATTGTTAACAAAAGATTATGAGTTATTGAATAGTTGAGAGTATTCCCCCTATGAGTCGCCATTTATTATACTCAACACACCCCACTTTAAATTTTTTTGAATAAGGATCCATTTGAATTTGAAAGGCCTAATTCTAAGTTAAAAATTGTTTTTATTTGCCTTTATATGTGTAGTTAGCTATATTCAAGGCTTTAAAGTTTTAGTGTGTATACAAGTTTCCAAACAAGCATGATAATTATAAATTGGAGGCCCTAAGTTTTGTACTTCACGTATTTTTCACTTCATAAGTTATGCATATTGTGAACTTTTGGGCCTTTGGAAAATTTTGCATCTTCAAAGCTTTTTGGGTCTTCAGAACTTTTTTTTTCATGACTTTTATTCGTTAGAACCTTTACAAATTTGTGACTATTTCTAGGTCTTCGTAATTATTATACTATGGGATTTTTGGGTTGTCATGACTTTTATTTGTTGTAACTTTTATACACTATAAGATTTACATAGTTCATGATTTTCAGTTCTTCGTGTCTTTTTGCTCTTCACAACTTTTGTTTGTTGCTACTTTTATTTTTCACAAGATTTATTTGTCGTAACTTTTGTTCACATCACTCAAATTAGTCCTTGCATATTTACAAGTTTTAAGATTCATGAATTTTATCTTTATGTTTTATGTATTCGAGGGATCACAAGATTTGGATAATTTGGTTTTAACAAACGTTTTGACACCCATCTTTCAAGAGTACATTGTGTGACATAACTGATTTCTTGTAAAACTAATGACAAAGTGACACTTGTTTGGAATAATAATGTGGCATTCCTTCAAATGTATAGAAATTTTACGTGGTATACTCACTTAAATAAGCTATCAAGTTTGAATTAAACAAGTGAAATAAACTTGGAACCATTGGAAATTGATGGCACATGAACTATAATTAAAGTCCCCATACTTGATGCTATAAGATCAAACTCTCAAGATATGTTATGCCTATTGATTACTAAAGAGATTCAATACCTAACTATCTACATTTACTTAAGAACTACTTCCAGTTAGAAAGCAAAAAATTGAGTTATCATGATAATTATGTGAGTGAACTAAATAAATAATGGCTTCATCATCCAAAGTATTCAGGGAAGTGTTTCCACCTTTGAAGTTCTCCATCAAGGATTATATATAATACATGGATGTCATCTTTGATGCAACATTATTTAATGGCAAATTTGCCAATTATAAAGCTCTGTAGGATGCAATAGAGAGCATCAACACCCATTCATGTGAATAAAGTTTAACAACTGAGAAAAAATAATTGGTAGCTAACTTGCTACCATTGAAATTTCAATAACTACATTTTTTGGTAGCCAAAATTGAGATGATGGCCTACATATACCTACTTTAGGACTTGTTCTTCATAGGGAATGTATAAAATAGATTTTTTCACCACATTATGCATAAAAAAAATATCACTTGTATCTCGGGGGTTGATTTTCAGAGATACTTAAGGCTCCCTACTACATATGCCATGTATGATAGACACAAACTTAAATTATGGAAAAATACTAGCACAATAAAAAATGCATTGAGGAAATGGATTGTTATAGGGTAAACAATCACCCTCAATTCCAGAGACCCTATTCCAATCACCAAATTTAGGATGGGAGTCCATATTAGAATGGCCTTATTAAACAAATTATATGGTTACACCAACATACACTCCAACTAGAATGAGTGTCATTGATGTATTTATTGATTACTTCAGAGTTAACTTTTGACCTAGGAGAGATAATCAATGTCAAGATTGAGGAGTAAATGTTCAAGAAATACAAAATACTAATGGGTGGCCTTTTCTTCATGATATCTTACCTCTTAGACATGGTCTTAGCCACTATCTATGTTCACAATGGATCACTTTGGATGTCAACCCCAGATTATATCAAAAATAGGGTATGTGATTTTTTTAATTTCTTACATATCTATTTGTATACGAGGAATATTGTCAGTATTGTCAAGAATGTTTATCCTCAAGTATAGAAGACAATTCATGAGGAACCCTTAGCTTGAGTATCAAAAAACATCAAGAAAACCTTATGGCCAAGGGGGGATTATTGTTTGTACTCAAACTACATGGTAATCATGGTAATATGAACTAGGGTTTCACTTTTATGTCTTCCTAAGTACATCCCTGATAAATTAGCCAAATAAGAAATAGATTACCAGTTGTGGTGGAGTATTTAAGAAGATATGAAGAAGAAACATAAGAGGTTGTTTCATGGGCCTTATTTGATGATTGGATGAATGTGTTATATAAATATGAGACACTTCAGTGAAGTGGAAAATATAAAATAAATATACTCATTGATTTACTTTCAAAATAAGGATTTGGATCCCCATGGCCTCATTCAAAAGCATATCACAGGCCTAGGTATTCCTTACCAACATGAGTCATATGAGCATGATTTTATTTTATTAAATGCAAAGGATGATGTTGAGGTCTTGGATAGCGAACAAGTGGCTGGAGTAATAAAGGATCTCTTAAGATATATATAAAGGGATCCCTCCATTACAATTAAAGAGGTGCATACCAGAATCCCACCTCTAAGTGGATGGGAAATAATGGATTATTGGTCCTTTAGGCCTTCCCAATAGTCTATGGACCAAGAAGATCCATCCCAAGAACCACCACCAATTGTGATGATGATTATTAAGCAAGATCAAGATTTCGAGGAGGTCCTAATTGTGACCAATTATTTGGGAAGAATAGGGAAACCAATCAACATTGACTCTTCAGACATTGAGAATTAGGCCTTCCTACCGCAAGTGTAAATCCTATTGCTATAAGTGTGAATGTTTCAACTTCCACCACTTAGTAGACCCTTCCCTAGTCAAAAATATAACATTTTGTTACAAGAGGAAAAAAGAGATCCTAAGGATCCTCTTCAATCAATGGAGTCCCATGTGAGTTCAACTATGGGGGCATCATCACAAGAGAACATTGTAGACTAAGGAGAGATGACAATAGTGCAAGACAAACTATCTCCTTTGATTGACCACCCTGGAGATGAAGATGATGATGAAGAAATAGAAGGGATAAGGTCTTAAGTCTACCAAGAATTAGAGGAAAAACACTAATGGACGCTGATAAATAAGGTGAGGTCATTACTACTATGGCCACTTTTATAGGTCCTATTGTTTTTTTAGTTGTTGTGGTTATGTTGTCACTTAATTTTTCACCATTATAGAGGTAGTTCAATCCTTCTCCAAATTGAGTGGAACATGAGATTACCCCTAGACCTATGGGTTGTCTATAATAGGGGTAAACCTCTAGATTGAAGGGCTAGCTTCCTTGATATGTCTATTTGAGCTCATCACCTATACTACTAGCTTATTTGGGGTTGAAAAGGGATAGAGAGAACATGAAAGAAACCTAATCTAATGAGGTGATGCACCAACTTAATCTCCACTAGACTACTATGAACATGCTCTATGAAATATGATTCACAAGATTGACTTCAACGTCAAGGTTTCTCTAACATAAGTATTTCAAATATGAAGATGATATAACTTCTCAAGGTGGATGAACAAGTGATCTGATTGTAGACATCAATGATTTTTATTACACTTAGAGATAAAAAAATACACTAACTACACTTCATGTGACCTATTAGAGAGTAGACTTCTTGCAAAAAACATGAAAGAGTAAAGTGAACACAAGGATAGATGACTATCACTTGTCATTCAACTATTCACTACTTCACACACTTAGGCAAGAAATTTGAGAACTTAAAATCAGTTTGAAATCTTTTATTCAAAAGCACAAATAAAATTCAAACTAGCAGGGCTTTGCCATACTAGATGTGGATTATATAAACATAGTTAAAAGTGGTTCTTTATAAATAGAAGTGTGAAGAGAGGGAGAGGGGCATGGTAGAAGGAGGTTGACAAGTGTCTATGAGAGTTATAACAAGAAATGGAGTTATGATGCAGTCCCGATAGATCTCCAAGGCCATGTGTCTCACTCCTAAATATGTTCTAACCCTCTATGTGGCATAGGGGTTATAAACTTGCTTGACACCTTGACTAACTGGCGTCCCCAAAATTTGATACTTCAATATTTTGGGATACACCCCTTTTAAAATTTTCGCATCTTAATGGTATGTGTTTGCTAATTGTGTTGTTTGAAGTCAGTCTTCATAATAAAGGATTTGGGTCCTACTTTTGTTATTATCTTCTCAATTACTTTAGGTCTCTCTAGAAGATTGAAAATACCAGCTTAAAAGCATCACCCATATTCTCCATCCATCCATTTTTATAGCCTGAAGGTAACTCAGCTCATTTTCTAATGCAAATCAAGTTCTCTGAGTTACTTTACTTCCTTAAAAATAAGTTAAGTTGACTTGAAAACTTGACTCACACTTCTCAGACCAATCAAGATTATCAAGGAACTTTTCTTATAAAAATTAAATGAGTTAAGTAGGTCATGAAAACTGATTAACACTACTAAGACCTTATCATGTTCTCAGGACTACTTTACTTATAAAGTTTATAAGTAAAATATTTTTAGGTTTACAAACCCAATTTACTTATAAACCAAGACTCGATCATGATTACAAGACTACTTTGCTTATAAAAGCCTAAAATAAGTAAAGTAATTTGAAGAACCTGATCAACAAGGTAAGCTGATGTGGCATTGGCACACTTGTAATTAATGCATTAGCAAATATATAAAGTCATATTTTCCACCTCATCTCTGCCTCACTCCAAGTCATCAAAACTAAGTGATTACCTTTGTGAACCTTGAGCTGAGCATTTTTGATCCCTGGATCAATTTGGAGCAATTTGGAGCATTTCCTTTAGTGACCCACATGTAGTTGAGGTAGGTAGATTGTTTTAATTTTATTATTTTCTGCTTATTTGCTTCTTTTTAAGGTTTGGTTTTTCCTCTATTTTTTTCTTTTGTTCCATTCATTTTCTCCTTTATTAGGGTTTACGTACTCATCTTATTTTTCATTTTCATTGTTAAAAACATCATTTTCAGTTAAAAACTATAATTGCAGCCCTTACTATGTGTTTTCCATGTCAAAAGTGAAAAAATAATAAAACTTCCAAAGATGCCCTAATTTCTTAGACCAAATTGGGATTATCAGTCACCTTAACTTGTTTCGATTTTATACCTACTAGTAACTTGTCTTGAGAAACCCAAGTCCCAAAGACTGATCTAATCAAGTTTTCTATTACTTATTACTCGATTCTAAAGATATAAGTAATCAGTCTTTGTGAACTCAAAGTCTTCTAATAGCAAAAACCTAAATTCTTATGCCTTGTGGAACCTGAAGTCTTATGATTTTGTAAACCCTAAGGCTTGTGATTGAAGAACTTGAATTCTTCTACTAGCAAAAACCTGAAGTCTTGTAACATTGAAAATTTGAAGTTATCTCCTACCAATGTAAACCTAGAATTGATTAAATTGATAGAACAACCTAAATGTGTTAAGACATTTAGATTAAAATTCAAGTTACTTAAGTTTTTGGAAACACTTGTTTTTTAAAAGTTTTATTTTTGAAACTTGCTGAGAGTTAAAAAGTATCTAAGCTAATCTCATTCCCAGATTTATCAATCCTTTGAAGTATTCAGTGAGTATCGCAAAACATTTACCAAGCATTATCCATAATTCAAAGGAGTAAATGTCTAGGTTAGAAACATCAGGAAGGTCACAGGGGAAAGTAACAGAAGTAGAAGCACAAAGTAAAGTCATTGAATAGGTCCCAGAATTAGTACTTGAGGAAATTCCTAAATTGATCAAGAACGGTAAGGGAAAAGCAAAGGCAAAGAAAGTAACAGTCTAAGAACCCACAATGAAGTACGAATATAAAGGGTATCCTATTGAATCATCCATTTCATCAAAGCTCATTGAGATAAGTGACACAAACATGGGGCATGTGTCTGTTACTAAGCTCTTATAAAGATCCAAGGCTATTGTAAATATTCCACTTCTGAATGCCATGACCAATAGTGAAATTATACAAGTAACAACTTTCCCTAGCTCAGATTAGCTTCCTAAGTTTTTACTTGCATGTGAAAAAAATTATGATTTCTTGTCTAGAGTAGTAAGGGATACTGCTGGGAATGTAGTTATAAGGCTTGATGTTCAATATTTTAACTATTGCTTAAAAATACCAACATCACTAAAGGTAATTGACATTTCAATAGAAACAACTGAGAATCAATGGGAAATAAAGATGCCTGAATGCATCAAGATCACAAATACTTACTACTTGAAAAAGGTCAATTAACCCTCAAGGTTCCCCAGACACCTTGTTAGGTCTGATTTCATTCAAGAAGTAGATGATATTAGTCAACTACTATGTAGAATCAATGGACAAAAGAATGCTAAATTGTTTTCACCATGGATATATGCTTACATCAAAACCATTGATGTAACCCAAACTTCTTCTAAGATTGATTGGGCAAAAATGATCAGTGATAACATTGATCAACAATCGAAGAATGCATTGCATACTTTTGATTTCAAGATGACATCATATTTGGTATATGCAATAGCTTCCACTGGGGCTTTTTAAAGGTTAAGGACTATTGGTACTTTATCAACAATACCAATTTATGAATTCTATCCTCAGCTGGGCCTTCAAAAGTATTACAAAGATTACATCATAGTGAATGATAGTTTCTTTTATTATCTTATTTGCAAGTTGGAAAAACCATTGAAGTAGAAAAGGGTGTTAGATGAAGCATGGGATGCAGTGGCTTTGTATGGATGTATTTTTATCCAATTTTGTGACTTCACTTATCTTAAAATAGGAGGATTCTCAAGAGCATCACTCAAACTACCAAGGTACCCGAGTGACAAGTGGATCTTGAAGGAGATGAGTAGATAATTAGTTGAATTACATGATTTACAATCCAAAACACATAAGGCAATTATTAATTTTCCAATTGTTATTGGTCACTATCAATGTCCTAGCATCTACAAAGCTAGGAATGTGTAGAAGGAAATCTATCATCATTATACTCAAGTTCATTTTGAGGCTAGAGCAAATTTTGATTGTATAGGTGTTGCTCAAAATATAATTTCTCTTGAGTATACTCATGTCTTAGCACTCGAGGATTTCTGGATGGATTGCAGAAATGAGTTTGAGATAAGAAGAAGAGATAACATTAGGTTAACTATAGAAAAAATTTTAGCCTTTGATTTAGTAACTATTCTAGAGGATTTTTAGGATGATGACACAATTGTTAGTGATGCTTTATAGATAGCAGGAGAAGATAGGGCCCCACTTCCAAAAATTATCCTGAGTGATGATCATGATAATACAATTGTAGAGAGAACTTCAAATGTTTTGGCAATGACTTCTAATTGGCTTTTAAACAAGGGATATTACATGAAAGGATTCTTAAGTGAAACTAAACCTGTGGGATAGAAAAGAAAACAAGTAAATCAAGGAGAAAGAAGTTGAGGTCCCATAAATAAGTTAAGGCTTAAGAAGAATATGGATGACACTTTCTTAGTAATAAAAGACAAAGAGCTAATCTAATCTACTGTTGCCATTTCACCATTGGTTTCTCCTACCCCTATTCCTCCAAGTATTCCAATTGCTATTTTAGCTACTAATTTTGTTCAAGTTCCTTCAATTTCTCCCTCATCTCCTAAGGAGTATGGCACAAAATCCTCAAAAAAACATTCTAAAAAAGAAGTGAGTCCTTCTCCTCTTCCTTCTTCTCCAAAAATTGTAACACTCCCACCTCCTTTAGATGAACCATCTCGTGTTGAAGAAGAACTCAATAAGGCAAACGCTGAGGAGACTCTAGCATCATAGAAGGAAGGACCAGTAAAAGAAAAGGGGAAAGAGATAAGACTTGAAAAAGAAGTTGTTTTAAAAGTTATAGATAAAGGAAAATATAAAGTGGGACTGGAAAAATAACCTCTTGTACAAAAGGCTTCTTCACAAGAGTTGGTAACTATAAGTGAACAACATTCAATAACCACACATCTGGTTATTTCCACCATACAAATTTTTCATCTTGGCTAGATTTGAAAATAGTTATAGGGACCGAAGAAGTAATAAATCTTGAAGAAGTGGATCTACAGTTGTTAAAGAGTCTAGAGAAAAGAGGGAAGAAATCTAAGCAAGTAAAGGTGACCTCAAAATTGATAATTGAGTCCTCAGGGCAAAAATTTGATAAGATAAGAACTCCACCACCTAGAGTCAACAAAGGAGAAGTGACTAATGAGAACTTATCAATCACAAGATTATCCCTTGGAGAAGTTATAATGGAGGGAATTAAAAAAGATACTCAGACATTGATTAATACTCTTTTTAAGAAGCTAGATGAAGAGAACGCTGCTAAAAACAAGTTAAAGAAATAGAATGATCAGTTATTCCAAATAATTACAAAAGTGGTGAAGTCTATCCCTCAACAAGTTTTACTCCTAGATATTGTGATTACTCAATAAATAATTACTGAAGTAGAAGAAATTATAGATAAATCTAGGACCATTGACAGGTTGATTGAAAAGATGAGACAAAAAGCTAAGAAATTCTTTCCACTCATTAAAGATTATCAAAGTGATCTTTTGGGCAAGATAATAGAAATGAGCACAATAAGAATTGAATTAGAAAATGAAAACTGTCTTTTAAAAATCCATTAGGAAACTATTGAAGAGATTTTAAAATTAGATGAGAAAATTGTAGTTGAAGAACAAATGGCTTCATCTTTGAAGAAAATAAAGAAGGAAGACTATTTCCTTTCTTTCTATTTAAGCATCCTTCTGGATATAGCTGAAGAAATGAAGATGATAGAAGAAGATTCATGTGATGTCAATGGTGATCTTGAAGATTTCTTCTTTGGAATCACATGTATATAAACAACTATTATTCCAAGAATAGCTAAATAGTTGATAGAGCAGTTCAAGTGAAGCATAAACACAATCATGACTCCTTTTACAATTAAGTCTATCAAAGTGAAAATGAATTGTCAAACAGAGTTGAAAAGAATAAGTACAAGGATTGAGAAAGCAAAATTTCAAAGTAAAAATCTCGAAAGGGAAATAATAAGATTTGAAATAGAGAGGCAAGCAATTATGAAACTAGATGGAGTCATCCAATCAATAATTTCATAGCACATCATGTATAGAGAAAAATGCAGAGATCAAGTTCAAGAATTGGATAATCATGTCTAAAGATTGAATTAGATTTTATCTTTTATTTCACTTTCCCTCTCTGATTTTTATTCAAGTGTCTTTACTTGAAGTCTTTTTGTGAAAGTAAAATACGTCATCTAGTTTTGCACTGGATGCAAAGAATTTGTATTCAGTTAAAACAAGAAACACAAAGAGGGCTACTTGGCACTGATCACTACATGACACGAAGGAGAGTTTTAAAGAATTTGTTACTCAATGGTTTCCAATTTTAGTGCATCACATGTGAAATTGAAGAAATTGTTTCCTATTTGGACTCTAGTGTTAGTTTTGTATAAATATGAATGCTCGCCTGCATGTTAAAGGATGACAAATTTTTGGAAAAGGAAAAAAGAAATAAAATTGTACAACTAGTTTAATAAATCCAAAACTTTATGTTTGAGATACTCAGATTTTCTTGTATGAGTTGTACTAGAATTGAATAAGAAGACAATTGGATTTTCTGAAAAACTTTGTGTCTAAGGAGAATTATTTCATGTGTTTAATGAAGATAAAATGGTAAAATTTGTGTTACCCTTAAATCTGAATTGAATTCTTAGTTTTATTAAGTTATTTGTTGAAAATTTATCTCTTTTAAAGTGTTTATCTACTTGCATGGATATAATAGAATCTACAAAAACTATCTATTGTAAAATGCACACTCTATTTCCTCAAATACTGTAATTCTTTTCTTATTATTCATCTTCTATTAAAATTATTAAAACCAACTACTTACTAGCTACATAATCTCTTTGTTATGGTTCATGAATGAAGAGATTAAAGTAATACCCCCAAAGTAAAGTAATTTAAATTAAATTTAATAGGATTTAGATATAGAGTAACTAAGGAGAATTATTTCATGTGTTTAATGAAGATAAAATGGTAAAATTTGTGTTACCCTTAAATCTGAATTGAATTCTTAGTTTTATTAAGTTATTTGTTGAAAATTTATCTCTTTTAAAGTGTTTATCTACTTGCATGGATATAATAGAATCTACAAAAACTATATATTGTAAAATGCACACTCTATTTCCTCAAATACTGTAATTCTTTTCTTATTATTCATCTTCTATTAAAATTATTAAAACCAACTACTTACTAGCTACATAATCTCTTTGTTATGGTTCATGAATGAAGAGATTAAAGTAATACCCCCAAAGTAAAGTAATTTAAATTAAATTTAATAGGATTTAGATATAGAGTAATCAAGAGTAGATAAATAAAATAAATGGGAGATTCATTGTTAAACGAAGGAGATTTATCTCTTGACTACCTAGGTTTTAAGTTGTGCATAAAATCTAGCCAACAATTTCTGGTGACTCTGATGGGGAACAAACCTAACCAGAATCTCTAAGTGATTCATTATTACACATTAAGTCTGAAGGTTATCCTCAGTTTTAATTACTTTTAAGCACTCACGTAAGTTTGCATGGCTGAAATAATGCATTGGTTCATCTTGAAAATATCAATTAAATTAATTACTCTATTTTGAACTAAACTTTCCCTACCAGTAAGTCACCTGCATATCAATTTGGAACTTCAATTCACTCCCAATCTACTTTGTTTCAAAGGCATTGCATACCATCATAATAAGATATAAAATTATCTTTCTTTAGAGGATTTTCATTATTTTCAAACTGGCCAATCTACCTTTCACTAGAGCAATAAGAGCATAATGGAAAACAAATCATTTCTTTGAGCTACAAGAGCAATTTAATTTTAGTTTCCCTATTCAAGCTAGAACTAGAAGAGCTAGTCTTTCACCTATTAGGTGAATAACTCCTAATACGCATCAACTTCAACATAATTCATCAAAAAAATTTCAATAAGCCAGTTCCCAGTTTTAAGTCTTTAGAGGCATGGTGCTATCACATCTTATTCCATGGGGACCAGCTATTGGTCTGCTAAATTTGACACCTCCTTTGTATGACCTACCAAAAGGCTCAAACAAGAAATTTCCTAAGTTTATTGGTGATGGTAAGCAAAATCCTGATGAACATTTGGCTACTTTCTTCATAGCATGTGGAGTAATCAGTGTAGAGCATGAAGATGTATTTGCTAGACTCTTCATTGAAACCCTACATGACTTGGAAGTAGAATGGTTTTACCATTTAGCTTCGAGAACTATGACCAACTAGGCTACTATGCGTGAGCAATTTGAAAAAAGATTTAAAGCTGCAAAGGATGCCCACATTTTGATCACATAATTAACCTAGTTGAAGAAGGAATCACATTAGTATATGCATGATTTCATTACCAAATTCAATAGACTCCTTTATACAATTCCACAAGCTATGTTGCCTACAACAGACAAATAAAAATGTTTCTTCATCAATGCTCAACTTCTAGAAGTCAGCTATCAACTTTGGAGGGTACGTCCAGCGAATCTTACTATTGCTCAAAATCTTGCAACAGAGATTAAGGATTATTTAATAATGGTTGGGAAGATTAAAAATAATGTATCTAGAGAATCATCTATTTCTATTACACCTTAGACTATAGATCTTTTATTTCAAAAACTTGTCAATGACTTACTACAAGTTAAGAGGCAAATTTCTCAAAGAACTCATACAAATCCAACCAGGAATGCTCCTACATGCAACTTCAACAATAAAAATAGAAATTGGATTACTGGTCTGCAACAAAGATTGGCAATTGAAGATGTCCCAAGAAACCATATTGAGATGAATGAAGAAGACTCAATCGCTGATGGTGTTGATCAACCTCTTGCTGAAGAAGATGATTTTGTAGATCCTACTGGTGACTCCAACTGTTACCTAGAGTATGAATAAAAAATTGACTATGATGAAGCATTTCATGAAGATCATAGTCAATCATTTGTAATTTTTAAAAGGTCTAAAACTCAACAAGTTGTTGATAAGTCATCAAAAGAACAAGAAAAAGGGAAGAATCAACCTACTACTGAAGTATCTTTAAGAGAGGTAGTTCTATACCTCCTTCTTTTGTTCTTAAATAGAAGTATGTTCCCTCTACTTCCCAAGATTTGAAGTCAAACACTCATGTAACTAAAGTTAGTTCTTTGTCTCTTGTACCCATTCCTTATTTTGACATTATTGAGCACATAAAGAATGTTCAAAGTAAGGGGTCAAATAATACATCTAATTCTTCTAAGGGTATTTTACCCATTCCTAGATTAACCCCTTCCTAGAATAACTCTGTTGATACTACATCCTCATCCTCTCCTATTTCAGACATGATAGAACCATTTTATGTATCTTTGTTAATCAATAGATATAAGTTAAGTAATTTCTTTCTTGAATCAAGAGCTTCTGATAATATAATGCCAACAAAGGTATTTGATTCCTTAGGTATTTCTCTAACCAATTTCATAGGAAAATGTTACTCAATGGAAAGACAAGTTCCCTTGATTGTATAGATTAAAGATGCTCACGCTGTTCTAGCAGCCTTCCTAAATAAAAGGTTTAAAATGATGATATTGGTAGTAGATATCCCAGTCTCATATGGAATGTTGCTCAGCAAAAATATCTATAAAGAGTTGGAAGGAGAAGTTAAAATGGACTGGTCATGTGCACATGTTCCTATTAAAGGAGTAAATTATAAGCTGGAACTAGAGAAGAAATAAAAATACACAGTTTCTAAATCCAAAGATCCAAAATCATAGATTCTCTGTGAAGAGTCAGGTCATGGAGTTTATTTTCTTGAAACAAGGAAACTAAAAAAGAAAAAGATGAAGAAGAGTTATGGATTGTGCAATTTGATGGTAGTTGTAGTTTTCTTGGTTTAAGTGTATGAGTGGTGTTGATTTCTCCAACTAGAGAAGTTTTTCCTTATTCATTTAAGCTCATGTTTGAAAACACTAATAACACAACTGAATATGAATCTCTCTTGTTAGGACTTGAGTGAGAAAAAGAGAGGGGAATAAAATTTCTTAGAGTTCAGGGAGATGCTAAACTTATAGTCAGACAAATCAGAGGACAATATCAATTGAAGAAAGATAAGCTAAAACATTACCATGATAGAGTTTTGAGTGTTATAATGGATTTTTCTACTTTCTCAATTAATTTAGTATCTCGTGATCATAAATATAGAGCCAAATCACTCACTATAATAGCATCCTTGCCTAGGGTTAATCATTGATCGACAATTTTCAAAGAAGGTGATTACAAAGTAGAAATGGTTTATCGCTCAATGGTCCTTGATAATGCCAAACACTAGAAAGTTTTTAATGATGATAAACAAATAATAGCTTTCTTGGAACAAAAAGATAATTTTAAAGGATTACATTTTCAAAATAAGTAGTTCACATTCCTGTGAAACAAAAATAGGTACTATTGATTCTAAACTTTCTAAAGATCAAGCCATAATTCAGGTTAAAGGGAATAAGATTCCTAAAAGTTTGGTTTCTTTAGAAAATATTTTTGACAAGCACGGCAGGTTCCTAAAGAAGAAAAAGGAATATGGGGAGACTTCTTCTATAGAAATAGAACAAGTAAATTTAGGCAGTAATGAAGAGCTTAAGATGGTTAACATTGGTAAGAGCTGCTCAAAAGAGGAAAAAGAAGCTTTTACTAAAATTCTTAAAGAATATATTGACATATTTACTTGGTCATATAAAGATCTCAAGTCCTTTCAGCTAGAAGAAGTACAACACTACATTCCACTGCAATTAGGTATAAATCCATTCAAGTAGAAGTTATGACATCATAATCTTACCATTTTAGGCCCAATTCATGCTAAGATTCAGAAACTCTTGGATGCAAGGATTATTTATCTAATCCATCATTCAAAATGGTTAGCAAACATTATCCTGATAAGAAAAAAAATGGAGAGATACATTTATGTGTTGATTTTCATAACCTGAATCAGGCTTCTTTAAAAGACAACTATCCATTGCCTATCATGGATCATATTTTACAAGTGGTTACAGGGTCTAAAATGTTATCCATGTTAGATGGATTCTCAAGATACAATCAAATAAAGGTAGTTGAATAAGATCAATATAAGACAGCTTTCACAACACCATGGGGGACTTTTGCTTATCAAAAGATGCCTTTTGGGCTAATCAATGCTAGTGCAACTTTTAAATGAGCTATGGATTTAGCATTCACTCATTTGAGCAACAAGAGTATTGTGGTATATCTAGATTATTTGACTGTGTTTTCAAAACAAAGAGGTAACCACTTAGCTAACCTTGAGGAAGTCTTGATCCAATGTAAAACACATGGGATTTTTTTAAATCCTAAGAAATCCATATTTTCTGTAATTGAAGGTAAGCTTCTTGGTCATTTGATATCAAGTGAAGGGACTAGAATTGATCTGGAATAAATAAAAGCTATTCAGAGTTTGCCTATGCTTACGTCTAAGAAAGATGTACATTTTTTATTTGGCAAAGTTAATTTTTTAAGAAGGTTTATCCAAAATTTTTCCAAGTTAACATGCCACATATTGGATATGATGAAGAAAAAACCATATTTTAAATAGAATGCTGAAGAAAAATTGACATTTGAAAGAATCAAAGTAGCATTAGTTGAAGCTCCAATGTTAGTTTCTCCAAATTTTAGTAAGGAATTTATTCTTTACTGTTATTATTTAAAACATATAATGTCATCCATCCTCATGCAAAAGAATGATGAAGGAGTTGAAGTACTTATAGCCTTTATGAGTCAACCACTGAAAATCTCAGAGTTGAAGTACTCTTAAATGGAGAAGAATACATATGCAATAGTGAAAGCATGTAAAGTTTTTAGGTATTATATTTTATCTTCTCACACTTTGGTATACTTCCAAATTCTGTAGTTAAGTCTATTCTAACTCAACATGAGGTAGGGCTACATAGGGGCACCTAGGTAGCTAAAGTATAAGAATTTGATCTTGACATCAGACCAATAAAGCTAGTGAGAGGTAGAGGATTGTGCCAATTGATGACTGAAAGCAAGCCTAAAGCTACATCTCTAAATCAAGGAGAAATTGAAGAAGAATTACCCATGGTACTTTTTGTCGATCTGGTTAATGAATGGTGCACCAAGATTGCTTACTATTTGACTTAGCTAGATAATTTGACAAAAAAAGAAAAGTGGACTATCAAGTTGAAATCCAAGGATTATGTCATTTGGGACACTGGTTTATACAAAAAGGGAATTGATGGTGTTTTTATCTATTGTGTAGATAAAGAACAATAATTGAATTGTTAAAGGTATTTCATGACAAAGCATGTGGAGGTCATTTTTCAGTCAGAGTCACTACACATAAAATCTTATGGGCAAGGTATTTTTGGCCTACTTTGTTTCAAGATGCATCTGAATGGGTTGTTAAGTGTCAATCATGTCAGATTTTTGTAGGAAGTGTTAAATTACATGCTTTGCCACTAAAACCAATAATTATTAATGAGCCTTTCCGACAATGGGGAATGGATTTCATTGGTTTGTTGAATCCTCCATCAAGTGCTAGACATCACTACATTCTAAAATCTACTAATTATTTTAGCAAATGGGTTGAGGCTATCCCAGTCAAGCAGGCTACATCAGAAGTAGTGTGTGATTTTATAAAAGAAAATATTGTTGTCAAATTCGATGTACCACTTAAAATTGTGATAGATAATGCAACCAACTTATCTTCTATGGAACTTACTAAATTTTGTTACTCTTATGGGATAAACCTAGTTCATGTTTCAAATCATTATCCTCAAGGTAATAGCCAAGCTGAGTCGAGCAATAAGAATTTGATGAATATCATTAAAAAACTAGTGGATAATAATCAAAGGACCTGGCTTAAGAAGTTGTTTGATGTATTGTAGGCTGACAAAATTACTCCAAAGAAGGCAATAGGTATGTCTCCATTTCAATTGTTATATGGAACAAATGTTGAAATACCAATAACCCTTGAATTGCTTGCTTTACAATTGGTAAAAGCAATTGAAGACACCACTTATCAAGATTCGTTTGATAAGAGAATCATGTTTCTTAGTGAACTACAAGAAGTTTGTGTTCAAGTTGTTGATCGGCTAATGGATCATCAAGCAAAAGTTAAGAAGATATTTGACAAAGGAGCCAGAGATAGACAATTTGAAGTGGGAGATTTCATTCTTTTGTAGGATAAGCAAAATGAATAGAAAGGAAAGCATGGGAAGTTTGGTTCCTTGTGGAAAGGACCCTTTACTATACAAAATATTGCTGGGAAAGATAGTTTCTTCATAGATCATCAAGATGGGATTACACTACCTTTTCCTTTCAATGGGAAACACTTGAAGCTCTAGAAAAATTGAGTAGCAGGGTATCTCCTACTTGTACATAAATAATTTTTTTGTCTTTTCTTTTCTTTTGTTTAAAGTATTTGTGTTCTAGTTAGTCTAGTAGTTTTTGTGACTAAGCTTCTGAAATGACTCCATATCTAATGAACTGAATGCAAAACTAGAGATACTGAGATCTCAACCTTGTTTCTTTTCTTATGATAGAAATAAGGGTGTCCCTAATTAGAGCCATCTGGTGTCCTCAAAATTTGATACTTCAAGATTTTGGGAGACACCCCTTTTAAAATTTTTGCATCTTAATAGTATGTGTATGTCAGTTGTTTTATTTGAAGTCAGTCTTCAGAATAAAGGATTTGGGTTCTACTTATGTTTGTTTTTATTTTGTTATTGTCTTCTCAATTACTTCAATTTCTCTAGAATATTGAAAACACTAACTTAAAATCATCACCCATATTATCCATCCATCCATTTTTATTGCTTAAAGGTATCTCAACTCATTTTCTAATGCAATTCAGGTTCTCTGAGTTACTTTACTTCCTTAAAATAAGTTAAGTTTTCCTAAAAACTCGACTCACACTTCTTAGACCAAATCATGTTTATCAAAGAACTTTACTTATTAAAATTAAATGAGTTAAGTATGTCACGAAACCCGATTAACACAATCAAGACCTTATCAGGTTCTTGAGACTACTTATAAATTTTATAAATAAAATATTTTTAGGTTTACAAATCTGATTTACTTATAAACCAAGACCCAATCAGGATTATGAGACTATTTTGCATATGAAAGCCTAAAATAAGTAAAGTAATTTGAAGAAATCAATCAAAAAGGCAAGTTAACGTGGCATTGGCACACTTTTAATTAATGCATTCGAAAATATATAAAGTCAAAATTTCCACCTCACTCCAAGTCATCAAAACTAAGCGGTTACCTTTGCGAACCCTGAGCTAAGCATTTTTTATCCCTGGATCAATTTGGAGCAATTTTGAGCATTTCCTTTTGTGACTCACTTGTAGTCGAGGTAGGTAGATTGTTTTAATTTCATTATTTTCTTCTTTTTAAGGTTTGATTTTTCCTTTATTTTTTTTCTTTTGTTTCGTTTGTTTTCTCCTCTATTAGGGTTTGCATACTCATCTTTTTTTTCATTTTCATTGTTAAAATCATCATTTTCAGTCAAAAACTATAGTTTCAAACCTTGCTATGAATTTTACATGTCAAAAGTCATAAAATAAAAAAATTCCAAGGATGCCCTAATTTCTTAGACCATATCGAGCTTATCAGTCACCTTAACTTGTTTCAGGTTTATACCTACTAGTAATTTGTCTTGAGAAACCCAAGTCCCAAATGCTGATCTAATCAGGTTTTCTATTACTTATTATGTATTTCTAAAGATATAAGTAATCAATATTTGTGACCTTGAAGTCTTCTACTAGCACAAAACCAAATTCTTACGCCTTGGAGAACTTGAAGTCTTATGCTTTTGTAAACCTAAAGACTTATGACCTGAAGAACCCGAAGTCTTCTACTAGCAAAAACCTGAAGTCTTGTAACATTACAAATTTGAAGTTATCTCCTACTACTGCAAACCCTGAATTGATTAAATTGAAAGATAAACCTAAATGTGTTAAGACTTTTAGCTTAAAAAGTAAGTTAATTAAATTTTTAGAAACACTTATTCTTTTAAAAGTTTTTTTTTGGAACTTGCTGAGAGTTAACAAGTATCTAAGCTAATCTCATTCCTAGATTTCTCAATCCTTTGAAGTATTTAGTAAGTATCTCAAAACATTTACCAAACATTCTTCATAATTCAAAGGAGTAAATGTTTGGGTCAAAAGTATTAGGAAGGTCAAAGGAGAAAGTAGCAGAAGTAGAAGCACAAAGTAAAGTCATTAAAGAGGTCCAAAAATTAGTACTTAAGGAAATTCCTAAATTGATCAATAAGGGTAAGGGAAAAGCAAAGGTAAAGAAAGTAACAATCCAAGAACCCACAATGAAGTACGAATATAAATGGTGTCTTATTGAATCATCCATTTCATCAATGCTCATTGAGATAAGTGACACAGACATGGGGCATGTGTATGTTATTGAGCTCTTAGAAAGATCTAAGGTTACTACAAAGATTCCACTTCTGAATTCCATGACCAATAGTGGAATTATACAAGAAACAACATTCCCCAGCTTAGCTAAGCTTCCTAAATTTGTACTTGCATGTAAAAAATATTATGATTCCTTGTCTAGAGTAGTAAGAGATACTGCTGGGAATGTAGTTATAGGGCTTTATGTTTAATATTTTAACTATTGCATAAAAATCCCAACATCACAAAAAGTAATTGACATTTCAATGGAGACAACTGAGAAGCAATGAGAAACCAAGATGTCTGAATGCATCAAGATCACAAATACTTACTACTTGAAAAAGGTCAAGAAACCCTCAAGGTTTCCCAAACACCTTGTTAGGTCTGATTTCATTCAAGAAGTAAATGATATTATTCAACTATTGTGCAAAATCAATGGACAAAATGATGCTAAATGGTTTTCACCATGGTTGTATGCTTACATCAAAACCATTGATGTAACCTAGAGTTCTTATAAGATTGATTGGGCAAGAATGATCAATGATAACATTGATCAACAATTTAAGAATGTATTTTAGACTTTTGATTTCAAGATGACATCATATTTGGTATATGCAGCAGCTTCCACTGGGGCTTTTTCAAGGTTAAGGACTATTGGTACTTTATCAACAATACCAATCTATGAATTCTATCTTTAGCTAGTCTTTGAAAAGTATTACAAATATTACATCATAGTGAATGATAGTTTCTTTTATGAGCTTATTTGCAAGTTGGAAAAATCATTGAAGCATAAAAGGGTGTCAGATGAAGCATGGGATGTAGTGGCTTTGTATGGATGTATTTTTATCCAATTTTGTGACTTCACTTATCTCAGAATAGGAGGATTCTCAAGAACACCACTCAAACTACTAAGGTACTCGAGTGACAAATGGATTTTGATGGAGATGAGTAGACAATTAGTTGAGTTACATGATTTGCAATCCAAAACACGCAAGGCAATTATTAATTTTCCAATTGTTATTGGTCGCTATCAATGTCCTAGCATCTACAAAGCTAGGAATGTATAGAAGGAAATCTATCATCATTATACTCAAGTTCATTTTGAGGCTAAAGCAAATTTTGATTGTATAGGTGTTGCTCAAAATACAATTTCTCTTGAGTATACTCATGTCCCAACACTTGAGGATTTTTGGATGGATTGCATAAATGAGTTTGAGATAAGAAGAAGAGATAACATCAGGTTAATTTTAGAGCAAATTCAAGCCTTTCATTTAAAAACTATTCCATAGGATTTGTAGGATGATGACATAGTTGTTAGTGATGCTTTCCAGGCAGGGGCAGGAGATAGGGCTCCACTTCCAACAATTATCCTAGGTGATGATCATGATAAAACAATTGTAGAGAGAACTTAAAATGTTTTGGAAATGACTTCTAATTAGATTGTAAACAAGGGAAATTACATGAAAAGATTCTTAAGTGAAGCTACACATGTAGTATAGAAAAGAAAAGAAGTAAATTAAGGAGAAAGTAGTCGAGGTCCCATAAAGAAGTTAAGGCTCAAGAAGAATGTGGATGACACTTTCTCAGTAGTAAAAAACAAGGAGCTAATTCTATCTACTATTGTCATTTCACCATTAGTTTCTCCTACTCTTGTTCCTTTAAGTATTCCAATTTTTATTCTAGCTACTACTTTTGTTCAAGTTCCTTCAATTTCTCCCTCATCTCCTAAGGAGTATGGCCGGAAATCCTCAAAAAAACATTCTAAAAAATAAGTGAGTCCTTCTCCTCTTCCTTCTTCTCTAGAAATTGCAATGCTCCCAACTCCTTTAGATGAACCATCTCATGCTGCAGAAGAACTCAACAAGGCAAATGCTGAGGAGACTGTAGCATCATAGAAGGAAGAATCGGTAAAAGAAAAGGGGCAAGAGACAAGACCTAAAAAATAAATTGTTGAAAAAGTTACAGATAAATGAAAAGATAAAGTGGAAATGGAAAAAGAACCTCCTTTACAAAAAATTTCTTCACAGGAGTTGGTAACTAGAAGTGAACAACATGCAATAACCACACATCCAGTTATTTCTACCAGTATAGATTTTTCATCTTATCTAGCTTCACAAATAGTTCCAGGTACCAAAGAAGTAATCCATATTGAAGAAATAGATCTACAGTTGTTAAAGAGTCTAGAGAAAATAGGGAAGAAATCTAAGCAAGCAAAGGTGACCTCAAAATTGATAATTGAGTCCTCAGGGTAGAAATTTACTTAGATAACAACTCCACCACCTAGAGTCAACAAAGGAGAAGTGACTAATGAGAACTTATCAATCATAAGAGTATCCCTTGGAGAAGTTACAATGGAGGGACTTAAAAAATATACTTATACATTGATTAATACTCTCTTTAAGAAGCTAGATGAAGAGAATGTTGCTAAAAATAAGTTAAATAAATAAAATGATTAGTTATGCCAAATAATTACAAAAGTGGCAAAGTCTATCCCTCAACAAGTTTTGATCCCAGATACTGTGATTACTCAACAAATAATTATTGAAGTAGAATAAATTGGGGATAAAGCTAGGACCATTGATAGGTTGATTGAAAAGATGAGACAAAAAGCTGAGAAATTATTTCCACTCAGTAAAGATGCTCAAAGTGATCATCTGGGCAAGATAGCAGAAATGAGCACAATAAGAATTGAATTAGAAAATGAAAAATGGTATTTTTAGACTACAGTAAGAAAGTATTGAAGATATTTTAAAATTAGATGAGAAAATTATAGTTGAGGAACAAATTAATTCTTTTTTAAAGAAAATAAAGCAGGAAGAATATTTCCTTTCTCTCTGTTTAAGCATCCTTCTGGATATAGCTGAAGAAATGAATATGATATAAGAAGAGTCATGTGATGTCAATGCTAATCTTGAAGATTGATTCTTTGGAATCACATGTATATGGACAACTATTTTCCCAAGAAGAGATGAATAGTTGATAGAGCAGTTTAAGCGAAGAATAGACACAGGCATGACTCTTTTTACAACTAAGTCTATCAAAGTGCTAATGAATTATCAAGCAGAGTTGAAAAGGATAAGTCCAAGGATTGAGAAAGTAAAATTTCAAAGTAAAAATATCGAAAGGGAAATAGTAAGATTTGAAATAGAGAGGCAAGCAATTATGAAACCAGATGGAGTCATCTAATCAATAATTTCCTAGCACATCAAGTATAGAGAAAAATGTAGAGATCAAATTCAAAGAATTAGATTAATCATGTTTGAAGATTGAAGTAGATTTTGTCTTTTCTTTCACTTTCCCTCTCCAATTTTTATTCAAGTGTCTTTACTTGAAGTCTTTTTGTGATACTTCATCTAGTTTTTCATTGCATGAAAATAATTTGTATTTAATTCAAACAAGAAACACGAAGAGGGCTACTTGGCACTGATCTCTGCATGACACGAAGGAGAGTTTTAAAGAATTTGTTACTCAATGGTTTCCAATTTAAGCGCATCACATGTGAAATTGTTTCCTATTTGGATTCTAGTTTTAGTTTTCTATAAATATGAATGCTTTCTTACATGTCAAAGGATGACAAATTTTTGGCAAAGAGAAAAGATAACAAATTATACAAGTAGTTTAAGAAATCCAAAACTTTATGTTTGATATAATCTTATTTTCTTGTATGAGTTGTAATGGAATTGAATAAGAAGACAATTGGATTTTATGAAGAACTTTGTGTCTAAGTATAATTATTTCATGTGTTCTATGAAGATAAAATGATAAACTTTGTGTTACCCTTAAATCTGAATTAAATTCTTAGTTTTCTTAAGTTATTTGCTAAAAAGTTATCTCTTTTAAAGTGTTTATCTACTTGCATGGATATAATAGACTCTACAAAAGCTATATGTTATGAAATGCAAAATCTATTTCCTCAAATACTATAATTCTTTTCTTATTATTCATCTTCTGTTAAAATTCTCAAAAATAACTGCTTACTTGCTACAGAGTCTCTTTGTTATGGTTCATGAATGAAGAGATTACAGTAATACCCCCAAAGTAAAGTAATTTAAATTTAATTTAATAGTTTTTAGATATATATTAATCAAGAGTAGATAAATAAAACAAATGGGAGATTCACTGTTAAATGAAGGAGATTTATCTCATGACTGCCTAGGTTTTAAGTTGTGCATAAAATCTAGCCAACACTAACTTCTTGAAAATTGCCCTTCTTTGTATGAAAAGAGTGACAAATGGACTTTTTCATCATGATTTATCTATTAAATTATCCTATAAAAATCATTAGACTCTTTCCATGCCTTAATAAACTCCTGTGATCTGACATTCCATCATCCATGTGCATAGATGTCTTGAAACTCTTCATTTCCCATGCCTAGCTTGGTTCAAGTGGCCCAAAACTCATGTGAATATTCTTCATCTCATCTAAACTCCATGAATGGTCTTTAAATATGTTATCAAGTCTGAAACAAACCATTTTAGTTCCTAGAACAACTTCTATGAACTCATTTAGCTCCTCAATCCTTCACTAGGCCTAGTTTCTTTGTAACCCTAAAAACCTATAAAACTCTTTGTGTATATATTATATTGAAAAAATGAGGGCATATTATAGGACATATTATAGTTTTTTATCTCCATGTCAAATTTCATCTTCTGATCTTGAGTGTAAGTTCATCTTTTCTGCCTCTCTCTCTCTTAAATTAGGCTTCAATTAGGCTTCCTTATTTAGGATCCTATTTTCTTGCTCTATAATTCTACCACACATGTGAAATAACCCAAAATCATGTGATTCAATTTCCATAAGCTATCAAAAACCTCCACGTCAATTTTGAGGTTTTGAGACCCTATGAAAGTATGCAAACCATGAAACCACCTTATTACCTAGTCTTATTTTGATCTTGTTTGACACTGCCTTAGAAAATGGGCCTGGTTTGACCAACTATATAATATCCTATTCAAATTTTTAGGCTTTAATGGCTGTTATAAGTCCAAAGTGACCTTATCCCATGATTGGGAATCTTTCTCCTTCTCAGAACACCTCAAAAACACTAAAAAACACACAAAATAAGGCATTTGTTAAAATCTGTAATCAACATAAAGGTAAATTTGGAGAATATTATTGGAGTCCTAAACAACATTCAAGAGGTTTTAGGAGCAAAATATTTCTTTATATATGAATTTTAGGTCTTTTTCAATGATTGTTCACTATTAGGGTTTAAGACCTGTTTGGGGTCTTAACAATTATTCATAAAGAACATATCATTAATTGACCTTCTTCCAATTTAAAAACCTTCTTGACTAACCTTATCAACTATCCCAAATGGTTCATCCTACCATGCAAAGTGTGAGCTATGGTATGAGCATTTGAAGTTGCTCTTCGGGTGGCATGCTTAGTGTTTCTTGAGCATGAGATAGGTTTAAATTGGGTTTTAGGTCTCAAATATTTATCTAAATGTTGGTAAAGGTTAAAAAACCTCTAAAAAAATACCCTTCATTATTTTAAATTCTTTGCTAGTGCTCATCACTCCTTTGTATGCTTATGGTGTACTGGTCAGGGGTCTTAGGGTTTAGGCTTGTCTCCTCTTTGCTAGCCCTCAAGGGAATCTAGTTTGAAACTTGAGATTTGGTACCTCATAAAAGTGTTCTAGTACCATTTCAATGTCTATGTATTGCCTTAAGGTCCATTCATGAGGTCTGGAAACTTGTTTCATGCTTTGAGTGTAAAAAGATCTCTTAGTTTCATGACTTCCCTTTACCATTGGAGTGGGCAAGGTTTGAGACAAAATAATCAATATGTATACTATTAATATGATATTAAGTGGATAATTAATGTCTTAATCCACTCATGAAATCCTTATATACCAATTTGTAGAGTGTGATCATATCTATAGGATCCTCAAAACCCAAATTTACCTCTTGATTGGCAGGGTCTACTAGAGATTGTGTGAAAATTAAGCCTAATTGAGTTCTTACCTTTTCCTCATATTTACATTAGGTTTGGGGATTAGATAGGATCTCCATGAATTTGTATACCTTTTACAAACTCCCTTTCTCCCTCTCAGACCTATTCACAATCCTCACTCTCCTTCAATCAAGCAAAACCCTCAAAGAGTAAGCATACTTGTAGCATACGCTTGACTGTGTATGGGGTTTGAGATTTAGTTTGATCAGTCCTCACTTTGTTTCTCTTTTGTCTCAAAATGACCCTATGGCTTAATTTTTTTTTGAGGTAGACATTAAAATCCTTTCAAACATTTCTACCCTTATTTCAAGCTTTAAGGTTAGTCTACACCTGGAGTAACCTGTAGGTACTTTAGGGTTCATGACTATCATTCTATGTTTAGACCTTGCTTTCACATCATTAACTTCCTCAATAGTTCATGAATTTTTTTGCAATATAAATTGGGTCCAAACATTTTTCATACACCTAATCTACTCTTCTTATAATCTTGATGTGAGTACATCCCACTAGTAGCCTGTAGGTGTTTATTTGGTCACTTGAATGTGTTTTGAGTATGTTTAACCCTTTCATCACTAATATTCTCTTGGTCTTGAACTTTATTGAGATCCTAAAATAGCTTCAATCACTATCAAACATTCTCTACCCCTTCACTTTAGGTCTAAAACTGAGTTGACCCTTTCAAATAGGCCTGTGGGTGGTGTTCAAGGGTCATGATTGCATTTAGTGTATAAGACCTCACTCATACCTCAATGATATTGAATCTAAGTTAAAGTGATGATCTATGTTCAAAACACCCTTCAAACACTTTGTCCTTTCTTTGGGTTTGATACCAATCTACTCTAACAACCACCGGTAGGTTCCCTTTTATGGTATTTAAGCATTGTGTCTCCTATGCTCTTTGGGTTTAGGATCTCACTATCACACAAATATCCATTTTTAATGTTCTTGAGCTTGCATTTTTCTCTTAGTTAGGTTCCAATCTCTTTCATCACCTCTGATCCTTTTCCTTTAGGTTTGAACCAACCCATCACTGCCTTACAGCCTATAGGTGCTTGTTTGATTGTGTAGTTAGTCTCATTCTTATCCTACCTATGAGTGTCCAGCATCTCTTTAAGCCTTTGTGACACTATCTCTTCTTCTTAAAATTTAATCTCATATGTGGATTTCTTTATGTTTGAATGATATTAACTTTGATCTCAAATAAGGACCTATAGGATTAAGGACTATAGGTCTCTACCTGATTGTGTAGGATGCAAGGAGCCACTTTCTTAAGTTCTTAAACCTCTTTCAACACTATCAAACCTCTTCACACTCTAGTCATTTATTCAAGGACTACAAATATTTTAGGATTTCTCAATACCTTCTATCAACTTCAACTCACCTTCAAGCTACTAAATTGATCTATACGAACAACCTACAATTAGCATATGAATACTTGTTCTATGTGTTTCCTTATAACATCTAGTGGTTCATTCAACTTGATGGTGGAAATTATGTGGTTAAGACCATGTGAGTGTATTGAGAGATGTATTGGGTCCTTTCATGAGTAATGGGCATCTTCAAACTATTCCTACAATTCATACTTGAGTCTATTTAAGAAAGAGACACCTATGATCTTCATTGAAAAGTGTGCATTTATGTTTTACCTTCACTTTTATTCACTTTTAGGTGTACAATATGGTATTATAAACTTAAACCATGGTATACTTATGACACTTGAGCCCATTTTGAAAATCAATCTTGCATTAGACTACTCAAACACAAACCATGTTCCCAAAAACAAGCACACTTGAAGAAGATATAAAAAAGAAACATCTCATACAAGAATGATGAATTCCATGAAATTGAGTAATTTTACATGAATAATTAATCATTATAAACCTATAAGATTGACCACCATGAATACAAAATAGATACTTGCAGCAGAATCCACTAGAACAACTTATACACTAAGACATTTTTCTTCCAAAAGAAAACACTTCATGGAAATTATTTGGTTGATTAAAAAACCATGAAAAGATCTCCAATACCTTTAAAAACCACCCTCTTAACCATTCCTCTCCATAAAATTTTGAAGTGGAGAAACAAGTGCAAGAACATACCCCTCTCAAATGGATAGGCCATAGTGACTTGCTATCACTCTTAACGATTGTTCATAAATAAGAAACCCTCAATATACAAACCAATTCCACTAATTTATAGATTAATATGACCCCTAACTGTCAGGATCTTGCTCCTCAATTAGAGCACATATGATTACTTCTTGTATTAGCAACTAAACACGGAATTATACCAGAATCAATAAGTAACTAGAAATATGAAACAACACAGGATTTGAGAGACAATACACAATTGTATTAAATACTTAGAAAAAAATACAATAAAGAAGATGCCACTTCTTCTTCCACCTCAAAGTTTCGCCACGCCTCAAGACCTTCTGCCCTCTCTCTCTCGGTCCCAACAATCAACTCAAATATAGAATTGATGTTCACCTCTCCAACCAGTTAGTAACACACTACCAGTACACCAAGTACACAACCGTACTCCAAGTAGATCTCCTGCTCTCTACTGCTACCTGCAAATCACTAGACCTTACTCACCAATGTAGATATCTCTACATCCCTAAAGAACCCTTGTCCTTGCCTCACCAAGTCCTTATGATTCTTCAACCAGTACCCCGGTGGATTAGCTCCTAAACCTTGCAGACCCTACAACTCTCCCTGATCATACACTCTCAGCACCCCTTTGGAACTAGGAGGAGCTACACTAGCTCTCTCTAAAAGCTCAATGGCTTTCTAGCACACTTTTACAATACAACCCATGATTCCATATATAGATCTCATGCTTATAATAATTATACTACCTTAATTACAATAATTAGACACGCAACTCAAGACTAAGACTAGCCTTTGACATGCAAACAAACAGTCCAAAAATAGACTCTCTGGGATCAACATGCAAACTGCTTGTTCTTGCATAGGCTACCGACGTCGACTCCTCCATGACCGATGTCGGCCGACTGGTAACCGACGCCGATTGGTTCTTCGCTACTATCTAACCGACGTCGATTGATCAGACTGACGCTGATTTACTTGCAACTGACTCTGCAACTCTGCATCCTTCGTAACTTCCCCTGTTTGCATCCTGGTGAAGCTTTTAGCTCCACAACCTAACAATCTCCCACTTGGAGATAAACAGATGCACTTGTACATGTACCTATACACCATCTAAATTATTCCCTGGCTTGTATCCCTCTTCAAGATCAACCCTGAAGACTAACCACCACACAACCTGTGATGCTATACCTGTCATTCAAGTAACCTGCCACATCCGAACCTACACATCCATGTAGTGAAGTCCTTGACCCTGCATAACATGTTAACCTGCTACTGATCCCTCTCAAGTACCTGAGAATCTACCTTCCCCGAATTGGCTCCAAACTCTCTAACAGCTCCCACTGATTGGGAAAACTCAGGTCTACACTAGACCTCATGTGATTTCAAACCCTATTCTAAGCTCCGCTTGAACTGTCCAGCCCTTGGTGTGCTTACCGATTCTGCATCCTGAACCTCACCAACACCGTCTTCACATCAGCTCCCATTGGAGACAAAAATCTCCATGTCTCTTATGCCAAAGAATTTCACTGCTCCAAATTCTCCCTGACATACCTATGAACTAACCTTAACCTTAGCTCAGCAAAACCCTGTATGTACAAATCTGATAGCAAACCATCCACATACAGTAACAGGATAATGTCATGACTCATCATCCACCTGGTAAGAACAAACACAATAGTTACACTGACATTGACTGAAGCCCTGCTTAGTCATCCACCTGTCAAAACATGTACCACTGTCTTGCAGCTTCTTCAAGACCATATGCCTTGGCTTCCATCTCACGTATCCATCCATTCTCTTCTTTAACTTGGAAATCCATTTCGTCTCTCAGTGCTTACTTTTAGCTGACAACTCTACCAATGAATACATGTTTGGTTCTTCTCCAAGGATTCACACTCCTCATCCATGCCAAGCTCCCACTGTATCTGGATTCTACCTGCATTGCCTCTTCGCATCTTCCTGGTTCTTGACCATCAATAAGCAATATAAAGAAGGTGAACAAAAAATATGAGGTTCACTTACCCTTTCTAACCTCGACATGATCGTTTAAGACTTGTTGACAACTTGCTGTCCGCCCAATATCTGTTCTAGTGACCGATCTCAGCCATCTCCCAGTCTGCTCCCAACCGATGTCGGTTCCCTGCACTGACCCTGACTGTTGACATCGTCTCTTTGGCCGACGCTGGTGTCACATCTACCGACATCAGTTCCTTCATGACCAACATCGGTTACTGTTTGACCGATGTCGGTACCTGTGTTCGTCTGTGAGTGATAACTTTTTACCCGTGAGCTCTCCATGGATCAAAATCCTGATCAAATCAACCCTGCTCTGCTCAGAATAATTCAGTTCCCTCACCTGATCTCTATCCATCATCTCTTCCATGAACACCAAGGCTTTCTAGTTCTTTAGCTTGTCAAAGACATCTGACTTCCGCTTCAAACCTTGCATTCTCCTTCTACATATGTGACTAAGCCTATGAAGCCACATCTCTGCAACAGAAGGTGAATCAACAATATAAGTAGATAGATAAAGAATACCTAATTTTTTACCACCATCTAATTCAAGTGTATCCGCTATGAGAGTTACAGTGCATCTCTCATCACCTAACTTTCTTGAAGAAATTACACTCATCTCTAAGACTGGTACCTACATAACCTCATTCAACACCTGTGTTATTCGTCTGCAATTTCAGCTTCACTTCCCCTTTGCCAATTCTTTGGCAAGGCTCACCAGCTCCTCTCCCTGGGGCTGCATGGAAAGAGGCAACATAATCTGTTAACCAAGATTCAACTTTATCCAAGAAACCTCCCAAAGCATCCTGTGCAACAACACCTACAACATCTGCATCTTCAGTTCCTTCATGCTGATTTGCTACCAACCAACAATATTCTTTATTTCCCTTCTCTTTCTTTCCATCAATCAGACCATTCGTGCTATTCAATTTCTCCATTCATAGCTTACTTCCTTCTACCATTGCTATACTCTCACTCAATTAGAAACCCCTGTGAGTAACTTGTAATCAAAAAACACTACCAGATCTGAACCACCTGTTAGTCAACCCAACCAAAAGCTCTGATACCAACTTGTCAGGATCTTGCTCCTGAATTAGAGCACATATGATTATTTCTTGTATTAGCAACTAAACACGGAATTATACCACAATCAATAAGTAACTAGAAATATGAAACAACACAAGATTTGAGAGACAATACACAATTGTATTAAATACTTAGAAGAAAATACAATAAAGAAGATGCCACTTCTTCCACCTCAAAGGTTCGCCACGCCTCAAGACCTTCTTCCCTCTCTCTGTCGGTCCCAATAATCAACTCAAATATAGAATTGATGTTCACCTCTCCAACCAGTCAATAACACGCTGCCAGTACACCAAGTACACAACCGTACTCCAAGTAGATCTCCTGCTCTCTGCTGCTACTTGCAAATCACTAGACCTTACTCACCAATGTAGATATCTCTACATCCCTGAAGAACCCTTGTCCTTGCCTCACCAAGTCCTTATGATTCTTCAACCAGTACCCCGGTGGATTAGCTCTTAGACCTTGCAGACCCTGCAACTCTCCCTGATCATACACTCTCAACACCCCTTTGGAACTAGGAGGAGCTACACTAGCTCTCTCTAAAAGCTCAATGGCTTTCTAGCACACTTTTACAATACAACCCATGAGTCCATATATAGATATCATGCTTACAATAATTATACTACCTTAATTATAATAATTAGACACGCAACTCAAGACTAAGACTAGCCTTTGATATGCAAACAAACAGTCCAAAAATAGACTCTCTAGAATCAAAATGCAAACTACATGTTCTCGCACAGGCTGTCGACGTCGGCTCCTCCATGACCGATGTCGGTTGACTGGTAACCGATGCCGGTTGGTTCTTCGTTGCTATCTGACCGACATCAGTTGATCAGACTGACGTCGGTTTACCTGCAACTGACTCTACAACTCTACATCCTCTGTAACTTCCCTTGTTTGCATCTTGGTGAAGCTTTTAGCTCCACAACCTAACAATCTCCCACTTGGAGATAAACAGCTACACCTATACCTGTACCTGTACACCATCTAAATTATTCCCTGGCTTGTATCCCTCTTCAAGATCAACCCTGAAGACTAACCACCACACAACCTGTGATGCTATACCTATCATTCAAGTAACCTGCCACATCTGAACCTACACATCCATGTAGTGAAGTCCTTGACCCTACATAACATGTTAACCTGCTGCTGATCCCTCTCAAGTACTTGAGAATCTACCTTCCTCGAATTGGCTCCAAACTCTCTGACAGCTCCCACTGATTGAGAAAACTCAGGTCTACACTAGACCTCATGTGATTTTGAACCCTATTCTAAGCTCCGCTTGAACTGTCCAACCCTTGGTGTGCTTACCGATTTTGCATCCTGAACCTCGCCAACACCGTCTTCACATCAGATCCCACTGGAGACAAAAATCTCCATGTCTCTTATGCCAAAGAATTTTGCTGCTCCAAATTCTCCCTGACATACCTCTGAACTAACCTTACTCTTAGCTCAACAAAACTCTGTATGTACAAATCTGCTATCAAACCATCCACATACAGTAACAGGATAATGTCATGACTCATCATCCACCTGGTAAGAATAAACATAATAGTTACACTGACATTGACTGAAGCCCTACTTAGTCATCCACTTGTCAAATCCTGTACCACTGTCTTGCAGCTTCTTCAAGACCATATGCCTTGGCCTTCCGTCTCACGTATCCATCCACTCTCTTCTTTAACTTGAGAATCCATTCCATCTCTCAGTGCTTACTTTCAGCTGACAACTCTACCAATGAATACCTTTTTGGTTCTTCTCCAAGGACTCACACTCCTCATCCATGCCAAGCTCCCACTATATCTAGATTCTACCTTCATTGCCTCTTCACATCTTCCTAGTTTTTAACCATCAATAAGCAATATAAAGAAGGTGAACAATGAATATGAGGTTCACTTACCCTTTTTGACCTCGACATGAGCGTTTGAGACTTGTTGACAGCTTGCTGTCCACCCAATATCTGTTCTAGTGACCGATCTCGGCCATCTCCCAGTCTGCTCCTGACCGATGTTGGTTCCCTGCACTGACCCTGATTGTCGACGTCATCTCTTTGGCCGACGCCGGTTTCACATCTGTCGACGTCAGTTCTTTCATGACCGACGTCGGTCTTCTTATTGCCGACATCGATTACTATCTGACCGACGTCGGTACCTATGTTCATCTGTGAGTGATAACTTTTTACCCGTGAGCTCTCCATGGATCAAAATCCTGATCAAATCAACCCTGCTCTGCTTAGAATAATTCAGTTCCCTCACCTGATCTCTGTCTGTCATCTCGTCCATGAACACCAAGGCTTTCCAATTCTTTAGCTTGTCAAAGACATCTGACTTCTGCTTCAAAACCTGCATTCTCTTTCTACATATGTGACTAAGCCTATGAAGCCACATCTCTGCAATAGAAGGTGAATCAACAATATAAGTAGATAGATAAAGAATACCTACTTTCTTACCACCATCTAATTCAAGTGTATCCACTGTGAGAGTTATAGTGCATCTCTCATCACCTAACTTTCCTGAAGAAATTAGACTCATATCCAAGACTGGTACCTGCATAACCTCATTCAACACCTGTGTGTTATCCGTCTGCAATTTTAGCTTCACTTCCCCTTTGCCAATTCTTTGGCAAGGCTCACCAGCTCCTCTCCCTGGGGCTGCATGGAAAGAGGCAACATAATATGTTAACCAAGATTCAACTTTATCCAAGAAACCTCCCAAACCATCATGTGCAACAACACCTGCAACATCTGCATCTTCATGCTGATCTGCTACCAACCAACAATATTCTTTATTTCCCTGCTCTTTCTTTCCATCAATCAAACCATTCATGCTATTCAGTTTCTCCATTCGTAGCTTACTTCCTTCAGCCATTACCATACTCCCACTCAATCAGAAACCCCTGTGAGTAACCTATAATCAACAAACACTACCAAATCTGAACCACCTATTAGTCAACCCAACCAAAAGCTCTGATACCAACTTGTCAGGATCTTGCTCCTTAATTAGAGCACATATGATTACTTCTTGTATTAGCAACTAAACACAGAATTATACCAGAATCAATAAGTAACTAGAAATATGAAATGACACAAGATTTGAGAGATAATACACAATTGTATTAAATACTTAGAAGAAAATACAATAAAGAAGATGCCACTTCTTCTACCTCAAAGGTTTGCCACACCTCAAGACCTTCTTCCCTCTCTCTCTCGGTCCCAACCATCAACTCAAATATAGAATTGATGTTCACCTCTCCAACCAGTCAGTAACACGCTGCCAGTACACCAAGTACACAACCGTACTCCAAGTAGATCTCCTGCTCTCTGCTGCTACCTGCAAATCACTAGACCTTACTCACCAATGTAGATATCTCTACATCCCTGAAGAACCCTTATCCTTGCCTCACCAAGTCCTTATGATTCTTCAACCAGTACCCCGGTGGATCAGCTCCTAGACCTTGCAGACCCTGTAACTCTCCCTGATCATACACTCTCAGCACCCCTTTGGAACTAGGAGGAGCTACACTAGCTCTCTCTAAAAGCTCAATGGCTTTCTAGCACACTTTTACAATACAACCCATGATTCCATATATAGATCTCATGCTTACAATAATTAGACTACCTTAATTACAATAATTAGACACGCAACTCAAGACTAAGACTAACCTTTGACATGCAAACAAACAGTCCAAAAATAGACTCTCCGAGATCAACATGCAAACTGCCTGTTCTCGTACAGGCTGCCAACATCGGCTCCTCCATGACCGATGTTGGCCGACTAGTAATCGACACCAGTTGGTTTTTCGTTGCTATCTGACCGACGTCAGTTGATCAGACCGATGCCGGTTTACCTGCAACTGACTCTGCAACTCTGCATCCTTCGTAACTTTCTCTGTTTGCATCCTGGTGAAGCTTTTAGCTCCACAACCTAACAATCTCCCACTTGGAGATAAACAACTGCACTTATACCTCTACCTGTACACCGTCTAAATTATTCTCTGGCTTGTATCCCTCTTCAAGATTAACTTTGAAGACTAACCACTACACAACCTGTTATGCTATACCTGTCATTCAAATAACCAGCCACATCCAAACCTACACATCCATGTAGTGAAGTCCTTGACTGACCCTGCATAACATGTTAACCTACTACTGATCCCTCTCAAGTACCTGAGAATATACCTTTCCCAAATTGGCTTCAAACTCTCTGATAGCTCCCATTGATTGGGAAAACTCAGGTCTACACTAGACCTCATGTGATTTCGAACCCTATTCTAAGCTCCACTTGAACTGTCCAGCCCTTGGTGTGCTTACCGATTCTGCATCCTGAACCTCGCCAACACCATCTTCACATCAACTCCCACTAGAGACAAAAATCTTCATGTCTCTTATGCCAAAGAATTTTGCTGCTCCAATTCTCCCTGACATACCTCTGAACTAACCTTACCCTTAGCTCAGCAAAACCCTATATGTACAAATCTGCTAGCAAACCATCCACATACAGTAACAGGATAATGTCATGACTCATCATCCACCTGGTAAGAACAAACACAATAGTTACACTGACATTGACTGAAGCCCTGCTTAGTCATCCACCTATCAAAACCTGTACCACTATCCTGCAGCTTCTTTAAGACCATATGCCTTGGCCTTTCGTCTCACGTATCCATCCACTCTCTTCTTTAACTTGGGAATCCATTTCGTCTCTCAGTGCTTACTTTCAGCTGACAACTCTACCAACGAATACCTATTTGGTTTTTCTCCAAGGACTCACACTCCTCATCCATGCCAAGCTCCCAATGTATCTAGATTTTACCTACATTGCCTCTTCGCATCTTCCTAGTTCTTGACCATCAATAAGCAATATAAAGAAGGTGAACAATGAATATGAGGTTCACTTACCCTTTCTGACCTTGACATGAGCATTTGAGACTTGTTGACAGCTTGTTGTCCGCCTAATATCTGTTCTAGTGACCGATCTCTTCCATCTCCCAGTCTGCTCCCGATCGATGTCAGTTCCCTGCACTGACCCTAACTGCCGACGTCGTCTCTTTGGCTGACGCCGGTGTCACATCTACCAACGTCAGTTCCTTCATGACCGACATCGGTCTTCCTTTTGCCGACGTCGATTACTATCTGACCGACGCCGGTACCTGTGTTCGTCTGTGAGTGATAACTTTTTACCCGCGAGCTCTCCATGGATCAAAATCTTGATCAAATCAACCCTGCTCTGCTCAAAATAATTCAATTCCCTAACCTAATCTCTATCCATCATCTCCTCCATAAACACCAAGGCTTTCTAGTTATTTAGCTTGTCAAAAACATCTGACTTTCACTTCAAAACCTGCATTCTCTTTCTACATATGTGACTAAGCCTATGAAGCCACATCTCTGCAATAGAAGGTGAATCAGCAATATAAGTAGATAGATAAAGAATACCTAATTTCTTACCACCATCTAATTTAAGTGTATCTGTTGTGAGAGTTACAGTGCATCTCTCATCACCTAACTATCCTGAAAAAATTAGACTCATCTCCAAGACTGGTACCTGCATAACTTCATTCAACACCTGTGTGTTATTCGTCTGCAATTTCAGTTTCACTTCCCCTTTGCCAATTCTTTGGCAAAGCTCACCAACTCCTCTCCCTGGGGCTGCATGGAAAGAGGTAACATAATCTGTTAACCAAGATTCAACTTTATCCAAGAAACCTCCCAAAGCATCCTGTGCAACAACACCTGCAACATCTACATCTTCAGTTCCTTCATGCAGATCTGCTACCAACTAAAAATATTCTTTATTTCTCTGCTCTTTCTTTCCATCAATTAGACCATTTGTGCTATTCAATTTTTCCATTCGTAGCTTACTTCCTTTTGCCATTGTTATACTCCCACTCAATCAGAAACCTCTGTGAGTAACCTGTAATCAACAAACACTACCAGATCTGAACCACCTATTAGTCAATCCAACCAAAAGCTCTGATACCAACTTGTCAAGATCTTGCTCCTCAATTAGAGCACATATGATTATTTCTTGTATTAGCAACTAAACACAGAATTATACTAGAATCAATAAGTAACTAGAAATATGAAACAACACATGATTTGAGAGACAATACATAATTGTATTAAATACTTAGAAGAAAATACAATAAAGAAGATGCCACTTCTTCTTCCACGTCAAAGGTTCGCCATGCCTCAAGACCTTCTTCCCTCTCTCTCTCAATCCCAACAATCAACTCAAATATAGAATTGATGTTCACCTCTCCAACCAGTCAGTAACACGCTGCCAGTACACCAAGTACACAACCGTACTTCAAGTAGATCTCCTGCTCTCTGCTGCTACCTGCAAATCACTAGACCTTACTCACCAATGTAGATATCTCTACATCCCTGAAGAACCCTTATCCTTGCCTCACCAAGTCCTTATGATTCTTCAACCAGTACCCCAGTGGATCAGCTCCTAGACCTTGCAAACCCTGCAACTCTCCCTGATCATACACTCTCAGCACCCCTTTGAAACTAGGAGGAGATACAATAGCTCTTTCTAAAAGCTCAATGGCTTTCTAGCACACTTTTACAATACAGCCCATGAGTCCATATATAGATCTCATGCTTAAAATAATTAGACTACCTTAATTACAATAATTAGACACATAACTCAAGACTAAGACTAGCCTTTGACATGCAAACAAACAGTCCAAAAATAGACTCTCTGAGATCAACATGCAAATTGTCTGTTCTCGCATAGGCTTCCAACGTCGGCTCCTCCATGACCGATGTCAGCCGACTGGTAACCGATGCCGATTGGTTCTTCGCTGCTATCTGACCGACGTCAGTTGATCAGACCGACACCGATTTATCTGCAACTGACTCTGCAACTCTGCATCCTCCATAACTTCCCCTGTTTGCATCCTGGTGAAGCTTTTAGCTCCACAACCTAACACTAACAATGTCTAAAGTCTTATATCCTAAATCTCTCTCTTGGTTGTATCATTCAATTCAAATTTGCCTTCCTAAGCTTGTGAAGGTAGTGAGAGACTATAAAAGGTGTTTGGAGTGTCAATTAGACTTAAAACTTGGTCTAGAGTTGGAAAATGATCTAAGGGACCCCAAGGGACACTTCCAAACCATTTTCAATTTTCAATTTATCTTTTAAGGCCATACAAGTGCTTTTAAAGTGTCATTTTACAAAGATTAGGTGTTGAAATAGAGATGCTATTAGACCTTGAATACCCTTGAACATTATTTGTCTTACTTTCAACACTAGGGATGTTTAGAAACTTATTTAAACGTTATTTTATTGAAGTGGTACATCCAACTCTTCTAAATGGGCCAAAATGTGATAACTCTTGAACCAAAATAGGTTGAGCCTTGTCCCTGCTTAGTGCGCAAGTATTTTATTAATTTCAAGTACATAAGGGTGCCTTTACTCTGTTAACCCTTTTACAATGCAAACATGGATTTATATAGTTTTTACCAATGACCAGTAAAAACAACTAATCCTATAACCAACTAAATATGGGAAAATGACCTATAAGGTAATTCTAATTAATAAATATAAAACATTAAAACTACCTAATAATTAAACTAAGTTTATTTTATGGGGGTGTCTTTACTAAAAGATGCATGCCCCATTTACAATAATTATTTATTACCTACCAAAAATCTAACCTAATGTTAAGACTTTGGAACAAGTCCTAAAAAACCCCCCTATGATCCAAAGTCAGGTCTTTGGACACATACCAAGCATTTTTCTAAATTTTTCAAATTTGATTCTATCAAGGGGTTTTGTGAAGATATCAGCTATCTAATCAACAGTTGGGCAATATATTGGATCAAGAGTTTTCTTTGCCACCAGCATTCGTAGATAATGGTATTTGACATCCATATGTTTTGTTTTGGCATGAAACACTGGATTCTTGGACATCTTGATTGCACTCTAATTATCAATGTATAACTGTGTAGGAGCAAACTAAGAAACCTGAAGATCTTCAAGAATACGATGAAGGTAAACAATTTCTCTAGAAGCATCCCATGCTGCAATATACTCTAATTCTACTAATGAATTTGCCACTGTATCCTGCTTCTTACAACACCAAGCAATGGCAGCTGAACCCATATGCATAGTGTATCCTATGGTTGACACTGTCATCCACACATCTGCCAAAATCTGCATCACAATATCCAACAAGTTTGAATTTCTTGTTGCAGTGGTATTCAAGGCCATATGTTTTCATTCCTTGAAGGTAATGAAGTACTCATTTTGCTGCATGCCAATGAATTTCTCTAGGATCATGCATAAACCTAGATAAAATTCTAATTGAAAATGAAATATTGGGCATGGTAGTCATCAAGTATATCAAACCTCCCACCAATTGTCTATATGTGGTGCCATCAAAAAAGGCACTGCTATCATCCTTAGACAATTTCAAGTTACTTTCCATGGGAGTGAGGGCAAGTTTGCAATCAATCATGCCAAACCTCTCTAATAAATCACAAATATACTTAGTTTGTGAAATGAAAATACTATGCTCTTTCTGAGTTACCTCTATGCCTAGATAGTAGTGAAGAAGTCCAAGATCTGTCATCTCAAACCCATATTTTAATTCCTTCTTCACAGACTTGTTATGATTTTCATCATTACCTGTAACAAACAAGTCATCAACATAGAGAACTAGTATCACCATTTTCTTACCCTGCACTCGAAAATATAGAGTATCATCTGATTCACTGTGATGAAAACCAATAGATTTCAAGTATGAATCCATTTTCTCATACCAAGCCCTGGGTGCCTGTTTGAGCCCATACAAAGCTTTTGTCAATTTACACACTTTGTGTTCAGCACCCACCTGTTCAAAACCCTGAGGTTGTTTCATATAGACTTCTTCTTGTAAATCACCATTTAAAAAAGCACTTTTAACATCCAATTGATGTACTTTCCAACCATTTTGTGCTGCTAAGGCAAGTACCATATGAATAGTGTGCCATTTGGCAGTTGGTGCAAATGTTTCCTCATAGTCAATATCTTCTTGTTACACATATCCTTTTGCAACAAGTCGTGCCTTATGTTTGTCAATGGAGCCATTTGATTTATACTTAGTCCTATAACCCCATTTACATCTGATGGGTTTAACATGTGGAGGAGGATCAACTAAAACCCATGTATTATTGTTAAGTATGGAATCATACTCACATTTCATTCCCTGTTGCCAAACATGTTCAGTAGATGCCTCCTCAAAAATGGATGGCTCAGTGGAAGAAGTAGTAACAACCATAACATAGTTCACCTATTTTTGAGAATTCCTGGGCCCTATTAAACCAACTTCATCTGCTGTCAAGTTAGAAAAAGTAATTTGAGCCCATTTTGGATACTTAGACAAATTATTCAAATCAGGGACTCCAAAATTCTCATTAGGTGCATTATTCGATGTGGGACTTAGAGAATTTTCAACAATTTCTAAGTCATCAACCTGTGAAATTGTAGATGAAGGAGAGGAAAGTGAAGGAATTTGAGTCTCATACCATAACTTCAAAGAGTTATCCCCATTATTTAAACCCTTATCTCTTTTTGACTTTTTCCTCTCTAATCTATCAAGTTGAGAATCAATCTCTGTAGTGTTCATAGTCCCAAACTCATCAAATATTACATCTCGACTCACTATGAATTTGCCTGAATCCTGTGCAAGCAAATGAAACCCCTTTTTATCTTCAGAATAACCAAGAAAGATGCATTTTTGACTTCGTGGTTCCAACTTAGTTATATGTTTAATAAGAACCAAAGCAAAACAAACACATCCAAACACTTTCAAGTGTTTAACTTTGGGTTTAAACCCATACCATGCCTCATATGGAGTTTGTCCCAAAAGTGCAACTATGGGGGACCTGTTTCTCAAATACACTGTAGTACCAATAGCTTCGGCCTAAAACTTATCATCAAGTTGTTTATAGTGCAACATGGCACGTGATGTGCCATCTAAAGTTCTATTCATTCGTTCAGATACTCTATTTTGTTGTGGAGTATAAGCATTACTATATTGTTGATGAATTCCATGATCTTGACAATAATCTAAAAATTCATTTGAGGTATACTCACCTCCATTATCCGAACGAAGAGTGGCCAAATGTGACCCTATTTCTTTTTCAACTAAGTGTAACCAAATAAAAAACTTAGCAAAAACTTTAGATTTGTTTTTCATAAAGAATACCCAAGTCATCCTAGAAAAGTCATCAATAAACAAGACAAAGTATCTACACCCACCAATGGATGACTTTTTCATGTCACATACATCACTATGAACTAACTGTAAACATCTGTTAGCTCTCCAAGATGACTGTTTAGGAAATTTTTCTCAATTTTATTTACCCAGAACACATGACTCACAAAGAATACTATCTTTGCAAAAAGTGGGCAACCCATTCACCATACCATATCTCTTCAAATCCACTAAAGAGTGGATATAAAAATGTCCATAGTGGAGATACCATAACCACTATGTAGACATAGTACCTGTACCTGTGTCAACAACTGTTGCAAGTTCTATATTGGGAGGAAGCACTTTACAATGCAATCTAACCAAGTTTCCATCTTCATATCATGTATACATTGTTTTATAATCATTCTTTACTGAATTGATGTAAATGAGCCCATTTTCAAGCACAATTTGATAACCTTTCTTTCGAATAGTTACCAAAGAAAGTAAGTGTTTCTTCAATGTGGGAACATACCAAACATCCTTCAAGTATTTTATAGACCCATTAGGAAGAAGAATCTGAATAGATCCAAGTCCTAGTGGTGTATGCATATACTTATCTGCTAAGGCAACTGGAGAGAGAGAAGCTTCCTTATAAGACCAAAAGAAATCTCTCCTAAATGTCATGTGTTTGGTTGCTCCTGTGTCTAAAACCCATACATCTATGAGCTCATCTCTAGCCTCATATTCAATATAATCAATGTGCCCCAAAGTAGTGAATGTAGATTCATGGGCAACATTACTAGATTCATCATAGTCATGATCAACATACTAAGCAGAGTTAGTCTTAGTCTCTTTTTGTGGCCTCTGAATTTTATCAAAAGGAATCCTACATTATGAGGCAATGTGACCAAAATTTCCACATCTATGACACTGAATGTCTGATCTACCTCGACCTCTACCCCTATATGAGTTGTGACTATGTCCTCGATCACTTGTTTCATGTGAATGTGATTGATTAGATTGTTGATTATTTGAATGACCCTTACCTTTGTTTTGATATCTACCTCCTTTGTAACCTTGACCCCCTTTAGAACTATTTCCTCTATTATTTTGATGCCCAGATGAAGATGAACTAGGCTTTGACTCTAAAACATGGGCTTCTTCAGTTTTCTTGGATTTTTTGGGTAGAGAGAGGTGATGTTAGATGAGCAACTCAGCCAACTTATCAAAGGTGATGCTTGTGATCTTGTCAGAGACATGCAACATTTCAACAAAATTCCTATAGGACCCTGGTAGTCCTTTCAAAGCAGCAGTAACTATGAGGTCATCATCTAGTTTACCAAAACCAGCCTTAGTGTACTCAGTAGTGATATTTTTCAACTTAGACATATATTCTCCCATATCCCCATTTTCATCTAATGACAAAGTAAACAACTGCATATGAATATCTATCTTCTTATGCTTAGGTTTCTTATCATACAAATCTGACAATGTTTTCCATGCAGTGTAACTATGAAGAGAATTTTCAATATGAACATACGTATCATAAGCATAACAACATTTAATGAGATCTAAGGCCTTAGAATCATGAAAATTGAATATATCTAATTTATCCTGCTCTGTTGGCAATGCAGGATTTTCATTCTTAACAATATCCCATAACTCATTAAAAACTAGTGAAGCCTCCATCAATCGTTTTCAATCTGAATAATTGGAAATTGTTAATCTATCACCATTTGAAAGCAAATTTTGAATTTTTGGCATTTTGAAATGAAAGTAAGTGCAGTAGAGAAACGTGTGACAAAATGCAAAAGAAATGAAACAAATATCACAGTCACTGCACAAGACACTACTTCTACGGGGTTTTGCACTTAACCTCTGCATAGAGCGTAAAAGAAAAAAATAAGTATTTTTGATGGGTTTTGCACTTAACCACACCAAAAATCAATGATTACACCATTATTTCACCAAATTACAACCTTATTTCACCAATTACACCCTTATCTCACCATAACAATGCAAAAGAAATATGATTGAATTCCGCCCCTTTTTCAAAAAATTAAATAACACAATACAATAAGTATGTGTTTTATAATATTCTGATTTAAAAAAGAATATTCCTTTTTCAAAAAAGCATATTCCAAATTTAAAAAAAAACTTTCTCCAAAAAGAAGGGATTTGAACCCTGACCTCCTCCTTTGCAAGCTTCTAACAAAATAAGCTTAACCAATTGCTTTAAGAGCATTTGCAGAACATTATCCTCAAAAATTTCTATTTATATCAGATTTTGTGTATGAGAAAAAATAAAAATAAAATTACATATGAGTAAATAAATTAAAATTTTTCCCTTTTTACAACTTCTTTTCCAAGCTATCTCCCATGAGACCCAGTCACAACAAATTTAATGAAAATAAAACTTTTAAAATATCAAAAATAAATTGTTGAGTTTTATACTGCGCCATTCTTCCCTTGGGACGCCATGACTGCTCCTGGATGTTTTTCTCCACCTACTCTTTCTCCTATAGGTCGTACAAATCTGTACATGCTAAATAAAAAGGATTTTTACTGAGTTTTTGTGAATTTTCAAGGTATGTTTTGCAGGGAATGGATTCAAAATGAATCCTGGGCATTGGAAAGCCATACAACAGGCCGTACAAATTTAAAAAAATTGCATATTTTCAATTTGAATGCAAAAATAGGGATTTAATACCATTTGTAGATGTTTTAGCTATTAAGAGGCCTGAGAATGAATGGAAATACCAAAGGCGGCCATGAATAAACATTACAGAGGTTTTTCTCAAATAAAAAGGCCGTACAAATCTGGTTTTGGTTGAAAAAACTATGAATTTAATAACATTAAATGCTAAAAATTTATTTTTTATGCCAAATGAGAAGGTTTAACACAGGAAAATGGAGTATCAAATGATCAAAAAGACCAGACTGTGGTATATGGAAAATACAGGTTTAAATGTGAATAATATTTGAAAAATTAAAATAATTTAATAATTTTTCAAACATTTAAACCAATAAAAAAATTTAATTTTATATGGCATACCTTATTTCATGCCAAAAGATATCACGTGAATTGATTTTTCACCTTGCTTCTTCGAATTCACCGTGCTGCCAAAATAACCATGCTCTGATACCACTGATAACTCCTAAACTAAAATAGGTTGAACCTTGTCCCTGCTTACTGCGAATGCACAAGTATTTTATTAATTTCAAAAAATCAAGTACATAAGGGTGTCTTTACTCTGTTAACCCTTTTACAATGCAAACATGGATTTATATAGTTTTTACCAATGACCGGTAAAAACAACTAATCCTATAACCAACTAAATACGAGAAAACAACTCGTAAGGTAATTCTAATTAATAAATATAAAACATTAAAACTACCTAATAATTAAACTAAGTTTGTTTATTTTATGGGGGTGTCTTTACTAAAAGATGCATGCCCCATTTACAATAATTATTTATTACCTACCAAAAATCTAACCTAACATTAGGACTTTGGAACAAGTCCTAACAAAATGTGATTTTTTGCATGTAAGAGTCAAATAAAAGTTAGAGCATGATAATATGACATTAAATACACTTCAATAACTTTTTTATAATTAGTTTAGACCAAACTAATCCCTTGACCATGTTTGACTATTTTAAGACTTTTTACTTGACCATAGGACTAGATAAGTGAACATAAGACCAACCTCTAGACAAGACTAGACAAGGACACATTTTACCATATGGGACTATTAGAGACCATTTATGATCATGACAAGACCATGGCAAACATGTGACAACCCTATTAGGTTTCAATGTAGATAAGGTGACCAATTTTGACTTGAGGTCAAAATTTGGTCAACATTCTTAGTGATTTATAGGGGTAGCATGCTTAGAATGCTAATGGACCAGTAGCCTTCTCCTTCCATTGGGATATGGAGTCACTCTTTTACTACAATCTGAATTGATATGCGTTCTAGAGATTTCAAACTCACAACAAACACAAAATAATAAGGAAACACACACTATGCTCAAAGCATTTAGGGAAAACACACACAAAAGACTCAAACAACATGCCTAACCATATATATATATATATATATATATATATATATATATATATATATATACCTCAAAACATGTTTGAGGTGATGAAACACTTCTTTTGGCTTTAACTAGGATCTAAAAGAATGTTTCTTGAGTCACAACTTCTCCATGAGAGTAAGTCACCATATGATGGATGCTTGTTAATTTGTTTTTGCTTATAAAAGTGATCAAAGAACTTACCATTTATGGGACTTCTACTAGCTATAATTTGACCACTTGGAACTCCATTGAATGGTCTTCCTAGCTCTTCTTGAAGTTTGCTTGACAATGCAACCTTTTTGATCTCCTCCATGACCATTTTATGATTGTCAAATTGCTTCTTGGGAATCATGAAACCTTGGTCAACTTCACCTTCATCGAGACCATGATACACTTGATGTCTAAATCTCTCATGATTTTCTTCTTGATGGACCATCATTTATACAAGTGACTCAACGTCAGATTGAGGCTTAAATTGCTCCTCAACCAAATAAACTTTTGCCTTGGTCTGAATGAACTCTTCCAATACTATAGCCTACTTGATAGTGACTTGACACTCTTTTTTATGCTCAATAGGTCCATCATTGACCTTATAATTAATTTAATACTTCTTTTGAGAGAGAGTTGTCTTGTTCAAACTCCTAAACTATGGCATGGAACTACTACTATAATTCATCCTCTTCTTCATGACTGTCACATTCATGAACTCTTTCATTTTGAGCAAGTATAATTACATTGTCTTCCTCATTATCATGATCTATCATACTTTGAGACATATCATCGTCATACATATGAATAAGATAGTCACCTTCTGCATCTTATTGAAAAGGACTATCAAGACTTACCTTAGAATTTTCATCACCCTTATCTTGAATGATGTATGTGCCAAGGCATGTTTCTTCCATTAAAGTATAGAGATCGTATTCATATGTCTCAGCACCATGCTCATCTAAAAAGAGATCATAAATACCTTCAAGCTTGGAAGATGCTCCATCATCTATGACATGCTCTTCTTGCTCATGGATAATACAATTCAAATTAGAGCTAGCTTCTTCATATGGTTCAATGTGGAACTTGGCCAATGGTTGTTTTATTATAGTCACCTTTGATTCATACCTTATTTTAAAGGCCAATAAGGACCAATCAACATAAACATATCCTCATATCTTAGTGGTGAAGACTCTTGATAGACAAATAGTAAAGCATGTAGGTAAATCCACCACCACTATGTCTTGAAAAATTGGATAGTCATTCAAGAATTCCTTCAAACCTTTGATGAGCCCTATTGAATTGGTTGGTGTTCCATCAATATGCAACACTCCTTTGCTATATGGCTCGTATTTCAATCCCAACTTGTTTGCAACTAGTTTGGGCATGACTAAAGTGCTTGCCTAATTATCCATAATGTAATTATGGACAATTTTGTATCCCACAATGAGGGTATGATAGAAAGGTGGGGGTTCAAAAATATGAGTAGGTGTATTTATGAGGGCTACACCACCATGTCTTGATGGTTGAGGACTGATATGGAGTTGGGATAATTTCTCTTAGAGTAATTCTTTTTGACAAGACATGTGGAGTACTTCCTAAAGAGATATACTAGTCTTTGTGTTCTTCAAAGAGTCAATGACATTCAAAGGGGAGACACTAACCTTTTATTTCATACTTTTAGGAAATAAAATACCTTGAGATTGAGGTAATGAGGATTGAGTGACCCTTCCCAAGTTCTAATTTTGAAGAAATGCAAGATTTGTAGAGGCTACCACATTTACATTCATACCTTGTTTTCTTGAAGGAGGATTGCTTGGAGTTATGTCTACATCATGAACATATCCCAAATCTCTTCTCTTTGACCTTGTTTTGGCTGAAACTAAATTGATTTGATTTAGGAAAAGTCTATCTTCCACTTGAAAGTTTGCAAGGCTCACTCATTGACTACTACACTCTCCATTTGGTTCTGCTTGCATGAAGCTCTCACCTTTTGCTGTCAAGTGAGGATTAGTACCTCCTTGAGCTACCAAAGCTTGTCCTTCACCCTCATTCCCATTCATGTATTGTCCTTGAGGCTACCTTTATTTTCCTTGAACCAAGTTCATATAGACTAGAACCATGGCTCTTATGGTGGAAGAAAAAATTGGATCATAAACATTAGATGGTCTATTGAAATTAGGTTGACCTTATCCCCTCCCTTGACCATTATGCTGAGGTGGAAATATATTTTCTTATAGATGGTAGTATTAGGGGTTTTGTTGAACTCCAAACTATTGATTTGGTTGCCTAATTTGACATCTAAGTCCTTGAACTTTGCTTTCTAATCAATAACATCTTCTGATTTATTTGGAGAATTTTTAGGCTTGTTGTTTGAATTTGGAATTGGAACAAAGCTTGGAGAAGTAACATACATGTTAGGCAAGATAGACATAAAGAATTTTGGAGGGAGTTTACTAGCTTGAATCAAACCATTCTTATATCTAATAGCTATATGATAAGATTTAAGTAAATTATATCCATCCATGGACTAAAACATGACAACTATATCAGTCTGAATATCTCTAAGATAGTTTGGGAAAACAAAACTTGTAGGAGGTCTCATGAGAGGTGGCAACATATTCCATGTCCTTTGAAACATCTCATTGAAATCATGCATGGTTTCCTTGGGCCCTCTTTGAATGACATTTAGCTGATGTATGAGTTATGTATGATCACTTTTATCTTTAAAAGTTAGAGTCAAAAACTCCCTAAACTCATCCCATGTAGTAATACATCCTCCTGACAATTTTCTATACCAATCAAGGGCTTTTCTTCTAAGAGACATGGAAATCAATTTGACTGCTATGTTAACTTATGTGACATTATGGATTACAAAAGTTAGATATATCTCAAATATGCTCACTTGGGGTGATAGGACCTTTCCCATTAAAAGTGGGATACTCTTGGTGTTATTGGGAGGGATATCATCATAGGCATTAAAGTTTATAGGATTTTTAGTATTGAAGGTTGGGAAATCATGTTGCCTAGCCATGTTTCCTTCAAACTCTTCTTCACTCTCTTGCTCTTCTTGAATTTTAGAGTGTTCTTATTCTTTAGGCTCTTTAAGTGTCAAAATAGGCTCAAGAAATTAAACTTCAAGAGGAAGTTTAGGATGAGGGAGTGGATTTGTAGGATGATAACTTCTACTAGCAGCTAACCTAGTAAAGACCATGAAGCATGAACAAAGATAATAAGAAATTGGTTTGTACCTAGATATTATACTTTAAGTGGAGTCATCAAATGTTAAGTGAGGAACACTCATGAAGCTATGATGTTTTCAAGACCAACATTCACCTTAACAAGAAGTTCTTGAGATAATAGTCCCACTGAGCATGCCAGGACTGTTGTCACTTAATTTTTCACCCTTGAAAAAGTAGTTCAATATTTCTCCAAATTGAGTGGAACATGGGATTACCCATAAACCTATGGCTTGTCTATAATGGGGGTAAACCTCTAGATTGAAGGGCTAGCTCCCTTGATATGTCTATTTGAGATCATCACCTATATTATTAGCTTGTTTGAGGTTGAAAAGGGATAGAGAGAACTTGAAATAAACCTAATCTAATGAGGTAATGCACAAAGTTAATCTCTACTATAATAATATGAACATGCATTATGAAATATGATTCAAAAGACTGACTTCAACCTCAAAGTTTCTCTAACATAATTATTTCAAACATGAAGGTGATATGTAATGCACTTCTCAAGGTGGATGAACAAGAGATCTAATGGTAGACACTAATGCTTTCCTTACACTTAAATACACTAACTATACTTCATGTGACATATTAAAGAGTAGAATTCTTGCACAAAACATGGAAAAGTAAAGTGAACACAAGGATAAATGATTATCACTTGTCATTCAACTACGCACTAATTCACACACTTGGACAAGAAAGTTGAGAAATCAAAATTGGTTTGAAATATTTTATTCAAGGGCACAAATAGTATTCAAACTAGTAGGGATTTACCATAACAAATGTAGATTCTACAAACTTAGCCAAAATTGGCTACTTATATAGATAAGTGTGAAGAGAGATAAAGAGGGGCATGGTAGAAGGAGTTTGACAAGTGTCCATGAGAGTTACAACAAGAAATGGAGTTATGAGACAGTCTGAATAGACCTCCAAGGCCATGTGTCTCACTCTTGAAGCTTTTATGATCCTCCATATAGTGTAGGAGTTACAAAATTTCTTGATACCTATTGATGCCTAAATGTGTACCATAGGTGCCCAGAGTGTTTAAAAACATTTCTCATTTTAGAATTCCTAAGAACTCAATGCATGAATTACAAGTTGTGATAATCATATTATCTTTGATGGAACAGAGGTAAAACAAATGATTATTTCACAATATTTATAATGTTTTGTGGTTGAGAGCACCATGGCCAAATAGTAGATCTATGCAAAATATGAAGTATCTATGCTAATAGAAGTGAATTATGATCAAGAACTAGTCTAAAAACTAATATAAGATGGGTATTTACAATGATAATCAAACTAGAGTGATTGGTTAAAAAAGAAGCAAAAGGAAGGGTAGGGTAGAAAAGAGATATTTCTATCTTCATTCCAAACATCATGATAAAGTTCAAATATCATCCAAGCACACACTTAACCAATGTGTAACATGAAACATCTTAAGCCCAAATCCTATCACACATCAAGAAACTCCTAAGGAAGGTGGAAATAATGCAAATAAGAACCTGGTTCACTTTAAAGATTTACCTCTGCAAGAAAACAACATTAACCCAAATGTAAGAAGAGTAATAAAATGAAATGAACCTAAGAAATTTCAGTCAACATAGCATTAACACAAGTTAACATCTTTGCAATTAAATGTGCACACCAATAATTCATGAGAACTATCCAAATCTGGAAGTTAGAACAAACAAATGAGAGAGTGAAGCCATGAAAACAAAAGACATAAACAAATATAGACAAACTTTTCAGAATTTCTTGCTTGTATTAATTGTTCCATAATTTACAAAGTGATATTGGCTCTAAGAACTCCCCCTTTTACAATTGGAAATACCTCTTTATATGGACCTTTCATGAGGTATGCTAGTTAGTCCTGTTAAGTATTAAGAAAAACTATTCTTTTCTAATTCTTTGAGAACTTTTTGGACATTCTAAAATGACCAACTTATAGGCAATGTGCTTCATAAACTTCACATGCCTTTCCAAAAGAATATTCCATTTTTAAAATGTTAGAATACTAAGTTACAAAAGAGTATTCCTAAGTCCACTAATTTATCTTTTAAAACCTCGTGTTGTAGTTTTTGTTTCTCCAATAGGATCTTCATTATGTAATGCAGCTTCTGAATTACCTCAAGGTCACAATTGGTTCAGTGAAACGCTCTATCATTTGATTTGCCAACCCTTTTATGGTATTTATCCATCCTATCTAATGTTTCTTGCTCCACTAATCTATCCTTTGTAGTCAGAATCATATCCATGATCTTATTATTGTCCATTATAGGTTTCCCCTAACTCTTTCATAAACTAGGAAGCTCTAGCTAGACTGAGTGTAGTGGGGTCATTGAATGAGTTGTCCAATGCATGCCCTACTTATCTTCAAGTTGCTTGAAGTCATTGGATAGGTCCCTATTTCCCAAGACCATTTGTTTACATCTTGGGAACACTTTTTTGAGCTATCCTTATCATAAATCCCATTAAATTATGCACTAGTGGTCTACAGTTCACTCCTAGATCAAATTACCTTTGCACTAGTGACAATTCAGTTCCCTTCAAGTCAACAATAATTCTCACAAGGTCTGGTTAGGGTCCTCATGCATTACTAGGACATTCTTGTAGGTTTTAACAGTGATTCAATTGTAGTTATGAGCTCAACTCATAATCTTCATGTTTTAGAATGCCCTTAAGTTTGCTTGTTTATACCTTTATCTCCCACTTGTCCATGAGATCCTTATATTGATCATGCTTTGCCTACATGACATTATTGTGGCACTCATACTCATCACTTATTCAAAAAAAATGATCATTGCCTTTGAAAATTCAACTTTAATCTTGCACCATCTAATTCATTTTTACAAATCAACATAGACTATCAATTTTTTGATTATTTAGATCCACATGGATATCTTAAAATTTACATCTATGTACCTGTCATTTAATGTTTACATGAACGTCTTTGATGTCCATGCAACCATTAAGTTTAAGATACCTCTTCAGGACTCTTACTAAGCTTAATTTTGATGGTTGTATGACTATCATTTGATGTCTATGCAACCATCAATTTTAAGATACCTCTTCGAGACTCTTATTGATCTTAAGTTTGACATTTGCACAGCCATCATTTGACATCTGTGTAGCCTTAAAATTTAAGTACTACCTTGGGATTATTTGTTAAGCTTAAGTTTGATGGTTGCATGCCCATCATTTGACACTTGTGTGAATTTTTTTGACACTTATGAAACTATCAAATATAAACATTGCCTTGGGATTCTTTGCTGGGCTTGCCACTTTCACTTCTAGGTTCACTTTGATTTCTACATGTACCACTTGGTAGCTCCATTGGGTTTTTGTCCTCTATTGAAAGATCAATGTCCAACTTACACTGTTAGATTAATTCTATCCAAGAAAATGTACTCTATTAGATCATGATCCGAGTGATGCCCTGCCATTTGATGCTTAAAATCCTTTCCACAAATCATGACACTTGTCATCATCTTAGGGATTTGAATTGTCAATGTTTGTCATGCTCTGATGGATCAGTCTCACATAAGTAAATGTGGATCATTGATCCTAAAAATAAGCACAAAATTTAAAAAATATATAAACTTAATCTAAATTCTTAATCTAAGTTTGTCATTCACATTAATAAATAAAGGCTTCAATCCATAGTCTTAGGATAAGTTTAAAAATATATTAAAATGACTGTGGCACAAAAGAGTCTAATGAAATCAATGTCTTAGAGAAATTATCTCAGGAAAATTATTTCAAGCTTTAGAAAACTCCAAAGATATGTTCAAAATATTGAAGGGTCCTTTTAGAAAAGCATGAAGGGTATGTCTGAAGATAAAGTGCCCTTAACAAAAATCTTGAAGGGTACTTTCAAAAATTTGAAGGGCACTTTCAAAAATAAAAAGGGCACTTTCAAAAAGTTAAGGGCATTTTCAAAAATTTGAAGGACATTTTCAAAAAGCCGAAGGGTATTTTCAAGAATTTGAAGGGCACTTTCAAAAATTTGAAGGGTATGCTTTGGCAAAATTGTGAAGGACACTTTCAAAAGTTCTAAAGGGCACTTTCAGAATTCCCAAAGGGTAATCTTAGAGGGAAAAGGGTCATTTTGAAAAGTTTGAAAGATAATTCTGTAGGTAAAGTGTCCTTGACAAAAATTCTAAAGGGTAAGTTGCACAAATCCTGAAGAGTATGTGCCTTTTGGCCTCTATTTTGGGAAAATTGCATTGGCAAGATTGCTGCAGGGAATTGTTTTAGGCTTTTTGCATTAGAAAAAATGTCTAACAATAAAATTTAAAGGGTCATTTTAGAAAAACTTGAAGGGTATGATTTGACAAAATTACTGTGGGGAAAATTTTGCATAAAGATAAGTCCAAAAAATAAACATTGAAAACATAAGTTTTGAAAGTTAGAAAATCACAAAAGGACCTTGCATTTAGCTTAGACTACAAGAATAATAAAAGGACGAAGGGGTCTCAAGACATAAAAGGGACAAAGCATGGTTGTTAGACAAATGTTTGGTCATTTTGAAAAACATGACTAAGCCTTATGATAAAAATAAACCAAGCCCATAACATTCTTTAAAATGTTTTCGTGTAACAAGTTCTCACCAAATTCAAGTCAAGTACTAAGATTAAACTTAGACTAAGGGTTTAATAATTTGACTTGATTTCCAGTAGAACAAAGGTTATTAAATAATCAAGTTAACATTAAAATCATGAGACTCAATCATTTTTCATTCCAAGTAGACCTTATTGGACTTGTAGCTGGAAAACCAGAGATCCAAAGTTAGCAATTATAGACAAGGGCAAACTAGAATTATGCACAAATATGATAGCCATATTAGGTTTGGATGATCTTCAAATAAAATAATGTGAAAACATGCTAGTGACTTTGATCCAGTGAATCCTTTGTTTTAAGGTACAAATTTACATAATTTAACATAAGGGTCCCTATTTTTCAAAAATAGGGGTATGTTGACCTCAACAACACCTTGATTGGCTTCTTGAAAACTACCATTCTTTATATGAAAGGAGTGATAAATGGACTTATATATAACACATTCATCATGAAATGATCCTATATATCTAATTAGACCCCTTCCATGTCTTAATAAACTCTTTTGATCTGACATTCCATCATCCATATACGAAGGTGTCTTGAAACTCTTCATTTCCCATTCATAGCTTGGTCCAAGTGGCCAAAAACTCAAGTGCATCTTATTAAGTTCATAAAAAATCCATGAATGGTCTTAAAATATGTTATCATGTCTGAAACAAATCATTTTTGTTCTTGGAACAAATCCTAAGAACTCATTTTCTCCTCAAGCCTTTAGCAGGCTTAGTTTCCTTATAGCCCTAAAAACTATAAACCTTATTATGCAGGGAGTTTTAAAAATTATCTTAATAAAATGAGGGCTTACTATATGACCCATTATGGCTTTATATCTCCATGTCAAATTTCATCTTTTGAATCTTAGTTTAAGTCCATCTTTTTAGCCTTTCTCTATCTTGAATTAGGCCTCAATTAGGCCTCCTTGTTTAAGATCCTATTGTTTTGATCCAAAATTTTTCCACACATATGAAATCACCAAAAATAATTTTATTCACTTTCCTTATGCCATCACCAACCTCAATGACAATTTTTAGGTCCTAAGATCATGTGGAAGTATGTAAACCATGAAACCACCTTATTACCTAGTCTCATTTTAAGCCTATTTGAGACTGCCTTGAAAAATGGACCTGGTTTAACCACCTATAGAATATCCTATGAAATATTTTTGAATTTAATAGATATGATAACTCTCAAATGACCTCATCCCATGATTGATAATCTCTTCCCTTCTTAAAACACTTACAAAACAATAAAAATCATGCAAAACAAGGCATTTATGGAAATTCGTACAAGTGACATCAATATAAAAGTACATGTTGAGAATATAATTGGAGTATTAAATAAAATACTAGATCTTTAGGAGAAAACTATGCCATTATATATGCATTTGAGTTTTTTTTCATGATTAGTCATTATCAGGGTTTAAGACCTGTTTGGGGTCTTAACAATTGTTCATAAAGAATACATCATTAATTGACCTCCTTCCACTTGAAAAACCTTCTAAATAACCCCTCAACTATTATAAATGGCTCAACCTCTCATGAAAAGTGTGATCTATGGTATGATCATCTAAATTTTCTCCTCAAATGACATGTTTAGTGTTTCTTGAGTGTAAGATAGGTCCAAATTAGGTTTTGGGCATCAAATCTTTATCTAACTATTGGGATAGGTTTAGACACCTATAAAACAATCTCCTTGATTATTATACATGCCTTGGTAGTTATCATCACTCCTATTTATGCTCATGGTGTACTGGTCATGGGTCTTAGGGTTTACGCTTGTCTCTTCTTTACTAGCCCTCAAGGACATCTAGTTTGAAACTTGAGCTTTGATGCCTCTTGGAAGTGTCATGAGACCATTGTAATGTATATGTGTTGCCTCAAGGTCCCTACATGATGCTGTTTAATCATTTTCAATGATGTCATGAAGGTGTCCAAGTGAGTGGATGAAGAGCCTTGATAGTCTAAGTGACAATGACAAAGTGTGCAATGTGCTTGTTCTAGTATGATTGGTTGATCTTCAATTTTGGCATGATTAGAGATGTTTAGGGATGAGTATGATGATTTTAGGATTTTTAATAGGTCTCTATTATGTTTTCTATGCTTTGAGTACTTGTGTGTATAAGTGGAATTCATCTAGTTTCCCATAGTTTTCATCTAAACACTTTAGGTCCAGTGGCAAAAAATATAAGTAGGTAGTTTAATGACATCACCATTGCCGTGTGTGGATGAGTCAGGGGGAGTTGGTCATATATATGTGATCACTTTAGTCCCTAGTTGATTTTTGATAAATTTTAGATCATGTACTGAACCACATCAAAAGATATACAAGGGAAAAGTTGGTTTCCCAGGTAGTTTGACAATATTTTCCCATACTTAGCCAAATTTACATGACGCAAGAAAGAGTAAAGTAAGTAGTTTGATAGTGGCATATCTCACTTGTTTGGATGTTTCAAGAGAAGGTGATCATATTGGTCTATTTAATTTTATACTTAATTGATTTACACTAACTTTTAGCTCAAGTGCTGAAGTGCAACAAAATATATGCATGTTCAAAGTTGGTCTTCTAGATAAGTTTTTGATAAAGTTGTCTCTGTGGTAGAAAAATCTACGTGATAATTTCAATGTTGTTATATCTCACATGTGTGAGGGTTTTAAGATTATTTTGTCACATGGTTGGATTCTCCTATGTGAAGAGATCATATGGTCCAAATTTGAGAACTTACGAGTGAAACAAAAGATATGACTGTGTAAATTTGGCCTTCTAAGCAAATAAGCAATGTTCCCATAGTCAAATTTGCACAAGTTAAAGTTTGAGAAACATCGACAGAGCACATTGCTCCAAGAAGTCAGGAAGCAACGAGATGGTGCCAAGTGTTCAATATTTAACATTGAACAAAGATAAAGATCAAGATTTTTTCAAGGATTAATGGTGAGTAGGTGATTGTAAAAATAGAGATTGATAGTGAATATTAAAGTCAAGAGGTAAAAGTGATAGCTATTTATCATTGTTAAAGATAGAGCTACATACAAATTTATGGAGTGCATGAGGTCAAAGTTACAAGAGTGCACGAGATGAGGTCAACATGTTCAAGGTTTAATGTTTGGCACTAGCAGACTATGTGTTAAAGGTCAAGCTTCATACAATATGATCGATGATGTGTCTTTAATCTAAGCAATGATGACATGAGATGTGATCTTAGTGTTTGAAGTTTAACTTTGACGATTTGCATTTGAATATTTGAATTTACAAAGGAAAAACCAATGATCTATATTTTGGCTATATATTTCAATCTATGCAGAATTTGCTCATGGTATAAAAAATGAACTTGTAGAGGAATCCATGGCGCATTTGGATCTAGAAATATAGATTTGAAGATCTGAAAGTGTGTAAAAACATAGTTATGAAGGCTTACAATTGACTGTGTTTTCATATATGTTCTACAAGTGACATAAGAAGGATATTTGAGCTTGTTTTTTATATTGTTTTGATATCTCTTGATGAACTAGAAATTGGGGAGTGTTTTAGACTCTATGAGGATGATCTATGTGCATTATAAAGGTTTTACCATTCATATACAATATGAAAAAAGCTTAATAAGTTGACTATGTATTCATTCATGATGTTCCTATGCACCACATCAGTGTTTGAGTTGTTTGAGCATACACAAAGGTGAGCAGAGTTGACTATGATCATTTGAGGATGTCAAAGTGGACATAAGGAGTGGACCCATGTAATTTAAAGTGGTCCTATGTTCTTTTTTTGCTCAATGAAATGCTAAATAGGTGAATAGGTCTCCATGAGACCTATAAGATATACAAGGGCCTTATTGATAGGTGTAGTTACTAAAGGGTGGCCTATAGATGTTATGACCAACCTATGAATATTTGACTATGATTCATTTGAGATATGCCTTAAGGGTTAAGGCATGCCTAATGGCTGACCAAGGTGTTGATTATCATATATGCTCTATAAATAGTGGAACCAAAAATGATGGTTTCTAGACTTGAGTGAGAGACTTGGGAGAGATTTGAGAGAGGCTTGTGTGTATTAATTATGGAGAAAAGGAGGGGTAGAGTGCCCTATGGATGATTTTAATATTATAATATATTTAAGATTGTTTGTATGACTTGTATGTCATAATTCTATTGGCAGAATAGTGTTGTTATTGTTTGAGTATGAGCGAAGGTAAAGAGTGATAATCAGATGCCCATCATCAGGTGTTGAAGACATTAGTTCATAGGTGGATGTGTTCATAGGTGTTGTGTTAGCTCATCATCTAAGGAGGTTGTAGCCTCCTTGAAAGGTGAAAATTACTAAAATTTTGGTTATTATTATATCTTAGTTAGACAGGTATTATAGTGCCTTATGTGATTATAGTCTCACTAAATAGGGATTGTAGTTCCTTGATCATTTACAACTAGTCTAAATTGGTTCTTATTATTATAGGACAATAGTCCAATTTTAGGTTCTAGTGGGTTTTCTCACCCAAGAGGGTTTCTCACATATGTCATGTGTTATGTGATTGATCTTGCATTGTCTCCTTTTTTCATTGTTATGAATGTTGTGTATGCCTCATGAATGCTTATGGTAATTGATTAAGAACTTGAAAGGATTGAAATTAAAGTTGGATTTTTTAGGCTCACTGATTCACCCCCTCTCAATGATTATACCTCTAATAATTGGTATCAGAGTAGGTCCTTTGGTAAAGGCTTAACAACTTGAAGGTGATCCAAGGTACAATATGGATACTCATCAAGGAGGTTTCTCTACTAAGCAACACTGATGTTAAATGGATCTATTTATGATTTTTGGAGTGCAAGGATGAGGACCTATATCATGTACCTATGGTTTGAAGTATGGAAATATATTTTGGATGGCTATGTTACTCCTACTACTCCTCCATCTAGTGTTACAAACAAGAAGTTGTTTGAGAATAGTTCCAAGGCAATGGATGCTATCACTTGTGGTATTTTAGATATTGAATACACCAAGGGAATACATTTTAAATATGCTAAAGAGATATGGAATAATATTTAGATCATTTATGAAAGAGATTCAAAGGTCAATCTTGCCAAGTTGTAGACTCACAGAAGGCAATTTAAAAGTCTCAAGATGAAGGAAGAAGATTCTATGACATCTTTTCTACAAAAAGCTGATGAGATTGTAAACATCATCAAAGGTCTTGGAGAGAATATTAAAGAGGCTAATGTAGTTTAAAAGGTATTAATGTCTCTATCTCTCAAGTTTGATCCAAAGGTATCTGCTATATAAAAAAGTCATGATCTTACTCAGTTGAAGATGGATCAATTGCATGGCACCCTTACTGCATATGAGATGAGATTAAATGATGATATACCACCAAATAAGAAGGCAACATTCAAGACTGAGATGAATCCTAAGAATAAGTTATAAGGTAATAAACCCAAGGAGTATGACATTTCTAATGTTGATGAGGATGAACTAATTGCTTTGATTAGTAGGAAATTGAACACAGGATCAAGAAAGTATAAGGGTAAACGACACTTCAAATGTTTCAACTGTGCAGAGATAGGAAATTTTGCTCATAAATTCCATCATAAGCATGAGAAGAAAGATGATGAAGAGAATGATGAAGGCCAAGATGATGACAAGAAGACATACACAAAGAAAGGATTCAGAAAGTTTAACAACAAGAAGTCCTTCAAAAATAAGAAGAGTCTCTACACCAAAGAAGATTGCATCTCATTAGATGAGAGTGAAGGTAGTGACTTAGATTATTATCATGAAGATGATGGTCCTATTGAAGATGAATCCATGTTCATGGCTAAGGAAGGAAGTTGTACACATCAAAAGGAGTCTACTTGGAGTGATTTCGATGATGATGAAGATGAGGTGGACTGTGAGACTATATTGATGATTGCTCTTGAAGAATTGAAGATTGAGAGAAAATCAATAAGAATATTAAATATAAAATCAAGGACTATGAGGAGAAATTTAGTGTGTTTGAGTAGATATTGGTTGAAGACTCTATGGAGTATCAAGGTATTGTCATGTTTCTTAATTCTAAGTTAGAATCTATGTCTAAAAGTCTGAGAGCTAAAGAAGAAGAATGCTCAAGGTATGCTTCTGAGATTGTGTCTTTGAAAGATGAGTTAGATAAATATGCAAGCAAGGTAAAATCATTTTTTAGGTTTGATAAAAGTTTTAATGAATTGGATGATCTCCTAAAGAGTCAAAAATTAGCTAGTGACAAATCTGGTTTGGGTTTTAATGAAGAGCCCAAAGTTACTACTCAAGTTGACATGAATATCAATAAGAGCAAGGTGGATCAATTTTTGAAGATAAATCATTAGACAAGGAATGAAGGTGCTATAAGAATGAATACAAATAAGATCAAACAATATAATACCATGAGGTATGAAATATTCAATGGTTATTGTTACACATGTAATCAATTTGGGTATAGAGCTAGAGAACGCAAGAGACCTGTTAGAAATGAGTTTGCATAGAACTATGATGAGGGTCATCAATCAAAAGGAGTGAATATATTTAAGTGATTTAATATTCATGTCATAGGACACATTGAATTTTTTTTTCCAAATAAGGTAAGGCAAGATATTTTTCTTGTAAAAGATATAGTGTGCTTCAATTGTCAACAAAGAGGTCACATCACTAGATTTTGTAAGCAAAGGCCTACAAGACAAAATAGATTTAATCAGTCTCTTAGAGTGCAAGGAAGAAGGAAAGTTAACACATGGAATCCAAAGGTGACAAGTGTGAGTCATGATGAGTCTACATGTCCAAGTAATCTTTTTGTTATGGTGCAGAATGCTTTAGAAGTTGAAGAGTGCTAAGGGCTCTCATTATCTGCTCATGTTGAGATTGAAGAGATCTAACTCAAATAGAAGACCAAGGTGCTAGTTAAAGCTAGTCCTGAGGTATGCATGTATCTAAATGAACACCTTGCTATTGCTAAGCATGTATCATGTAAATAACATCAATTGTATGTGCTTAGTGATGAGGTTCCAAACTACAAGATGGATTATTCAAATGAAAAGGTATGTCATGAATCTTTGTTTTCTCCATGTATTGTCAATCCAATTATATAAAAAAAGGAGAATTTTGTAGTGGTTGAGCATGTTATTTCTATTAATCCTAAGAATATGAAGAACTAAAAGTATCAAATGACCAAGGAGGAGAAGGAATATGAAGATTTATGAGAAACTCTTAGTTTCACATTGTTCTAGGACATTGTGAAGTAGGGTGTCTCTATCTATGCTTCTTAGGAGACATATTTTCTTATGAAGAAATAAGTCTATGTGATCAAGATGATAATACCAATCATATAAGGTCTTTGGTTAAGTGGGAGCAATAAGTTCATGAGCTTTCTCTAGAGACTTGCGAAGGAGCTATTATGCAGGGTCAAAATGGGCATATCTAGATGGCATGATGAGATTGATGAAATGTCAAAAAGAGTTTTATGATTAGAAAAGTATATACACTTCTTTGTGATGTGATCTAGGTGATTTTATGGTCTAAAGGTATGTTTGTGCTAATTAAAGATATTTTTGTGTGCTCTTAGGTTTCCTAGTTTGTTCTCAAAGGCAAGCATGTCTAAAATGGGTTATAATAAGTCAATGATACCAAAGGTGTGAAGGCTCAAATATTGGTCTAAAAGTGTGTGATGGGTGTCTCTAGGCATGTAAGAATTTTTAGAAGTGTGTGTTGACCAGAAGGAGGTCTATTGGCCTTAGTTGTTTTGAGTTTATAGGGTTTTGGGCTATAATAGTGGTATGCATTATAAATTAAATTATAAGGATTATTAATAGGTTGAATGGGCCAAATGGGTTATCAAATCATGCTTCACAGAGATCAAGATGTTTGTGGATTTCAAGTTATTCAAGTTTTTGTCAAGATGGAAGCCTAATTGGCTAGTAGGTTTGTGAAGGAAGTATGTTGCAAAGAATGAGCCAGTTAATGAAAATTGGTGTGATTTAGGGGAATATGAGAGTGATCCAAATATTAAGTTTTAGGTCTTGAATGTGTATATAGTAAAAATTTTGGGCTCTACAAGTTTCAGTTAGGGCTACAAGGATGCTAGATAGGCCTAATATGAAGAAGAGTGATTTTTGATCAGTTTCTTCAAAAGAGAAAGGTATGTATGTTTCAAGATGAGTTCTTAAGATGGTTTAGTGTCTAATTCCTATTTGGGTAGTGGCATGAATTTATATTGGCAGTCCCTAAGGTAGCTTGGGAGAGAAGGCTAGTAAGCATATATGGTGGTTCTTCATGGTGTGTGGAAATTTGAAGATGCTCAAAAAGTGTAATTAATAAAAATTCTTAGGAGGAATACCTCTTAGATTTTTATTTATGTGTTCCTTCAGATGTATATGGTTTTGTATACTCTCTCTTCATTGGTTTCAATACTTGATTGAAGAGAGTGTTGACATAGAGCAAGAGGAAGTTGTCAAGATAAAGAAGAGGTAGGATCAAGGTAATGGGGAGTTTGTATCATCTTTATAAGATGGTCCTCTCTTTTTGATGGTATTTTTAGGTCCATAGAATAATTTTGTGCCCATTTTGTCATTATGTCAATGGGGTAGAAAGTTCCTATTGTGAGAGTGCTTGAAGAGAGAAAAAGAAGGTGAGTTGTAGATTGTTATATATGATGGTTGTTGACATCAATGAAAAAGGGTAAGATTGTTAGAGAATTGTTAATTATATCATGATAATGTCATGAAGGTGTCTAGGAGAGTGGATGAAGAGCTTTGATAGTATAAGTAATAATGACAAAGTGTGCAATGTGCTTGTTCTAGTATGCTTGAAGTATGATTGTTTGATCTTTAGTTTTGGCATGATTAGAGATGTTCAGGGATGAGTATGATGATTTGAGTATGTGAAATAGGTCTATAATATGTTTTTATTATTTTAATACTTGTGTGCATAAGTTAAATTTATCTAGTTGTCCATAGTTTTCATCTAGACACTTTGGGTTTAGTGGTAGAAAATATGAGTAGGCAGTTTGATGATGTCACCATTGCCACATGAGGATGAGTTATGGGGAGTCAGTCATATGGATGTGATAAATTTAGTCCCTATTTGATTGATGATAAATTTTATATTATTTATTTAAGTGTGTCAAAATATATGCAAGGTAAAAGTTGGGCTCCCAGGCAGTTTGATAGTATTTTCCCATACTTAGCCAAATTTGCATGAAGCAATAAAGAGTCAATTAAGCAGTTTGATATTAGAATATATCACACGTGTGGATGTTTCAAGAGAAGGTTATTCTATGTATTTGTTAGTTTTTTACCTATTATATTTTCACTAACTTTTAGGTCAAGCACTGAAGCACAATAAAAAAATATACATGTTCAAAGTTGGCCTTCCAAACAAGTTTTTGACATAGTTGGTTCTCTGGTAGAAAAATCTAAATAAGCATTTTAATTTAATTATATCTCACACATGTAAGGGTTCTATGATTATTTTGTCACATGGTTGGATTCTCCTATGTGAGGAGATCATATGGTCTAAATTTGAGAACTTAAAAGTGAGCGAAGCAAAAGATATGACTATGTAAAGTTGGCCTTTCAGACAGATAAACAAGGTTCTCATAGTCAAATTTGCACAATTTAAGCTTAGACCAACATCAACAGAGTGCATTACTCCAAGAAGTTAGGAAGTAATGAGATGGTGCTAAGTGTTCAATTTTAAATTCTAAGCATAGATAAATATCAAGCATCTTCCAAGGATGAACAATGAACGAGTGATCATACAGATAGAGATCAATGATGCATGTTAAAGTAAAGAGGCCAAAGTGATAGTTTTTCTCTCAATTTTTGATTATTTCTATTTAAAAGATAAATAAGAAACTAGTAATAAGGGTGTGGTAGAAGAAATTGTTTATTTATGCATGCATGATCTAAATGATTGTAAAGAGATTCTCTTTATGTTAGGAAGAATGACCTGTAGATAAGAAAACACTCATGCAAAGGGGTTGTTATATGTATAGCAATGTGGATTTCCTAGTGTGAGCTAGATCTAAGAAGCATGAAATTGTTAGGAGGCTCTCAATTCACACTCTTAAAATATTTAAGTTGGAAGAAATGAAGATGAAATACTTGCATCAAATGATAGAAAAAATTGAAAGAGAATACAATAAAAAATAAATGCTTGATAAAGGAAATTAACTGATTAAGCAAATAGCAGGTCAATACTAATGCTAAATGGGTTAGGTTGGGTTCAAAAACTAGATGTGGTCTTTGTGAATAGGCAAGGACATAGAAATAATTTTTTTACTGAGAGTAGGTAGGTAAAAATAACTTGTTATTTATTACCACAGTGACCATCAATAGTTGGGGTGACCATCAAAAGTTAAGTTAACCATCGATGGTTGGGTGACCATCGGCAGTTGATGGTGACCTTTGGCAGTCAGGGTGACCATCGATGGTTGTTATGGGTTCTAAAAGTGTTTAGAAAAGAGTTTGGTTTAGGTTGTAGAAAGGGGTTAATAATCAAGTGATGGATTGTTATAGGTCTGGTTAAGGTTAGGGGTTAGAAACCAAATAAACAAAGCTTAAAACAAGAAATGTACTTAGCTAGTCACTTGATAGTTGGTGGTTGATCTTTGAATAATTTTGACAGAGTAATGGTAATTTGCCTATAGAATAATTTGGGTAGAGGTTCAGGTCTCTATTGTGGTTGCTGATTTATTGAAGGGAGAACCTACAAATAAATTTGATAGCTATTAATGACTGCTAGTTACCTGATGGATGAATGCTTGGATTGTTAAAAACTTGGATTGATGGATCATGGATCCCTTTCCACCTCTTGCTCCCCTCCTTTTATAGGCAAAGAGAGATGGAGGTAGAAATTTTCATAAGAGGTTTTGTTGGTTGTTATGATGCATTAACTTTCCATCCATATTAAGTTTTCATGTTTTAGCTCACACACATCTTGAGTTATCTTTGGGACAGATGGGGAAGAGACTTGCTTGTCGATGATCAAGGTGATCATTGCTAGTCAAGGTGACTATTGAAAATCAAGTTTTGCAGGTTAAGTGGGGTAAAAGAGTGGGTTTGGTCAGTTAGTTAAACTAATCATGGTTAGGCTCGATTAGGGTTCAAAGGGTCAAATTGGTCCCAAAGGGGTCCAAAGGTGTTTTGACATTCAGAACTATAGTGTGTAAAATTTTGGTGTCTACATTTTGCCCCTTTTTGTTATGTAATTTGTGTCAGCAAGCTGTAAAATAAAAATGGATTATGGGTCTAAGGTTGGTTTCCTCAAGTATGGGAAGAGGTGTTCACCCTCAAACTAGGAGTTGATGAGGTAAAATCGAATCGGGTGTAGGTTTGGTAAGTGGTAAATGATGAGTCACAAGGTTGGTGACAATGGTGGTTGGGCATTTAAAGCATAAACATTTGTAAAAAATGTGACTAAGTGTGATAGTCAAGATCATGCATAGACTAAGTTATCATGGTTGGTAAAAATAAGGTCAGTTCTAGAAGGACTAGTGATGGGGTAACTAGGCCACATCGTTAGGCATAGCTGATCAGGTTATTCTTATCAAGTCTCTTATATAGGGTTGGTGTTTTTACAAGTATCCAAGGTAGGAAGTGCTTCCAAGAAAAATACAAATGGTCTGGTGTGCACTAGGTGGTGAAAATTTAAATGTTCAACATGGCAAGGTTGGTTAGTGCGATTAAAAGACCCAAGGCAAGGTCATCACAAAATATGTGATAGTTCAAGCTAAAATGGCCAACATCAAGGTGGACATGGTTGGGTGGTTGGTTGGTTGGAGAGCGTGTTCTCTAATGGTTCATGGTTGATTTTTGGAGAATAGGTGCTCTCTAAAGGTTGGTTTTTATTTGGTGAAGGGTAATCCTTAAAAGTGGACATGAAGGTATTGGTGCCAAAAAAATTAAAAAGTGGGTTTCCTGACCATCGACAATCAAGGGTACCAAACTCAACCATCAAGGGTCACCCTAACCATCAATGGTCAAGGTGAAACCCTAAAACCATGGAAGATAAAAAGTGAAAAAGATAAGTTTATTGTCACTTTTAGATTTTAACTCGTGACTCCTTTGCACTTAGTGACTTTGGTAAATTTTTGAGAGGGTGTTGAGGGGCTGATTGTGGATTGGTGATTGGTATGAGATTTGTGTTGAATTGACCTAGCATAGGATTGAGTATGTAGGGTGGATGAGGATGTGGACTAACAGTGGGAGATAGGATTCCTCTTTGATGACGATCGAGGAATGAGGTATGTGCTACCTTAAATTGATAGGATAGGTTGATTTGGTCATTTTTTAGTTGAATTTTTGTTAGTTTTTTATTAGTTTAAGGGAGGGATTTGGGCTTTTGACCTATTTCTAGGTTAGGTTATGATATGTTAAAATTAGCAAGAAAAAATCAAAATTTTGGGTGGGGGGGGTTGTAGGTAGGTTGGGGGTAGGGTAGAAGAGAAAATTAAGGTATCTATTGGAAAAGGGTGGTTTGGGTAGGTATTTTTGGATAGATAGGGTTAGGGTTTTCCACTGGTGGTCACACATAGTGATTGTAGGTAGTCATACCTGACCGTTGGTAGTTGTAATTGACCATCAACAGTCGAGGACCATAGGCCAAATAGCCAGCCGGCCATCGATGATCGATCAAAGGGTTAGATGTTGTGGATAAAAGGTTAAGGAAAATGGGTTAAGGGTAAGATGTTTTGATAAAATATGAAGTTTAGTTTTTTTGATAAAAAGGGGGTGAGGCTAGTGATTTTATTAAAAAGGTTAATGCTAAGGTTAAGTTAGAATGTTTGGGAATGCTAAGGATAGAAAAAAGATATGTTGATATAGTTTATCTTGGGTGTAAGGTAGGTTTAAGAAGGGGTTGATGTAGTTTATATGGGTGAATAGGTGTTCTTAAGTAGGGTGAATGAGGTAAAAAGAGGTGAATGTTCATGGGTAGAGTAATTAAATAAAAAACTAAGTGTATTTTATAACAAATTTTGTAGGCACAAGATTAGATCCAGATACAATATTTGGTCCCTTAGATCTTTAAAGAGATCTATCAAGGGATTATAGATGATGACTGGGTGTATATGGAGGAGGTTGACCTCAGTGTCATGATGCACTTTCATCATGTGCAATGAGATATGAAGATAATCATGGCCCTCATCGAGAGATTGGATTTAACCATGAATACTTTACTCCTATCAACATGTGAGATGACCATCCTACTAAAGGATGTACATAAGATTATACAACTGCCCATTCGAGGGGAACCAATATATCATATTGAGAGTGAGGAGAGAGAAGATCATATGGATCTTTTATACGGTGAGGATCAGGCCTTCACTAGGTGGCATGCTAGTGACTTTAGTTATATGCCATTGTATTAGAGGGACAAAGATGATAGGTAGTTGATGATGATGATGATGATGATGATGGCAATCTCCTACTTTGCATTACTAGATTTGAGTAGTGGGAGGTTTCCCTATCTATTACTAAGATTTTTGGTGGAGATGTTGCTTGGTTAGATAGTTTTTAGGTGGGCAGCTATTTTTTTGGTATAGATATACAGGGAGTTATGGGGGTTTAGAGTGCATAGGAGATATGGCATCAGTGTGGGGTTTGTGTTACATTATTGGGCCTATGAGCATATTTGGGTTCTAAGACTGGTGGGTTTACCATGGGAGGGATACACCTAGATGGACTTCAAGGTGGGTTTCATGACATGGAGGAGTGATTATACACTCATAGGAGTTGGAGGAGGAGCTTGAGATATTGATTGGTTTAGAGGGGAACTGGAGGCCTTGGTAGTTGGGGATGTGGTTTGGAGGTCATATGTCAGCTTCTCAAAGTGGGCCCATTATACTCATCATATTTTATCTATGTAGTACTACAAGTGGATTTTTGGGAGGAGAGAGGGTGAGACTGAGCTCATCCCTTTTGATAGGGTTCATAAGTAGTTTAGGTTGGTATAGGGGATTCTAGGTCTATTCCTGAGGTACATGCAGGAAGATGTAAAGTTTTTGCTTCCAGTGTCACAACTAGTGGAGGTGGTTCTTGATTGCAAAGAGCTACCCATTAGGGTAGAGATTGATGATGCTAATTTTGTTTATGGCTATATAACATGGTATCAAGCCATCTATTCAGCTACAAATTTTGGATGGGATGATGGGGGTCGATAACCTATGGATGTGGATCCAACTAGTGGGGGTCCACAAGTATAGGTACAGGGAGGTGGCCCCAATAGATAGGTAGGAGCGATGCTAGCCATTGCACAAGCATAGATCATAGCTTTACAATGGTAGGTGGCCATATTATAAGGATAGGTTACTATGTAACAGGGTTTAGTTGCCACTGTGATGGGCGAGAGGGACTAGGATAGGACTTCACTAGGCTTGGTGACCCAAGACAAAGACTCTTTGAGATAGAGAGGAGAAAAAACTATAGTACCAATAAGAACACTAGGTAGTATCCCTATGGCATGATATTTGGCCATAGTTGAGGAGTTATTCTATTATGAGGCCATAGTTCTAACACAATATCCATAAGAGCCCCAATGGGGTGAGTATAGAACCAGCTTGGTAGGTGGGGTGGGTGTAGCGACTCTAGGTCAGTGGGTCACTTTGGTGGGTAGATAGGCAGGTACCTCAGGGGGTAGGCACTAGATGGTAGTGATGCCCCAGGGGCATAGTTTTATTATATGATATGCATGCATATGATATTGATACCAACCTACAAGTTGATGCAATGAGATGTAGAGAGAGAGATGCGCATGATTATATGTACTATTTTATGTTGATGAGACATGATGTATATGATGTGATGATGATATATAGATGTTATTTTATGGTTCATGGTTTATAATTTTGGATGTTTATAATGTGTTTATGATTAGGCTTATAAGATTTAGAATCATTAGCTTAGGCATGTGATGATTATGGATAATGTTTATGATGAATGGTTATACATGATGGTGATGATATGATGCTTTGTTTTATGTATGGTTATGATGTTTATGATTTATTGCTATGATCATGGAGATGTGATGTGGTTTATTTTGTTTATTTATGATAGTTATGATGTTTTGATTATGGTTATGATCATGTATGTTTATGTTATGATTTATGAGTTATGGTTATTGTTATATACATGGTTATGATGTTATGATGATGTGATGTTTATAGTTTATAGTTATTTTGTTAATGATAGCACATAAAGTAAGTTTAAATAAAAAAACTAGATGTGAGAAAAGAGATGAAAAACACGAGACATACGTCTAAGTGAATACATGAACCAATTATGAGAGGATGAGGAGGAGGCATGATGCTTCTTCATTGGAAAAAGACATAACAAAACCCAAAGTTATATTGTATTAAGGAACATAATCCCTTCAAATTATTTTCATTTCATGCATTAGGTGATAAAAGGTGTCTTGATCACATCGTGTCAAGTAAGCTCTAAATCCCTTGATTTGTAGATGGTACATAGGGGAAGTATATGAGAAGTGGGGTGAAGGGTAGTGTAACCTTTTTGTAGGTTGGTTTGCCCCTTATATAGGTGACCTAATAACCATAATAGACAAGTACATGTTTTATGTAAGGTGTATATTGATTGATGTAGGAAGTCTAAAAATGTTATATTTGAATTCTGATCGCAACTTTCTTGGGATAGCTTGTTCTTGCTTTTGATATAGGGTCTTTTGTTACTTTGTTTTGATAGGTTTGTGAAGCTGATTGATGCGGGAAGCTTAAAATGATTGATTTGACAAATTTTACTTAGCCATCCTTCAAGAGTGTGGTCTAAGTTTAGATTTGTTTATTTTGGTAGTTATCCTTCAAGAAAACAATCTATTTTTTAAGTAGTTTTAGATTTTGGGTAGTTGTCCTTCAAGGGAGTAGTCTGCATGCTAGAGATGTTTGATCCAAGTGATTTAGGTATCCCAAATTATTTTGATGTTAAGTTAGACATGGATAAGTCTATTTAGGCTTAAAGGTCTACCTTTTGAGGGAAAAACATAGAACACAAGAAGGTTAATGATAGGTGAAAGGGGTGGTTTTGATAGACAATGACCATGGGATTCCATCTGATTAGGGACAAAAATTATCCATGAGAACCATGCCATGGGTAGAGTTGTGGTACCCATATTTAGAATTAGGTTATGATTGTGATGTTCAATCACATGGTTCTATGTTGTAGTCACTTGTCCTCAAGGGGATGTGATGAAGGTGTGAGGGAGGTGAAAAATATTATAAATCAAGGTATGAGCTTAAGTTAGACAAAAGGTGAGTTTGATCCTTTTAACAAAAGAAAGGATGTAGATGCAAAACATTGAGAATCTCAGGTTCTGGTTTATCTTCGAGAGAGGACAAATGATAATCTCCCAATCTATACTTATGGATTGTGATGTAGGGTCCAAGCCAATTGAAATAAAATTTGCCTTGATTGCTTTTTTATATATTGGTCACATGTTTATTTTCCTTTAGGATGAGGTCTCTGATGTTGAATTCATGCTCTTTTAGGTGCTTGTTATAAGCATGCTTTATTTTCTCTTGATAGACATGAAGATGGTTAAGTGTAGCTATGCAATGTTCATCAAGTAGATCAAGTCATGACAGATGCTCTTGATGATAGTCACTCTCAGAAATAATGTCTTACAAGGATATGTAAATAAATGGAATCTAGAATTTGAGAGGTAGGACTACCTTTACTTTGAAGACCAGAAAGAAAGGGGTGATACCTATAAAGGTTTGAATGCTAGTGCGATAGGCCCATAAAGTGAAAGGGATGTGCAAGTGCCAATCCTGACCAAAAGCACCGACTACTTTGGTTAACATCTTGTTTAGGGTTTTGTTTGAGGCTTTTACTTATCCATTTACTTGTGGATGATAAGGCAAGGAAAAGCTTAACTTGATGCCAAATGCATCACAAAGACCTTATCTTTCTTGTTTTTGAAAGACTTGCCATTATCAGTGGTGATCTTATGGGGAACATTGAAATGATAGATGATATGATGATTAATGAAGTCAAAAATATTTTTTCTTTGGTCGAGATGAGGGGAATAGTCTTCACCCACTTGGTGAAATACTCGTTGGCAATGATGATGGAGTGGTACCATTGTAAAGAGTGAGGATTAATTTCCCTAATTAGATCTAGTCCCCATTATGAGAAGGGCCAAAAGTCCTTAGATACTTGAAAGCCATGGGCTGGTGCATGATATAAATTGGCATGGTTGAGGGTAGGCCAATACTAGCCAAGGCGAAGGATATGTTTAGAGATAGCTAAACCACTAAAGTGTCCCCCACATATTATATCATGTATTTCATTGATAGTATGGGAAGCCTCATGATTATGTAGGCAATAGAGAAGGATGCCATTGAAACCACATTTGTAAAGTATTCCCCTAGTATGGTATAACGAGAGGTACTCTAAACAAAGGCTCATCAGGCATTCCTAGAAAGGTTTGGAGTAATGATGCTGAGGTTGAGCTAGTTAAAGGTTTTCTCATACCAAATGTCTGATGGAGATTCCTCCACATTACATATGGTAGGGATGTTGGATTGGATATAAGAGGGGGTGATAAAATGATGAATGGTGACAAAGAGTTTGGAATTGGAAGATTGAGATAGGATCTGGGAAGTAAAGTAAGCCATTATATCCATAAATTTATTAGTGGATCATGGAACAAATTGGATAAGGTAATGATCAAATGATGATAAGAGTACATCTACTAGTTTTTAATTTTTCAATACATCATTCTTACATTGGTAGGATCCATTGACTTGGTTGACCTTAAGTTGGGAATCACCAAAGACACTGATCGTCTTAACTCCTAAGGCTAAAGGGGTTTGGAGACCTATTAATAGGGCTTCACACTCATCCATATTATTGGTACACCCAAAATAAAGTTTGAAAGAGAGAAAAAGAGGCTTTCCATTGAGGGGAATGAGAATAAATCTATCACCCCCACCACAATGGCACTTCGAGCTGTCAAAAAGCATGGTCATTTGGTAGGTGATGTCCTCTTGAGAAAGATTCATGATGGACTCATCAAAAAATGCAAGAGGAAGTGGTTGGTTGTCTAGAAAAGAAGCTTCAGCCAATTGATTGGTAATGACTTTCCCTATTATTAACTTTTTCTAGAGGAACTCAAGGTCAAACTCAACTAAGAGCATCAGCCACTTAGCCATATACTAGTTTTGTTATGGTTTGGTATGGGTGATGACAAAGGTTTTTTGGTTGAGGAGGTAATGATGAAGTTTGGTAGCCACAAAGACTAAAGTGAGGCAAATATTTTTAGTATAGGTGTATTGAGTCTCGTACTCTATAAGTGTTCGACTTATATAAGAGACAGTTTGTTCTTTGTTTTGTTCAACACAGTGAGTGAGAATTATCCCTAAAAAATGGTCATTGGTGAATATATAAAGATAGAAGGTTGTGTCCTCTTTAGGATGGGTAAGAATAGGTGGATAAATAAGGTACTCTTTAAGTGAATCAAAGGCTTGTTGACATTCCTTGGTCTACTTAAAAGATGTATCTTTCTTGAGAAGATGGTAAAAGGGTTGACATCTATTTGATAATTGAGAGATGAAGTGATAGATGGATTGGAGCTTCCCCTATAGGCTATAGAGTTGCTTAAGGTGGGTTGAAGGTGGCATGTTGAAGATCACTCTAACTTTGGTAGGGTCTACTTCAATTCCTTGAAGAGAGATGATGAAGCCAAGAAGTATTTCAGATAGGACCCTAAAAACACATTTCTTGGGGTTAAGTCAGTCATGAAAATTGATTAGGAGTTCAAAGATAATTTTGAGAACTTTTAGATGATTCTTGTGATAGTTAGATTTCCAAAGGAGTTCATCTACATAGTCCTCTATAATTTTATGGATGAGATCATGGAAGATGTAGGTCATCGCACACTGGTAGGTTATCCTAGTGTTCTTTAGACCAAATGGCATGACCCTATAATAGAAGGTCCACCATGGGGTGATGAAAGAAGATTTATGCTAATCTTTAGGGGCAATCAAGATCTAATTATATCCTGAGAAACCATCCATGAGGGATAACATCTCGTAGCTAGTTGTAAGATCAACAAGTTGTTCGATGTTAGGCAAAAGGAAGTTATCCTTTGGACAAGAAAGATTGAGGTTGTGAAATTCAATACAAAGGTGAAGTCCCCTTGTGGATTTGGTGATGGGGACAATGTTGGAAACCCATTGGGGATAATCAATGGGTTAAATAAAATTGATAGACAAAAGGCACTAAAGCTCTTCTTTGACTAGAAGGGCAATATGAGGTTACATCCTATGAAGATTTTGCCTAACTGGCTTAGCATTGGGATGGATGATGATGTTGTGGAGAGAAATGAAAGGGTTGATCACAGGAATATCCTGATAAGATAAATCAAATGATATGCTACAATCATGAATGAAGGTTAATTTTGTTGCTTCTAATAATCTAAGGACTGATCAATCTTCACAATGCAGGGGTTATCATGAGTACCTATGTTGACATCGATAGTGGATTCTTTCAACTTAGTTTGGTTCTCAGGAGGGAGGGATTTGTGGATAGAAGAATCCCTTGCACCAAGATAGGTGAGAATGGAATCATCATCCTGACATTGGATGGTGTGGATGGTAAGAGAATCATTTTCTACCATTTCAGGATGAATCAAAGGAAAGGTTTTAGTTTAGCCACCCTTTTGATAGGTTAGGGGGGCCAAACTAATGGTGTTAACTCAAAAAAAAGTTAGAAGGGATGATTTAAAAATCCTAAAACTTTGAAAGAGATGGGGTTGGTGAGGATGGAATGTCCTCCTTAATGGTGGTGATGGGTTTGGGTGAATTGGTGGGGTCTTCTAGTGGTATGAACCCAAGGCCAAATATATCATGAGGTTTCTGGGTTTTGATCAAAGGTAACTCATGGGATCAATGTTAATAATGGCCAACGCTGAATCCCTTCCAAGTAGACCTATGAAGGTACAATTTAGAAAATTCTAGTTTTCCCAAATAAGCGATATCAAAAGTAAATGGTTGGATAGAAGAGGTGGTGGAGGAAGTGAGAAGCAGATGATCAAGCCCCCCATAAATGAAAATGGTTTGTTGGTTGGGAAGTTTAAAAGGAATAATGGTTTTGATATTGGGATCATAATCAGGATCATGGTCAAGGATCCCATACTCTTAAGGAGTAGGGAAAGTGTCCAAGGCCAAAAGATGACACTCCTAGTGAGAGACATTGGACCATAGGTTCTAGGGGGTCCTCTATGGGGATCTGAGAAGAAGGGATAAATGGGCTAGTTGAAGCTTCATTGATGGTAGGGGTAGAGTTGTTTTTAGTTGGTGGTGAGGTGTATGAATAAGGAATAAAAATGTCATTGGGTCGATATGTCATGTTACAAGATGTAGAAGGACTAAGGTCAGCTTGTATGGTAATAACCTGACCATCATCTTCAATATTGACACATCGACACATGGTGGATGATACACAACTCATGGTTCAGATCCAAGGGTGTCTAAGTAAGAAGTTGTATTGAAACTCACCTTTTATGATGTAAACAAGATTTATAAATGTGTAAGGTCACAAGTGAATATAGAGGACAACTTTTCCCAAGGTTGTAGCCATATTATCATTAAAGGAATAAAGGACCATTAAGGTTTCTAACATGATATTCTTTGTCAATTGGAGTTGTTCATAAGCATGGGAAGAGATAATTTTAATACTATCTCCTCCATCAATCATCACCCTTTTTATGTGGGTTTGATTAATGTATGTAGTGATGAAGAGGGGAGGATCAGGATCTTCAAGATGAACAAAAGGTATTTATGAATCCTTGAATGTAACAAGGGAAGAAATTCAAAGGGTTACAACAAAGGTTGCAAGAGGTTGAGGGTCTTTGGGTTGGACCTCTATAGATTGAAAGGCCTATATCAGTACTTAGAAATGATGGGGTGAGGTGTTGATCATTTTATATAGGCTCATTTGCACCGATGTCTAGTGAAGCTGTTTCAGAACTACTCACTGGATACATACAGAAGGGTTGGAGGTAGGGGCACCCAAAATGGATATTTTTGGTTTTGGTGAAGATGAAGGTGAAGGTGTTTGAGTTCAATTGAAAGGTTGAGGGGTGGAAGGATATTTCCATGGAATGGACACTTTGGACTTTCCCTTATCTTTTTATTAGGCTCAAGATCGCGTAATTATATGAATAGTGTGGATGAGGGGAAGTGTTGGGCTAGAAGGTTTCTTTAATTCCTCCTCACTCTTGGATGAAATTTTGGGAGTGGGTAGGTGTTTCATAGGTTCATTTGGTGGTTGGGTTGGTGATGGGATCAAGATATGTTCATCTGATAATCAATCATCCTCATCCCATAAGTTATGGATAAGTGCTTGGAGAGTTTTGCATTTCTCTATGTCATGTCTAGGTGCCTTATGGTATGAGCAGATTAAAATGACATCAAACCAAGATAGTTTGGGACTTGAAGGGTCAAAGGGTTTGATAAGTGATAGGCTTAAGGAAGAATTTAGTAACAAACTTTATCAAATAGTCAAATAAGATTCAAGCAAAGGTGTTAAAGGTGATGGGCTTTTGGTTTTGGGGGTGGGAGCCTTCTTAGAATCAGGCTTCACTATGGAAGGTGTGGGTAGTAGGATGGTTTTGGTAGGTGGGTTTGACTGGGGTTGTTTATTTTTGGGTAGTTTTGAGGTGGAATCGTTAAAGGTGAAATATTTGGAGGTGGACGATTGAGATGATGAAGTTTTGGATATAGGTGGGTAGCTGGAGGTAGATAGTTTGGATAAAAATGATGGGGAATTTGATGCTTTGGAGGGGGTAGGTAAAGGTAAAATAAAATGAGGAAGTTTAGTTTGGGTATTTTTGGGAGGGTTCACCTTCTTGATATAAGGATGAGCTCATAGGATGGAAGAAGGATGACGTCCCAAGATAGAAGGTAAGAGGGAAGGAGGTGGTATGGTTCTAGTTTTAGGTAGGAGTTTGGGTGGCTCCACCTTCTTGGTTGGTTTGGTTAAGGTTTTATTTGGTGGAATAGATGGGTTTAAATCCTACTTCAAATATGGGTGGATAAGGCTAGGAGTAAGGAGTATCCCTAAGTTCTTGATGGGATTGGTTAAGGAGGTGCAAGGTGATTTGATGATTCTGGATAAAGAGGGTTTGGATGGTTCTTCCATAGTTTTGAAGGGAGAGATGTTTGATGAAGGTATTGAGGTGATGATAGGTTTAATTATGTATAAAATTGAGGTTGAAGTTTCATGTTTGTTTTGATATGGGATCCCAAGATAGTGCCATAATGTGGTTCGATCCATATTGGGTTGAGAAGAGAATTATAGATTTTTGACTAGTCTAGAGAAGGGTTTGTAAATTGGTTTGCTTCCTTGGGCATTAAATTCAAAAATTAGGCCCATAGGTTTGGGTAAAGGAGTGGTTTATTCACCTTTGTTCTTGATTAAATATTTCAAGATTTGAGAAGATGTTTCCTCCATGGAAGGTGTAGATAAGGTGATCTCTCCTTGTGGAATGGTTTCTAAAGACAAAGTGGATGATTCCATGATGGGGAAGGAAGGTATGATGGAAATGGTTGCCTCCTTGTGTATTTATATCAAAAGAGAGGTAATTAAGTCTATTATCTCATCAAGTGAAGGAAAGGAGGTGATTGATTCCGTTATTTGGGTATCCAAAGGAATGGAGGTTGATTCTACCACTTTAATAAGGGGAGTGGTGGAAGAGGTGGTTGAGGAAATGGTTTCCTCAATGATAGGTTAATTGATAATAACATTAAACTTATGGACCTCATGAGCATGATATGATTCTATTTTGATGTCATCATGTTTGGTAGAAGGGGAATGATTAGGAAAAGGTTGTCAAAAGATGTCAAGTGATTGATTCAATGGTGCATTAGGATTGTCCAATGCAAGTTTTCCTTTATCAATCAAGTTTTGGATAATGGTTTTAAAGGTTTTACACCTACTAACATCATGTCCAATGACACAATGGAAAGCACATAAATCATTCTCAGTGTACCAACCAAGCATAGGGTGAGAAGCATCAAATTGGAGAGGAGGTTTGATAGGGGAAGCTTTATGATGTTGCTTTGAGCAACTTGTCCACAACTAAAGCATATGATTCCCCTAGTGGATTATATTATTTGGGGTAGCCCAGTTTTGATTTTGGGTTTGTTAATTAGAGGAGTTAGTGGAATTTTTTTGGTTGGGTTGGTTGACAATTGAAGGCGGGGCTATTTTGAGGATAACTGTGTTTGAAACTACCTTTGGTTTGGTGTTGGGGTAGTTAGATTGGTTGGTAGTTTTAGATGGGAAAGGGTCATTGGATTTGAAGCTAGAGTTTTTATTTCTTAGTTTCAACTTCCCCTCATCGATGGCTCTAATTTATAATTTACGTGCCATGGTGAAAGCCTCATCAAAGGTTTTGAAAGTTTGAACTTGCAAATTGTGGGTGATATGTTTGAAATAAGCTCGAGAGAAAAGTTAGTTCAACTCAGGTTGGGTCAAAGAGAAAGAGAGTTGGTTGATAATACCTCTCCATCAAGCTACAAAATCAGAAATTGATTCATCATCAAACTGCCTAATGGAGTAGAGGTCAGTGATGGAGACCTTCTTAGATATATTGATTGAGAAGTGTTCTAAAAAGGTTTGGGCAAGTTGGGAAAAGGAAAATATGGAGTGCTTAGTAAGATCACTATACCAATCCAATGCTGGTCTAGATCAAGATATAGGAAAGGTACAAAGGAGAAGAGCATCATCATGGGTAATCAAGTAGCAAGAATGCCAAAGTGTTCTTAAGTGTTATTGGGGGTCCTCCTTGATTTGGAATGTATAAAATTTGGGTAATTCCCATTGAGGAGGGTAAGGTTAGATAGGGATGGATGGGTGAATAGGTTAATTATAGATTTGGTCATAAGATAAGAGGTTGTGAGCCCCAAAGATAGATAAATCTAGGTTGGCCATTTTGTCTATCAACATTTTGACCAAATCTATTTGGGGTTGGGTAGCTCCATGATTGTATGGTAAGTTTTGCTAAGGTTGTGTGGATGTAATATATGGATAACTAGTAGAAGGTTGAGAAGATTCCAAATGTTGGTATATGGTTATTGAGGGTTGGGATGATGCCACATAAGGGTTAATGGGCACAAAATTTTGGGTAGAAGGTGGAGCTATGTATCCTTATGGGTTAGGAACATAGTTGGGTAAGGTGTCATAGGTATTGGTTGAGTTGATGTGTGTTGGTTTGGGGGTATGACCGAATCGGTATATTGGGGAATTGATATGGGTTGGGTTGGAGGTATTGATGTGTTAGTTAGTTAGGGGTGAGTGGTAACTTTGGTAGTGATAGATGGAAGGGTAGAAGATATAGAAAGCACCACACTTTGAAGTGGGGTGGATATTGTTCAGTTGGTAGTGACAAGGGGAATAGTGGAAATATGGACAGAAGATACCCCCATGGTGGACATGGTTTGGGTAACTAAAGGTAAGGTTTCCCCTATGTTAGAGGAGTTGTTGGTTGGTGTAGGGGGTGTTTGGTTATTGTTTGGGTGGTTTGATTAAGTTTGGGTGGAGGCAGTAGGTGGATTACTGGTGGAGGAATATGCTTGAGTGATCATAGGTTAGGTATAGGTAGTGGAAACCATAAGATGGAGAGGCATCTCATATGGTGGATCACTACGAGGAACTCAAGTAGGGGTGTAGTGAGATAAGGTGTTGAGGTAGTGTTGGAGGGCCATAGGGTTACTATCAAGGAAAGTGGAAAAATCTGCATCACCTTGGGTAACAGTCTAAGGTATGGTAGGGGTAGAAGGATGGGGCTAACCCTCAACATCTAAGGTATACTCCATGGAGGATGAAGAAGAGGAAGGTGGCTATTGGTTGGTTTGATTTCTCAACTGTCATCTAGTAAAAACCATATGAGAAATAAAGAGGAATAAAGGAAAGGTCACAACTCAAACATAAAGCAAACAAAATAAAAATATCTCAAAGCAATCAAACATACAATAGAGTGTTTTTAAAATCTTATGATATATTTTATCTCACTTTTGGCTTATGCTTTAGTTGAAAAGTGTGAAGAAGAAATTGGTTTATATAATAGGTAATAAAAATGAAGTCTATGGTTAGTTTTAGATGTTCAAGGCTCTCAAAAGGATCTGTGTTGGAAATCAATATGTGGCTTGGTATTATGGCCTACCCCCTCACTTCACATACCACAATGATAAGGGTGTTGGGTGCTTAGCTAGTATATATTGATTCTCAAAGTTTAGACTCAACCAAAGAGTTGAGTTTTGGTTCTCTTTTTGGTAATGACCTCCAAGTAAGATAGCCAAAGGGTGAAGGTGATTCTCTATTAGATAAAACCCTAGTTAGGCCTTATGTCAATTATTTTGATGTTTAATTGATTTAAGTGGTTTGGTATAGTGTGTGATAAAGATGTGAAGCTATGATTGATTACTTTGATTTGAATTTAACTAAATGAGCTAAACATGCAAGCAATCAATGTATGCAAGGTTTATTTTATACCCAAAATAAATTTTTATTTCTTTATATGATCATAAAATCTGGAAGAAAAGGGTACCTAGATGCTACTAGGTCCCACTAAACTTGCCAGAATGTTTCTCTCAATTTTTGCTTATTTCTATTTAAGGAAGAAGTAAGAAACTAGTAATAAGGGTGTGGTAGAAGAACCTATTTGTTTGTGCGCATGTGATCTAGACAATCATTAATAGATCCTCTTTATCTTGGTAAGAATGACCTATAGATAAGAAATCACTCATGCAAAGGGGTTGTTAGATGGATAGCAAGGTGAATTGCCTAGCGTGAGCTAGATCTAAGAAGAGTGAGCTTTCTAGGAGGCTATCAATCCACACTCTTAAAATAGCTAAGTTGGAAGAAATAAAGATGAAATACTTGCATCAAATGACATAAAATATTGAAAGAGGATATAAGAAGAAATAAATGCTTGATAAAGGAAATTGACTAATTAAGCAAATAGTGGGTCAATGCTAATGCTAAATTGATCAGGTTGGGTTTAGAAAATAGGTGTGGTCTATGTGAACAAGTAGGGACACAAAAAGTGGAATTTGGCTGAGGATAGGTAGAAATAACTTGATATTATTTATTATCACAATGAACATTTGTGGTTGGAGTGATCATCAGTGGTTAAGCTAACCATTGGTAGTTGGGTGACCGTCAATGGTTGGTGGTGATCATCGGTGGTCAAGGTGACTATTGATGGTTGTTGTAGGTTGTAAAAGTGTTTATAAAAGAGTCTATTTCAGGTTTGTAAAAAAGAGTCAATATGCAAGTGACAAATTGTTAGAGGTTTGGTTAAGGTCAGGTGTTAGAAACCAAATAAACAAAACTTAAAAAAATAAATGTACTTAGCTAGTCACTTGATAGTTGGTGGTTGATCTTAGAGTAATTTTGGCAGAGTAACGATAGTTTGCCTATAGAATAATTTGGGTAGAGGCTTAGGTCTCTATCATGGTTATTGACTTGTTGAAGAGAGAAACTGCAAAGAAGTTTGATATCTCTTGATGACTGTTGGTTGCCTGATGGATGAATTCTCGGATTGTTAAAAACCTGGATTGATGGATCATGGATCCCCTTCCACCTCTTGCTCCCCTCATTTTATAGGTAAAGAGAGATGGAGGTAGATGATTCCACAAGAGGTTTAGTTGGTTTTTACGATGCATTAGCTTACCATACATATTAAATTTTGATATGTTAGCTTGCATACAACTCTAGTTATCTTTGGGCCAGATGGGGAAGAGACCTCACTGTCAATGGTCAAGGTGACCATTGACAGTTGAGTGTCGAAGGTAAGTGGGGTAAAAGGGTGGGTTTGGTTAGTTGGTGAAACTAACCATGGTTAGGCTTAGTTAGGGGTCAAAGGGTTAAATTGGTCCTAATGGGGTCTAGGGGTGTTTTTACATTCAAAACTATAGAGCATAGAATTTTGGTATATACAGATAATTGTTTAGCATTATTAAATACTGAGCTACATACAGGATATCAATAGAGCCCATGAGGTCAAAGTTGAAAAAGTGCATGAGATGAGGTCAACATGTTCAAGGTTTAATGTTTACCATTGGTGGATTGTGTGTTAAAGGTTGAGTTTTATACAATAAGATGGATGGTGAGTGTATAATCTAAGAAACAAGGACATGATATGCAATCTTAGTGTTCAAAGTTTAACTGTGACCACTTGTATTTGAATATTTGAATTTGTAAAGGAAAAAATAGTGCTTTGTATTTTGGCTATATCTTTAGATTTATGAAAAATTTGCTCATGGTGTAAAAAGATAACTTGTAGATGACTCTAAGGTAAATCTAGAAATATAGATTTGAAGATTTGAAGTGTGTATAAACATAGTTATGAAGGTTAAAATTTGATTGTGTTTTTGTATATGTTTTGTAAGTGACCTAAGAAGGATATTCAAGCTTGTTTTTTATTATTTTGATATCTCTTGATGAATTGGTTATTGGGGAGTGTTTTAGACTTTATTAGGATGATCTCTATGAGTTTTGAAGGTTTGACCATTTGTATATAGTATTAACAAAGCTTATAATTTGATTGTGTATTCGTTCATGATGTTCCTATGCACCATGTCAGTGTTTAAATTATTTGAGCATATGTAGAGGTGAGTGATCAGAGTTGACTGTGATCATTTGAGGATGTTGAAGGGGACATAAGGAATGGACCCATGTAATTGAAAGTGGTCTTATGTTCTTGTTTTTCTCAATGAAGTGTTAAATGGGTGAATAGATCTCCATGAGACCTATAAGAGCTACAAGGGCCTTATTAAAAGGTGTAGCTACATAAGGGTGACCCATAGATGTTATGCTCGACCTATGAATATTTTATTGAACTATGTATTCATGTGAGATATGCCTTAAGGGTTAAGGCATGCCTAATGACCAACCAAGGTGTTGATTATCATGTATGCTCTATAAATAGTGGAACCAAAGATGATGGTTTCTATACTTGAGTGAGAAACTTGGGAGAGATTTGAGAGAGGATTGTGTGTGTGAATTATGGAGTGAATGAGGGGTAGAGTGCCCTATGGATGAGTTAAAGATCATAATATATTGAGGACTATTTGTATGACTTGTAGGTCATAATTCTATTGGAAGAATAGTGCTCTTGATGTTTGAGTATGAGCGGAGGTGAGGAGTGATAATTAGAGGTCCATCATTATGTGTTGAAGAAATTAGTTCATAGGTGGATGTGTTCATAGATGTTGTTGTGGTAGATCATAATATAAGGGGGTTATAAAATCTTTTCAAGGTGAAATGTGCTAATTTTTTTGTTATTATTGCACCTCAACTAGACAGGTATTGCAGCACCTTGTGGGATAGTAGTCTCACTAAATAGGGATTATAATTCCTTGATTAGTTATCGCTGGTCTAAATTGGTTCTTTTTATTATAAGATAGTAGTCCAATTTTAGGTTCTATTGGGTTTTATTCCCCAAGAGGGTTTCCCACATATGTCATGTGTTATGTGATTGATCTTGAATTGTCTCTCTTGCTCATTGTTATGAATGTTGTGTATGCCTCATGAATGCTTATGGTAATCGATTAAAAACTCGAAAGGATTAAAATTCAAGTTGAAACTTCTAGGCTCAATGATTCACCCCCTCTCAATGATTATACCTCTAATAAATATTTGGCAACTTGTTTCATCCTTTGAGTTTGAAAGGATCTCTTAGTCTTATAACTACCCCTTGCCAATAGAGTGGTCAAGGTCTGAGATAAAATAATGGATATGTACACTATTAGTATGACCTTGATGGAATAATGAATGTATTAATCCATTTATTAAATCCTTCCATACCAATTTTTAGAATGTGATCATATCTATAGGACCCTCAAAACTCAATTTTACCTATTGACTAACAGGGTCTACAAGTGACTATGTGATAATTAGGTCTAGACTAAGTTCTTACCTTTTACTCATATTTACATTAGGTTTTGGGATTAGATAGGATATCTATGACAATTTAAAATTTTTATAAACTCCTATTCTCCTTCTCAGACTTATTCACAGTCCTCATTCTCCTTCAATCAAGCAAAACTCTCAAATAGTATGCAAACCTATAACATATGCTTGACTATGTGTGGGGTTTGAGATTTAGTTTGATCAATCCTCACTTTGTTTCTCTTTAATTTTATAATTACCCTATGGTTTATTTTTTTATATAAGGTATACCTCAGAACCCTTTGAAACATTTCTATCCTTCTTTCAAGATTTAAGGTTAGTCCACACCTAGAGTAACCTATAGGTGACTTTAGGGTTCATGACTGGCAATATGTGTTTAGACATTTCTCTCACATCATTAACTTCCTCACTATTTTAGGAAGTTATTTGAAATCTCAATTGGGTATAAATATTTCTCATACACCTACTCTTCTCTTCTTTCAAGCTTGATGTCAGTCCATCCTACTAGTAACATCTAGGTTTTTGTTTGGTCACGTGAATGTGTTTTATGTATTATTCACCCTTTAATTATTGATATTATCTTGGTCTTGAACTTTATTGATATCCAAAAATAGGTTCAATCACTTTCAAACATGCTCTACCCCTTCACTTTAGTTCTAAAACTAAGTTGACCCTTTTAAATAGGCTTGTGGGTGGTGTTCAAGGGTCATTACTGCATTCTATGTATAAGACCTCCCTTATAACTCAATGATCTTGAATCTGAGTTGAAGTCCTAATCTATGTTCATAACACCATTCAAACACTTTTTCCTCATTTTGGGTTCCATACCTGTATGTTCCACCAACCACTTGTAGGTGACCTTTTAGGGTATTGAGCATTGTGTCTTCTATGCTCTTTGGGTTTAGGATCTCACTATCACACAAATAGAACTTTTAAATGTTCTTTAGCTTGTCTTTCTCTCTTAGTTAGGTTTCAATCTCTTTCATCACCTCTACTCATTTTCTTTCAGGTTTGAACCAACCTATTATTGCCTTGTAGCCTGTAGGTGCTTATTTGACTATGCAGTTTGTCTCATTATCATCTTGACTGTGAGTGGCCAATATCTCTTCAAGGACTTATGACAATGTCTCATCTGTGTAAAGTTAAATCTCCTATGTGGATTCCTTTGTGTTGGAATGATATTGACTTTGGTCTCAAATAAAGACCTACAAGCTTAGGGCCCGTAGGTCTCTACCTGACTATGTGGGTTATAAAGAGTTACTTTATTAAGTTCTTGAACCTCTATCAACACTGTCAAACCTCTTCACACTCTGGTCATTTCTTCAAGGACTATAAATCTTATAGGATTTATCAATACTTTCTATCAACTTCAACTCACCTTTAAGCTACTCAACTGATCTGTATGGACTACCTACAGTCAGTATATGTATACATGTTCTATGTGTTGCCTTAGAACATCTAGTGGTTCATTTAACTTGATGGTAGTAATGATGTGGTTACGACCATGTGAGTGCATGGAGAGATTTATTGGGTCCTTTCATGAGTAATGGGCATGTTCAAACTATTTTTACAATCCGTACAAGTCTGTTTAAGAAAGAGACACCAATGGTATTCATTATAAAGTGTGAATTTGGGCTCTTACCTTCACTTTTATTCCCTTTCACGAGTAAAATATGGTCTCATAAACTTACACTATGGTATACATACAACACTTAAGTCCATTTTGAAAAACAAACTTAGATTAGACTACTCAAACACATACCATGTTCCAAAAAAAAGCACACTTGAAGAAGATAGACAAAAGACACATCTTAGACAAGAATAATGAAATCCATGAAACTGAGTGACTCTCCATGAATAATGAAGCATTATAAACCTTTGAGAGTGAACACCATGAATATAAAATAGAGAATTGTAGCAGAATCCACTAGAATCACGTATACACTAAGACATTTTTATTCCAAAAGAAAACACTTCATGGAGATGAGTTGGATGATGAAACTAGCATGAAAAGGAGCTCCAATTCCTATAAAAACCACCCTCAAAACCATTCCTTTCCACCAATTTTTAAAGTGGATAAACAAGTGTAAGAATAGACAGCTCTCAGATGGATAGGCCATAGTGACCTACTGGCACTCTTAGTGATTATTCATAAATAATAAACCATCATTATGCAAACCAATGACACTAATTTCAAGTTTACTAGGACCCCTAATAATGGACAAAGTTTTAGCTCCTAACTCTCTATTTTGGCCATATCATTTGATTCAAATTTGCCTTTCTGCACTTGTGAAGGTAGTGGAGGAGAAAAGGTATTTGGAGTGTTAGTTCAACTTGAAACTTTGTCCAGATATAGAAAATGATTTAAGGGAACCCAAGGGATACTTTTAAACTATTTAAAACTTAAAATTGATATTGTAAACCTATATAAGTGCTTGTGAAGTATCTTTTTTCCAAGATTAGGTGATGAACTACAAATGCTATCAAAACGTAATTACCCCTGAACATTCTATGACTTATTTTTGACACTAGGGACATTTATAATCTTATTTAAATATTCTCTTCTTGAAGTGGTACATCAAAATCTTCTAAATGGTCGAAAAGGTGTCCAAAATGTTATTTTTGTATATAAGAGTCAAATAAAAATTATAGCATGATAATATGACATTAAATACACCTTAGTGAGATTTCAATAATGAATTTATACCAAACTACTTGCCTGTAGGACTAGACAAGTGAACATAAGACCAAACTCTAAAAAAGACTAGACAAGGACACATATGACCATATGGGACTATTATAGACCATTTAGGATCATGAAAAGACCATGAAAGACATTTGAAAACCCTATGAGATTTCAACCTAGAGGGGGTGACCAATTTTGACTTGGGGTCAAAATCTGGTCAATAATTACTTCAGTCCTTATTGTCCCCATTATTCCCATTATTCCTGTGTTCCCTTTGTTGCTATTGTTTCTTCAATCCCCATCATTTATACATCCCATATTGTTTCCTTAGTTCTTGTTTCCTCTACTTTTCCTATTACTACTTTAGTTACTTTAGTCCCTATTGTTTTTAAGACTAATAAGGTCCATTTTAAGAAAACTATGGGAACCGTTACAAGCGCACAATTTCATGTTTCCTCTACTCAATTAGGTTTTATAATGCCTTCATCTACTACTACTTAGGCTACTTCTATTATTTCATCTACAAAAATTTATAGGAATAAGGCCACATATATAATGAAATCCATGCCTTAGTTTGGTAATGTGGATTGGCATAACATCATCTTCCCTTCCTTAGCAGACCCACTATAATTAGAGGCATGGATGCAATATTCAAGGGATATTTTATTAGAGGTTTATTTAAAATAAAATAAACATGTATACCTTGGGAAATTAGTAATCCCAAAGAGGGAAATATACCTAAAATCTCAAGCTGCACAAAGACCCGATTTGATAATAACAGAGTTACCCACTGTGATCTCTATTTTTTATAAATCAACATGAACTATTTAGAGGATCAAGAAGAGAGAAATAGAAGATACATTTGGCATTGGTATAATCCTTGAGTAAAGGCATGATGTTTTCTCTCTATCCAAGATAAATAGTAGGAGAATTAGAGAGTCTCCCTATAATGACAAATTTAAAGCCTATTTCTAGACCCACACATAGGATTTGTTATAATTACATAGAGGAACAAAGGAGGTCAGGCAAGAGCTACAAAAAGAGATAGATCAGGGCCAAGAATAACAATAAATTGTACAAGTTCTTAGGGAGATTGAAAATGATGTCCAAAATGTATCCCTCAAGATGTATAATGTTCTAGACACCATCAATTCAATGAAAATAGATTTGTCTCCTCATATTGTTAAAACATCTAAATTACTCAACTCATTGAAAGAAGATAAGAATAAATTGAATTTCCTTGTACCTTGCACAACTAATAAGGACTAAGACCATCTAGATTTGATGACACCACTTGAAATGGCCAATGATCTCAATTTGCTTGTCATCAAGATGCAATAAGCACAAGATTTGGCATCAAGTGTGAAATCCTTGATACCAAAGCTATTAGAGCATGAAAAATAGGATTTGTATTTTTTGGAAGAACTAAAACTATCCTAGGCTAGAGACACTTTGGATGAACTAATGGATAGGGCTAGTTTTGATAGATTACTCTAGTAAACATCTGCTAGTTTCAAGTAGAGTCTTCAGGGGTGTACATTGGAAAAAATTGAACATGAAATAAGTTTTTATAGGAAGAAGGTAACTAAAGTGGAAATATTTTGGGTGAATTTCAAAGCCATGAAGGCCGAGCACATCTACCTATTAACTAAAGTCACTAGGGTACATAGGCCATCTCTTCTAAACATGGATACAATCAAACTGTAGTATGTTTTCAAGTACAAATATTATCAAGACTTAGAGGCAAAGAAATAGTCCATGTCTATATCATCAAGCTCAACTCTACCAACTAGTTAACCTCTTATGACCACTTCAGTCCCTTCGACTACTTCAAGTGCCATGTAGGCCCATCTTGTAGTAAACCTTAATTTTCTTGAGTTAATGTTATATGTATTTTGCATGTAAATTGAGAATAGTAACTAGAGTTTATTCTTACATCATGAAAACATTTAAGAGTCAATTGAATAATTTTGTAACATGCACACATTGCATGATTTTTCAAAGACCATGTCTTATTCTAATACATAGTTTTAGCTATCTTTAATTGCACATGTAGAGTTTACATCTAATTAGAAATCTCATTCTAATTACCAGCATGTAGTCTAGTACTTTGCATGGATTTAGAGGATGAGACGACCCCTCCTTACACACACACACACACTTGTAATTCTCTTGTTTCAAAGGGAGTTGAAAATTTCATTTATATAGGAAGAAATATTTTGATTTTCATGCAACTATGTTATTTATTTACTCTTCGAATCTATATGATTAATTAAGTTTTATTTTCTTGTTGGTTGATTCAGGAATTCAAAGTGTGCAAATGTTACTTAGAGTTTCTTGTTGTTATTAGTAGTGTATGGTGGTATGAGATGTGAAATAACTATTGGATGATTAGTAGACACTACTAATTTTATACAACAAGGTTTACTATTTCTTTTCTCTAAATGTATAGAAGTTTTTTCCATGGTATAGCTTTCTAGGAGTGAGAAAAAATTGCCTTATATACCTCCCTAACCTAGGATATAATATTTTTTTATAAGGGTGTGCAAAAACTACTATAAATGAAATAAATATTTAGCTAAAGTCTTGGATTATACTATACCATCTATCCTCAAAATCCCTCACTGTGTTTGTATGTATGTGAGCAACTACTAATAAATGCAAGCATCAATTTAAGACACTTTTCCATGAATGAGACATTCTTGAAATTAATCCCTTTTGTGATCACAAAAGCCTTGTTTCTACGCTACATTTCCACTTTTGAGGTTTATTTTAAATATCTACCCACTTTAGAATAAGTTTCCATCCATCCGACTTAAATAAGGTTAAATTTATTTTAGGATTCATTCACATATACACATCTAATTAACAACCTACATGATCAACCAACTATTTTACCACCTAATTGTTTAAACCATACCTTCAACTTATGCCCTAAAGTGGAATATTCTTCCATTGAGATCCTAAAAGGTTAGAGGCTACCTCTTTTAGGGCCTGATGTGCATGAAAATGACATCAACAAGACCCAAATATAATAATAGGACAACCCAAAGAGATATATGGTCATGGCCCCCCTCCTCCCCATATAGTTATAGGGTTGTAGGGACCCACACCATATAGTTATAGGGTCTTTCCTATACGTTATCCATCAACCATATATATATATATATATATATATATATATATATATATATATATATATATGGGGTAGGGAAGGGGGTGCCTTTATCTCTATCAACCAACTATGGTATAGATTGGATTGGTTGGAACCTAAAAATTCCAAGGGGGGCTTGACTATAGATAGTTTTCTTGTAACCATATATATGACTAATCTATATAGGGAGGGATGAAGGGGGTGATAAAATTATTGCCTTTGCCCTTGCAGACTAAACCAAATGAGGTATTACTCCTCCAACCCTCTCCTTGAACTCTCCCCACTATATAGATAGGGATAAGGATAGATGTTTCCATATGTAGAGAAGCCTATGTAGATGTAGGGTCAAGTTATGTATAATGGAGGCCATATATATAATTGGAACCTCAATTCAGACCCTATATATCTATCTATGGAACTCCCTATAGATCATATCTATATGGCAAGGACAAGTGCCAGTCTTAAATGGATATATATGTAGTCATCTATAGATCTATATGGCCCTATAGATATATTTGGAAACTTAAGTGATGGTCTCTATTAAAGCAATGCCATGTAGATAGATAGGGGTGGGTTGGTTTCCATATAGATATATATGAATAGAGAAGAGACTTACCCCATATATATAGATATATAGATATGAGGTAGAGCATCAAGTCATCTTTCGCATCCATCCTTCAGTCTAGTCCATAGTCTTATAGGTCATCCTTCCTTCTATTAGAGCACATAGATTTTTATTAGAACATCCAGTCAACACCCCCTCTAGTTGAGCCTTTATATATAATTGGATACCATAGACTCTATCTGATAGGATGCTAGAGACTTTATCATATCAAATGTTATAAACTCTCTCCAAAGCATAACTACAACCAACTGTCAGTGCCCTATCTATCTATATACTCCTATATTCCCATCTCCCTATCACTTTCCTTATCTATAGTATTATCCTGGTAAATATATATGGGTGGGGGTGGATCGATATATATGGATCTCCTTCCTCCCCATTTTGGTCAAGTCAGGTCTATTATATATTATATGTGATATGTCTGATGATTGATGATATCACATCAAAATATATAGATGATGGATGCTCCCACCCATTTATTTCTCACTAGAAGTGTTATTTATAGAAGGCCAACCTCCATAGGGATATATATACGACTTATTTTAGGTTGGTGTATGTGATACAAATGGATCATGGATGGATATTCCATCTAGACTGTTCTCCTCTCTATCCTTCCCCTGATACATACAATAGGCTTTAATTGAAACAATCTACTATCACTTCCACTCTATAGTCAATCATCTATATTTGAGTATAATTCAATACATCAGGGAAAAAACCCACTATCCCACTCCATATTGGGGAGAGGTTAGAATGGAATGCATATATTCTATGAAAAGTTTCATACATTTGAATATCAAGGAAACTAGCTCGAAGACTATGCTCTCTCTAGAATTCTAAGCTAAAATCTCTTTGGGCTGGAGATGGTTGGTTCAAAATCTACATGTTGAATGTTGTATAGACCTATATATAGTAGGGGGTGTAGAGGTAGCCCCTATATCTATATCTATATCTGACTAGAATTTAATAGATATATATACATATATATATATATATATGTATGTATATATATATATATGTATATGTATATGTATATGTATATGTATATGTATATGTATATGTATATGTATATGTGTGTGTGTGTGTGTGTATATATATATAAGGAGATAGGGAACCATATAGATAGATAAGAGATCTATTCCCCACCCCCACCCATATAGACATATAGGCCAATACAGGAGAGTCCCCTATACATAGATACATGACATTATCACATATGTATGTGCTCTCTATGTGGAATGGAATGGAATAAATATTATAGGGAGGAGGGTCAACTATGCCAATTCAAAATAATTAAGATAGTCCATGGAGCTCAATGTTAGAGACAGAATATGGGTGCATTATTTTGAGTGGCCATATCTATATTTGTTTCTCATCCTTTCTTTGAGGGGAGGGCATTGGTGTAGTGACTGATGGGCCCCTATCTATATTTGGGGCCTACCTTATATCGAGTTCTTTTCCTTGATACCACCGATGAACTCCCTATATATGGTGACATGCCAACTATATATCTTTACCAAACTCTCCATCTCCATATAGAGTCAAGAGTTGACCTCCCTATATCTCCCCTACCCAACTCCCTCTATCTCCATATGGAGGTCCCCCTCAATATATATTATATGGGGCACTATATATATCTATATGGAAGGAGATAGAGGAGTTTGAGCCATCTATATAGACCCCATCATGAGAAGCCTACTTTATAATGGATCAATTTGGTGTGATCAGTTGACCACTGGGACTATGGAATAGTCAATATGAAAGGCCCCTATCTTATCTATCTGAGGGAAAATAGTATTAGGTTGGATAATGTGAGGTATTTAGGAGATTTTAACTTGCTTTACTATGGGATGGGGGCACCCTTTAACATATATATGGCAAGTTATCAAGAGATAAATGAGACCTCTCCTACCCTGCCCATAATTAGAAGGGACTAAGGCCAACCTCTCCATCTCCCAGTTGCCATATCTATAAAGGGGGATACCAAAAATTGAGAGATCCCATATATAGAGAGTATAGATGGATTCCCAACTACCATATATCTATAGAGGGGGATCCCAGTGGAACCCACACACACACATACACACACATATATAGGGGCCCCTATCCCTATGGATTGAAAGAAGAAAGGCCTTTGACGTGCCTATCTATATATATGGGGTTCTTGCTCCCTATAAATTTAAAGGAATCTAGAGGGTGGCCATATATAGATATGGGATTTGTTTATCTCTATATTCATCCACCATAATGGTTTATGAGGTTTGATCCTAACTCCCATTTATATAGAGGGAGGGCTCTCTCAGCTATATCCCCATATAAAGAGAGGGGGTCATCATGCCCCTATCTATATATGAGAATAAGCTCTATTCCTCCCCATATATATATAGGGATTCTTAGAATATGAAGTTGTACTCATATTTTGGGGGAGAATATTGGATAAGTGCCAACTAGAACTAGAACTACAATCTCTATCTAGGTTATAGTCATCACTCCACTAATACAATAGCTTTAGGGGCCCTTATCTCTACCTTTATCTCTATCCCCCATTTATGGAGAAGATAATATAAGTATCCCCCTCCACTTGATATATATATATATATATATATATATATCAAGTGGAGGGGTAGGTGGGGGGGTGGAAGGTGTGAGGGGAGGGGGATCTCAATCCCAATCTCAATCTCTATATAGGGACATGAGAGTCCCTAAGGCCCTACCTCAACCTTGACTATATACTATATATTTTAATTACCCCTATATATATGGCACCTTTGATTACATATATATATATATATATATATATATATATATATATATATATATATATATATATATATATATATATATAATGGGTGGCACTGATATATAGATATAGTAATAGAGATAGATATTTGGTTTGGTTGAGTGCCAACTATATATCACTCACTCCCCTCCATCAATTATTGGGAGATATAGTTATTTACTTCAATCAATTGTCCTATCTCCTTAATGCAATTTAGGGGGTGATCATCCATCATTCAATCAACATTGAATCTTTCTCTTATCCACCAATTCCCATGTATAGATAGGGGGTTCAACCCTAGATATATATATAGGCTCCTCATCATCATCTATAGGGAAACTATACCAACCTCACCCATACACATCAAACACATTAAATCAGATTGTTGATTGGTTCCACCAAACACACTATATTAGATTGGAATCAAACACATTAGATATAAGAAAATGGATTCAATCTAACTTGAAAGGATACCTTGTGCCATGTCACTCAACCTTCATCAATACATATGTCAAAACCTTACCTTCTTGTGCTTAGATAGATATGGGGTCCCTTATTTCTGAATCTCTAGATATAGATCTCTGATCTAATTATTTCATTTTGCTTAGGACCTTTAGGCAAGAGAATGAGTAGAGTGACATATGTATGGGAAAGAGGGACATAGAGTGAGAAAGTGAGACTATAGATCCTAATTACAATAATTAGAGCAAAGATATATATCTAGAGATCAAGACATGGAGGGTCCAAGGTTTTGCTTGTCCAATTTGGATCTAGATTTTGATTCTGATCATAGTTTGACAAATTTAATCTAAGATAGGTGATAACTTGGTGGAGGGAGAGGGTGGATTCCATACCTATAGATAAATCTAATCTCACTTGGGCTAGTTTCTTTGCATTTATGGTGCCTAGTTCCATATTATGAGTTATCATCACATTGCCTAGTGTTGGGTTGGGTCATGTTGAGGATTCACTAGGAGAGGATCAAAATTCATCCTTAAAAAAATGAGGTTCATGGTTAATTATGTCATCATGATCAATAAGGGGATATGAGCCCTTGCATTCTTTCCTACCCATAGATATATGGGTTGAGTATAGGATGGTCCTAGTCATACTCGAGTCATCCAATTAGTTGGGGGAAGAGGAGGGGAGGAGGCTAAGGAGGGATTCATTATGAAGATTTATTTTTGATGGATCAGACTACTAAATAAAGGCTTCCTAATGAAGTTAGGGTTGAATGATGCCATCTCTACCCATCATATTTGTGTTATGATTGCCTACAAATAGAGTAGAGCAAAACAACATAGAATATGTCATATCACAATAAAGGCTAATCAGAATAGATTAGCTTGTGCCATCTTGTGTCTTAGCCTCACCGTAGCTAAGTCTAATGTGAAGTCAGTGGGAAATTTAGGGCACATCAATGAATCCACATCATATTTGGATCCCATATCACCTACCAAATCAACCATATCTATATAGAGGGCCCGATCCCAAATCTAGTCTAATAGGAAGGACTTTATTTGATTGATTTATAAATATATTTCTATATCTAGTTTCATTTCATATTTTTTTGTGTACATGATATGATTATAAATTATATACCTTCCCCTCATCCTCACCATATAGATTTGATTTGTTTTGATCTGATCTAATCTGATTTGATATGATCTATAGGGAGATAGAGATAAAGAAGATACTACTTCACTATAGACATAGAGATAGAGATAGATCTACATCTATATAGGTAAGATTATATATCTATAGGGAAACCAACCATCTGCATATATCCATTTGATAGATATGAATATCATTACTCTATCTTTAATTTAGATGATGGGCACTCTGACTGATAGAAATAGACATAGATCTGTGTCTATTTATGTAAGCATTTATATTTATATGGCAACATTGACCATATATATCTATCTCACTACTCCACTATATACATAGACATAGATCTAAATATATCTATGTAAGCCTCTATATCTATATCTATATCTATAGGGAAACCAACCAATCGTCAACACATATCCATTTGATAGATACCTTGTCATACCATATAGTTTGGTCATAGGGTGAAGAGGATAATTGTCTCTCTCTATTATATTGAGGAGGAATACACTAAGTATAGGTATGATTGAATACAAGGATGAGGGATGATAGAATAAATCCATCTAGATATTTAGGTGACCCCCTAACTCTCTCTCTACTAGGCCATATATATTAGATATATAGGCTAACTAAATACACTCTTGACCAAATAGATTTAGGTTGGTTGACTGAATACAACCACATATTCTTGTGACAAATGGAGTGGGTATAATTTCTATTCTATCAAGAAATAGTTGGTCATTATAGATCTCAACTCAGCTATTCTATTATATATTAATACAATAGTTGAGATGGTCATGTATAGATATCTTTTCATGAAAAATGGAGAAGAGAACTTGAATCAAGTATTTTATATGCCCTATTTATCTATCCTAATTAATCTTAGGCCTATAGATCTCTATGGATTGCCATGGGATGGAAAAAGTGACCTGAGCCCCTATCTGAATAGATATGGGATAGGAGAATCAATGAATTGATAAAATTTCTTGCCATATGATGGTGAAAGTGACCTATTATAAGTGAATATATAAATACATTAAGTGTCAACCATTGATGTTATCTCACGAAGTGACCATTGAGAGTGAGGATAGTGAGTGTCTCACATCTCATGAAGTGAGTGGGAAGGGGGGTTGAGATAAATTATCTACTGTTGATAGTGAGTGTCAACCATGGATGCCATCAAAATTTATTACAATAACATATCTTATGTACATGATACAACTTTATCCAACTCACTATCACTTGATAGATCATTTGGATATATATCTATTTGTGGTGAGTGTCTCCCATCCCATTACCAGATAGATAGGGGTTATATAATAGAAATCTAGGGGGGATAAATTCATTGAATCTAGGGTGTGGGGGTTAAATGAAGTGGAATATGGGGGGGATAAATAAAAATAAAAATATTAGGGGGGTTATTGGTTGAGATGGGTAGATGAGTTGGGGGGAATAAATTAAAATAATAATTTAGATGGGATAAATTGAGGAGACATACCATTGATCTAACCATTGTATTAGTGTCTCCCATTGTATTAATTATATAATATAAATAGTGTCAACCACTCACCCTAGATAGTACTTTCCATCTCATGATATAAAATGAGTGGGGGTCGAGATTTCCCTATAGATACATATGGGTTGATGGTTCTTTACAATTGTATTTGATCATAGAATGGATGGGAGGACCTTTCTTTATGATGTCATCTATTTCAATCATAATCATGATTCAGTTTTCCCTTTTTAATGAAGAGTAGTAACCAATAGTATATCTTTAGTGATCCCTCTATTCTTTCATGATTACATCCCTGATGATGAATAAGGTATCCAATCTTCATATCTTTGAAACCAACTACCACCCAAATGATATATATAGAGGGGGTCAAACTGAGACCAACTACTACCTATATATAACATAAACTACTGACATAGTGTGAATGGTTGTATCACATATATAATGAAGAGATGTCCATGTCATCATCCATCTATTCTATATGTTGATAGTTGTATCACTATATAATAGAGTGGTAGACCACCCATCATCTATTATATATAAGACATACACACATGCCTGACAAGCTTATCTATATGTTGATGTGGTATTCGGTCACCCTATTTACTATATGGGTTTTGTTTAATATATATATGGGTGGGGGGTGGATATATATAGGGGCCTATTGGTCACCTTATCTATATATGTTATCTAGTCTTTTTGAAGTGGTGGAAGGATATTATCTGGTTTTTTGGTGGGATTTATGATGAGGAGTATCTTATTAAATCATCTAGGATTAAGCTACCTAAGAGTGGTCAAGCTTAGTAGGAGTAATCTATACTAGTAGTCAAGCTCAATAGGATTGCTCTTGGATGGGTGTTTGGTTGAATGAGAGACTTGCCCATCTAGATATATTATCCCTTGCTATGTTTACATGCCTAGAGTAATCCATCGAATAATGTCAGTGCCTGGAAAGTATAATCATGTTGGTCAGCCTCAAAATTACTATGACATGTATTCTATCATATTTACTTTATAAATTCTAAGAGGGGTCAACATATATAGGGGATTGAGTGCCATCTCTCTATAGATAGAGATCAAGTGTCTCCATTAGTTGAGTGCTAACCTATGGAGAGATAGAGATAGACTTTGAGAGGGATCTAGATGGGTATCTCACTAAACTAGCTAGTATCATAGTTACTAGCAAGTCAACTCACCAAGTGAACTAGTCATATGTCATTGTCCCAATCCCATACTCTAGTTCTCATTTTCTATATATGTCATTGAGAGTATGTCCATAGTAGAGTGGATCACTAGATAGATAGGACATATATAATAGTTACTAAACTCCCTCCAACCAAACACCAAATAGACACACTGAGGGTGGCCTCCATATGACTATTTTCCATTTGATGTTCGGGGTGGGATGGGTTCAGAGAGACATCAACTATCTAGGTTTGTCTTCCATAGAGTAAGGCATAAACATTAGAAATTGTATATCCTTGCCTCCCCATTCCATGCTTTTCCATGCCTCTCCTTGCCTTGCCTTGTCATGCCTATCCTCACCTTCCCAAACCCATATATATCTCATAGCGAATATTATTTATCTATCTATATATCTAGGTAGGGTAAGAAATATAGAAGAGAGTGTATATATATATACATATATATATATATATACATATATACATATATTTATATATATACATATATATATATATATACACACATATATATATATATATATATATATATATATATATGTATGTATGTATATCGATATCAATATCAATATCTATACGACACTCCACTTCTAGCTTGAAGACCAATTGATAACCTTACCCACTTGTCTTAAAGCTTGACGATTAGTCTTTATCCATTTAGTCCTCAAACTTATTAACAAACACCCAACCAAAAGAGGACCATATTGACTTATAGTGGAGAGATGAAAGAGCTACTTCTAAATTAGTTTGGGTTGGATTGGCCTATATATCCATCTAGCACCGACTGATGATTGAATCTCATGTGGTGGCCTATATAACCATTTGGCAAAGACTGATACATAAATATCTATAAGCTAGTCTAGGTGGGAGATAAATAGATGGGAGGAGAGACTGATTCATTCATTCCATTCTTATCTAGTGAATGGGCTAGGCTGGGATAGATTAAAGAGAGATCGAACATCCCAAGTAGATAAATAAATAAAATTTCTTGGGATATATTGGGATAGATGAAAGACAGAGTAATGACTTTCTAGGGTGCTTTTGGATATACTGAATGGGTTATCTATCTATGGGGACAAATTTAATCCTTACCTAGGTGCCACTGTCTATTTATGGAAAGACTTTATCCTTACCAAAACTTTCCTAGGTGCCCCTATCTATATATGGTTGGGTAATTTTTTAATTTCCATACTTGCATGAGTTCCCCTATCTATATATGGATAAACCAACATATTGGGTGATCTTAGAAAGATTGATGAATTTTTAGGGTGCCCCTATATATTTATAGATAATGACCAACCCTAGATATCTATCTATGGTATAAAGTTTAATTGGCACAATATATATTATATATGGATATGGTGGAAACCCATCTATAAATTGACTAGACCCAACCTTCAAATAAGTGACCATTCCTCCATCTTCATTCCCATGATCATCAAAAATATTAGTATAATATGTTGAGATACCCTATATGGGTTGGTAGTCCATTCTTCCCTTGCCTAGTAGTGACTTCACATATATATCTGGGTTTGTTAGAGTGAAGGGAGCATAGATCCCACTTGATCAAGTCAATCTGGGTTTTTAACTGATCAGTGAAGGGAGAAATCCAATGACTCCACTCGATCTATCACTGGTTTTACTACAACAAAGGGAGTGATCCAAGCCTCTCAATTATAAATGTTGTTTGGGGCCATCTATTCTATATATGCCAACATTATATGAGTGAAGGGAAATTTCCAATTCTCCCATTGTTAGATAATGCCCCCAGTTGATTCTGTATATAAAAGTGAGGCAAGAACCCCACCCAACACCATGCACTTATAGCCATTGGGGGTCTATATATGTTATCATGGGAGGATTCACTATAATTTCAAGCTTATATGGGTGAAATCAAGCTTGAATATAGATCAAGAGGCTTGGCTATATATCTCTCCACCACCAGATAAATATATATGCTTATTGATTATACACTAATATGTTTTTCCCCACTCTATATCTATCTATCTACTGATCTATATATTAGGAAGGTAAGGTTCCCTTGATAGCTATGAATTAAAGCACTTCTAGATATCAAATTTTTAATTGTGTATTCAATATATGACTTGGGCCTTATAGATAGACAATGTTGACCCCTCTCAATTTATAGGGCCCTATATATTTATCCACAATCTAGAGTTTAATTGGTTCTCACATATATTAGTTGTGTTGATCAACCCCTATATATCTATTCTATTTTGGTTGAGTTGGGTTGGCTAACCCCCTTGGAATTTTAGGGACTCTTAAAACTAAATTAGGTGGGTACTATTATTGATGCTTATATTGATTAATGAAGTGGGGATGCTCTCCTCATTATCTATGAAACAACTAGATGAATGACAAATATGTGGACTTACAGCTCTATTCGGTCTCAACTATAATAATAATCTACTCAACATATGACCAAATAGATGACACTAGTAGTTGGTGATTAACTGGCCAAATATTCTACCTAGCCATCTAGATTATCTAGCCATCTCTATATAGATAAATATGATGGCCATCAAAATTATATGACCATTTATAGATGTTAGCCATTGAGATTAGCTAGTTATATATATATATACATATACATATATATATATATATATATTTATATACATATATATATATATACATATATATATACATATATATATATATACATATATATATATACATATATATATACATATATATATGTATATATATATATGCTAAGTATCTATCTGAGATGGCTATCTATAGACACTATCCATCCCTAGATAGATAGAGATGTTGGCTAGAAATTATAGCTAGCCATATCGATTAGCTGTCCAAATAAAATATACATGTTGGCTATATTGATTAGTAATCATCCATTTGGATTGGTTAGACATATTGATTAATATCTATAAATCTAGATTACCTGGCCATCCCCTATTTATATAACACTCAATAGCTAGGTGGGTATAATCGATAGCCAGATAGTTACACTTGATATCCATATGGGTACAATCATTAGATATACTTGATTGAGACACTAGTCATCCCTCTATATTTATATGACACTTGATATCTAGTTGGGTACACTTGATAGATACACTTGATCAGTTATTACACTATCCCCCTATAATGATCTACCCCCACCCACATATATTAATAATTGGTACACAAATATATGGCATAAGATATATGGTTACACTTATTTATACCATATACACTTGATCAGTTGGCACAAAAATATACGGTAATTGATAGATAGGCCTTATATCTATATGGGGAGTGAGACACTTGATATATTGGGACATAGATATCTATACGGGGAATAAGACATGAGATATATGGGGACATTAGCCCTTATAACTATCCTCCCTCCACTCACATATATTAATTATGGGTACACAAATATATGGAAAAAGATATATGGGTACACTAACCATCACCCTATATACCTATTTGGCACTCGATAACCACCTTATAGATATATGACACTCAATAGATGGGTACACTCCCTCTTGACACTAATCTTTAGGGGTACCAACCTATCAACACTCACTAATGTCTCTCTCTCTATATAAATTAGTAGATAGACATCCAAACTTTACCAAAAAACCCCTATAGATTTATAGGCACTCTATTGGATCCTATAAAGATGAAAGAAGACAAAATCCATATCTATATATAAGGGATATGAAGACAAAAGAAACCTATCTCTAAAGATATAATTCTCTCAGCTATTTCTTAGACCCAAGATAAATATAGATTTTTTATATCTATAAATGTAACATGAGTGGACCATATTATTAGGAGAGAGATATACCCATTATCTATCCTCAATCCAATCTATATATAGGTAGTTTAGTCAATTATTATCAAGGATTGTACTTGACTATATAAAATCTATATCTCTCAATAATTCATAACAATCATAGATAAGTATATAGGTGACCATCCCTTGTTATCCTAAATACAACATCGTATCACGTACGTAATTAGTGACTATCCCCATATATAGATATGGTTATTAGATATATAGATATGACCCATTTATATAGGTCTCAATAAAAAAACTCCTTACTGATCGATGACCTATATATCTATCTAGACCATACAAATTATTAATTCCCATTGAACCATCACATTCACTTGGATTTCCCCTTCCTCTAAGCCTATATATCCATGGGGGGCATGTTGGTTTATCCATTGGTGGATGTGTCACTATTAGATTTACCCCTATATATATATATATATCTTCTCATAATAGACAAGTTCATCTAGCACTACTATGGATAGACACCAATCCCCCTTGGAATTTATAGAGGCCAATCCATACCTATATCTAGTTGGTATAGGATGTAAGTTGGCCAATCCATAACATAGATAGTTCCCTATCTATATATGGTGATATTATTAAACACCTATCAATCATTTGATCAATCAGATAGATAATTTAGATAGATGGGTGGGAAGGGGATAGATATATAGGGTTCCCCCTCCTCCCCCCAACTATATACTCTATAGTTTTTCTCTATTACTATATAGATATATAAGGATCTCCTCCTTCTCACTATATATAGAGAGTAGGTAATCAGTGCCTTCCCCTCCATATAAAATAGAGACTATATGATGAATACCCCCACATATAGATAGGGCATGCCCTATATATATAACTAAGGACATATATAGATAGGGGAGATAATAGATAGTGCAAATATAGACCTGAGTTGTATAACAATTAAGTCACTTACACCTACACAAACCTACTATTACATATGTAACATGAATCACTCGAATCCTATAACATGAATGAATGAATGTAGATTGATAAACATCAATAACCACTATATATAGATAAAGATAGGGGCACATGATTCCATATCATATCCATTGGGTCATTTTGTTACCATATCTATATATAAACCCATATTTAGAGAGGGTGGTTTCATATCATATCCATTAGACCATTGATTAACATTCACCCAATGTATGTAGTCTAGTCAAATGTTGCCCTCTATCTACATGGGTTAGTCTAGTGAGCCAAAAGTAGAAGATCTATAGATAGTTGCCTATGGGGTCCACACCCACTAGAGCCTAAAAATTTAGTCAAATGTCATTTTATATCTATATGGGTTAGTCTATACCCACCTAGATGTAGAGGAGTTAAGCTATAGATAGTCGTGCATGCTTGCCTATATAGATATGGGGTCCCAATTATAAAAAATGTATAACTCTATCTAAATCTATAGCCAGAGCCCTACCTAAATATAAACCTATATATTGGATGCCAAAAAAAATATTGTGCAAATCAAAATATAGATTGTAGGGAAACTACTGTCTCTATCTATATAGCTTAGTAGCCTGACACTCCTCTATGTTTCCATCCCTTTATATATCTATATAGCCCTGACCTACCCCCTCTATATATAGGGCTAGGCCAACTAGAGATCCATATATAAGGGATTGGCATAGGGCCCCTATATATGTGGTGATGGTGCACTCAACTAACCTCTATTTGACCTTACACAACCCTTATCTATGTCCATATATAGGGGAGGACCCTCCACTTCAAAATTAGATAGATATCTAGATTAGATATTGGTGCCATATCTAGTTATAATAAAGGTCCAAATGGCTAATTCATGGAGATCCATAGATAAATTCCTTTAATTATTTGACCCCTATCTATATATGAGGGTTCTATCTCTATATCTCCCTATCTCCCTATCCCTATCCCTATATATATATAGATGGGGGGGGGTGAGGGATGGAGTACATTGATGGGATATTATCTAGGGTCCATATATAGAGAGGTGGTCAAGTGATGATTTACCAACTATATGATACAACTAATCATCATTATGATATATTATATGATACAATCAATCATCAGTCATATTGAATCAAATTGAGTGCCTTTAGGAGTTCCACCAATGAGCCCCCATATACATATAGGTCGAGGATCTCCACTTTATAGATAGGCTAGGAGAGGACCCCATATATATATCTATTGATGACCTCCACCCCCTAAGATGGGAATTACTACCCAACCAATGAGGGGACTCCTCTCACCTATATATATTTGGAGGGAAAGCCTATAGATATATAAGCACCCAAATATCTATAGATAAACTATCTATCATAACCCTCATATCTATAGGGCCCTAACCTAATGGATGGACAATAGGTATAGGTTCAATTTTTTATTAGTGCCCCCATAAAATCTGATTTAATTCTCTCCCATTGGAATATACTCTAGTAGATCATCCTTGGGTACGAGTCCATAGTCTATCACGTAGATTTTAATTAGAGCATCTAGTCAACATTGTTCATTAACTAGGCTAGTTGAAAGGTTTGGAATTTGGTCAAAGTTATTTGTTCTCTATCTACTTGAAATCTATCCATTTTATCTCTAATAATATATTAGTTACCATACCATATATATAGGGTGCCAACTATAGATATGACATTTAGTCAATTCAATGCATCCATCCTTATGGGTTGTGGACTGCTTATATATAGGGGTAGGGCTTCTATTAAATGAAAGAGATGACTCAATTTCTAGGGGGGCTATGACATATAGAGGGATCCAATGGCCTACTAGATATATTTGGGGAATGAGCCCTATATGTGTATTAAACTAATTTAATTGGCACTTGACCTAACCTTTCTCTCGTTACCTTTGTCTATTTACCCTATTTCACTCTGAACTACCATTGAATGGGCAGTAGCCCATAGTGTTAGTCATATATAGATCATAGGTTGCCATCACCATATATAGATACTGAATCACAAGTTTCCATAACCATATATAGATAGGATAGGGGACCCTCTAGGTTAATCCTCTAATATCAACCCATGTTCCCATAACCAATTATATGAGATGAGAAATCTGGAGGGAAAAATTATTATCCCCTATCCCTATATATAGAGATAGAGGGCCAAAAAAACTCTATCTTGGGGGAAAACTTCTTATCTCATAGAAAAATTATCATCTCCACATAAACTTATTATCCCATAATCTAAGGGTACCCCATATATAGATAGGGAAAATGCCCTTGGTACCTTGGGGTCCCAAACCCAAATGTAGACCCCAACCCCCAATGCAGATCCCCTAATGTAGATATGAATATCCCATCTATCTCTATGAAATTATATCTTCTCTATCTACTAGTGGTTAGGGGTGGGATATATCTATCTAGCGATGGCCTATCTATGAACTATCAGAGGTTGAGGAATATATTCAATCAAGATCATAAATTATTACCTCTCCCTCTCCCCCTCTCCCTCCCCCTCTAATTGATGAGGATGGGGAAGGGGATGGGGGAATGTTATAGTTTAGATATGGATGATGGGAATATCCCCCCATCTATTTCTAAGGTATATTTATATGATGTTGGTGCCAATTTAATATAGCCTAACCTAGCCTAGATTTGATCCTTGATCCTCTTTGTCTCCCTATATGGCATAAAGCAGAGATGGGTTGTGCTAGGTTCACCCCAGAAGTAAGGGGTATAAGCATTAGGTTCATATATAAGTGATTCCCTACCTTGACTTGGATTGAGAGAATATATCCTTGAACTATAAATATGACACCCCCATATTTATCTCATATCAAATTATATATATATATATATATATAGATATATAATTTGATATGAGATAAATATGGGGGTGTCATATCTATAGTTCAAGGATATATTCTCTCAATCCAAGTCAAGATAGGGAATCACTTATATATATAGGATAGGTAGAGGATGACAATTAAACTCTATATAGGGTAGCTAGGCTCTAGTCTAGTTTATTCATCCAAGAGTGGTCATTCACACCTCAATATATATAGGTATAAAGGGAGGGACCCAAGACCTATATAGATCAGATATAGTTGTGAGAGTGGTTATAGCTATAGTTAGGTTAGCACTAATATATATCTATCTAGGTAAGGTCATTTATGCACCCCTATCACTATTTATATGATAGGCTACCCCAAATTACTATTCTAGATTCAACTAGAGCCCTATCCCCCATCTGAACAATGGGATGGGGATGAGGAGTATTGTCTATATGGCCTAGTCACTTCCAAATAAAATAGTTGGATTCCCCAAATATCTAAATTTGCTGGCCAAATATAGATTTTTTCCCCTCCACATCTAGATATCTAAGTCCCCTATATAAATATGGCACCATCTTGTGGCTAGAGAAATGATCAATTTTGAGATCCTTCACTGGGGAAAATGGCAGTTATCACTTTCACCACACCATGGCAACACCATAAACTATCTATATTATGAGTCAAGTTGATAATTCACTAGATACCCTAAACTATACATACTATGTTATGCCTATATATAGATAAGACCCTCACACCAATGACATATCTATCAATGGATGGAATAGATGGTCTCTTCCCAAATAGATATATAGGCCTAGAGTTTAGAGCATTTCTCAACTCTCTATAAATATACATGGACAATTTATTCTCTATCAAATGGATATGCATAGATGGTATCTTCCCAGATATATATATATATATATATATATATATATATATATATATATATATATATATAGGCTATAGGCTATAGGCTATAATAAATGTTCTCTATTATAGGGATTGGATGGTCTCTATCAAATATGCATTGATAGTTTGTTGGTTGGTAGTTACTAGTAGATAAGATCACCTATATAGAGGGGGTTTAGGGGTAGTTATGTTATAGATTTGAAATATTATCAACATGAATGCATGCATGTGTACACACACACACACACACACACACACACACACACACACACACACACACACACACACACACACACACACACACACACACACACACACACACACACACACACACACACACACACACACATGCCCACATACCTGCACACTTTCCCACCTACCTGCTCACCCACCTACTTGCTCACCCACCTATCTACTCACCCACCTGCATGCATACACACATGCATGCACACAATGTTTGGTTTTATGTTTGGTTAGTTGTTAGTTACCTATATATAGGGAGGCCTATATAGATATAGGGTAGAATAATCTTTATACTCTATATTTAGAGGTTCATACTTCCCTTCCTCTATTTCAATTCAAAACCCAACTCATGACTAACTGACTACTATGTTATGTGGTGTGAGAAATGGGCTTCCCTTATGCCCCTATGACCATATGTATGGATGGAAAGAAAAATGAAAGGCTCAACATATATTATGCTTGGAATAGAGAACCTATATGGTTTAAGATAACTAGAATGCTATATAGACTATTAGATATAATATTTTTTATCCATCTTGCTACTATAGGATAAGAAATAGTATAAGATTACACATAATATATATAAATATTTTGTAATTTTAAGGTATTATAATTGAAATGATGAATATGTAATTTAAATCACAGGGCCTCATGGTGGTCAAAATCATGAAATAGGGTAGTTTTTATAGGTGGGTTTGTGGATCAGATCATTGTGATCCATAACATTAGTCATGCGTTTCATTGAGACTGATTATCGATTGACAGACCTTACCCCCAAGATGACCCTTTATATTTATAGGGAGTAGGATGATTTGATCAATTTTAATCTATCTATAGTCTCCATAGTTAGTCCTCCTAGATCTGGATAGGGATCCCCCACTTTTCTTTATTACCCACCCCTATCCAATCCATATACGCTTGCCATGTTATAATAGTTGTCTTCCACATTATGCAAATTTCTCCCTGTGGACTGAAAGGTTTAAGATAAAAAAGTGAAAATACTCTCATATTTTGGTATTTTAATTACGTATTCATAATTTTAATTATAATGAATCAAAATTATGAAAATGAAATATATTATGTCTAATCTTATAATATTTTCATCGAATGACTTTTGAGAGATGGGCATACCCTATGTGAATATAGCGGCCCCCTATCCCTATTTAAACAAAGGGGAGGAATGATGGCCCATATCTCTAATCCACTTTCATACTACATTTAGAATATAATCCACCATCTCTCATCTCATATTATTTGGTTTCCCTATCCTTATCTCTATCCCTACAATAGATATAGGATATGGAATATGGTAGACAGTCTCTTCCCAAATAGATATATAAGATGAAGCGGATGGTCTCTTATAATTAGTTTGGATATGTGCAAACTATCTCTTCATAGATAGATATATAAGCTAGAGCAAAGGTTTCCCTCCCTATATATATATATATATATATATAGACATAGATCTATCTTCATTTCAGTCATTTAAAATGACTTCATACAGATCATATCAATGTTTGGTGTTTGGTTAGTTTACATATCTTATATGATATGGAGGCCTAGTTTAGAGTTTAGGGTGAACTATCATGTTATGACATATAGTACCTAAATTTATAAATACTTATAGTTTAGATATGGATGATGGGACTATCCCCACATCTATTTCTAAGGTATATTTATATGATGTTGGTGCCAATTTAATATAGCCTAACCTAGCCTAGCTTTGATCCTTGAGCCTCTTTGTCTCCCTATATGGCATAAAGCAGAGATGGGTTGTGCTAGGTTCACCCCAGAAGTAAGGGGTATAAGCATTAGGTTCATATATAAGTGATTCCCTACCTTGACTTGGATTGGGAGAATATATCCTTGAATTATAGATATGACACCCCCATATTTATCTCACATCAAATTTTATATATATATATATATATATATATATATATATATATATATATATATATATATATATATAATTTGATATGAGATAAATATGGGGGTGTCATATCTATAGTTCAAGGATATATTCTCTCAATCCAATTCAAGGTAGGGAATCATTTATATATATATATATATATAATTATATAATTTGATATGAGATAAATATGGGGGTGTCATATATATAGTTCAAGGATATATTCTCTCAATCCAAGTCAAGGTAGGGAATCACTTATATATATATATATATATATACATATATATATATATATATATATATATATATACATATATATATATATATATATATATATATATATATATATATATATATAGGATAGGTAGAGGATGACAATTAAACTCTATATAGGGTAGCTAGGCTCTAGTCTAGTTTAGTCATCCAAGAGTGGTCATTCACACCTCAATATATATAGGTATAAAGGGAGGGACCCAAGGTCTATATAGATCAGATATAGTTGTGAGAGTGGCTATAGCTATAGTTAGGTTAGCACTCATATATATCTATCTAGGTAAGGTCATTTATGCACCCCTATCACTATATACATGATAGGCTACCCCAAATTACTATTCTAGATTCAACCAGAGCCCTATCCCCCATCTAAACAATGAGATGGGGATGAGGAGTACTGTTTATATGGCCTAGTCACTTCCAAATAATATAGTTGGCTTCCCCAAATATCTAAATTTTATGGCCAAATATAGATTTTTTTCCCTCTGCATCTAGATATCTAAGTCCCCTATATAAATATGGCACCATCTTGTGGCTAGAGAAATGATCAATTTTGAGATCCTTCACTAGGGGAAATGGTAGTTGTCACTTTCACCACACCATGGCAACACCATAAACTATCTAGATTATGAGTTGAGTTGATCATTCACTAGATACCCTAAACTATACACACTATGTTATGCTTATATATAGATAAGACCCTCACACTAATGACATATCTATCAATGGATGGAATAGATGGTCTCTTCCCAAATAGATATATAGGCCTAGAGTTTAGAGCATTTCTCAACTCTCTATAAATATATATGGACAATTTATTCTCTATCAGATGGATATGCATAGATGGTATCTTCCCAGATATATATAGGCTATAATAAATGTTCTCTATTAGAGGGATTGGATGGTCTCTATCAGATATGCATTGATAGTTTGTTGGTTGGTAGTTACTAGTAGATAAGATCACCTATATAGAGGGGGTTTAGGGGTAGTTATGTTATAGCTTTGAAATATTATCAACATGCATGCACACATGTACACACACACACACACACCCACATACTTGCATGCTTTCCCGCCTACCTGCTCACCCACCTACTTGCTCACCCACCTGCATGCATGCACACAATTTTTGGTTTTATGTTTGGTTAGTTGTTAGTTACCTCTATCTAGGGAGGCCTATATAGATATAGGGTAGAATAATTTTTATACTCTATATTTAGAGGTTCATACTTCCCTTCCTCAATTTCTATTCAAAACCCAACTCATGACTGACTGAATACTATGTTATGTGGTGTGAGAAATGGGCTTCCCTTATGCCCCTATGACCGTATGTATGGATGGAAAGAAAAATGAAAGGTTCAACATATATTATGCTTGGAATAAAGAACCTAATATGATTTAAGATAACTAGAATGCTATATAGACTATTAGATATAATATTTTTTATCCATCTTGCTACTATAGGATAAGAAATAGTATAAGATTACACATAATATATTTAATTTTTGTAATTTTAAGGTATTATAATTGAAATGATGAATATGTAATTTAAATCATAGGGCCTCATGGTGGTCAAAATCATGAAATAGGGGAGTTTTTATAGGTGGGTTTGTGGATTAGATCATTGTGATCCATAACATTAGTCGTGCCTTTCATTGAGATTGATTATCGATTGACAGACCTTACCCCCAAGATGACCCTTTATATTTATAGGGAGTAGGATGATCTAATCAATTTTAATCTATCTATAGTCTCCATATTTAGTTATCCTAGATCTGGATAGGGATCACCCACCTTTCTTTATTACCCACCCCTATCCAATCCATATACGCTTGCCATGTTATAATAGTTGTCTTCCACATTATGCAAATTTCTCCCTGTGGACTGAAAGGTTTAAGATAAAAAAGTGAAAATACTCTCATATTTTGGTATTTTAATTACGTATTCATAATTTTAATTATAATGCATCAAAATTATGAAAATGAAATATATTATGTCTAATCTTATAATATTTTCATCGAATGACTTTTGAGAGATGGGCATACCCTATGTGAATATAGCAACCCCGTATCCCTATTTAAACAAAGGGGAGGAGTGATGGCCCATATCTCTAATCCACTTTCATACTACATTTAGAATATAATCCACCATCTCTCATCTCATATTATTTGGTTTCCCTATCCCTATCTCTATCCCTATAATAGATATAGGATATGGAATATGGTAGACAGTCTCTTCCCAAATAGATATATAAGATGAAGTGGATGGTCTCTTATAATTAGTTTGGATATGTGTAAACTATCTCTTCATAGATAGATATATAAGCCAAAGCAAAGGTTTCCCTCCCTATAGATATATATAGATTATATATATAGACATAGATCTATCTTCATTTCAGTCATTTAAAATGACTTCATACAGATCATATCAGTGTTTGGTGTTTGGTTAGTTTACATATCTTATATGATATGGAGGCCTAGTTTAGAATTTAGGGTGAACTATCATGTTATGACATATAGTACCTAAATTTATAAATACTTACTTCACTTTAGTTGTATCTTGGTCTTGTCATACCTTTGAAAGATTATCAATCCATATATATAGGGTAGTTGGTGTTTGGTTAGTTAGTTGTTTGTCTATTTGATATGGATATGGAATAGAGTACATCTCCATTATATGTTAGCTACCTACTTTGTTTGGTGTTTTGTGTTTGGTTAGTTATCTATCTTTACCTGGAAATGTAATACAATGTATAGACTAGACTCTATTCCCTTGTCCTCCAAATAGCCAAATAGATAGTTCAAGGCTACCTCCCATATAGATATATAGGGAAAGTGCCATATATGAGGGGTGTTGAGGCCTTTACTCTATTCTCATGGGAGGATAATGATTCCTATAACTATATGGGGTGTGAGCATATTGAATAAAATAGATGTAGATAGGTCCCCCAACCTTCCAATACCATAATTATGCCCATTTATCTGTTCTATAGTTGTAGGTGAATGATCCCATACTCTAATTTAATCCTTTATATAAATAGGGAGATAAGGCCCCTATTTTTAGGACCCCCTACTCTTGAAAAGCACAATTGATTACTTTTGTATAAGCAACTAAACACAAAATTTAACTAGAAGTAACAAGTAACTAGAAATTCAAAAATAACACAGAATATGAGAGACAATACCCAATTGTATTAATATTATTCCAGAAGGAAATACAAAAAAGAAGATGCCACAATCTTCTTCCCACACCTCTAGGGCATACAACAAATCTCTTCAAGAGTTCTCTCTATCAATCATGGTCACAACACACAACTCAAACACAAAGTTGTTGTTCACCTCCACTAGTCAGTATCACTACTACCAATACCACTGAGTATACACACATACTCAAGTCCGAGTACACAACACACTCTAAGTAGATCTCCCATAAACTTGAAACAACCTACAAATCAAACCGATCTTACTTACACATGTAGATCTCACCTGATCTTACTATATCACAGATCAACCTGGCCTTGCACACCTGCCGACCTAGTTCTTACACACCTGGAAGAACTCTTCTCCCTTGGATAGAACTCTAATTCTATAGAATTGATTCTACAAGAATCCTTGAGAGTATATAACTTTACAATACAGCCCATGAATCTATTATATAGATCCCATGCAAACAATAATTAGACATCTAATTACAATAATTAGATCCATAGCTCCAAGACTAAAATTAGTCTTTACATGCAAACTGACCATTCAACAAACTAAATGTTTGTGCAACAAATAGTTCTGGAACACACATGTGACTAATGTCAGTCCCTGTCTATCTAGAGGTGACCAACGTCTATTGACTCCTAAACGATGTCGGCCACTTCCTGTGTAACCCTGATCGACATCGGTTGGCTTGACTGACGTCAGTTACTATGACACTCAGCAACCTCCTCCATGTTTACATACAGTGAAGCTTTTAGCTCCACAACCTAACAATCTCCCACTTGGAGATAAATAGCTACACCTATACTTATACCTATACATCATCTAATTTGTTTCCTGGCTTGTATCCCTCTTCAAGCTCAACCTTGAAGACCAACCACCACAAAACCTGTGGTGCTCCTCTTGTCATCTAAGTAACTTGCCACATCCGAATCTACATACCCATGTAGAGAAGTGCCTGACCTTGCATAGCATGAATCCCTGCTAGTGGTCCCTCTCAGATACCTGAGAATCCACTAAACTGCTCTCTAGTGCTTCTTTCCTAGATTGGCTACAAACTTGCTGACAACACCCACTACTAGGGAAAAAATAGGTCTGGTACATATGTAATTAACCTCATCATGTGAATTGGGACACTATTCTATGAACTGTCCATCCATAGGTGTGCAAACTAGTTCTGCATCCTGCATCTTGAACCTTGCCACTACCTTATCCACACAATCATCTGGAGACAAAATAAACCTGTGACCTTCCATGTCTCTAGAAAAACTCATGCCAAAGAATTTTGCTCCTCCAAAATACTTCATGACACACCTCTAAACTAACTTTACCTTTAGCTCAGCAAAACCCTGTATGTGTGAACCCACTATATACAGTAATAGGAGAATGTCACGACCACTATCCAACTTGGTAAAGTAAACATAATGATTACATTGACACTGACTAAAGCCATGCTTTTTCATACACCTGTCAAACCTGTACCACTATCCTGGAGCTTCCTCAAGACCATATGACCTGGCCTTCTATCTCATGTGTCCATCCTCTCTCTTCTTTAACCAAAGAATCCATTCATCTTTTAGTGCTTTCTTACCGGCTAGCAACTCTACCAAATCTCCCATTTGGTTCTACATCCTAGGAATCAAATTCCTCATTCATTCTATGCTCCCACTATTTCCTAGATCTTACCTGCTCTATAGTGAGAAACAAGTATAAAGAAGGGGAATAACAAATTTGAGGCTTACTTACCCTTTTAGTCCTCTGTATGGGCATTTGAGACTCCTTGATAGCTTACTATCTGCCCAAAATCCATTTCCTAGTCGACCCTAGTCTGTACTTGACTGATGTCAAATCCACCTGATCACCAATGCCAGTTCCCTAACCAACATCGGTGTCCACCTTGTCACTGACATCGATTCCCTAACTGACGCCAGTAGCCACCTACTCAACACCACTAACTTTATCTGTCTGCACATGACCGATGTCGGTACCTATTTGTTCGACGTCAGTTCTCCCTGACCAACATTGGTAACTGTGTTTTCCTGTGAGTGATGACTTTTTACCTGCGAGCTCACCTTGGATCAAAACCCTATCCAAACTACCCTGCTCAGAGTTATTCAGTCCCTTTCACTAATCTCTGTCCATCATCTCCTCCATGAACACCAAGGCTTTTCAGTTCTTAAGTTTGTCAAAGACATCTAACTTCCTCTTAAGAACATGCATCTCCTTCTTACTCATGTGACCAAGCCTATAAATCCACGTCTTTGCAACAGAAGGAGAATCAATAATATAAGTAGATAGATAAAGAGTACCTACTTTCTTACCACCTGTTAATTCAAGTGCATCCACTGTGAGAGTTATTATGCATCTCTCATCACCCAACTTTCCTGAAGAAATTAGCCTCCTTTTCAAAACTGGGACCTGCATGACATCCTTCAACACCCATGTGTTGGTCATCTACAATTTTATCCGCACTTCCCCTTTGCCAACAATTTGACAAGGCTCACCAACCCCTAAATAAATCTTTCCAAAGTCTCCTTGGACCTTAACATGGAAAAATACTCTATTTGGGGCTGCATGGAAAGAGGCAACAAAATCTATAAACCAAGATTCTAATTTATCTAAGGAACATAAAAGAACAACCAGTGCAATAATACCTACAACACATGCTTCTTTATTTCCTTCATGCTAATCTTCTACCAACCAGCAATCTTTCTTTACCTGCTCTTTCTTTCCATAACTCCGTAATTGATCATTCTTGCTTTTGAATTCCTCCATACTTTCTTCTGCCATTGCTATACTCCCACTCAATCAGAAACCCCTAAGATTGACCTATAATCAACAAACACTTAACAAGCTCTGACCACCTGTTAGTTGAACCTGGCTCTGATACCAATTGTCAAGACCCCCTGCTCTTAAAGAGCACAGTTGATTACTTTTGTATAAGCAACTAAACATGGAATTTAACTAGAAGTAACAAGTAACTAGAAATTTAGAAATAACACAGAATATGAGAGACAATACCCAATTGTATTAATACTCTTCTAGAAAGAAATACAACAAAGAAGATGTGACAATCTTCTTCCCACACCTCTAGGGCTCCCACACCTCTAGGGCATACAATAAATCTCTTCAAGAATTCTCTCTCTCAATCATGGTCACAACACACAACTCAAACACAGAGTTGTTGTTCACCTCCACCAGTCAGTATCACTACTGCCAGTACCACCAAGTATACACACATACTCAACAAGTCCGAGTACACAACACACTCCAAGTAGATCTCCCATGAACTTGCAACAACCTGCAAATCAAACTGATCTTACTTACACATGTAGATCTCACCTGATCTTGCTATATCACAGATTAACCTAGCCTTGCACACTTGCCAACCTAGATCTTACACACTCAAAAGAACCCTTCTCCCTTAGATAGAACTCTGATTCTACAGAACCAATTCTACAAGAATCCTTGAGAGTCTATAACTTTACAATACAGCCCATGAATCTATTATATAGATCTCATGCAAACAATAATTAGACATCTAATTACAATAATTAGATCCATAGCTCCAAGACTAAAATTAGTCTTTACATGCAAACTGGCCGTTCAACAAACTCACTGTTCATGCAACAAATAGTTCTAGAATGCACAGATGACCGACGTCAGTCCCTGTCTATCTAGAGGTGATCGACGTCAGCTGACTCCTGATCGATGTCGGCTGCTTCTTGTGTAACCCTGACTGACGTTGGTTACTGTGACACTCAACAACCTCCATGTTTGCATATAGTGAAGCTTTTAGCTCCACAACCTAACACATATCCCCTATATATACATGGGTTAGGGGTTGTTAGCCTATATAGATATGGTGGGGATATATATGGATATTCATGTGGGTATATATAGATCTAGTCGGCTCTCCCCCTCATCGATCTATCACCTATTGCCTATTAGTAACTAGAGGGTAGGGGGTGTCGACTAGAGATATAGGTATTCACCCACATAGAGATATAAGGCTCCTCCCCTAGTTATATAGAGTAGAGTATAGTGATATGTCAGTCGAGCATCAAGAAATTCTATCTAGATGAGGCCAAATCCATCTAAACATATACCATAGAGTAGGGGTCAAACATCAAGGAATTTTATTTAGAGGGGGTTGAGCACTATATATATATATATATATATATATATATATATATATATATATATATGGGTCATCTATTATGTAGGTGATATTATTGATGGATAATAACTGGTGATTTAATTCTATCTAGTCAAGAGCCTATCTAGACTCTGGCTTAACTTCCCTATCTATATATGGGGCATTCAATTTATTGAGCCATCGGTGTGAGGGGTGAGTGTAGTCTATATAGAGTTAAATTGGAAATAATATATCAATGGCGGTGCCAATTAAACTCTAGACTATGGATATATGTAGGGCAATTGAGGGCCCCTATATAGATGTGGGGCACTTACCATATAGATCTATAGGGCCCTATATATGTATTTGGTGAGGGGACCTATATAGATATGAGGCACTTGATCGATAGGGAGAGTGTCTCAATTGATAGGCACTCCCTCACCCCATCTATATATATCATAGATAAATTGAGCAATAGATCCATCCACACTCTCTATCTCTATATTGAACCCCTATCCCTATGTATATATGAGGATGGGGTACCCTATATATCTATTCTATATGGTGACAATTATAATTTAGAGTTTTAGGGTGACTCTCTATAATTGACACTCAACCAAAAAATTATTGGGTGACTCTATAGTCAGTAGTCCCTATATCTATCACTCAACCAATAGTTCCCCCATCTCGATATGGGAGATGAGTCCGGCAACCCCCATATATATGTGATGGAAAACCTAACCTATATGGGTGGGCATTTCTAGATTAATGTTGAGTTGAGTTCTTATCTATCATTTAGTCTCCAAATTAGATTCTAACTTAGTTGAGGGGGAGCAACTACCTATATATATAGAGGTATCTCATCCCCATAATTTACTTTACTCTTTAGTCAAGCATCCCACCTGTATTGGTTAGTCCCATATACAAGGGGGGAACCTACTATGGTTATGGATAGTTCCCCCTTATATATAGTTATAACCTTGACGTCTCGACTATTAGCTTATGGGTTGACTATCTTTCATATTTGAGATATATTTGGTCCACCTTGATCTCACTTTATATATATTTTCCATCAATCTCCTTCTTTTGAATAATTCCCTATGAATGGGTTGTCACCATTTTTATGATCTATATATAAGGGGGAATAAATAGGGAATGAAATGACCTAAATATTCCCATATGGGCTCATTTATTCTAAGTACCCATGAAGGAAGGAGGTAATGATTGACTCCATTCATGAGGAAAAACATGCCACAAACCATAAATATATAACTAATTCATTACTAACTCATTGGCATTGGATCTTTCATTACCATGCCATATCCATATATGGGGAAGAGTTAATGATTCAATAGAGTAGAGTCTATTTGTGAGGATGAACACGTTGATTAGAAATCATCTCTCCTTAGTCCTTCCCTATCCATATATGGGGGTAATTATTTACTAGAGTATAAAATACCCCATTCATGAGGATGAGATAAGCATGTCAAAACTTATCTATTGATAGGGGATATCTTATTCAATTATATAAATAATAGGAGTGGTGACCATGATGATTAATTATGATATGATGACTAAAGAGATGGGATGAGGGTTTCACCATATTTGTAGACTCAGGGTGAGATTGATGAGTTCCCCTGATATGGAATAGAGATATATATCTAGATATATGGCATATGCATTGAAGCTAGGGATTCTATTCCAAATCTAGGCCATAACATTGAATACTATACCCTAGGCCTTTTAATCATAGGCTCTTGATTGATAACCCCATCTCTATATATGATAGACCCTATCTAATCTATATATGGGGTGGGGCATCCATTCTCAACTGACGAGCTCATATATATATATATATATATATATATATATATATATATATATATATATATATATAGGAGGTTGTGGTTGAGAATCCCTATATAGAGTTATTAGGGTCATCCTTTAAGAAAAAGGAATAGGGATGGGCTAGGATATATAGACTTGGGACTTAGGACCCTATATATAGAGGGTGGAGGTGGTTGGGCTATATAATTGGTGCCAATATAGAGTTTTTTTGACTCCCTATATAGATTAGATACATGATTCCCCTGTCTATATATCCGGGCACCTTACCCTCTCCTCCCTATATAGATGGCCCCTCACACCTCTCCTAGATAGATATAGAGGGTCACCCTTTCAATTTAATTTATGCTTAGCTTAGGAGGTCGAGGGGGAGAAGGGGGAGGAGGGAGGGGAACTTGACCAATGATAGAGCCATATAGGGTAGGAGTGAGCAAGGCATCTACTCTATACATAGGGGTGTGTGTGTATATATGGATAGGGCACTAGTATCCATAGTTATATGTATAAGTTTGAGGGTATATCAATATTAAGAGGGATAACATACCTAAATACTATAAAGCCATAACTAAGATAGAATGACCCCCATACCATAATAGGAAGTCAATTGATTTTTAGATGTTGGAGGTGACCATATATAACCTAGCCTAGCCTAGACTTACCTAGATTGGAGGGTTTGCTCTACAATTTGAGAAGCTACTGCAACTATCGAGCTAGGTTGGGCATAGGGAAGGGTGGGGGAGTCCCCATATATAGATAAAATCATTGAATTGAGCTCTAGTTTTATATAAAGGGTCATTGTGTTATATAAGGGCAGTCCATTATATAGGGAAAATTAGACAAGTTCCCTAAATAAATATATAGGGATAGGGATCCTTGGCCCCATTAGGTGGTAGTGTTGTTTAGAGTTTCATTGGCATAATATAGTATATAATCTAATTGGCATAATAAAAATATAAATATAGAGATATAGTTTCATTGGCATTGGAATTATCACCCCATAGAGAGATTTAGAGACGAGCCCTAACCCTCTCTCTATATATATGGGAAACCTCTATATATATATGGGAGTGCCCTTAAAACCCCTATCTTTCTATATGTTATGTTATGTTATGCCCATATAATTAGATAGGCCCTCCCTCCAAATAAGATATATAGGGACATGACAATTATATTGATTGGTGTACCTCCTAATGAAAGGTTGAACTCTATGTAATGGAGGAGATCCACTTCAATACCCCCTACCATGTGTTGTATATACCACAAATCAAACTATATAGATGATGGATGATGTGATGGATGAGGTCCAGAGAGTTAATATATATAGGGGCACCCTACCCATCTATTTATCATTAGATGACTACTATATATAGAAATAAATAAGGATAACCTTTCCCTCTTTATAGTAAATTATTCCATCGGTCTCCCCCTCAACTCATATCAACTATATCCTATATAGAGATAGGCCCTCTATCCCCTATCTATATATGGACTGGGGGGCTTGTCAACCATCTCTACCTCCCTAAAGGAGTGTAGTATATAATTTAGTTTGTACCCCATCCTCATATATAGAGATAAGAGAGCCCCCCTTACTTATAGGAGAGGGGGAGTTCCCAATATCCAATATATAATTGGGGGGATTGTCCTCCTACATTGAGAGAGTGTTAATTAAAATGAATGTTACGCTCACCCTTCATTAGTGAAGCATAAATATAAAGAGTGGGTGTCTGCACCTATAGATCAAAACTATATATGGAGGGCCCCTATCTATATATGCCTCTCATAGTATACATTTTCTAGTATATATATGTCCTTAGCACCTCAACCCAACTATCTATAAAGATAGAGAGCAGGAAGTCCCCTACACCCTATACTAGAATAGAATCAGGCCAGGTTCCCTATATATAAAATTGAAACACTCTCACATTGGCCTATCCCTATCCCTATACCTATCTAAATAGATGGGAGGGGAGGGGATGGGTATAATTATATTTATAGATAAAGATTTGATGGGCATCTCCCTCATAGTCTTCTATTATTGGCTAGTCTTAGTTAAGCACTTCTCAACCTTGGATAGACAAATAGATCTATTGATCCTCTATTTATATGGGGGAAACTACCCCACTCTACCAATCCCCAACTCTCTATATAGGGGTAGAGGTTGGGTTTCATACCCTATGAGAAACTATATATCTCTTACCCACCCCTTATATATAAATATGATCCATCCCTAGTCTAGTTATACCCCAAACTCCATTATACAAGATAACTATGTATATCAGGCTGATATATCTACTGATCCCCTATCTATACTCAATGAAATTAATAATCTATCTATGGGATGGGGTGAAAATTAAACTATATACTAGGGCATTTCCTACTTCTATAGGAGAGGGAAAAGATATGCCCTACTTATATCTACTATAGGAAGCCTCCCCTCTATCTAGATAATCGAGCAAACCTACCTAGCTTCTATTCATCGGTGTCCCACATGTTTATTACAAAAATTAGATGAGATAACCCAACCCTTTATCTCTATTATGGATACAGAGGAAATGCACTAATTTTATATCAACATAGGTACCAACCAACCCTCTATTCTATTATTAAGGGAAGATCACTAACTCTCCATTTAGATTATGGGGGAATGAGGAAATTCCCCATTGATCTATGTGGTTTAGTTGGATGACCAAAAAGAAAAAATCCTCAATAGAACATGACCCACTTGATTCTATTATTCGCTTGATCAAAATCCCCTCTATAGAGAGAAGAGCCGGGGCACTTTATTATGTCCAAAGTCAAGGACACCACCATCATTTAGTTCTATCATTAGTTCTAGTTATCTCGACCATCAACAAACTTGATCTATATAGATAGAGGGGTTGGGTTATTGAATCCCTCATTCCCCCTAGATATATAAGCTTGACCCAAATCAAATAATGACACAATCTCGTTATCCTTCCTTTAGAACTATTGAGAGGCCCCATCTCCATCAAGATAGAAGGGGGAAGAGGGAATACAAGCCAATATATAGATGGGGCAATTAGACATAATAATCTATATAAATAGAGGGGGACACAACCCACTTTATAGGTTAGTTTTATGGGATACCTGATATGCTCACCCATCCTAGTTATATAGATAGGGCCACCACCAAACATATATAGAAAAGGGGACATGGGTTCCTCCAATTAGAAGGTAGGAAAATGATAATATTTTAGTCTAGGCTGATCAGACCTAGATGTATAGATAAAGGCCATATCTCATATCTATATTGAAGGGAGGGGATGAGATGGGAGGGGGTTGTTCACTAGTTTCTCTTGACCACCAGGAGGTCGTATCCCTACCCCTATATATATAGAGGGGGAAGGGATAGGATCCTAAGCTCATTTTAGAACATACCATTATTCTCTTGGCTAGTTGGGATGCCTCATCTCCATCTCCATATATATAAAAGGAGGGGGAACATCACCTCCTTCATTCCAGTCAAGACGCCCCATCTATATAGATATAGGATATTACATATAGAATAATATCCAAGACCTATTGAGGATATGGATGTACAAGATATGGATGTCTCCTTTATTATATAGAAACCAATATATAGATACAGATCCCCAGAGATCCTAATCAATTCCTAGTTACATAATTCCATACCGAGATTATGTAACTCAGATGGATAATAGGAAGTGATAGAGAGAAAAATGAAGATCAAACAGATAGAAGAACAAAAATTATAGGAAAAAGGAAGTAAATCAAGATAAAACCATAGTTCTACCATATACAACCACTATATACATATGGCCACCAACCCATAGTTGGCCAACCTTATTTGGTTAAGGAATTATTGATCTAGTGCCTCATCCCCCTTAGTTGAATTTTGGCTTGACTTGTAGCCATTGTAGCTATATGGGTATGTCATGGACTAGTATGTAGTGGTGTGGTAACTAGGCTATTATGGCATATGGTGTAAGTTCAATACACTACTAGTGAATGTAGTACATTATAATTCTTGATCAAGCCTTGTGCATCAAGTGTTGTCATGTAGTTTTATCGATCTAGTCCAGGTAAGAGCTCTCCTTAGCTTATTGATCATAGTTGTTATTCAAAAATTAATCTAGGATCAAAACAGAAGCTCCATCAAGATCAAGATCATAAATAAAAGGGGAGCTAATAAGTAACCATTGGAACAAAATCTTAAAACAAAGGACCTTGCTTGACTAATTTTTTGGTTAATTTGGTACCTACCCTATTTATATTCCTTGAAAGTGGAGATGATATCATTGAGATCATGATGAAATGGCCAACTCAATATCTTGAGGTACAAAGCCATTAATGGGGAAAAATGAAATAAAACACTATAGGATTAGGATTGATTGAACAACAACATTGGTACTCACTTTATTAGAATAATATAAAAATGAATACATCTGCCATTTATGTATTGTACTAAACTATGTTTCAAATAGTGATGAACATCTATCAAGCCCTATATCTATATCTATAGAAAATACCATTGATGAAGGATGAAGGTGCTATATAGATAGGGCCATCAGAACTGAATGAAGGGGCTCAAAATTTTAGATGAAAATATGATCTACCTAAAGCATTTTGTTAGGGGAGAATGTGGTTAGTCATGTCCACAAATATTCATTCCACTAGGCAACGATGATCTAGAATTAATTATGTGTATTGATTCAAGTCACCTATAGATCATAGGGGGTCATGGGGTGCATGATATTGTGATGAAATGACCTACCCTCATCTGTGCCAATCCCTTGTGACAAGTGCAAAATATCATGAAATATATCAAGAACTATAAAAACTCATTAACTTTGATCCAACAAATTTTCCATCCAAAGATATTATTGATATATAAGGACCCATGGTAATATTCAATGTAATTTGACCAACCAGAAGGCTTTGTAAATTATCAAACCTTTTTATTTGCATAATTTTTTTTTGAATAATATTTACGTTAACACCCATGGTGGTCAAGAATTTTATGCTACAAATGTTTAGGTTTGATCCTTTATCAATGTTCACTTTTTTGATACATTTAATTTGTATTGTCACTTATATGAATCAAGGTAATTTTTGGTCAACAATATATTTGGATGGAAATTTTTTTGGATCAAAGTTAATGAGTTTGTTGTGGTTATTGAGATCTTTCATGATATCAACAAAATAATTAGGCTCAATATCACTTGGAACTTGTGTCTCACACAATGCCTCATATAGGATATCCTTATAGACATTAGATTGCTTTAGGAGCTCAAGGATTGAAATTTTTGCATGTGTATTTATTAATTGATCAATAATGTCATATCCTTTAGATTCAGGTTTTGTGGCATTGCAAAATGAATTTTTAAGAGAGATTCAGTGTTTCTTATTATTTAAAACCCTCTTATTGTAAACATTAGAACAAGGAGGAGCCTGAAGGAATACAGGTTTTGAATCCTTTATAGATTGAAATGATCTAATCAAGCATGAGATATAACAATTAAGAACTATTATAAGGTATTGGACCATGAAATAATTAACATAAATATACATGGCAAACATGATTGAAAAAATTATAGTAATTTAAGGATGAACAATTAAAAAAATTAGAAAACCCTAAGTGACCTAGGGTTTGGTGTTCAAAGATAGGGTTCACCAAATGTTTAGCCCTAAAATGAAATCTAAGTGGTTGGATTTAGCTTTAGATTAGTATTAAAAGGGTATATATAAATTAAATGGCACAAGGGTGATAATCAAATCTATAACATGCCAATTAGATAATAAACTCAAATATAAACATACATTGAATTTATTATGTTGAGATATTCTAAATATAAAAAGCAAAACTATATTAGATATATAATTGATAAAGAAATGATGTAATTAGCTTGTTTTGATGCTAAATATAGATCTTTAATAGGAAGAAATCTGGTTGAAAAGAGATTCTAGAATAGTCATCAGATTTTAGATCTGACACTTTTGGCCCTTTGGACAATAAAGTCACCCTGGGATGGTTACATCAACACCATTTTCTGGGTTAGATGTTTATGTCCTATATGAAAAATATATTGGAATAATATGTGACCATCTTAATGTTTCTAGGTTTTACTTCACCTTTTCTCTGGTGCATTTAGTTATGGGCAATAGATTTTTGCTCCTTATGAAATGGTAAAACTCTAATTCTCCCCTTCATAGTGACCTTGGGAAAAAATGGGTTAGTGTGAAAATGATGTTGAGCTAACCCAAAAGACTCCATTATCAAAGGGAATTGCTTATGTATCCAATACTCTAGAAGAGGGTCTCAAACTCATGTAGTTATCTCCTATGTGTTGTCTTATGTGTGAATCATACAATATGTGTAAATCAAGTACAACAGTGACCTAACTTATAACTTAGAAAAATAGGATCTTGGACTACTCCTTTAATACTTCAGACTTGTAGATATGTGATACATATGACTATTATGTAAATAGGGAAGCTTTATTCAATTGAATGCTTGATAGAGTGCTTTTGATAAGTTGCCTTAGTCTCTTTGGTCTTTTGCTAGGTGAGGAATGAATGAGGGTTGATATTGTATTTATATCAATCCTGTTAGAGTAATAAATCACATTAAATAACTTAGGTCAACTATTAAAATATTTTTCATTTAAAAATTATTACTTTAGGGAACTTAACACTTACATCAGGATAAGACAGTAGCATTGACACTACTATTTATCTCAAATGTTAGGATCTAAGGAGTAAGAAAATAGGCACAAGTTTAAAACTTATAGAGATAGAAGATAAGTACATTTTAAGTATTATATGCAAGATAGGAAACCTGGATCATCAACATAATACTAGCAAGACTAAGAGATATAGGCCAAGGGATACAAATATAGAGTAGATGCGAGACTTATGAAAGAGGAAAAGGTAAGGAACTAAGAGGAACAACCAAAGGTTTGATATTATCAAGTGTACAAGAGTAAGGTGTTATATAATCATAAAATATCATCTACACCCCTATATATAATCTATCTACACTAATGGTGGCTATATATATGGGGTACTTGACTAATGAAATAGGAGGGTGTTTCTTGTTTCTAGTGAATGGACCTACCCACTCAGGAAGGGAGACCTTGTAACTCATGTGGATAGAAATAGTTCCCACTTTCTATATTCTCTATATAGACATATATACACAGATTATAGAGGCAAATACTACCAAATTCTCTCCCTTCTAGCATAAAGGAACAAATGGATAATATACTATGTGGGATATAGGTTGCTTTATAATTATTGTAAATTCTATGTATCAATAGTCAACCACATAGCTCATGGGGATAAATATTGTGATCACTTTCCCTTCTCTATGGACATATGGAAATTGATGATACTCTATATGTAGTAGGTTTTAGGCCACTCTGCCTCTATTGATGGATGGATTATACTAAATAGATAGTCCTTTAGAGACCCAGTAGCCCATGGGGATAGCCATAGTGGCCACCTTCTCTATATGGATAGAACTATATTTAATTTTTGTAAGTTTAGAACTATAACTTAAAGATCAATTATTTTGTAGATATCATGAAAGATCACAAGAACCATAACAAAATCATTAACTTTGATCCAACAAATTTTCCATCCAAAGATATTGTTGACCAAAAATTACCTTTATTCATACAAGTGACAATACAAATTAAATGTATCAAAAAAGTGATCATTGATAAGGATCAAACCTAATATTTTGTAGCATATAATTCCTAACCACCATGGGTGTTAACCTAAATCTTATTCAATTTTTTTTATTCAAATAAAAAGGTTTGACAATTTACAAAGACTTTTGGTTGGTCAAATTACATTGAATATTACCATGGGTCCCTGTACATTGCCCACTTTGTGCCAATTTATGCCAAATGATTTGAAATATAACATTATATTGGGATAGTCTTGGATACATAAAATTTATGTGGTTCCATCTACATTGCAAGCACACTTAAAATGTTTTCATCAAGGAATCTTTTACACATATCTAATAGATCTTAATCCTTTCAAAAACTATGCATTGGTCCAAAAAATAGATGATCCTACACCACAACACTCTGAATATGAGTCCAAATTTGATACATTATCATAATTAACCTAATCAACTAATCTTATCCAATGCACCAAGGAAATAATTTACATGTTTACCTGAGTCTCCAATTTCATTACTCCTATGGTTACTAGAATGCCATCTTATATATCTCCCTCATCCAATAAAGGCTGACATGAGACGACCTCTATCCAAAGGATATGAAACAAATATTTATTAACACTATAGACACCTAAAAACCATTTCTTTACCTTGAAGCACAAGATCTAGGATCTTATCGATGACCAAAGGATTGTTTTTGAATATCTTCCAAAGGAATTAGGTTCATAACAACCCAAAAATCATCCATGACAACAAGATTTAATGATTCTATTATACATGGGAGGTGCTTATTCTAGGTATAGCCATATTGATCCTACACAAACAAAAACCACTTTCCATATAAATAATTTTTAGTAGCTTGGTTTTAATCTAAAAGACTTGCAAAGGAGGTTAGTTGGAAAGACTCCTTGGGAAACATATTCATATCAATTTATTATGGTCCTTAATTAATTAAAACATGAGTTTGGGTTATGCCTACCACATCTCCATATACATTTAAATTAGGAACTCTTTGGCTATACCAAATAGATGCAAAAATCAATCCCAATCAGCAAGGTATCTCTTTTTCTCATGAAGGCAAATTAACACATATTTCAAATGATAACATTACTTTTTCTAATACACATGAAAAATGTGAGGAGGAACATGTTATATAATTTTTGAACCTATCAAATCATGATGCAAAATATTGTAAAAGATCCAACTTAAAGTTGTAAGGTTCACACTGGGAATATATCTATGACCATCCATTAGATGACATTATAGGATGATCCTTGCTCTTAAAAAATTCTAAAAATACCAAACAAATAAAAAATAAATAAAAAGTCTAAAAATAGTTTTGACACTTACATGTTATATTAACTCCTTCACACCTATGTATGAGTTCCATGTTGATGAATGACATATTTAATTACTCCTACATACACATATGTGGCACACTTTTACTTAAGTGTGATACATGCATACATAGATACATAATGCATTCCTATTTTAGATGTTGGGCTTTCCATCTACTCGTTCCATATGGACATTGGGGGCATCTGATTATTTGATCTTAATATACACAGGATATATGATTTGACAATCACTCTACATTATCATGTTTGAGCTTACATATGTACTTACACATGCCTTTATCCATGATTATATATTATATAGAGTACTTAATATACTATACACTTTAAATATTTTCCTAACACATTGGATTCATAGGCTAATATGACATGTTTATTTTGGTTGCTTATTATTTACTTTATGCACTTCTTTGAGTGTCTTGCTTTGCTATTGTATTCCTTGTTTGAGCATTTAAATTTGTTTGTTTGTTTACAACCCACGTGCCTATGTCAGCTTAATTTAAAATTTTCATATGTCATTGTTTATTATACATATATTTTAATATGTTAATTTTTGTCTTTATGTACATTTGACTAAGTCATGTCCTTTCAATTATGTGATATTTGAATATGCCCCTTATTTGTGGTCTCCTTGGATCATTACCTTTTAATTTGATTTTGAGTGCTCATGTGTGTGTGATTATTTGCTTGTTGAACTTTTATTATTACTATATCAACATTTCCATGATATTTTATTGCATCTTATACCTACATGTGATGCCATTGGTTCTATTTATTTCAATGTTATATCTACTTAGACATGTTCCTTCTATATGTTACATAGTTACACTCATATATTATATAGTTGTCTTATCCTTTTGAGGTGAGGTAACTAACATTTCCAATATTTCCCTCACCTCAAAGGAGGGGCATATTAGTGGGGGAATGTCATAGAGACATGTTATCCACACTTGACATAGTTTATAGATTCAGTGGGAGCATGCTTTAGAAGCATGTTATCCACACTCATTCAGTACAGGATACTATTATCAAATTTCAAATTCAATGGGGGAATGTCATATGGGCATGGCTTCTACACATTCATAGTTCTCATATTCAATAGGGACATGATTTGGAAGCATCTTATCCACACTTAATCAATATCCAACATCTCTAATTTATAGTGGGGGCATGTTTTAGAAATATATCGTCCACATTGGTACTTATATCAATTTTCAAATTTCTTTATATATAGTTGGGGAATGTTTTGGAAGAATGTCCTTCACACTTATACCATTATCTAAATTGGCCAAATCACATAATTATATGATCTATATTCATAGTTGTTTTAGAATTCTATACATTGGTACTATTTTTATACATTAGTTTAACATGAGACATATCTAAGGTGCATATGTTATGCAACGTGTGTCTAACATTAAAAAATTCAAATCAGTTTCAGATTCAAAAAATATTTTATGTATTGTTACCATATCAAAAAAAAATTCATACTAATACCCTACAGACTTTTATGAACTTTATTGAAACAATATACTACAATAGTTGGTTTACCTTTCTTGGTATGGTTGAGGTGATCAAATAACTCAATCTTTCCAAGTCTTAGGTTGGAATTGATCATCTATCCTCACTAGTTTATAAGTATCATTGGGTTACATGGTTAATCAAATCTCAACTACTAGGTGGCAGCTTATTTTTGCTCCAAAATTGGGGTCATGTGACTCTCTCTCTCTCTCTCTCTCTCTCTCTCTCTCTCTCTCTCTCTCTCTCTCTCTCTCTCTCTCTCTCTCTCTCTCTCTCTCTCTCTCTCTCTCTCTCTCTCTCTCCTCTCTCTCTCTCTCTCCTTGGATATATGCACTTTAAATATTTATCTATATGTGTTCTAATCTCATTTATAGAGCCTTACAATGATACATATTTTTAAAAACTTTCCAATAGGCAAGGTGGTTGCATAGACACATAGGTGTACTCCTAAACCTTGATCTTTAAATTTAAATGTATTTCAAGTACTTTCAACCTAGATTATATGCATTGATTTTATACTATAAGATGTTCTTGGTTGCAGGTGAGTCACTAGCAAAGCACTCAAGTTGGACACACACAAATACAAGGTGTGAACACACACCCAGGTACATATTCCTTTTGTTTAAACTAATAATTTCATTACTAGATTAAAAGGGGGGAAACTGTAGATGATATTTTATGATTATATACCACCATAGTCTTGTACATGACCTTGGTTATTCCTCTCAATTCTTTACCTTTTTCACTTTTATAAGTATCGTATCTTCTCTATCATTATGTCCCTTGGAATATATAATTTAGTTTGACCACTATTATGTTGATGACCTAGGTCTCCTATCTTGCCCAAAATGTTTATAATACACTTATCTTCTATCTTTGCAAAACTAAAATTGGACATGCTTTCGAGCTCTCTAGACATTGTTTATGACAAATAATAGCATTAATGTTATTGTTTTGTCCTAATACAAGTGTCTAGTGCCTTAAAGTAATTCAATTTTTAAATGAAACATATAGTAATGGTTGGCCTAAGTGATTTAATGCAAGTTATTACTCTAAAGGGATTGATATAAATACAAGATCAACCCTCATTCATTCCTCACCTAGAAAAAGACCAAAGAGACCATGACAACTTATAAAAATCATTCTATCAATAATTTAATTTAATATAGCTTCCCTTTTTCCATACCATTCATAGGTATAAAACATATATAGGTCTAAAGTACTAAAAAAATAGCTCGAGAGTCAGATTTTCTAAGTTACAAGCTAGGTCATAGTTTTACTTACTTTGCATATATTATATGATTCACACACAATCCAACACATGGGAGAGAAATACATGAGTATGAATCCCTCTTATATAATATTTAATATGTAGGTAGTACCCTATGATAGTTGGGTCTTTGGGTTTAGCTTGACACTGTGTGTCCACTAACCCAATTTACCCCAAGGTCACTATGAATATGGAGAACTAGGGTTTTTCCATTTCATAAGGAGTGATAGTATATGACCTATATCTAAATGCACTAAGGCGAAGGTGAATCAAAATCTAGAAGCATATAGGTGGTTACATATTTTTCTAGTAGATATTTCTTATATGATACTAGCATCAAACCCAAATAATAGCATCAACGTAACCATCTCAAACTAATGTTACTATCCAAATCACCATAAGTGTCAGAGCTAAATATGATGACTATTATAAAATCTCCTTCTAGCCTACTTTATACCTATACTAGATCTATAACTATATTAATATAAAAACACATTACGTACATCACATTTTTGTCATTTTCATATCTAACATAATTTTACTTTTCATATTTAAAGTATCTCAGCATTATAAATTTAGTGTATACTTATACCTGAGTTTAGCATCTAATTGACTTGATATAAATATGATTATCACCCTTGTGCCATTTCATTTCTATATACCTCATTTATATTAATATAAGGCTAACTCCAACCACTTATATTTCATTTTAAAGTTAAACAAAGGGAGGGATCTCCCCTATATATATAGATGGTGGTCGATTGCCTAACTACATATATGGATATGGCCATAGGTTGAGTCCCCCATAGAGATATAAGGCTCCTCTCCCCATATCCACATATAGAGAGGCCACCATATGTAGTTTAATTAGACCCCCATATAGATAAAAGGGGGTAGGGGAGGAGACTAGGAATAGGGTGGTGGGTCAAACACTTAACTATGTCCTAAATAATATGTCCATATAGATGTAGATTGAGTTATAAATTTCCTTTCCTCTCCCCATGGGTTAAGGGATGCTTAGACCTTGAATTGATCTTGATATATAATTATTGATAGTGCTCTCCCTCATATAGAAATTTGGGCCTCTGCCAGATATAAGCTCTAATATATATAGAGTAGGTAGGTAGGTAGGTATGGAAGGCCCCAAGAGGGGGTGACTATATATAGTTTTCAATATCCAAAGCATAAATATAGAGTAGAGAGTCTCGTTACCCTATAAATATATATAGGGTGTATACTGATCTAACTATATATAGCCATAGATTCCCTATCCTCTTGATTGAGAACCTCTGCATCCATAGGGGTGGGGCCATTTCTATTTCCCCATTTCCTTATATATAGTTGATAGTCAAGCTTCCCTTAGCCCCTCTATCTTGTTGGAGGTACAATCATTGAGGGGGGTGGGGTTGAATTAGTGATGAAATATATTTCAAATTTTAATTGTAATCCTTTCAAAATCTTAATCAATGACCATAAGCATTCATAAAACATATAAGATATTCATAATAATGAATACTAAATATGATGTAAGATCAAAAACACAACACATAAATTTTGTGGGAAACCCTCATGGGGAATAAAACTCACTCTTAATCCTATAAACACATGGACTACTTGTCCTATAAGATGATCATAAACATGATACCTTTTAGTGAAGCACCCATTTTACAAGGAGCACCTACCCCTAAATATGAAAAAACACCCACTTATTCTAGATGTTGAGCACCCACACAACACCTTATTAAATCAACAACTCTTTAACTTTGATTGCATTTCAATCTGATTAAAAAAATAATGTATAACACCTCTCTTTAAACTCATCACACACACTCAAACTTGATCATACAAACAATGCATCTTCTCTATTCTTCAGTCCATCCACTAGGTACACTCCCTCTGATCTCTTTCCTTTGCATCTATGTTATCCTATCTCAACTCATCCTCTTCAAGTCTTGAAACCATTACCTTAACTTTCACTCTTTCTAGAGTCTTCATGAATATCAACTTCTAGGTCAATTCATAATACTTACATTAACCCTTAATACTTATATCATGTTAACACATAGTTTAATACCATCATCACAGGTCAACCATAGCATCCATGGGTCACACTTAAGTAACTACACCTTTAAATTGGGTATTAGTAGCCCTTATAGGTCTCATGGAGATCTATTACCCCTTTAGCACCTCATCAAGAAAAATAAGAACACAAGTTCACTTTCAAATGCATGGGTCTACTCCATATGACCTCTAAGACATCTTAAAATTAATATATCTTCCAAAACACTCTTTTGCTAAAGCATATATTGCTTGAATAATATTATATACACAAGAACACCATGAATGAATAAATATTCAACTTCTAACTACAATAAATACATCTATATGAATATTCAAACCTTCAAACCAATTTTTATAGATGCACCTTGAAGTCCTCTAAACTTTGCCTTTTACACCATTATCAAAATCTATATATATCAAAAGTTATAGCTCAAACAATATAGAATAGATTTTCCTTTGTTAATTTGAATATTCAAATTTCAATGATCACTTTATAAAGCAAAAAGCTTCAGACACATGTATTTATATTTTTCTCCTTGAAATCTTTATCTAATATGCTCCATCAATCTCCTTGTGAGCTTTTTGTCTTTAAATATTTAATCGCTGACCATTGATCTTTGACACAGGAATCCATAATTAAGACACTTGGCATCCTTGCATGCATTATGAGCATTGACCATTTGACTCAAACTTCACCATCGATTCCATCTACATGAACACCTATGTGCCATTGATTCTATATCAAATCAATGTGATTGAGACATATGTCACTAGCACATGCTATCTTAGGAACCTTTGACATATTGAATTCATGCACATTGTTGATCTCTATCTGCATGATCACTCGATCATTTTTATATCTCCATATGGTAGATTGGATTCTCACCATTATATCTTTTAAATGCTCACCGTTAGATCTCCTCCTATAAATTTGGCTAAGTATAGAAACTTAGTGAACTATTCTAAGAGGCCAACTTTGCACTATTATAGCTTTTGTTATGATTAATATCCAAACCTAAAATTTGAACCACATGATCATCTCTCATAGGGGAATCTATCCATGTATTAAAATACTCTTGAAACCTTCACATGTGTGAAATATGACATCATCAAACTACTTACTCGGCTTTGTCTACCAAGATGACTGCTTGAACCTAGACACTCATATGATTACTTTGATGAATTAATTTCACTTTCACAAGCTCTCCAAGCACTCAAAACACCCCATAGGGTCTATGTAACATGAACATACCATCAATAACATCCACCATCTACCTATCTAAGTCAAACACTAAATGACCATGTAGGAACACTAAAGCTTATTGAATCAAACTATGTCATTATCATTTTAGCACACATGACACCTCATCAACATCATTGGTCACCTTCGAGACATCATTGATAACTCTCCAATAATCTTCCCCTTTGTCATTGATGTCAACACTAATATATATCTTATTATTATACTATATATATTTCTTATAGTACTTTCTCCCCCTTTGACATAATGATAAAGTGGGCTCATCTTCTAATCCTGAGGACCTAAAAAAGACTTGAAAACATTAAAAGGAACTTCCCCTAAGTCACCTAAGCTTAGGCACCCTTTGAGCACCTTAAAAACATCTTTAACCATGAAGAAACAACATAATTTCCTCCATTTATTCTCTCTTAGATTCAACTACATAGTCCTCTGGTCCTAAGACCTGACCATTTACAAAGCTCCCCCTTTGTTTATGCATGAGGATTCAATACATTATCAAAACATCTGACTTGGTTTGATCAAGTCATGATATCAACATGCTTGAGTTCACATATATAGAAAAAAAATTCATATATCCACCATGATTGGAACATCTCACATATGCTCCCTCTCACATCATGCACACCTTGCATATTATCAAATTGAAGAGAACATACCTTTGTACTAATTTGACATTTTGATCACTACCTAGAACACACACACTTGCTTCCATCCATGAAATATGTCTCCTAAGAAGCATAGGTAGAGAAACCCATTTTTCATACAAGGAATAAAGATCCAAAAACTTAGGATACTCCCATATTTCCATGCCCTTACTTGACTTTTAGTCCTTCCTCATCTTCAAATTGACTTTAAATGAGTTATCAACCTTATTCTTTTCTCTTATCTCAGGATCCTACTTGATTTCCTTATCCATTTGGGTAGATAAGGCTTGTTCCTTGATACTTGAACTTTTTACCTATTTTGTCATAGAAAATAATCCACTTTGATCTTATTTTTAATTTACCTTCTTAGGCCTCCATTCACTATGGCTCCTTCTCTTCATGACAAGATTGACAATTTTTGAAGTAGAATACTGATTATTCTTACAGAACCTTTCTATGTGACCTCTCTCATGACATTTGAAACAAATGAGGTTTATCAAATTGTGCATGCCTTGTGATTGAGATATATGATTATTCCTTGAAGTTGCATGAATCATTTCATGTCCCTCATCATTTGGTCTCCTAATGAAGATCTTACAAAACTTTGCAATATGACCAAATTCTTGACACTTGTAGCAAAATATGTCATTCTTTACTTATGAACCTATTGACTATCTTGAGTAATGATTTTCTTCATGCTTGCCATTGTCTAGATCATAATTCCATAAAAATTCAATTCTTGAGGATCTTTTACAATCTTTTGACCTATGACCAAACTGATTACAAGAGTAACAATGACCATTAAAATTTGCATACATCATAACATTTGGTTATCTGATTTGATTTATCTTCATTCTGTAAGTACCTTCATTCCTTGATTGATCATTGATTTTCAAATCCTTTATCTTTTATTATGTTACATGCTTTTATTCTTTGTATCCAAGACCAGATCTATCACTAGCATGATTTTGACTACTTAGAATATTGTCAAGATCATTTGAGCTCTTTTCATACTTCACAAATGACTTAATCTTAAGAGATATATTATCTAACTTATCTTTTAGTGACTCAAATTAAATCACTCATCTTCTTTGGATTTTAGGCTTGTAGACATAGTTTATAAATGACTATTGAGATGCTTGATATTATATTCATGTTGCTTGTTTTCATCATTCATTATTGCTTCAAACATGTTGGATTGCTCTTCACAGACCTTGATTTGTGACATCATCTTCTTATTCTTTTTCTTCTCAATATTTAGATCTTCAAGAGCATTCATCAATTCATCCTTATTATCTAAATCATCAGTTATATATTTGTTCATAACTTGATTTAGTTTCATCTACAAAGACTCTATCTCTGATTGATACATGATACACTCTTCATCCTTACTCTTTACTTCTTCATTAAGAGTAAAAACCTAAGTTTCAAGTTGTGTGATCTCATCATGCTCCTTGATATCATTGCTCATCCTTCCTTCAAAAATTCCAATTTTATCCTCATAGAATTTGATCAAGAAATCTTGTTTTCTATTCTTTATTTGTAGTATCTTCATTTCTTCCACAGTACCTAGATATTTATCTTCAAGAGTGATTTTCTCATCTTCTTTCTCTAAGCTATCTCTAATAAATAAATCTTTACTTAAATAACATTCACCTTCATCATCACTAAAATCCATGAATAATGTCTCCTTATCCTCGTTATGAAAAGAATCATCACTATCAAATGTGTTTTTTCCTTCTTCTATAGATGAGTTACTATCCTCTTCATGGTAAAGGCTCTTAATACCTTTGTATGATTCCTTATTTCCATTTTTCTTACTGAATAACTTTTTGTACTTGCTAGGACCCTTAGATTTATTTTGTTCATCCTCATGAGATTCTTTATAATATTCTTTGAGTTTAGACTTGTCTGGATATTTAACAAAAAAATGACCAACTTTACCACATAAAAAACATTTAAAAGGAAGTTTTCCTTCATACTTACTTGATCCTACATTCAATATTCTTGCAATCATGGCTTCAAGTTTATCTTCATTAAGATCAAAATATTTAAGACTTAACTTTTTATTCTTAGCTTTTGTCTCCTTGATCACCTTGAAGGTTGCTTCATTCTTAGGGGGTTTATCCTCATCAACTCTCATCTCATAGGCAATAAGGATGCCATGTAGTTCATCCATTTTCAACTGAGTGATATCATGACTTTATTCTACAATAGAAAATTTTGAATCAAAATTGAGTGTAAGAGTCCTCAATACCTTCTATACTATAGCATCTTATCAATCACCTATCCAAGACCTTTGATCATGTTTACTACCTCATCAACCCTTAGAAGATAGGATGCCACATTATCTTCTTCCTTTATTTTGAGACCTTCAAATTACCTTTGGTAGGTCTGCAATTTAGCCAATTTTACCTTTAATACTCCTTTATAAATAGTCTATAATTTATTCCTGGAAGACTTGAAATGGATGACTTTGGTGAACTTAGCCTCAGATATACCACAAATGATAGCATTCATAGCTTTAGAATTATTCTCAGTCAACTTCTTGTTAGCAACACTAGTTACAGGAGTAGTTGGTGTAGTATAACCATCTATGATAGATTTCCAAGTATCAAACCCTAGAGACATGATGTCCTTACACTCCATAAAGCATAATTTGAGCCATTAGACAATGGTGATTACTTTTTAGAGAAACCCTTCTTATTTTGAATTGTCATATTATACCTTAGATCAACTTCAAGCGGTTAAACTTGCAATGAAGGTCCTCCTTTGATACCAATTATTGTAGGTATAATCATTGAGAGGGGGGTGAATTAGTGTTGCAATATATTTCAAACTTCAATTGTAATCCTTTCAAGCTCTTAATCAATAACCAAAAGCATTCATAAATTATACAATATATTCATAACAATTAATAAGAAAAATGATTTAAGATCAAACACACAACACATGAATTCTACGACAGACCCTCCAAGATGATCACAAGTAGAAATATGGAATGCATGAACAAACACCTATCTTTCAACTCATCACACACACTCAAACTTTCTCATACAAATAATACATCCAAACACCCCTTTTTGGATCAATATATACTTATTTGCTCATCCCAAATATCCTTTTTTATTCAGTCTATCCACTGGGCACACTTCCTCTGATCTCTTTCATTTACATCTATTTGTTACAGGTACAATTAGTGAAAGAGGGAGGGGTGAATTAGTGGTGACAAATAATCTAATTCAATTTCCAAACCCTTCAAACACTTAAGCATTCAATATATCCATTCATGAATCATACAAGATGTTTACAATAATGAACAATGAAGGTAATTCAAGATCACACACACAATACAAGATCTATGTGGGATACCTCTTGGGGAATAAAACCCACTCTCAAGATTACAAACACATGGACCACTTATCCTATAAGATGATAAAAAACATGATATTGGTCAAGTATTTATGAATATAATTTAGTGAAACACCTATTTCATAAGGAACACCCACCCCTAGATTGATCAAGTCCTTCTGACCACCTTTTGGTCAAGTCTTGACTAGCTTTACTGAAACACCTATTTTATAAGGAACACCTACCCCTAAGATGATCAAGTCCTTCTAACCATCTGATGGTCAATTCCTTCACTCAACCTCAATCTTTAAACCTGTAAGAGCACCATCTTTGACATTAGAAATATGACATATAGGTCATAAACATAGTCATCAATCTACTCTAATCTATAACCCATCTAGTCAACACACATTATTTTATTCATTCCACAACCCTCACACACACATCTCTCAAATCTCACACATCTCTTCTATGAGCTAAGAAATCACCACATTTGATTTCACCTTTTATAGAGCCTTCATGATTATTAACTTCTTGGTTGGACATTAGACATACTTTAACCCTTAAGGCTTCTATCACATTAAGACACAACTCAATACCATCATCATAGGTCCACCATAGCATCCATTGGTCACCCTTAAGTAGCTACACCTTTTAATTAGGCCTTATTATCCCTTATAGGTCTCATGGAGACTTATTCCCTGATTTAGCACTCCATTGAGCCAATAAGAAATATAGGACCACTTTAAAATGCATAGGTTCATTCCACATGACAAAATTTCTCTATTAAAGCCAAATAGATCAATGTTTGACCTTATACACAAAAACACTATGAATGATCACATAGTCAACTTTTAAGTATTTATTCATACTAAATATGGATTGGTCAAACCTCAAAAATTCATAAATAACATCCTTAGGGATTATAAAACACTTTCCAATATCTAAGTTCCCTTGAAACATCCAAATACCATTAGAATAGCTCAAAATATCCTTCTCAGGTTATGTATATAACAAGAATGAACACATAATCAACTTTGGAGTTCAATATCTACAATTATACAGATATTAAAACCTTAAAATAAATATTTTTGGATGTTCTTTGAAGTCCTATACAACTTTTCTTTTTACACTATTGTCAAATTTTGCATATATCAAAAGTTATGGCTCAAAAACTACAAACTAGTCTTCCCTTGCAAATTCAAATATTTGAGTTCCAATGGTCCCTAAGAAACTATTAAAATTTGATCACTATGTCAAAATATCATGTCTTTAAATATTATATTAAATACACACCATCAATCTCTTATGATTGTTAACTATTCTAGATAGTTAAAATTTAAACATGTTGACCTCTTGTGCATTCTTGCAATATTGACCAAATGTGCACCATCAATCTTTGTAGATTAACTAGGTATTTATCTTGTAGTGTTCACCATTGATCTAAGTTAATAACTCATGAAATTATGACACTTGAAACCCTCTCATGCCTTCTACATATTTGACTCTTTGACTTCGAATTGCACCATCAATATTCTGCAAGTATAAATGCCCATGAACTTTTGATCTTTTGATAGGCTAGTGAGCTTGTGACACTTATCACCTGCACGTGAAACCTTTAACATATTGAATTTTATGCACACTATTAGATCAAGATATATTATTTAATGTGAAACATTATATATATTAACTAGATGACTTCATACTTTAATGTAGTTTATCTTGATGGTCTCTAGCCCATCACAGTCTGCAAGTACAACTTTGAAGCTTTATAACTTAAGCTAGAAATCACTTCAAGAATTCAAATTTTTAGGGTATCTTTATGGAGATATAGAAAACACATCCATAAAAAAAATTTACCATTATTGAATTTATTTTTACCTACATTAAATGAATAAACTTTTTGTATCATTCATATCTACAAGACATGTAGTGATTGTCTGGCTAAGTATAGGAACTTAGTGAACTTCTGTTTGAGAGACAAACTTTGCATCCTTATATCTTTAGTTTTGATCAGTCACATAACCTAAAACTTGGACCATGTAAAATTTTTACTATTGTGATCACACCCATATGACCAACTCCCCTTGACTCATCCATATGTGGTAATGGTGATGTCAACAAATGACCTGCTTAGATTTTTTTGCCACTATACCCAAAATGTCTAGATGAAAAGTATGAACTACCAGATAAAATGAAATCATACACACAAGAATTAAAATCATATAAAACATCTTATAAGACCTCTTTTACAACCTAAAATCACCATACTTATACCTAAACATCCTTAACCATGCCAAAACTGAAGACCAACCAAGCCTACTTCAAGCATACTAGAACAAACATATTGCACACTTTGTCATTGATAATTATATTATCAAGACACTTCATCCACTCACATAAACACCTCCATGACATCATTTAAAACTCTCCAACAATATCCCCCTTTTTTATTGATGTCAACACCCATCATATAACTCACCTTCCTTCTCTCTCTTCAAGCACTCTCACAATAGAATCTTTCTCCCCGTTTGACACAATGATAAAGTGGGAAAAAATTGATCTTGAGGACCTAAAAATACCATAAAAATGAGAGGAACACCTTATAATTATTATAAAAACTCCCCCTTACCTTGAGCCTACCTCTGCTTTCCTTAACAACTTCCTCTTGCTACATGTCAACATTTTATTCGACAAAACATTGTAACCAATGAATAAAGAACACACAAAAATAGTAAAATCTGATGGAACTCACCTAGAAACATATAATAGGGACTCCCCCTAATATTTATTAGCCATTACACCTCTTGAGCATCTTCAGATCTTCACATACAATGAAGAACCACCATACAGGCTTACTAGCCTTATATCTAAAGCCACCTTAAGGACCACCAACATAAATTTATACAACTCACCAGATATGAAACATAATCTAAACCAACCTAAGAACTTAACTTGAAACACTCATGCTTTGCTCTTTTGGAGAAATTGAGTACAAATTTCAAATTTCACACTAGGCCTGTCTAGACTCCTTGTAGCCCTACTTAGAACTTGCAGAGCCCACAAATTTCAATAGACATATTTTAAAAACCTAAAAAATAATATATAGATAAATCTCATATTCCCCTTAATCACACACATTTTCATCACCTAGATCTTGATCTGAAAGATACTTCTTTCATAAACTTACTAATCAATTAGGTCTCCATCTTGACAAAATCATGAATAATTTGAAAACTAAAAACCTTCAAATATATGTGAATCTTGATTCGACAACCCATTTGTCCCATTCAACCTATTAAGAATCCTCAAACCTCAAATTATAATGCAAAACACCTTTTTAGTAAATCCCAAAACTTTAGAGTCTCAAACAAACAAGGTCAACAAACCTCCTAGTCAACGCCTACCTCTAAAACTTGTTACACCCTTGGAGACAACTATCACACACTTTTGGACTAAGTTTTGAGCCTTCACACATTTTGGAACCTTGACTTCTTATACCATGGCTTTGATCTACAATAATAAAGATAAACCCAAGAGCACACAAAAACCTCTAAAAGGCACAAACATGATCATCAAGACACAAAACCACCTAGAACATAATAAAAATAAGTGCAAAAACCTTTCTAAGCATCAAACTCTTCTTTAAATTCCATCAATCTCATTATTCCACCTAAAAACACCCATTATGATCCTGTAGATACTTCTAAGACCATATGAAGACCACCACAACAACACTCTCCACTAAAAGGAGTCTCTTAAGAATCATACATAAATACCTCCTCTACTCCACAATGTTATAAAACAAAGTGAATCTAGGAGTGGCCCACATCTCCTTAGTAACCACTAGAATCCTTTTATAATTATAATACTTCTTGCTCTTATTCTCCTTAGTCTAAACTTTGATAGCTTGTTCTTTTTCTACATCACTCACTTTATCTTCTATGATAGGACCTACAACATTTGGAGTAACTATGTAATCTTGACATACCTTTTCAATTAAAGAATATTATTTTTAGTTCAAAGCCTCATCATTCAGTTTTGGCAATTGATGTTCTTTGCATGAAACTTTTTCAACAATAGTAAGATGTTCACTTGGATCCATACACACCTCAGAACTAGCCTCAACCAACACCTTGGTCTTATACTTGAGCTTGGTCTCTTCATTCACAATATGAGTAGATAATGAGAGCCCTCAGCACTCTTGAACTTCTATACGATTCCCCACCATATAAAACAAATTACTTAGACCTATAGATTCATCATGACTCATACCTACCACCTTTGGTTTTCATGAGATAACTTGCCTTCTTTCTTGCATTTTAGGAGCCTGATTAAACCTATTATGTCTTGTAGGTATTTGATTGTAGAATCTAGTAATGTGACCTCTCTATTGATATTTGAAGTACACTATACCTCTTTCAAGAAGCTTATCCTAGCTTTCTTGATTAGAAAAAAATCTATCAATATATCCATTCTTTTGACAATTGAAACAAACTAGTCCTTTTGAAGAAGACTCACCTTGTCTTACCTTATTTGGACATGTTTAGTAAAATTTCCTTCATCAAGACAGCTGAAGCACTTAACTTTGTTCACACCTTTTAATTGATGACGCCCATCATAATTTCATGAAAACTCATTTCTAACAGGTCTCTTGCATTCTCTAGCTCTATGCCCAAATTGATTACATGTGTAATAATAACCATTGAAACTTGCATACCTCATCGCAATTTGTTGTCTAATCTGATTTGTCTTCACTCTGATAGCATCTTCATTCCTTAATTTATTATTGACCTTCAAGGTTTGGTTTACATTAGTCTTCATCTTGTTTTGAGGTGCATTTTTTGGTTCTTCTTTGTATCCAAGACCAGTTTTATCACTTGCACACTTTTGACCATTCAAAATATTGTCTAGATGACTTGAGTTATTTTTAAATCTCAAAAATAACTTCATCTTAATATATGTCTTCTCTAACTCAGCTTTTAATGACTCATTTTCAATTACATACCTTGAACATTCATCTTCTTTAGCTTTCAAGCTTGTAGATAGGATTTTTAATTGATAATTGAGATGCTTGACTATATCTTCATGTTCCTTGGCATCTTCATTCATTATTTATTCATACACACTAAACTATTCCTCACAGTCCTTGATTTGAAATTTCATCTTCTTGTTAAACTTATTCCCAATCTTTAGTTCTTTAAGAGCATTCATCAATTCAATCTCATAGTTCACCTCATCTTTATCATCATCTAAATCACTCCAAGTAGACTCCTTTCGATATGAGCAACTTCCTTCCTCAACCATGAATAGGGATTCATCTTCATGATCATACTCTAATCCATTGTCTTCACTCTCATATGATGAGTTGCATTCTTCTTTGGCGTAGAGACTCTTCTTGTCTTTGAAGTACTTCTTATTATCAAACCCTCTGAATCCCCTCTTAATTTTATCAAACTTGAATGATCTCTTTCCATCATCATGCTCTTCATCATCATTATTCTTATGATTATGAGGGAACTTATTATTATAATTTCCTACTTCTCCATAATTGAAGCATTTAAAGGTTAGCTTATCCTTATACTTTCCTGAACCTATTTTCAATTTCCTTGTAACCAATGTAATTAATTCATCTTCATCAATATCGGATGTGTCATCTTTCTTGATTTTTTTACTTTGAAACTTCTTCTTTTGATTCATTTCTATCTTGAATGTTGCCTCCTTTGGTGATATATCATCATTTACTCTCATCTCATAAATAGTAAGGATGCCATGTAATTCATCCATCTTCAATTGAGTAAGATCATGACTTTGTTCTATAATAAATACTTTAAAATCAAATGAGAGAGAGAGAGAGAGAGAGAGAGAGAGAGAGAGAGAGAGAGAGAGAGAGAGAGAGAGAGAGAGAGAGAGAAATTAATACCTTCTGAACTACAATAGCTTTTTCAAGCTTCTCTCCAAGACCTCTAATGATGTTCATAATCTCATCAACTCTCTACAAAAAGGATGCCACATATTCTTTTTCCTTCATCTTAAGACTCAAATTATCTTCGGTGAGTCTAAAACTTTGCCAACTTAACCTTTGAATCTCTTTCATAAATAGTATTTAATTTATCCCACATTTCCTTAGTAGATATGTAATGGATTACCTTGATGTATTCAAACTCTGAAAGACCACAAGTGATAGCATTCATTTCCTTAGAATTGTTCTCAAACAACTTCTTATCTACAACACTAGATGGAGGAATAGTAGGTGAAAAATAACAATCCATAACAAATTTTCAAGTATAAAACCCTAGGGACATGATGTAGGTCCTCATCCTCACACTCCAAAAAGCATAATTGGATCAACTGAACATCGGTGCTTGCTTAGTGGAAAAACCTCCTTGTATTTAATGGCTAACCATTTGTACCTTGGATCTCTTTCAAGCTATCAAGCCTTTACCAAAGGACCTAATATGATACCAATTATTAGAAGTACAATCACTGAGGGGGGGTGAATCAGTGGTGATAAATAATCTAATTCAATTTCCAAACCCTTCAAACATTGAAGCATTCAATACAACCATTCATGAAGCATACAACATGTTTATAGTAATGAATAATGAAGATAATGAAAAATCACACACACAATACAAGATATATGTGGGAGACCCTCTTGAAGAATAAAACTAACTCTCAAGCCTGTAAACACACATACTACTTATCCTATAAGATGATCACAAACATGAGACTAGTCAAGTCTTAGCCAAAATTTAATGAAACACCTGTTCCACAAGGAGCACCTACCCCTAGGATGATCAAGTCCTTCTGACCACCTTTTGGTCAAGTCCTTTTTACTGGCTTCAATGAAACACCTATTTCACAAGGAGCACCTACCCCTAAGATGATCAAGTCCTTCCGACCACCTAATGCTCAAGTCCTTCACTTAACCTCAATCTTCAAACCTACAAGAGCATTATCCTTGACATCATAAATATGAATTATAGATCATACACAAAATCATCAACCTACTCTATTCTATAACCCATCCACCAAACACACACTCTTTCCTTCATTCCATAACTCTCACACACACTTCTTCTCTCAGGTCTCACACATTTCTTCTATGAGCCTATAAATCACCACATTTGATTTCACTATTTATATATCCTTCATGATTATTAAATTCTTATTTATACATTAGATATACCTTAACCCTTAATATTTATATCACATTAAGACACAACTCAATACCATCCTTATAGGTCGGCCATAACATCCATGGGTCACCCTTAAGTAACTACACCTTTCAATTAGGACTTAGTAGCCCTTATAGGTTTCAAAGAGGACTATTCCCCTATTTAGAACTCTATTGAGAAAATAAGAAACACATGACCACCTACAAATGCATAGGTATATTCCACATGACCCCTTGACATCCTCAAAGGATTACAATCATCACAACACTTCTCTACTAAAGCCAAATAGATCAATATTTGACCTTATACACAAAAACACCAAGAATGAACACATAATCAACTTATAAGAATTTATTCAAATTGAATATGGATTGTTCAAACCTCTAAAATTCATACATAATGTCCTCAAGGAGTCTAAAACACTCTCTAATAGCTAGGTTCCCTTGAAACATCTAAACACCATTAGAATAGCTCAAAATATCCTTCTCGGGTCATAACACAAGAATGAACACAAAGTCAAATTTGGAGCTCAATATATACAACCATATAGACATTCACAACTTCAAATAAATATTTATAGATGTGCCTTGAAGTCATATACAACTTTTATTTTTACACCATGGTTAAATTTTTCATATATCAAAGTTATGGCTCAAAAACTACAGACTAGTCTTCCCTTGTAAATTCAAATATTTGAATTCCAATAGTTGTTGAGCAGATTTTAAACTTCAAACACTATGTCAACATCTCATGTCCTCAAATATTAGATTAAATATGCACCATCTATCTCTTATGATCTTTAGCTATGCTATATAATTAAACTTTGAACATGTTGACCTCATCTTATGCATTCTTGCAATATTGACCAAATGTGCATGATCAATCTCTACAAATTAACTAGGTCTTTATCTTGTAGAACTCACCATTGATATAAGCTCATAACTCCCATGATTATGCCACTTTTTATCCTCACATTCCTTATTCAAATTTTACTTTTAACTTTGACTTGTACCATTGATCTTCTGATAGTACAAACACCTGTGAACCATTGATCTCCTAACAGGGTAACAAACTCATGACACTTGTCACTTGCACATGAAACCTTTGAATTATTCAATTTTATGCACACCATTTGATAAAAATATGTGATTTAACATTCACCATTACATCTACTGACTAGATGAATTTAGACTTCAACATAGTTTATGTTGAACATTTGTGGCCCATCACAGTCTACAAGTATAACTTTGAAGCTTTATAATTTGAGCTATAAATCACTTCAAGACTAAATTTTTAGAGTAAATTATTGGCACTATATACACCATATCCATAATAACCTTTGACCATTATTTAATTTATTTATACCTACATTAAATGCACAAAAATTCTAGATCATTCATATCTGCATGATGTGCAGTGATGGTCTAGGTAAGTATAAGAACTTGGTGAGCTTCTATTTGAGAGACCAAATTTTTACTCACATATCTTTAGCTGAGCTCACTTGCATGACATAAAACTTGGACCATGATAACTTGGGACTAATGTGATCATACCCATAAGACCAAATCTTGATGTCTCATCCATACATGGTAATGGTGATGTTAGCAAACTACCTACTTAGATTTTTTTGCCACTAGACCCAAAATGTCTAGATGGAAACTATGAACTACCAAATGAAATAAACTCATCCACATAAGTATTCAAATAATATAAGACCTATTATGGGACCTATTTCATATCCTTAAATCACCATACTTATCCCTAAACATCTTTAACCATGCCAAAATTGATTACCAACCAAATCTACTTCAACTATGTTGCACACTTTATCATTGATACTTATATTATAAAGACACTACATCCACTCACCTGGACACCTCCATGCATCACTGACAACTATCCAACACTATATTCTACTATCTCAACTCATCTTCTTCAAGTCTTGAAACCATTACCTTAGTTTTCACTCTTTATAGAGTCTTCATGAATATCAGCTTCTAGGTTAACCACAACATTTATTTTAACCCTTAGGAATTTTATCATACTAACACATATCTCAATATCATCCTCACAGGTCAGCCATAACATCTATGGGTCGCACTTAAGAAGCTACACCTTTCAATTAGGCCTTAGTAGCCCTTATAGGTCTCATGGAGACATGTTACCCATTTAGCACTTCATCAAGTAAAAAAAGAACACGAGATCACTTGAAAATACATGGGTCCACTCCATATGACCTCTAAGACATATTCAAATGAATACATCCGCCAAAACACTCTTTTATTAAAGCATACATTACTTAAACAATATTTTGTACATAAGAACACAATGAAAAAATAAATAGTCAGCTTCCAAATATAATAAATGTGTCTATATAGATATTCAAACCTTCAAACTAATGTTTTTAGATGTGCCTTTAAGTCCTATACAACTTTTCATTTTACACCATTATCAAATTTTGCATATATCAAAAGTAATAGCTCAAGCAATACATACTGGTTTTTCCTTTATTAAATTGAATATTCAAATTCCAATGGTCACTATATAAAGCAAAAAGCTTCAGACATATGTCTTCATCTCATGCTCCCTAAAAGCTTTATCTAATATACTCCATTGATCTCCTTGTGAGATTCATGTCTTTAATTCTTTAATCACTAACCATTGATCTTTAACATAGGCATTTATGATTAAGATACTTGGTACCCTTGCATGTTTTTTGAGCATTAACTATTTGACACAAACTACACCATCGATCTCCATTTACATGAACACCCACATGTCATTGATCTTCTATCAAATCAATATGATTGAGACACATGTCCCTAGTGCATGTAATGTCAGATTCCTTTGACATATTAGCTTCATGTGTACCATTGATCTCTATCTGCATGATCACTCACTTACTATTATATCTCCATCTAGAATATTGGACACTCTCCATTAGATCTCTTGAATTCTCATCGTTAGATCTCTTCTTGAAATTTTGGCTAAGTATAAAAACTTAGTGAACTCTATTTGAGAGGCCAACTTTGCACTATTGTAACTTTTACTACGCTCAATATCCAGACCTAAAATTTGAACCACATGATCACTTCTCATAGGGGAATCCATTCATGTATCAAAATTTTCCTAAAACCTTCACATGTGTGAAATATGATGTCATCAAAGAATTTACTCAATCTTATCTACCAATATGACTACTTGGACCTAGACACTCATATGACTAATCCGATGAATTCCTTTCACTTCCACAAGCATTGAAAACACCCCATAGGGTCTTTGTAACATGACCATACCATCAATAACATCCACCATCTACCCATCCAAGTCAAACACTAAAGGACCATGTAAAAACACTGAAGCTTATTAAAGCACACTTTGTCATTGTCATTCTAGCACACATGACACCTCATCAACATCTTTGGTCACCTTGGAGACATCATTGATAATTTTCTAACATATCTAATCTATATGGTGAGTATAAACATTGGGGTCCTATCTGTATATGATCCTCCATAGAAGGGTGACATAATATAATAACTGGGGGAGGGTCATTGACTATATAATTTTCCCTAGGTCTTTGTATCCTCCCCATATATAGATTATATAGGCCTCTTGAGGGCCCCTATCTCTATATGTTAAATAGGTTGAATAGAGATATATAGTTTTATCATTGTCTTCCCCTCCACATCTATATAGATGGATGGGACAAGATGGAATGAGATATGGGGTCAAATATGTATAGCCATCCCAAGATAGATATAACGCCCCAACTTAGCTAAGTAGGTTGTTGACCAAAAAATTATATATTGTGTTGACTATAGCTGCCCCCATCTCTATATATCCCTATCACCTATTGTCCCTTTCTTTCCCCATCTCCCTCTATATATAGCTATAACTATAACTAGAGGGTGATAACTTGACTAGGACACCCTCTCCCCCCCCGCCGCCCCCCGCCCCCCACCCCCCGCCCTCCCACACACACAATATATGTGTGTGTGTGTGTGTGTGTGTGTGTGTGTGTGTGTGTGTGTGTGTGTGTGTGTGTGTGTGTGTGTGTAAGGTCGTTGGGGTAGTCATTAGACAAAAAACATTCTATATTGTCCCTCAACCTCTAGATAGATAGGGATGCCATATATATAGTCTATATAGGGGTGGTTACCTAGTCTTTATAGTTGCCTCCATATCTATATATCCCTACCACCTATTTGAACTCCCTTTATATAGAACTAGAGGTGTTGACCTGACTCTATATAACTATAACTACCCTCCCCCTCCTCCCAAATAAATATATAAGGCGAGGCTATATGTGTGTGTGTGTGTGTGTGTGTGTGTGTGTGTGTGTGTGTGTGTGTGTGTGTGTGTGTATAGCCTCTCTAGTGGAGCCCCCTCTATTGATAGCAAAAATTATTACATCAACAAATCAATCCTTTTTCCTATCATAAAGGTTAAGATAAAATCATGTCAGTTTAATTGTAAGGGGTCTAAAGAATAAGAATTGATCCAAAAATGCATAGAGGGTTTTTCAATAATTTTAGGAATAAGTTAGCACTTCAAACATTAAATTATGCATCATTATATTTCATAAATTAGATACTTCTTTTAGCATAAAATTATAATCGGATTAAAAATATGTAATATAACCTACTCAATAGATTAATGTTTATGGAAGAGACAATCTCTTGAAGGAAAGATCTTTGAACAATATAATCTTCTCAATATCTTTATATTATCAATCACTTAATGCCACAAACTTAAAACAAGCTAAGAGAAAATAAATTAAAGAAATTAAAAGATAAATAATAGAAACAAAAATGAAAGCCAAACAAAGAAATCGAAATAAATACTATCATACTAACTACTATAAAACTAATAAATACTAAATGAAATAAAAATATTTAGGACTTATCCTAATATAAAAAGCAATAGCAAAAAAATAAAATTAAAAGACATTTAACTAAATTAAAAATAATCTATAACAACATAATCTAAAAAAGAAAATAATGTAAGAACATAAATCCATATAAGACAAATAATTAAATAAGCAAGTGAGATAACATGAAAAAAAAAATACAACATAAAGATAATTAACTAAATAATCATAATTTAAAACCCTGAACGGAAGTAAGAAATTAAAAATAAAGAACAAAATGAATATTAATTAAAATTAAATCTAATAGAAAACTTGTAGAAATAAGAAAATAACAACGGAGAGTAATAATTTATCTTTAAATCGATATAAGAAATCTAATCAAATAATTAAATTAATATAAATCAGAAAGATAAAGTCTAATTAAAATATAAAATAAATTCTAACTAAAACAAATAATAAAATTTACGACAGAACAAGAATCAATTTTGAGAGAGTAGAAAATTATTTATTGAGAAAAAAATATTTTGTTTACAAAATAGTCTTCAATCGAAAATCAATTTATAATTGAAAGAATAACACTTTGTCATAAAATTCAATGTGATAATGATTATTTGGATCAAGTATAGAATGTTATGCTCATATGACTGCATATCTACAGTCATCAAATGATATTAATACTTGATAATTTTTAGATAATTAGTTATGAAATATTCAAGAAAACTAGATATACTTACGTTACTCAAGTAGATTACTTCATTGTCAAATAATGCATTATTTTGTCAATTTAAAAATGATTACTCTATCTCAAAGATGCTTGAACAAAAAGAAGATTGATGAAAACTTTCAAACTTAGAAGAGCTCTTGACACTTGTATGTTTCTTTCTTTGTTATGTGTCTTAAATCTCTTTATAAAGTAATTCTCCCTTTGAATGGTTGTGAATCAGGTTACAAGTATATTTTAGTTTGTTATAGTTAACGTTAATCAAATTTAAAAGTCAATTAGTTAATTTATAAATTATAAATTCATAACTCAACTTTATAATTTAGACTTTAACAAAGTCCAAAAGATTAAATAAATAAAAATAAACTAAATTACAAAATTTAATGGGTGGGGGCCCTTAACTTATTTGACATCACTTAAACAACCATTTAACCATGAGTATAAAAAATAATTAATAAATAAGAACAATTAAATAATTTTAAAACTAATAATGCTAAAATCTATAAATAAAATTTATCCTTAATGATCAAATTAAGTAAATAAATAAAGTTACTGATTTTATGTTCTGTATATAAAGAAAGTCTATTGTTGATATGTAAAATGAAATACATCACTACCAAAAATATCTATCTACATACTCAAAAAAATTACCATAACAACATGTATCATAGTATCACCAAATTAACAAAAAATCTAATAAACACAACCAGTCTAAATCAATATGTAAAACTATATCAATTAATGGAACACCCTTATTAGTTTGGTATCATGTGTACTCCATCGAAGCAAGGGTAATTCAGTCAATCTTATGCCTTCAAAATTGTCATCAATTTTCAATTTCACCTTTTTAAGCATCTAAATAACCATGGGCTCACTTGTAGGGTAGCTAACATGTCTATTAAAAAAAGTAGGTCTATTTGATAAAAGCAAAGTGGGCCTAGAAATTAGTGGAAAAGAAGGATTTTTATTCACGGAGTTTGGTTTCAATCTAGGAATATATTTAAGCTGAGTATGAAAAGGAGTATCATGAGGAACAAATTATATATCAGCATGCATCTTTTGGGAGGATTCACTTGGATTACCTTCTCCATAAGGATGAGATTTCGCATGTGGTACTCTCTAACCTCTAGTACCATAAAAATTCACCAAATACGAAGGGGTATTCTCAAGAAGGTTCCAAAAATAAGTTCAGATGTATCAAAATGAATGAAAACATGGGTTCCATGATTAAAAGGTCAAGGATAAGTGTTACCCACCCTATGGTCATGAAAATATTTGCCTTGAGAACTACTCCATGAAGGAATACCCTTACTCTGTTTGTCACCACTTCTTCTCCATACATTTTTGTCAGAGTCATGAGAATCTAGGATCAAACTAGACATGCTATTGACATATATTCACAATAATCATTCAAAAATAAATTTAAAAAATCAAAAATTTGAATAATCAATCACTTATTCATTCACTTTGAACTAAAATTTCTTAAAATAATTAAGAAACATCTCTGCTAAAAAATGCCAATAATGACTAAATTCAATGAACAACATGATTGCAAAATATGGAAAAAAGTAAATAAACTATCCAAACCCTAATATTATCCTTATTTTACTTATAATTCTTCATTTTTTATCAAAATTGTAAATACCAACTTAACAACAAATCCACTGCAAGTCTCTAATCCAATATTGTATACATACCGTGTATGCAAATTAACAATATGAATGCAACAAATATATATCTAGCTCAAAACATAATATTTTTATGTAATTCAAAAATAAATAAATTAGATAATATAAAACCCTTATATTTACCAAAAATACCTATAACTTATGTCAATAAATACTTGAAGTTCTGTTTTACTCAACTTTGAATGTTTATGTCACAAAAATGTTACCATAAAACCGATACTAAAAAATATATGAAACCATGCCCAATAAACTCCTTTAATGTCAATGAAACACTTAATGATATAATCATTATTTCCATGCATGATAAGTCTTTTATGTGAGTGAAATGAATAACACTCAGTCTATAACCTTGAATATATATATATATATATATATATATAGTATTCGAAATCCTAAATATGTAACTTCTTCAACACAAAATATTTTATATACATAAAAATTAAACTCAAAATAAATTAATTTGGAGGACATGCATGTAAAATATTTTCCATGAGATGAATATATCACAAAAGGAAATCCACATATCAAGATCAAAAAACACGATTTTCACACACTATATACATCATATTCTACCAAATAACCAACTAGGTCTTAAATGACTGAGAATCAACTATATTGCATTCTGAAAGTCATATCAAAACCTCACGATATATAAAACATAAATGAAATGATTAAAATTACCTAAAAATAACAACAATATCATATTGACCACATGCAATTTGATCTCTACATGTCCAAAAACCCTTTTCTTGTTTTATCATTTTGTCAAATAATTTATCAACAATGAAATCTTACCCGCAACCATGTGATATTTTGAAATTAAAATGCATTTTAAACAAAGGAAAACACATGTAAATAATATTTTATAAACATGTGAAACTCATTCAAAGGAAAACACTTTTTTGCAAGCAACATCATATGCATTCAAATGCCTCTAAGTAAACCACAAAAGTTTCAACCAATCATTTCAAAATAAAAGAGATAGAAGAAAATTGAGCTATAGACTTATGTAATAATATTATTAGTTTAGATAATATTCAACCCAAAATGCATACCACTAGATGATGAATTTTGTAGAAAACAATATACAAACTGAAAAAAATCACGAGTCAATTAAAACAAACACCAACTCTATAATATTTAAAATGTTATAGAACATTGCATGTAATGAAAATTATTTTCATATATTCATGCATAATCCAATAATAGACTTAAAAAAACGTATGTGTTACAGCCACCTTTTGTAATTCTTCACAACCAGGCATATCATAGCATGCAAATCTTCTTTATAAAGATCAATAATAAAGTATAAACAATATTTCAAAAAAAAAGGTGAAATTCCATTCCTTACATACTATAAACACCAAATTATAAGCCTTTAACATCTCTCCAAGCTACTATATTCCCTTTAGGGCTTCACTTCTTTACTTGGGCTTAACAAATGATGCTCATCAAAATGAAAATTGATTTTTTTATTCCAATGAGGTTACCATAATATTCTATTTATTTCCCATATAATATGTTTCAAAATCATATTGGTTTCGACTATATAATTCCAAATAAACCAAGATTCACAAAAATAGTGACAACCTATCTATGCTTAGTGAATAGTTTAAAACTAGTCTAAATTAATTACCAAAAGCTAATTTCAAGGCAAGGACCAAAATTAACTCACTGCTAACTCAACTTGTCACTAAATCAAGTTCATACCTACTTCGAGCTTTAAACCCATTAATCCAAACAAATCCTTGCACGTATAGAATCCAAAGTGGATACCACCACCAATTAAAACTAAATGTTTGATATAACTCAAACATAACAAATAACCAAAGTTAATGAAATAATATCTACCACCTTACCTTATATGTTGAATGGATACTTCAAAACTATAATATATGGTAGGATTATAACCATTTATCTATCAGTTTAGTTTTATGAAATAGTCAAAACCTAACCCCATATATTATTTGTGAAATATCACATGATCTTTCAATTTATATAATCCATTACTTTGAAATTAAATGCCTTTTGATTATGGTAATTGAAATTAAAGGGAACCAAGATAGATCACAAAACTCTATAGCATGGAATCTCACTTTATGATTGTCTTAAAATGATGAGTCTATGTTGACAAGATGCGATAAGATTTAAAAAAAAAGTGCATATAAATGCAACATTCTAGCTAGAGTATCAGAATGACCAAAACTTGAAACTATTCTTATACTGAAATTCAAAGCATACTTCAAATTCAACTAAGTTCAAACAATTTTGATAAATTATCCATTTGTGACATTACATTAAATTCATCATTCATCATAATCTATACAACTCTCATAACTGACTGTGTCTCATATGGTGATTAAATTCAGAAAACAACAAGCCAAAGTAATAATGTTGACTATAAAAGATATGTATCATGCTGATTTGTAAACATATTATTCCCTTAAATGATCCCACTCATACTATGGAATATTCTCAACTAATCTTAATAGTATTAAACATCATTAAAAGTAACAATATCTCATATTTAAATAAACACACAAAAAAAAATCAAATCAAATCAAATGAATACAAATAAATTAGCCCCCACCAATAGTTTTAAATTTCATGACAAACTTCATCTTATGGCAAGTCTAAACACGTCTTACTTTCTAAAAAAATAAGGGAGTACTAAAAATAGGCATAACACTAATGACCTTACTAGCTAGTTTTACTTATGAAATTGGGTTACAAATAATTTTATAATTTAAAATCAACTTGAGAGTACAATCCAAGTCAAATCATTTCCCAAGTAGCTATACATGAACCCTTTTTAAAGAGTAAAGTATTTTAGGGATGAATTATTTGACTAACATGGCATGAACAATAGGAAAAATTATAGTAGGAAAATTTAGGCTAAATGAATAACAAGCGCATAACCTTGAATGTAAATTTTAAAAATAAGTAACTTTCATAACACATTAATATTCAGTACTTGTCATCTTAAAGATTTATCTATAAATAATCAAGTGATAATACTTTAAAAATGAGATACTTATAATGATACAATATATCTTCCATGCCTTTACCTTTGTAATGATATATTTTTTTTTGTTAAAAAAATTTGACAATTGTTAATCATAACCAAAAGAATAATAATAGAAAAATAAAAATAAGTCAAAAATGGAACAACAAATAAGAAAGTACAAGCTCACTGAAAAAGAGTTTCAAATGACAACCATTAATTGAATGATATAGCCAATTACCATCAAGATCTTGTAGGTGAAAATTATTTTTTCTAATAATAACAACTATTTTATAAGGATCAAGCCAAAGTGAATCAAATTTATTATATTTTCCTAACTCTTCATGAGATTTATCCCAATATGATACCATATCACCAACCTTAAAATTTTTTTATCAAAGAATTTCTTTAACTTTTCTTTAACCTTTTTAAATTTCTATAAAGTAGTGGTTATAGGAACCTTAAAACCCCCTTGCTAAGCTTCACAAAGGTTATGGTTCTAAGTGAGAAGATAGTCTCACTTGTGATTCAGTTGTGCGATGGTTGTATGAAAAACCCAGGGGTGGAAGACCTCTTTTTTTAGTTAAACTTATGTTTTGTAGTTTGTTTCTTGTTGTGTTTTACTAGGTTGTGGGATCCTTAAAACTCTCTTGTTTTGTCAAGGTTGTGTGTATCTTTACTTCTCTTGTTAATGGTTACGAAAGCCTCAAAACTCTCTTTTTATGCTTTGAACAAGTTGTGAATCTTAGTGGGAAGATAAACCCACTCATTGTAACTCTACTCTATGGAGGCTATGTAGAAGACCCTGGAGGTGGAAGACCTTCTCTAGTGGATCTTTTGGTTTGTAGTGTCCTCAGAGAAGACATGATGAAGGGAGATAGCCCTTCGAGATTCACTATTTAGTAACATCTTTATGTACTATAGGTTATGGGATCTTTAAAACCCCTGGTTGTGGGAACCCTTAAAACCTTTTTATTCTCTAGTCTCATCAAGGTCGAGGGTACCTATACTTCACTTATTTAAAGTTGGGGGAGCCTTCAAACTCTCTTTATTTTAATTGGTTGTTAGGGGGATCCTTTGTTACCTGCTTTGTTGTACCTAGATGTAGGTCCAATTGTCAAAACCCTGACCTACATGATTCATAGCTCTAATTTTAAAAGCATTTTACCTAATCAAATAAAAAATATTATATAAAGTAGTGGCTTTAGTCTTGTTAAGTGCCATAATATCATTAAGTATTTTCTCAACAACATTAGTATCTTCAATTAAGTATTGAATATCAGTTCTTATGAAAGACATTTAGAGTTTTATTGAAAAAATAGTTCCAAAGCCATAAGCTAACATAAATAGAGATTATCCTATTACAGATTTTACCATTTTAATATTAACCCAAAGTGCTTAAAATATCTTTAAATTCTAATTTCACTTATTAGAATATACAATCTTTTTCAAGATTGAAATCAAATTTTTGTTAGTAGATTCAACTTATCCATTCCCTTGAGGATAAAACTTTGAAGAATGATTAAATATAATTAAATAACATACTAAAATATTTAATTTATAATTTAAAATAAATTATTGACCATTATTTGAATGGTTTTCAAAAAATGAAATAATTTCAGCTATGACTAAACTTTTCAAAGATTTTACCTCAAGCCATTTCGTAAAATAATTTGTGGCTATCAAAATATACCTGTGACCAACTGAATAAAGAGGATGAATATTAGAAATAAAATAAATACTCCATTTAATGAAAGGTTTCTCTAGTACACCAAGTTTTAAGGGCATTATAGGTAGTTTGTCTCTATAAAAAAATATTTAACAAGGCATAAAAGCGTGAACTAGATTATATGAATATTGAAACAATGTAAACCAATCAAAACATGTACGTAAAATATTATATGCAATAGTTTTGACTACATGATGACCACCACAACTACCTTCATTACATTTATTAATTATTTTTTGAGTTTGATCATGTGTTAGATAATGTAAAAGAACATCATCTCTATTTCTATGCATAGATAGAAGAATACATAAAGTTGAACATAGTAAAATGAGAAATAAAAATAAAATAGAAAATTATCTAATAAAATGAATATCAAAGATTGAAGTCTAAACAATCGTATTTGTTTTTTTATCAAAATTATTAGGACATGTTTGATTTTAGAAATAAAAAACTAAGTCATGATACCAATCATCTTGAGAAAGTAAACAATCTCATTCACTCATTTTATGGCCAAATTTAAATTGTTTAGAAAAATAAACAATTTTCATAGTTTTGAAATGAGGCTTAGTGTATAATGAATCATCACTTAAAGGAACTCAAAAAATTTATACATGAGGTCACATTTTCAGCCAAATATTTTTTTAAGTCATTTCCTTTGATAGTCTTGGATGTTTCAAATTCAAGATCAAACTTTTGAATTTTTAAAATCCATTTCATTAATATTCCTTGAATAGTAGGTTATTTTAAATGATAAGAGAGAACATGAGTATTCGATTTAACAATGACCTTGTTTTCCATCAATAAAAATTAAAACTTGACTATATAAGAAATCAAAGATAACAAAAACTTCTCAATTAATGGATATCATGTCTCTGCATATTTTAAAACTTGGCTCATATAATTAATAGGTCTCTCTTCATGATTTTCATCATTTTGAGTAATTATAACATCTATGACATTTTTAGTATCATTAATATAAAGAATGAATGGCTTATTAAAATCAAGTTTTGAAAGTACATGAGTACTTACAATGACATCTTTAATGTTATTAAAGGATGGATTGGAACCCACATCCTAGACATAAGATTGATTTATATTTAAAATAATATATAAAGGATTAGACTTATCTCTAAAATTAGAAATAAATTTTCATATGAAATTGATTTTATCAAAAAAAGATCTAAGACCAAATTGGTCTTTAGGAGACGATAAATCCTTAATTGCTTTAATAAATTTGAGATCAATTGAAATGTTATTTTTAGAGATAATAAATTTAGAATCATTTGAAATACCATTTTTTTGAGATAATATGAACTAAAATCTTACCTTCAGTTACTAAAAAATAGACCTCTTAGGATTTAGAGAAATTTTATATTTTTTTACATCTTATAAAGATTTCATGAAGATGATCAATTATGCTTCTTTCTCTTTTTACAATGCATAATGAGATCATCTAAGTAGACTTGAATAATAATGTTGTTTAAATCATCAAAAGTTACGTGCATATCCCTTTAAAAAGTGACATATGTATTTATTAAATTAAATGGCATTCTATTAAAAGTAAAATTTTCTCTATGTGTAGTAAACATAGTCTTATGTCTATCTTTTATATTTACAAAAAATTAATTATAACAAAAAAATATCAAGTAAAGACATCATTTCAGATCTTACAACTTATTGCAAAATTTGATCAATACTAAGAAGAGGAAAACTATCTTTAACACTAACCTTATTTAGATCCTTAATATCACTATTTTTTTTCCTAATAAAAACTAAGTTAGACACTAAATCAAAATATTTTACAAGAAATATGACATCATTGATCAACATTTTATTAATCTCCTTGTCAATGATGTCTTCTAACAAGGAAATGTTTGTATAATCTTTTGCCTAATAGGTTTTATACCAAATTTGATAAGTATATCATGTTTAAGTTTATTGGTATCATAAGTTTTTAAGTCTTTATATGACCAAGTAAAAATATCAATGTATTCCTTAAATAATTTTAAAAATTGAACCTTTTTCTCAGTTGTACATTGAATTCTTAAATAAATGAATTTAGGGTCTTCTGTAGTGTCGAGGTTAATAGGAATAATCTCACTTATTATTCTCGTTGAAGGTTGTTCAGTATGTGAGATCTTAGGCTAGTCATTTTTAGTGAACATTGAATCTAGGATGATTAAACCAACATGCAATTTATTAGTACTTAGCTATAAATAATCACCATAATCCAACACATAACCATCATGAACAAAATAATTGCCTTGTAAGGAAAAATCAATATGCTCATCATAATTGAAAATAAGTAAATTTTCATTAAAATTAGGTACCTTAGGTCTTAAAATTTCAACAAAATAGAAGTTAATAGTTGATTTATTTTTTATTAAATTAGTATTTGAAGCAAATACAACAAGCCTATTAGCTCCAGAATTAAATTCTTTAAGAATATGAGTGATATTGAAAGCTTTAAAATTCTCAAGAGGTGACTAAATTTTCTAAGTGTATATATGAAGATGAGTCTAATTTATCTTATAAATGTTTCTAACTTGTCTAATAATTAATTATAAATCTCTAAATAATTTTAAATATTTAATATTAAGTTCTATTGCCTTTTCAAGACCTAAACATAAGACTCCAAATTTTTCTATATTATTTGTATTATCAAATGATAATTTATAAGTATAGTGAAATATTTTACAAGTATGAGAAATTAAAATGATCCCAACATGACTACCATGTTGCGAACAAGCCCCATAAAAAAATAAAAACCATATAGTATTACTAGAAAAGTTTCTTTCTTATTATTTTTTAGGTTCATCTAATGTTAATATCTCATAAGTTTTAATTTTAGTTCTAATGTAAATAATAGTAGGTGGTATGGAATAAATGAGAATACTATTCCATTGTTCTCTATACATGAATTTAATTTCAGTATCAATGGGAACCCGTGCTGTATCCTTACCCATGAAAGTGTTAGTTACTTTATACTAATCCATGTCTAATAACATATCATAATTAGTAGGAATATCTAGAATCTGAACATTAGACACACATCTAATTCTTTCATCTTAGGCTATCTTGATAACAATATCACAAAATTTATTACAATTTTTAGTTTGATGAAAAACAAAATAGTAAGTTTTTTATTATCAATTTCGTACGATATGCCTAATTGATCAATAATAAATTTAGACATTATGTTTTTTGAAGCTCTAGTATGAAGAGTACAATTATGTATAATTTTGTCAAAAAATTTAACAAATACATAAATTAAATTAATATAATCAATTGGAGGATCAATATATTGAGAAAAAGTAGAACTATGTTTATTATTACAAGATTCTTCTTGAGATCTGACCACACTTTTAGGATTTGAATTTTTAATTGTATTGTTTATCTTATCAAGTTGTCTAGGTAAACAAACAACTTGTAATAAATAAAATTTATCTTGATTATATCTAAATTATCAATAATGTTATAAGCATCAATATTAAGATGAAAAATGTCTGTAATTTTTGGACTTATAGGGAGGATACTTATTATTATTAAATCTAGTAGATAAAGTATTATTCTTTTAAAAATTTGTAGCAACATTATCTAAAGCAATAATACTATACACAACTTTAACTTTGTTTTGAGTAGTTAGTTTAGAAGAGTAACTTTGGTTATTAATTGTATTAGAATTATATTTTGGAGAAAAACTATAATCCCTTTGCCTTATTTGTAAGTATAATCATTAGTAGTCTTGATGTTGTTCGAAGAATCATACGAACCACACATGTTTTTATTGTTATTCAATTCAATGGTAATAATATCCTTTCTATAAATGAATTTTTTAAATTTTTGAGTAACTGTACAAGTGTTAGGATCATGATCTAATTCACAAACATTACAATAATAAACTTGTTCTTCATTTTTATTTTTTTAAAGATTAGAAGTCTTACCTGATGTTGTCATTTAATTGCCACTTGATGACAACCAAATCATTTCCAAGATTGTGAACATATTTTAAAATTTCTATATTATTATAATTTAAATCTATGAAAGCTTTACTTTAAAACCAACACATTTTACTTTATTTTCATACTCTATAGAAAGTTATAGTTTCATTGTAATCTATCATATATATCTTCTAAAGCCATTATATACTTTAAGGAAAAACACTACAAAAATACAATATAGACAATGTTTTATATGGTATAATTCCATGGATAATTTTTTTGATGAAACTTAGTGAATCTAGTTATAAAATAGTATACCATCTCACCTGGATTAATAGAAATATTTACAAATTCATTAACTAAGTCTAATTCTTGTTTAGGCTTGCCAAAACAAAGTTCTAACAATTCATATATGTCTTTCCAAGTACTAATCTCATTACCATAAAAATGAATTAAATCTTGATAAGCTTTACCCTCTAAAGTTTATGAAAAGACTCTTAAAGAATTGTTTTCATTCATAATACCAAGAGTATCACAAACTAACTTGAAAGTATCTAAATAATCTTCTCAAGACTCACTAGAACTTATTGAGAATTTAGGGACATTGAGTCCTTTAAGAAAAGGTAATTTACCAGGATGAGTGTCAATATTAATAGGATTTATATGAATTCAAATATTTATTGGAGACTATTCATTATCTACGTCAAAATCTACTTCATTATCAGTTACTTCTACTTGATCTATGTTATTATACAAACCTAGAATCGAGTCTTGAACTCTCTATTCTAGATGTTCTTCTATTCAATTTTAGCAGGTTCCACCACTTGATTTAGTTGGTTTAACTCTATATTTATATTAGAATCAATAGGTAAATTATAATCAAAATGAATATTAAAATCATCAAAAGGAAAAGTTTTAGAAAGAAAATGAACCCAAAGTGGAGAATTAATAATAAAAAATTATTCTCTTTTTTTATGAATTTGATGATTTTATTTCAAAATATGAAATTGAATTTTTTGACTAAGATTAATGTACCAATAAAATTCAATTATTACTTTGTCTTCATATTTATCTATAACCTTAATAATACAAAGTGAATCATAAGGTCTATTGTACCAAGCAAAGCAAGTAAGATTAACAACATCTACTTGATCTTCAACAATATCAATTTTAGATTGAATAATAAAAGGGGAACCACCAATGGTCATGGGCAAGAAAGATAAAACAAAAAAGAAGAAATAATAAGAATAAAAAAAATTGAACAAGGTAATATTTTTAAAAAACTCCCTTGCAAAGTCTCTAAATTTATTGATGGTGAAAATCATTACGTCAATGAATCAACCATTTCACTTGTTATGAAGGTTAATATGGAATCAAACCAATTTAATCATAAGGGGTCTAAGGAATAAGAATTGGTATAAACATGAATAGAGGGTTATTCAATAATTTTGGGAATAAGTCAACACATCAAACATTGAATTATACATCATTATATTTAATAAATAAGATAATTATTTTATTATAAAATCAGAATCATATCAGAAAGATGTAATCTAACTTATTCAACAAAGTAATGTCTATGGAAAAGATAATCTATTGAATGAAATATATCTGATCCATATAGTCTTATCAATATTTTTCTCGTATCAATCACTTAACACCACAAACTTAAAATAAATTAAGAGAAAATAACCTTTTTTTTTTTTTTAAATGATAGAAACAAAAATGAAATCCAAACAAAGAAACAAAAATAAATAGTATCACACTAACTCTACTATAAAACTAATAAATACTATAAGAAAAAAAAAACTATTTAACACTTATCCTAATACATAAAGTCGGTGAAATAAATAAAGTAAAAGGCAACTAACTAAATTAGAAATAGTCTATAACAACCTAATCTATAAAAGAAAATAATCTAAGAACAAAAATTAATATAATATAAATAATTAAATAAGCGAGATAACATTAAAATAAATATAACTTAAAGATAATTAAATAAATAATCTTGATTTAAAACTCTGAACAGAAGTGAGAAACTAAAAATAAAGAACAAAAAAAACATTACTTAAAATTAAATCTAACATAAAACTTGTAGAAATAAGAAAATAACAACATAAAATAACAATTTATCTTTAAACTAATCTAAGAAATCTGATTAAATAACTAAATTAATCTAAATCACAAAGATAAAGTCTAATTAAAATAGAAAATAAATTCTAATTACAACGAATAAGAAAATTTGTGAGACTTGAAACAGGAATTGAATTGGAGAGAATAGAAAATGATTTATTGAGAAACAAAATATTTTGTTCACAAAATAGCCTTCAATCAAAAATCAATTTATAATTGAAAGAATAACAATTTGTCATAAAGTGTGATGTATTTAGCGACATTTAATGGCATCATTACTACATATCATAATTAAGTGTCATCTAGACCACTCATCACATTTATAGAGAATGAGATAGTCAATGGTGATTTTGATTTATACTCTTTATTCATTTGAGCTTACATTGATCATCAACCTCTATAAAGTGTCGTGGTTGATAAAGGTTCAAGTGTGAATATGTACACTATCACACTTCTCTCTCATATTGCATATAAATAAAATGATCTACTTCCTATAATAAATATAATCAAAGGATTCAATGGATATGCTTATATTTATATTGGTGAGATTACATTACTAATATAGATTCGTCCAACACATGTGGCCATCAATATTATAGTATTACCTAGCACTTGAGTCTTTGATATGCTATTGGTACATTCATGGATTTATAAACTTCAAGAAGTTCCTTCTACAAGACACAAAGGTTTGAAATATATTTTTTCTAATAAGGTTATCTTAGTTCAGAGTCTTCTATATGAATACCCCCTCCAACCCAAGGTTATTGTTCTTACATATTAGATTTCAATTTAGAAACTTTAAAGGTTCAACCTACTCAGATAATTTAAAAGTAAGTGGTCCATTATCCAAGGAGACCATATTTGAAAGGCCTCTTAATCAAAGAATTATCATAAATTCTAGAGATCCACTCTCTACTCCAAAACATCCTAGACTGAAATTATAAGGCATTAAGAGTGTTCCACAAAGGACACCAACACAAATTTTGTACACTCCATAATGGGTTATAAAGAGTCCTAGAGTTCACAATTCTAAACAAAATACACAACATGATATAAATCATCATAATGACAATGACACTTATGTTATAGAGTCATATTAGTTTTCTGATTCTAAGTTGAAATTGGTTCCTTCATAATTTAATGATACTTTCCACTCATAAGATGTCATCCTTACCATGATAGATACATGAGCTATTGATTATGAGGCTCCTGCAAGAGTCATTGGTTAGTATATTCATTTATCAATTTTTATATTCAAAAATACAAAAAAAAATAGAATATTTAAAAAATCTTATAAATTGGGACCTATGCATGATATGTGTAGTTTATTTAAATTAATTAATTTATGCTCCATATATGTAATATTTAATTTTATCTAGTTTTATATCAAATATGATTCACAAGTATACTTGAGTGAGTTTCAAAACATACATGTTGTCACTTTCATATGTAGTTGTAGTTGATGATATTGTTTCAAACATATAATTTGTAGACAGATAAAATAATTCTAACCCATATAGTTATATATTGTTTTGTTATATGATTCTAATAGACTTGTCCTGGTGAACATATGATTTAATTTCATAGATCCAAACCAATCACAAGACTTACATAACTTGTTTACATCTTAAAAAGTTCATTGAGGGCATAATTTACCAATGTTTTATTATTTTGTGACTCCCTATTATTCATACTACAATATATTTTATTTCATTAAATCTATCATTAATTGATCACTTAATTTCACATTGATGTCTTACTAGATACCTATGTTTTTGAACATACAAATGTTATAAATTAATTATGTATATCAAACACACTTATCCATACATGTTTATCATGTTTGATTTCTTTGCTTCATACTTTGTGTGTATTCACTGATTTATATTGTAGACATTTGAACATGTCTTATAGTGTGGATCTAAGCCTTAATTTATGTTTTCATGTGTGTAAGTGGCATTTGAACATGTCTTTGTATGCAACACCTTGGACTTCTTATTTCATGTCTTGTGTGATTGTGTGTGTGTGTGTGTGTCATGGCCATGAATCTTATTTGCTTAGTTTTTCAATGCCATAATGGAAATCATGCATATTCCTATATTTTTTATGCCATGATGTATATCATGCATCCTACCTGACTTGATCTATTTTAAATGATCAATATATGATCATTATTCATTATGTTTCTCATTGTCAACATCTATCTTGACATGACACTATGTATGCTTGGTTCTAAATGCATCTTGATGATGCCATGATATCCAATATTATCATTACTACTTTATATTTAAATATTTTATATAATATTATTCATATAGCTTATTATTTTGAGATAATTTATTTTTCATGCTTCAAAACTCACCTCAAAAGAGGGGACATACATAGTGGCATATATTACAGACTAAGTTGAAACAATCCAATGCACATATATGAAAAAAATAATACTTATTTAGTTTCATAGTTTACAATCAAATTCCACCAAAAAAGCATCCTTAGAAAATAATACTCCATTTGGACAACATAGGTCTTAGCTAAATAAGACAATGCACTTTCATCCTAGCAATCAAAAATAGAATTTTCCAATTTTTTCAGAATCACACTGAGTCTACATATCAATTTCAATATTTCACATAAATAGTTTTTATAATTTACACAAGTTTATGATATATTTTACTCAGATTCAGGGAATCATGCATGGCATGTGTTATAATATTTTACATAGATTTTTATTCAGATACTCAATTGATATTACGTAGTTACTAGAATCAATATACTTAGATATTATATTAGGGGTATGTGTGTGGCACATGATCACTTTATTATTTAGTTTTTCACCAATTTCACATTAAGAATGACAATCCTTGTCATTTTCTTTGTGGTATACATGAGACTTAGATCATGATATGTTTACAATAGTTTTGTGCCATTTTTTCACTAGAAATAAATCTTATTCTATCTATAGTGGTTGATTCACCATTTTTACACATTTTTTACATTAGAACTAAATCTTATTTTGTCTACAACAATTGCTTCACTAGTTTTGTACCAAATTTTGCACTAGAATCATCTATTGGAATTCATATAGGGATTCTAAACCACCTTAATACCTTGAACTGTGTGATGATGAAGTCAAACACATCTTGATTTATTAGGCAATTCTCCTACAAATTAGGATTGGGGTATGCACAGTCTAATCTTAGTGTTTCAATGAAGAAGAAATATCCAAGGGTCCTACCTTCTATAGTCACCACTTTTGCACCAGCAAATACAATAGTTTAATTACCTAAAAATTTATATTCATTATTTATTATTTTATTTTTAAGTTTATAGTCTTTGAGTTTAGATTCTCATATTAAGTAATGATTTATTTATACATGTTTCATTATAGGTTCACATGAAAGACAATTTAGCTTGTGTTCTACATCCAAGCCTACTCAATGTGTGTAAGCACAATTATAGATATCTTTCTTTTACTCTATTAATTTCAATTTTTTTCATTACTAGAATAAAGGGTGAAATGAAGTCACTAAAATTAACATTTAGTGCTAAAATAATGCACTTGTGACCATCTTCTTATACACACCTAACTCATACCCAATTCCATTACTCAAAATTGTTATTCCTATACTTATACATGGTTGGCCCTTACCATTGAGAAATTATAATACATGATGTCCTTCTTATTCATTAAAATTAGTTTAAACTTAGTTTTAGACTAATCCTCACTTTTAATTTAGTTGTCTTTTCTCCTTAGACAATGTTGTTCCTTCAGGACTATCTTACTAGTCGGTAGTGTCTGAATTCATTGGCCACATCCTCCTACCAAAAAATGGATATTTTATCAAATTTAAATTCACATTATGGGTCATCCTACATGTTTCATAAGTCCCATTAGAATAATTTCCCTAAATACCATAATAAATGCATATTTATCATTTATTTTTTCACTAGATGGCAAGAGGCTCCCATGATTGAAAAATACCAAAATATCTAACTGCACATTGAGAAACAAACACATATTATTCCTAGTTCTAAGTCCACACATCCCAAGTATCCCTAAGCTAAGTTTAAATACACCTCCAAGGTCATAATCTATTTTTGAAGCACTTAATTACTCTAGGATTACATTGGTATATAAGATTAGACCACCATTTCACACACACCACCATAACATGGGATAAATACATGAATTTTGATCCATCTTCATAATATTGGTATGGAGGTAGTGATCAACATAAGAGGTGTTGATATCAGGAAAAACTTCAACCACTAACCTATTTTACCTATTTTATTCTATACATTCCTTATTACCTATTGAGCTAGGGTTCAGGCATAAAATACATACAAAGGACTAACAAGTGACAAAACCCCTGTATATTTCACATAGAGTGGAAAAACTCTATTGAACAATGACACACCCTAAAAATAATAAAGCGATGTAACTAAGCCTATATAGTGAAACCTTGTCCCAAAATAAATTTAATCCCTATTCTTGATTCAAAGTGACCTTACTCAACCACCTAGTTGATTACATAGTCATAATCACAGTCCTACATTGTTTGATTTCAAACTATGTCATTCTTCTTTGGTATTTCCCCCTTTGACAATATTTTTATATTTATCATGTTCCAAATTAACTTTTATAATTTATTTTATATCTTATATATTATAATTTTACATAGCATTTTATCGTAATTAAGATTTAGCGTCTCTTTATCTCAATTTTGATAAAATAGGTTGAAAAATAAAACTTTGTGCATTTGCGATATACCATGAGATATGTGAAAATTAAAATCAATATATAGTTTTTTATAATGGCTTGAGTATTAGGGCATTACCCCTTACACCATGGTTTAGGTAACACTAAAGACCACTTTGCCTAGAATGACAACTCCTATGAGTTTTAAAATTGTTGAAACATAATTTATAGCAAGAAAAGAAGGAAAAAAATTGAAAATGAATAGGAATAAAGGATTTTTGTGTAAGAAAGACAATAATTATTAAAATATAAGGTCAAATATAAATTCTATTTAATGTTAGAAATCATAAATTTAGTTGAAACCTTAGAAAAAAATGAATAAAAAAAGAGAGAAATGCTTGAAACAAGTGTATGGGGTCACCAATATGTTTTTTCCTATTTTTGATAAAATAAATATTGTAATGTTAATAAGTATAAAAATAGAATATATAATAATGTTAAATAAGTAAAATAATAAAAAAAAACTAATTTTAAAAATTGATAAATTAGGAAAATTGTTATTTTTAGAAAACACTAAGAAGATATATAATTAGCTCAAACTAGGATTTATATTGACTATTTTAGATGTCTGATAATAAAAATTAGTGAAAGAGGTGATTTTGTGGGCTCAGTATTAGGGAAAAAATCACAATTTTTTTTTGGATAAGACCATTGTAAGTAGACAAGAGTGCATGTAGCTTGTGTCAATTGACCGAAGACTTTTCCTAGTTGAATGTGATCAATGACTAATAGTTAAAGACATAATGAAGTAGATCTCTGATGGTAGAACATCAGAAGTATAATTTTAGGATATTTCTTGACAAGACTACTGTAAGTGGAAAACAATGTAGGCCATTCAATTTTGTTAACTATAGACTTATCTTAGTTGAATGTGTAAAATATCTAATTAATGCACTACCTACACATTTATTAATTAGTCTATGTGATACATTTTAAGATATATAATATCATGTGAAGTTTATGCAATGGAAAGACCCTTGTTTCCTACAAATAAAATAAATTGATGTCAAATGGGGGGTTGTTAGGTGAAGGGGATTAAGTTGGACTGACCTTGGTCAATCTATATTGAATGACTAAGCACTTCATTATATTACCAATACTCTAAAGAGGGCTCAAACTCAAATTTTATTCTCACACTCATGTGTATGTCTAAATTTTTTAATTAAAGTCTAGATACTCTTTCTCCTATTATACCCCATGGCAAAAACATGAAAATTTGAATTCATCTTTTTAAAACCTTGAATCTAGGTTTAAAAAATCTATAGATAGAACATGAAAATATTTGAATAGATTTTGAGAGTGGGAAGACATGTCCCTAATGCCTAAGAGTAGCCTTGTATTTATAGATTTTTAAACATAAAATTAGGGGACCTATTAGTGCACAAAACATGATCTAAGTAAGACCTAACAAACAAAAGTAAGATTCAAATGAAGCATGACTCAAAATAAATTGTACAAATTACTCCTGAAAAAGTTTGTTCTTAGTAGATATGACCATAATATTGTTCTTATTTGTCAAAAAGTGACTTGTCCAAAAAGGACAAAAGATTAGGATTTAGGATTCCCATGGCAAAATGAGAAGATGATTATCAAATGAAAAAATGGACAAACCAAAATAAAAAAGACCCAAGTAAAATATTGGGTCTATAATTATATAGATAAATGTTCAACATTAAATTCAAAGACATACTTTTGATTGCATTCACATTAGATATTTATGGTAATCCTACATGAGTTAATGCATGTTGTGATAGTTGACCCATGCTAATAGTTGGATATATTTTTTTGTATATGCCATAATCATTAACATCCATAAATTCATGTGTTATTTTAGTCATCTTATGTACTTTTAGTAAGGAATGTATAACCAACCTCACCATATTTTTTAATGGATTTATTGGATTTTATTTGCTCTTCACTTTAATCCCCATCATCAATAACATGTTAATTATAATATAGTTCTAGAGATGTAATCATATCTTCTATGGAATGGTGTTTTTCATTTTATTATATGCATGAAGTGGAAGTTTTGGTTGCATCCTTGGAAATCGTGTTCATAACATTATAATTATTAGGTAAAAAATTCTTATGAATTTTCTTTTTAGGAGACCATGTATACATTTTCAGTAGTTAACTCTTTTTATTGTAAATTTGACTTTAAGAGACATAACCATAATTTTAGTGGGTTGCTCAATATTGGAAGGTGTGCTTGAATCTAGTTGTGCTTTAATAGATGTCTTGAATGTAAGGTCACCACTATTAATAAGATCTTATAGTATTTGTTTTAAATCCTAACACTTATTTATGGGATGTCCATGAACTCTATAATAAGTACAATAATATTTGGACCTTTTCACAAGACATAAAGGAGGTACTATGATCAATTTCCTTCAAATCATGTTCCTTAGAGTTTCTCTTAGAGATGTGTCAATATTATTTCAATTTCGTGATCCATTAATCATAGATAATTTTTTATTTTAACCCACATTTGAGATCAAATATTTTGAGACAAAATTTTTGAATGGAGAGACATAAACACAACTTATATTTACATGCTTATGATCCTGGTCATGTACAAGCTTATCTTTAAGTGATTTAACCTTTAGATATGAATTTCGGATTTGATTTTGTAACACCTCTATGGAATGCATCATAGTAATCATATGATGTGTAGGAATGGTGACACTCTAAATATATTAATTCAATGGTTGAGTTTTTTCATTGATGTCCACACTAGGGACACTACTTCTCATGGTTTGGGAAGATTTAGATTTATAATCACAAACCCTAGACATTTCAAATTTGATATAAATATAAAATTTGATAGAATAATTCAACCTACCTCTTGATGTTGTGATAGCATGGATCTATTTATCTAATATAATCCTAAGGAAAATTATGAAGACAACATTGATAGGAGAAATCCTAATAGGAAAATAAGCATGAAAACTTAGGTAAAATAAAAAAACCATATTTTAAAATTGGGAAGGCAAAATAAAAAATCAAATCTTAAAATGAAACCCTAATAGGAAATAAATTTGAAAACCTAAGAAGGAAAGCTAAAACCCTGAGTTAGAAAAGATCTATGTTTATTTCACTCAAATAAATATCAAGTTCACTAGAATGTTTTAACCTATTTTTATATTATGTGATATAAATACATTGAAACTATTTAAATGCATATTGAATAAGATATAAATTAACTATATAAATCTTATTAAATATAGAAATAACTAAGAAAAGAGGGGAGAGAATGCACTTAGCTGAATTTTTGATCTATAATGCTCACTGCATATGTCACATTCCTCAAAATGACTTTGTAATAGATATATAACTATTCATATTAGGAAATAAATTTTCAAAATATATACAAATGCTTTTGGTAAAGATCAAACACCTATGGCAACTAAATATGTCCATTATCTACCAATATTGTCAAAATTGATTTTTTATAAATTATTCTACCACATGTTGTTACACCTGCATTTGTAGATAATTTATATTTACTCAATATTATCCTCTCTCTTATGCATATATCTTTATTTTGATTCTCTTGGCCTTGAAACCCTAGCTTTATTTTTGATACCAAATTGACTTGGAAAAATGGGTTAGAAAGATGATTTGGACAACCCAAACTAGTCCCCACTAAGTGGTTGAGTGTTACTTATGCTTCAATAATATAAATAGAGATCAAACCACACATATTTATCCCACATGTGTGTATATGTGATTAATCATGGTCTACTGTAATGCAATACAATGCTTTGGATTTCAACATTTAACAACATGCAACTTTGACCTTGTGATTTATATTCATACCTAGTTTTAGGCTACTCCTTTGAGGGGTTTTTCATATGTGTGATATTTTAGATAATATCTCAATGATGTGCAAATATATTTCTCAGGCTTGATTATATTTTCTAAGATGAGTGTTAGATATTGCAAGATAGGTATGGCCTTGGGCTTGATTTGTATTTATAGATGACTCTTTGATATTTTCCATATAATCAACATATGAAACATGCTTAGGAAAAACTAAAAGATACATTTAAATTTTAAAAATATCCATTTGAATCTCTTGGACACTACTGACAAAGACAAACACCTTCAGTAACCATAATTCTCTGACTATTTCCAACAATTTCAAAAGAGGGAAAATTAAAGATCTTGAGTATGTCAAAAATATGCTTGGCATTAGAGAGCATTATGGAATAGAATAGGGATATTATATATGTATATAATAATAAATTGGGTTTGCCAAGACAATGAATGAGTAAATGGATAGGAAAAATTATATGCAAGAGTCAAATGTGTATGCACAAGTCATGTATGTCAATGATATGCAAAAATTCATGTTTCTAAGTGTATAATACAAAACTCATGTGTCTTTAATCACATCAAAAAAATAAATAAATAAATAAATAGAAAAAACGGTTGAGAATACATTTTTTCCATTTATAAAGATAAGATGAAGTGCCTCTAATCCTACTCACAATTAGATTTTTTATCAAAATATACATACAATTTTAGTAGATTCAGGGGCTTCAATAAATACCATTTCACATGGGATTTCCCATAATATAACTTTCTTATTTCAATTCTAATGAAATGGTTGTGCATTTATAAAAATCAAAGGTTATTTTGGTAGGGGAACTAAAAACAATACACATGTAGTTATAACCTACACCACGTTTGCATTAACTTATTAATATTTAAGTGGTGGATATACCTAAATTTTATGGTATCCTCCTTAGTAGAGACTATTCTATAACCTTAGATGGTTATATGTCCGCTAAATTTTCACATGTGGTTTCTTTGAGAAGGACTAATGAAACAAATAAAGGTAGATATAGAGCCAAAAATGAGATTAGCCATCAAAAAATACAATTATAAAAATGATGGTGTCTAAACATTATATACTAACATAGGTGTGTGTACATATTGACCATAAATATAAAATATAAACCAAGATACCAAATGTAAATCCATCTAACATGTGGACACAATAATATGATGGAGGCAAATAAAAACAAGGGTCTTGCACAAGTGTAGTGATAATTTATCTAGTAGGGAGAAGATACTTGGTAGCCTATAGTTCCCATGCACTAATAATATTATAGAAGATGAAACTTAGTTTTGGTGGTACAATTTCTTTGTTTGACCCCATTTTTGATAAAATAAATAAAATTTGCATTCTAATGAGCATAAAACTAGATAGATATCACAATGCTAAAGATGTATAATAATCAAAAATTCTAATTTTGAAAATTGATAAATATGAAAAACTACTATTTTTAGAAAATACTAAGAAGAAATTTACTTATCTCAAAAACATATTCATATTGACTATCTTAAATGTTTGACAATGAAAATTAGTAAAATATGTGACTATACATGCTTAAAATCAAAAATAAAATCTAAAATTACTTCAAGACATGATCTTGTTGGTGGAAAGGATCACAGGTTGCTCATGTCCATTAATTATGAACTTATCCCAGTTGACTTTGTTAAATTACTAACAAAAAATATAGAAATATCCATAACCCTAATGATGATAAATTAAAGAGTATTTCTAGATAAGACCATTGTAGGAGGATAATAGTGTAAGCCACTCAAGTCCGTTGAATATAGATTTATCCTAGTTGATTGTGACAAAAAATTTGTTGATGCACCTTTTGTGACTATGTATGTTGATTAATCTAGGATATCACGATTTGGATTATGCAACACAAAAATTATTATTTTCCTTCTATAGTATTTTAAACTATACAAGTACTTTGGAAGCTTGGAAACCTGCAAAAAATAGGGGGGGGTGCTCCCTTGATGATTAAATATTGCCTACGTATCCAATCCTCAAAGGAGGTAAATCAAGCCCACGTATTTCTCTCACATATATCGATTATAAAATTATGCTCTTTGACTATGTGTATACAACTATAAATATGGTTTTGATACTTGACAGTGATAGCTTTTAACTTGTTTTTAGATGCTTTATACTTGGCTTCTCACTACTCCTTGTGAATGATCTTGAATTTGGAAGGAATAGGGTATATTTTATCAAATGAAATAGTGCATAACCTTGAACCAAGTGAATAAAAAGTGGAGGTAATAGATTAAATTTTATGTGTGTTTATAGGTGAACCTTTTTTAAATTTCTATTAGCTAACCTTATGAAACATGCAAGAAGACCCAAAATATTGATTTAAAATTTATAAATTATCCATTGTGTGGCATGGGATGTGGCCAATCTAGGTGGACAAGAGCATGAAAACACTCTTGTCTACCTAGGGCATTATTGTCTTGAAAGATCAAGGACACTTATCCTAATCTAGAGATAGTCTAAGGGTGATTTTAAACATTTTTAGTATTTCAATTTAAAAGTTATGTATAGTAGTGATGGTAAATAAGAGGTTGATCTTGCATATAGATAAATGCTTAGAGGAATGATGAATAACAATTATGTATTTGAGTATAATTCATGTGGTTTAGGATGTGTCAAGAATTAACATTTTCAAGTACTTGTGACTAAATTTGTATCTACATTTGATCCTCATTCATTCTAGTAAACAAATTTATATAGTAAAGGAGAAATGATTGAACCTGAGTGTGTACAACACAATTTATATTTGAGAGGATAATTTAATTTTAATATGGCACTCAAACTTTAAAAACCCTACAATAACACATAAAATAGTCATTTGTCCATTTTGAAATTTGAAAAAAGATGAACTTTGAAAATTGAAAAATTGAAAATATAGAAGGAAGGAGTGAAACGACCTAAAACAAATTTGAGCATCCCTTATTTTAGAATTTACAACAAAATTTGGAATGGTTTATGACCTAAAACTTCATTTTTACATGACCTATTACCATGTTTATGCACATATAACCCTTAGGGTAATCACTCCTAGAAGATTCTATGAGGAAGAGTATTGCCCTAAGGAGATCCTCATGCAATTCATGGTATATAGATATGTGATCCATAGTATTATATCCAAAATTTCATGGTATTAGAAATCTTCCCAATAGGACCACCTAGGTGTCCTTAGCCTACTTAAGTGTTTGACATCTATAGAAACCTAGTATAGGCTATGGTTGTTAACTTACCTTCTTCAAGCTTAGGATATATAAGTTAAATACTTAGGTTATCAGAGTATGTTTAGGACTACATGTAGAGCCTACTACTCATCTTGTTAATGTAAGAAAGATTTTACTCAATGTATTCATGTATGCATACTGAGAACCTATTATCAATAGAGGACAAATAGTGCACGAGTCATAGTTCTCTCTTACCAAAGAAGTCATATAAATATGGAGGTTATTTGTGCAAGTAATTATACTAATTTATAAACATAATTCTAAAGGATTCTAGGATAAAATAATACAACATTCAACCCTCAATAATTTCTATGATTATCATCAACAACATTCAACTCATAAGTACAAGATCACCTATAAATGTAGATTATCATTATCTCCTTACAATGAGTGTAAGAAGGATTGTAGCTATTTATGTTAGTGCTACCTATCATGATTATAAAATGTAATCCTTGGATTTGGTCATTGCACCATTTCTTTCTTGTTTTAAATTCTAAGAATTTGTTACAAGCTTAACCCAATAGGGCAATTGACAACTGTTGCCTTCATTCATAGCTTCTTGGTGACTAGTAATTTTGTTACAACAGGGCCAACTAAGATTAATTTCCAACTTACACTCAACCAACTTACTAGATTTTTGTTTATAATAGTTATTAAATTGTTACCATATATATAAAAATGGTAATCTTATCCATGGAAGGAAACTCAACCAAGTCTAAACAACTTTTCATTAATAAAGGGGATTAGCAATTAACCCATAATGATTCTTTCAAGAGTAATGAACTTTAGTGAACCAACAACATGAGTTGTAAATTATAAAAATATATAATGCACTCATCCACCACTAATGATTATGAAGTATTATAATAATAATACCTAAAAATAAAGCATGGTAGATACAACTTAGGCCATATATCCTTTACTAAACAGCCAATGCAAAGTTTGTACAACTGCTATAATTTTTCATCATTAAGTCCCATAAATAAAAAGAATACAAGTAGTTTGAAATAATGTCTAGCTCACATTAATGTTTTGATATGTTCAAACACATATGAAGTAAACCATTTACTTTTAATTGTTCCATGTGATTAAATGTATGTACAAAGTTTCATAAGGTGTGATTAAATTCAGCCACCAATAATCTTGGTGCTAGTATTAGGAGTATGTAGATAGCAGCAAAGAGTTTAACATTTATTTAAATACAAACAAATTTTAAATTCTAACAATGAGCCAAGTAGGTTATATTGGTACTAGGGGTCATTTGTGATTTAAATTTATAGTATTGGAAACAATTAGTTTGGCTAAGGAAGAAGCCCATGTTTAGCATGAATGGGCATCACCAATGGACAAGGATTCAACTAAAAAAATTATAATAGAATTCCATATTACCAAATCAACCATATATGAACCTAAACTAACAATGATCACCTATTTTGGGCATATCCAACTTGTTAACACTCTTTTAATCAATCACATCTTCACATATTCATAATATTAACTTGTATAGCTATATCTCAATTTCATTATTTCTTATTAATCATAATAAGCCATGCAAGTCAAATAATTTGCAGTTATGATAAGGCATATCTATATAAAAATTTACTTACAATAGCATAAGAATAATGAACACTTAATGTGTTATATCACTCTATAAACCAACTTAAGATATCTAATATAAAATGTAAAATGTATAATTTTTTCGTATTTATTTAGTAATAGAATGCACCCTAGTATAACTCATACTAATCAATCATTATGTTACCAAGGTCAATAATAAATAATGATTTCATATACAACTTATAATCAAGCACATAATACTATTGATATAAAAAGGAGGATTATGAAATAGTCATTACTATGAAGGAATAACTTGACTATAATGATAAAGATTAACATCATCAAGTAAAAGCAACTACCAACAAGAATAGAGGTATTAACAAATGATTATAATAGTCAATTTTATGGCTTTCCTAATTATTTCCTCCTAAAATTATTGTATAATAATCTCACAATAAGTAGTTGTAGATGTTGCTTACAGCTACAAATCCACACAAAGATTTATTATGCTTGAACATACTTACAAAAAGCTAAGAACACCCAAGAAAATTCAACTTTAAATCACCACCAATAATGCTTAATTATTTGGCATCAGCCTAAGGAATAAATGTAATAGTTATTTGATACATGAATATCATGTTTCCATTCCCAGTTGAGAGGGAACCATCATACTCATGAATCAACAAAAGTATTGAGGATAGTGTACATAATACTAGATTACATAATGTCAACAAAGGAGAATTAAATATGAGAACTATAACTATGACAATTATACTCAAGGGAACATATTGAGGCAATGTGCATACAATAAATTGTACTAACATGAACCAAATTCCAAAGATCCATGAGAATAAGAACACATGAACTACAAGGGCAAAGGCATGCAAATAGTCCAATGAGCCCAACCATCTAGTGGTCCTAACCACCCCATCCATCAGCTGGATGGTGGATTTCGGTACCTAGGTGTTAAAAAGAGGATTGGAGCATGCTAGGAGGTACTAAGTCATCAAGTATTTATACAATACTAGTTAACAACATAACTCACCACAATAGTGAAAACACAAATCATCTAAAAAGGGGCAATTGCCATAACCCTACAAAAGTGTATTATGCCAACACAAAAATTAGTAACTAATTGCAATAAAATAGAGTTGAACATAATTCTCATGATATAAAATGCCACTATCTTTATATATTGAACCCTTGTATCCCCTCAAAGCAAGAGAAGGAATTATTCACAAAATAAAACTTGCATCCAAGAAGAATATTAGAAGCATATTGATCTACAAATGTAAAAATGTAGCCTAGTATTAAAGATATCATGGTAAACCTAGCATAACCTATATGCTAATAAAAATACAACCCAATAATAATAACTTCCCATTCATGAACAAAATATTCCAAGCATATACGCAGTCATATATGGCTAATAAAAAACCCATACTTAATAAAATGTGCCAAGAGGAAACCCTTCAAATCCTTACGTGAAGGGTTTGAGTCCCAACATAAATGAAAATCATAGTATAAAAAAAACCTACCACCACATAAAACTTAGTATATGGTCATAAAAAACCATTCCTTCCTATGTCTTATTTCACCCACCAAGGGTCCCAAGAAAAAAACATTAAAATACACACATTGAGATCTAATAAACTAGGTTAAAATTTGAAATGAAATCTTCCCGTCATGTAAATCTTAGACTAGTGCCAAGGTCTGAATGAAAGGGGTTAGACATTCCTAGCTTTGCATTTTTAGGGTTTTCAAGTAAGGCGAACAACTAGTTTTATATCCCCTATTTTTAATAGAGTAGGAATACCCAAAAATTTAAATCTACAATAGTAACCCTACTGTCTTCATAAGAATGCAATCATTCATCCATTAAATCAGAAAACATAAGTCTCTATATTAAAAACACCCAAAATACCATTCAATAATTGATCCCAAAAGCTAATTAATGGAGGATAATTGATTTTATTATATTTCAAGTCCATCATGAAGTCTTGAGACTTCATAATGGACCTCCAATGTCCATGTCCAACTTATATGGCAAAAAAATAAAAACCCCCAATTCGTATTGGATAATACAACTTAACAATGAATCTCATAGTCCAAAATTAAGAAAATAAATGTTTTATAGTGTTGTATATCTGTTAAATCTCCATGGCATAATATTAAGACAATATGGATCAAAATAATATCCTACAAGAGTGCAAAACCCCCTTACCTTTCCTATTTTAGAAGGTCATTGTAAGAGAGAGTCCCCTTACACAAAGATCAACTTTATATTCTATTGTTCAGACCCTTTTAAGGAGTGACACCCGTTGGTTTCTCTACCCCCACCATGGCCTCACAAAAACTACCATCATTCCTCTCTCTCACTAGATCTAACTCTCCCCACTGACCCTTCTTTGAATTACTTAATGGTTATTTGGTCTTACTAGGATAGTGGTGCCATACATCCACCAAGATAATGCACACAACTCAATGGGGATAGATCAAGTTGGTGAGTGGGAGGAAGAGCCATTATGGAAAAATTTATTATTTTAATGTCAATGCTTACCAAGATCTAAAATAATTATAAAATATTTATCAAAATGGGATAGGTCGACCCACTTAGGTTTTAATATTAATCAATATTAATCAACCAAAGATCAAATTCAATTTCCCAAGCCAATAAATAAACATTTAAAATTATAAAATTAATTAAGTTAAAAAAATAACACCAAGGTTCAAATAATGACATTCGCATTCATGACACCAATAAAAACATAACAACTAACTAGCAGTGTCAAGGCTCATTCAAGATTGAACCAAAATTCACATGTTGAGCATGATTGAAGCAATCAACCAAGGGGATCAAAAAATGAAAAATATAAGGATGAGACACAAATTACCACATAAGTGATGATAGCATAGGCAATCTTTCACGACATTTAAAAATACAAAGAGAAGGTGAAGTAAAACACACGACACAAAACAATCACAAAATCAATAAAAGTAAAATGTAAAATAATGATGGCTTAGGACCCTTGCATAACTTAGTACATATGGAGATATTTTTGATAATTTATCACCTCTTTCTTATACCCCTAGGCTACTAAGATTTGTCATCGAGCCTAGCTCATGAACCTATCCTTAGAATCACTAATTATGATATCAAAAGCATCTAGATGATAAAAATTAATATCAGATAATAACATAATTTTAAATAAAGAATAATATAATCAAGATATAAATGAATCCATCATAACTTTCTATATAATAAATGAGTCATAAACATAAATAATATAGGATATTAGAATACAATCTTTGCACTATAACCAGTCATCTATCACAAACAACTAAATGTCAACCAACACACATAAATCATGCTATATAAGTCCAATTCAACAATCTATAATGCATTAAATAGTTGGGTTATAACAAGGAGTACACTTTTATGTAGGTGAAACCAAAATTATCTATAGCCTATAACTGAAGGTGGAGAATTGTGCCCCCTTGAGTTATTTGGATAATTTGAATTAATGATGAATTGAGAGTGATCAAGTCCAAATTTTGAATAACTAATCAAGCTCTTGAATTTGAAATATATATATTCCAACTCTTGTGAATGGGGAATAGTACCCAATGTATAAATTCCAAAAATATGGAACCATGATGGGTTCACTAGAAGTGGTGGCAATGCCTTTGAGTGTCATTGAAATTGAACATACATTACCTATAATATAACATAGAACCACATAATGGGTTTGTCATAAGCAATTCCAAGCTTATTAAGCATCATTGGAACTTAATTTATATTACCCAAAAAATATCAAATCATAATTCTACAGATGAATCTATATTATATTTTCATGATCAAAAGAGAATGAATAATATTCATGCCCCCATCATAACCACATTGCTCATAGTTTTTAATTGAAATGAATACTTTGTCTTTGAAATTGTAACTTTGAACTTTGATACATGTGAATGAATAAGATCATGCATCTTTGAACTTAGAAAATGTATATGTGATCATGAAAAATTATTATGCCCAATTAATTTGTGCTAAGTGATATAGTATGTCATGGACCTATATGCTCAATTATAACTATATTTTCAACTTGTAACTTTGATCGTGATATTATTTTGTACATGCTAATGCATACACATTCAAGTGTGTATAATTATGTGCTTTGATTTTTTGATAGGTGAGTGCATATACATGTATCATTCCCCCATAATTTGTATCAATGTGATGATATCTATCATATATTTGATTTTTGAATTACTTTGAATTTTTAAAAATGTGTTTTATTATAAAATATGATTTTGTATTATTTTGAATCTTTGAAAACTTGTACTTTGTGATAGAATCTGATTTCACATTACTTTAAAACTTTTAAAACCTGTACTCTATTATATAATTTGATTTTGCATTACTTGGAATCTTTGAAAACCTATATTTTGTATCTTTGAACCCTATATTATATCCCAAATCTGATTTTTGTTTGTTAGTAGAGGCCTAGATCTCTAAGACAAACCCACTTTGATTCCCCTCTTTTGAGATGAGGGATGTAGCATGAAAGTAACTTATCTAAAATAAGAGTTAATTGTATTATGTGATAAATATATAATCATGTAATAATTGTGTCATCATGTAGAGAGTATGTCATCATAGAATTGTAATTATCATTGAAGCATATATGTAACATATTGATTGTGAGGCATACAACTGTCTTGTCTAGATATATTTAACAATAAAATATGCAATAAAGTAACCATTTATAAACTAGAATACATAGTAAAATTTCATGATATAGATCATGGAACCACTAATCAAGTTCAATAAGCACAACAAGCACAACACACAATGTCACATAATGCCACACAATAAAACCAAGGGATGAATTCAATGAACACGAATATGTCACAAAAAACAAGGCCAAGAGTTACACATGAAGGACATTAAGAATGTCCCAAACAAGTGACATGTTCAAATGTCATAAAAAACATAGGCCCAAGGGCCTCAATCAATGGGCATGCTCAAATGTCACATATACTAAGTAGAATATCATAAATGTTTTCAATAAATTATTGCACATGCAAGGGCTAAGGGCCATACACAATAATTAAAAAATGTATATAATGTCATGCCATAAATTAATAACATCGAAGGAACATATAACAAGTGTAAACTAGTCTATTCCATCCATGTATATCCATGTCACATCATAGAAAAGTATGATATCAATGTAACACAATGTAATATATGAGTAATTATAAATATAATTGTAAGGTATGTAGATTGGCATGGTATAAATTTCATATAAATATATAACATGTTATAATATAACCTTTAGGTTTAGATGCACCCAACATAGGCATGACCATTAGGTATAAGGGAAACTAGTAGCTAAGAATCCATGTATAATGCATGTCCTGCATCACACTCATATACCTCATGAAATGCATGTGTATAGAAAATAATATGGTATCTACCAAATATGTGATACATAATATATGTAAAGAAGTGAATTAGCATCTCATGTCTTGTGTGAACAAGGAATTTGACTCAAGAGAGGATGTTTAGTATTGTGTTAGTTCTAAAATGAAAACAAAATGAAATAAACACACTAGCATAACATCTCTAGGTCTAATTACTAGGGTGAGCTTAGTTAACAAAAAAAATTGGAGATTTAACTAAAGACTTCAAAATACTTGTTGTAGTGGCTTTCTTAATTTTGTGCTCATGAAGTCTGCATCAATGGAAGCTTGGATACCTCCATCTCTCTATGGTACCTTGTGTGGATTTAGCTTGGCTCAACATTTGGACATTATAACACTATTTTTTATTAAGCTTTAAAATCAATTTAGCATTATAACTTTGGCATGTGAGAGCTTAAAAATTCATGTGGCCATGCCTCCTATTTATAGATTTTGAAAAATGGCTAGAATCAACCTAATTCGTCTATCTCAAGATTGAGATGTGTAGCTAAATATTAATCCAATTATGTAGTTAAAATCCATAAATATTCTCATAAAAATTTGGGATAGAGGGGAATTGAATAGGTCATGGAAGAGATTTGATGAGGCATGGGGTGGCTTGATTCATATATTTGTGGCATTTATGGTATAGGTATGTCTTCCAAATAAATGAGGTCACCTGATGATGTAGATATTCAATATTCATTTTTAAAAATAAGTATTCAACAAGTTTCAAAAGAATTCTCAATTAGGCCCTAATTTGGTTTAATTAGCTATTAAGCATGATTAAGTATTTTGTGCATAAATTATTCAAATTGATCAGAATGCCTTGTTATTGATCTAAAATTTGACTAGATTAGAATTGGAAGTCCATGTTAGATGCATTAGATCCATTATTATATTTAGGATGATGTCAGCACCAAAACACAAAGGCACATGTTCCATGAAAGATATTTGATAGAAAAGAGCAATCAGAGCACCTAAGTACAAAATTAGCATTTTGACTTGAAATGATCTTATCAAAGTTAGTTGGCCCATAAATTACATTGCCCCATTTAATGATACTCTAGCTAAAATTAGCACTTGAATATATCAATTTCAACTCATTTAATGTGTTTTAATGTTTTTAGGTCAAATTGTGCATTTTGGTAAGAATTGGTCAAAACCATGGTTGGAGGTTATTAGTGGCCAGTTTTACATGTCTATAGTTTACCCCTATTTGGGAAGGTGTTGCAAGCTATAGACATAGTAACATCTTCTTAAAGAATGAAAAGGTCATGTATGTCTACAACTATAATGATGATGAACTAATTGTATAATTCCCCCTCAAGGGAATGATTAGCACAAACAAAGGTCAGCAAGCAGTCCCTTAAAAGAAAGAATGGAGACGAGGGGACCAAAGAAAGGAAAATGATGTGATGAGAACATAATGATATTGAAAAAGTAGTCAAAATCACTGAGAATGCAAGTGGGATGGTGTATAATGGTTTTCCCAAAGGCGGTTATAAGCATTATACCTCGATAGTGGCAACGTGGCATGAAAACACAATGATCTAGCCAAAGGTGGTTATAATCATTGAGAAGATGAAGTAGCCCTAGTTAGAATAAACAAACAAGATAACAACATGCCCCTATATGGAAAAAAAAATTAAAGTGGTGACAACACAATGACTTTCCCAAAGGCAGTTATAACCATTAAGAAATACATGTGGAATGATGTGAAATGATTTACCCATAGGTGGTTATAATAATTGGACCTCGATTATGGCAAACATGATTGATTTGGTTGATGATGAGGATAATCTGATATAGAGGATAAAGATGAATTGGGACAACCTACCAGTAGGGAGATGCTCATCCAAACTAAACAAAGGTTGAAATTCTTTCATTGTTTAATTACTCTATGTAGGATATGATTGGGATTGAATCAAGATGTCGATGTTGAAGAGATGTTGATGCCACCATTGATGAATAGATTTATTGAAGCTAAGGTTTGTTATAGCATGTGTCGATAGGTATCATGGTATAATATCATGAGGACTTAGCTAAAATATGCATAAGAACTGACTCCCAAAATCCAATACTCAATAGAAAATAATGCACTAATGATAAAAACCATGATGAAAATGTAAACACATGAATATGGATGGATTCAAGTGTAAGTGTGGAAAAAGAATCACCCAATAAATGCATATAGATTGAATTAAGGAAATAATATGTAAATCAAACAAATAGGCACATAAATAAAACAATAAATAAAGAAACAAATAAATTAATTTAAGTTATACAAACATTGCCCCTATAAAATAGGTGACAACTTAACAAACTAAGAAAAGGAAGGGGGTGGCTGAGTTGTCTCCATATACACTAGGCAAGTAAATGCTACCTACGTAGTTTCATGGATGTAATATCCAACAAAAACTTCAAGCTAAATGTAGTTTTCCCAAGAAATAAGAATAAAATGAGAACAAATGAAAACAAATGGAATAGATGTGATAGAAGAATAGGAATGGTCTTGAAAAATGGTAAGTGCATGAGAGAAAAGTCTAAAAAAGATAGGGAAACTAAGTGATAAGTGATTTGTTTGTGACTTAGTAAGGGTTCCCAGAATCCTTATGGCAAAGAAGTGGTCAATGTTTTTTATTTTTTTCTAATGGTTTTACAAATATTTTTAGAATTTTTGGAGTATCTCAACTCAATCGAGAATGATGAGATATTAAATGGGTCAAGTTCACAAAATGGTGAGAGTGTTGCTTAGGTTTCTCATAAAATGGTGAGAGTGTAGCTTAGGTTGCTCACAAAATGGTGAGAGCATTGGTGGAAAGGGTAACTAATCTAACCTCAACAAGTATTGAGTGTTGCCTACATAGTCCTAGAGTAGGACCTCAAGTGACTATAGTTCTACCCTATAGCAAAGAAATTTGACTAGTGTAGCAATCAATTCAAATAAAATAGGCATATTTGGTATAAAGGCATAGTAAAGCATAGGCAATGACAAGTTGGTATGTCAAGGATCAATAAACAAATGTTTCCCCTAGTTTTCCCATAGGTAGTTATAACTAGGACACAATGGCATAGATCAATGGTACTAATTTGCTCATAAGCAATTTTAATTAGTAGTAAGATCGGTGATAAGAGATAAACAATAAACAAAAGATGCAACTACTAAAACTTCTATCATACTACTCAAAAATACTGTCTCTATCTAGAATTCTTGAAATAACTACTGAAATTGATCAAACTCGTTGGTGTTAAAAAGGTGTAACCAATTGAAAAACTAAGGTCAAATGGGCTAGGTAGATAGGATTTAAAATATGGTTGGTCAATAAAATGGAATGGTAAAATGGATAAATAATAAGCTAAGAGGAATGATAAGAATGGCATTCATACAACAAATAATAGCATGGCACAAATAGAATGGTCCTTATAGACAATACACCATAGTGCTTAGGCATAGTACTGCTTGAGGTGAATAATATTCATCAGCTTAAGAAGTTCATGTCCATCTAGTGTGGTGAGCCTGTATGCTCCTGATCCATAATCTATAGTAATGATGAAAGTCGCTATCCAGTTTGGTTTGAATTTACCTTTATGCTTCTTCTCAGCCATGGTATTCTTTTGGTTTTATTTAAGAACAAGATCACCAAGTTTAAATTTTCTATACTTGACACACTGATTTTAATGGCCTTTGAGTTAGTTCTGATATGCCTGAAGATTATTGAGCACAAATGTTCATTTTTCATCAAGTATGTCTAGCTCTTGTAGGTGTGCTACTTAGTAATCAGATCATCTAGGGCATGCTTGAAAGATATGCATAGTGAAGGTAACTCAACCTCAATAAGAAGTATGGCTTTAGTACCATAAACAATTGAGTATGGAGTGGATCCTATGGGGGTATGATGATTTGTACAGTATGCCCAAAATAGGTATAATATATGAAGGTGTCGGTCATGAGTAGAATTTTTGATAATCTTTTTGAGAATGTTAATGATCATTTTATTGGATGCCTCAGCCTGACCATTACCTTGAGGGTAATATGCAATATAAAAATGTTGTGTGATGTTGTATTTGGCACATAGCTTGTTGACATCCTTATTATTGAATGATCCTCCATTATAAGATATAATGTCAAAAGGGATATCATAGTGGAAAATAAGATGGTTGAAGATAAATTTAGAAATTTGTTTTCCAATCACATAAGTGAGGGGTATAGATTCGACCCACTTAGTGAAATATTAAGTGGTGGTAAGGATATGTTTATGGCCATCTAAAGATGTAGGATTGATTTTCCCAATAAGGTTGAGTCCCCATGTAGCAAATAGCAATGGTGTCAACATCATTTTTAGATTTTTTATGGGGGCATGAATCAAATTGGAATGTCATTGACATTTATTACATTTCTTTGCATATGTAGTGTCATCTGCATCAATCATGAGTCAATAATAACTAGTATGTAAAAGTTTTTTAGATAGGACCACCCTGCTATAGTGGGATCCACACACTTCTTCATGTATTTCCCATTACACTAGTTTAGATTCTATTGAATTTTAAAAATGAAGTAGAGTTGCATCAAAACTATGATGATAGAGGGTGGATCCCAATAAGGTATAGTGAGTGGTTTGGTGGATGAAGGCTTTGGTTTATTTTTAGGATAGGTCAGGTGGTAGAGCTTGGTCATGAAGATAGTTATAAAGGTCTAAATAATAGATAGAATTAGGACCAACAATATCATAAATCATTGCAATGGTTGAAGGTTCATGAGCTGATGTGAATAAATTATTGATAAGGAACTGATATTCTCTAGCTTTGTCCATTTGTCGAATCAAAGAGCTGATAGTAGCCATGGCATCTATAATTTTGTTACTAGCCCTTGGTATATGTTCAAACTGGATATCTATAATATGTTGTTTGAGAGTGTCTACCATGGCCTTATATGGAACTAGCTTGTCATCTTTAATTTGAAAATGGTTTGTGACCTGATTGATGATTAATTAAGAATCACCATAAATCTTGAGATGAGATATGTTCCACTATACTGCTTTTCAAAGCCTTGTAATAAGTGCTTCATATTTAGCCATGTTATTGGTACAAGAAAACTAATTTGAAATGATTTAGGGATTAGATCCCCCTATAGTGTATTAAATAAGAGGCTGCCCCTGATCCATGTGCATTAAATGATCCATCAAAATATAGCTTCCAATAGTACTCTTCAAGAGGTAGTTCAATGATGGTCATTATGGATTCATTAGGAAATTAGAATGTGAGCAGTGTTATATCTGTAAGGGGTGATTCGGCAAGTTTATCTATAAGGACCTATCCCTTAATTGACTTTTGATTGACTAATTCACTAAGAATCATGAACCACTTGGCCATTATGCCTTGTAAATTTATTTTAGATAGTAGATACTTGAGCGAATCTACTTTTGAAATGACCATGGTCTTATTGTTCAACATATAGTGTCACAATTTTTGAGCTATAAATACCATGGCTAGATAGGATTTTTCAATAGGTATATAGTTGTGTTCATACATGACTAATGTATGACTCTAGTAGTATACTACATGCTCTTTTCCTTTGTCAATCATGTTGAGCTAGAAGTTCCCCCAAGACACTATCTGTAGTTGATACGTACAACAAAAATGGTTTTCTTGGCATATGGGGTAATAAAATAGGCAGATTTGCTAGGTAATCTTTTAGCTACTAAAAATATTCTTAGTAGTGATTATCCTAGTGGCATACAACTCCCTTATTCAAAATATGTGTAAATGGGTGACACTTGTCTGTTGAGATATGAAGAGTCAGATTGACTGGACCTTGCCTTGCAAACTATGAAGCTGCTTCAAATTAGTTAGTGATGGCATATCTATTATAGCTTGGACCTTTGTTGGATCAACTTCAATTCATATAAAATACACAATGAATCCAAGTAACTTTCTTGAGGTTACTCTAAACACACATTTCTTTGGATTTAATCAAACTTTGTACTCACATAGTCTTTCAAATATTCTATGTAGAACTGTTGGATGGTCGACCTTGGTTTTTTATTTGCCTAATATGTCATTGACATAATTTTCAATAATATCATGCATCATATCATGGAATATGATGGTCATGGATCTTTTATATGTGTTTCCAGTGTTCTTAAGACCAAATGGCATTACCTGATAATAAAATTTTCTCTATGGAGTGGTGAATGTTGTTTTATGTTGGTCTTTTAGTGTTATTATGATATGGTTGTATCTTGAATAGCCATCTATGATTGAAATCATAACATAACCCATATTGGAGTCAATTATCATGTCAAATTTAGGCAATAGAAAGTCATTTTTAGGGCAAGCTTTGTTTATGTCTCAAAAATTAGTATAGATTATGATTCCTTCAGGGTTTTTGCTAATAGGTACAACATTAGAGATCTAGTCTAAGTAGTCAATGGATCAAATACATCCTACTTTTAAGAGTTTTTCTAACTCTTTCTTTACTAATACAACAATGTGAAGATGCATCTTACATAACTTTTACTTAATTGGTTTGGCATTAGGATTTACCATAAGGTGATGTAAAACCAAGGTAGGGTCCAAACCTGGCATGTCAGAATAAGCCCATGCAAATATATATACAAATTCTCTTAATAGATTTGTAAATACTTCACATTCCTCCTCAATAAGGCACATGCCTAATGTTATCCATTTTAGGTTTGATGTAGTCATGATGTTTGCCTTTATGGTATCTTTGAATTTAAGGGTCTAACCATCTTCTAGAATAGTAGGCAAAGACTTGAATTATTTGGTTATATCAGGGTCCTCTATTAGGACTTGTTCTTCTATTAGGCATGATGAATCTGAGTCCCCCAAGGGGAGATCTAGCCACATGACAAAAATAATAAAAAATTCTTGAATAATTTGATCAAACACTTGTTATTGCTCAAAACTAAACTTGGATCCATAGGCAAGTCCATCATTGGTGGTCTCTTGGTCTAAATTTGAAGAAGAATGAACACCCTCATCTAGTGGTACCTAAAATAGGTTTTCACCACTAGTAGGTCTTGATCTTTACTTTTTCCCTAGTCATAAAGTACCTCAAAGTAGTTTTCACTTGAGGACCTCAATGTTTTATTTATTTATTTTTTGTTAAGGGTTCACATTCTTTCCAAAATAGGCTTCAGGGTCCAATGTAATTAAGAATCTTGATTTATGATCTCCCAATAGAATGTTGTCTCTAAGGCCTAAAAAGTCATAGAATGCCTTATCATTCTAAAACTCATCAATTATCAAATTGGATTCTTATTGGTCCCAATCTATCAGTTAGGGGTAGTATAATGGTAATGGGTTATGATTAATGACTGGGGTAAGGGTAAAAATGGCATTATTATCAAACAAGTTAGTCTTAGATAGGTCACCAAAGGTGAGGCTTTGATTAGACTCTGCTTCATTTTCAGCTTCATCATCACTAGTCACTGGTGATGGAATGCAAATAAGATATGTGGGGTTACCTCTAGGCAGTTTAAATCCAAGTTCATAAGGTCTTTTGTACTTGGTCATAGAAATTGGCTCATGTGTTCCTTGTTGATTCAATCTGAGGCCTCTTCCTTCATAATCTTGATGTTCCATGATCCTATTAGGAATAAAATACTTGGTGCTCTTGTAACAATCAACCAATTTGTCATTGTATAACCATAATTAATCTCCTTCAAGAGGGTCTTGTTCTTGGGCAGATACTGGTATAAACATGACTAGTCCTAAATTATGAAGTTTATCTTTAGTTTTTATTGCCAATGCATGTTCCAAAGGTCTTTGGATTCTGAGGAAGCTTGGCAACATGGAAGGTATTATGGGTCACATACTCCCCTAGGCCATTATCTAAAATGATAAAATGATTGGTAGCCTCAGGAGGCAACATGTGGGAAAGGGAATCCAAGGTATTATGATCTATGCAATTACCTTATAGAGAATCAATAAGTATGTCCTTTCATTTATCTTGCTTAGAACTTGAATTCATGTCGTATTAATAATTATAGCTTTGAAACTCAACCTCAAGATGTTTGTAATGCTCATTTGGGTGAAAATATCCTATAATATTCACTTTCATCCTTGAATGGGAGAGCTTGATACATTGGTGTAGTGTTGATGGGACTGCATGAATCTCATGTAATCAAGGCCTACCTAGAAGCATATTATATGATAACTCAAGATCAAGCATATGTAAAAGTGTATCATGGGTCAAAGGCCCAATGATAACTAGTAGACTAATGGTGCATTGTGATTCTCTTTCCTAATTCTCATATGCTTTGATAGTTATCATTTTTGGTTGGAGATCTACCATTATGTACCCAAGAAGCTTGATAAGCTTTAGAGACACTATGTTGAGGCTTGATCCATTACCTATAAGGACACATTTCACTTTATGCCACTTGATATAAACTTCTATGTATAATGGATTATTATGGAGTGGGCCAAAGGAAGACATATCACGTTGGTTGAATGTGACTTATTGGGTTGGAGCTAGGTGTCCAACCAAAGCTTGAAATTTATCAAGGGATATGTCACTAACAATGGTGGATTAGGTTAAAAACTCATTTAAAATGTTCTTATGGATTGTTGATGTTCGTAACAAATCTAAAATAAAAATTTGGGTTGGTGTCTTTTGCAATTGTTCCATAATATCAAAATTCTTTTCTAAGTCAGTGGTAAATGGCTTATTCTAAGGTGGAATGGTTGGTTGGATAATGGGCAAAGTGGAAAATGGATATGGGCCTGGAATTGTAATCTTTGACCTCTGAATTGTGATTACATAATTAAGATTAGATACTAGATCATGATTGCTAATAAATGGTGGGAATGGTGTGGGACTAGATAGGATGAGTCTCAGCTATTGGTGCACTTATATGTGGTCAGGGGGCAAGGATGAGTCATTAATATAAGGTCCAAAAGTGGAAAACCCTATTTGTTGGTTTGCCTATGTGTGGTCCCAAGTCAAAGAAGGATTATCCATGTAATTTGGTTGAGTGGCATTGTTTATCAATGGTCTATATTGATTGGTGATTGGTCTAAGATTAATAGAGATGGTATTAATGTTACCCCCAGTAATATGACTTATAACCCAGTTGTATTCATATGCAACTACATGCTAGGTTTATTGGTTGTTACCATTTTGACCTTGGTTTTTTCCATTATTCTGATGATATTGGTTCTGTTGTTGATTATATTGTTGTGGCCTTTAATTTTGATACTATTTATTTTGTTTTTGCATAGGTCGGTGTTGTTTTTATTGTTGGTTGTTATTTTGATGCTGGTTGTTATGTTAATGAAAGGGATTTTGATAAATCTAAGATCTTGATTGGAGGTGGAAGCACCATTATCCAATGTTATCTCCCCATTTTCCAACATATTCTTGGTTAAATGCTTGATTTTCACACATCTTCATAAATTGTGTCCATTGACCTAATGATATTCACAAAATTCATTTTCATGATACCAATCAAGATAAGGAATGACTTGCAAATAATGCTTTGGTATGGGCCAACTAATAAAATTAGTAACAGTAATTTTATAAAATATAGACTCAATAGGATCTCCAAGGTCACTAAAAACATGATGCATAAGTATCGTTCTCCTTTGAGGAGGAACTTGCAATGGCAAAGGCTATTGTATTTGTTGTGCAAGTCTTGGTTATTGCATTTATAGGGTTGGTTAGAGAGGTTTTTGGGTAAGAGTACGCTAAAAAGGTGGAACAAGTTGAGCAGATGATGTTTGCACCATTTGGACATGGCATGACATGGTTACTCCATTTCCCACAATATTCCTATTATGGTTAAATGGATTTGATCTATCTTGGTTATTAGCTTGTGCTGGTTGTGATGCTTACACTTCAATTGGATGTTGGTTTTGCTTACTTACGTAATTGGTACCTTGGTTCTAATTAGTTAAGTTATGTTTGATTATTCCTTTGTTGATAAGATCTCACTCAATCAATAATCTTTTGTCAATGATTTATTTCAAGGTATGTACACACTATAGTTCTAGATGATAGGCTATCTCACTATGTAAGTTTTTAGTGAATACAATGACTAATTATTTATTTGGTAAATTATGAGTGAATTGGCTTACAAGTGCTCTCCATCGCTATAAATAGCTTATAAAACTCTCATTGACCTTTTGTTTTGTTTGTGTCAAGTCAGCCAATGAAATCTCATGCTTGAGATTATAGGAAAAGTGTTGCACAAACTTATATAAAAGATCATCAAAATTAGTTACTAAATTCTTAGGAAATTTTAAGAACCACTCCAAGGCTTGTCTAGCTAAGCTCCTTGGAAACAATAATAATAGGTATCTATCATTATATGCCACTGGCTGGCAAGTGACAAAGAACTTGGCTAAATGGGATTTGGGGTCACCTTTCCCCTTGTATTTATCAAACTTTGGTGGTTCATATCCTAGAGGAAATGGAATCTATAAATAATATAAATTAAAAGGATAGGAACACACATCATCCAACTTAAATTTTTTAATCTATTTCCTTGATTGGATAGTAGAAATTACATCCTTCATCTGTTGTAACTCTTTCTCTGAGTAACTTGTGGGAATATTGACTTAGGTAGGTGGTTGAGTGGTCACAAGTGGAATAATTTGACCAATTATGATGGAGGAATTTTTTGGGTAATGTTGGTTTGGTTAGGAAATGAACTAGGAATATGCATATGTAGATTAGGATGTACTTGTTGAAATTGTATGTTTGGCTTCATGATATTCTAGTTAGGATTGGTGATGAAGGTTTGACATGGAGGATTTTGAGGTTGGGTTGGAGGGATATAAATTTACTACGCTTGTTGCATTTGAATAGGAATCTATTGCTGACTACTCAAACCTTGTTGTTGAGCAAAAAGTTGTGAATCAAGACCCTACCTCTGAATGAATGACATATTTTGAACAAAAGGCAATTTTTGCCTCATAGGTACTTAAGAAACATTGGAACCTCCTTGTTTCATAAATCCCTATTGGAAATTAGATGCTTGTTGGAGATTTGGCACCTATTTTTGTCCAACATGAATATGTTTTTGATTAAACATCAGTTGGTTTTGAATTGGCATATCAGTATGTGAGGAAGAAGGTATGTTTGTTATTACCTGATAAGGTGGAACATTGGTTGCCCCTTGTTGAGGTAGTAATATATTTGGCCTCTAATACATTGGTAAATTCATTTTTGCCTGTTGTTATGGAATGTTACTCGTCACCTATTGAGGAGGAATAGGATTCATCACATTATTTTGTTAAGGCATTGAACTAGTTTTTGGTTGACTACCTAATCCTATTAGTTGCATGCTTGACAAAGCAACTAGTTAAGGATAGGAAGTAGGTGGTGAAGGTTGGGGTGTAGAAGCTCCTATTCCTTGGTATGTTGATCCACTCATGGTATTAACTATAGGCACATGTTATTGACTAGTTGTTTGTGTGTTAGTACCACTTGGATTTGGATTGGACATTGCTTGCACATTATCCACTATTTTTTGCTTATTATTATATGTAGATGAAAAGACACTTCTTCAATAATTGGCATATGCATCAAGTTGTCCATCAAAGTGTTTTGTGTGAATGTGTCTGAACTCTGATTATCTTGATCAATTAAATCTATCAAAACTCTTATTTAAGGAACTAAGTCAATAAGAGGTTTATTAACCATGGTCATCTAATTGAAATTATGTGCTAGGTTTAAGAAGGTTTGGTATGTCATTTGTATTTTATTGAAGTGATCCTCCATGAGGTTCTTTCCTTTAGAAAGCACATGAGAGTCTTGATATACCATTGGAGCAAGAGCCAAAGGGTTACTAGAATAATCCTATTGACTATAAATGATATTGAGTGGCCTTCTTATTAAGCCTGGTAAATTTTCATAAGGAAAGTATGCCGAAAACTTAGCCCCTACTTCTATGGCTCTAACCAAAATCTCATCTTTGTTCTCTAACAGATGTCATTCAAAAAAATAAGGATCATACGTGGAAGGTGCATTAATAGGGTACAATTGTTGAGGAAATGGTTCTCTAATAGTGGGTACCATTGCTAGGTATTGTGCAGTTTGTTCTTAGTTTTGTTATAAATAAGGTGGTGTACTAACCAATTAGTTAGCCAATGGATCTTAGCTTTGTGACCCTATTTGAGTATTATAAGAAGGATAAGGATCCATCTCATAAGCAATATCATCTACGTAGGGATATTTCACCATTTCTTCCTTTGCAACCACATTATTCATCCCTCGATTGTACATGAGTCCACTACGAGTGTAGGAATACATGTTGGGATCCATAGTGATTTTTTTGTGATAGAGAGTTCTTAAAACTCTAAAAATACAATGTCTAAAAAGATGTTTAAACCTTGGTCTAGATTCATCAAAATAATGAAAAATATTTATGCAAATATTTGTGATAAAATAAGCTAATGTTAAGTATCTAACATTACATGTATTATACAAAATAGATTAAGTAAATAGACCAAAAATCAAAATTCCAAACTCTAAGGTTGAAGTGTTTCAAATTAGTCTAATCTAAGAAAATAAATAGTTTATAGGTCTTTGGGCCAAATGTGGTGTCAAAATCTAGGCTCAAACATGGCATGTGCTAGGACTCTTGGCCAAATGGCATCAAAATCTAGACTTTGAAATAGGTAAGATTTTAATTTAACAAACTTGAAGCACTTTTAACAAAAACTAGGCATTTGACTCTTGGATATGAACTCAAATCAACTAGGTCTAAGGTATGAAAAAAAAGGCATTTTATAAATAGCTTGTTTTCTTTCAAATAATGACATAAAACTTGGTTTATTTGACAAATAAGCTAGATAAATATGAATGGTGTAACTGTGATAGATAAATATTCATAAAGTTATACTTGAATTGGTTTGAAAAATGTGCACAAACTGAACTCTATGCAACAGGGTCTATGAAACAAAGGCTTGACATGCTTTGGGCAGCATAACAATGCTAGACTACCCAAAAGATGTGACAAAAATGTTTGTTTAAAAAACTCTCTAAGGCAAAGATAATTTCACACAAATTTGACAACACTACCTTTCTTGACTCAAATGACATACATACCTCCAAATTTTTGACAATATTTCTAAGGCAAAAAAGGTATGATTCAAATGATCTCAAATGGAAATAGGATAGCAATACAAAAATGCTTCGTGCATAGACTCAAAATGCAATTATTTATCACATGGTGACTTAAGTCTATCAAATGATGAGAGTGATTATGAGTCTAAAATGGCCCTCAATTCAAATAGAAATTTGAACCTGAGTTAAAACAAGTTTAACGTGTAAATGGTGAACCCACTTGACACATCAACCCTTAGAAATTAGAAAGGTTCAAATTCAAATGTAAATTATAAATGAAGGACTTTAAACAAACTTTGGTAAATGTCTAGACTCAACTGGGCAACATAACTGCACCAAAGTTGATGATATGACTCTAAGCTTTTATAATGATTTTGAACAAAGGCAAAATGAAGATTTATGTGGGTAGCATAATGCCTCTTATTCAAACAAAATTAAGTACCATGTGTTTGGTTTGTATCATTTGTTAACACCAAGTTTTGACCCAAAACGAGACTTAAAACTAAGACAAAACCAACTAATTAATCACTCTAAGTAATAAGATAGATTGTTTGGTATTGTTGGAATCTATCAATATACATCATTTGAGAGGCTTTTAGTGTTCATCCAAAAATTAAAATGTGCATTATATAGTATGGTTTTTACACCCCCTTCTCTCAAATGATAGTATGATGACATGGACCTTGAGGTGCACCTTGTACCAACAACACTTCCGTGGCAAGTGGGGATTTGTCTAAGATTTACAAAGTTTCAAACGTTTCTAGGGGAATCAATTACATAATGACTTTCATGTCATGATGTAAAATAAAAGCACGTAATTGGGTTTCCACAACACATGGCTTGTTGAAAAAAGGTCTTGTCCTTTTTGTAACCACTACAGTCTACTATTCACTTAGTGTAATGTGATGTCCAAAGTGCAAATACGTCCCATGTGTAACTCCATCACTAGAAGGTGGTTTAATCGCTTAAACCTCTGATCCTAGTGGGAGTGGATGAAGTCAGTGTTAAGAGATGAAACCTTGGGTCAAATATTCCCTAAAGAACTCATGTGAGGTAATGAATTCCCCCTCACAAGCCAAGATGAAATGAAATGAAAGACATAAAAATAAAGACTTTAAGGTCATTTTCAAGATCACCCAAACTATGATGAGTTTTTGGGGAGTGCTTTAGACGACATTCTTTCTATGCCTTAGACTAGGCATGTTTACAATAAGGATGGTACTTTTGATTCCAATGGTTCCCTAAAGGGTGTAAATGGAATAGCATACATGTGCAAACCTTCTTTTTTCCAATCAAGTTATAACTAAACAACCATTGAAAATAAAAATTGACAAGTGTGTTCAATTTTAAGCCCCTAATGAAAGATGAGGCGGTGTTCTTTTGACCCCTTGGTCTTAAGTTGTAAATTTGAAAGTCTAAATATCAAACATCTATCTTAAGCACCTAAATGTTCCATTAAGTACTAAAACAAAGTTATTATTTCATTTTAAAAGCATGCAAAAGATGGTCTAAAACATGTTTTATCAAATTCCCAAGCTTGATCCTATAAAAAAAATGTTAGAGTATCCTTTAACTTTGAAGCTAATTTACAAATGGAAGGAGCAACTTTGAAATTTGAGGTCTCTATTACAAAATCAAAATTACCTAGTCAATATCATTATTTCCTACAAAATATCCACTGTTAGATTAAAAAATAGAAAAATGCAATATCATTGTTATACGAAATCACTACCCAAAATTTTGAAATCACTACCCAAAAGAGTGATATCTCTACTCAAGATAATATTATTATTTATCAGATAGAAAAACATAGAAAAGATGATCTATTATGAAATCACTACATGGAATGATGATATCATAGTTTTACAAAATTATTGCCTGGAGAAATAAAATCATTGCTCAACAGAATGAAATCGCTACCAAAAAGAATGATATCACTGCCCAAAAGGATGATATCATTGTTCTTGATGATGATATCATTGATTAGGTCCATGAAATTTCTATTTAGAAAATAATGATTTTGTTTACACAAAATCACAATTGTGTAACAGTGATATTACTCTAGAGAGCAAAACTGAGGTTCTAAGAACAAAAATGCAATTAGAAAAAGAGAAATTTAACTTAAAAATTTCAATCTTGTGAACCTCTCACTCCAAGATTCTACATAGAAAGGATTAGTCAGTTGCTTGGAGAGGCTTTGTAACTAGATTTGTGGAGAAACATCCCACTGGGCGTGCCATTATGTGAACTAGGAATTTGACTCAAGAGAGGATGGTTAGTATTGTGTTAGTTCTAAAATGAAAACAAAATGAAATAAACACACTAGAATAACATCTCTAGGCCTAGTTATTAGGGTGATCTTAGTTTAAAAAACAAAATAGAAACACAACTAAAACATGAAATAAACCTTCTTTCACCTTCCTTTGATGCTCCAAAATGCTTCTTGTAGTGGCTTGCTCAGTTTTGTGCTCAAGAAATATGCATCAATGGAAGCTTGGCTACCTCCATCTCTCTGTAGCACGTTGTGTGTCTTTAGCTTGGCTTGGCTCAATATTTGGAAATTATAAAACTAATTTGCATGAATATTTTAAATCAATTCAACATTATAACTTTGGCATGTGAGAGCTTAAAAATTCACATGGCTAGGCCTCTTATTTATAGATTTTTAAAAATATCTAGAATCAACCTAAACTATCCATCTCAAAATTAAGATGTGTGGCTAAGGATTAATCCAATTATGTAATTGAATTACATAAATAGGCTCATCAATAATTGGGATAGAGTGGCATTGAATAGATTATGGAAGAACTTTGATGAGGCATGGGGTGGCTTGATTCAGATATTTGTGGCATTTATGGCCTAGGGATGTCTTCCCAAGAAATGAGGTCACCTAATGATATAGATATTCAATATTCATTTATAAAAAAAGTTATTAAACAAGTTTCCATGGAATTATTAATTAGGCCCTAATTTGGTTTAATTAGCTATTAAGCATGATTAAGCATTTTGTGCACAAACCACTCAAATTAATCAAAATGCCTTGTTATTGGTTTAAAATTTAACTAGATTGGAATTGGAAGTCAATGTTAGATGTATTGGATTTATTATCCCATTTAGGATTATGTTAAAACCAAATAACAAAGTCACATGTCTCATGCAAGAGATTTGACAGAAAAGAGCAATCCAGAGCACCCAAATGCAAAATTGGCATTTTGACTCAAAATGATTTGATCAAAGTTAGTTGGCCCATAAATTACATTTCTCCATTTAATGATACCTTGGCAAAAATAGGCACTTGAATATACCAATTTCAACTCATTAAATGTATTTTAGTGTTTTTAGGCCAAATTGTGCATTTTGGTAAGAATTGGTCAAAAGCTTGGTTGGAGGTTATTGGTGGCCAGTTTTAGTTGTCTACATCTTGCTCATGTCCTAATTTTTTTAATATTTTTATTTTTTCAATATTTGATTTTTTTTCATTTTTTTGTATTTTTGAAAGGAATCTAGCCTATGATCCCCTCAATTGGAGGAACATAGTGAGTTCTTGGATCATAGATATTGAAGATGAATTTTTATGAGCCAAAAGTGTTACATGTAGATGCATGTAAAACTAAAAAAACATAAGGTGTTGTAACATAAATATTGTGATCATTGCTAATGGAATATTTGACAAGGTGTATAACTTGCGAAGTTGTAGTACTTTTTGGAATCTATTGTAAAATAGGAGAAGGTCTCCCTGCATGTGTTTACTATGGAACATGTTGAACTTATCTAAGGGATTTCTTTAGGACATACTGTAGAATATTTGGATTTCCTTGAACTTGAGTTGATCTTTAATATGAAGTTTTTTGTTTAGGATAGTCATTTAAATTTGATCACAAATACTTGATAATGTCAATTTTGGCCCTATTTCACTTTAATTGACTTGATCACTTAATTTGGACCTATTTCACCACCTCAATATATTCTAATCACTTATGAAAAATTATTTATTTTATCAATTATTATCTACCACCTAAAAAAAAATTTAATGTCTAAAAAACACCTCTAAAATTTTGTAAGAATCTATCCAATCCCAAAAGTCATATGTTTCCCTAAAGGACAAAATTTTCATGTAAAGAACAATAGTGGAAAATGTTCATGTACCCTATGGGACATTCCTATCTTTAGTCTTATAATGGTCATTTTAGAAATTTGGACCCTCCCTTACATTGTGATCTATGTTTTTAAGATTTTTAGTACATGATTTTACATTTTGGATTGCTATAAAGGCACACTCAAGTCACCTATTCCACCACTTTGAAATTTCAATATATAATCATACATACACTACTACACATTGATAAAAAAATATATATTCTTCCTAATTATGATTATAATCACTTAAATATGTTCTTAGCTAATTAAATATCCTATTTTATCCAAGGAAAATTAAATCATGATCAAGTATTCAAGCCATCTTTAGATGCATTCATAAATTCAAAGGAGCACAATTGCACAAAACACTCTAAGTGGGATAACTACATGGGCTTAAATTCTCTCTTCTGAGTATTGGACACATAAGTGACATTAAATCATCACGGGGTTGATTGGGGTCATCTTAGCCCATTACACTCTCTCCTGTCTTCTATTTTTAGGTTTTCAATCATTGTAAAACCTTATTAGGGATTTTAACCTTTAAGAACCTATTTTAAAGTCTTTCACTTACATCTAAAGGCTAAATATCCACATATAGACCTAATTTAAGCTATCAAAAATGATCTTATCTTGAGTTCTTGGTTTTTAGAAATGGATAAGATCAACCAACTTAGGACTATAGTGGAATTTGACCATGTCCCAAGTTGGATGATTATGTCTTATCCTAGTTTTAGTCCTAGTTTATTAACACTTGTAGGGTTGGTTCCTATTTGTCTATTTCAGGTGTCTATTACTGTCACATAGTCAAATCTCAAATAAAAAAATTCTAAGTTTATCATTTCATTCATTGTTAGTCTTATTTTTTTTATTGTACTTTATCAAATTTAGTATTTCACTTCTATTTTACTTGTCGCTAGTTAATTTAAAATATTATATTATATTGCATTCAATTTATTTGAATTAGGGTTAATTACCACATTAATTACAATTTTGATAAAACATTTAATAAATTTTACCATTTTTCTTAAAATTGATTATATAAAATCATTTTGTATAGGTGCAAAAACTAATTCCACATTAGTCTCTTGAATGGGTGCCATAACTATATTTTTACTGTGTTCTTGAATAGGTCCATTAACCAACTATGGTGGTGGTGGGGGAGGAGAAGGAACTACCAATGACTACAGAGGGTATTCATATTGAATTCATTGAACTTTGACCACTTGATTACTATATATGTATTTTAGACATTTATGTAATGTAAATGGTACTACACATAGTTTCTATTTTATGTATCCAAAGGCATCCTAATAACATGTTCAAGGCACTTTTGCTTGGTAAGACTAGAAATGGGGTAGCCACTATTTCTAAAGCAACTTGGAGAAACAATACTATATACCTAAGAGTATTTTATGTATGTCCATCAAATGATTTAACTATTCTTGATGTAGCTTGTAAATTTTACTCTGTGTATCCAAGAGTGTGGAGTTTCATTGTATATTAATTTTCTTGAACCATTATCTACCATGACATTGTGTATAATCAAAGTAATTGAGACTCATAGAAATATTTGACCACCCTCACATAAATAAAAGGTGTGTACCAAATTGATCATCATCTATAATTGCCTTATGATACTATATTTTTGGATTTGTATTTTTATAGATATTCACACATGTAGAAGTTACTTGTGGCACTTGTAATTGATATTATTAATGCTCTTTTGATATCTTAAAAGTATGCATTGCATGTTTATATATCTTATCTAATTTTTTTATATCCACTTTTATATAATTTTAGATGTAGTGTTATCATGGACCATGGTGTCTCTTATGTTTTTTTATTACTTTAGAATGTTATCAAACCACCTTTGAAAGTGATATATAAATTGGTATTATCCTTATTCACTATTTCATTCATTTTTTAAACCAAAGTTGTCCTAAAACTGCATTTTCCTATGGAATAGTATGTTGTATAACTAACAATGTGTTGAGTATCTTGTGTCCCAAAGTGATTGGTAAAATAATGTCCTTTATTGGATCCATGTGTACAATAAAAATATTTCTCATTTTATCACATTAATAAATTATATTATACATTTATTATGTTATTTTGTATTATCAAAAATAATATGCACTTTTATTGTGTACCATTGATGAGTGCTTGAATTATCATTGATTCTTTTTGAGATATCATTGTCTTCATAAATGAATATGTAGGAGATAATTAAATTATATTATTTTCTAATTTTGTAAATTTGATGATCCCTTTATCCACAAGTTATGATATCTTTTCACGTAATGCATAACAATCATTATCTCTATGTTTGTTTATACCATGATATGTACAAAATGATTTATCTTTTCTATACAATAGACGATGAGGAGGAGGATAGTGATTATAAGGAAGAGTGATTAAATTTTTATCCAACAATGTGTGTAGAATACCATGTGGTTGATCTTTTAATCTATCAAACTAAATTGGTTTCCTAGAATTGAAAGTAGATTTAATCACTTTAGTTGGTGCTTTGTAAAAAAAATCTTCCCTTTATTGAATAATTTAACTTGTTCTTACTTAATTTTAGCTATTTCCATTGACTCATCTATTTGATGAATTACTTTAACTACATTATTTCTTTCATATGTTAAATCTAAATTCAATTATTTATTGATAACTTACAGCTTATGTGAAGATGATCCTGAGGCATCAACCTCTAATGATATGGAATTGAGATCACATTCATATTTGAACATGTCCATGTATAATTTATCAAATGAAATATAAAATTTTATGCATGTTTATTTATTTGAGTGGAAATAAGAGACACCTAATAAAGATAAATTACTTCTCCAAATCTAAGGGTTGATAATTTAGAGAATGCAAAGTATTTTTGAATTGTAAGATGTAACCTTTGATAAGCTTATCATGATCTTGTTGTAAACATTGTATATATTACAATGTGAAATTATGTACCATATTTTTTTGATAATCTAATAAGAATTCATCGTCTAAATTTTTTTAATTAGGTAAAGATCCACTAGGTAAACTCTAAAACCAATCTAAATAATCTCCTATGAGATTTTTATGGAAAGAGATGAGTATAATGGGTCCATCATTGCCTCATTCATTGAAATAAAGTGGATATTGAGTTAAATGAGTACAATGATCTCCAAAACCATCAAACAAGGGTAATGTATGCATGAAAACTATTTTGGATATGGATTTTCATATATAGCTTGTGTAAGAGATTTTCCTTAGATAACATTATATTTTATATCCACACAACATGATTTAGTATGTATATTAAGATCCCGTACTTATTTTTGGAGATCTTCAATAATATGCATCATGTATATGATATAACTAGTAGGAATGGTAATCATTTTTTATAACTCATTCATGAGTTGTAATTGATCATCTATTTTAAACATTGGTATGAGAGGATCATGATAGATGTCATTGCATGGCCTAGGATTGCATTATAAAATAAAACTAGTAAAAACTTGAGAATCATTTCCTAAATTATTAAGTTTAATTGGTATGGGAGTATAAACATCACATTTGTCTTGATTGGGTTTGTTTGACTTAGGAGAGAGGGAAGATTCATTACAATTATTTTTATTATGAGACTTGTATTAAATGTATATAGGAATAATATTTCTAGAATCCTTGAAACATATGCCATGATCATCACTTTGTACATCTAAAGCAAGAGTGTCAATTTTTGGTTGCATTTTACATTCATTTACATCCTTTGATATTTCATGAGAAAGGTCCAAAGTATAATGATATGTTATAACATTATTTATAACTTTCAATGGAGTAAAAATATTACCATGATCTTGGATATCATTAACCATGTCTAGAGAAACGTTTGGGATATCATATGTGTTTACATCATCTACCTTTTTTAAAGAGGAAGAGGGAATAATACACTCATTCATACCATGTACCATTTTTATCCAAGGGCTATGATTTATTTTTATTAATAAAATGTAGTAATGTAAAAAACTTAAAAGGTAAACAAGGTGCACTAATTAATAATTATTCACATTTTTATCTTTGTGTGAGATCAAGGGAAAGTAGACATTCATTTTAAATATACTTTGTTTTTGTTCTACTTTATAAAAAGAGGAATACAAGGAAGGAATAGAGGAAACTGGCTTTTCAACTTCTTAATTAGTACGCTCATTTTCATTTTCAATATATTTTTCAATAATGCAAAAATCATCTTTATTTTAATAATCACAGACATATCTATCACAATCATATTCTTCATTAATATAAGAAGCATCCAACATTGTATAAATTTGATCATTTGTCCACTCATTATCATAAGCATAAGGTGTAGCATTTTTAGAGAGTGAACATAATTGGACATTTTATATTTATAAGTCATTTTATATTTGTTAACCCACAATATAGTAAATATGACCAATGTCGAGATTACTACTAACAATAATTTACTCATATAATGAAATAAAGAATGTCAAAAGGTGAAAACAAGCAAGGTGTGTTTACTTTTTAGGCTCTTAGATATATTGATTTCATTTGTAAGTAGTGAACACAAACCAAAAAGTCATTAACTATGGAATATTCCACCATCCCATAGACACACTATCTCATCTCTAGGGTACATTGAGAGTAACTTATTGGGTCTAACCAATTATTGGTGTACTACATTAACAAACAGTTGAAGGCTTATTATGGATGAAAAATAAAACTTGTGTTGTTAATATATCATAATGTATGTAAAAACTAAATTTTTTATATAGTGATGTTAAATTGATTGAGTATTAGGGTATTACCCATCACACAATAAATTAGGTAACCTTTAAGACTACTTTGCCCATAAAAATAACTCTTAAACATTTTAAAACTATCTGAACATAATTTATAGAAAGAAATAGAGAAAAATAAATTGAAAACCAATGACAAGACATTATTTTATGTAAGGAAAATATGAATTATAAAGCCCCAAGGTCAAATATAAATTATCTCTAGTGTCTATAAATCATAGACTTGGTTGAAACCATAGAAAAAAATTGAATAAATAAAGCAATGCTCGAAATAAATGTATGGGTTCAACAATATGTTTTAACCTATTTTTGATAAAAATAAATAAATTCTATGCTATAATAGGTGTAACTTATATATATATTGAAGGTGTGTAATGATTAACAATTCTTTTTTATAAAATTAACAAATATCAATACATCTATTTTTTTAAAATACTAAGAAGAAATGTATTTAGCTCAAACATATATTCTTATCGACTATTTTATATGTTTGATAGTGTAAATCAATCAAATATGCAACAATGCATGCTCAAGATCAAAAAGGAATTTTAAATTGCTTTTGAATAAGACTGTCATAAGTGGATAGGAGTGTAGGCTGCTCATATATGTTGACCATAGACATGTCCTAGTTCATTGTGCCTAATTACATAGAAAAAGATACAAAACCCTAATGATGATAGATCATAAGTAGTATCAAAGGGTATTAATAGAGATGAACACTACATGAGATAATATTGCAAGCTACTCAAGTTTTTTTTCATAAAAATGTCATAGTTGACTATGATAAAAAATGCCTTCTACACCTATGTATGTTGAGAAATTTGGGATTGTGATTCAGATTATGCCACGCATATTTCAATTTTTCCTTCTCTCATTTTTGAAACCCTAAGGGAACTTTGGAATCTTGTAAATCTATAAAAAAAAATATATGGGAGTGTAATGGATGTTAATCTTAATAACTGCCTTGATGATTGACTATTACCTACGTATCTTAGACTCCAAAGAGGGAAATCAATCCCATGTAGTTCTCCCCCTGGAGTGATTTTAAAATTGAGTTACTTGACTATGTGTATGTATCTAGAGACATGAATTTTATACTTGATAGTGATATCAATTGACTTGATTTGATATTCTTTAAAATTGGCTTATTGTCGCTCCTTGTGAATGATCTTGAATTTTAAAGGAATAGAGAAATATTTCTCAATATATAATAGTGTGTAATATTAAACCAAGTGAATATCAAGTGGGGGTAACAGATTAATTTTGGTATGTATTTATAGGTGAATTTTTTAATAATTTTAACAAAACTTATGAAATGTGTGGGAGTACCCAAAAGATTGATTTGAAATTTAGAAACTAACATTTATTTGGCACAACACATAGTTAGTCTAGGTGGATAGGAGTGCAATAAGGATCTTGTATACCTAGGTCAGTCCTATCTTGAAACATCAAGGACACCATTCCTAAGCTACAAAATATTTGAGGGTGATTTAAATAATTTAAAAAAAAATCTTTTGAAATTTTTGTATAGTATTGATGACAAACAAAGGGTCAAACCCACATATAGATAAAAGATCATAGGAATAGTGAATAAGAATCATGTATTTGGGTGAAAATCATGTGGTTTAAGATGTGTCAAAAATTAATATTGTCAAGTACATATGACTAGATTTATGTGTCTACAAAATTGTATTATGGATTAAAATTATTATATGTCTTTGATGACTCATAGTTATTAATCAACAAGGTAAAAATAAAGTGACAGTGTAATATTTCATACCTTAAAGGTATAAACATATAGTGTGGTATTTAATTTATTATTTTTATGCATTTATTATAGTTTGAATACCTAATTTTCTGTTGGAAACAAAATTAATGAGAGGGGGGGTGAATCAATCCCTTAAAACTTTCTTTCACACGTACTTTAACATTCCTTGAACCATCCAAGCAATACAAAGATATAACAATGTGTAAAGAGTCATTCATATGAGCATAACACAAGAAACACATATATGAGTGGGAAACTCTCAAGGGGAAGAAAATACACTGATATTTTCAAATGGAATATAGTTATATAAGATAAAAATCAATATTTAGTTAAGTACCAACTTCACATGGAACACCAACCCTAACTAGCCAAGCACCCACTTGCAAGGAGGCACCAACCCCCTAGATGACTTAGTACCAACTCAGACACCTGATTGATTTGATCACCTAAAAATCACCTTATTTCTAAACCAACTGATGATGACCACCTCTTTATTTATTCACACTCTTATCTCTTTCAAATAACATTCTAGGCTTCTTCACTCAATTAGACCTCTTCTTGACTTGATTAGGTCATCTAACCTTGATTTTCATACATAGTAACCCTATAAAATATTAATTATAGTTTTTATTCACCATTATTATTGCATAAAATACCTCCTTCATCTCTTCAAATTTATATATCATTTTCTTCAACTCACTTATTCACCAACTAGACAATTAAGCCTATTATGCCTTGTTCTTATACTAGGCTCTTGATCATACACCTCTTAGTCAGCCATACACACTTAATTTCTTATCTTTTACACAAAATAATCCTTATTTCATGTAAAAACATAAATTAAACATTAAATTAGGTTTTTCGTAGGTCAATTGGATCAAATCCTTCTTTAGGCCTTAAGAAGACCTAATTAAATTAGGTCTTTATTAGCACACGTTACACTTTACCTTCCTTGGAACACATTAAAACACATAAAATTAAAGGAAAATATAATATACCACTCAAATATACCCCTTATAATCTTTTATAATCTCCATAACACCTTTTATCTTCAACCACCACTTGAAACATGCCATTAGTATTGTTCACAATTAAGATTGTGCATACTCAAAAAGTTTATCTTAAACAACTAAAGAATCAACAAAAAATTTCCAAAAAAACATATAAAAAAATCACATATATAAAATATACATGACTTTATGTTCATCATAATGTGATTTATACTTCATAACTCAGGGCAAAAGGACTCAAACCCTTTTCTGTAAATAGTCCACTTAGAATTATCAACTAGCCTCAAAACATAGTCATGGAAACTTGAACTTATGAAACCTGATAGAACACAATAAATGAATTACAATGTATTAAAAATATCCTAAAACATCCTAAAAACAACCTTAAAAAAAATATCATAATCTTTAATGTAAATATTGGCCTTATAGACCAATTTCATGACTTCACTATACACAGACCTCACTGAGCTAGACAAGTCAACTTCAAAGCAAATTTTTCTATACACAATGATTTAATAAACTTATATCTAACATTAACATATATTATAGGTATTTAATAATTTATTCCTGCATTTATATTCATCCCTAATCCATGATAACACATTCCTAATCATCTTCTCACTTCTGCCTAGGTTTCTCACTGTTTGCACCATTAGGCTTGTTAGTGATTGGTCAACTTGTATGACAATTTTAGCACACAAAAGTTATATAACCTTATCATAAACCACCATTGACATAAAATAAAATTTTCAATATTTTTCATCCATCTATTTATCATCTTTGACTTGGTCAAATTTGACTACTATAGCAAAGTTTTTAGAAATAAGGCCTTTTGTAGGGTCCACTCGCTCAACTAACAAATCAATCACACCTATAAATGTCTGGGAGAGTTTAATACAACATATACCAATCTATTTTTATCAATTTATAATAGCTTCTTTCATATCAGGTCACAATTAGGGTTCTTTGAGGGTTTAAACCATCTTTCAGTCTTAGCAATCATTCATATAACATAGCCCTTTAATCCAAAAAATAATGCTTGAAATTTTTACATAGGACCCTTCTCCATTTATAATTAATATCTTAAGTTCTCATGTAGATGTTACACATGATAATGAACACTTTAAAGTCCTTCTCAAGTTGAGAACCCTTCATTATGTGCACTCGAGATACCTCACAACCACTTTTCATTCCTTATCTTAAAAATAATGACATCAAACTTGGTCAACACACTTGGGATAATATATAAAACTACTTATAATTCTCACATGCTTATTCTTATCTATAAATCTAAAACTCATACCTCATTTGGCCACCATCTCTCTCTTTTCTCTTTAGACCTTGATTTGCAAATCACATTAGGTCTTGAAATTAACCTTCACACATTTTTTCATGTGATCTCCACCTCACTTACATGCTCACAAAAAATATCACATCATTAAACACTAATTTACATCCTTAATAGGCCTTGATAACACCTCATTAGGTCAGGTAGGGTCTAGAACTAGTCTGGTTATAGACTTGGACTTAGGGTCTTACACTTGTAAACTCACCTTGAAACTCTCTTGATTGCTCAAATGTCTCATATATATGATCAATCAACCTAATATATCCTTGTATGCCTCTTTTAACTTATCTCACCAATCCACCATGCTCAAAACTTCTTACTAGGACTTTACATGCCATGACTAGGTTTCTCAAGGACTTGAAACTTAACAATTGACCTTGAAACACTCCTTAATGCTTATACACCTTGCTCACATAAATTACATACTCCTCAATAAATTTCATACCTCTTAATGATTTTATCAAACAAGAACATTATTTAATGACCTCATGAACACCTATCTTAAGAACTTTTGAAATCAATGACAACATTAATGCCAAACCTTGACAACAAGAACAATACTCAATAATATGGTCATAGGCACTTGATAATGTTAATTCTTGACACATCCTAAACCACTAAAATTATGCCCAAATACATGAATATTATTCATCCTTCTTCTACTCCATTTATGTATATGGAGTATTGACCCTCAATTTTTTGTCACTACTACACAAAGATTTAATATTTAATGATAAAAAATTTGGCATATTACCTCTAACTCAAAATAGTTATCCTTGATTCTCTAGGATAGGTCCACACTAGGTAGATAGTTCTACTACCATGAACTTGTCAACCTAGTACAACCTTGTCATGTGCCAACTAATGACTAGTTTCCAAAAAATTTAATACTCTTTTGGGTCTCACCACACATTTTTTAAGGTTGGATAAAGGAAAATTTAAAAAGGTTTCACTATATAATTGAATCAAAACCTCATTTAAAATTCACTTCTTTCATATCATGGAACTATATATTGATCACTTACACAATATTTCACATTGAAAATTTTTCCCTATTCTTCCTAAATTCAAGATCATTCAAAATGAGTAGTCACAAGCCAAGTATAAATCATATTTAAGTAAGTAAAGAGATATCAATGTCATGTATCAATCCAAATATATATTTTCATACATATAATCAAGGAGTAAAATTATACTATCACTCTAGGTGGGATAACTACATGTGGCTTGATTTCTTTTTTGGAGTATCTAGAAAAGTATACAATGTCAAAGATTTTGTGCTTTCACAATCCATATACTAACAAATAATGTTTTTTAGAGAAACTATGTCATAATTTATATGCTAAAAAAATGTGACAAAGTTTCTACAAAAAATCTAAGTATGTTACTTAGTCAATCATCAATGGGGTGATTGGGTTAAGCTCAACCCATTACACTCCCCCTCTCATTTTTTTAATTTTATATATCTCACAAGATCCATATGATTTGCAAAGAAAATATGAATAGAAGGAATAATATTCAACCATAAAGTATAAACATAATTATAATATCTCAACCCTCTCAACAAGCATAGGTGTAGAAGGAAGAAGAGTCAAATTTTTATCATAGTCAATTCAGACAAGTTCAAAGTCAATGAACACAAATAAAATATGATGTTGTCTAGAGAGTGTGGTCCTATCTAAAAATATTCTCATATTTTTAGTCTAATCATGAGCAATCACAATCCTACCTTTGTCAAATTTTCACCTATCTAGAAGCATCTTCATACTTTATTCCTCATTCTATGTAGTTATAATCTAGAAGCATCTTCATATGTGGTTTCTCATTATATGCATTCATAATAATTTATTTTATTGATATCCACTATCAGACATCAGAAAAAGTCAACTAGGAATTAGATTTAAGTTAAATTATTTTCTCTCTTGTGTTTTACAAAAATATTCTATATTTAGTAAGTTATAATTAGAATTAATAATAATTTTATATCTTTAGCATTATGATATTTTAAGTTTATACTTATTTTCAAAAACAACATTTCAATATTAAATAAAAAATAAGGTAAAATATATTGGTGAACCAATACATTTTTTAAGAATTTCTTTTCTAATTTCTGGTCGAGGAATTCAGATTTATTTTTTCTAATTTTTATACATAAAAATATTTTTCTTCTAATGCAGTTTTCAATTTCATATTTAAAATTAAAATTGTTTTTTTCTTTTCTTGATTTTTAAAAATAGTGTTCCGATATTTTTAAAACTCACAGGAGTTGTTTTTATTAGTAAAGTGGTATTGACTTTTACTTGAGTCATGGTGTGAGGGGTATTTACTAAATACTCAAGTCTTTATAAATCACTATATATAGGATTTAGTTTCTACATACCTCATGGTACATAAGAAACACATAGGGTTTTTAATTTTTAAACCAAAGTAAGGCTTTTAGATATTTGTTTTTGTAGCACACTAGTAAATGGTTATCCTCATGAAGTTACTGTCAACATACCCTAGAGATGGGATAGTGTAGCTAAAATATGGTGAAAACATCCATAGTTAGTGCCCTTTGAGCCTTGTTCATTATTTTATGATTGAGATGGGTATATTTGAGATCCTACAAAACAAACACACCCTATTTATTTAAACCCAGTGCATCATACCTTTTTAAAAATTACATGATGTCTTCTTAAGCCACTCAAAAAGTTTAACTCCTTTATTCCTCTAAGGTGTAGTGTTATATTAAGTGAAATCCCTATAAAGCATATCTAGATTATTTAGTCTCTTCTAAAATGGATAATACATACATTTTTTATCAATAAGATAATGAAGGTGTTAAAATTTATGTTGAATATTATGTTGATGATGAACATGATAATTAGATAATGAAACTATGTATGATAATCAAGATAATCTTGAATGCTACAATAAAATTTATCCCAATGAGATTAATGGGGTAGATCCTAAGCAAGTTAAACAATTTTCCAATTTCCATCAAGGACTATGTCAATGTTCTAAATAAATGGACAGGGTTATCTAATTACCCTAACATCTAATGATACACATCAAGATAATATTTAATCATCATAAGTATAAAAAGAAGAGCTTCCTTTTAGAGTTGTTCATGCCCCTCATTTAAGGTGTTACAATTTCTATTATTACTTTTATTCATATATCAACAACCATAATTACACATGTTACATCATCTTTAGGTATGGGGACATAACATGGTTTAAAATAGATTAATATGCCTACTTATACACAATAATCATATACATCTCCTTTGATTACTATTTGTGTTCCATCATCAACCTTGCCTAATGCATACTCACTTGAACAAACTAGTATTTCCCTACATACTAAGGTTTATATAGAGATAGTCACTCAATAGACTCCCAAAATTTACTTAAACATATTTTTGCACTTGATATATCCTCTTACCCACTACCAATAGGCTTTGTAGCTCTAAGCTACCACTCTACAAAGGTAAAATTGATCTTGAGCAATATATTTGATCATTCAATGTAATAGGATTTGATTACTCTTACAATGAAAAAATTATTAACCAATATATTTCCTAGAAGCCTAAAATATTATCCTTTATGATGGTTCTATGATATTCCACTTTGATCAATTAAGGCATTCACCTCATTGGCATATCAATTCTTAGCACATTTATCTATTAACATTGGTGAAAAAATGTCTTATGCATAAATTTTCAAACTCAAGCAAGGATCAAATGAGCCAATCAATGAATATGTTCTTTGATACAAATATATGATAGCTAAAATTCCAAATTCCATAATAGACAATGAGTTACAAGATATCTTCACATAAAGTTTTCTAGCACCACTTTATGAGTCTATGATGTTCGTTAAATTAAAATATTTTGATGAGTTATGTCATACAATGAAAGAACTAGAAGTCAAGATCATAGCTTTGAATAAAATCAAGTATGCTCCAAATACTCCATCTACTTCAAATATCAAGTTTTAAATCAAACCTAACTAGAAGGTCAAATATAATGAAATCAAGAATGAGTCAAAAGTATTAATCAATGTAGTATCACAACCAACAAATAAGTTTCAATTGGCAGCTCTGCCAAGGAAGCAATTTTCAAAGTTAACACAACTTCCTCATGTCTTGTTACAAAAATTATTTAATTGAAATTTCAAATTTATTCCTTCACTATTAGAGGTTGATATGACTAAGCCTCAAGATAAATTATTTGACAGTAACACATATTGTGACTATCAAAGATGTATTAAGCATTTTACAAATAAGTTTTATATGCTAATACATAAGATACAATATATTATTTATAATATTATTATTTATTTAAGCACACCCATAGAGGAGGCCATGCCACAAAAAAATGACAATTCAAAGTTTAAAAATATTTAGTAATCCATTTCCAAATCATGGAACAATAATAAATAGAGATAATTTAGAGGTACACCATATGCACAATGCACATATTCCTCCTAAGACATATGAAAATCCAATAGATGTTATTATTTATACATTAAAGGGAATATCAACACCATATCCAATGATCACATTTAATGATAATGAAATTGTTGATGATGATTCAAATAGACATGCACTATTTGTTCAAGCTTATATGGACAAATAACCTATACATAATGTCATAATCAACAATGGGTCAAGTGAAAATGCATGTAAAATAATACTTATTCACAATATTGGGTACACATAGTAATATTTACAAGCTACATCAAGAATAATCAAATAATTTGATAGACATAAATAATACTCTTGGGAATATACTAATACCTATTAATATAGGATCAACAACATTAGCTACTCCATTTATAGTCTTACTAAGCACATGGGTATTTGATATGTTATTGGGATCACATTGGATATTACCATCAATATCACATTGATGTATCAGATATATAATTTATAATAAGGTGGTTAAAGTGTCAAGCATTTGATATGAGTACCCTTACAGTCAGTGGTATCTCCTCCCCCGCCACCATCGTAGTTGGTTATAACACCTATTCAAGAGTAAAAAATAGACACAATTATTTCATTATTCAAGAGCATAGTAAAAAGATAGTTGTGGCACCTATTCAAGAGCATAATGTATAAAAAATTTGTTATATAATATCATTTTATACATTCATATCAAGGGGAGTGGTACACCCTCCTAGACAACAAGCTTCACATCAAAGACTTATTCAAAGTTAAATGAGATATTTATATTATATAGTGCATCCTAAGTTAGTACCTCAAACAATTTAACATGTTATATAGTGAACATAGGTAGTGAGACTTCTCCTACTATACAATGGACTCCACCAAGTGTTGCACCCTCTAAATTTACACATTATGTAAGATATTTAGTGAGCACTAATCATGATATTGTTACATCACCTAATGACTTTTTAGATTCATATTCATCTACATAAAGTAATGTTTTGTTCATGAAAAGGCACATACTATGGTATTCACATTGATGAGATCATAGGCTAGTTTCTTTTCTAAAAAAAAAATCAAAAAAAAAATCAAAAATTCAAAAAAAATATCAAATATGTCAAAAATAAAAAACATTCAGAATATTATCAAAAATTAAAAAATTAAGACTTGAGCATGACAAGAATTGCTAGTTTACTTATTTGAATATGTTATTTATCACATATTTTGGTAGATAGCATATAATTTTTCAAACACATGCATTTCATGAGGTATATGAGTGTGGTACATGACATACATATCATGCATGGATTGTTAAATGTTGGATTCCTTTTACCTAGAGGCTATGCCTATGATGGGGGCATCTTTTTTTATAGGTTACATTATAAAAAATTATATTTATCTATGACCTCTTCACCATGTTAATATATTACAAGTGTCTTGATAATTACTCATATCTTGCATTGTGTTATGTGAATATGCTACTTGTTTTTGATGTGAGATTAATACATATGGATAGTGTAGACTAGATTTCATCTATTCTATCCTCCTTTGGTGTTGTTTAATTTATTGCATTGGGTAAGTGAAAAAAGTTGGGGGACTAAAAGGGGCCTACCTGTGGATATATTTTTTAATAAAATTAATAAATCTCAACTTCTGAAGATTATTTGAGATGGCTACACTCAAAATTAAAAGACAATATAAGGACACAAATTGTAGCATTTCAAGAACACTATTTTTTTAAATAATGGTTAAGTGAAAGTAGATCAAACATCTAACATTTGTATAGTAACTCCTAGTTTTTTAGAAAAATAGAGTAGATAGTTGGTGGTATGGCCACTCATTTTTTGAGCATCACTTAGTATTGTTTGAAACACTTTGGTGGAAATTTAGATAAAATCATCTAGTTTATGACCTCTATTTTTTAAAGTTTTTTAATTAATATTTTAGTAATTTTACAAGTAAATAGATCCTAAAAACTAACCAAAAAATGAATAGCCAACCATGCAACCCCCCAACTACCTCAAAAAAATGAAAAAGATAAGATTTTTTTTTAATGTGTATAGAATTAGACCTAGTTTGTGACTGTATATGTTTTTTTGCATTTGGACCAAAGAAAAAAATACATAATCATATATAAATATATATAGCTGTAACATATAGTGGCCTAAAAAATATAGTTAGAAATCAACATAGATGAAAACCTTAAAATAGTCCAAAAATTTTAAAAAATCATATATTTAGAAAGAGAAGAGTGTGATCAACATAATAATAATAATTTTATGAAATGTCTCATTTAAATTCATAATGTTTATGATGACAAAATTTTGATTTTATTATTTTCAATCAAAAAACTTAGATTTGAATGTGTATTTGTAGGTCTAGGCCTTAGGCTTAGGAATCCAAGCAATTTACAAGCCAAAAGGTCAGTTTTTGAAATTACACATAATAAAGCGCATATGAACTATAACATGCACAAAAAATAACATGCACATTCTATAATGTATATGCATTTATGAGAGATGAAAATATAGATATTTAGAATGCAAAGAGGTGATCAATTAAAAGGTGTGTGTGGGGGGTTACTAAAATAAATTTTAAGTATAAGCTGGTATTTACATTGTTATACTTTAAATTAATTTTAGTAAATATAAGAAATTAAGGCCACTCTGCATCTTTTAGAATTGATTTCATAGTTGCATGATTTACGATTTGGGAGATGATTATTCAAAATATAATATGATCAATACTTAGTCACTTTTAGGATTTAAGTATTGAACCTAGGGATTTTAAGGCATAAATTTCACAATTAATGTCCATTGTTTGATGGCATGTATATGATTTTCCAATTTATAAAAATTAAAGTTTATAAAATAACACACACCCAACAACTCCTTTACACTAATTTTAACTTATGATTAGGTCTCTTATAGGAAAAAAGTGACCTAACAACACCATAATCATTTGTGACTAGGGTAAATAGGGATAATTTGGGCCACATTTAGGCATGGTCACCCCAATAAAATTTGAATTCATGATAAAGTGGTGTGCATGGGTAAAATAGGTTACATTGGTGACCCATGCACACCTAACCACCCCTTCATACCAATTCTACTTATGATTAGGTCCATTATAGCCAAAGTGACACAAAAACACTATATCTACTTATGACCAAGGTAAATACAAATAATTTTAGGTATATTTGTGCATTACCACCCAATTTCTCTTTAAATTCAAACAAAAAATGTGTGATTATGATGAATTCAGTCGTATTGTGACCCTTGCACATCCAACCACTAATTTATGTCAATTTTACTTGTGATTAACTCTATTATTACCAAAATTGACACAACAAAACCCTATACACTTGTGACCATGTAAATGCAAAAAAATTATAGCACATGTATATAAAATCAAACTATATACTTTGAATTGAAGTCAAAGTGGTGTGATTAGGGCAACATATGTCACATTGAAGACCTACACACACCAAATCACTACTTTATGTCATTTTAAATTACAATTTGAGGATTTATAGGAAAAAATGAAGACAACACCACCATATCCACTTGTGATGATGGAAAATATAGATAATTTAAGACACATTCATACATGATCAACTCAATTCACTTTGAATTGAGGCTAAATTAGTGTGATCAAGATAATGTAGGTCCTATTAGTAATTGACATGCACCCAATCACTCATTTATGTTTATTTTAATTATAATTAGGTCCTTTATAAGATAAAAGTAACATAAAAACACCATATCCATGTGGAAAATTAAAATAAGGATAATTTTTGGCACATGTGTGTATAATCACCACCAATAAACTATGAATATAGGCCAATGTGGTGTAGTTAGGAAAATCTAGGATTCATTTGTGACATTCACACACCTAGCAAACCCTTTATGCCAATTTTACTTTTGATTAATTTATTTATAGTATAAAAGTGATACAAAAACACTATATCCACTTGTGACCAAGGAAAATGTGGAAAATTTAAGACACATTTGTGCATGATCACCCTAATTCAATTCAAATTTAGGGGAAAAAGGTGTGAATGGGGTATTACATGTTTTAGTTCTATGTGTGTTAGTCACCAATGATATTAAATCCCTCATGCCAAATGTTTAACCCTAAATTAAGATGGGTCAATATAGTGTAGGGTTGAAAAAATAGAAATGAATAAGCATAAGAGGGATAAATAGATCTATAGTAGGCCAATTAATTCAAAACTCAGATAAACAATATTATAAATTTAAATACTCAAATATGATAAAAATAGTAAGTACAAATAGTGGTTTATATTATAATAAATGAGAAATAAGAGTACATAGTTTATTGTGTGCATGTGAATCTGATGTGGAATAGGCCAGAAATAGACTAGATCTAGATTCTAGATCAGTGATCAGATTCTAAAAATTTGACCTTTGTGGCCTCAAACACTTGCATCTACTTGCAATGTTACATTGACACTTATATCTAACCTAGACACAAGTTTCTAATATAGAATACCTATTGGATCTAGACATGACCAAATATAATATTTTGAGTTTTGTGTCACCTTCATTCTAGTACATTTAGATCTAGATCATTATCTATCACTCTTGTCAAATGGTCAAAACCCTAGATATTCATATTTATAATGACATTTATAAAAATGGGTTAGTGGGATCATGGTTTCAAGCTAACCCTAAATAACTCTCTATCAGTGGGTGTTGCCTATAGAGCCACTACTCTAATATGGCCTCAGACTGATGTATTTTTACCCTAATGGATTGTGTGTGCACAAAGGTAAAATATATGGAAATCAAATATAAACCTTAGATTTTAACTTGGAAAATATGACTCATAAACAACTCCTTTAGTACTTCAAACCTATAGATAGTTTATCCCTATGATTGATATTGAAATATGATAGAATAGAGAAGCTTTTCTTAATTAAATTATTGATTTGGTACCTTTGGTAAGTGACCTTGTGAGTTGTTAGGTTTATGATAGTTGAGATGTGAATGAGATTTCATCTTGTATATATATAAATCTTATTAACAATTATCTCACATAAAATAACTTAGTTTGATCATTGGGCACTAGACACTTACATTGGCATAGGACACTTATCTCAATGTCAGCATCTGATTAGGATGTAAGTGTTCAAGAAGCTAAAAAATAGGCACATGATCTAAACTTGTAGAGATATAAGATAAGTATTTTTACATCACTCTAAGCATGATATAAGGCCTGATCATTACAATAACACTAGTTAGATTAAGAAATAATCAGTTTAACATAAAGAGATAGTGGATGTGAGTCTTCTAATAGTAGGATGGTCTAAGAACTGATAGGTATATCCATGATAGGTATTTTATAAGTGTACAAGACCGAGGTGATATATAATCCATATTTACACCAAAATACACAACACCATATCCACTTGTGTCCAAGACTACGTAGATGATTTGGGGCAAATATATGTGTGATCACCCAAATTCACTTTGAAATAAATATATCAATGAATTGAGGGATGAAACCACACATGATTGATTTCTTGAATTGAGGGATGAAAATTGATATATAAGGTTGATTGTGTGATCAATAAATGATTGATGGGCATCCATACCCATCTTGGGAAGTCAAGGATTTGTTAGGTTGTACTATATTATATTACATAAATTTAATAGATTATATCAATCACTCTATTCTATTTTGGAATAACACCAATGATTAATAAGAAGAAAAAGGGAGTGATGCATAGATCATTTGTTCAATGTGACATTCACAAACCATACCCAACATTCTCCATGCCTCTATATAAATAAGGAAGTGGCTTAATTGATTTAGATTGAAAAGAGGGGGTTAAGTTATAATAGTCAAACTCCAAGAATAGTGCACAAACCATATCATTAATGTCCTCAATAGTAATCAACATGAAATTTATACAAGTTATAGAGATAGTGTTGTTGGTGCACTATTTTAATTAAAATTGGATGAATGTGCCTAAGTAATTAGGGAGAATGCATGAATGTGCATGTGCATGAATTTTGTTGGTCATAAAAAGATACAATTTGTTAGATTTATTTTGGCCTATAATCCCCATAATCTCAAATAAAAATGACATAAATGGGTGGTTATATCTATGTAGTTCACCAATGCAACCCAAGTTTCCCCAGTAATACCACTTTGGATTGATTTCAAAGTGAATTGGGTGATCACACATATATGATCCCCAAATCATATGAATTTATTTTATTCATGAATGGATGTGGTGTTCTTGTGTGGATTTTGGCATGTGAGGGACTTAATCATAGGTGAAATCAACATAAAGTGGTGGTTTGGTGTGCATGAGTCATCAATGTGACCTATGTTACCTCAATCACATCATTTGGTTTGAATTCAAGGTGAATTAGGGTGATTGAACATACGTGTGCCATAAATTATTCACATTTATATGGTTGTAAGTGTATATCATGTTGTTTTGTCACTTTTGGAAATAATAAAGCTAATAACAAATAAAATCAATATAAATTAGTGGTTGGATGTGCAAGAGTCACAATTTGAATTACTTTTACAAAATCACACATGTTTTTATTGAATTTGAAGAAAAATTAAGTGGTTATGAATAAATGTGCCTAAAATTATTTGTATTTACCTTGGTCATAAGCAGATATGGTGTTGTTGTGTCTCTTTTAGCTTATAAGGGACCTAATCTCAAGTAAAATCAACATGAATGGGTGGTTGGGTGTGCAAGGGACACTAGTGCAATTTATATTACCCCATGCACACCACTTTGGCATGAATTCAAATTCAATTGGGGTGACCATGACTAAATATGCCCCAAATTATCACTATTTACCGTAGTTACAAATGATTATGGTTTTGTTGTGTCACCTTTTTTTTGCTACAATGGACTTGAACATAATTAAAATTAGCCTAAATGAGTGGTTAGGAGTGTATTAGTTTTTAAACTTTAATTTTGGCAAACTAAAAACTCCTATAAATGCCAAAAAGTAATTCATAAGGCCCCAAAACTTAAAAAATGACTATATGTTTAACCAAGATGGACATCATTTGAAAATATTATGCCCTAAAATCCATAAGTGTAATATTAAATTATTTAAATGACTAAGTACTAACCATATTGGAATTTAAAAAACTATCTCTAAAATCATAAGTTGTGTAGCTGTTATTTGACCGTAATTTCTTATATTTAATAAAAAATTTAAAGTATAAGGAATATAATTGTTAAGTATAAGTAATATAAATGTAACAATGTAAATGTCAACTTTTAATAACCACTCTCCCCTTAAAATTTTAATTGATTACCTCTTTGCATTCTAAATCTTCATACTTTCATCTCTAAGGAATGCAGACATGTTATAGTGTATACACATTTTTAATATGTTTAAAATACATAAGCATTTAGACTCTATATTTATCAAGACTAATTTTAAACAATAAATAACATGTAAGTATAAGTAATATAAATGTAACAATGTAAATGTCAACTTTTACTAACCACTCTCCCCTTAAAATTTTAATTGATTACCTCTTTGCATTCTAAATCTTCATACTTTCATCTCTAAGGAATGCACACATGTTATAGTGTATACACATTTTTAATATGCTTAAAATACATAAGCATTTAGACTCTGTATTTATCAAGACTAATTTTAAACAATAAATAACATGTACGTATTATTGTAATAACATATGCAAAATGTCCATAGAATTATCTGCCAACTTCATGCATTTACCCCATGATAGACTAGACATTTATTGATTATTTTATGTGGCTCTTGTCCATATCTGTGAAATATTTACTTAGTATGCAATAAATTTGAATATTTGCATTGATTGTGGCCCTTGGCCATATGTGTGTGATATTTTCTTGTATGTGTGACATTTGAGCATGTCCCTTGCATTGGACCCTTGGCATTATGTGTGTCATTGTGTGTTGTGTTTGTTATGTTTGATTAGTGGTTGAAAAATCTATTTCATGCACTTTTAATGTGTAGGATACTTCAGATATGGTTAGTTTATTGTGTGCCTCATTGTTAAATCTACCATGACATGACACTTGTATGTCACATTCAATATGTCACATACATATTTAAATAATAATCACATACACTATTATATGATAACATACTCTCCACATGTTGACATGATTATACATGATTCCATATTTATCAAATGATATAGTTAGATCTTATTTTGAGATGAGTGACTTGTAGGCTACATCACTCATCTAAAAAGGGGGGCATTACCATGGACTTGTCTTAGATATCCAAGCCTCCATGAATAGATAAAGTATGATTTAGGATAGAGTAAAGGTTTAAAATATTTAAAGTAAATTCAAAAAATTATATTCTATGATAAAACATAGGTTTCAAACATTCAAAGTTCAAAGTTCAAAGTTATAAATATTTAAAGTAAATTAGAGAGTAGATATATGATATAAATAGACACATCAAAATACATATGATGGGGGAATTTGACATACATATGCACTCACTTTACAAATATATGAGTATAGATTCATACACACTTGAATGCATATGCAAAATGATTACAAGGATTAAAAATTATAGGTTTCAAATACATTTATATTTGTTCATATAAATGTATGACATTCTATATCATTTGGCATAGATTCAAGGGGGCATGATGTTTGTTCATGAATATATATATATCAAATACAATACAGTTTAAAAATTCAAAGGTAAATGTTTATTTTAAATCAAATCTATTGGCATTGAGGTCATGATGGGAGAATGAATATTTTTCATTATTTTTTAATCATGAACATATGATATAGATCTATCTTCAATAGTGTGATTTGTTCTATTATGAGTAAGCACGTTAAAGTCTAGTGACGCTCAATGATATTGACTTTACTTCTAGTAAACCCATTTTTTGGTTCCATCTTTTATTATAGGTGATGTACATTTGAGTTTAGTGACATCAATGACCTTGCCATCACTCATAGAGTACTGATTGTGGTTCCACCATCTTTGGATTAGTATATTGGGTTATTTTCCCCATTCATGAGATTTGGAGCCTACATCTTTCCAAATTAAGGGCCTAATTAGTTATTCAAAATTGGGACTTGATCAATCTCATTTTTTTGATGGTTTAATTCTCCAAGTGTTTAAACAAGGGGGCATACTTATCTAATGATTTTAACATGCTATATACAAATGTGGTTTTGTATCCATATAGGTGTACTTCTTCTTTGATCTCTTTTCAATTTTTAATTTTAGAGTTTCATATTTTTTAAAATTTCAAATATTAACAATGACTACTTCATGTTTCATTGCAAGGTTTTCTATTGTTTATCCTACACAATTTAAGCTTCTTATCAAAGAAAAAAATGTGTTGTACACACTCAGGTCTTTATTTATTTTACCATATAAATTTCATTACTATTAAAAAAGGGGGGGAAATGTAGATACCTACATTTGGCCATAGGAGATTAACATTTTTAATTTTTACACATTCTAAATCACTTGAATTGAGCCAAAATACATGACTCTTATTCACCATGCCTCTAAGCTAGTTATTTATATGTGGGTTTAACCCTCTATTCACCATCACTAAGACATAAATATTTCCAATATAATATTCAAGCATATGTTACGTCACTCTTATATTACCTCCAACTCATGACAATTATCCCTAATTCTATAGGACAAGTTTGTGCTTGGTAGAATTATTCATTATCATGGACCTATCCACCTAGTGCAACGTTGTCCTATGCTAATTAATGACTAGTTTTCAAAATTTTAAATACTCTTTTGGGTATTCCCACACATTTTTTAAGGTCAGCTAAATGAAATTGTCAAAAGGTTTCACTATATAAGCAAATCAAACCTCATTTCAAAGGCACTTGGTTCCTATCTTGGTACTATTTATTGATCACTTAAAAAAATTATTTCACATTGATAAAATCTACCATGTTCCTCCCAAATTCAAGATCATTCACAAGGATCAATCACAATCCAAGTTTAAAGCATCTCAAAGCAAGTTAAAAGCCATCATTTTCAAGTATCAAATCCAAATTTCTAACCACATACATATAGTTAAGGAGAAAAATTGCATAATCACTCTAAGTGGGATTACTACATGTGAATTGATTCCCTCTTTGGATTATCTAGATATATAGGTAGTCATAAATCATCAAGGGGTTGATTGGGGTTAGCTTGTCCCTTTAAAATACCACTTTCATTTTTACAACTTTATATCCCTCAAAAGAACCATAGGGTTTCCAAATGAAAGGGGAGGAAAATAATGACTTCCACATAGCACAAATGAAATAAAAATATATTATTCCTCTCAAAAGACACATGAACAAAAACTAAAATAGTCATATTTTTTTCACAATTGATGTAGACAAATTCATGGTCAACAAACATGGCCAAATTGTGTTGTTGTTTAGGGAGTACAGTTCTATTTAAGAATATTATCAAATTTTGATTTTGATCATGAATGACCACAATCCTATTTTTCTCTACTTTTCATTGTTAAACATTAGTCATAGTCAACTCAAATAAGTTTGCAATTAATAAATATGAATGACCTATGTTATTGTTTAGCGAGAACAAACTTATCCAGAAGCATATTCCAATTATATTCTTCATTATAATTAGTTATAATATTATCTTTTTCCAATTTCCATTATCAAACATTAGAAATAGTCATTTAGGAGTTATTTTCTTCCTAGTGTTTTCTAAAAAATAATATGTTTTTATATTTAATAAGTTACAATCAAAATTGATAATAACTATATATATTCAGCATTCTAATCTTTCAATTTTTATACCTATTTCCACCCAAAAAAATTCATTGTTAAATCAATAATAAGATAAAACAATATCCTCTATTGCCAAAAAAAATAAAAAATAAAATAAAATAATGTTTTTTCTTCTACCATAACCATTTTACCTTCAAAAGAAAAATCCCAGATATAATTTTTTTATTAAAAATAGTACCATATACTTTAGTCCCTTAAAAAAATTCAAAATTTGAGTGTTCTCTAATGACATATAGATTATATAATTTTTAAATAACATTAGTGTTTTTGAATCACAAATAAAAGATGACCAAAAACACTCTAATTTGGAAATAGAATAGTTTGAAAAAAAAGGGATAGTAAACCTTAAAAAAGGGATCGTTTGAAAAAATTACTTTGATTTGAAAATTAACTTTAAAAAACCCATGACCCTAGAATCTAATGACCCATAGTTGTTAATTTAGACCTAATACATATTAATATTGGTAGTGCTTGATCCCAAATTTGACATATTTTATTTTTAAATACATAGACGTGCTTGCCAATTCATATGAGAACTTAATATTTTTAAACTTGATGACTCATAAAATCCTATTAAAACAAGATTCCAAACCTTCTAGGCGAAATGTAAATGGTAGTGAATTAGGTTATCAAATCTACTATCTATAAATAAGTTTAGATAATTTCTTTCAAATAAAATAATTTTCCTAATCATACATTTTAATTGGTAGCATTTAATGTACTTTTGTGCAATAATAACGGTGAAATTTAATTATGTGTAAATTTAAGAAACTTCAGAAAAACTTTAAAAGAATATAATTTTCTTTACTTTTACTAGATGAAGTTTTTTGGATTATAGATGTATCAGAAATGTTATCTTTATCAGACAAATTTTTTTTTAGTATAACCAAGTTTTGGTTAAGAAGAAAGATCAAAATAAAAATTTTATTATAAAAATATTCATTTTAAATTATTTAATATAGTGTAACTGTTCAAAAGGCCATGTATTTGTCTTCTTACAGTTTAATATAAATATATATTATTATTTATATAGATAATTTAATAATTTTTATGTTAGTTTAAGAAAGATCATTTTTGGGGAAACCAAAGATAAGTTATTGGATTACATCATTATATTATAAGGTATATTAAATACCCTTATAGATTTGATGTTATCTTTAAAATTCCTCGTAATAATAGTAACAAAGAACTCAAATCATTTTTTAGAAAAAATAAATTTATTATAAATTTTATTGATGGACTTGTAAATATTGTTAAATCATCAAATGCCATATTAAATAAATATTCAATATGGATTATAATTCTGAAGTGAAGGATTATTTCAAAAACATTAAATACCCTTATAGATTTGATGTTATCTTTAAAATTCCACATCCTAATAATAATAAATAACTCAAATCATTTTTTAGAAAAATTAAATTTATTATAAATTTTATTCATGGGGACTTACAAATATTGTTAAACCATCAATTGCCACGTTAAATAAATATTCAATATGAATTAGAATTTTGAAGTGAAGAAGTATTTCAAAAACATTAAAACCATCATTATGAAAGCTCTAGTATTAGATAAACTTTATTTCACTAAAGAGTTTGGCATACAATCATTTTCACCTAAACACACTATAGTAGTTTTTATCATACAAGAACATGAAGATGGAGGTGACAAACCTATAAATTTCATGAGCACCAATTTAAAACATTTTTAGTTAAAATATTCAATCTTGATAAATTAACCTATACAATGGTTAAATAAATAATGAAATTTTAAGTACAAAATATAAAGTATAATTAATGTTATAGTTTATGATATTGTAGTAAAAGCTATGTTAGAACATAATAAGCTTTTTTTTTAAATGAGAAAATGGATGGAAAATCTTTGAGAATATGATCTTGAAATCAAATTATCAATAATTTTGAGAGTTCTAAGGCCTCATTCAACTAATTATAAATTTCAAACAAATGCATATAATCATCCATGTTGAGAAGTCTAACATTAATAATGACATAAGGTACATGGACATAACTTATTACTTGTTAAATGGTAATTTGTTTTTATTAGGGATAAAAGTATGATTTTTAATTGGGTTCTACCCCATTACAAAAACTAAACCTTAGATTGGAGATAGAAACAAAAAAAAGACAGTTAATAGAAAAAAATTAAATGGTAATTATCCCAAAGAATTATATAGTAAATATAAAAGATCCTTGAGGCTCAAATAAATATATTATATGAACAAATATAAAGTATTGTAAAACAAAACATGGGGTAATTTTTTTGAGATACTTAAGTCAAGAAGAAGCTAATGAAGTGATATTTTTTTTAATAAAATCTTGATGGTGGTCATTCCTCAAGTAATACCATGACACATAAAATTTTGAAAGATGGATACTAATAGACCATAGTCTTTAAATATTCTCATGCATTTGTATAAGAATTTCATATTTTGTTAAAATGTATGTAGGAAAACAATAAAATATAACTATGATTTTGTAGTTAGTAATTGAGAACATATCATTTGCTTAATAGGGAATCAATTTCGAGGGGATGATCAATCGCATCTCTTTAGTAGGACATAATTTTATCCTCATAGCTACTGATTAGTGTATTGGTCGTCTAAGACAATCTTTATGAAATATAACATTGCCCAAGAGTTTATTAATTTCATAGAGGGTAACATTTTCTTAAGGTTTATCACTGCCTTTCATCAATATATGATAATGGTGAATATTTATAATCTATTGAATTCACTGAACAAACCTATGACTAAAGGATAATTGTGATTTTTCTTTGAATTATAACCCCTAGGGAAATGGATTAGTAGAGTCTATTAATAATAACTTGATCATTGTGATTAACCAAAAAAAAAAACCCAAAACAAAGCATATAATGCTAAAATATGCATTATGAAAAGAAAAAATGAGGTGTAAGCTGAGATTAAAAGCCTCCCTTGTTCCATATAATATATGGAATAGAACCAATATTTTGTTTTACTTTGATGTTTCATAATTGCCAATTTTTCAAGAGTATTTGGAAACTAATATTTGCATGCAAGAAAAATTACTCAATATAATGCATATGGAAAAATATAGGGATGAATCCTTAGTAATTTTAATACACACCAATATGTGGTTAAGAGATGATTTGTTAAGAAAGAAAGGGTGTAATGTTTATGGTGTAGATGTGCTCAAGGGTCCCAATAAATGGATGCCTTAAACCATACAACCGAGTGATGTTACCACTTTTCACTCCATCTATACACACCTTTTCATAGGTTCAAATAAAATAAGATCTCTTTGTATACACTTTTACATATAATGTTTGAGGTTATAGGCTTTCTTCCCTCTCTATCTCTTAGGATTACTCTCTATGTCTAAAAAATTGAAGAGTTTCCATTTATGATTTTTAAGATCTCTCTCTCTCAACTTATAAATGAATTCCAATGCTTCATTTTTTTTGGCTTATTGAGGTCCTTACGTGGAAAAATTATCATACAGATTGGTATTCCTAGATTCATGGCTCAGGGTTATTCTTCCATGTAACTACTAACAAATTTAGTTAATGGTGTAATGTTCTTCAACTAAAATGCTTATTCTATAATAATAGGATCTTATAATATTGCACCATCTAATTCAAAACTAATTATTAGGACATATTGTGCATTAATTAACATCTCTAACTTTTCTCATTGGATTGTAATTTACACTATTGAACTAGAGTCTAAGTAGGATTTTTCACAGGTTCACATTTCATTAGTCAAACATAATTGACTTCATATGAATTGTGTTACACACTTAATTTTTTTAATGTCACCTTAGTTTAAGTGTTTATTGTTGTCCCCAATTTAGTTCATTGCATACATCCCCTATGCCTTAATTTATCTTGTGCCCATATTAAAGTCTTCATGTACTTACTATATTTGCATGCATGATTACCTATGTCTACACAAAAGACTATTCACCATATGCACATTGGATTTGTCCACTCTTATGCATTATAAGTTATCCTAATAATAATTTTTATGATTTCACCTTGTACTCTTGCATGTTGTACCTTTTAAAAAATTATACTTAATCCATCTTATAAGATGAAATATTGATTTTGTGATTTAGATGCTCTTGAATCAAACATTCAAAGTAACAAAAATGTGATATCCAACTCAAAATTTTAAATCTTCAAGAATATGAGCATAACCACCAATCTCTATAAGATCCAACCACATTGCATCCTCTAATGCATGATTATTTCATTTACTAGGTATTACTTGTAATCCTTCCCATGCATATTATTCACTATATTATATTCCAATATAACCTCCATCTCATCCTTCTCCTTATCCACTATCTACACTTTCCACTTTGGTAACTATGCCTTTGTTTTTTCATTTGGTTTCCCCTAATAGAAATCATATAAATTCACAACATTAAATATTGGAAATATGTTCAAATCTTCCAAAAATTATATCTCATAGGTGTTTATTGAGATTGTTTGTAACACATTACATGATCCTATTTTCTTCATCTTCAATGTGTTATATGTTTTTCATGGAAAGTGTTTGTTGTGAGGATGTGCCAACATTAGATATCCTACCTCAAATTCATTATTTATTTGCTTCACATTTTTAGGATCATTATATTTAATAGTGATGTGCTCTAGATTATTTTTTTATTACTCATTTATATCATGCATAAATCCACATAATCTTATGCCTTTGTGCTCTTTCCATGCACCTTGTTGATATTCCTTAGCTCCATAACTCCCCTTGGACTACTTTCATTCATTATATGAAAAAATATTTCTCTATTTCTTATATTTAATAGTTTTTTGTATGTGAATTACACCTACACCAACACCATGTTTCAATATTTAGGATTATCACCCACCAAACATCTAAACAAATTCTAAAGGCTCATGTTCACCACCTCAATTTTTATGTTTGTTTATAGATGGATGAATTGAAATTCAGCCTCATCCCTAAATTCTTCCACAATGTATGCCAAAAATGGCCTACAAACTTTGTATCCCTATTTAACATAAGGATATGTGGAAATACATTCAATCTCACCACATCTCTAAGGAAAAAATTGGCAATGATAGTAGCATCACTCATATTATTATTTGTGATAAAATATGTCATCTTTGAGAATCTAACATAATAAAAATGGAATAATTTCCTCTCTATGTTCCAAGTAATACTAGAAAAAATCCATTCTTATGTCACCCCATGATTTATATATAATTAGTAGTGGTTGATAAAACCTATATTCTAGATCTTTCACTTTTCCATTTAGAAAACTCTACATCTTCACCATATCCACACATATCTACACCCATTTTTGGCCAGTATTAACCTTCTATCAATTATGCCAATGTTTTTACAGATCTTAAATCTATGCACATGCACCACTCTCCTCATTTATTTGGCTCCAATATTATAGTAATTTCATATGGGTTTCAACTTTATCTAATCACTCCCTAATCTAATAGCTCATGCACTTATATTTGCACCTCCTCGCTCTCTTGAGGTGTCATCTAGTATGCCACCTTGTTTGGAAAACTAGTTCGTAGATTAAAGTCCATTTGATGAATTACACTATGCAATAATAGTATTTTTTCTAGTAGGTCACTTAAAATAATGTCAATAAAATCAACTAACAACTCCTTTAATTCATGAAAAATTGGTTCATCATTTTCCTTCTTGATGCATTTACACTTTTCTTACACTAATTTTATCATAAGCACAAAATAGGTCTCATTTTTTAGCATTGTTAGTAGTTAATTTCATGATATCATTAGTACTCTTACACAAACGTTGTTATTTTACTCCACTTCTTCAAAATTTAATGGATTAAGGGTGACTTTATTTCCATTATTCTTCAATTAATATACATTTTTATTCTACCATGTAATTCATTTCTATTTTAATTCCAAGGCCTACCTAAGATCACATGGCATAGATCCATTAGCATCACATTATACCACACCTCATTTTGGTATGCACCTGTGTTTAACTTCACAAATAATTGCTTATCTAATTGAATCTAGAAACCCTTCTACAACCATGATACCTTGTATGGGTTTGGATGTGAAAAAAATTTCATACCTACTTATAGTATCACAAATTTGGTCACAAATAATTGATCATCCTATTTTTATCCCTTTTTACCATTTATTGACATGCACACTTAATTGACATGTATTTGGCCAAACTTGACCTATCCTAAGCATAAAAGGAGACCATATTTCACTACAAGGCACTTCATTTTCACCTATAGAAATTATATTACTATTGAAAACACCTCTACATATATGTATGCTCTGACTCATACCCAAAACTTAACACTTTTCTTGAAGGGAAAAACTACTCAATAGGACAGGAAACTAGTCATTCATGTCCCTATCTATTGATCATATCCTTCATGAAAATAGTTGAAATTCAAAAAGGAAAGTATCCTTAGGATTGGGATAAATATTTTTAATATATCAAACAAGTATTTTTCCATTTTAAATAATTATAGAAACACATTAAATTGTTTCATTTCAAACATCTTGGTAAGCTTATCAACTCTACTACACAAGTACACATTAGACAAAAGTTACCTATTGTTTCCAAATAAACTTCTAAGCACTTCAACTAGTCATGATCCAAGTATGAATTTAGTTTAACCTAGTCCTATCTAAGAATGATCAATTATTCAATGCAATTATAGATGTATTCATATAGTAAAAGGAAAACAATTATACAAAACATTTAGGTGGGATAACTACATGGAGGTTTGATCCCTCTTTGAAGTATTAGTCTGTACGCAGTGCTCAACATAGTGGGGTGTTAAGGTCTAGAACATACCACCTACTAATCCGTTTTTAATCCATAACTATGTATCTTCTTATAGCACAAATCTAGGGTTTACAACTTAAAAATGCATATACAGGTCTCCACACAAGTTTTGAAGATCAAATCAATGCAACAAGACCTAATTTCCACTTTCACACTTGACTGTTATAGAAGTTCTGGTTTTATATAAAAGGAAAAAAAATTAATAGGGATAATAGTGATTTCCACTCATATCCTATTGGGCATTCATGTCTTTTATGATACTCTGACTCATCTTCTATGAAACATCAAGGTATTCTACATTATTTTTGTTCCTGCATTATTGTTTCCTGTGTAGTCACTGTTGACCAAATTTTGGCCTTTGAGGCCAAAATTGGGCACCCCTATTCAAAAACTCAGCCACCTATCTATATCCTTGGTTGAACCTAGTAATGAAGTTTTCATTCAAGAGAAGTATCCTGTACAAAACTTATAGCAAATGCACAAGTCTAATTCTTTTAGAAAGTTTGTTTTGGTCTTTTATTAAGCCTTCAGGACTTTTATTCTTGACTAAGTGTTCAATTCCTTTGGGAGATTTATTTCAGGGTGCTCATTCAAGTGTTTATTTTATAAGTTTGCCAAGTTCTTTTGGGTTTTATGTCTAACTGCAAGGAATTTTTTTTTGAAAACTATTGAGGCAATTTTCTTGAAGGAGAATTATTTTGGGAAAATTATTCAAATCAACTTTTATGAAAGGTCCATTTCAACTTTTCTAAAAATATCATTTCCAAATTTTTGAAGGACACTTGTAATTTTTTTGAAGGCCACTTTCAATTTAAAGGGGTCATTTAAAAAAATTCCAAATGGTTGTTTCAAAGTTTTGAAAGGTACTTGACAACTTTTTGGAAGGGGTGTTTTCAAAAGTCAGAAAGATTATTTTTACAAGACGTGGACCAAATATAAAATTCAAAAGGATCATTTCAAAATCCAAAGGAGTACTTGAATTTTTAAAGTATCACTGTAACTTTTCAAAAGGTACTTTACATTTCTTTCGAATGGTATGTTCCTTTTATAAGGGCACTTCAATAAAAATTGATGGGACATTTAGACAAAGCCAAAGGGTCATTTTAAGAAAGCTCAAAATAATTCTTTTGGAAATATTGTTCAAATAATTATTTTTAAAAACTTGTCTACAGAGAATGCCAAGATAAAAAACTTTAAGGAAAAGAAAAGCACCAAACAAAAAGTCTAAAGATAAATAGCTACGAACAAATTGTCTGAAAGCAAATAGGAGATAAAATGTTTGAAGACAAGTGCCAAGGATAAGAAGTCCAAATAAAATACCCAAGGATGATAGCCCAAAAAATGTCAACTTCAAACTATAGAAGATAGCCATTGGAATCAAAAAAGTGTGAAAACTTGAAGACAAATATGGAAGTGACACATAGAAAAATTCTAAACATTTGGTGCATCATTTCATAGCTTGATAAGCTAACAAAGAACAAATAACATCCAAACAAAATTCCAACCAATGGATCCATTTATGGTAAAATGTAGTTTGAAATATCTTGATTCTGTTGTCATAACCGTAAAGAGAACATCTTACAGAATGTAGCATAATTATTCTAATCTCAAGTTGGCACATGTCTAGGTCATTTTTGGACTTCCCTTCACTTGAGCTCTCTCTCAAAAGCTATATATATGTATTCTTTAGATTCTTTGGAGAAGCCTCCACTAGTGATAGTGAAACTCTAGATAGATTTATACTTGTAGAACTCTTGAAGGAATATACAAGTGATTTCACCATTCACATGTTGTACTATTGAGTATAGGTTTGAATCTTGTTGATAATGACTAGTGAAAGAGTTACTTTTCTAGCATGTCAATCTATGGTCACTTACTAATGTGTAAAAGGGAGGTTGTTGTAGGTCTCTATTAGTATTCTTCACTAAGTGTATAAGAGTCTTAGAAGTGGTGTATGTTTATTCTCTTCATGGAATCATTCCTCACCCTCCTAAGTGTCAAGTACCTTCCTAAATCTAACTTGCAAGATATTGATACAACAATGTCTTGTTATTATGAGTTTGTATAAAACATCCTTGTTTATCTTAAAGTAGTGGATTCTCAATCAAATAAGAGGATAATACATATTGATACATCACCATTTTAATTTTTTAGCTATTTTCCTTATCTCTTTTCATAAATAATTGATAGATTAGAAAGAGCTTCAAAGGTGCATCAAGGGGAGCTATCCACTGAACATGAGGGATGTTTATCATTGTTTCACCAAACTAGGCCATCTCTCTCTCTCTCTCTCTCTCTCTCTCTCTCTCTCTCTCTCTCTCTCTCTCTCTCTCTCTCTCTCTCTCTCTCTCTCTCTCTCTCTCTTAATTTTATGTTTTAATTATTTTGTACCTTTTATGAATTTTTAACATATTTGTAAAAAACTAAAATGAAATCACACATTGGGTGAAATTTACTATAAGGGTTCCCTCCTTATAGTATTATAAATTTGTTTATGTAATTTTTATGCATACCATAGATAATGAGTTTTCGCCCCCCCTCATTATGGGATTGTTGGTAATTTAGTCCATGGCACGAGTTGTAGGTTGTGAATATCCTATGTAGTCTTGGTGGAATAAAAACATGTGTCCTACATCCCATCAAGGAAAGTTTTCTTTAGTATCAAAACAACACCCAAGGATGGATATTTATAATGATGCAATGTTATAATAATTAGATCTCAAGAAAATTTTAAAAAATAGGGAAGGTAGGGCAATAAAGAAGGTTTATATTTATGCGTAGTAATTTTTTCACATCAAGAAACACTTTGTAAGATTACTGCAAAACAACCTGCATTAATAAAATTTAGAATTTACTCAAATCTAAATTAATATGGTGTGAGATTATAAGGACAAATTAGTTATGAGTGAATCTTAGTAGAAACTCCTTGTATGATAAATTGATCACATAGAATAATGAACACACATATATATTAAGTTTATAAAGATTAAATTTTTATTGTAGAAAAAATAATCAAATATTAGAGATTAATAATAAAAATGGTCAAAATATCAGAATTACTCTATCTAACCTACTCATAATATAAAAAATAAATCTCATAATGAAAATACATAGTATTAATTTGATTTTTTTGAGAAAATAAAAAATAAGAAAAAACTTACTAAACATCTAGGAAGATTTTTTAAGCTTTTTGAGTCTCCTAAAGCCTTTCTAAATAAAATAGTTTCAGTAAAATGTATTTATAAAAGTTTAATGGTCACTGCTTTGCTTTTTTTTTAAATTGCATCTGGTCACTTATTAAAAATAGATGATCTAAAGCAACTAAAAAATAAAACTAAAGCTTTTAAATTAGCTTTTAAATCTAATTATAATAAATATATTTTAACAATTATCTCAAATTTGAGTTACACAAACTTATCCCCTTGTCTAAGTTTAGACATAAAAAATCACTACCTTCTATGCATAATTCATAATTTTAGTCCCTGGATTTTCTATTGCTTATGATTTATCCATCCCTTCGATGCTAGATATTTTTGTTAACTATTGAGAAATTTTGTGAATCTACTATGGGTTGATGGGCAATGATGGGAAATGACTAGCGTCAAATCTAAGACAATCATCAAAAAATGTCCTAAGCTCTTGGAATCCTTAAGTCTTGGAGTCCTAAAATGTCCTGGTGTAAATGATGCCCCAAAATGTGTGAAATCTATATAGTGTATAAAGTGCCATGGACTATGTTAGAATAATATTGTTGTTGATTAATTCATTGTAATAAATAAATATGTAAGTGATTTTTATACCCATTTATATATAATTTGAATGTTGAGATAGTATAAATCTTGTAGTTTTTTTAATTCTGGGTTATTATATTATTTTCTCATAATTTAAATTAGAATTATTTTATTTACTTGTATCCCTATCTAATAGGTATTTTTGTTAGGTGTTAAATATCTATAAATATTGTACCATTTGTAATGTTTTATTTTAATCAATAACTAAATAATATTGTGATCAGATTCTATTATTTTTAATATTCATTATCACAATAAGTCTTTGAGAAAGCTAAGAGGTGAGGAGAATAAATGAGATAAATAATGAAATGGGAGGCTATAAACCACTCCATAATCATGTATGCAAGATCCATTAGCAGCACAAGATAATTCAGTTTTTCTTCTCTCTTTCTTTTTGTAAAAGCACCTCTATACATAGGGAGGCATTATGTTTTGGAGATGACATTTAAGCAAGTATGATATGTTGAAGTGAAAGCTTGAAATAATACCAAATAATTCCATTTGGAGGATATCCCAACAAAATTCCAATCTAATTAAAGTTAATTATATTGTATTGAAGTGTGGGAGATTTCTCACTCTCCAAAAGAGGCATTACACAAATATTTTTCCTTAGCTACAAATAAAAAACCTGCACATATGATTTTAGTAATCAATGGAGGTGCCACTAGCAAGGGAGAAACACATCTCAAATCTTGAGGCATTGTAAATTATGACAACCCAAACAAAAAGAAGTGTGCCCAACCCTAAAGCACCATTCTAACACCACTCCACTCTTATCTAAAAGCTTAAAAGCCTAATTTGGAGATTTGAAAATAATCTCAAAAGGGGCAATACTATCTAAAATCTTAAAATCTTGAGGAAGAATAAAAACATTGATTTTAAATATTTTCAATCCAAAACCCAACCCACAAGAGGTGCAATCAACTTGGAGAGGTGCCATATTTAAAGCTACAAAGTTGCTTCACACGTGTCTCTCACAATTAACTATTTTTTTCTTATTTTCCATTGTTACAAAATATATATATATATATATTATTATGCATCTCTAGGGCAGCCAAATATAATTTTATTTTTTATTTTTTAAAAGTTTCATAAAATATAAAATTTAAAAATTTTAAACAAATTTGCTTTGCACAGTCTCTAGAAGCAAATTAATTCTAGATAGGGAAAATCATAAAGATATTGAAACTACAAAATCACATGTATGTTTATATTATATATTTGGAAAAATACTTTTAAATAATTTGATACAACCATCACAATTTTTAAAATTTAATTATTTTCTCAAACACATACCTAGAATCTTAAAATTTTGATATATAAAACTACTAGTCAAATTTACGCTAAAATTTTATGAGCTTACCTAAAATCCTAGCATCATAAAAACATTTTAAGTATTTTTTTACAGGTCATATATTTTTATTTAAATTAAACTTTAGATATATTTTTATTTTTATTTTTAACCTATGAAAACAAAATTAATTTGGCATCTCAAAAATTGTGCATAGTCGAAAGTTAAAAATTGGTTGTATTGTATTTTTTGGTTTTACACCACATAGAAAAAAAAAATTCTAATTTTTTATAAAACTTCAAAAATATTTATTTTCATAATTTTTCACATACAAAAACTAATGCAACATTTGGTATAAACAATGCCTCTAGTTCACATTTATGATTAATATCATCACAATGAACTATTACATCTATAGCCTATCATAGCTAAAACAATGATGATTATGACATCATCCTTACAAATTTTTATGGAGAAATAAGGTTTAGATATTTTCATTTCCATTCTCTCTGTTACCCATTCAGCACTATCATTTGACATAAATCTTGAGAGTTGTAAATTCTAAGTATATAAAAAAATTACACATATGTATAATGAATTATATCTAATCTATTATCATTGATGAATGACTCCATTTCATGTACTATCTAAGTACCATGTACCACTCTACTCTCATGTATGTTAATGTATTTTTCATGTACTATTAAGAATATACAAAATCCCAAACTCCTTTCACGCATCGATGTATATATCATAAGGGAACATACATTGATAGGTTTGGTATATCAAACTAATGGTATATAGAAATGGTAACCTTTTGGAGTGATAAGGAATGAAGCCATCTCCAACATAAAGTTTGCGTAAATGGTTGAAAATGGAACATGATTTATGTTGATAAATACTCATCTTCTTCATGGTGATAACTACTCTACGTGGAAAACCAAGGTAAAAACTAACTTTCAATTTGAAAATATTTGGCTTGTTGTTGAAGGTACTACTCTTGACATGCCTCAAAAGCTTATCAAAAGTATAAGTTTGTCAAATCAAACCAGAAGGAAAAATTAAATTATTTATGTTTGGGGTATCAAATGAGGCCTATCCTCATATCTGAGATGTTAATACAACCAAATATGTCTAACATAGACTCAATATCATATATTAAGCCAATAATTAGAATACATTCTTGCATTTATAAATCCAATTTGATAATCTCAAAATGAAGACAAGTTAAAAGGTCAAAGGATTCCTTCATCATGTTGTAATGTAGTGGGCCTCACTCTTAGCATTGGTTAAGAAAGTTTAAAATGACTCACTTGTGCCATTTTCATAAAATTATATCCACTTTATTAAAAAATATTTGTGACATACCTCAATTCAAAGAAGAATCTATCTTTTGAAAAGCTAGTTAATATGTTGCAACATGAACAATCCATGGCTGGGATAGATGAACATGAACATGAACATGAACATGCATTAACATCACATTAGAAAGGGAAAAGGCCCATAAATCATTCAAAAAATACACTAAGTAGAGAATCGACAAAATCAAATGTTTATCAAATATTGGGCAAAATAGGACATGAACTAAAGGATTATTGGTACAATGCATTTACTCAAGGTTCCTCTAGAAATACGAAGCATACTCCCAAACCATATTTACAATGACCAAACAACAATAAATCACAATCCACACATACTTTTAAATAATATTCTTATTCATGTTAGTAATATGGGAATGTTGTTGAAGATAATGATCCTTTAAATGATGACTATATTTATGCTACATAAGCAGAAAAGGAATTCTCTCCCCAAACTTTAGTCTAGTATGTGGATTCAGGTGCCACAAGGAACATTACATGATGAATATATTTGTTAATTACTTTGAAATCTTCATTTTGTTTAGGTAATTCATCTCTTGGAGATGGTACATTATACAGTGTAAAAGGAATAGGTGAGATTTTCTTACCTTGGTAATGATGGATGTATAATCATTAGAATCCTATATGTTCTATGTCTCAAAAAAAAATCTATTTTGTATTAATCAATTACTTGATCACAACCTCATGGTTTCATTTGATTAGCAAAATGGAAAAAAATTGTCTCATTTGAGAAAAGTTTTAAATCTAAAAAATAGATGCAAGATATTCTAGTGTGTCAAAAAAAATCCAACTTAATGTTTTCCATAAAGCTAATCATGTTTTAGCTAAAAAATATACCATATAAACTAATCTCTAGCACATAAGGTATGGACACTTATGTCTTAGGTACTTGACTACCCTCAGCAAACACATTATGGTGAGAGCCCTTTCCTCACTTAAGAATAATACTGATAAATGTTCAGGTTGTTATTTCAAAAAAACATAGATCTCCATTTGGCATAAGTACACATAGGGAATCTAGTTAACTAGATATGTTGGACAATTATATGTGTGGGCCCATGCACTTAAGTGTTAGTGGATTATAATATTTTAAACTCTGTGTTGATGACTACTCACAAAAAATATGGACATGTTATTAAATACTAAAGATCAAACTTTTTCAATCTTCAAAAAAATCAAAGCCTCTATGGAACATAAATCTAGCCATAGAATTCATGTCCTTTACTCAAATAGAGGGGGGAATACACCAGTAAATGGTTATTTCAATTTTTCAAAGCACATGTCATTCACTAAAAACTAATTATACCTTATACTCCATAATATACCTTACACTCCATAATATAATAGTGTTACAAAATGATAAAATCTCACTATTATGAAAATGGTAAGGAACATGATTGATGACTCACAAATACCTCACACATATTGGGTAGAAGTAGTTCACATAACGGTCTACCTTTTGAATTAGGATCCTACCAAAGCTCTTAATGGTATTACTCCAAAAAAGCATGGACTAGGATTAATTCTTCTATATCACATCTTCATGTTTTTATACATAAGTAATATATGCATGTCCCTAAAAATAAAACAAAAATAATAGACAAGAAATCACTAGCATGAATTTTTATTGGCTATAGTGAAGATTAGAAGGCATATCAACTTATAGATCTAAAAACTATGAAGATACACGTTAGCAAGGATATTATATTTGATGAAAGGAGTGATTATAATCCAACTTCCACACAATCACTAGATATATGCATTAGACTTGTAAACATTTCTAATATTAATAATAGTATTTAGTATGAGGATAATGATGATGGTTAGCTAAGTCCTCCACCACTCACTAATATTTTTCAATGTATATCCAAGTGGTATACAAACATAGTATGAGATGTAAATTTGGATGGAGTCCTAGACACTTACATTATATTACTAAGGACTTGTATCATGGCTCGTGTAAATATGATATTTTCCCTTATAATCATAGTCTTAAAATCATTTGATCCCTCAATAAATTCAGAAGCTCATGGGTCAAAGTATTGGAAAATGGCCATGGATGAAAATTTTTAGTCGCTAATGAAGAACAAAACATGGCATCTTGTTTATTTTACACTTGGGAAGAATCCTACTAGTTGTAAGTACATCTTTAGGACCAAGTAGAAATCATATGGAATATTAACAAGTATAAGGAAATATTTATTTCAAATGGTTATTGTTGTCACCAGATATTTCACCCTAGAGGAGGTTATTCAAGCCTCATCCATAATTTGGAAACATGGGAATACTTATAGGTATGTGGGTTTACCTATAGTAGAAGTAGACCTCTAGGTTTAAGGGCTAGCTCCCTAAATTGATCTTGCAGTGCTTATCACCTATGCTAATTGATTAATTATGGTAAAAGGGATAGAAAGATGCATGAAATAAATATATTCTAAGGAGGTGATACACCATGAGGATTTCCATAATGCTATCATACTTCTTTCACTAAGAAATGAGACCTATAAATTAGTTTCAAAGTTGTAAGGTGTTCTAACATAAGTATTTCAATATAAAGGTGATATGCATGATACAACTCAAGGTAATTAGAAAAAAGATAATATTGATAAATCCAAAGACACTCGCACACTTGAAGGGAGTCAAACACACTAGATACACTCTATATGACCTGTTAGAATGAGAACTCCTTGTATTAGACATGAAAGAATAAGGAGAAGCAAGGCTAGAATCGCTAAACCTCACCATTCATCACTTCACACACTTAGACAAAATCTTTGTGAACTCAAAACTAGATTAATTGTATTATTCAAATGAAAATTACAACATCAAACTAGTAGGGATTCACCATACATGGTGTGGAATTATTAAACAAGAGCCAAAATGGCTAGTACTTATAGAATTTGAGAAAGGAGAGAAGAGAATAATGTCCAAGAGTCACAAGAAGCTTGTCAAGATAAGTTAAGGAGTTATGTTTATAGTATAATTAAGTATGAGATATACCATGCAAGGTTTCTATGGTAAAATGACCCTCCAAGCCATGAAACTCCTCAAATCTGGCATAGAACTCTTCAACTTGTTCCTTAAAAATTGTCTTCATCATTTGGCCTTCTTTGAATGATCCATAGTAGACTAGTGATATATGATATCATTTCCATATGATGTAGGGCTTGTAAATAGGCTCCAAAATACATTTTATGTGTCCCTAATCATCAATATTCTTCTATCCTAGTGCTCTCACTACCTACTACCATAATCACCCTTGTTTCACTCATCCTTCACTCTTGGCACCAAGGTGTGCTTCAATTCCTAAAACTAGTCCATACAAAGGATGATGTGACACTTGTGAATATTCATCCTAACTTTATATTCATCAGGCAAACCTTAAAAGCCATCCCAATTGTAGTATCACCTTCTCACTAGATTATCACTTCTCATTCACTATGTCATTCTAGATGGGCTAATGTGGAGGTGTTAATAGAGATAATTTTGACCTTTTATAAATCAATAAATTAATATGAGGATTTATATTAGGTCTCATTCTTCCTCTAAAAGTTATCCTCATATTTTGAAACCATTTTGTACCTATAAAACACACAAATCTATCAAGAAAAGCCAATTTTCACCCTGTTTGTATAAGTAAGATATAAGAAAACTTGATGGGAAAGAGCCTTGGCAAGTCCTCTACAAGTTATAATCATGTCCCAAGTCATTATGTCTCATTTTTATGCCTTTTCTTCTTTGTCTTTCCCATCGAGTCCTTATCAAGGGTTTTAGAGGGTTTTAGGTAGTTTTACCCCTTAAGGATTTTTCATAGAATTATGACATCCAAATCTTAAATAAATTCCACAAAATTCAAGTTTAAGACCCTCTTAAATTATTCCTATCTCCTTGATCTCCCATGCTAAGTGTTTGTATAGCTGCAAGCTTCCAAACTTGGCCTCTCAAGTCATTTCTATCATTTTGTGTAGGCTACCAAGTTTTTTAAGTCAAGAAATGGCTCGTTCATGGAATTCTATGCAATTAAAATGACCTCACACACCTTATACCTCCCCATTAATTTTCTCCAATGTATTTTTAGGTTTACTCATTTTTATAAATATCATTGAGACCTCATAGGGCTTTAGGCCTAATTGATGCCTAATAGGTCTAGTTTGTACTCAAGACCTAAATCTCTTTATGCATACCTTCTTAGAGTTTTTAGGATTTAAGCATGCTATTTCATGTTAAATAAAACTCTCCATACTCTCCTTTTAATGATATAAGTCTCATTGACACCTCCCCTTATCACCCACTTCTCAAGCCTGCAAACTTGATTGCCTAGAGTACCCTTTGTCTGAGACAAAATAGAGGGTATATCCCATTTTTAATTAGGAATAAAAGTGATATGAGGGTATTCATTGGGTCATGAAGGTACTATATACCAAATTATATATTTATAGTACACATATGGCACCCCCAAATATCATGAAACCCAAGATAGACTACTTAACCTTACTAACTATGCAGGGTTTGTAAGCATGGACTTTAGATTAAAATTTGGAAGCCTCCCTACTCTATTCCATTGATCTAAGGACATATTGAGGTGGAAATAATCATCTTTTATGTGTTCTAATCATGTCAACACTCCAAAATACTACCATCTCTTCTCAATTCTCTTCTCTTCACTTAACTAGTCTTAACTGGCAGACTATGTACTTACTTAGAAAAGGGGCAAGCCTATAGGTGTATATTATAATTTTAGAATTTGTGTCATTTCCATAATAACCTTTGTAACTCCCTTAGGCTCATTTCATAGATGAAATTTTCTATTCAAAATCTTGAGGAAGTCTAACACACCCACTATCATATTCAACTTGCATTGTTACCCTACAATCAAACTATAGGTGTCCACTCTTGTCCATGTTGAGATTAAAATAGCTCCTGTAAATGGTATTCTAGGTAAAAAAAATTGAATATAAACTTATTTGAACATTCCTTAATCTCTTAGTACAACCTTCATATAAAATAAGTCATTTATGCGCATACTATACCTCCACTAAGTGTCACAGCATGATAAGGCCATTCGGACTCAAGATATTGTAGACAACACTATCAGACTGTAGTGAAATATTGTTTGATTTTTAAAACCTCCTATACCAATCTCTATTTTCCAAACATTCATGATATTTTACAATTCCTTAACCTTACATGTGGCCTACTTGATGTAACCATTTTGACTAGTCTAGACCTCATGCATTTTGTTATGGGAAGATCAAAACAAAGATGAAATCCCTATTTCAAAAGAATTAAGGTAATGAATCCTTGAATCAATATTCATCAACTTATGGGAATTATCCTCAAGTATTCATAACTCTTTGGGATTAAACAAAATTATTATGATATTCTTCCACTTCTCAAACCTCTTTGGAGGTCTTAAACAAGTTCAAACACTTCCATGTGACATCCTCAACCCTGTGTAAGTGCCACCTTTATGTGAATATACAGTATACAGGGCAAAAATGATATAATGTGAATAATATTCATATTATAGGGTCTTATAATCAACATTATACCTCCTATCAATCTTCAAACTGATCTTTCTAGCCTTGAAATGCTTTAATTAAGATCAAATGTTCTTGTTTTAACATGACTACTCTTATGTAGGGCACCTATAGGTGCACATTAGGTTGCAGGACTATATAGAGAGTTGAATTAACTATCATAGTCAATAAAAATTCATTTAAGAGATTATTTTGATTGATCATTGTTCAATATTATATTCAACCTCTTTAAACTCTTCATTTTCTCTCCATGGACATAGTTCAAGCCTTTAAATGCTTTAATGTAGGTGACAATCATGAAAAGATTGATTGTGTTGATATGATTTTTATTGAAAAGCCATGGATGTAGCCTTTTAGAATAATATTTTAAGGAGAGAGAATTAACAAGACATGTTAATAATGAAACATAACATATCACCTTCATATAAAACCATTACAAGTAAATAATAACTTCTATAGATGATGAACCTGCCTACAACTTCACTAATATATTCAACCTACAACTTGAGAATTTTTGAACTCATAAAATCACATCAAAAAATGAAACCAAATATGGAAACCATGAAATAAGTAATTCCACATCCTTTATAATAAATTTCACCAATTGGATTGTACGAACCAGCTTAAATAATAAGAAAACCAGTAGGGTGTGGAGATTAGAATGCAAAAGGAGACAATCAACTTATAAAGAATGATTCATAAATCATAGGAAACCATTATTCCAAATCCCACCATGAAATGTAATTTTACTGATTTTACTAACAGCCCATAAGATCATTTATCTTGAAACCTCTCCTACTGGTCGTACCATCAGAAGACTTGTTGACTAGTTTTAAATGTTTAGTGGAATGATGAAGGAGAAAAATAGTTTTGGACCAATTTTGAGACTTCAAAATTATATAAAACATGGAAATTATTTCAAATAATCTTAATGTTCATTCCATAATGTTTCCACATGTGCCACACTTCTCTAGAAGCTATACAACTACTAAAATTGCCCAAACTACCACTTTTCTTCTTGTTTCAACATGGTACCTGCAATTTTCAGTTAGGTAATGACATTCCTAATAAGGATATGACATATTGGACGTTTAGATATACTTTTTAACACTTTTTCACTTAGGAAAACTTTACAAACTCATTTATGGCTCAAATATGAACCCTAACATGACATAGGCCTAAAGATGAATATGACTAAGGCAAATGGCACATTAAATGACATCAAATAAGAATCTGACACACCCTTTAGGACCATGATATACCTGTATACAAGTTTTATACTATATGTGGTTGACCTATTTTGACTTGTGGTCAAAATATTCAACATTCTTAGTGATTTCCTAGGGGTGGTATGCTTGTTATGCCAAAGACTAGTAGCCTATTCCTATCCATTGGGATATGGAGTCACCTATGCATCTATATGACATTTAATTTGAATTTTAAAATATACGAAAACATAAGAAACAAAAATAAAAAGAGACAAAACAACACACCACACACTTATGCTTCATGAGCACTTATGGAACACCTACACATAACCCAAACAAACTAACTCAAACACAAACTGACCTGAAAGAAACTCTTCCTCCTAGATCAAATGGGAAGTTTAAAACCTTTATTTATCCATGAAATGAAGGATTGAATTAATCATGTAGCCTTTTAGGCCTTGTTACTTGTATCTCCAACTCTTTTATGATGCTTGACAATCTCTTTGGCATGATGCTCAATGCAATGGAAGTAGCTACAAGTAGATTATCTATGGAGATGAACTCCTTTTGTTTCTCAATAGCCTCAAATTTTTCATAGGACTCCTCAACTATAACCTCCGATGGTGGTTCAACAAGGCATACCTTATTATCTTATATGGTGCTCTCAATAAGATTATGTTTATTTTTAGCTACAAGTTCTTCAAGCTCATCAAGGAGATCTGTATAATCCACCCAATCTTGGTCATTGTCATCCATGGAAAAAAAATTATCTACCTTCTCATGTAAATTAACCCTCAACTTGGAAAATTTATTCAAGCTCTTGAAAAAGTTTCATTTATTTCTTCCAATTACCCTTGTTCTCCTTATATTTAAGAACCATCACCTCTTCAACTTTATCTTCTTGATGTATGAGGTCATTATGTTGATCTTCTTTATGCTCCAATGCATCTGAGTGTGATTAAACATCAGGATGGGGTATTGAGTGTTCCTTAAGGAAAACATCTAATGCCTTTGCTCCATTGGTTTCCTCCATGTCTACAAACTTCATGACAATGATTTGAGGCTGATCTTCATGTCCTTTCTCAACATGAAATTCTTCTACATGCTTAATATTTTCATCAATCACCTTATCATCAGATTCACACTTATTTGAAGAATAAGTTGACTCATTTAGCTACTCAAACTCCTAATTTGTGTTATGAAATTTTTTCCATAGGTCTTCCTCTTCATGACTACCATGTTCAAGGGTTGCTTCATCATGGGCAGTAGGTATGGGGTCTTTATCGAGCACCTTTTCCTTCATGCTTTGACCAAATTACTTATATGCATCTACAACAAGCTCTTAAATGCATTTCTCTTCATCAAATAATATGGAGTTTCACTTGTGTTCACCAAGGGGGGTCCCTTGGATGGTTTATTCTTCATAGTTACTTAAAGCATCCTCTTGATCATCTATGGATTGAGCATGCTCCTCTTTACGTTTTTCCCTCAAAATGGGTTGTTTTCCAATAAGGGATGAGGTGGGAGGGTTATGGATAGGCTAATGGGTTAGATATGGGGTATGAGGTGTGGTGAAGGGCTTGTGAATGGATTTTGGAAAAATAACTTCTTGTGTAAGCTCATAGGGAAGTGATAAGTTAGATTGCTCAATAGGAAAGATGATTTCTTCAACAAAATTTTCACATTTCTCATATCCTCATTGAGGTTCTTCAATAGTATCAAGCTCACTTTTAATCTCTTTGTCTTCCCACATATTTAGCCTATTTATTGAGCATTGGGAACACTTATTTTCCAAGTATAGCTATTTTATGATCTCCTATTAAGTTTCTTCTTCAACCATATCCAACACATACATACACCCTTGGGCAACACCTCTTAACCTTTCCATCAGATGATTAGGGAGCACATCAAACTCATCATCACATGTTCCCATCTAGGATTTCATTTTTTTTCTTGTAGCATCTTTATGTACAATCAATGGGATCATCTGATTCTTCATTATAAGACTGATAATCATTTTCTTGAGGTTGATAGGAATCTTAGTATGGTTGGTAGGGGACATATTGGGATTAATAAGAAGACACTTTTTGATAGGTTTATTGATATCCTTCCTCATAGGGTTGTCCAACCACATGATGTCCATATGGAGAAGGAAATGGATGGCCATGGGGATACCATTACTCATAGGATTCATAATCATTTTGATAGGGATATTGAGGGGTATAACATGGTTCATAACAAGGATAATAGGGAGGTTCATAGTAAGGATATTCACCATATATATTAATATCAACCTCATAGGTCAAATGAGATACAAGAACTATTCAAATCCTTTAATATATTATACTTGGGCTGATTACATCCATAAGATTTCATTTTGATTCACCATTGGTGCTATCTTGCTTACTTCCAAAAGTTAATTAGAGGAAAGACACACCAACAATATTTACACTCTCTTGGACCTTGGTCCCACTAGGGATGCCAAAACTATTGTCACCAAATATTTCACTCTAGAAGAGGTTGTTCAATCCTCCTCCATATTTGGGAAACATGGGGATACTTATAGTTATGTGGGTTTACCTATAGTAGAATTAGACCTCTAGGTTTGAGGGCTAACTCCCTAAATTTAATCTTGAAGTGCTTATCACCTATGATAACTTATTGATTTGGGAAAAGGGATAAAAGTATGCATGAAATAAATCTATTCTAATGAGGTGATACACCATAAGTATTTTCAAAATGCTATCTTACTTCTATCACTAAGAAATAATACTTATAAATTAGCTTAAAATTCTGAAGGTGTTCTAACATAAGTATTTCCATATAGAGGTAATATGCATGAGAACACTTAAGGTAAGTATAACAAAGATCATATTATTGAATCCAAGGACACTTTTACACTTGAAGGGATTTAGACACACTAGCTATACTCTGTATGAGCTATTAGAATGAAAACTCCTTGTACTAGACATGAAAGGATTAGGAAAATCAAGGATAGAATCACTAGACCTCACCATTCATCACTTTAAACAATTATAAAAGATGTTTGTTAACTCAAAACCAAATTTATTATATTATTCAAAGGCAAATTACAGCATCAAACTAGTAGGGATTCACCATACATGGTTTGGAATTATTAAACAAGATCCAAAATGGCTAGTATTTATAGAATTTGAGAGAGGAGAGAAGAGAATGAAGTCTAAGAGTCACAAGAACACTTATCAAGCTGATATAAATATTTATGTTTATAGGATAATTAAGTATGAGATAGACCATGTAAGGTCTCTCTAGATAAATGTCCTTCCAAGGCATGAAAATCCTCAAATCTAGCGTAGTACTCTTTAACTTACTCCTTGAAAATTGCCTTCATCATTTAGCCTTCTTTAAACACTCCAAATTAGACTAGGGACAAATGAAATCATTGCCTTATGATGTAGGATGTGTCCCTAATCATCAATATTCTTCTATCCAAGTGCTCTCACTACTTACAGTCATAATCACCCTTGTTTCACTCATCCTTCACACTCGGCACCAAGGTGTGTTTCAGTTTATCAAACCAATACATAAAAAGGATGATGTGACACTTATTAAGAGTCCTCATACCCTTATATTCATTAATAAAACCTTAAAAGGCTTCCCAATTGAATTTATCACCTTCTCACTAGGTGATAACTTCTCATTCACTATGTCATTTTAGATGGGATGAAATGGAGGTGTTAGCAAAGATGCTTATAAGATTTTATGAATAAATAAATACATATTATGAGTTATATTATGTCTCATTATTCCTCTCAAAGTGATCCTCATCTTTTGAAACCCTTTTATACCTACAAAACACATAAATATGTCAATAAAATCCATTTTACACCCTATCTATATAAGTAAGATGTAAGCCAACTTAATGGGAAATATCCCTGGGGAGTATTCTACAAGTTCTAATCACCTCCCAAGTAATTATATCTCATTTAGATGCCCTTTCTTCTTTGTCTTTCCCATTAGGTATTTATCAAGGGTTTTAGGTAGTTTTACCCCTTAAGGATTCTTCATATAATTATGATGTCCAAACCCTGAATAAATTCCAAAAAATTCAAGTTCAAGACCCTATTCAATAATTATTATTTATTTTAACTCCCATGCTTAGTTTTCATACAGTTGCAAGCTTCCAAACTTGGCCTCTCAAGTCCTTTCCTTCATTTTGTGTAGGTTGCCAAGTTTTCAAGTCAAAAAATGGTTCATTCATAGCTTTATCTATAGTTTAAAGGATATCACACACCTTATACCTCCCCATTAATGTTATCCAATGTATTTTGAGGTTTATGCAGTGATATAAATAGCATTGAGACCTCTTAGGGTTTTAGGACTAATTCATGCCTAATAGGTCTAGTCTATATTGAGGACCTAAATCTCTCTCTAAATACCTTATTAGAGTTTTGAGGCTTTAAACATGTTATTTCATGTTAAATATAACTCTCCATACTTTCCTCTCAATTCTATAAGCCTCCTTGACACCTCTCCTTATCACTCACTTCTCAAGCCTGCATACTTGACTTCCTAGAGTACACTCTATCTGTGATAGAATAAAGGGTATATTCCATGTCTAATTAATAAAAATAGTGATATGAGGGTCTTAATTAGGTAATTATTATACTATTTGCCAAATTTTAGAGTTTTAATACACTTATAGCACCCACAAATATCATGAAACCCAAGACAAACTACTTAACCACACTAACTGTGTAGGGTTTGTAAGCATGGACTATAGATTGAACCTTGGAAAGCTACCTAATCTATCCCTTGATATCAAGATATAATTAGGTATACATCATAATTTTTGAGGTTTTATAATCATGTCAACACTCCAAACTTCTTCCATCTCTTCTCAATTCTCTTCTATTCACTTAACTAGTCTTAACTGGTAGACTATGTGCTTACTTAAAAAAAGGGCAAGCCTGTAGGTGTATACTGCAGTGTTAGACTTTGTGTCATTTCCCTAAGACCCTATTTAACTCATTTAGGATAATTTAATAGCTTAAATTGTCTATTAAACATCTTGAGTGAGTCCACCACACCCAATGCAATGTTGAACTTGCATTTTTACCCTACAGTCAAATTGTAGGTGTCCATTTTTGTCCATGTTGAGAGAAAAATTGGTCATGTAGGTGGTAGTCTGGGTCAAAACCCTAAATATAAACTTCTTAAAATTTTATTTTAGCTCTAAGTTCTAAATTCATATAAAATAATTCATTTCTTTATAGACTATACCTCCATTAGGTTTCATAGCATGATAAGGCTATTTGGACTCAAGATATTGTAGATAACACTATGAGACTATAGTGAAAGATTATCTGAGTTTAAAAAACTCCTATTCCAACCTCTCTCATCCCAAAATTCATTATATTTTTTAATTCCTTTACCTTACATGTGGGTCACTTTATTGAACCATTTGTATTAGTCTATACCTCATTAATTTTGCTATGGGAGGATCAAAACAAAGATGAAAGCCCTCTTTCTAAAGAATCAAGGTAATGAATCCGTGAAGCAATATTCATCAAATTATGGGCATGATCCTCAAGTTTTCATAACTCTTTGGGATTCAACATGATTATTATGATATTCTTAAACTTACCAAACCTATGTGGAGGTCTTAAACATGTTTAAACACTTCCATGTGACATGCTCAACCCTTTGTAAGAGATACCTATGGGTGAATATATAATATATAGGGTAGTGAGGATATAATGTGAACAATATTCATAGTGTATGGTATTATAATCAATTTTATAACTCCTATAAATCTTTAAAATTATATTTCCAACCTTGAAATGCTCCAATCAATATCAAATGTCCTTGTTTCAACATGACTACTCTCTTGTAGGGCCCTTGTAGGTGCACATTAGGTTGTAGGACTATATATAGAGTTGAATTAGCTATCAAAATCAATAAAATGTAATTTTAGAGCTCAATTTTATTTTTTATTATTTAATAATATATTCAAACTCTTCATTTTCTCTCCATGGATGTAGTTCAAGCCTTTATACATATGATTGTATGTGACAGTCATGAAAAGACTGACTATAATGACATGTTTTTGTATTACAAATACATGGATGTATCCTTTGAGATTGATCTTGGAAGGAGAGAGGATTAAAAATACATTTTAATCATTAAACACAACATATCACCTTCCTATGAAACCATTATAAGGTAATAAAAACTATTGTAGATGATGAACCTGCCTACAACTTCACTAATATACTCAACCTACAACTTGAGAAGTTTGAACTCATAAAATCACCTCAAAACATGAAACCAAATATGGAAACCATGAAATAATAAATTCAAAATCATTTATAATCAATTTAACCAATTGGATTGTACATGCCATCTCAAACAAGAAGAAAATTTTTAGGGTATGGGGATTAACATGCAAAAGGAGACAGTCAACTTCTAAAGAATGATTCATAAAGCATAGCCAACCATTATTCCAAATCCTTCCATGAAATGGAATTGGATTTATTTTAATAACAACCTAAAATATCATTTATCCTAAAACCTCTCTTATTTATCATACCATTAGAAGACTCATTGACCAATTTTGTATATCTAGTGGATCGATGAAGAAGTAAAATGGTTTTGGACCATTTTTGAGACTTACAAAGTAGATCAAACATGTAAATGAGTTTAGGGAAGCTCAAGTGTCATTCCAAAATATTTCCACATGTGTCACACTTCTCTATAAGTTGTATAACTACCCAAATAACCACTTTTCTTCTTGTTTCAACATAGTAACTGCAAGTTTCAGTTAGGAACTGACATTCTTGATAAGGATCTAACATATTAGATTTTGAGAGATACTTTGGAACACTTTTACACTTAGGAAAATGATACAACCTTCATTCATGGCTCAAATACAACCCCTAACATGACATATGCCTAAATATGAATATGACTAAGGTAAATGACATCAAATAAGACTATGACACACCCTATAGGACCCTAATAGACCCCTATACAATTTTTGGGCTATAAGGGGTTGACCTATTTTGAATTTTGGTCAAAATAGTCAATAGTTATACATTAAAAAGGAATTGAATATGAGGATAAATTTCCTCCCACAACCAAGGTGAAGACTATCATAATGTTATTCATTGTGGCTACATAGTTTGGATGGAAATTCCATCAGATGGTTGTAAAATGTGCCTTCCTAAATGGATATATATAATAAGAAGTCTACATGACCCAACTAGATGGTTTTGTTTCACCTAGTCAAGAAAAAAAGGTGAGTAAGCTCATCAAGTCTCTATATGGTCTCAAACAAGCTATGAGAGACTAGTATATAATTATTGATTATCATCTCATTCAACATTGATTCCAGAGGAGATCATATGATCCAAATCTCTGCCTTAAGGAGCAAGGGGCCATGCTATAATTATAATTGTATATGTCAAAAACATTTTCATCACTATCATTTTAGTGAATATGATTGATGCAATAAATAATGATCTCAAATGATCATTTTACATGACAAATTTTAGGCTACTAAACTATTGTCTTGGTTTTGATGTATGGAAAAATGGGAACCACATCTTTTTGTCTCAAATTAAGTATATGAAGACAATGCTAAAAAAAATATGGATGATGGACAATAAACATATTTCAACACCTACAAAGAAAAGAATTTAGTTGTCCAAATTAGATCCATCACCACTAGTAGATGCCACTCTTTATCAAAATTTGATTGGGATTCTCATTTACTTAACATACACTAGGCCAAATATTAGTTATGCTATCAGTTATCCTTCACAGTTCATGTAGGATCCAAAAATAAGTCACTGTAAATCAACAAAATGGATATAGATGTACATCTGAGGAACTAGGAACTATGGACTAGAATACAAGAAGAATGATCAGTTATTATTAATAGGTTACATAGACATAGATCATGTAGGTTCAATTGATGGAAATACATACATATCTAGATTTGTTATTTGTTATTTTTCTAGGATCTAGTGTTATCTCACGGGGGTAATAAAAAAATTATTTCTTGATCTTCTAATAAGGAATAATATCATGTGACACTATGAGTTGTTTACTATGTGATATGGATATGTCACATAGTTTCAAGATTGGGAGTACCATAAACTCAATCTATGGCTCTATACTACAACAATTAGGGTGTTCTTAAACTTGTTCAAAATTTAGTGTTTTATGAATGCATAAATTTGATTTAATCTTAAGTTTATTTCATACACTAGCATGTTTAAAAACACAACATTTAGCTTTATTATTTCCCCACTCAATTTTAGTGTGTAAATGTCTTCACCAAGTCACTTTTACATGATAAGTTTGAGGCACTATGAAATTCTCTCTCTTGTAATCTCAAAACTTTGATGAATTAAGGGGGGAGTATTAGAATAATTTATTTGGTGATTAATTCATCATAGTAAATAAATATGTAATTGGGTCAAATACTCATGTAGAAATAAATTATAATGTTGGGTTATTATAAATCTTGTAGTTGTTTTTTAGGCCAAGTTGTTAAATTGTTCACCCATAACTTAGATTAGCATGATTTGATTTAATTACATCCTTATTTAATAGGGGATTTTGTTGTGTTTAATATATATAAATATTACACCATTTTTAATGTTTTATATTAATTAATAACTAAATAATATTGTGTTTGACTTCCATTAATTTTAAGAGACTATCATGAGGTGTCCCAAAGTGTCCTAGAATGGTGCAAAATTCACAGACAAACACAAATATCCCTAATTCATGAAGTCCCAGAATGGTTAAATATTTGAAGAGTTCATGGAGTCTCCCAGAATGTCATAAAGTATCTCAGAGTGATCACAGAGTCTCAAAGTCTTGGAATTCTAGATACTTTTATCCCTACAACAAACAACAACAAAATAGAAGCTTTTTTCCTTAAATTATGTGATCACAATTATTTTTTTATCAAAAAAATAAGGTAAATGGACCCAAAATAAAGGATATATGGATATATATGATCCTCAAGACTTTATTGAATTAAAATAACCATTAATTTAAAGTTAATAGTGGGCTTAAACTTTAGATGTGACAACTATTAGATTATTTTAAGATCTAAGGTGCTTTTATGTTCATATTTTACATGTTTTAGATAGTATTTAATTTAATGTTATGTTTTGTTTGTAATAAATATCTAATTCATGGGAAAGTTAGTTGTATCTTGTAGCCACCCCATGAATTTTTTTTAAAGCTTTTCACCTTTCTTTGTAAAATTCATCTGAGAATAATATATTACCATTTTTGGGTGTAAATATTTGTTTTTGTATGTAATTTATTCACAATGCCTCCATTTTTTCAGGCCAACAGTGGTATCATAAATGGTTGAAGGAGAAAATCATGTAGAAGAAAGCCTCATAACAAAGGGAAGACCAACATTTATTATGAAGAATAAAGTATTATTTGTATAGCATTATAAGATTGATGCTCAGATAAGTTTATTCATTAATTTCTTCCATCATATTATCCACATCATCAATGTTCATCACTTTCTGCATTGTTTTCATGGTTGATCTACTAGTTTTAAAATCTTAGAGTAATTCCTTATGAAAATGATATAGCTAGTTGACATTATTGTATCTTCCTCAATTACATAGTAATTGGCCTCGACTATTACAACACAATTTCCTTCATTGTTATCATAAGGGTTATAAGTAGAATGATGCTACCTCATCCCTTCTGTCACACCCATTTTTACAAAAAAAAATATTGGGTCCATCTCAAAAATTAATAATTTACTCGGATAAGGCACTAGCCACCTGATGCTCAGATGAACAAATTATATAATAGAAAACCTGCTTGAGTCTCTTGGATGAAAATATAAATAGACAGGAAATTTGAGGATAAGAAAAACCTCAAAAAATTATGTTTAGATAATGGTGAAATTTTGAGAGAGAGAAAATTGCATAGTCACTTTTCTATTATTTACCTATATAAACTCCTTGGCTTTGTCAATCTCCACTACAATTTTATTTTGCAGGACTCTTCTAGCATCTCAAGTGTCTCATTGAGCTTGTCAAGGGTTGAAAGAGGCATGGATTCTTGTACGATGAAATAGGATAAGTATTTAATATTTTTGAAACCCTAATATTTTCCTCTCAAATGTTGAAGTGGGTCCCACAAAATAAAGGTGAAAATCAGATGAAATTTTGTATAGTGAAGTAAAATTAGCAAAAATATTTTTAGCATTATAACACAATTTGGTGAAATATATTATCATATTTTTTTTCTTTCATTTGAAAAATCAAGGTTATCTAGGAGTTAATGATTTTTAATATCTATATTAATTTAAAACAAGTTGGTTAAATATATTTTGTTAGTTCTTTGCTCAAGAGGAGGTACAAGATTCAAAACCCATTAATGTATTTTTTTTAAATTTCTTTTATAAAGGAGATATAAGTGTATAAAATCGTGCAATAAGGGTATAGTTATTTTATTTTTCAAATATTAGAATCTTTGTAATGGAATATATTTAGTGGGTCAAGTCCAAACCCATATAACATTCCCTCTCTTTAAACTTGATTATCTTTTTGATAACATCATGGCAAAAATTGTGAGTTTAATCTCGAAAAATGGAAAATCATCACCTAAAATTACAAATAATAGAGTAGAAACATGGAGAAAAACATAATTTTTAATGATCTATGGGAAATCATAGAGAAAGATACCACACCACCAACTGAGGCTGCAAAGTTATTTGAGTATCATAAACATGGTAAGCATTTACTCACACTTTTAAAACCATCATACACTGAACAAGTTATCATTCATATTGAGGTAGTTAAAATGGGTGCATGGAAAGAATGGAAAACATTAATAGATATGTATGAAAATAAACTTGCATACAAGAAGATTGACCTTCTTATGCATCTTTTAAAAAATAAATTAATAGATAATGAAGATGTCTTTGAATATATTTCCCACATGAAAACCCTAAAATAAGAGTATTATACTATAGGGGGTAAAATTGATGATGACATGTTGATTTTCATCACATTTAATGGGATTAATTATACATACACTAATTTTGTTGAAATGATACATCTTAGTGATAAGTTTAATGGTGCCACATTTGACTCCATCTATGAGTTTTTGCCTCAACATGAGAGACAATTTGCAAAGAATAAAATACCTATTTAAGAGGCTCACTATGTAAATAACAAGTCCTAGCATAGAGATCATCACCATGTACAATGATAGTTTTAGAATCATTCTCTAAAATACTCTCAAAGACATTTTTCACATCGTTTTCAATGGTCTCCACATCAGTACTCTCTAGTATCTTCTAACTCCTATAGTTATTTTAGTGATTCAACTTCTTTTGGATCTTATCAACACTAGAAAAAGCCAAAAAAATTCAAATGTTGTGGTATTGGACATCTTGTAGATGTTCATCCTTCTCGATGACCCCACTCTCCACATAAAAAGGAAGATGAAGAAAAATAATGTGGATCATTTTAGTGGTCAATCTTATGGTTACTCTAGTTATTCTAACACATCTTCTTATCAGGAGGCATCTTATATGTCTGCGGTCTATGGTCCCAATGGACTTGACACCATATTTTGAGTGCTTAGTGATTCACCTATGTTATGCGAGCTATTAGGCTCAAGATTAGGTTTTTGTATTAGTTTTTTGGCTTGTGTTTTTTGTTTTTTGTTTTATTTTGGATCTCTCATTGTTATTCATGACATGGAGCAAACATGATTATTTAATTTTTTTTATCTCAATACACAACTTCTCACCTCTCTCTTGATAGGGGAGAATATATTGCATTTGTTGGTCTTCGATCAGTCATCAGTGATAACATGAGTTGAAAATGGTGGTATCACTATTAGTGTTAATCAAAGGCCATTAGCATTTGTTGGATATCAAGGAAATGTGCCATACATGGTACATGTTTGTCACTTGGATGGGTTCCTATGTGGGACCTTATTAGGTCGATGTAATTGGGCATGCTTGATCAAGTTCAACTATAGTACAATAAGATGATCACTAGGGATGAACAGGATTTGATCATGTTCATCAACCATTTTTTTCCAAAACTCACAAGGGTGGTATTATTTATGAAGTGACATCAATTTTTGGTCAATGCTAGAGGCATAGTGAACTTGTTGTAGTTGCAACAGAGCTCCTTTGATGACTTCAGATTCATTGCTTTAGTTTATTCATTTTCTATACCCCTTTGGATCAAGGGGGATTTGTTTGGATTATTTTATGATCTAAGGTGATTTTATTTTCATGTTTTGGATAGTATTTAATTTAATGTTTTTTTTTTTGTAATAACTAGTTGGTTCACAAGAATGTCTTTTTTATCTCATAACCACCCCATGAAAAGATTTTAAAGCTTTTCACCTCTCTTTATAAATATCATCGAAGAATAATACATTACCATTTTTGGGTGAAAATATTTATTTATTATGTAATTTATTCACTGTGCCTCCATTTTCCTGGGCCAACAACCATAGTGAAACTTGTGAATAATTTAATTTCAACTCAAATATCCATATTTTAAACTAAACTCTTTCGACCTAGATATGACTAAATTATTTTAACTTAGCCTCTCAAAATAAAATATTAAAATGGAATATGGGAATCTATTCAAGATGTAAAAGGGTCCATGTTTCTCTATAAATGGGGGAATGTTGGTGACAATAGTCCCTTTGATGAAAATTTGATAGAAAACCCACAAAATTTAAGAGTATATGATTTGTATAGATGAAAATAATCAATACAACAAAGTGAAGCTTTAGGAACCTCCAATGCCATGTGAGATTATAGAATGGGTCAAGAATAACTGAAATAACCTCAAGACTTAACCCATAATGCATGCATACCTGTATAAAAATAATTTAAAGTGATATATATATGTCAAGGTATAATGACTACAAATATATTAAATCACAAATATGAGGAGGGCTAACATGCCCTCTTCATAGATAATTATAATACCATCATGCATACCCATTAGCTTATTATATAGATTAGTAAAAAGGTTTAGGGTTTAGAAGACATCTCTTTCTCTTATAAAATGTCTAATTTGAGAATAACCAATAAAAATATATTCTTATTTAATAATAACTAATAAATAAGCTATTATATAAATAAGATATGGATAATGATTATTTATAAACACATTGTCATATAAATAAGATAATGATGTGTACAAAAGGTGTGCATTATCCATAAAGAATATATTTATAATTATATATTAAACAATACCATAATGTATGTCCTAATAAACACTAACATCTTTGGTAGGCCTTAGATGCCTAGCTAGTAGTATAGCAATATCTAGCATTCCCAAAGCTACTCAAGTAATAAAAATACTACATGAATACAAGTACCAAATATAAGACCCAAGTCATTTACCACCTTCATATTCCAAAAACATCAAAATGAGGAAAATTAATGAAATAGTTCACATATTTGAATGAAATAATATGGTGGCTTAATATGTTATAGGATGACACTAATTTTTTTTTCTAGTTTTATGATTTAATAATTTTTTTCCATAAATTGATAACTTTATTCATAGTAATAAGTTGAAGATCTTATGTTCTCAAAAATTAAAAATTATTTCCCTAAAAAATAAACATTTTTGTGGCCCAACACACCCAAACATTAACAAGGTCTAGGGCCATCTAATAATAATTTGAAATTGTGGAATTACCATGTAAAATTTAATGAGTTTTACTCCCCAAAACATTATGGATTTTTCTTAATTTAAACACCCAACTTATGTTTCTCCATGGAATTGAATCATCTATTTTGAATTTTAATTTATAAATCCTTATGTATTTAAATATTTATATATGTCACATATTTACATCACTTGAATCCCTCTTTTATCAATTCATGTAGTGAAAAATGTGAAGTGTAATTTTATTTAGAGCATTCTTTTGGTTTTTTATTTGGTAACACATATGATAAATGTATTAATGTGTGTTCACATGTACGATAATGTGAACACATGTATGCATGTGTGTGTGTGTGTGTGTGTGTGTGTGTGTGTGTGTGTGTGTGTGTGTGTGTGTGTGTGTGTGTGTGTGTGTGTGTGTGTGTGTGTGAGTGTGTGTGTGTGAGAGAGAGAGAGAGAGATACGAATATCTTTAAGGACTATTTTCACATAAGTTATAGATTTGACACAAAAAAAGGATTAACATTTCGTAGAATTTGATTCTTATTTCAAATCCTATGATAAAGGGTAAAGGGATATGCAACGTGTGATGAATTGATATCATTCCACATGGTACAATCTCACAACATCACAACCATGCAATATAAAAAAAAGGATAAAATTTATGTAAAGATAATGGTTATGGATCTTGTCACTTACTTAATAAAATTCATATATTATTGCATCCATTTTTGAATACTTGGTGAATTTTATCTCTATGCACTAGATGTTTGTGTGAAATATTTTTGGATCCTATATTATATAATATTTTTTGCTTGCAAGTGACTAGTGGAAAATGTGTATAAATGACTCATGGAAACAAAATATTTTACATAGAGAATAAAAAGTGTGAAGTTCATAGTATTAAAAGATAAAATATTTCCAAAATCATGTTATCCCACATTGTAATTTTTTTGGTGATTCTACTCTAGAGCTTTCATGATGAAGGTGTATCCTTCCTCAAAATCCAGCATTGTTCTTTCAACTAAGCAATGCAATGTTTCAGGGCTTACAGAATCAATTGGGGCATATGCCCTAATTTTGTGGGGTTGGTGGAATAATTGAAAATTCATTCATAGGTTTGTCATTTAGATTATTTGAGCAATGATTCAAACCTTTCCTCCACCTCTATTAGGGTTAATAAAAATGTGAAAGGGTTGGATTTATATTCTAATGATTTAGCAAGGGGTAAGTCCTTTGCAAATCTATTTTTGGAAGGTGAGAAAATAGTGGTGGGCACTACTAAAATCATCTTGTCTATGTCTTTTATGTCTGAGGCTCTTGAGGAGGTGTTTCAAACTGAGGAGTGGTATTTGGAATGGGGTCTGGTGTGCATATTTGATTGATTTTGGCCTAGCCTCCCTGTACTACATCAATATGTTTAAGATTCATGGAATCCTTTAATAGAGGATATGCAAGAAACTTATTCCTGTGTCATAGGGCATTTTATTATGGTTTTTGATAGCCTTTCAAACCATAATATGGTTATAAAGGACAATTCTTGGAGTTGGAATCATCATCTTATTTTTATGAAACCTCAGAGCCCTTCCTTTAATCCTCTTCTTGATAACCTCATAGTTAGGCCTACTTGGGTGAAATTATCTTATCTACCTCTTCAATTTTAGGTAGAATATTGTTTGTCGATCATTAGTGAAACCCTGGGATATTTGATAGAAATTGATGCTTCTAGATCTAATTTTTCATGAACTACATTTTTTAGAACTCTTGTATGCTTGGATGTTTCTCATAATCTCCTAGAAACCATTGAGTTAAAGGTCAACAGTCATTGTTGGACTCAAACCCTTGATTATGAAGGGTTGCCTTTAAAATGTTGAAGATGTTTTAAAATAGGTCATTTGGCTACTTCTTACCTCAGCTCTAAGCATAAAGTGGATTCTTCATGGTGGAAAGATGTTAAGGATGATCATCCCTCAGTTCATCTTTTACTACTCCTTCTATTATTGTAAGTGAAGATTTGGGGAAAGCTCAAGGGATATATGTTAATATGAGTTTGCCTCATCTTGTGAATCTACCATTGATTTCAAAGGCTACTGGTTCAATTGAAAAGATTTTTGTGAATTGTAAAAGTAAGAAGAAGGCTTGTAGTGGCTGATTGGTAGATAGTTATATCTCTCTAAATATGGATATAGGTATTTTGAGTAATCAAGAAGAATGGATAATTATAAGTAGTAATAAAAAGGGTCATCCTATATCGAGGTCCCCTTCCAGGACACTTCACTCTCACAACATAGTGAAAAAGGGTGAGATTTAGTAAGTAATATTTTTTTTTGGAAATTGGATTTTCAATGTAAATTTGAAGTATTTTTTTAATACTTTTAGGTAGTTTATTTTATTTTTAATTTGTTGGTCTTATGCTTTGATGGTTTTTACTGTCAAGTTAGGCCTTTTTAGATTTTGTAATTTTTTTTATATATGGGCAGGGGCCCTATTAAACCCCAATAATGATAAAAAAAGATGAAATATTTTATTCATTATAGTAATTATATAAAATCCAAATTTTGAAAAATAATGTGGCAAAGTAAAACAATACAAAGTTGAGAAACCAAACCAAACCAAAAAATTCAACACGGATGGTTAGACTCCTATTAGTAAGTATTCATATATGATCCATAAGGGTATTTTGAAGATTAGTTGGACCAAAAATTATTTTGATTGTGGCCATATTCCATCCACTTAAACAAACTAGGTAATTTGTAAGTGTCCCTTTAATCAAGATGTTAGAGATAATCCTAAATACACTTCCCCAAAACATCACCCACCATAGTAGTGCATTGAAGAAACATCTGATGAGCTACATTACAAGAGAACTCTTCATGATAGGGAAGGGAACCATTAACACCCAATGAACATGACCATGATGATGAGAACCCTAATAAAATTAACTAATATTTTTTATATCTTTATATTCTAATGTTTTAATAACTGAGGCCTGTAATTATTCATTTAGGCCATGGAATAATCTAAAAATGCCTTTTCCAATGTTTATTAAAGTAAGTTTCTTATAAATAGTTGGTATAATATGAAGTGCAATCAAGAGTGTCTATTTATATATTAATTGAGGATGTTTCCCATCTCATCAATCTCTGATAAAAGCTAAAATTATTATCATCATGATTACCATAACTGGATCTTCAGTCATAGTTCAAATTTGAGCTTAAAATCATAGCCATAGAAAACTCCTATGAAATTTTAATAAGTTTAAATTGATTTTTGTGTGGATTTAAATCAAGTGAAATTATGAAAATTACTTATATTTATTTAAATTCACCATATATCTAGCCAACATATGAATTTTCCCAAGTTACACATACTTAGAATTATTTAATTGAGTAAAGAATGTAAACTTGGACCTAATCACTTATGCAAAAAATCTAATAAATTTTTGCATCCATATATTTTCCCAATTGATACAATAAAAGTATAAGAGATATATGTGATGTGTGATGAAAGGATATTATGCCACATGGCATAATATTACAACACCACAATAGTACATTCCAATAAAAAGAGACACAATGTCGAACCCAATTATCTAGTTGATGAGATTATTTTTGTTTTTATCTGTGTATAATGAAGACAATTGTGAAGATGTAAAACAAAAGGAAAGAGGTGAAAATTTATGATGTACGATAACATGGGTTCATATGCTACCGATATAATCACAAAAACTCTACTCAAATAATCCTTTAAATCTACATTTTAAATCATAGGGATTTTAATAGTATTTAACATAATTAAAATGTTGTATCAATGAAAATCAAGCCAAAAGTGTTTGCATAATTAAAAATAGGGGTTGAATTAATGAGATTTTATTTAAGGAATTAAATGTGTAATTAATGGCAAAGGTGATTTTAAAAATATAAAAACCATATTAAATAAAATAGATCTAAAGTGAGTGTTATCATCAAAATTTGCACCCTTAAAGAGGTTGTTCAATCCCCCTCACTTAATTTATAGCATGGAAACACCTCAAGGTTGTGGGTGGCCTAATCAGTGAGGTGAATCTCTACATAGGGCTAGCTCCCTTGATGTTATCACCCTAAAACTACTACTAGACCTATTGATTGCAAAGGAAAAGGGAGAGAGAAATGAAAATAAACTAAACTAAGGAGGTGATTCATAAAATTAACACCCTCCAATTGACCATACTACATTAATAACATGCATTAGGCTTGAATCTTATCACACTACTCAACAAGGACATTCAAACATGAATATTCCAACATGGAGTTCATAAACATAGAGTTGAATAGAAGGACTACTCAAGAGGCCTAAAGAAGACACTAATGATTGAAATCCACTTATAAACTATGCAAAGCTATCCAAACTCACCATGTTATCTTCAAGAAGACAATCCATTTACAAAGAGGTAGGAGAGGATGAATGAGAGAGATAGAAAACACTACTATTAGCATTCATCAATTATCACATAAGTACACTAATTACAAGCATTTAAGAAGGTAATAAACAATTTAATTTAACAATTACAGGCATAGTAAAAGTGTTTAGTTGAGCATGGATTTTCCATCATCAGCCAAAATATCCTTAATCATCCATTTAAGGAAACATTTATAGGAGAAAATAAGAGAGGGAGAAGGATGATGTTAGAAGAACTCTAATGACAAGTGTCGATCCATCCAAATCAATTACAATCCAAGAAGAGAATTTAAAATTAGTTTTATCGATATCCATTTCATGTGTTACTTGTTTTATGATGCTTCTTCTTCAAATTGGTGTAAGCATCATTTCCTTCATGACTCATCCTATTATTCATGAATCTACCCATTATTGGCCTAGGAAGAGTTACAATCCCATATTTGGAACTTGGCATTATTGATCTAGCTTTTTGGAATCCTATCACATCATCATTGGATCTTCTATGATCCCTCAATATAAATTTCAAACTTTTTCATGTTATTAAGGCCCCACAAGTCAACCTTCTTGGTGCAAGATTGATCACCTATGGTTTCTCAGGCCTAGTTAACCACTTAAAAACTCTAATATCCATATAAATACCTCTTAATTGAATTTTTAAGGGTCATAATACCTCCACAATGTTTTAATAATCCTCTACCACTTGTTAGGAAGACTTGTAGACTTTAAAACTTGGTAAACAAGCTTCAAAAGACAATCTTCTAGGCCATATATCTTTATATTTTCTCCCGCACATGCTAGATAGTGACTCAAATAGGTGCCTATATGTATTCATAAGTCATCCAAATTATTATAAGGTCATTAAAGGACATTTGGATCACTTTGAAGTCCAATATTCTCCATCAAGTCTCTTGTAGCATTTAAGCAAGGTTTAAACAGGCCTATCATCTTAATGATGAATCATAAAGGTAAGGGACCTAATCCCTAAACTAATGCCACTAGGTTTGAGTATAGAGGGCTTAATAACATCTCTAATAGTCATTATATCCCATGCATCTTCTCCTCTAATATCTAACAAAGTAATTATGCCTCTTTGAGACCTTCACAAGGTACAAAAGGCTTTTAGAGTGGTCCCAACTCTTAAGCATTGTTCATAAAGCATAGTGTATTGACAAATGAACAAATGCCATGAATTATAAGTATTAAACCCCCTTTAAATCTTGAAATATATATTTTCTACCATACATTTTATTAGTGTAGCTTCTAAGCTTCAAAACTAGTATATTTGGCTTGCAAGACTGTGTATAGGACCAAGAAAGAGAGTTTTTTGGACTAAAACCTTCAAAGTGCATTTTTATTGGTTGAAAATTCCTCTAATAGGTCTAAAAAATTATATACCATGTTTATAAAAAATTTATAATAGACATTGACCTTCCAAAAGGTTTTTCAACTTGATTTCCATACTTTGAGGGTTTGTAAACAATTAGGCCAGTTTGACCCTAACTATCTTTGTTATGGTATATCTTCCTCAATTTAAGATTTCCAATCAACTCAATAATCTTATCAATGGTCTCTCACATCTTAAATATGCCTTTAAAAACTCCATCCTAGCTCAAAATGCATGTTCAATTCATATTCTACCTATTACATGCATGTAGGTCTCTATTAGGCCTGAACTCTCTTCAAGGGATCTTTGATCATATTGATGGTTTTAGTTTATTCATAATAGGTTTGAACATCATTGGAACCCTATCCAAATTATTTCAATATACTTTTCTTCTAAACTTCCTACTCAACACAAAAGATGCACTTTTTATTCATATCTAAGGTGTAGACCTGAAGGTCCCAGTCAAGCCTGTAGGTGTTCCTTCTTGGCCTAATATTTTTTGGTTCCCAAGAATGGTTATTAAAATAAATATTTACTTATATTTGTAGACACCTAAAACTGGCCATTAATAACCTCCAATCAGGCTTTTGACCAATTTCCAACCAAAATGCATAATTTGGCCTAAAAACACTAAAACACATTAAATGATGTGAAAATAGCATATTCAAATTATAATTTTGGCTAGGGTATCCCTAAATAGGGCAATGAAATTTATGGGCCAGCTAACTTTGATCAGACCATTTCGAGTCAAAATGCCAATTTTGCACCTACATGCTCTGAATTGCTCTTTCCTATAAAATATTTTGCACAAGATGCATGCCTTCATTATTTTCTATTGATATTATCCTAAATGGGAATACATTTCTAATGCATCAGACATGCACTTCCAATTCCAATCCAGTTGAATTTTATACCAATAACAAGACATTCTGATCAATTTGAGTAATTTATGCACAAAGTGCTTAAACATGCTTAAGAGCTAATTAACCCAAATCAAGGCCTAATTAATAATTCCATGGAAACTTGTTGAATACTTTTTTTTATAAATGAATATTGAATATATGCATCATTAGGTGACCTCATTTCTTGGGAAGACATCCCTAGGCCATAAATGCCATAAATATCAGGATTCATGCCCTCCATGCCTCATCAATGCCTTCCATGATGCCCTCCATACCTATCAATTTCCCGTTCTTCCAATGTCATGATGAGGATAATTACAAACTTAATTCCAAAAATTGGATTAATCCTCAACCACACATCTTCATCTCAAGATGGATGGTTCAGGTTGATTCTAGACATTTGCAAAAATCTATAAATAGGAGGCCTCACCACATAAATTTTAAGACATGATTATACAAAGTTATAATTCAAAATTGATTAAAAAGCTTAAATAAATTAGTGTTACCATGACAAATCGATTCCAAGCCAAGCCAAAAGCCAAAGGTGCTAAGGAGAGATGGAGGTAGCCAAGCTTCCATTGCTAAGGACTTCATGAGCACAAGCCAAACAAGCCACTGCAACAAGAATTTTGGAGCATCCAAGGAAGGTAAAAGAGGTTTATTTTACATTTTAGTTGTGCTTTTCATTCATGTTTTTTAACTAAGCTTCCCCTAGTTTCTAGGCCTAGAGATGTTATGATATTAGTGTGTTTCTTTCATTTTGTAACTAACACCATACTAACCATCCTCTCTTGAGTCAAATTCATAGATGACACTATTATATCCTTCACACATTTCCTCATCTCTTTCCCATGGATTACATAACTCCTTTGATGCTCATACCTCATCCTTCAATGTAGGGCGTATTGCACTTACTTGCAAATGGAGACCTGCAAGTCTAGAGACCTGTAGGTCAACATTGTTATCACTTTAAGCTCATTATGATGAATTATGTAGTCATTTTAGCCCTAAAATATCTCTATATTTCCTCATAATATTATTTATGAGGCTTTGGACTTGCATACCACTCTTGCAAGGCAAGATTTTTCTCTTTAATTCACCTTGCATAAGCAAATTTGTATATAGTTTTTAAACTTGGGATCACTGTAGGTTTATTGTGGAAGATTTTGTGTTGAGGTAACCCATCCTATTGAAAACTCATGAAAACCTAGTATACTATCACAATTATATGAAACTAATTCCCTCATTTGTTTATTTAGGATCAAATTATGTGGATAATCCTTCTTTTACCTAGGAATGCATATAGGTAAACCAAAAAACTAGGACTTCCCCTTTTGGACCTTATATCAACAAATAATCCTTGCCACGTAACCACATATAAGTGCACCATCAATTTAGACTTATCCTATCTAGTCCCACATCATTCCCAACATTGGTTAGTAATAATGGTCCAGTATTTAATCTTGATTGTACAATCACAACTCGATGGTCAAATATTACTATCCCAAGCCCACAACCATCCACCACTTTTATTATCATCCAAGAAACCATTCAACCTCAAAATAAACCATTCACTACTGACCAAGATAAGAAATTTTATATTATGGAACAATTGTAGAAGACACTAGCACAAATTTCTATTTTAGATTTCCTATGAATGTTAATAATCCACAAGAACATCTTGAATGAGTTTTTGACCTAATCCATTATTTTTAGTGACATATCCCTTGATAAATTTCAAGCTTTGGTTGGATACCTAGCTCCAACCCAACAAGTCACATTCAACCAAAGTGATTTGTCTTCCCTTGGCCCACTCCATAATAACCCATTGTACATATAAGTTTGTATCAGATGGCATAAAGTGAAATGTGTCCTTATAGACAATGGATCTAGCCTCAACATAGTGTATCTAAAGCTCATTAAGCTTATTGGGTACATAATGACATATCTCTAGCCAAGAAAAATAATTATCAAAGCCTATGATAATCAAGAAAGAGAATCACAAGGCATCATTAGTTTTCTAGTTATCATTGGGCCTTTGACCCATGATACACTTTGCCATGTGATTGATCTTGATTTATCATAAAATATGTTTCTAGGTAGGCCTTGGTTACATGAGATTCATGTAGTCCCATCAATGTTACACTAATGTATCAAGTTTTCCCACTCAAGGATGGAAGTGAATATTCTAAGAGATTTACACCCGTATGAACACTGCAAGCATCTTGAGTCTGAATTTCAAAGCTATAATTATCAGTATGATATGAATCCAAGTTCCAAATAGGATAAAGGAAAGGCTATACTTATTGATCCTTCATCAAATAATTACATAGATCCTAATACCTTGGATTTCCTTTCCCATATGCCACCTCCTGAAGCTTCCAATCATTTCACCATTTTAGGTAATGGGTCAAGAGAGTATGTGACCCATAATACATTTCATATTGCCAATATTCCTTAGAATTTGAAAACCTTTAGGTGACCCAAATTCACCCCACATATGCATTAATAATAAAATAATAAAGATAATGAACCTACCATATTCGTACTAGCATCTAGCTTAAGACCTGACCCTCTTAAAGGGGTTGAATCATGGTTGTATAATGACAACTAAGCTAACTGTTATAAAAATACAAAATATCCTATTTCCAATAGGATCATGGAGCATCACAATTATGAAGAAAGAGGCCTCAGACCAAATTAGCAAGGAACCATCGAGTTAATTTCCATGACTAATTATGAAAGACCTAATGAGATTTAAACTACCTAGGAGTGACCCCACATATCTTATTCAAACTCCATCACCAGTGACTAGTGATGATGATGACTACAGTGAAGTAGAGTCTGATCATAGCCTCATCTTTGATAACCTAGCTGAAACCAACCTATTTGATAACAATTCTATTTGTACCCTTACCTTGGCCATTCATCACAACCTTTTGTCATTATATTATCCTCAATTGATAGATTGGGACCAAAGAGAATCTAGTCTACCTATTAATGAGTTCTAGAATGACGAGGCATTTTATGATTTCTTAGGCTTTAGAGACAATGTTCTATTGGGAGATCACAAATTAGGATTCTCAATCACATTTGATCCTGCAACCTATTTTGGAGAGCGAGTGAACACCCTTAGCCAACAATAAATAAGTAAAACATTGATGTCCCAAAGTGAAAACCTCTTTGAGGCACTTTTTGACCAGGGAAAAAGTAAAGATAAAGGCCAATCTAGTGGTGAAAACCTATTTTAGGCACCATTAAATGGGGGTGTTCATTCTTCTTTGAATTTAGACCAAGAGACCACCAACGATGAACTTGCTTGTGGATCTAAGTTTAGCTTTAAGCAACAATAAGTATTTGATAAAATTCTCCAAGAATTTCTAACTATTTTTATTACATGGCCAGATCTCCCATTAGGGAACTCAGATTCATCATGCTTAAGAGAAGTTGAAGAGAAAGTCTTAATGGAGGACCCTGACATAATCCAACGGTTCAAGTCATTACCTACTATCTTAGAAGATGGTTCAACCCTTCTAGTCAAAGATGTAATAGAGATAAATATCAAAACTCCATTAGACCTAAAATGGATAAAATTAGGGGCATACCTCACTAAAGAGGAACATGACATCTTTATAGCTCTGTTGAGATAATTTATAGATATCTTTACATGGGCCTATTTTGACATGCCAGGTTTAGACCCCACCTTAGTTCAACACCACCTTGTGGTTAATTCTGATGCCAAACTGGTAAAACAAAAGTTACATAAGATGCATCCTCATATTATTGTATTGGTAAAGAAAGAGTTAGAAAAACTCTTAGAAGTAGAATATATCTGATCCATGACTACTCAGAATGGATCTCTAATGTGGTACCTATTAGTAAAAATATTGAAGGAATTAGAATTTTTACTAATTTTCAAGACCTCAACAAAGCTTGTCCTAAAAATTATTTTCCCTTACCTAATATCAACATGATCATTGACTCCACAGTAGGTTATGAAATGCTTTCACTCATGGATGGATTTTCAGGATACAACTAGATAAGAATAGCACCAGAAGACCAACATAAAATATCATTCACCACTCCATGGGGAATATTTTGTTATCAGGTAATGTTATTTGGCCTTAATAATGCTGGAGCTAAATATCAAAGAGCCATGACTGTCATATTCTATGATATGATGCATGATATTTTTAAAGACTATGTTAATGACATATTAGGAAAATACAAAACCAAGGCTGACCATCCAACAATGTTGCATGAGATATTTGAAATATTATAGAAGTAAAAATTTAGACTCAATCCAAAGAAATGTGTGTTTGGTGTAACTTCAGGCAAATTACTTGGCTTCATTGTATCTTGTAGAGGTATTGAAGTTGATCTAGCTAAAATCCATGCTATAACTAAGATGCCACCACCAACAAATTTCAAGCAACTTTGTAGTTTATAGGGTAAGATCCAATCAATCTGATGCTTCATCTCTCAGTTAGTATACAAGTGTCATCCATTTACACACCTTTTAAATAAGGGAGTTGCATTTCACTGAGATGATCATTACCAAGCATATTTTCAACAACTTAAAGACTATCTTTTTAATCTACCTATTTTATTACGTCCTATTCTAGGAATATACCTATCATCTATCAACCATGATCTCAGGACACTCTTGGCTTAACATGATGACAATGGAAAAGAGCACACCATATACTACTTAAGCTATACCTTGGTTACATATGAACACAACTATGCATCTATTAAAAAATCTTGTATGGACATGGTCTTCAAAGCTTAGAAACTATGCCATTACATGTTGAATAATAATACTATGGTCATTTAAAAAGTAGATCTACTAAAGTATCTACTATCTAAAATATCTTTGCAAGGTAGAATAGTTAAATGGATCATCCTTCTTAGTGATTCTGACATAGATTATGTCAATCAGAAGGCAATTAAAGGATAAGTTCATATAGATCAGCTTGTTGAAGCACCGCTCATAGACACACATCCACTCACATTTCAATTTTTTTATGAATCCATAATGACCTTCATTAACACACCCCTTGAGGAGCACCCTTAGAAGTTGTATTTTGATGGTTCATTTACTATGCATTGATCAAGGGTAGGCCTATTATTTATTACACCATAGGGGGATCTAATCCCTAAATCATTCAAAATCAGCTTTCCTTGTACAAATAACATGGCTAAGTATGAAGCACTTGTTGTAGGACTTCAATAGGTAGTGCATTAGAACATATCTCATCTCCAAGTTTATGGTGATTCTTAGTTAATCATCAATCAAGTCACAGATCATTTTTATACCAAAGATGATAAGTTGGCTCCATATAAAGCCATGGACAACACTCTTAAGCAATAAGTTTCTAATATTTAGTTTGATCACATACCAAGGGCTAGTAATAGAACTATAGATGCCATGGCTACTATTGGTTATTTTATTCAACAAACAGATAAAGTTGGAGAGTATCAGTTCCTCATCAAGAATTTGTCAGCACCAGCTCATGAACCTTCAATTATTTCCATGATTTGTGATATTGTTGGTCCAAATTCTATCTACTACTCAAACCTTTACAACTACCTTCATGACCAAGTTCTGCCTCCTAACCTATCTCAAAAACAAACAAAATCCTTCATTCATCATTCCACTTGTTATACTCTACTTGGATCCACCCTTTACCATCATAGTTTTGATAGAACTCTGCTTTGTTATTTAACTTTGGTAGACTCTACACTATCATTAGGAGAAGCTTATGAATGAGTATATGGAGCTCATTCTAGTGGGGAAGTCCTATCCAAAAATCTCTTGCATACTAGTTATTATTAGCCCATAATAGATGTAGATGCCACTACATATGTAAAGAAGTGTGACAAATGTAAATGGCATGCTAATTTGATTCATGCCCCAGTAAAAACTCTAAAACTGATGTTGACACCATGGCCATTTTCTACATGGGGACTTGACCTCATTGGGAAGATTAACCCCACTTCATCTAATGGCCATAAACATATCCTTACTGCCACTAAATATTTCATTAAGTGGGTTGAAGTTATACCCCTCACATGATTGGAAAGTAAATTTCCAAATTTATATTTAACCATCTCATTTACCACTATAGTATCCCCTCTGACATTATATCTGATAATGGAGGATCATTTAAGAACAAGGATGTAGACCAATTTTGTACAAAATATAAAATTACATAACATTTTTATACATCATATTACCCTCAAGGTAATGGCCAAGCCGAAGCATCCAAAAAAAACATTGTCAATATTCTCAAAAAGATTGTCAATGATGTGATCATGATTGGCACCTCCAGATATTCCTTGCCTTTTGGGCATACCATACCAATCATCATACCCCCACAGGAGCCACTCCATACTCACTTGTTTATGTTATTTAATCCATCCTTCCCATTAAGGTTGAATTGCCTTCACTACACATCTCTTTCAAGCATGTCCTAGTTGATCATGACTATCAAGTAGCTCGACTACAAGAGCTAGATCTACTTGATGAAAATTGCACAGATACACTCAAAAATCTTCAAGAATATCAAAATTGACTCAAAGGACAATATAATTGGCATGTTAGTTATAGAACATTTTAACTTGGTGATCTTGTTCTTACAGAAAACCAAAAGAATATCGTGACTGAGAAGAAGCATAAAGGGAAATTCAAACCAAACTAGATAGGGCCTTTCATCATCACTGCAGATTATGGATCAAGAGCATATAGGCTTGTTACACCAGATGGAGATGAACTTCTTGAGCCAATGAATATTATTCATCTCAATCGGTACTATTCTTGAGTGCTATGATGTATTGTCTATAAAGACCATTTTAGTTATACAATTTTATCACTATTCTTATTTATACAAATACCATCCTTATTCATCCTCTTCATCATATCCAATTTATATTTCCATTCTATCAACCTAATGTGTTATAAATCCTATCTCATTTGACCTTGGTTTTTGCCACTTTTTATGTAGTTTTAGCATTGATGTATCTGATTAGTTTCATCAATTGGTTCAAGTCCTTCAGACAAAGATCATATTTTGGGACAATGTGAAAGAAGTTTTTATAGTTGCATCCTTCATTTGTTATTCCTTTCTTACCACTAATCTTGCTACTAATTATAACCACCTTTGAGCAAATTAGTACCATTGATCTATGTTGTTGTGTCCTATTTATAACCATCTATGGGAAAAATAGGGACAAAATTAAGCCTTGATGTACCAACTTGCTATTTTTTATGTCATACTATGTCTTTTTATCAATTATGCCTATTTTGTTTGAATTAACTACTACACTAGTCACATTCCTCTATTGAAATGGTGGAACTACAGTGACTTGAGGTTCTACTCTGGGACTATGTGTGCAGTGCTTGATACTTATTGAGGTCATCTCAATTACCCTTTCCATGCACTCTCACCATTTTGAGAGCAACCTAAGCCACGTTCTCATCATTTGGTGAGCTTGAACCACTTAGTGTCTCATCATTCTTGATTTAGTTGAGATACTTCAAAAAAATTCAAAAACATTTAAAAAATCATTAGAAAAGAACAAAAACATTAACCACTTCTTTGCCTTAAGGATTCTAGGAACCCTTACTAAGTTACAAAAAAATCACTTGTTATTTAGTTTCCTCATCTTTTTTGGCCTTTTTTATCACACTTTCCATTTCGTAAGACCATTCCCATTCTTCTATCACATCCATTCTATTTATTTTCCTCAATCATCACATTCTTCCCATTCCCTAGGAGAACTACATTTGGCCTAAAGTTTTTTATTGGATATTACATCCATAGAACTATGTAGGTAGCATCCACTTGCCTAGTGCATATGGAGACAACTAAACCACCCCCTTCCTTTTTTTCTATTCCCCCATTTTGTTTATTTGTTAAGTTGTCACCTATTTTATAGGGGCAATGTTCGTAGGGTTTATATGGCTTAGTTTGTTTATTTATTTCTACTTGTTTTGTTTGTTTATCTACATGTTTGTTTATTTTTAGCACTATTGCCTTGATTCAATTTATGTGTGTTCATTGGGTGATTCCTTGCCCACACTTATACTCAAATCCATCCATATTCATATATTTACATTGTCATCATGGTTTTTATCATTGGTGTATTTTTTTTTATTGAGTATTAGATTACAAGAGTCGGTCCTCATGTATATTTTGGCCAAGTCCTCATGATGTTATACCATTATTCCTACCAACACATGATACAACAAACCTTAGCTTCAAGAAATCTATTCAGCAATGGTGGCATCTCTTTGACATCAACATCCTGATTCACTCCCAATCATATCCCAAATAGAGTAATTAACCATGAAAGAATTTCAACCTTTATTAGTTCAGATGAGTATATCCCTACTAGTAGGTTTTCTCAATTCATCATTACCCTCTGTGTTAGGTTATCATCATCCTCAACCAATTTTATCATGCTTTTCATAATCAAGGTCCAATGATTATAACTGCCTATGGTAAAATCATTGCACACCATCCCACCTACATTTCTCAATGATTATAACCACCTTTGGGAGAATAATTATGTTGTCACCACTTTAATTTTTTTGCCCATACAGGGGCATGTTGTTATCTTTTTTGTCTATCCTAAATAGGGCAGCTCCATCTTCTCAATGATTATAACTACATTTAGGCAAATCATTGTGTTATCATACCACATTACCACTATTGGGGTACAATGATTATAACTGCCTTTGGGAAAACCATTATACACCATGCCACTTGCATTCTCAATGATTTGGACTACTTTTTCAATATCATTGTGTTGTCACCCCATCATCTTTCCTTTATTTGGTTCCCTCTTTTTGCTTCTTTCTTTTTGAGGGACTGTTTCCTGACCTGCTTATCCTAACCACTCCCTTGAGGGGGAATCATATAGTTGGTTTATCATCATTTTATTTTTATGCATACAAGAACTTTTCATTATTTGAGAAGACATTACTATGCTTATAGCTTGCAACACCTTCCTAAACAAGGTCAAACTCTAGATACCTAAAACTAGCCACTAATAACCTCTAATCAGGATTTTGATCAATTTCCATCTAAAATGCACAATTTAGCCTTAAAAAACTAAAACACATTAAATGATATGAAATTGACATATTCAAATTCCAATTTTAGCTAGGGTATCCCTAAATGGGGCAATGCAATTTATGGGCCAACAAACTTTGATTAGACCATTCTGAGTCAAAATGCCAATTTTGCACCTACATGCTCTGAATTGTTCTTTCCTATAAAATATTTTGTAAAAAATACATGCCTTCATTATTATTTTTTTACAACATCCTAAATGGGAATATGGTTCCAATGCATCTAACATGGACTTCTAATTCCAATCTAGTCAAATTTTAGACCAATAAAAAGGCATTCTGATCAATTTGAGTAATTTGTGCATAAAGTGCTTAAACATGCTTAAGAGATAATTAACCCAAATAAAGGCCTAATTAATAATTCCATGGAAAATTGTTGAATAATTGTTTTTTATAAATAAATATTGAATATCTACATCATCAAGTGACCTCATTTCTTGAGAAGACATCCTTAGGCCATAAATGCCATAACTATCAGGATTCATGCCCTACATGCCTCATCAATGTCTTCCATGATGCCCTCCATGCCTCTTATTTCCACCTTCTTCTAGTTTCATGATGAGGATAATTAAAAACTTAATTCCAAAAATTGTATTAATCCTCAACCACACATCTTCATCTCAAGATGGATGGTTCAGGTTGATTCTAGACATTTATAAAAATCTATAAAGAGGAGGCCTCACCACATGAATTTTAAGACATGATTATGAAAATTTATAATGAAAAATTGATTACAAAGATTTAATCAATTAGTGTTACCATGCCAAATTTATTCCAAGCCAAGCCAAGCCAAGCCACAAGCCAAAGGTGTTAAGGAGAGATGGAGGTAGCCAAGCTTCCATTGCCAAGGACTTCATGAGAACAAGCCAAGAAAGAAACTTAAACAAACATTTTGGAGCATCCAAGGAAGTTAAAAGAGGTTTATTTTGAATTTTTGTTATGTTTTTCATTCATGTTTTTTAACTAAGCTCTCCCTAATGTCTAGGCCTAGAGATGTTATGTTATTAGTGTGTTTCTTTCATTTTGTTTTCATTTTAGAACTAACACCATACTAACCATCCTCTCTTGAGTAAAATTTATAGATCACACTATTATATCCTTCACACATTTACTCGTCTCTTTCCCATGGATTACATAACTCCTTTGATGCTCATACCTCATCTTTCAATGTAGGGCTTATTGCACTTACTTGAAAATGGAGACTTACAAGTCTGCAGACATGTAGGTCGACATTTTTATCACTTTAAGTTTATTATGATTAATTACCTAGTAATTTTATCCCTAAAATATCTCTATATTTCCTAATAATAGTATTTATGAGGCTTTGGACTTGCATACCACTCATGCAAGGAAAGATTTGTCTCTTTAATTCACCTTGTATAAGCAAATTTGTATATAGTTTTTAAACTTGAGATCATTGTAGGTTTATTATGGAAGATTTGGTGTTTAGGTAACCCATACTATTGAAAACTATTGATAACATAGTATCCTATCACAATTCTAGGAAACTAATGCCCTCATTGGTTTCTTTAGGATCAAACTCATGACCCTATTGACCTCCTCAATTGTAGGTTATACACAGTTTTTTAATATACATGAGAACATAATCTCTTTGCCTTTTTTAGGTATAACCAATGATTTGAGAAGGTGTGAATCAGTTTTAAGAATATAACCATACAAAAATAGTCTACTTTTCACTATTTTCATGCATTGGAGGCCCTCATATACTAGAATTTTGCCTGCTACCATAATCTATGTTGAATGCTTGTGGAAAACTATAGGTCACCATCTTGTTGTGAAGTTTTAGGTCCATATAGGAATTAAATAACTCTTTAATGAACTTTCAAATCATTAGGTAGGTGTGTAGTAGTTTTTATAGATTCACCATCATACCCTCAACTGTTAGAAACCCCAAAACATCAATAACTCCATGGTCTTTAACCTATAACCTACTCCAATTCTTTAATTTTTTGCCTCTTTTAGATTAGACATACCAAGTAAGACTTGAAATATCATATATAAGGATTTTGAAAGACCCCTTATATCATCTCCCATTGTTCTCATGTCTTTATCAAGATTTAAAATGCAACTACAAAGAGAAACCTAAGCTAGTAGGGGGTTTGTAGGGTTTTGGAGACATTTACCCTCTTAAAGATGGTTCATAGAGTTGGGAGCCTCAACCTGAGAACTATGGCCATGGATTATAAGGGAATAAAGGACCCTATCAACCCATAATTTCACTATATTCAACACTTCTTATTCATGAACTAAGTACAAACCAAATGAGCTCCTTGACTTGTCAAGAACCTGAGAGAGAAGATAAAAATGTTTTCTGATTTTTTTGACCTAAAAAAACATTGTCTGAGCATGGATTTGAGTCAGATGGACTTGGATAAGATTCAAACCTGTCATATCTCTCTTTCACCAATGTGAATACTTATAAAACATTTTATTATCCCTCTTTTTGTCATTGAAAACCTCTTGTAACTGTAGAGATGGATTAAAAAGATGGCTAGATCAAGCATTAGTCAAGAAAATAAACAAAAATGCATAAGAAAATAAAAGCTAAGAAAAATCTCTCAAACAATGTTTTGAAAATGGAAACTAATATACAATGAAAGAGATCACATATATTACCTTCCAAAGATCATCCCACCATCCAAATGCAAATCAAAACATGATTTTCCCCTTGATTTGGTGATTAAATCTTTGGAAATGATGCAAGGCAAAGCTCCTCCATCATCTCTTACTCACCAATGAAACTAGGCTCATGATATGAAAATCAATGTTATGCCTATCTTGAAGCTATCTGATTTCAAATTAATCATAATTAACACCACTCACAAATGGCTTGTGGAGATAATTCTACATAATAAGTTTACATAAATGAAGCTTAAGAATGGTGGTCTTGGCCCTTCTATTTATATATTTTTGAATTTGATCAATATCAACCATGACCATCCATCTTGAGAAAAAGATATGTGGCCATGAATTAATATAATATTATATAATTAATCTATACATACCCTCATAAATATTTGGAAGGAAGGGGCATTGAAGAGGCATGAGAGGCCTTAAACTTGATATTTATTGTAGTGATGGCTTATGGATGTCACCCCACAAATAATGTCATATGATGATCCAGATATTGATAATTAGTTTCCAACTAAAATATATTCAATAACTTCTATAGATTTTCAACTTAAGATCTTAATTTGAATTTATTTGCCTAACTGAGATTAATCAAATTTTATGTAATTATTTGAAAATTGGTGGCACGCAATTAATCAAACTGGTCATAATATCATATTACTAGGTCATAATTTTACTAGAGAGGATTTATAAGGTGATGTTAGTTGTGTACGAACCAACATCCCATTTAGGATGTTGTCGACACAAAATAACACTTGCACATGTCATGTGCCTCTGAATTTAGAGAAAAAATGATCCAGAGCACCAAAATGCATTGTCATCATTTTGATAGGAAATGATTTGAGAAAAGTTAATAATCACATAAAATGCATTTCCCCATTTAGGGATACATTAGTCTAAATTGGTAATTTTATATGACAAACTCGAACCATTTAGTGCATTTAAGTGATTTTGGCCTAAATTGTGTTTTTTCACAAATTTTGAGTAAGATTGACAATTTCAACATAATGGTGTTAGGAATAAGATGTCTAAATTTTACCCCTATTTGATAAGGTGTAGTGATACATTCAGGGAAAGTAATGTCTTTTCAAAGAAAAGAGTTTTCAAGAAGAATTTGGAAGGAAATGACCCATGATGCCCACTCGAGAGGACATACGAGGATGAAAAAGAAGGATGGACTCTTGAAAAGAGAGGCAAAGTGAGAGATTAACCCATGGAAAAAATTAAATCCATACAAGTTAATGCTTGTATGTGTTGATGCCATCAATGATCAAAATATAATTATAATATAGTGGTCCCAAGAATGGGGGAAATGAAAGGATACAATCCAAAAATTATTAGCAACACATTTTGAACACACCCAAAGCTAGGGTGCAAGTTGCATGCTTATGGAATGATCAATCTCAAAAAAAGTTGCACAGTAAAGTATTTCTAGAATGAGGGAAAAAGTCCACAAAGATTAGAATTAGAAAAAATAAGAGAGCATTACTTCATAGAAAATAAGATAATAATGTGCCGCAATAAATCATATTTGATTGGTTGATACAACAATTTTGCCCCAGTAGGGTGAATTTTGATCATTGATAATTAATTGTTCCCCTATAGAGCTGATTCAGATTTATGATTGGCTAAAATGTTATGACCCAATTGGGTAAATTGGTAAGCAATAGCTCAAGGATATAACCTAATGCATAGATTAAATATGAGTGGGTGCAAACATAGATGTGATGGTCTAATGACTAAAACAATCATAAGAAACTAAGCATATAAGGATGCACAAAGTGATGAAAGAGATGAACTAAAGAATGAAGATGGTCAAGCTAACCTAAGATACGTTATGTATCCAAGCACTACCTACATAGTCCAGATGGACCTCAAGCCAATTTAGTTCACCCAAAAGTGAGAGAAAATGGAATGAGGGATGAAGAATAGAAGAAAAATAGACCACTATTCGATTAGACTCATAATGTATGCCAAGATATACATGTTTTGCATAGATTCAGGTGTGTAATCCATCAGTACCTATTTTTATTGATGCACTTGAGAGTTGATCATTGAAGTTGCATCAATTTTGAGACTTGGATCCAAAGCACTAAGTGATTACTATATCAAAATGAAATTTTCCATCTTAAGTATGAATAACATATGATGACATTATAGTTAAATTTTGATGAATTGGTTCAAATGTGAATATTTATAACTAAGTAAAATGATAAGAACTACCAATACCAAAGTTAAAACTACTAACATTTAAACAAAAACAAAGAAAAACAAAACATAGATGAACCAAACTTAAAATCAAGATATGAAGAATCAGGTTTGAAGTAAGAATAAGAATGTTTAAAAAAAAAAGTCAAGAACATCTTAATTGGCAACATGAAGGCAAGATATGAATAATCAAGCTCCATTGTGTTATCAATATGTTCCTAGAAAACAAAACAAAAGAACAAGACCAAACAACAAAATAAAAGACTAAGAAGAAACAAAAAAGGAAGAGAAAAAAATAAAGAAAGAGAAAAAAATAAAGGAAAAGACAAGAAATCACAAAAAAATACTAATAAAAATCAAATAAACACACACAAATAAGAGTTACTGTAATTTAAAAACAATTTTTCAAGTATGTGTAGTAGAGGCATTACTTTTTACAATAGCATAACAAGAACAAGGACACAAAGTTGTTGCCAAGTGATAAGGAAACAACATGGAAGAAAATGGGGGAAAAAGAATAAAAGGAAGGGGGTGGCCAAGATGACTCTAGATGTACAAGACAAGTGGACATTGCCTACATAATTTCATGGATGCAAGATCCAACATGAACTTCAGGCCAAATGTAGTTCTCCCAGGAAATGGGATAGAATAAAATCAATGATAAAAAAACATGATTTATGTTGTAGAGGAAATGGGAAAGGGGATTGCAAAATAGAATGAGTGTTCAAATTTTTACTTACAAAATGACAAGAGCATTCAAATCTTTTCTTGTAAAATGGCAAGAGTGTTCAAATCAGTGCTTTTAAAATAGAAAGAATGTGGAATAATGAGAATGTAAAAAAATGTAAGACCATGTTTTTTTTTTGGTTTTGTCAATCATTTTATAATGTTTTTTTTTTGGAATAAGCAACAAAAATGAAATATTAAAAAAATGTGTAGGGAAATACCTAGCTGAGGATATGCACATCCATAAGTAAGCATTTAAATAATAGATAAATCAGTTTTAATGATTGTCATAGATATAAACAATGAAACAAGGAACTAACTAATCAAGGAGTTATATGTCCAAGAGTAGGAGTTCCTATAATAGCTAAATATGGATATAATGGCCCATGTTCATAAATTAGTGAGAGCAAGGTCCTATTTAGGAAATAATGCCTACCAAATAGTAATAAAATAATAGAACAATATGGAGTAGTAGATAAAATCTAAAGAGTCATCCAATAGTCAAAGATCCTAAACTAAAGATGTATTCGTGTTCACTTGTCTATAGAAGAAGATGAAAATTATTATCCTTGTTGATCTGCTTTGTATAAATGGTATTAAATGTGTTCATAATGCCTATGAGTCATAATCAGGATCATAATCAGTTAAGGTATAAAATATGTCCAAGTTACAATGGCCTTGGATATGAAAATAATGTGGTTCTCAAAGAGAATGGTCCAAAAATAATATGGTCCAAAAGAGGATAGTCTAGAATGAATATGGTCCAAAATAGGATAGTCCAAGGTGGGAAAAAATGTGTCAATAGTGCCAAAAGTGTAAAGTTTTAACTATCTAGAGTCATGAAAATAATATGGTTCTCTAAATAATGGTTCAAGGTAGGTTAGAACAAAGAATATGGTCCAACATGGGATGATCCAAAATATAAAATTTAGGATAAAATAACTTCATTTCAAGTTTCCCCTAAGAAAAGGGTTTTTATAGATAATGGTTTGAATGGTTGTCAAGCATAAAACCTCTTAAGGTGCACAATGTTCATGGCCTCTAGAAGTTATTCACCATTTGGAGTAGCCAGTTAGTATGCCCCTGATCCATAGTTTGTTGTGACCACATACGGTCCCAACCAATTAGGTTGTAACTTGTCTTTTTTCTTGTGTTCAACATTTGTGTTCTTTTGGTTCTCTTTTAAGACCAAGTCACCAATCTTAAACTCCTGATGGAGAATGTGCATGTTGTAGCTTCTCTACAATATGTTATAATAGGATTTCAAGGTTTTTAGGGCAGCCAAATGCTTACCATCAATAAGTTCTAGTTCTTGCAATCTTGAGACTCTATATTCCTTGTTATTTTCTATATGTTTTAAAGAAACTCACAATGAAGGTAGCTCAATCTCAATCGAGATAATAGCTTATGTGCCATAAATAAGGGAGTATAGATTGGATCCTATAGGGTTTCTATGATTTGTTTGGTAATCCCAAAGGTCAAGAAAGATTTTTAAGTACTAATTATGACCAACATCATTGATAATCTTCTTTAAAATGGCTATAGTGGTATTATTTGATGCCTCAACTTGTCTATTACCTTGCAGGTTATATGGTGTGGATTTCTTGTGCTTGATTTTAAATTTGTCACAAAGGTCTCTAACATCTATGTTTATAAAGGATCCACCATTATCAGATATAATACATGCTATAATTCCATTTCGACAAGCAATATGCTAATGAATTAATTTGGCTATCTACCTCCTAGTAACATAAGTGAGAATAATGGCCTCAATCCACTTAGTAAAGTACTTGATAACAGTCAAAATATGCTTATGGCTATCTGAAGATGTTGGGTTTATTTTTTTGATGAGATCGAGACCCAAGTATAGAATGGGCATGGTTTTATGATTGGCTATAGTGGTAAGGAAGGTGTGTGTATCAAATTTCCATGTTGTTGACATAGAACACACTTCCACACATAATTGTAAGCATCTGTCTCCATTTTTGGCTAATAGTAGCCTATTTTGAGGATCTTCTTTGTGAATACTACACTATTTTTGTGGGCCCCACATATTCTTTCATGAACCTCCTTAAGCTCTAGCTTGGATTCTCTCAAAGATAAACAACTAAGTAGCATTCCATCATAGCCTTTGCAATAAAGCATGTTTCCAAGGAGGGTATAATGAGATATGCAGTAAAGGAAACATTTTTGTTGATTGGTGGAAAGGTAAGGTGTAAAAATGTGATCATGGAAATAATTATAAAAATCTTGGAACCAAGGTAATTCAAGTGGGGGATTGGGACCAACAATGGTGCATACCCTTTTTGAATTTGGGAAGACATGTGCAGGTTGTCAGAGGTTTTTAACGAGAAATTAATAATCTTTAACACTACTATCAATCCTTATCATCAACATGTTGGAAGTAACTTTTAATGGTGGGTGAATCAATTGTATAACAAAACTATTCAATTTCATCCATCATTTCATGAAGCATTCATTTACATAAAGGATCAAATGCATAAGTAAAACAATTATACAAGCATACAATAAGAGAACACAAAAGTTATATGGGAAACCATATTTTGGGATAAAACCCATTGATCCATGCACATGGACTATAGTCCTATAATTTTAAGATTCAAAGTTTAGTGAAGCACCCACTTCACAAGGAGCTACAACCCCTGCCTAGTTGAGTACCCACCTAATTAGTCTTCTACAAGCTCAATCTTGCAAGGAAGATCCAACCCCCTTAGGTAAATTATCACCAAAAAAGTCACCTATGATCTATGGTAACCTAAAAACACTTGTTTCTAACTCAATTATAGATGTCAACCTTCTCTTACACTCTTTATCCTTTAATCTCACTTAAACAGTCTCTTAGGCCTTCTCGCTCAATTAGCCCTCTTCTTGGTAATATTAGGTTGATTGACCTTGTTTAAAACCTATAGAAACATAGTTATAAATTCATGACATATTTATTTAAATCTTATGATTATATTCAATCCCTCAACATATTCATAAAAACTCTATATCCTTCGCTCAATGGATGAAATAAAGAGTTAAGGATCTCGACCGACTCAATTCTTTTTTTTCACCCATATTGGCCATCCAAAATCCTAACCACATTTTTATTATGAATTAAATATATCAATACACATGTTTCATTAATTAAAAAAACAATACATTAGTTGGTCATAGTCCATAAGGACCAAATTCACCATTAGGCCTAATGGAGACCTAATGTAATTAGGTTTGTCTTATCCACACGTTACCATTTAGACCCTTAGAAACATGTCCTATATTAAAAAATAGATTAAAAACTTCATAAATGACTCCAATATACCATTTATAAGTTCATATTATGTCTCTAATCTCCATTTGACCCATTTCACTACTTAGACCTACCAATTAGGTCTCCTCACCAATAGGCCTTCTTACTGCCTCTAAGTTTGTTTTGCAAACTTAAACCAAATACACAAATCTCCCATATAACCCATGAATAAAATTATATGAATAATATCACATTAATTAAACAAATTACCAAAATTATTTTGTCTCCACCACCCAAGCCAAAGGGCCTCAATAACACTCGTGTAGATGACCTACTCATAAACACTAAACACTATCAAAACACAGTCAAAATAATTTGACTCTCCAACCTTGATCAGGGAATTCCAATGAGAAAAAAATAATTAAAATTATATTATTATTCATTTATAACATCTTTGATAAATTTTAATCATTCATATTAGTGAAAATTGACTTAGGAACATCTTCTTCACACACATAGAAAAGTTGTCTCTAGGACCAAAAACATAGTTAAGAAAATCAACTTATAAAACACTTGTGGTGACACTTATGTGATCTTAAAATGGATTTATGTGAAAATTTAGCATCCTATGAACATATTTGGATAGATATATTAAATGGTCATATACAAATATTATTCTTATAGACCAATCTCACTATGTCACTCTAACCAGACTCCATTATGCTAAATAGACTAGTTTGATTACAACTTTTTGCATAGGTGTAGCCATAATCAAAAATTATATACCAAGGGAATATGAGTGATGGGTATTCAATAATTAACCCATGTCTTAATATCCATCCCTATTCCTTTGCAACCAATCCTTAATCTCATTCTCATCTAGTTTCTTCATTGTTCTACTCATTAGGCCAATTTAGCGATAGGCTAACTTCCATGATCAATTTTTAAAATTTTGGTTATGAACCTACTCATAAAATTTAATAAGAATAAAATATAAGTCTTTAACATAATCCTCCATCCACTTTCATGCTTTGACCTGGTTAACCATTCTTGTAGCATCAAAAACCCTAAAAATAAGGGTTTTCATGTAGCTTTTATTCACTATTAGGAAAAAGAAACCACCTGAGGAAACCTTGAAGAGTCCTTTTCATGTTACAAACACCAAAATAGGTTAAATGAACCATTCTAATTCACAATCTATTAGATATTTTCTATCAAGTCTTTGTAAGGGTTTTAAGAGGGTTTTGACCACTTTACCTTTGACCCTCAATCCTAAAACCAATGCCAAGGAATTAACTTTAGGGACTTTCCCCAAATATCATGAAGTGATTAGGATCTCATTCAAAGGTTGCATGTGCCAATGAGCATGAGAAACTTCTTCTTGGGTTTGCAACACCCTTTTCTATGCACATAATCAACCTTACCATCAAATTTCTTGATTTCTTCTTCAAGTATTAAATTTAAACTTGGTAAACATGATTATCATAATCCCTCACACCTTTGTAAATTCTCTCAAGGATCTGACATCCTTGGAAATGATCATTACCCCTGCTTAGGCCACTATAAGTCACTTTGTCATCTAAACCTTATAATATTAATCTTATTTATACTATGAACACAACCTAAAGCCTCTTTTACTATCTTCAACACTTCATCCACATGTTATAAAACATCATAACATTCACTTATACTACCAACCTTGTTCACTTAGGTCTCTAGTGGCTCAACATGCCATGTTACCACGCCTATGCCATTTCAATAGGTCCCTCTATTAAGGCTTCAAAGACTCAATATCAAGAAAAATAATTATAAATCAAAATGACATCAATGAAAATCAAAATGACATCAATGATAAATTCATTCATACCTTGTAACACATTCCAAAAATGTCGCAATTATTTCCATTACATCAACTAGTTTGTTGTTGGCTCTTGGTATTTGTTCAAACTATAAAGATTTAAAATGAGTCTTGAGATTATAAACAATAAGATTTTAAGGTACAATCTTGTCATCTCTAGTTTTATATTGATCAATGGTATGATTGATAATCAATTGGGAATCACCATATGCAATTAAATGTTGGATATCCCATTGTATGGAAAGATCTAGTCCTACAATAATTGCCTCATACTCAACCATATTGTTGGTACAATTAAAATTGATGTGAAATGATTCGAGAATAATATCCCCTTGTGGTGTAATCAATAATATGATGAATCTATATCTCATATAAATTAAGAAACCATCAAAATATAGTTTTCATTATTTAGGTTCATGCTGCACTTCTTCCACTACCATGATAGAATCATCTAGAAAGTTGAATTGAGTGGTTAAGTGTCTATAATAGGGGTTTTTACAAGTTAATAATTAATAACCTACCCCTTGATAGCTTCCTTATTTTGATACTCAACATCAAATTCACTTAGGAGCATGACCCATTTAACCATGCAACATGTGAGAGTTGCTTTAGATAATAAAATTTTGAGAGGATCCACCTTAACAATAATGATGGTTTTATTATTCAGCATAGAATGTCACAACTTTTAGGAAGGGAACACCATAGCTAAACATGCCTTCTCCATAGGTGTATAATTTTATTCATAAGCCACCAGTGTTTAGATTAAATAATACACAACATGTTCTTTAACTTGATCATCATGTTGGGCCAAAAGTGCCCCCAGTGCATGCTCAATTATTGATATGTGAAGAAGTAGTGGTTTTCCAGGTATTGGTAGTCTCAAAACTGGTGGATTGGACAAATATGTCTTGAGATTCACAAATTCTAATTGACACTCTTCATCCCATTGAAATGTGACCCATTTCTTCAAGACATGAGTAAATGGGTGGCACTTATCTACTAGTTGAGAAATGAACCTACAAATGGACTAATTTTTAGCTATTTAAGATTTGAAGGTGGATGCATTTCAAAAATATCCTTGACCTTATAAGGTTTGAATTCGGTCCCTCTTTGATATATAATTAACCCTATAAATATTCTTGATTTTTTCCCAAAGACACACTTCTTAGGATTTGGGTGTACTTTATATTGATAAAGTCTCTAAAAGATTCTTTATAGAACATTAGGATGTCCATCACATGTTCTTGATTTTGTTAATATGTCATCAACATAGTCCTCAACAATGTCATGCATTATGCCATGTAATATTATAGTCATGAAAAATGATAAGTGGCTCCAACATTATTTAATCCAAATAGCATGACTTGATAACAGAATGTTCCCCATGGGTGGTTAACACAATATTATGTTGATCTTCTTGGGATATCTTGATATGATTGTATCCAAGAAATTCATCCATGAGGGGCAGAATCTCATACCTTTCATTAGAATTGATGATCATGTTGATGTTGGGTAGAGGAAAATCAACTTAAGGGCATGCTTTGTTGATATCTCTTAAATTGGTATAAATACATATACCTTATGGATTTTTTCTAACTAGAACTATGTTTGATATCCATTCAGAATAGTCTAATGGTCTATTGAATCTTTCTCCCAATAACTTCTCCAATTTGTCTTTTACCAATAGAGTGATGCATGGATGCATCTTCCTCAACTTTTTCTTAACTGGCTTGGCATCTAGATGAATAACAAGGCAATGCACAACCAAATTAGGGTCTAATCCTGGCATGTCTGAATATACCCATCCAAAAATATCAATAAAATCCATCAAAATGGATATAATGTGTTGATGGTATGATTCAATAAGGGATGCTCTGAGTTAAACAATTTTTGAATCATCATATGTTCTTAGGTTTACTTCAACTATATTTTTGACAAGTGTAGAACCATCTTCTAGAATTGTAGGCAAGATGTGATCGTGATCATATTCTTTTGCTATAGTTTTTTATTATTCCTCCCACAACTCTAGATAATGTGACAAATCTAAATCCACCTTCTAAATTAATGGCCAAGTAGAAAAAATATTCATAAATTCAAGAGCAAGATACTCAAAAATTTGGTGTTGTTCAGAAGAGATGCTTGTACTAGATATTGTTTGATGGAATTTGAGCTTCTTTTTGGGATGAGAAAAATTTCCTATCCAAGAGTGCCTAAAATAGGTTTTCACTCGAGGGCTTATCTTTTTCTTTACTTTTTCCCTGATTAACAAGTGCCTCATAGAGGTTTTCACTCAAAGATCTCAATGTTTTATCTTCTTTATGACCAAGAAAGTTTTCCTACTCTCCAAAGTAGGCAAAAATATCCAATGAAAAATTAAAGCCTTATTTATGATTGCCAATGGGCAATCCTTCTCTAAGGCCCATATATTCTATAATTGATTCTTCATTCTGAAACTCATCAAGGCATATGACCAAATTTTGTTGATCCCAATCAATGAGTTTGGGATGATAAAATCATAGGGAACAATGGGGTGTTAAGGTCATAATGGAATTTGAATCAAATAAATTCGATTCAACAAGATCATCAAAAAGGCTATAATGGGATGCTACATCACTACCAGGAGTCTCTTCACTAGTTGATTCAGAAGAATCACTATCAAAATTCATGAGGTCACTCCTAAGTGGTATAAATCCAAGACCATGATTTAAATTAGGTACACTAGTTGATAAAGGTTATAGGATTTCTTGTGCTCATGGGTTAAGGCCTCTTCCTATATAATCAAAATTGTCTATAATCCGATTAGGGATGGGATATTTTAGATTATAAAAATAATTAGCAATGTTATCAGAATATAACCAATCTCCTTCAGTGAAAACCTCTCAATCCTATTTTGGCAAAGTAGTAAGTGCAAATACCATAGGTAGTTTATGTTGTTCTTTCTTCTATTTCCATATCAATTTGGGTCTATTAGGGCTTTTGGAAGGTTTGGGTTTACCAAATGTTTTAGGAGACTTTAGCAACTTAACATAATGGAAGGCATCCTTAAGACCATATATGGAAATGCACACATCTATTAGAATAATATATTTTGCAAGAGTTATGGGAAATGGATCAGCCAAAGTAAATGTAAGGTCATTAGGGTTAATATAATTAGATTTTGGTGGATGTGAAACTATTTATTTGTTCTTCTATGTAACAACTTTAGAACTTGGATAATAGTTATTATTTTGGAATTCAACCTTTAAATGTTTACAATACTGATAAGGCTATAGATTGGTAGGAATAGTAACCTCAATCTCTTCCTAGAGAACTTAAGCACTAATGCAAGGTAGATAGAATAGCTTGTAGTTCATGTATCTAAGGTTGACCAAGAAGTATGTTATAAGGCAACTCAATATCCATAATATGTAACAAAGTGTGATGAGAAATAGACCCAACAATGATCATCAAATAAATAGTACTGGAAGTCTACCTCTCCACATTATTGTAAGCCTTTATGGTGATTGTCTCTAGATGGATGTCCTTCACAATGTAACCTAATCTCTATACTAGTTTTAGGGACACTATATTCAGCCCCAAACCATTATCTATAAGAACCTATTTGATCTTATGGTTTTAATTGACTACCTCAATATACAAGGGGTTATTATAGCTCAAACTAAGAGTTGACATGTCTTTTTGATAAAACAAGAGTTATCAAAATGAAGATAAATGTCCCACTAGTGTTTGGAACTATTCAGGATTTATATCATTGGGAACAATGGATTATTACAAAAGGTTGTTCAAATTAGTTCTATGGACTTTAGATGTACACAATATATCTAAAATAGAAATCCATACATGGGTTTTACTCAGTTGGTCTGATAGACTATAAGAAATTTAAATTGTACGATGAGATGGTCTGGCTTTGGTTGGCACAGTGTTTGGCTTTGAATCTAAAGGCATAATGTTCATGTTGGGTTCAATGAAAAAAGAGGGTAAAGGGCCCTAGGGAGTAAATTGTGAGCATCTAGTTGATATTGTGTAATCTAGAGGTGGTAAGGATCCATTATAATTAGAAGATGAAGGCAAAGGGCCTTGGAGGGTGACTCATGTGCATCTAGTTACATTAGAGCAATTTTGAGTCAACAAGGAGCCATTATAATTAGAGGAAGGATGGGGTATAGAAATAGTAACATGTACAAATAGAGGTGCAATAAAATTGCATGAATTTGACATGGAATTACTAAAAAGAGTGGGTGTTGACCTTATAATAATGGGTTCAATAATATGAGGCATATAAGATGGTTCATAGGTTTTAATAGTAACGGTGGTAATGTGGGTTGTATAAATCCATCCCATGGTGTTTTTATAATTGTAAGACATGTTGTTTTAACCCAACTTATTAGTATGGGTATTATGATCTTGATTACAATCATGCTAATTATGATTTTGACCTTGAGTTTAATTCTACCACTATTTCTGCCCTTGGTTCTAATTATTCCCTATACATTGTTGATTATGTCAAGGAAATGGATCTTTATAGATTCCCATATCCTGATTAGTGTTCTATGAAATAAGTTTGATCTCAACTTTTCCACTTTTAGTAAAATATTCAATAATGTACTGCAATTGGATTCAAAAATAAGCACCATGACAAATAATATGATGGAAGTTATAAAATTCATTTTCTTGATACCAATTTGGATTGGTTTGATTTATAGGAAATGGCTTTGATATAGGCCACATAATCAGGTTAGCTACTACAAGCTTTTAGAACACTGCCTTGATGGGCTCTCCCAATTTGTTAAAGACTTTGAATTGATTGTATAATATCCTTCATGGAGGAAATCTTTACAAATTATTTTTTCAATTAGGGGGATCTAAGTACACATTTGGAGCTGGTAGAGCCTACACCATTTGTACATGTCTTATTTAAGTTAATCCATTCCCTACCATGTTCTTGTTCTTGTTGAGCACCTTAGGTTTCTCTTATACAACCATTTGATCTAATGATTGGGTTTGATTTGATGTTTGACCCTACACATAAATCTTGACAAGGCTTTTGGTGATAAGCACCTTTTCAATCTATATACCTTGTTTATGATTCTTCAAATGTGTTTATGTAAGAAAGTTGTAGATTGTGCACAACCTCAGGGTGTAATTTATGTGCAAAAATGTTCTCCAACTATTTGTATAGAAAATTATGTTGAAATCAACTAGCTAATGTTCTCCACCTTTTTAGATATGTCACGAATCTTTCTCCATCCCACTATTTAGCTTTGCACAAGTCAACAATAGTCAACTCATGTTCAATATTGTATGAGAAATGGTTGAAAAACTTTCCAAATAAATTATTCTAACCCATAACTGATCCCTTGGGTAACTTAAGAATATAGTCTAAATCTTGTCCCACTAAACTTCATGAAAATAATCAAAGTAAGAAAATGCTATTGTATGCTACCTCTTGGCATAGCACAAAAAATTATTGAATGTGTTCATGAGGGTCACCCTTTTCTTTGTATTTTTTAAATTTGGGTGCCTCAAGATGAGGTATAAAAGAGACTTAGAGAATTCTTAAATCAAATGGATATGGACATATCTCATCAAATTTATACTTATTTATTTTGTTACATGTCTCCAATCATGACACAATTTCTTTCATAGAATTCCACTCTTGCATGTTTGGTGCATTCATGGGTGGGACATAATGTATTTGAGGTGGTATTTTCCCCTGTTGCATGGATTTATTAGGGATATACACCCTATGATCCATGACTTTGTTTTGGTTCACTCCTTGAGTTAAGTGAGTGGCTGATTCCTGGGAATCTACTTCCTTGAATTATAAGTGCTTTATTGATTTTGGGGAGTCTATGGTCTATTCACCAAACTACATTTTGGTTGAGATGAACTAGCTAAATTGTCTTTGATAATTTCTTCAATTTACACTAAATGTTTTGGTCTTTGATTCTATGAAGGATCATGAGATTTTTGATGATTGAAAAATGTATGATATGTGTCTAGCGAAACATGTTGTAGAACATCTTGGGACTTAAGTTATTTAATTGAGACATCTTGATCCATCATATTTGTGTTCTCAACTAAAGTTTGTGTTGGTCCAAACACATTCCCTTGTTCCTTGGAAGCGTCATTATGGATAGAAGTGGAAACTAAAGAGTCTATCAAGTCCATGATAAGTTAGTCTGCATGCCATTGATTTATCTTTTGATCTTCATGACAAGATGTTGATCAGTTGGTTTTTAATTTATAATTACTTCCTTTCATTTGATAGAAGAATCAAAATTTGTTTTTTCAATATTAGCAAGGAAATATTCTCGTTGTTGTTTTTCTACCCTAACCAAGGTATGAATTATTCTATAGGAAAGTTTGAGGGTAATCTTGCACCTAATTTAATTAACCTTGGGAATGCTTCATCTTTGTCCTCTTAGGGTTGATATTCCAAATAGTCTTCCTTAGATCCTATAGTCATGGGAATGTCCTCAAATACCATGAAATTGTCTTGACCATCATAAAAGTGTTCCTCCTCATAGGTAGGGTTGTAAGAGACCCCATGATGAGTGTACCTTTGATTCATGTCTAGAAATGTTTTCCCTACATTTGACAAGATTTGGAAACTATTTTGCAAATGTTAATAAGGTGTGTTTTGAATTTCTCAAAACAAGTGACAAGGTAATAAATAGGCTATAATAAAAATGATGTAGTGTAGTACCACACAATTAGAATAAATGTTCACAAAATTAATCAACCTTGGGTAGGGTTGAAATCGTATAAAATAGAAGAGGGTATGATAACTCAAAAACCTAGGTGTAAAATAGTACACCAAATGTAGATTTAGAGATACGTCAATACCATAAAATGTAGTTTAAATTCAACTATTTACTATAAGAAAACTAGAAGAAATCCCTTCGGATTAGGAAGGTGACAATGTGAACTAAGAAACTCAAGATATGAAAACATATGAGAATTTCTAAGTATAAAACTAGAACCAAATGGCTGCCACATGGTAATAGGAGGTAGAATAAAATGGTTTTTATATAACTTAGGGCATAAGAAACACGCTAGATAGCCTAAATTCATAATGATCAAATGATGATGAGTCTATAAATGGGCTTCAACCCAAATAGGGAATCATACCCAAGTTAACTCAAACCAAGTGCAAATGGTAAACCAATTAAAAACCTTATCTCAAAACTTAGAAAGGTGAGATTCTAAATTTGAATTAAAAAGTGAAGGAGTTAAATATTTTTGGAAAATAGTTTAACTCAAATGGGTAGCATAATTGTGTTATTTAGACAAATACAAACACAATGTTTAAGATGAGGTTTTGAACAAGGCAAGGATGATTTGGATTTGACCAGTGTAATGCGTCTTTGTTCAAGAAATGGTGATGAAAAATGTGTATGGTTATGATATGTTGTTTACAAACAAATTTTAGACTCAAACAAGACCATGTAAGTAAAGGAAAAGACTAAATACAACTAAGTAAATTGTCCTAAGCCCTAAACCAATAAGGTTAATTCATATTATTGAAATTCATCTACATACATGCTCTTGTGAGGATTTTAAGTGCTAATCCAAAAATAAAAGTGCATGAAGTAGTAGGGTTTTACACCCACCTTCTCCCAAGAGATTGTATGGTGACATGAACCTTTGAGATACTCACCCTGCATCAACAATATGTCCACAACAAGTGAGGTTGTTCTAAAACTTAAATTTTTTACCATATAGATGGTCCTAAGCATGGCTAATGCTATAGATACCTCACATCAATTAATTTCATATTGATTAACTTACTATGCAAAGGTCTATTCCTTTGCATAGTGATTCCATCCATGTATTATTTAGTGGAATCCCCTAGTTAACCAAACCTAACTCAGGTTTTTGTTACAAAAAGAGAGGTTAACCGCTCAACCCCTTGGCTCTCACAATATGCATACCCTAATTTATATACCCCATTGTGGAGCAGGGTTAAAATAATGTCAGGAGATGAAACCATATGTCAAAGCTTCCCTAAAGAACTCATGAAGAGGCTATGAACTCCTCTCCACAAGCCAAGTTACATAAAATAAAAACTAAGTGAAAAGAATCTAGAGGTTATTTTAGATCACCTAAACCATACAGGTTTTTGGGAGAGCCTAAACAATTTTATTTTCATGTCTTAGACAAAGGCACAGTCATAATGAAAAGGTGTTTTTGGTAACCCAAGTTCCCTAGAGGGGATAGGGGGAGAACATACATGCACTATTTGTTTTTCTCAAAGAAAAACAAAGAAGTAATAGATGATTTTTCATAAAACAACACACTTTTTAAAACTTTTCAATTTAAGTGAATGCTAGTTTTAAGAACCAAATTGAAATGTTTAATGAAGTTCTTGGCCCCTTGGCCTTAGTTTTCAAAAAAATTGAAAAACTTCACAAAATAATTAAACAACCCATCTAAGTTCCTTTTAAACACCAAAGGGAAGGTTCAAGACTTAAATCATACTCAAATTTTGTCACTTTTACACGTGGGTCCTACAAAGGTTAGAGAGTTTCCTCCTACTTTGAATCATAATTGATAATGAATCAAGCAAGTTTTAAAAAACTTGTTCTTTGGTTCTTTATTTTTAAAACACAGAGATTGATGGTGGTCAATAGTGACTGATGTTGGTTATAGTAAGACCGATGTCGATCATAAAATAATTGATGTCAATTGATAAAGATTAATAACAGTCACTTGTGAACCCTTAGGAAAAAAATATTTTTGATAAAAACACTTGTTATCTGAAGGTTAGAATAAAATCTCTAGGAAAAGCTCTGGATTATGAAACATATGTTCAGATAGAGAATTAAACTCAAAATAACAACTAGAAATTTCAAAGAAATCTCTAAAAATGCAATTTTCCTTCATTTTTTTCCCTACAACCTAACTAATGTTGATTAACTAGGACTGATGTCAGTTACACAGAACTGACATCGATCACTATGTGACCTATGTCTTAACAAAAAAGTCAAGAACGCGAGAAAATAAAGCTAAAAACTTAATTTTAAGGATTTTTAAACACTTTTTAGATTTTCTAAAAATTCCAAAGTGTTTTCCTTGCTTAAATGGGTTGTGTGGTCCCACCGAGCATGCAAAGATGTAGAGATGGATTCCAAAGATGGTTAGATTAAGCATTAGTCAAGAAAATCAAGAAAAATTCTTAAGAACATAATAAGCTATGCCAAATCTCTCAAATGGGGTTTTGAAAATGTAAATTAAGATCAAATGAAAGAAATCATATACATTACCTTACCAAGAGCATCTAACCATCTAAATGTGGCTCAAAACATGATTTTCCCCTTGATTTATTCCTCAAACATTTGGCAATGATGCAAGGCAAGTCTCCTCCATCATCTCTTGCTCACCAATGAAACTAGGCTCATGATATGAAAATCATTATTGTGTCTATCTTGAAGCTATCCTATTGAAAATAAATCATAATTAACACCACTCACAAATATCTTGTGGAGAGAATTTTGCACAATAAGTTTACACAAATGAAGCTTTAAAATGGTGTTCTTATCCCTTCTATTTATATATTTTTGAATTTGCCCGGGATCAAACATGACTGTCCATCTTGATATCAAGATATGTGGCCATGAATTAATCTAATATTAGAGAATTAATCCATAAATACCCTCATAAACATTTGGAAGGAAGGGGCATTAAAGAGGTATGGGAGGCCTTAAACCTGATATCTATTATATTTATGGCTTATGGATGCCACCCCATAAATGATGTCATCTAATAATGCAGATATTAATAATAAATTTCTAAATAATATGTATATTCAATAAATTCCATGTATTTTTAACTTAAGCTTTTAATTTGAATTAATTTTCCTAGGTGAGATTAATCAAATTTTATGCAATTATTTGGAAATTGGTTGCACATAATTAATCAAACTGGTCAGAATGACATATTACTGGGTCATAATTTTATTGGAGAGGAATTATAAGGTGATGTTAGTTGTATATGGACCAATATCCCATTTAGGACGTTTTCAACACAAGATAGCACATGCACGTGTTGTGTGCCTCTAAATTTGGAAAAAATAGTGACCCAGAGCACCAAAATGCATTTTCATCATTTTGACTCGAAATGATTTGAGAAAAGTTAATAATCACTTAAAATTCATTACCCCATTTAGGGATACATTAGCCTAAATCATCACTTATATACAACAATCTCGAACCATTTATCATGTTTAAGTGATTTTGGCCTAAATTATGCATTTTCACAAATTTTGAGTAAGATTGACAATTTCAACATAATGGTGTTAGGAATTAGATGTCTATAGTAACTAACTTTTCTCACTTACAACTGACATAAAATGACTTGACAAGTGTTATTCCATACAAGTACATTTTTATTTGACTTCATCAAACTTAGAGCGACATTGGAATTGGAAATAAAATACCTCTAATAAGGGTTTGCACTAGAGATGACTTAAACAAGCTTAACATAAAGAAACCACCTTACCTTAATTTTCTCAAAAATACCTTAAAAAATTATAAACTTGTATAATACATTCATTTAGACTTATTAGAAAAAGAGACCTAATGAAAAAGTCAAGTTTTTTATTAAACTCACATATGGTAGCCAAATTTGGCTAACATCTTTGGCAAACTCCTAGGATTGCATGCTTGGTATACACCTTAGACTAGTTTCCTAGTCCATCCATTGGGCATGGAGTCATATATCACACAACCTTATACCTAATTAGACCTTGAACCTAGACTATAAATGCCTTGAAACAACTACCTTTACCAACATAACAAAACAAGAAGCAAACACACCAAAGAAAGACACACTACAAAACAAAACAACAAGACAAAAAATTATGTTACAAAGAACTTAGAGAAAAGATAAGACAATAAATTACTTAAAAAAAATAACCTTAAGACATTTTCCTCCTGGATAAAAATGAATTTTTTTTAAAACTCTTCTTTTAAGAGATGATCAATGATGTAGAGCAAGTTGCCTTTTGGAGATGAAGTTTAGTAGAGTAGTCTTATTGCTTATCAACTTATTTAACATACTCTTAAGTGAATTATCAACAAAAAACATGTTTATAATTAAAACATACTCATTATGTGACTCACTTCCATAAACCATAAATACAATGATTACATCAGGTTACTCCATTGAAGTGAGTTCAAACATCAAGAAGTAAAATACTAATTATGTTACTCCATGATGAAGATCACCTCTCCCTTCATCTCCAAAGATTTTTTTGATCTTTTATTCACCAAGGGGAGTTTCAATGATAATTTTTTTCTCATGCTCACTTGAAGTGTCTTCTTTATATCCATCTTGAGGATCACAGCTATAACTTGGACTTTTTCATTTGTCTTCCATACAACATGTTCTTCTTCAAGGATGGGCTACTTAACCTCATGAACAATATTTGGAATTTCAAAATTAAATATCCTATTATTATTCTCCTTCCATTCACTAACCAATCCCTAAAACGTTGATATTATTTGGTATTCAACCTTCTCAACAAGGATTTCCTTCTTTATTTGAATGCTTTCTTGAATTTACCTCCATGATGGGAAAGTTTTAGGCTCTTGAGGAGAGAGGGGTGGGGCTTGAATAGGTTCATGAATTGGCTTGAATCTTGGGACCTCTCTCTTGTTTTAGATGCCCTCTTAGATAAATTTCCATGATGGGAAGGTTTGGGGATATTGAGGAGAGATGGATGGTACTTGAATATGTACAAGTTCTTTTTTGGCTTCAATATCTTGATTTATGCATGGTTCATATTTTTTCCCCCATGACTCTACCACTTGATTCCAACTTGGAACCTTGGACTTAGGAGCTTCCTCTTGATGGTATGTTGCAACTTGAGGTGTGGATGAAGGTTCTCATAAGCTTACAAGTTGTCTTTGATTTTCCTCAAATTTTTATTTTAGATGAGCATAAGAGAAGGTTCATGAGGGAAAATAGGTTTATATTGAGGGACAATGAGTGAGTATTTCATAGAATCAAGCTTTCTCATATGGCTTACTATAAGTTGGAGAAAATTAAGAACACAAGAGGACTTACATGGGATTAGAGAGGATAATTGAGGTTGAAGAGATTGAGATTATTATTCTTCCCATCCTACTAATATATCCTTTATACATTTATTTAATTATCTTATTACCAAACTTTCATTGGTTAGGACATGATGTTTTCCCTTCTCAATATTACCCACTCACTCCTTGTAAACTATAAAGAGTCCCTTATATTTTGAATGAGATGACTAAGAATAACCAAGCCATATTGTACACCCCTATTTACCTTTTTCATCACCATTTCATTATTTAACATCTTCATGAGCAGCTAAGAATCTTTCTTCTTTTTAGCTTGTATTTACCTAGCTATACACTCCTTATACCTTAACTCCTACTGATGGAAATATTGATAGGACTGATATGGAGGTTGATAAGCTTGGTAAGATTGATGAGGAAAGGAGGGAGGATAGTACTCTTGATAGTAAGGGTGATCACATTAATATCTAGTGTCCTATAGAGGGTAAGTAGGGTCATTATAGGGTTGTTATGGATCAACATAGGGCTAATATGGCTCATAAGGTTGTTGGTAATGATCAAAAAAATTCTAACTTGGCTCACCAACTTGGGTAAAATAGAAATCCACTCCAAACTCAGCCATGAAACCTCATGAGAAAGACAAATCACAAAGAGTACTTCCTTAAAATAATACATAGGCTGATAAAACTAGTTTATTGTGCTTGAAGTCACCATTGATGATTGTGTTCATGCCTCCAAATGTTTATGCATTAAATAGAAACACCAATAACTCTTCAATGGATGATATCTCTTGTCCCACTGGGCATGTTAGAACTGTTATTATCAAAAGTTTCACCCTTGAGGAGGTTGTTCAATCCCCCTCACTTAATAAATATAATGGAGACACCTCTAGGGTGTGGGTGGCCTAATCAGTGAGTTGAATCTATAGATAGGGGTATCTCCCTTGATGTTATCACCCTAAAACTACTAATAGACATATTGTTGCAAAGGAAAAGGGAGAGAGAACTAAAAATAAACTAAACTAGGGAGGTGATGCACTAAATTAACACCCTCCACATGACCATATTGCACTAATAACATGAATTAGGCTTTAATCTAATCACACCACTCAAAAAGGACCTTCAAGCATGAGTATTTCAACATGGAGGTCATAGACAATGAGTTGAATATAAGGAATACTCAAGAGGCCTAAAGAAGACACTAATGACTGAAATCCACTTCTAAACTATGCAAAGCTATCTAAATTAACCATATGACCTACAATAAGACAATCCATTTTCAAATAGGTATGAGAAGACAAATGAGAGAGAAAGAAATCACTACTACTAGCATTCATACAAAATCACACAAGTACTAATTGCAAGCATTTGAGAAGGTAATAAATAACCTCATTCAACATTCAAAGGAATATTAAATTTTTTTAGTTGAGTAATAATTTTCCATACTTATTCAAAGGATCCAAACCATCCATTTAAGGTAGAATATATATAGGATAAAATGAGAGAGGGAGAAGGAGGACATTCAAGGAAATCCAATTACAAGTGTCACTCCATCTGAATTAGTCACAATCCAAGAAGAGAGTCTAAGAGAAGTTTTATCAATATCCTTAGCATGTGTTACTTTCTTTATGATGCTTCTTCTTCAAATTGGTGTAGGGAAACATCATTTCCTCCCTGGCTCATCTTATTACTAATGAAACTACCCATTCTTGGCCTAGGAGGAGTTATAAGCCCATATTTGACACTTGGAATTCTTGATCAGGCTTCTTGGAGACCTCTCACATCATCATTGTATTTTTATGCTCCTTCCATATTGGGATATAATTATAACCAAATTTAAAACTTGTTCATGTTACTAAGAACCTATAATTCAACCTTTTTGGTGTAAAATTCATCACCTATGGTCTCTTAGGCCTATTTAACCACTTGAAAACTATATTATAATTATATATACTTATTAATTTAAATTTTAAGGGCCAAAATACCTCTTTATTATCTTAATAATCCTCTACCACTAGTTAGGAAGACTTACAGACTTCAAAACCCCACAAACTAGCTTTAAAAGATAATCTTTCAGGTCATATATTTATACATTTTCTCCCATGAATGATAGATAGTGACTCCATCAGGTGCCTATAGGTATGAATAGGTCATCCAATTTGTTTAATGTCATTCAAGGGAATTTGGATCACTTGGAAGTCCAATATTATCCATTAGGTCTCTTACAGGGTTTCGGTAGGTTTTAAATAGACCTATCATCTTAACGATGATTCGTAAAGGTGAGGGACCTAATCCCTAAAAAAATGCCACTAGGTTGGAGTATGGGGGGATTGATAACATATAAAATATTCATTCTACCCCATGCAACTTCTCCTCCAAGTTCTAAGCAAAAAAACTATGCCTCTTCGAGTCCTTCATAAGGTATAAAAGGGTTTTAGAGTGGTCCTAACTCTTAATCATTATTCATAAATCATAGTGTTTTTATCAATGAAATAATGCCATGAATTATAATTATTATAACCCCATCATCTCATACAATATACATTTTCAACCATGCATTTTCTAAATGTATATTTTAAGCTTCAAAATCAATCTCTTGGGCTTGTAAGACTGTGTATAAGACTGAGAATGATATTTTTTGGACTAAAACCTTCAAAGGGAATTTTATTGGTTTAAAATTCCTCCAATAGTTATAAAATATTATATACCATGTTTATCAATGATATATAATATACATTTACCTTAAAAAGGGTTCTACAACTTGATTTCCATACTTTGAGGGTTTGTAGACAATTAGGCTAGTCTGACCCTAACTATCTCTGTTATGGTGTCTCTTATTAATTTTAGGATTTATAATAAATATATGAATATTATAAATGGTCTCTCACATATTAAATAAGCCTTAAAAAACTCCATCATATCTTAAAATTCATGTTCACTTCATATTCTGCCTATGACAGGCATGTAGGTCTCTATTAGGCCTAGACTCTCTTCAAGGGATCTTTACTCATAATTATGGTTTTATTATATTCATAAGAGGTTTATACATCCTTATAACCCAATAAAAAAAAATTAAGTGTATTTTCTCTTTAAAAATTCCTACTTAGCACAAAATATGAACTTTTTCTTCATAACCAAGGTGCAGCCTTGTAGGTCCCAATCAAGCCTATAGGTGTTCCTTCTTGGCCTGATATTTGTTAGTTCCCAATAATGGTTCATCAAATGACTATTTACTTATCTTCTATCCTTAACAAATTTTATTATCTATTTACCATGGCTTCCATAACTCTTTTGATCCTCAGACCTCATCTTTTAATACAGGGCTTATTGTACTTACTTGAAAATGGATACCTACAAGTCTACAGACCTATATGTATGCATTTTTATCACTTTAATATCCTTATGATGAATTGAATATTCATTTTAACCCTAAAAATATACATCTATTTTCTCACAACATTATTTATGAGTTTTTTAACTTGTATACCTCTCATGTAATGTAAGATCTGTCTCTTTAATTTACCTTGCTTAAGCATATTTGTAAATAGTTTTCAAAATTGAGATCACTATAGGTTTAATATAGAGGATTTGATGTTGAGGTAACCCATAATATTATAAAATATTGAAATCCTATTATACTATCACAATTATATGAAACCAATTCCCTCGTTAGTCTCTTGAGGCTCAAACCCATGACCCTGTTGACCTCATAACCTATAAGTTATACATAGTCTCTTGATATACATGAGAACATAAACTCTCTACCCTTTTTGGCACTAACCAATTATTTGATATTTTTTTAATTATTTTTAATAATCCAACCATACAAAAACATTGTACTTCTCACTATATCCATGCATTAAAGGCCCTCATATACTAGAATTATGCCTACTACCTTGATTTATGTTGAATGCTTATGGAAAACTATAGGTCACCATCATGTTTTGAATTTTTGGGTCCATTTAGACATTTAATAAATATTTAAAAAACTTTAAAATCATTATATACATGTGTATGACTTTTTATAGCTTCACCATCATGCCCTCAACTATTAAAAACCCTAAAACATCAAGAACTCTATGATCTTCAACCTACAACCTGCTACAATTCATTAATTTCTTACCTCTTTGAGATCACACGTGCCAATTAAGGTTTTTAATATCATATAAAATTATTTTATGGACCCCTTATATCTTCTCCCATTGTCCTCGTGTCTTTAATGAGCTCCAAAATGTAATTACAAAGAGAAACCTGAGCTAGTAGGGGTTTTGTAGGGTTTTGGAGAGGCTTACTCTCTTAATGATGGTTCATAGATTTGGGGGCCTCAACATAAGAAATATGGCCATGGATTTTAAGGTCACAAGGTCCCCTATCAACCCCTAAGTTTAATTTATTCAACACTCCTTATTTTTTATGAACTAAGCACAAATCGATTGAGCTCTTTGGCTTGTCAAGAACCTAAGAGAGAAGATAAAATGTTTTTATGATATTTTTGACCTAAAAAACATTGTTTAAGCATGGATTTGATTTAGATGGACTTGGATAATATTAAAACATGTCCTTGCACCAAAGTGAATAACTATAAAACATATTATTTTCCCTCTTTTTGGCATTGAAAACCTCTTGTAACTACCTTTTTCTCATTTACAACTGACTTAAAATGAATTGACAAGTGTTAGGCCATACAATTACCTTTATTTGACTTCATCAAGCTTATAAAAATGTTGGTATTAGACATAAAATACCTATAATAAGATTTTTCACTAGAGATGAATTAAACAAGCCTACCACAAAGAAAACACCTTACCTTAATTTCCTCAAAAATACCTTAAACAATGCTAAAATTGTATAAGAAATTCATTTAGACTTCTTAAAAAAGGAGACGTAGTGCAAAAGTCAAGTTTTTTATTAGACTCACCTACGGTAGCCTAATTTGGCTAATAGTAAGTTCACATAGAACCGACATGTGAAGGAGGAACACATAGAACAATAGAGGATTCATAATTATTACAAAACTCACAATTCATAGGGATTATTGAAATTTAAGTGAAGGATAATGGAATCAAAATGGAAGAATATAACTACCACTTATACCCCACCGTAAGAGTTAGAAAACACAATGTTCATGTAGGTTATAATAAAAATGAATAATTATAATGATATCTACTATACAGTGCAAAACTAGAAGGACTATGCTAAAAATGACATGTTTACACAACAATATTTGGAATCTTCTTGTGAGATAAAAAAATATATCTAAGGTTTTGGTTTCTACATGTGATGCAGGAGCATCACTAGGTAATATGAGTGTTAATTAGTGTAAGTGTGCTTTATGATCATTTTGGTATTATGTTGGTGTGAAGGGCTCTTACAAGGTCCTATAGGTTTTTTTGGTGTGATTGAAGTCAATGATAAATGTGTTTTAGTATCTATTTGGAATTTTCCTAGCAAAATGGACAATTTGAATATTTAAATTACGTAAGGGAGTTTAAGAGTGTTTTGAATGAGTTTCATAAAATGTAACATTGGGAAGATATTATGATAGGTATTATAAGGTCCCAAGTATTTAATATAAGTGTGTTCGAGTGTTTCATAACATACCATGCATGATCAAGAGAAAATTAAGCCAAAAAAATGGGTTTTGGTAACCACCACCCTATGTGGGTTAGTCTTGTAAAATAAGTTTCTTTTTTATTTGAAATATATAAAGTTGGTATGTATGAGAGAGAATGTTATGTGAGGTTAAGTAGGATGAGACCCTAGAAGTTTTAAGAGAGAGAAAATTTAAATACAATAAGGTGTTCATGAAGAAGAATTCTGCTTCTTTTTTTGTAACATTCTGCATACAACTGGTTATATGTATGTATGTATGTATGTATGTTTAGAGATAAATATCAAAGGGAATTTTTGAGATTAATGTATTTGAACTCATAGTGATTCTTTATTTTAATCTTATCAATTATGTCTTCTTTGAATGGAAAATGTTATTCCTTATAATATATTGGTCTAAGAAGCAACATATAGTTTGTGGAGTTCTAAGTTGTCACAGTTAATGGTAAAGAGAATAAAGTGATAAAAAAATGAGTTCAAAATATATTTTTATTTGGTATTTTCTCACTTTTATATTTTTTTTCCTATAAGTAGATATAACTCTTATTTCAAATCTTTTGGTGATAGTTGATATACACAGACCTTTGGCATCTCTGTTTGTAAAAGTCAAGAGAACTAAGTAAATACTGAATGTTTGGGTGAATTTTTTATGTGTTTTTGAAGAGTGTGAATCAAGATAATAGGATAGATTTTGTATATATGGAGAGTCTTCAATTTTGAATACTTATAAAACACAAAAAGGAGCATAAGAATTCAAGAAACCTTCATGCATAGTGTTTTATTAAGAACCATATTTACACAGTTAAAGAAAGAAGACAATAAAGTATTTTATTGAAAATTATCTCAAGGTTGGAGATGTAAAAAGGATATTGGAAGCCTTTTTTATGGTTATTATCCTTTTGATGTTATAAATCCATTTGGAAACCTTAGATTCAATCTAATTTATATGTTGTTAACAGATAGTCCTAGAGTGAAACCTTAGAATTATGCATTCTTGCATTTGGAGAACATATTGTGATAATTTAAAGTCAAATAATTATTGGAAAAGGTCAACATAGTTAAGGTAGACCTTAACCAGGATTCATAAGTCAATATTTTCCATAATTTAAATTAACCCTTTTAGTAGGCTCTCAGCCTTACACAGGTATGTACCAAACCTAAGATAGGGTTTTGAATTGCATCTTACATATCCAGAGTTAACACTTTTGAAAGTTGATGAAAATTAGTGGTCCAATGTGATTTAGCATGGTCTAAAATATTTTGATGTTTTTTGATTGATTATAGGTTGTATATTATAGTATCCTTTACTGTGTTTTCAAACTAAGCCTAGGAGACCTAAATTGGTAGAAGGGGTAGGTAGTTCAGTGGTCTATATTGATATTGGAGTTATAAAATTTATTGAGGAGTTGTATTGGGATGAAGGGTAATAGTAATGGTGTTTAACTTGTTTTGAAAGTTAGTGGATTGTCCATAACTGCTAGGTTTGTATTTTTGGAGGGCTACAAGGGAACCTAGCCTTGAAGTTGAGAAAAGGCATATGTAAGGGGTTAAAGAGTGATTGAAGTCTCAAGATGATTTGGTAAAGGTATATTATGACCTAAAAAAACCATAAATGGTGCAAGGATGTGTTCATGGAATTATAAAGATGAATTATGGTTTTGGAGTCTTATGGAGTTGAATAGACCCATGGTCTATATGAAGGCACATAATGATATTGATAAGTAAATTAGTTGATGTAAAAGTGAATTTATTATGAAGAAGATTTGGGGGTTAGATAATGACCTTTAACAAATAAATTTTAGCGATATACAGGTTGAAGATCAAAGTTGTCTACAAGTAGGCTTCGAGACAAGATTAGATGAGGTATCTAGACAAGGAAATAGAGTTGGGTTGAGATTATTAAAAAGAAGGACATGTAGAGGGTATTGTTGAGTAACTTTTGCATCAGATTGGTATCAGAGTAGCAATATTTTGATGGGAAAGAATATGAACCAGTCTTCAAGAAAAAAAAGGGTAAATTTGTTTTGATAAGTTGTCCTTATTATGTTTGTGTTATATGAAGAAAGTTTAAGTTATTAAGAGTATTTTTGAAATGAATTAAGGTGCAGGTATGACCCATTGAGTTTAAAAGAGAAAAGAAAATAGTGAAATAAGAGGCTAGAATCCTAATTCCAAGGTAAAGGACTTGAAACTAGGCAAGAAGAGCCAAGAGGAGAAGGTAAGCAGAGTTGTGAGAAGCTCAAGTATAATCTCAAGGTGAGCTTAGAGAGGAAAATAAAATTCTTAAGCAAAGGACTAGAAGAGAGAGATACCTAAGTAAGGTCCAAAAAGAGAAAGTAGGCAAATTGCTACAAAATATAGGTCCAAGTAAGACCTAAGAAGTAAAGAGAAGGTAAGAGGAAGATGGAAAAAGAAAAGAAAAAAATAGGGCATGGATAAGATAAAGTACTAAAAGGGAAATAATGTTAAAGAATACCCAAAGAGAAGAGATATAAATGAATAAAAGGAGATATAGGAGATGATAAATGAGTTAAGACAAAGCATAGAAATAATAGAGCTCATGGTGAGGCTCATGTAGGAACAAGAAAGCCAATGGCTTGGTTGGGATGTGATAATAAGGTCAAGTAGCCTATAAGGATACTCATAAAAAATCAAAAAAGAGTTGCATTGAGAGACAAAGATAAGAACAAGAATGAAAGTACCTATAAAGGTTTAAACAAGAAAGAGTTGCCAAGTGAGTAACCTGAAATGAATATGGTGAAGAGAGTTCTAATTGTCGATAACATAAGGGAAGACAAGAATGAGAAATAAGTGTTAACATGAGAACTTGAAAGATAAAACCAGAGGAAGAATAGAGTGTCCATGAAGGAGGCACTTGTGAAGAGCTTTTGGTCTCTTGTTTTATGCTCTAATGTTATGTTTAAGTGTGTATGTGTAGGTATGAAAGACAACCTTGTGAAGGTCAATAACAAGATCTTTAATATTTAAATAAATGGGGCAAGTAAATCACCCATAGAGAAAGAAGAAGACAAAATGAGAGGTCTTGAAATAGCTCATGAAGAAGATGGTGGCAAAGTAATTCAACAAACAAGTGAAGAAAAGGAAGATGCATTAGAGTTCGAGGATGCCTTAGAATACATTATAGAAGAATGAAAGGAAGTACATCAAAAAGAGATGATGAAAAATAAGGAAATCTTATAAATGAGCTTGAAAATACAACAGGAAATAGAAAATGTAAATAAAAATCCAAATTTGGCTTTCAATCATGAATACAAAAGAGAGCTTGTAGGAAACCAAGATATGAAAAATATTACATCTAAATAATAGATTACTAAGAGGTAAAATGGGATTTCAAATGTTGAGATATATATTAATAATAAGAGGATGAATGCAAGAATAAAAATAGACCCTAAAACTAGCAATAGATCATGGGTATAGAATTCCCAAATGGCTACAAAATTTAGTTGATAAGGTGAAGTCTACAAAGCTCAAGCAAGGAGTTGCCTATGATAGGGATACAATTAGAGAACGTGAGTACAAGATGCTAAAATGGATAAATAATTTAGATATGCATATTAAAACCTAAATGTGGGTAAATAAGGATATAATAAATTATTAAGAGGCATCCCAAAGAAATATATGTGATGATGATGAATGCAAGAAGGTGATAGCAGCTGTAAAAAGCCATAGGAAGAATATTGAAGCAAATTTAAACAAACCAAAAGATGAGAAGGACAAGAAACCAACTAGAATACAAAAACATGACATGAAGATGAATGAGTCATTCCAACAAGAGAGCCCATTAGGTCATGAAGAAAGTTGTGATGAGAAGCTTGAAGGGATGATGAGAATCCCAAAGCAGATTTGGAACGTCCTTGAGAAGGACAAAAGTAATTTGGAGGGTAAAAAGGAAGTTGGGATCCTTGGAGGGATAATTTAATGTGTAATGGTAGTTTGTAAGAGTGTCATTGAAATTGATACATAGGTACAAGTTCAAGAAGTGCCTCATAATCATCCAAATAAGGTACAAGAGTCTATGTAAGAGTAAGAAAAAAAAGGGAAGAAGTGTATTTCTTATGAACAAGAAATTGATATCATAAAAGCATTGAAAGAACAAGAAAATGGTATTATTATCCCAAAAATTAGTTTAATAATCCATAAAAGAGGTAAGCTAGATGACTAGATAGTGAAACAAGATCAAGGTATGAAGATTATTGTTGAGTTTGTTGAGCATCAACATCTAGAGAAGAGTGGAACAAGTTTTCAAGAGGTATTCAATCATAAGAGTGTTAAAAAGTAAGTGTGATTTGTAATCATCTTGGTGTTATTTGTGTATGAAGGGGACTTAAAAGGTCTTATAGGTTGTTTTTGTGTGAGTAAATTCCATAAGAAATGTGTGTTAGTATCCCTTTGGCATTTTTCCGTCAAAATGGGCAATTTGAATATTTGAATTGTGTAAGGGAGTTTAAGAGTGTTTTGAATGATTTTCATGAAATGTAACATTGGGGAGATGTTTTTTTATGTCTTATAAATTTAAAATTAGGTCCTATAAGTGTGTGAAAGTGTGTCATAACATACCATGCATGATCAAGAGCAAATTAAGCCAAGAAAATGGGTTTTGGTAACCACCACCCTATGTGGGTTAGTCTTATAAAAAGAAGTTTCTTATTTTATTTGAAATATACAAGGTTAGTATGTATGAGAGATAGAGAGTATTGTGAAGGTATGTATGAAGAGACCTTCTAATTTGGAAGAGATATCAAATTTAAATATAATAAGGTGTTCATGAGGAAGAATTTTGCTTCTTTTTTTTGTAACATTATACTTCTTTTTTTGTTTCTTGCTACTCATAACCTCATCCTATTGATGTTGCCTTTCCCCATCCATGATTATGATGATAATATTAAATATTTGGGGTTATTCCTAAAATCAAATGAATGACATAACAAAGATTTGATTTGGCTCATTGGCAAGCTAAAGCGATGCATCTTTCTTTAGTGCAATCAATGGATTTTAATGGCTAGCAAATTGACACGTATAAAATGTACTCTTGAGGCCATTCTGATCTATTGGATGTCCCTCACCTTCCATGAATGATCATCAAAAATATTAGTAAAATATGTATGCACTTTATATGGACTAGCAACAAGGAAAACAAAATCATGCCCCTGATCAAATGGTGCCTTATTTCATAACCTAAGGCAAATGGAGGTTGGAGCTTAAAATACCTCACATTTTTCTCCAAGGTTGTTGGAGAATTAACCTTATTTTGTTTCTTTCTAGTATTTTCCTAAGTCTTAGTTATGTATATTTATTCTATTTATGAATACATTTTATTCTTACCTTTATGAGGTGTCACTCATCTCGCTAATCTACTTATTGGATTTAGAGTTACTTGCATGTAACTCTTTCTTCCCCACTTGGAACACACTTCCCTCCACTCTCTAAGAGAATAGGCCACAAGTGGCATATACATAGGAGTCTTGTAAGATAATAATGGGATTCTTTTTAACTCTCATTCTATTCCTTTATCTCTATAAAAGAGTCATTCCTCTCCTCTTTTCCTCACTATAATCTTATAGCTCTCTCTTCTTCTCTTGTGCTCTTGATTCAATCTTGTACTTGTGGAGATTTTGGTAGCAAGCCTTCTAATAATATCATGTGAGTTTTTATATGATATGTTCAATTTCTCACTTTAAAAATATATCTCATTTGTGATTTGCTCTATGAGAGGTAATATCGTTTCTTGTTTTCATTAAATTTTGCACTCTTTAAAGTCATTACTAATCGTTCTTCGACTAAATTCTAATATGGTATTGGAGCAAGTTGTATTTTGATATTTGATTTGTGAGTGTGTGAATTTGTGGATAAATCATAAATTTTTTTGTAAGAGATCCATCCTTTTAATATTTTTTGATCCATCTCCTTTTTCTTCTCTTTTTTAATCTTGCTTGAAGCTTTTTTGCCTTCTAACTTTTTTTTTGCACATTTCTACAAAAGAAAATTTAATTTATTATAGTTTTTAATCCATCTTGATTACTTAAAATTATTATATCCATGGTAAAAATTTGTGTGTGTGTGTATATATACATTCTTTTGTTTTGAGTTTTTTGTTCAAATTTTAAAAACTCATAATATTGATATGGCTATATTTTTTTATTAGATTATTTGTTTGTGTTAAAATTTAAAAGGTTTCTTTATTTTATAACTAAGAAATTTTTGTAATTTTTTTGTAAAAATCCAGATCATGGTTTGAGATAAATTATCAAAATAGTGATTGTATTTTTTTATAAAAATTAGTTTTTTTTTTTTTTTAAAAATTCTCTATCACTCTATTTTTAATAATTTTGATTTTTATTTTATTTTCAACGTTGTTATATTTTTAATAGACCAATAATAATAGAAAATAAATATATTGTTTCCTCTTGGCATCATTTTGTTGTAATCTATGCATTCTATAGTTCTTTTGCCTTTTGGTTGGTGACTCCTAATAATTTCTTTTATACTGGGGTTTTAATTTTTGTGCATCAAATATATTTTACCTTATCTTTTTTGAATTTTTTAGCAGCATTGCCATTTTTTAATGCCTCCCACGCATGTCTCTTCATTTCACTTGGTTTAAATTTTTTTTTTTGAAATCAGCGTGGTGCCATCTCTCTTTGATTGGTGTCTCACCTTCTCTTTGTTGTGTCAAGGTTTTGTAAGACATCTTGTTGTGTGTTTGTAGAGTTTTATTTTATACTTTTTTTTTTATTATTATCATTAAATTCATATGGTATCCTAAAAAAAATTAAGCTCTTATTTGATCAAAAACTTTTTTTTAGTTCTTTAAGGTAAATGGATATAAGTTTCAAGTTATCTCTTTTTCAATTCAATCTCAGATTTTTTTATAAGTGAGTATTTTTTATGCTAATGTCTTTCTCAAGAGAACTATTTATAATTTTGTCACTCACTACATGTGGCACTTTGGTGTAAATTTACATTTGAAAAAATATATATGCTATCTGATTCTCTTTGTCAAATGACAATTATATGACACACCCTTGGTAAGTTTTTTCCTTTTTGAAATTTTAAAAAAAAAATCATTATCTTTTTTAAAAGATTTACTTACCTTATAAAATATCCATGTGGCTCTAAATCTTCATATTTTTTTCAAACTTTCTAAAATATTAAAAGGTTGATGTAAGCATTGACATGTGCTTTTTTTTCAAATTCCCAATTTAAGAAAAAATATTTTGTCCTTTATTCACTTTTTCTTGTGAACTATTTTTTAGGAAATATATATATATATATATATATATATATATATATATATATATATATATATATTTCCCTTTCTCAAATAAGATTTTATAATTCAAGTCTCACTTCCAATTTTTTAAAAAATGGTTCAAGGGCTTTTTTTTTCAAAAATAAAAATTATAATCAATTTTTTTATTTTTCATAAGTTTATAACATGTTTATATGGCATTAAAACTATCTATTTTTTTAGCTTTTAAAATATTTTCGTAAATTATTTCTCTTAAACATGAAATTCACTATCAAAATGATATAATATCTATCTTGCATGGTTCCATCATTTCACTTCAAAATGCTTTTCAAACTCATATGAAGATTATGCAATCTTCTCTTGATGCTTTCAATGCTAAATTAGTGTCTTTTGTATATGAGACTAGTTCTAATTCTGGAAAAACTTCTTATACTTCTGAAATACCTAAAACGCATATGCACACTTCTTTACCAACGCTAGCTTAAAAATCATACACAGTATGGGCTATTTAGGTGGTACACTTGTTAAGTATGAAGATGGTATTCTTGAACTTATTTTGACTCCTAATGCAAATTGTAAAGGTCTTGGTTTTAATGCTTCACTTGCTTCTAATACAAATTTGACATCTTATTGTCCTTCACATCGAAGGACTTATAATGCATCTTTTTTGGATTATAATGTTTGGAATGCACATGCTTTGGTTAAAAATATTAAACCTTATGCACATTGTAGAAAAAATAGGCATCATATCTATAAATGTTGGAAATTTCATCCATGCAAATATTGTGGTAAATCCACGCATGATACTTTGTATTATTGGAAAACGGTTAAATTTTTTACCTCTAAGGGTAAAATAATTTGGATTCCTAATGACAATGAATCTTCTAGACACTTTGATATATCTTCTTGTGATCATTCTTCTAATACTTCACATAGAATATTTTTTGTAAGTGACACATCTTCTTTGTCTCCATTTTGATTAAATCTATTTTTATTACACTCATTGATTTTTGCAAAAGATATATGTTTTATTTAGAGATTTTGTGACTAGCTTTTTTAATGCAGATTAATGCACTTTATGATGGAAGTTATCTTTGCTCAAATTTGCCTTTACATCTACTTTTATTACGTTATGTATGTAGATTGTATTTTTTGGTATATACTTTATGTATGTAGATGTATTTTTTGACATAATGGTTACTTGAAAGATTAGTTTTATCTTACTTATTTTTCAAATTTGTAGATCATTACTCATTTTGATTGGTCTTTGTTCCATGGAAGATTGACCACCTAGTTCGAAGTGGATTCTTGGAGAGTTTTGATGATCACACTTTTTCTTTGTGACTTTTGACAACACCATCTCTTCTTTTTTCTATCTAAACTTTCGTAATTCTTCATGAAGGAAGTTTCTATTAAGGGGGAGTATTATGTAATTTCAACTCTCTTTTTTTTGTAAAATGTTCTCTCCACTTTTTTAATCCAAATTAAGATTAAAGGGGAGTGTTAGATAATTAACCTTCTTTGGGTCCTTCCTAGGTTCTTCTTAATTCTTGGTTATATATATTTATTGTATTTATAAATAGATTTTATTCCTACCTTTATGAGGCATTAGTCACCTCCCTAATCAAATTTTTGGATTTAGAGTTACTTTTATATAACTCTACCTTCCCCACTTGGCACACACTTCCCTCTATTCTCTAAGGGAATAGGCCATAAGTGGCATACACATAGGAAGCTTGTAAGGTATAATGAGATTCCTTGTAACTTGAATTCTTTTCCTCTAGCTCTATAAAAGAGTCATTTTTTTCCTTTTTTTCTCACTGGAATTTCATATCTCTCTTCTCTTGTGCTCTTTTTTCAATCTTGTACTTGTGTAAATTTTGGTACCAAGCCTTATAATAATATCATGTGAGTTTTTCTATGATATGTTCAGTTTCTCACTTTAAAAAATTGTCTCATTTATGATTTACTCTATGAGAGGTAATATTTTTTTTATTTCATTAAATTTTCACTCTTTGAATTCATTTTTAATCATTTTTGGACTAAATTCTAAAAAAGACACTAGCAGTAAAAGGGGTTTGGGATTTAATCACCAAACAGGATCTATGGTAGAAGATTTTACATAGGAAGTACATTCACCCTCTCTCTATTTTGGATTGGATTCAATTGAGTCACAAGAGACATATTGGCTCTTTACTTTTCTATAAATCCATTGTACAGAGCTTCCACCTTATCGAGTCTTCATTGGCCTAGGATCTTGAGAATGGAATCAACATACACATTACGAGAGATGTAGTCATTGGCATTCTATGTAAGCCGCACTTCCCAAACACCTTGTAGGAAACATTACAACAACAACAACAAAATTTCCTTGTTGATACCTATGACACTTCACTAATGGTCAGGTGGCAATCTGGATGGATAACCATTGAGTTAATTGGTCTAAATGAGGTAGAGACACCACATTGGGAATATTATCATTCATGTTTAATTTCTTGTGCTTTTGTCCTCACAGATAATGTGGATAAATTATGTTGGGCCAATAACCCAAATGGAGGCATATATTTGCTAAAACAAGGATACACTGCTCTTCAGCCTCCACATCAATATGATCAATACCCATGGTGGTGGAAAGGATTATGGCATTTATGATCTCTTCCAAAGACAAAGTTATAATTTTGGCTTGCTCTTCATAATGAATTACTCATGTGGGATAATTTGATGCAGAAGGGCTAGAATGGACTGAGCATTTATCTACTCTATTACAAAAGCATTGTATCAATAGATCACCTCTTCATTTTTTATAATTTATTCAAGGTCATATGGGATGCATCCAATTCACATAGAGATAGTCTATTAAGGGATGGATTAAATATTAATGATGTTTGCAATAGATGTCACCCATAAATAAGCCTTAATGATTCCTTTATTACACTTCCACTATAACTTTGTTGGAGTATTTGGATCACCATAAATGGAGATATTTTCAAAAACATGTTGTCATCACAAAAATTAGGAGGGGGTGTGAATTATTTCCCTTAAACAATTTATTTTTACTTGATTATCTTACACATCCATCAAATGCATGTGTACATTAACCATTCAAGCAATATCAATGATCTAGCAACATTACAATCAGAGCATACACATGAAATATAAGAACACACCATAACACATCATATATGTGGGAAAACCTCATGGGGAATAAAACCCATTGAAACATATCTTCGACAACTTGTCCTATAATATCATGAATCTAATTTAGTCTAGCAACAACCCCTAAATTTATCAAGCACCAACTTGATAAGAAGCTACAACCCTCTTGTTGATCAAGAACCCACTCAATAAACACTCTAAAACTATCCACCTTGATCTTTTTTCCCTCTCACAACTGATAATGATCTTATTTTTCTCTATCACAATCAAATTTGCCTCTCACACAAGCAAAAATTGTCTTTTACCTTGTTCGCTTAATTAGCCCTTTTATGGCTTGAAACTATCATGAAAGCACTCATGAAACCTTGTAGATGTCTATAACCAATTCATAACATTTATTTTATATGTTTAACCACCTTTTTAAGCTCACACAATCCTCTTCTTATTTGATTCACATCTACACACACTCAACTAGCCAATTAGGCATATTAGGCATTATTCTTACACCAATCACTAGTTCACTATTTGTCCCTTTATTTAAGCATCATAGACAGTCATCACATTAATATGTTTTATTTATTTATATCCATCCTTACCTCTATGATCTTCCCCTTACAATATTTATATATTTAATTCTTTCACTCATCACTACTCTTACCTAGATAGACCCAACTAGCATTTTATTAATACAAGTCACTTGTTCACATACTCTCTTGGTCGGCCAAATCACCTCAACAACCTATATCAATCCTAAATTATCAATAGGTACATGGTAAACATATTAATAAATCAAATTTAGATCACCTTTAGGTTAGCCAAACATATTTATACCAATATAACTCTTTAGGCCTAAGAGAGAGCTAATGCATTAACCCTCCTATAGCAACACGTTACACTTTGACACTTTGAAACACCATAGACCTTAATAGATAAATGAAACCTTTCAAAAAATTTACCTTATAATGACCTTATCCATGATTTATAAGTCACACAACACTTTCTCACTCCATGAAATCTTCTTTAGGCCTCATACCACCAATAGGTCTCATGGAGACCTAATTGAAATAGGTTTACTCCTTCACACTCAAAAATAACCCCTTGTTCCAACTTGACCACCTTAAATAGGAATAATTAGATTTATACATGATGAAACAACTCCCATACAATCCATTTTGCATCAAACTACTTCAGTTCAATTTCCTCAAGCAATCATGACTTTGACAAAACATGACATCTTCTTAGCAAGCTCAATGTTTTATAACCCTCACTTTATTTTTCAAAATCAAAACTTTGATATGAGCTTATTATACCTCTTGATAACTAATTTTAAATTTATTAAATAATATACTTGATCTTATATAACCTTAAGGTCAACTTTATGCACATAGGACACTGATTTCTTCATGATACTCTTCATTTTGACTAAAAGAATCAACTCAACATACACACAGTCAAGACCTTGAAATAAGAAACTTAGAACTTCTATCATCCTTAGACCACTAAACTTCTTCATGGAATTTAAAATATGTCAACATGTTCCCTTTATGACCTTATGAGTTCATCTTGACATCAATGAAATAATACATCCCATAACATAACCTTAAAGAACACTACAATAATCACTTTTCAAGTTTACTAGTTTCTTGTGATGTTATAGTAAATGATCACCTTCATACCTTTGTTAACTCTCTCAAGTAACATACAACATGCCATCCCACTCTTAGATCATCTCCAGGCCTTGAATCTCATAGACAACAACTTTACCTTGAATGGCATTGGTCTTATATACCAATCATCATCTCTCATGAGCCACTGTTTTGATTTTGGCTTCTTGGACACCAACTTGACCTTAAACATCAATTAAAATCATGATATCTATTGTATGAAACTTTTCACTCAATCCATATAATACTCGTTGAACTCCATAAGCCATATAAGAGACATTTACCTCATGAAAATACTCCTAGGGTTTGTTTTCATATGAAGAATATAAACCCTCATACCTTTTTTCTTTATGTCTTGAGCCTATTATTCATTTCTAAGATCAATATGATCATGTAAAATGTATATATAGTAGCATCGTGACCTTAAGAACATAACCATTCATTTGTATCAAACATCCTAAGTGACTAAAGGCACCATACAACTCTGCAATTAACTCTTGTTTACCATTGCCAAATACCTTAAGGTACAGTCAATTTTCATGATGATTTACTTGCACAAAAACACACTTCTAGATCAGATCCAATGCATAGGATTAATCTGCATGGAACTAGGAACATGATCCAATGTTTATCTCATCAAATTCAATGATTTAATAAGGTTCTAATCCATTTTTACTCTCCTTGAATCCACTTCAACTTTGCCCAAACTATCATTAATGACTTTAAAATTTAATAAATGCACTTGTATAGACTATCAAGATTCCATTTCACTTAGACGTTGCTCTTCATGATTTATATTCCAACTTTTATTTTTACACCATATTGATTTGACCACTTATATGGCTTCTACAATTCATTCTTTGCTCTCAGGTCCATTTGAACTACACAGTCAATTTGAATCCCAATGGCTATATTTTTTAATACCAATGACTATTTCTCAAAGCTAAAAAATGATGGTCTCTATCACATCACGATCTACTACATAAACTTTGGAGGCTTATAACTTGAGCTTGGGATCTCTTCCAGACACAAAACTTTTAGGGTACCTTCTTGGTGTTATGGAAAACATCTCTATGAAAACCTTTGACCAAAATTGACTTCATAGGTACACATAATAAATTCACAAACTTCCTAGTTTAGGAGGGTCTCCATAATGTTCAATGATGGTCTGACTTCTCTAATATATAATGGTTCATTTTTCTCTCTCCAAAGATCAATTGGAAATACTAGAACCTCACCAAGACACCTATAGATTCCTCAAAACATACGCTTTGTCCTCAATGACATGCACACATGCCATAAGTATTCCAATCTATCAAATTGACCTCTTTTTCATTAATGCATGAGTACCTCATGTTCTTTTGACATCAATTACAACCTATGACATCAATGACCATGCTCAACAATCTCCCCCTTTATCATTGATGGCAAACCACTCTCATAATGTCTTCTCATCTGATCTAAACTTCTCCTTCATTCTAATCTTCCTTCCCCTTTGACATTAATGACAAAGGGTCTTACACACTCTCACAAGGTCATCCACACATAGTCCTGTGATCTTTGGACCTAACCACTCATAGAGATAGCAAGATCCCCCTTTGTCCATACACACTTCACATTATTATTCTCATTAGGGCTCTCAAACCATACTAAACAAAACATACTTCCTAATTTTGAATCATCTCACACATGCTCCCCTTCACTCTATGCACACCTTAGTCCACTTATTTTGTAAAAATCTATCATTTAGATTTAGAACCAATTCTCACCTTAGAATTATACAAATTTAAGTGAACATACCTCTAATAATTTTCTCCTTGACTCTTTGCTCACAAGATTCATGCCCATATCCACATTATACTCAAGAGACCTAAGTTATATCCCCCTAACTCCATGATTCACCTAAACCATACCAAATGATTGCAAACAAATACATGCACATATCTCATAAGAATAGCATACCTTGATTGAAGACATCTTCATCCACACATGAGCTTCCACTGATGATGAACACACTTCATGAAACATCTCTCATCAAAAACTGATCTTCTTGGGCCTAGATATCATCTTTCAATGATTATCAGCCCTTCTCAAATGAAACTAGCAACCAATACCAACCTCCTTTACAATTTTTAAGACATAATACCATTTCTAAAACTCTCTTACTTAGATCAATCAAACACTATAAAAATTGGACATAAATTACATTTACCTAAACATCATGAACACACTCAATATAACTTGTCTCACCTAAATTTATGGTCACAAAAACACTCAAGCCACCAAGCATGATCAAGCTACCTCATTAGGCCACTTAGGGTCTTAGAAAAAGGTCTAGGTAAAGACCTAAAATGAAATACCTATCTTTTTAGGCTCACCATGGATGACATATAAATGTATCCATACCTTCCTTCTACCACAAGCTAATAAACATACTAGTCTTGCAACTCACCTCCATGACTAAGCATAATCAAACCATGACTATGACCAACAAACTAACTTTCTCTCAAGATAGAACATATGATAATCTTCACCTACTTCCATAAAATTTTAAATGTCTTCATGAAGCATAATAGAGACACCCTATTCCATAAGATTATAGAACAATGTAAACTCAAGAGATGCCCATAACTCTATTCTTTCTTCTTTGACTATATTTCACTCAGTAGACGGATTAGTTTCTTTTAGAGTCCCTTAAGGCTTGTCTATCTTCTTTGACTTATTATCCTCAATGTCCATATTGCTAGTAGGTGTGTTGCTCATCATCTTGTCTCTTATAACCATCTTACCTTCCAAATCATTATCACTAGAAGCTGACAAAAGGTGTTCTTGATAGGGTTATTGCTCAACTATAAGTAGTTCACTTTGATCAATAGGCAACTTAGGACTAGAGCTCACTATGTTTTCAACAACTCATAATAACAAGCATTCCTCACATGCATTCCTATTTGATTCTTCCTCTACCATAGTAATTAATTTATCTTGACCCTTGGGATCAATAAGATCTACCCTTACTAACTTTGGTTTCCATTTCACTATTTGACCCTTGTCATCTCTTGAAAACCTTCTTACTCCATTTGGACAGAATCTAGTAATATGACCAATTTTATGAAAATAATAGCAAACAATATCAATCATACCTCTTGTTTGATGATGATTGTGATCTCTATTTGACCAATTGCTTCTCCTTTCATAGTTCCATGAATGTTCATCCCTTGAGACCTTTCTGCAATTCTTTTCTCTGTGACCAAATAGTTTACATGAATAATAGTAACCATTGAAATAATTAGCATACCTTATGGCATTAGGATACCTAATTGGTGTTTTCATATTTCTCTTCATGTTGGAATACTCCTAGACTTGATATAAATTTTCTTACTCTGTTTCAAACTTTCTTATCTTGTCTATGATTTGCTCATGTACAACCTTCAAAGAACCTAGCTCGATCTTCAACTGATCAAACTCAACTTCCTTTGATTAAAAACTTGTAGTTGCAACCTCTAATTTATATATGATATCCTTAAATGTTTTATCATTGTATGTAAATTCTTTGGTCATGTCATTCTTCAAATTACAAATCTGCTTGTCAAGAGTCTTGATTACAAATTTCAAAGCTTGATTTTCTTTCCTTAGTTGCTTATCTATCTTGTGCTTGAATTATCACATTAAAGCTATCAAGCCTACTTCAAAGGACCCATTTTGATGCAAATTTTTAGAATCAAAACCATTGAGATGGGGGGGGGGGGGGGGTGAATCAGTTCCCTTAAATAATTTCCTTTTACTTGATTATCTCAATTACACATCCATCAAATGCACATGTGCATTAACCACTAATATCAATGATATAGCAACATTATAATGAGAGTATAACCATGAAACATAAGAACACATCATATATGTGAGAAACCCTCATAGGGGATAAACCCCACTAAAAAACTTGGATAACTTGTCCTATAAGACCATGAATTAAATTTATTTGAGCACTAACCCAACAAGAAGAACCAACCCCTAAATTTATCAAGCACCAACTTTCAAAGAGGATACAACACACTTGATTATCAAGCACCCACTCAATAAACACTATAAAACTATCCACCTTTCTCTTTTTTCCCTTTTAGAACTGATAATGGTCTTCTTTTACTCTATCACACTCAAATCTACCTTTCACACAAGTAAAAATTGTCCTTTACCTTCTTCACTCAATTACCCATTTTATTTTTTGAAATTTCATGAAAGCACTCATGTAACCCTATATATGTATATGACTAATTCATATCATTTATTTTATATGTTTCACCACCTATGTATTGTCACACAATCCTCTTCTTATTTGCTTCACATCTACACACACTTAGCTAGCCAATTACACATATTAGGCCTTATTATTGCACCAATCACTAGTTCACTATTTTCTCCCTTCCATTAAGCATCATAGATATTAATCACATTAATATATGGTATGTCTTGATATCCATCCTTACCTCTCTAATCTTCCCCTTACAATAGTCATATATTCAATTCATTCGCTCATCACTACTCTTACCCAAATAGGCCTAACTAGCATTATATTAATATAAGTCACTTGATCACATAATCTCTTGGTTATAAAAATCACCTTAAAAACTTATATAAATCCTAAAATATCAATAAAGACATGTTAAACATAGGACACAATCAAATTTAGATCACCTTTAGGTCAACCAAACACATTTATACTAATACAACTCTTTAGGCCTAAGAGAGACCTAATGAATTAGCCCTCCTTTAGAAACACATTACACTTTGACTCTTTGCAACACCATAGGCCTCAATAGACAAATTAAACCTTTCAAGCACTTTTTACACAACTGTATAAAGACCTTATCCATGCTTTATAATTCACACAACACTCACTCACTCCATGAAATCTCCTTCAGACCTCACACCGCCAATAGGTCTCATAAAGACCTAATTGAAATAGGTCTCCTCCTTATAACTCAAAAATAACCCCTTGGGCTAGCTTGACCACCTTTAATAGGAATAATTATCTTTATACGTGATGAAATAACTCCCATACAATCTTTCTTTCATCAAACTACTTCCCTTCAATCTCCTCAAGCAATCATGACTTAGACAAAACATGATATACCTCTTTATAAATAATTTGAAATATATTAAATAATCACCTTGATCCTTTATGACCTTAAGGTCATGTTTATTCACTTAGGACACTGAATTATTCATCATACTCTTCATTTTAACTCAAAGAAACAACTCAACATACACACAGTCAAGACCCTGAAATAAGAAACTTAGAATTTATATCATCCTTAGACCTCTAAAATTCTTCATGGTAATTAAAATATGTAAACATGTTTATTTTATGAACTTTTGAGGTCATCTTGACATCAATGGAACAATACATCCCATAACATAACCTTAAAGAACACTACAATAATCACTTTTCAAGTTTACTAGTTTCTTGTGATGTTATAGGAAATGATCACCTTTATATCTTTGTGAACTCTCTCAAGGAACATACACCATGTCATCCCACTCTTAGATCATCTCCAGACCTTGAAGCTCATAGACAAATTTACCTTGAATGGCATTGGTCTTATAGACCAATCATCAACTCTCATGAGCCATTGTTTTAATTTTGGCTTCTTGGACATCACCTTGAGTTCAAACATGCATTAAAAACATGATATTTATTGTATGAAACTTTTCACTCAATCCATATTATACTCACTAAAATTCATACGCCATATAAGAGACATTTACCAAATGAAAACACTCCTATGGTTTGTTGTCATATGAAGACTAGAAACCCTCATACCTATATTTTTTATGTCTTGAGCTTGTTCTTCATTTCTAAGATCAATCTAATCATGTACAATGCATCTATAGTAGAATCATGACCTTAATAACATAACAATTCATTTTTATCAATCATCATAGTGACCAAAAGCACCACAT